>OX103946.1:2361749-3844401 GCA_944470405.2 Schistosoma mattheei
CGTTCTAGTGGCCTTACAATTTCTTCTCAAAAATGAAGAAGCTACTCTTGAGCACAATCGGACAAAGATCAAACAAACACTAACTTCAACATGTCAGGAGGTTCTGTGCCGTAACAAGCACCGTCATATCGAATGCATCTTTATGGAAACCCTGTTTTGGATTCAAGAATTGATGAAGAAGAAGAAGAAGAAGAAGAAGACGAAGAACGCGAACAAGAATAACAAGAACAAGAAGATAGCGATTAAGTACAATGGAACAAGAGTAGATAAATTCAAGGCACGTGTTGAATACACCGAAGCAAACAAGCGTATGGAGAGGAGCATTGGAGCCGACTAGCAGAAATTTGTGGAAGAGCTAGCAACGACAGTGGAACAATCTTTAACAGGTTGAAATACCAAACAACTATATTACACAACGAAGAAACTGGTAGGGGAATATGTTGAGTGAGAGAGACCGATCACGGACGAAGACGGCAAGACAATCACTGGAATTCAAGGACAGAGGAACAGATGAGTGGAACATTTTGACGAACTGTTGAATAGACCAGCTCCATTGAATCCACCGGATATCGAAGCAGTACACACACACAAACACACGCACGCTCGTATAGATGTCACTCAATCAACGATCGAAGAAATCACGATGGCCATCAGACGAATCGAAAGTGAGAAGGCAGAAGGACCTGACAACATACCGTCCGAATCACTCAACTCAGATATCAAAGTAACCGCAAGTATGCTACATGTTCTATTGAGGAAGATTTTGGAGGAAGAACAAGTGCCACTGACAAGCTGGGAAGAAGGACACCTCATCAAGGTACCAACGAAAGGAGATCTGAGCAAATGTGAGAACCACAGATGCATCAGTACCAGGAAAGGTTTACAACAGAGTGTTGCTGAACCAGACGAAAGACTCAGTAGACACCCAACTCCGACATCAACAGACCGGGTTCCGTGGGCATCCGTCGCGCACATACCAAATAACGACACCAGGGATCATCGTTAAACAGTCAGTTGAATGGAGCTCGTCGCTATAGATCAACCAGAGCGAATCCTTGAGTGTGCGAAGCACTTTCTTTTTCGTGAAGAAAATACAGAAGCATACAGTAGCACCGTATCGAATCTTTGCTGTCCAGCTTGCATCCAATGGATTTCTCTGATACCGAACTCCGCTAACTTGTATCTCCTCATTTATCTTACTACTTGACTGATCCTCACGGTTTCCCGCATTGTCCGAAAGTTCCGTGTACATATAAAACTTGTTGCCTAGATTGTTAGTAGGGCACCGGTCTCGTGAATTCGGAAGTACCTCGACTTTCATCAAAGCGCATCATAATTCTTCCTTCAACTCCCAGTTCAGAGTTTAAGTTGCTTAATTTGCTTATTTTCGTTAGCGCTTTATGGCGAGATTGTCTCCTATGGGATGGCGTTGCGGACTACTTGACAAACCTCGTCTTTTAACCGGCTACGTGATCGGCAGCACACTCGTACAGTTGCAGGAGGGGTTTTAGCATCATTACAATAAAAATAAAAATACTCATCATTGTGGTAGTGAGAGGGGAGCCAGACGTCATAGGAATGACT
Organism: Schistosoma mattheei; assembly: GCA_944470405.2. Classification (NCBI taxonomy): domain Eukaryota; kingdom Metazoa; phylum Platyhelminthes; class Trematoda; order Strigeidida; family Schistosomatidae; genus Schistosoma; species Schistosoma mattheei. The sequence continues at coordinate 2,363,334 of OX103946.1, forward strand.
ATTACCACTTAAATTATAGTAAATGATAAAAACACTATGGAGATATTTTACTACGGTGTCTGGTGAAAGGCAGTTACACACCGAAAACAATTGCCCCACACCACACACCGTAGTACAACATCTTACAGTGTTTATATCATGCACTACCAATTAAGTGGCATTATTCACTCCTTAAAATCTCACTCCACTCTCACTGCCACAATCATCAATATTATTATTTCGATTGTAGCAATGCTAAACAACAACTGAGTAACCGGTCAATGAATAAATACCAATCACATCTGGTCTGATTAAACCATATACATATGTCATATACAACTACCGTGATCTCCTCATCCACTTTGTTCCCATTCTCACAATCCATTTATCATACACGCATGCTTTCCTTCTGTCTACCAGTCGATTCGTCAATGTGCTCGCATATTACTTCGAAGCATCATTTGCATCTTCGTTGCCATTGTTTATCCAACTTGTCCAACTTGCACAAATTCCACCAATTCACATTTGATTCGTTGTAGTTTGTGAATGGATTGCGATTGACAGTGATCATGCATCATGTCACCACACTCCTCTGATGATATGATTCTAACGAAGACTGCGGTGATGATGATGATGATGATGATGATGATGATGATGATGATGATGATGATGATGATGATGATGATGATGATGATGATGATGATGATGATGATGATGATGATGATGATGATGATGATGATGATGATGATGATGATGTTGATGATGATGATGATGATGATGATGATGATGATGATGATGATGATGATGATGATGATGATGATGATGATGATGATGTGGTTTATGAAGAGTGCTGTGCTACTTCTTATGCTGACATACTCTCGTGAACGGTTGAGCAAGATTGTCATACAGTGAAATATGCCACGACAACACACGCGAATCGTGCACTTCCCCATTAATAATTGGGGCGTGTCATGATCATGATCATGATCACAAAGTGAAACCGTGACGACGACGAGGACAACAACAACAATGCATGATTGAAGTGGAGTGCAAGTCGGTTTTATTAATAGTGCATAATTGTAGTACATTGACACTGACACTGACACACATGCAAAATCACTCACATGTACTCAACAGTCAGGGACTATTGACGCATATAAATTGGTGAATGTGTTGCGAGATTGTAGGTAGGTGGTTGATTGCAACGGTCACATAGTGATGTTGAACCGATGGAGATTTCTGGTGGTGACGCTGTTCACCTACTGTCTAACAGTTGAACGTGTGTCAACATGGTTGATACGTAGTGGTGAACCTGTGCAACAACGCACTGAATTCCCGTTCATCGCATTTGTGACGACAGAGAACACAATGTGTACAGGCTCATTAGTGTCAACAAGGGCAGTGCTCACAGCTGGTCATTGTGTTTGCTCACCGCTGCCAGTCGTTCGGGTAAGAGATCACACTGAAACACATTGTTGCTCAATGTGATCGAATTATTTCACAGTGTGTTTCTGTGTGAGTGTGCGTGTGTGTCAGTGTGTGTGTGAGTGTGTGTGCAGTCGGTTTGCATAGATCTAATGTGAACATACGTTGTGTATTTCAGGTTTCATTTCTCACACTGAGGAATGGCGACCAACAAGGCATCCATCATCAACCGTCTGGAGTGGTGGTAGCACCAGGATATATGCCCTCTTGTATGTCGGCACGACAGAGGAGACCAATCCAACAGACACTCAGTGGATTCGACATTGCAATTATAACGCTCACCCAAACGGTCAACTTACAGAGTGGAATCAGAGTGCTCAGTCTGCCACAGCCAACCGATATACCGAGACCTGGAACTCCGGTTTTCATTGTTGGTTATGGAAGGGATGATAATGACCGTGATCCACAACGTAGAAATGGTGGAATTTTAAAGAAAGGTGAGTGATTGAGTTGGTGGTGCTGGTGAACAAGCAACATCTATCTATCTGATCCGGTTGTTGTGTTGTTCAGAGCCTCTATAACTGTGTTCGGATGTGCCAGTGACAGTTCACTAGCAGAGTGACTCAATCTGCATCTCGGTCATTAGATAGGTGTGATGCGATGGAATGTGGAGGGATGGGATATGTGATTGATTTATTGGTTGTTTGATTGATTGAGTGAGTGATTGAGTGATTGAATGATTGTGAGAGTGAGATCACTTGGATGAGAGAAGACTCGTGAGATATCTGTGCAAACGATGGATGTGTGTTGTTGTACATGAAGTAGATGGTCAATAAGTTTCATGTATATGGAGGGATGGTGGTGAGATGGACAGTGACTTGATTGTCGAATGTGGTGCACATGTGGGATTGCATGTGGAGTGTTTGTTGTGTGCATAGTTTGAAGGTGGATAGTTGTTGTCAGTTGATGTTTTGTAAATTCACTTGTCTGTTCTGTTCTGTTCTCTTCTATTCTGTCCTATTCCGTTCTGTTCTTTATTTGACACAGGTCGAGCGACTATAATGGAATGCCGACACGCGACCAATGGCGATCCAATTTGTGTGAAATCAGGTCAGAATTTCGGACAGTTACCCGCTCCAGGTGACAGTGGTGGACCTCTCCTTCCATCCCCTCAAGGTCCAGTACTCGGTGTCGTATCACATGGTGTCACACTGCCAAACCTTCCCGATATCATTGTCGAGTATGCCAGTGTGGCTAGAATGTTGGATTTTGTACGCTCCAATATTTGAACAATATTTCAACAATGTTTGAACAATTCGCCGACCAACTCGTATCATTCATTCATGTGTGTACATAATCTATCGATAAAAATCCACACGCAATTGTGTTAAGATATTTCTGATAAATAAACAACCTAATCAATTACTACAACACTCCATCCGTTTTCTCTGAGTTGGCAAGTGTGGTGTGGTGTGGTGTGGTGTGGTGTGGTTTAATGTGATGTGATCTGGTCTGATTTGCGTGTGTGTTGATCAATGAAGTGTTAGTGGAATGGGCAACTATTTATTTGCTGCTTATCATCAGGATGCTGCTTGATCACGATGCATGAATATACACATGTTGCGAGAGAGTAGGAAAGGGCTGAAGACGGTTCGGTTCATGTGATAGTCATTCGTTCGTTCATTCATTAATTCATTAATTCATTAATTAATTAATTAATTAATTAATTCATTCATTCAGTCAGTCAGTCAGTCAGTCAGTGGTAGCAACGAAACAGATTACAGAAATCGACATCATCATCGTATAACAATAGGCACTTGTTGTTGTTGTTGTGAGAACAGTAGGGTAATAGATGTGATTATATAATTTGGCATTATCTTTCTGATGGTGATTGGGACTATCATGTTTTCTTAGTAATACCTATCAATGTTATTCTGCACTATGATACATCTCCGTTCTAATCGATCCATCCTACTGAATTCATAAATTGACCTCTCTTCCACTTCCAACACTCTCTCCAACACACACTATATTCGAGTATAGTGCCTTTCAAAAGTCGATGCTGATCACACTCATAAATCATATTGAACTATTTGATCCAGTTGTTGATAGGTATGAAGTGAGACAAGGTTGGTAAATGCTTCTTCCATTAAACAATATCTAAGAACGATAGCAATATTTACTTAAGTGGGTAATTTTCGTTTGTCGTTTGACGTATTTGATAAGTGAGATTTTTAGGTGAGTAATTAGGGATATTGGAACATTCGATTAGCTGTTTACTCGTTTGCTGATCACATCATGTCTCAAATTTTGATACTTTCCTCATTACATACCTAATTTTGAAGTGGGAATATGATAGTGACTAGGAGATGAAGGTTGGTGTGGACATAAACAGAAACAAATGAGTCATAACCAACAAAAGAAGCTATTTTTGGCGACTTGATTTCACTTAATTGAAAGCTTGTAGAACACTAACGTTTAGTTTTGCAACTGCTTTATTCTACACACCATAAGCTTTCGTTCGATGCATGATTCACTGCCATACCCGATTCAGCTCCAAATCCATGGTAATTTAAACACAACTTTCACTACCCTATTTTACCACTCCGATTCCCAGATTTGAACATAATTGTATTTTCTTAATTGTCGGTTCGTTATGGTCATGTTAGTCATCTATTTGCTCGTGTGTCATTCTGCACTGATCTGAATTGGAGTTGTGAGTTGGAAATCGGAGTAAGGAATGAATCGAGTAGTGTTCCATTTGACTCGTCTACTCTCTCTCTCTCTCTTTCTCACTTATCAAGCGATCAGGTGATAGAATGGTTTTTGTGCCAGTTGCAGATGTCCATTGGAAAAAACACCGATCATTTCTTCACATGACATATTGATTGAACTGTGGAATACACTTGATGTTCAACACGATCTAGTGGAGAATCAAGGGTTATGATTAGACAGTTGAGATCTGTTCGACTTTTTATATCTTACAGATGATATTCATTGTTGATCAGTTTTTTGTTCATATAACAACACTTGTCAATGCATCGACATTTGTAGAAATATATCGATGCGACCAAAATAACCATAATCATAATAATTATTGTTATCATTATTATTATTACTGCGATCATCTGTGAAGTGATTATCAGAAACACTCAGATTGGCAGGAAGTTAGTTACATGTGAATAATGTGTCACAGTGTCTGAACATGATGAAGGATTATAGGTTTGTGGAGTTGATTGGAAGAAGAAGTGTAAAATCGATGGTTCGATATTGTAGACGACAGGGTTGAATCTGGAATGTGGTGATGCAAACACATCCATGGATTCTTTGTATCGACAACTAGTGATTTACATTTTCACAGTTGACTATTGGTGCTGCATCCACCATATTTGTTGTTTCTGTTTCCGGTCTGTTAATAAGGTATCATTTCCAGGAGACCTCATTGGACAGTTTACATAGTATTAATAAATTTCACAAAATAACCAATGAACCAATGAACCTTAAAGGACTGGAGAAAATTCTATTTAGCTGAAGGGAAACTTGATGGAGTAATTTGGTGCAATTTGTTGATTATATTCGTTATTAGTCAGCTGACTGAGGAGTCTTCTATTAGAATTAAACGGTTATCCAGTGCTTTCCAGCATTCAATGATTATCCCAACTCAGATCAATCTATTACGACTTCAATCCACATATGAATCAGTAAACTATGAACTCAGCTTTATTGTTCTCTCCTAATCAGTTGGTTTTCACAGTCCAATCATATATTATTGATTGATTGAAAAGGAGAAGCTGTGCACTAATCAGTCATGCTGATATGATCCAACTATACTAAAATAATTCACTATGAATCAGTTTTATTAAGTGTGTATTCAAAATGTGATTGCATGAAGATATGGTGATCTATTGACAACTAATTTTCCACACAGCAAAGATGGATGATAGTTAGTGGTAGAATGCGGGACGATAGTTTCTCACATTTTGTGACAATGTTCGCAATCACGATCAGAAAGATAATGCCAAATTATATAATCACATCTATTACCCTACTGTTCTCACAACGAACGAATGACTGCCATATGAACCGAACTGTCTTCATCCATTTCAAACTCTCTCGCAACATGCGAATATTCAAGCATCGTGATCAAGCAGCATCCTGATGATCAAAAGCAAATAAATAAATGACCATTCCACACCACACCACACCACACCACACCACACCTCACCACACCACACTTGCCAACTCAGAGAAAACGGATGGAGTGTTGTAGTAATTGATTAGGTTGTTTATTTATCAGAAATATCTTAACACAATTGCGTGTGGATTTTTATCGATAGATTATGTACACACATGAATGAATGATACGAGTTGGTCGGCGAATTGTTCAAACATTGTTGAAATATTGTTCAAATATTGGAGCGTACAAAATCCAACATTCTAGCCACACTGGCATACTCGACAATGATATCGGGAAGGTTTGGCAGTGTGACACCATGTGATACGACACCGAGTACTGGACCTTGAGGGGATGGAAGGAGAGGTCCACCACTGTCACCTGGAGCGGGTAACTGTCCGAAATTCTGACCTGATTTCACACAAATTGGATCGCCATTGGTCGCGTGTCGGCATTCCATTATAGTCGCTCGACCTGTGTCAAATAAAGAACAGAACGGAATAGGACAGAATAGAAGAGAACAGAACAGAACAGACAAGTGAATTTACAAAACATCAACTGACAACAATTATCCACCTTCAAACTATGCACACAACAAACACTCCACATGCAATCCCACATGTGCACCACATTCGACAATCAAGTCACTGTCCATCTCACCACCATCCCTCCATATACATGAAACTTATTGACCATCTACTTCATGTACAACAACACACATCCATCGTTTGCACAGATATCTCACGAGTCTTCTCTCATCCAAGTGATCTCACTCTCACAATCATTCAATCACTCAATCACTCACTCAATCAATCAAACAACCAATAAATCAATCACATATCCCATCCCTCCACATTCCATCGCATCACACCTATCTAATGACCGAGATGCAGATTGAGTCACTCTGCTAGTGAACTGTCACTGGCACATCCGAACACAGTTATAGAGGCTCTGAACAACACAACAACCGGATCAGATAGATAGATGTTGCTTGTTCACCAGCACCACCAACTCAATCACTCACCTTTCTTTAAAATTCCACCATTTCTACGTTGTGGATCACGGTCATTATCATCCCTTCCATAACCAACAATGAAAACCGGAGTTCCAGGTCTCGGTATATCGGTTGGCTGTGGCAGACTGAGCACTCTGATTCCACTCTGTAAGTTGACCGTTTGGGTGAGCGTTATAATTGCAATGTCGAATCCACTGAGTGTCTGTTGGATTGGTCTCCTCTGTCGTGCCGACATACAAGAGGGCATATATCCTGGTGCTACCACCACTCCAGACGGTTGATGATGGATGCCTTGTTGGTCGCCATTCCTCAGTGTGAGAAATGAAACCTGAAATACACAACGTATGTTCACATTAGATCTATGCAAACCGACTGCACACACACTCACACACACACTGACACACACGCACACTCACACAGAAACACACTGTGAAATAATTCGATCACATTGAGCAACAATGTGTTTCAGTGTGATCTCTTACCCGAACGACTGGCAGCGGTGAGCAAACACAATGACCAGCTGTGAGCACTGCCCTTGTTGACACTAATGAGCCTGTACACATTGTGTTCTCTGTCGTCACAAATGCGATGAACGGGAATTCAGTGCGTTGTTGCACAGGTTCACCACTACGTATCAACCATGTTGACACACGTTCAACTGTTAGACAGTAGGTGAACAGCGTCACCACCAGAAATCTCCATCGGTTCAACATCACTATGTGACCGTTGCAATCAACCACCTACCTACAATCTCGCAACACATTCACCAATTTATATGCGTCAATAGTCCCTGACTGTTGAGTACATGTGAGTGATTTTGCATGTGTGTCAGTGTCAGTGTCAATGTACTACAATTATGCACTATTAATAAAACCGACTTGCACTCCACTTCAATCATGCATTGTTGTTGTTGTCCTCGTCGTCGTCACGGTTTCACTTTGTGATCATGATCATGATCATGACACGCCCCAATTATTAATGGGGAAGTGCACGATTCGCGTGTGTTGTCGTGGCATATTTCACTGTATGACAATCTTGCTCAACCGTTCACGAGAGTATGTCAGCATAAGAAGTAGCACAGCACACTTCATAAACCACATCATCATCATCATCATCATCATCATCATCATCATCATCATCATCATCATCATCATCATCATCATCATCATCATCATCATCATCATCATCATCATCATCATCAACATCATCATCATCATCATCATCATCATCATCATCATCATCATCACCGCAGTCTTCGTTAGAATCATATCATCAGAGGAGTGTGGTGACATGATGCATGATCACTGTCAATCGCAATCCATTCACAAACTACAACGAATCAAATGTGAATTGGTGGAATTTGTGCAAGTTGGACAAGTTGGATAAACAATGGCAACGAAGATGCAAATGATGCTTCGAAGTAATATGCGAGCACATTGACGAATCGACTGGTAGACAGAAGGAAAGCATGCGTGTATGATAAATGGATTGTGAGAATGGGAACAAAGTGGATGAGGAGATCACGGTAGTTGTATATGACATATGTATATGGTTTAATCAGACCAGATGTGATTGGTATTTATTCATTGACCGGTTACTCAGTTGTTGTTTAGCATTGCTACAATCGAAATAATAATATTGATGATTGTGGCAGTGAGAGTGGAGTGAGATTTTAAGGAGTGAATAATGCCACTTAATTGGTAGTGCATGATATAAACACTGTAAGATGTTGTACTACGGTGTGTGGTGTGGGGCAATTGTTTTCGGTGTGTAACTGCCTTTCACCAGACACCGTAGTAAAATATCTCCATAGTGTTTTTATCATTTACTATAATTTAAGTGGTAATAGTCATTCCTATGACGTCTGGCTCCCCTCTCACTACCACAATGATGAGTATTTTTATTTTTATTGTAATGATGCTAAAACCCCTCCTGCAACTGTACGAGTGTGCTGCCGATCACGTAGCCGGTTAAAAGACGAGGTTTGTCAAGTAGTCCGCAACGCCATCCCATAGGAGACAATCTCGCCATAAAGCGCTAACGAAAATAAGCAAATTAAGCAACTTAACCTCTGAACTGGGAGTTGAAGGAAGAATTATGATGCGCTTTGATGAAAGTCGAGGTACTTCCGAATTCACGAGACCGGTGCCCTACTAACAATCTAGGCAACAAGTTTTATATGTACACGGAACTTTCGGACAATGCGGGAAACCGTGAGGATCAGTCAAGTAGTAAGATAAATGAGGAGATACAAGTTAGCGGAGTTCGGTATCAGAGAAATCCATTGGATGCAAGCTGGACAGCAAAGATTCGATACGGTGCTACTGTATGCTTCTGTATTTTCTTCACGAAAAAGAAAGTGCTTCGCACACTCAAGGATTCGCTCTGGTTGATCTATAGCGACGAGCTCCATTCAACTGACTGTTTAACGATGATCCCTGGTGTCGTTATTTGGTATGTGCGCGACGGATGCCCACGGAACCCGGTCTGTTGATGTCGGAGTTGGGTGTCTACTGAGTCTTTCGTCTGGTTCAGCAACACTCTGTTGTAAACCTTTCCTGGTACTGATGCATCTGTGGTTCTCACATTTGCTCAGATCTCCTTTCGTTGGTACCTTGATGAGGTGTCCTTCTTCCCAGCTTGTCAGTGGCACTTGTTCTTCCTCCAAAATCTTCCTCAATAGAACATGTAGCATACTTGCGGTTACTTTGATATCTGAGTTGAGTGATTCGGACGGTATGTTGTCAGGTCCTTCTGCCTTCTCACTTTCGATTCGTCTGATGGCCATCGTGATTTCTTCGATCGTTGATTGAGTGACATCTATACGAGCGTGCGTGTGTTTGTGTGTGTGTACTGCTTCGATATCCGGTGGATTCAATGGAGCTGGTCTATTCAACAGTTCGTCAAAATGTTCCACTCATCTGTTCCTCTGTCCTTGAATTCCAGTGATTGTCTTGCCGTCTTCGTCCGTGATCGGTCTCTCTCACTCAACATATTCCCCTACCAGTTTCTTCGTTGTGTAATATAGTTGTTTGGTATTTCAACCTGTTAAAGATTGTTCCACTGTCGTTGCTAGCTCTTCCACAAATTTCTGCTAGTCGGCTCCAATGCTCCTCTCCATACGCTTGTTTGCTTCGGTGTATTCAACACGTGCCTTGAATTTATCTACTCTTGTTCCATTGTACTTAATCGCTATCTTCTTGTTCTTGTTATTCTTGTTCGCGTTCTTCGTCTTCTTCTTCTTCTTCTTCTTCTTCATCAATTCTTGAATCCAAAACAGGGTTTCCATAAAGATGCATTCGATATGACGGTGCTTGTTACGGCACAGAACCTCCTGACATGTTGAAGTTAGTGTTTGTTTGATCTTTGTCCGATTGTGCTCAAGAGTAGCTTCTTCATTTTTGAGAAGAAATTGTAAGGCCACTAGAACGTGTAGTGGGTGGTATAAACATTATGGAGATACTTGAATACGCTGTCTGGTGAGAGGCAGTTACACACCGAAAACAATTGCCCCACACCACACACCGTAGTACAACATCTTACAGTGTTTATATCATGCACTACCAATTAAGTGGCATTATTCACTCCTTAAAATCTCACTCCACTCTCACTGCCACAATCATCAATATTATTATTTCGATTGTAGCAATGCTAAACAACAACTGAGTAACCGGTCAATGAATAAATACCAATCACATCTGGTCTGATTAAACCATATACATATGTCATATACAACTACCGTGATCTCCTCATCCACTTTGTTCCCATTCTCACAATCCATTTATCATACACGCATGATTTCCTTCTGTCTACCAGTCGATTCGTCAATGTGCTCGCATATTACTTCGAAGCATCATTTGCATCTTCGTTGCCATTGTTTATCCAACTTGTCCAACTTGCACAAATTCCACCAATTCACATTTGATTCGTTGTAGTTTGTGAATGGATTGCGATTGACAGTGATCATGCATCATGTCACCACACTCCTCTGATGATATGATTCTAACGAAGACTACGGTGATGATGATGATGATGATGATGATGATGATGATGATGATGATGATGATGATGATGATGATGATGATGATGATGATGATGATGATGATGATGATGATGATGATGATGATGATGATGATGATGATGATGATGATGATGATGATGATGATGATGATGATGATGATGATGATGATGATGATGATGATGATGATGATGATGATGATGATGATGATGATGATGATGATGATGATGATGATGATGATGATGATGATGATGATGATGATGATGATGATGATGATGATGATGATGATGATGATGATGATGATGATGATGATGATGATGATGATGATGATGATGATGATGATGATGATGATGATGATGATGATGATGATGATGATGATGATGATGATGATGATGATGATGATGATGATGATGATGATGATGATGATGATGATGATGATGATGATGATGATGATGATGATGATGATGATGATGATGATGATGATGATGATGATGATGATGATGATGATGATGATGATGATGATGATGATGATGATGATGATGATGATGATGATGATGATGATGATGATGATGATGATGATGATGATGATGATGATGATGATGATATTGATGATGATGATGATGATGATGATGATGATGATGATGATGATGATGATGATGATGATGATGATGATGATGGTGATGATGATGATGATGATGATGATGATGATGATGATGATGATGATGATGATGATGATGATGATGATGATGATGTGGTTTGTGAAGTGTGCTGTGCTACTTCTTATGGTGACATACTCTCATGAACGGTTGAGCAAGATTGTCATACAGTGAAATATGCCACGACAACACACGCGAATCGTGCACTTCCCCATTAATAATTGGGGCGTGTCATGATCATGATCATGATCACAAAGTGAAACCGTGACGACGACGAGGACAACAACAACAATGCATGATTGAAGTGGAGTGCAAGTCGGTTTTATTAATAGTGCATAATTGTAGTACATTGACACTGACACTGACACACATGCAAAATCACTCACATGTACTCAACAGTCAGGGACTATTGACGCATATAAATTGGTGAATGTGTTGCGAGATTGTAGGTAGGTGGTTGATTGCAACGGTCACATAGTGATGTTGAACCGATGGAGATTTCTGGTGGTGACGCTGTTCACCTACTGTCTAACAGTTGAACGTGTGTCAACATGGTTGATACGTAGTGGTGAACCTGTGCAACAACGCACTGAATTCCCGTTCATCGCATTTGTGACGACAGAGAACACAATGTGTACAGGCTCATTAGTGTCAACAAGGGCAGTGCTCACAGCTGGTCATTGTGTTTGCTCACCGCTGCCAGTCGTTCGGGTAAGAGATCACACTGAAACACATTGTTGCTCAATGTGATCGAATTATTTCACAGTGTGTTTCTGTGTGAGTGTGCGTGTGTGTCAGTGTGTGTGTGAGTGTGTGTGCAGTCGGTTTGCATAGATCTAATGTGAACATACGTTGTGTATTTCAGGTTTCATTTCTCACACTGAGGAATGGCGACCAACAAGGCATCCATCATCAACCGTCTGGAGTGGTGGTAGCACCAGGATATATGCCCTCTTGTATGTCGGCACGACAGAGGAGACCAATCCAACAGACACTCAGTGGATTCGACATTGCAATTATAACGCTCACCCAAACGGTCAACTTACAGAGTGGAATCAGAGTGCTCAGTCTGCCACAGCCAACCGATATACCGAGACCTGGAACTCCGGTTTTCATTGTTGGTTATGGAAGGGATGATAATGACCGTGATCCACAACGTAGAAATGGTGGAATTTTAAAGAAAGGTGAGTGATTGAGTTGGTGGTGCTGGTGAACAAGCAACATCTATCTATCTGATCCGGTTGTTGTGTTGTTCAGAGCCTCTATAACTGTGTTCGGATGTGCCAGTGACAGTTCACTAGCAGAGTGACTCAATCTGCATCTCGGTCATTAGATAGGTGTGATGCGATGGAATGTGGAGGGATGGGATATGTGATTGATTTATTGGTTGTTTGATTGATTGAGTGAGTGATTGAGTGATTGAATGATTGTGAGAGTGAGATCACTTGGATGAGAGAAGACTCGTGAGATATCTGTGCAAACGATGGATGTGTGTTGTTGTACATGAAGTAGATGGTCAATAAGTTTCATGTATATGGAGGGATGGTGGTGAGATGGACAGTGACTTGATTGTCGAATGTGGTGCACATGTGGGATTGCATGTGGAGTGTTTGTTGTGTGCATAGTTTGAAGGTGGATAATTGTTGTCAGTTGATGTTTTGTAAATTCACTTGTCTGTTCTGTTCTGTTCTCTTCTATTCTGTCCTATTCCGTTCTGTTCTTTATTTGACACAGGTCGAGCGACTATAATGGAATGCCGACACGCGACCAATGGCGATCCAATTTGTGTGAAATCAGGTCAGAATTTCGGACAGTTACCCGCTCCAGGTGACAGTGGTGGACCTCTCCTTCCATCCCCTCAAGGTCCAGTACTCGGTGTCGTATCACATGGTGTCACACTGCCAAACCTTCCCGATATCATTGTCGAGTATGCCAGTGTGGCTAGAATGTTGGATTTTGTACGCTCCAATATTTGAACAATATTTCAACAATGTTTGAACAATTCGCCGACCAACTCGTATCATTCATTCATGTGTGTACATAATCTATCGATAAAAATCCACACGCAATTGTGTTAAGATATTTCTGATAAATAAACAACCTAATCAATTACTACAACACTCCATCCGTTTTCTCTGAGTTGGCAAGTGTGGTGTGGTGAGGTATGGTGTGTGGTGTGTGTGGGTGTGTGGTGTGTGGTGGTGTGGTGTGGGTGTGGTGGGTGTGGGGTGGTTGGTGTGGTGTGGTGTGGTGTGGTGTGGTGTGGTGTGGTGTGGTGTGGTGTGGTTTAATGTGATGTGATCTGGTCTGATTTGCGTGTGTGTTGATCAATGAAGTGTTAGTGGAATGGGCAGCTATTTATTTGCTGCTTATCATCAGGATGCTGCTTGAGCACGATGCATGAATATACGCATGTTGCGAGAGAGTAGGAAAGGGCTGAAGACGGTTCGGTTCATGTGATAGTCATTCGTTCGTTCATTCATTAATTCATTAATTCATTAATTAATTAATTAATTAATTAATTCATTCAGTCAGTCAGTCAGTCAGTCAGTCAGTGGTAGCAACGAAACAGATTACAGAAATCGACATCATCATCGTATAATAATAGGCACTTGTTGTTGTTGTTGTGAGAACAGTAGGGTAATAGATGTGATTATATAATTTGGCATTATCTTTCTGATGGTGATTGGGACTATCATGTTTTCTTAGTAATACCTATCAATGTTATTCTGCACTATGATACATCTCCGTTCTAATCGATCCATCCTACTGAATTCATAAATTGACCTCTCTTCCACTTCCAACACTCTCTCCAACACACACTATATTCGAGTATAGTGCCTTTCAAAAGTCGATGCTGATCACACTCATAAATCATATTGAACTATTTGATCCAGTTGTTGATAGGTATGAAGTGAGACAAGGTTGGTAAATGCTTCTTCCATTAAACAATATCTAAGAACGATAGCAATATTTACTTAAGTGGGTAATTTTCGTTTGTCGTTTGACGTATTTGATAAGTGAGATTTTTAGGTGAGTAATTAGGGATATTGGAACATTCGATTAGCTGTTTACTCGTTTGCTGATCACATCATGTCTCAAATTTTGATACTTTCCTCATTACATACCTAATTTTGAAGTGGGAATATGATAGTGACTAGGAGATGAAGGTTGGTGTGGACATAAACAGAAACAAATGAGTCATAACCAACAAAAGAAGCTATTTTTGGCGACTTGATTTCACTTAATTGAAAGCTTGTAGAACACTAACGTTTAGTTTTGCAACTGCTTTATTCTACACACCATAAGCTTTCGTTCGATGCATGATTCACTGCCATACCCGATTCAGCTCCAAATCCATGGTAATTTAAACACAACTTTCACTACCCTATTTTACCACTCCGATTCCCAGATTTGAACATAATTGTATTTTCTTAATTGTCGGTTCGTTATGGTCATGTTAGTCATCTATTTGCTCGTGTGTCATTCTGCACTGATCTGAATTGGAGTTGTGAGTTGGAAATCGGAGTAAGGAATGAATCGAGTAGTGTTCCATTTGACTCGTCTACTCTCTCTCTCTCTCTTTCTCACTTATCAAGCGATCAGGTGATAGAATGGTTTTTGTGCCAGTTGCAGATGTCCATTGGAAAAAACACCGATCATTTCTTCACATGACATATTGATTGAACTGTGGAATACACTTGATGTTCAACACGATCTAGTGGAGAATCAAGGGTTATGATTAGACAGTTGAGATCTGTTCGACTTTTTATATCTTACAGATGATATTCATTGTTGATCAGTTTTTTGTTCATATAACAACACTTGTCAATGCATCGACATTTGTAGAAATATATCGATGCGACCAAAATAACCATAATCATAATAATTATTGTTATCATTATTATTATTACTGCGATCATCTGTGAAGTGATTATCAGAAACACTCAGATTGGCAGGAAGTTAGTTACATGTGAATAATGTGTCACAGTGTCTGAACATGATGAAGGATTATAGGTTTGTGGAGTTGATTGGAAGAAGAAGTGTAAAATCGATGGTTCGATATTGTAGACGACAGGGTTGAATCTGGAATGTGGTGATGCAAACACATCCATGGATTCTTTGTATCGACAACTAGTGATTTACATTTTCACAGTTGACTATTGGTGCTGCATCCACCATATTTGTTGTTTCTGTTTCCGGTCTGTTAATAAGGTATCATTTCCAGGAGACCTCATTGGACAGTTTACATAGTATTAATAAATTTCACAAAATAACCAATGAACCAATGAACCTTAAAGGACTGGAGAAAATTCTATTTAGCTGAAGGGAAACTTGATGGAGTAATTTGGTGCAATTTGTTGATTATATTCGTTATTAGTCAGCTGACTGAGGAGTCTTCTATTAGAATTAAACGGTTATCCAGTGCTTTCCAGCATTCAATGATTATCCCAACTCAGATCAATCTATTACGACTTCAATCCACATATGAATCAGTAAACTATGAACTCAGCTTTATTGTTCTCTCCTAATCAGTTGGTTTTCACAGTCCAATCATATATTATTGATTGATTGAAAAGGAGAAGCTGTGCACTAATCAGTCATGCTGATATGATTCAACTATACTAAAATAATTTACTATGAATCAGTTTTATTAAGTGTGTATTCAAAATGTGATTGCATGAAGATATGGTGATCTATTGACAACTAATTTTCCACACAGCAAAGATGGATGATGGTTAGTGGTAGAATGCGGGACGATAGTTTCTCACATTTTGTGACAATGTTCGCAATCACGATCAGAAAGATAATGCCAAATTATATAATCACATCTATTACCCTACTGTTCTCACAACGAACGAATGACTATCACATGAACCGAACCGTCTTCAGCCCTTTCCTACTCTCTCGCAACATGCGTATATTCATGCATCGTGCTCAAGCAGCATCCTGATGATAAGCAGCAAATAAATAGCTGCCCATTCCACCCACACCACACCACACCACACCACACCACACCTCACCACACCACACTTGCCAACTCAGAGAAAACGGATGGAGTGTTGTAGTAATTGATTAGGTTGTTTATTTATCAGAAATATCTTAACACAATTGCGTGTGGATTTTTATCGATAGATTATGTACACACATGAATGAATGATACGAGTTGGTCGGCGAATTGTTCAAACATTGTTGAAATATTGTTCAAATATTGGAGCGTACAAAATCCAACATTCTAGCCACACTGGCATACTCGACAATGATATCGGGAAGGTTTGGCAGTGTGACACCATGTGATACGACACCGAGTACTGGACCTTGAGGGGATGGAAGGAGAGGTCCACCACTGTCACCTGGAGCGGGTAACTGTCCGAAATTCTGACCTGATTTCACACAAATTGGATCGCCATTGGTCGCGTGTCGGCATTCCATTATAGTCGCTCGACCTGTGTCAAATAAAGAACAGAATTTTTTTTTTTTTTTTAGAAGAGAACAGAACAGAACAGACAAGTGAATTTACAAAACATCAACTGACAACAATTATCCACCTTCAAACTATGCACACAACAAACACTCCACATGCAATCCCACATGTGCACCACATTCGACAATCAAGTCACTGTCCATCTCACCACCATCCCTCCATATACATGAAACTTATTGACCATCTACTTCATGTACAACAACACACATCCATCGTTTGCACAGATATCTCATGAGTCTTCTCTCATCCAAGTGATCTCACTCTCACAATCATTCAATCACTCACTCACTCACTCACTCACTCACACAATAACCCATTCACACTCACATAAACAATCATGAATAACACATCAATTAATCAATCACATATTCCATCGCATCACATGCCATCGCATCACACCTATCTAATGACCGAGATGCAGATTGAGTCACTCTGCTAGTGAACTGTCACTGGCACATCCGAACACAGTTATAGAGGCTCTGAACAACACAACAACCGGATCAGATAGATAGATGTTGCTTGTTCACCAGCACCACCAACTCAATCACTCACCTTTCTTTAAAATTCCACCATTTCTACGTTGTGGATCACGGTCATTATCATCCCTTCCATAACCAACAATGAAAACCGGAGTTCCAGGTCTCGGTATATCGGTTGGCTGTGGCAGACTGAGCACTCTGATTCCACTCTGTAAGTTGACCGTTTGGGTGAGCGTTATAATTGCAATGTCGAATCCACTGAGTGTCTGTTGGATTGGTCTCCTCTGTCGTGCCGACATACAAGAGGGCATATATCCTGGTGCTACCACCACTCCAGACGGTTGATGATGGATGCCTTGTTGGTCGCCATTCCTCAGTGTGAGAAATGAAACCTGAAATACACAACGTATGTTCACATTAGATCTATGCAAACCGACTGCACACACACTCACACACACACTGACACACACGCACACTCACACAGAAACACACTGTGAAATAATTCGATCACATTGAGCAACAATGTGTTTCAGTGTGATCTCTTACCCGAACGACTGGCAGCGGTGAGCAAACACAATGACCAGCTGTGAGCACTGCCCTTGTTGACACTAATGAGCCTGTACACATTGTGTTCTCTGTCGTCACAAATGCGATGAACGGGAATTCAGTGCGTTGTTGCACAGGTTCACCACTACGTATCAACCATGTTGACACACGTTCAACTGTTAGACAGTAGGTGAACAGCGTCACCACCAGAAATCTCCATCGGTTCAACATCACTATGTGACCGTTGCAATCAACCACCTACCTACAATCTCGCAACACATTCACCAATTTATATGCGTCAATAGTCCCTGACTGTTGAGTACATGTGAGTGATTTTGCATGTGTGTCAGTGTCAGTGTCAATGTACTACAATTATGCACTATTAATAAAACCGACTTGCACTCCACTTCAATCATGCATTGTTGTTGTTGTCCTCGTCGTCGTCACGGTTTCACTTTGTGATCATGATCATGATCATGACACGCCCCAATTATTAATGGGGAAGTGCACGATTCGCGTGTGTTGTCGTGGCATATTTCACTGTATGACAATCTTGCTCAACCGTTCACGAGAGTATGTCAGCATAAGAAGTAGCACAGCACACTTCATAAACCACATCATCATCATCATCATCATCATCATCATCATCATCATCATCATCATCATCATCATCATCATCATCATCATCATCATCATCATCATCATCATCATCATCATCATCATCATCATCATCATCATCATCATCATCATCATCATCATCACCGTAGTCTTCGTTAGAATCATATCATCACAGGAGTGTGGTGACATGATGCATGATCACTGTCAATCGCAATCCATTCACAAACTACAACGAATCAAATGTGAATTGGTGGAATTTGTGCAAGTTGGACAAGTTGGATAAACAATGGCAACGAAGATGCAAATGATGCTTCGAAGTAATATGCGAGCACATTGACGAATCGACTGGTAGACAGAAGGAAAGCATGCGTGTATGATAAATGGATTGTGAGAATGGGAACAAAGTGGATGAGGAGATCACGGTAGTTGTATATGACATATGTATATGGTTTAATCAGACCAGATGTGATTGGTATTTATTCATTGACCGGTTACTCAGTTGTTGTTTAGCATTGCTACAATCGAAATAATAATATTGATGATTGTGGCAGTGAGAGTGGAGTGAGATTTTAAGGAGTGAATAATGCCACTTAATTGGTAGTGCATGATATAAACACTGTAAGATGTTGTACTACGGTGTGTGGTGTGGGGCAATTGTTTTCGGTGTGTAACTGCCTTTCACCAGACACCGTAGTAAAATATCTCCATAGTGTTTTTATCATTTACTATAATTTAAGTGGTAATAGTCATTCCTATGACGTCTGGCTCCCCTCTCACTACCACAATGATGAGTATTTTTATTTTTATTGTAATGATGCTAAAACCCCTCCTGCAACTGTACGAGTGTGCTGCCGATCACGTAGCCGGTTAAAAGACGAGGTTTGTCAAGTAGTCCGCAACGCCATCCCATAGGAGACAATCTCGCCATAAAGCGCTAACGAAAATAAGCAAATTAAGCAACTTAACCTCTGAACTGGGAGTTGAAGGAAGAATTATGATGCGCTTTGATGAAAGTCGAGGTACTTCCGAATTCACGAGACCGGTGCCCTACTAACAATCTAGGCAACAAGTTTTATATGTACACGGAACTTTCGGACAATGCGGGAAACCGTGAGGATCAGTCAAGTAGTAAGATAAATGAGGAGATACAAGTTAGCGGAGTTCGGTATCAGAGAAATCCATTGGATGCAAGCTGGACAGCAAAGATTCGATACGGTGCTACTGTATGCTTCTGTATTTTCTTCACGAAAAAGAAAGTGCTTCGCACACTCAAGGATTCGCTCTGGTTGATCTATAGCGACGAGCTCCATTCAACTGACTGTTTAACGATGATCCCTGGTGTCGTTATTTGGTATGTGCGCGACGGATGCCCACGGAACCCGGTCTGTTGATGTCGGAGTTGGGTGTCTACTGAGTCTTTCGTCTGGTTCAGCAACACTCTGTTGTAAACCTTTCCTGGTACTGATGCATCTGTGGTTCTCACATTTGCTCAGATCTCCTTTCGTTGGTACCTTGATGAGGTGTCCTTCTTCCCAGCTTGTCAGTGGCACTTGTTCTTCCTCCAAAATCTTCCTCAATAGAACATGTAGCATACTTGCGGTTACTTTGATATCTGAGTTGAGTGATTCGGACGGTATGTTGTCAGGTCCTTCTGCCTTCTCACTTTCGATTCGTCTGATGGCCATCGTGATTTCTTCGATCGTTGATTGAGTGACATCTATACGAGCGTGCGTGTGTTTGTGTGTGTGTACTGCTTCGATATCCGGTGGATTCAATGGAGCTGGTCTATTCAACAGTTCGTCAAAATGTTCCACTCATCTGTTCCTCTGTCCTTGAATTCCAGTGATTGTCTTGCCGTCTTCGTCCGTGATCGGTCTCTCTCACTCAACATATTCCCCTACCAGTTTCTTCGTTGTGTAATATAGTTGTTTGGTATTTCAACCTGTTAAAGATTGTTCCACTGTCGTTGCTAGCTCTTCCACAAATTTCTGCTAGTCGGCTCCAATGCTCCTCTCCATACGCTTGTTTGCTTCGGTGTATTCAACACGTGCCTTGAATTTATCTACTCTTGTTCCATTGTACTTAATCGCTATCTTCTTGTTCTTGTTATTCTTGTTCGCGTTCTTCGTCTTCTTCTTCTTCTTCTTCTTCATCAATTCTTGAATCCAAAACAGGGTTTCCATAAAGATGCATTCGATATGACGGTGCTTGTTACGGCACAGAACCTCCTGACATGTTGAAGTTAGTGTTTGTTTGATCTTTGTCCGATTGTGCTCAAGAGTAGCTTCTTCATTTTTGAGAAGAAATTGTAAGGCCACTAGAACGTGTAGTGGGTGGTATAAACATTATGGAGATACTTGAATACGCTGTCTGGTGAGAGGCAGTTACACACCGAAAACAATTGCCCCACACCACACACCGTAGTACAACATCTTACAGTGTTTATATCATGCACTACCAATTAAGTGGCATTATTCACTCCTTAAAATCTCACTCCACTCTCACTGCCACAATCATCAATATTATTATTTCGATTGTAGCAATGCTAAACAACAACTGAGTAACCGGTCAATGAATAAATACCAATCACATCTGGTCTGATTAAACCATATACATATGTCATATACAACTACCGTGATCTCCTCATCCACTTTGTTCCCATTCTCACAATCCATTTATCATACACGCATGCTTTCCTTCTGTCTACCAGTCGATTCGTCAATGTGCTCGCATATTACTTCGAAGCATCATTTGCATCTTCGTTGCCATTGTTTATCCAACTTGTCCAACTTGCACAAATTCCACCAATTCACATTTGATTCGTTGTAGTTTGTGAATGGATTGCGATTGACAGTGATCATGCATCATGTCACCACACTCCTGTGATGATATGATTCTAACGAAGACTACGGTGATGATGATGATGATGATGATGATGATGATGATGATGATGATGATGATGATGATGATGATGATGATGATGATGATGATGATGATGATGATGATGATGATGATGATGATGATGATGATGATGATGATGATGATGATGATGATGATGATGATGATGATGATGATGATGATGATGATGATGATGATGATGATGATGATGATGATGATGATGATGATGATGATGATGATGATGATGATGATGATGATGATGATGATGATGATGATGATGATGATGATGATGATGATGATGATGATGATGATGATGATGATGATGATGATGATGATGATGATGATGATGATGATGATGATGATGATGATGATGATGATGATGATGATGATGATGATGATGATGATGATGATGATGATGATGATGATGATGATAATGATAATGATGATGATGTGGTTTATGAAGTGTGCTGTGCTACTTCTTATGCTGACATACTCTCGTGAACGGTTGAGCAAGATTGTCATACAGTGAAATATGCCACGACAACACACGCGAATCGTGCACTTCCCCATTAATAATTGGGGCGTGTCATGATCATGATCATGATCACAAAGTGAAACCGTGACGACGACGAGGACAACAACAACAATGCATGATTGAAGTGGAGTGCAAGTCGGTTTTATTAATAGTGCATAATTGTAGTACATTGACACTGACACTGACACACATGCAAAATCACTCACATGTACTCAACAGTCAGGGACTATTGACGCATATAAATTGGTGAATGTGTTGCGAGATTGTAGGTAGGTGGTTGATTGCAACGGTCACATAGTGATGTTGAACCGATGGAGATTTCTGGTGGTGACGCTGTTCACCTACTGTCTAACAGTTGAACGTGTGTCAACATGGTTGATACGTAGTGGTGAACCTGTGCAACAACGCACTGAATTCCCGTTCATCGCATTTGTGACGACAGAGAACACAATGTGTACAGGCTCATTAGTGTCAACAAGGGCAGTGCTCACAGCTGGTCATTGTGTTTGCTCACCGCTGCCAGTCGTTCGGGTAAGAGATCACACTGAAACACATTGTTGCTCAATGTGATCGAATTATTTCACAGTGTGTTTCTGTGTGAGTGTGCGTGTGTGTCAGTGTGTGTGTGAGTGTGTGTGCAGTCGGTTTGCATAGATCTAATGTGAACATACGTTGTGTATTTCAGGTTTCATTTCTCACACTGAGGAATGGCGACCAACAAGGCATCCATCATCAACCGTCTGGAGTGGTGGTAGCACCAGGATATATGCCCTCTTGTATGTCGGCACGACAGAGGAGACCAATCCAACAGACACTCAGTGGATTCGACATTGCAATTATAACGCTCACCCAAACGGTCAACTTACAGAGTGGAATCAGAGTGCTCAGTCTGCCACAGCCAACCGATATACCGAGACCTGGAACTCCGGTTTTCATTGTTGGTTATGGAAGGGATGATAATGACCGTGATCCACAACGTAGAAATGGTGGAATTTTAAAGAAAGGTGAGTGATTGAGTTGGTGGTGCTGGTGAACAAACAACATCTGTCTATCTGATCCGGTTGTTGTGTTGTTCAGAGCCTCTATAACTGTGTTCGGATGTGCCAGTGACAGTTCACTAGCAGAGTGACTCAATCTGCATCTCGGTCATTAGATAGGTGTGATGCGATGGCATGTGATGCGATGGAATATGATGGGATTGGATGTATGATTGATTAATTGATTGACATAGCTGAATGTTTGAATGTTTGATTCATTGATTGTTTGATTGGGTGTGTGAGTGAGCGAGTGAGTGAGTGCGTGAGTGTGAATGGGTTATTGTGTGAGTGAGTGAGTGAGTGAGTGATTGAATGATTGTGAGAGTGAGATCACTTGGATGAGAGAAGACTCATGAGATATCTGTGCAAACGATGGATGTGTGTTGTTGTACATGAAGTAGATGGTCAATCAGTTTCATGTATATGGAGGGATGGTGGTGAGATGGACAGTGACTTGATTGTCGAATGTGGTGCACATGTGGGATTGCATGTGGAGTGTTTGTTGTGTGCATAGTTTGAAGGTGGATAATTAGTGTCAGTTGATGTTTTATAAATTCACTTGTCTGTTCTGTTCTGTTCTGTCTGTCTTCTATTCTGTCCTATTCCGTTCTGTTCTTTATTTGACACAGGTCGAGCGACTATAATGGAATGCCGACACGCGACCAATGGCGATCCAATTTGTGTGAAATCAGGTCAGAATTTCGGACAGTTACCCGCTCCAGGTGACAGTGGTGGACCTCTCCTTCCATCCCCTCAAGGTCCAGTACTCGGTGTCGTATCACATGGTGTCACACTGCCAAACCTTCCCGATATCATTGTCGAGTATGCCAGTGTGGCTAGAATGTTGGATTTTGTACGCTCCAATATTTGAACAATATTTCAACAATGTTTGAACAATTCGCCGACCAACTCGTATCATTCATTCATGTGTGTACATAATCTATCGATAAAAATCCACACGCAATTGTGTTAAGATATTTCTGATAAATAAACAACCTAATCAATTACTACAACACTCCATCCGTTTTCTCTGAGTTGGCAAGTGTGGTGTGGTGAGGTGTGGTGTGGTGTGGTGTGGTGTGGAATGGTCATTTATTTATTTGCTTTTGATCATCAGGATGCTGCTTGATCACGATGCTTGAATATTCGCATGTTGCGAGAGAGTTTGAAATGGATGAAGACAGTTCGGTTCATATGGCAGTCATTCGTTCGTTGTGAGAACAGTAGGGTAATAGATGTGATTATATAATTTGGCATTATCTTTCTGATCGTGATTGCGAACATTGTCACAAAATGTGAGAAACTATCGTCCCGCATTCTACCACTAACTATCATCCATCTTTGCTGTGTGGAAAATTAGTTGTCAATAGATCACCATATCTTCATGCAATCACATTTTGAATACACACTTAATAAAACTGATTCATAGTGAATTATTTTAGTATAGTTGGATCATATCAGCATGACTGATTAGTGCACAGCTTCTCCTTTTCAATCAATCAATAATATATGATTGGACTGTGAAAACCAACTGATTAGGAGAGAACAATAAAGCTGAGTTCATAGTTTACTGATTCATATGTGGATTGAAGTCGTAATAGATTGATCTGAGTTGGGATAATCATTGAATGCTGGAAAGCACTGGATAACCGTTTAATTCTAATAGAAGACTCCTCAGTCAGCTGACTAATAACGAATATAATCAACAAATTGCACCAAATTACTCCATCAAGTTTCCCTTCAGCTAAATAGAATTTTCTCCAGTCCTTTAAGGTTCATTGGTTCATTGGTTATTTTGTGAAATTTATTAATACTATGTAAACTGTCCAATGAGGTCTCCTGGAAATGATACCTTATTAACAGACCGGAAACAGAAACAACAAATATGGTGGATGCAGCACCAATAGTCAACTGTGAAAATGTAAATCACTAGTTGTCGATACAAAGAATCCATGGATGTGTTTGCATCACCACATTCCAGATTCAACCCTGTCGTCTACAATATCGAACCATCGATTTTACACTTCTTCTTCCAATCAACTCCACAAACCTATAATCCTTCATCATGTTCAGACACTGTGACACATTATTCACATGTAACTAACTTCCTGCCAATCTGAGTGTTTCTGATAATCACTTCACAGATGATCGCAGTAATAATAATAATGATAACAATAATTATTATGATTATGGTTATTTTGGTCGCATCGATATATTTCTACAAATGTCGATGCATTGACAAGTGTTGTTATATGAACAAAAAACTGATCAACAATGAATATCATCTGTAAGATATAAAAAGTCGAACAGATCTCAACTGTCTAATCATAACCCTTGATTCTCCACTAGATCGTGTTGAACATCAAGTGTATTCCACAGTTCAATCAATATGTCATGTGAAGAAATGATCGGTGTTTTTTCCAATGGACATCTGCAACTGGCACAAAAACCATTCTATCACCTGATCGCTTGATAAGTGAGAAAGAGAGAGAGAGAGAGTAGACGAGTCAAATGGAACACTACTCGATTCATTCCTTACTCCGATTTCCAACTCACAACTCCAATTCAGATCAGTGCAGAATGACACACGAGCAAATAGATGACTAACATGACCATAACGAACCGACAATTAAGAAAATACAATTATGTTCAAATCTGGGAATCGGAGTGGTAAAATAGGGTAGTGAAAGTTGTGTTTAAATTACCATGGATTTGGAGCTGAATCGGGTATGGCAGTGAATCATGCATCGAACGAAAGCTTATGGTGTGTAGAATAAAGCAGTTGCAAAACTAAACGTTAGTGTTCTACAAGCTTTCAATTAAGTGAAATCAAGTCGCCAAAAATAGCTTCTTTTGTTGGTTATGACTCATTTGTTTCTGTTTATGTCCACACCAACCTTCATCTCCTAGTCACTATCATATTCCCACTTCAAAATTAGGTATGTAATGAGGAA
The DNA here is from genome assembly GCA_944470405.2 of Schistosoma mattheei. Classification (NCBI taxonomy): domain Eukaryota; kingdom Metazoa; phylum Platyhelminthes; class Trematoda; order Strigeidida; family Schistosomatidae; genus Schistosoma; species Schistosoma mattheei. Next base: position 2,389,153 of record OX103946.1, read on the forward strand.
AGTATCAAAATTTGAGACATGATGTGATCAGCAAACGAGTAAACAGCTAATCGAATGTTCCAATATCCCTAATTACTCACCTAAAAATCTCACTTATCAAATACGTCAAACGACAAACGAAAATTACCCACTTAAGTAAATATTGCTATCGTTCTTAGATATTGTTTAATGGAAGAAGCATTTACCAACCTTGTCTCACTTCATACCTATCAACAACTGGATCAAATAGTTCAATATGATTTATGAGTGTGATCAGCATCGACTTTTGAAAGGCACTATACTCGAATATAGTGTGTGTTGGAGAGAGTGTTGGAAGTGGAAGAGAGGTCAATTTATGAATTCAGTAGGATGGATCGATTAGAACGGAGATGTATCATAGTGCAGAATAACATTGATAGGTATTACTAAGAAAACATGATAGTCCCAATCACCATCAGAAAGATAATGCCAAATTATATAATCACATCTATTACCCTACTGTTCTCACAACAACAACAACAAGTGCCTATTATTATACGATGATGATGTCGATTTCTGTAATCAGTTTCGTTGCTACCACTGACTGACTGACTGACTGAATGAATGAATGAATTAATTAATTAATTAATTAATTAATGAATTAATGAATTAATGAATGAACGAACGAATGACTATCACATGAACCGAACCGTCTTCAGCCCTTTCCTACTCTCTCGCAACATGCGTATATTCATGCATCGTGCTCAAGCAGCATCCTGATGATAAGCAGCAAATAAATAGCTGCCCATTCCACTAACACTTCATTGATCAACACACACGCAAATCAGACCAGATCACATCACATTAAACCACACCACACCACACCACACCACACCACACCACACCACACCACACCACACCACACCACACCTCAACCCACCACACCACACCACACCACACCACACCACACCTCACCACACCACACTTGCCAACTCAGAGAAAACGGATGGAGTGTTGTAGTAATTGATTAGGTTGTTTATTTATCAGAAATATCTTAACACAATTGCGTGTGGATTTTTATCGATAGATTATGTACACACATGAATGAATGATACGAGTTGGTCGGCGAATTGTTCAAACATTGTTGAAATATTGTTCAAATATTGGAGCGTACAAAATCCAACATTCTAGCCACACTGGCATACTCGACAATGATATCGGGAAGGTTTGGCAGTGTGACACCATGTGATACGACACCGAGTACTGGACCTTGAGGGGATGGAAGGAGAGGTCCACCACTGTCACCTGGAGCGGGTAACTGTCCGAAATTCTGACCTGATTTCACACAAATTGGATCGCCATTGGTCGCGTGTCGGCATTCCATTATAGTCGCTCGACCTGTGTCAAATAAAGAACAGAACGGAATAGGACAGAATAGAAGAGAACAGAATTAAAGGTACAGACAAGAACAGAAAAGAATAAAAGTTACAGAACAGAACAGAACAGACAAGTGAATTTATAAAACATCAACTGACACTAATTATCCACCTTCAAACTATGCACACAACAAACACTCCACATGCAATCCCACATGTGCACCACATTCGACAATCAAGTCACTGTCCATCTCACCACCATCCCTCCATATACATGAAACTGATTGACCATCTACTTCATGTACAACAACACACATCCATCGTTTGCACAGATATCTCATGAGTCTTCTCTCATCCAAGTGATCTCACTCTCACAATCATTCAATCACTCACTCACTCACTCACTCACACAATAACCCATTCACACTCACGCACTCACTCACTCGCTCACTCACACACCCAATCAAACAATCAATGAATCAAACATTCAAACATTCAGCTATGTCAGTCAATTAATCAATCATACATCCAATCCCATCATATTCCATCGCATCACATGCCATCGCATCACACCTATCTAATGACCGAGATGCAGATTGAGTCACTCTGCTAGTGAACTGTCACTGGCACATCCGAACACAGTTATAGAGGCTCTGAACAACACAACAACCGGATCAGATAGACAGATGTTGTTTGTTCACCAGCACCACCAACTCAATCACTCACCTTTCTTTAAAATTCCACCATTTCTACGTTGTGGATCACGGTCATTATCATCCCTTCCATAACCAACAATGAAAACCGGAGTTCCAGGTCTCGGTATATCGGTTGGCTGTGGCAGACTGAGCACTCTGATTCCACTCTGTAAGTTGACCGTTTGGGTGAGCGTTATAATTGCAATGTCGAATCCACTGAGTGTCTGTTGGATTGGTCTCCTCTGTCGTGCCGACATACAAGAGGGCATATATCCTGGTGCTACCACCACTCCAGACGGTTGATGATGGATGCCTTGTTGGTCGCCATTCCTCAGTGTGAGAAATGAAACCTGAAATACACAACGTATGTTCACATTAGATCTATGCAAACCGACTGCACACACACTCACACACACACTGACATACACGCACACTCACACAGAAACACACTGTGAAATAATTCGATCACATTGAGCAACAATGTGTTTCAGTGTGATCTCTTACCCGAACGACTGGCAGCGGTGAGCAAACACAATGACCAGCTGTGAGCACTGCCCTTGTTGACACTAATGAGCCTGTACACATTGTGTTCTCTGTCGTCACAAATGCGATGAACGGGAATTCAGTGCGTTGTTGCACAGGTTCACCACTACGTATCAACCATGTTGACACACGTTCAACTGTTAGACAGTAGGTGAACAGCGTCACCACCAGAAATCTCCATCGGTTCAACATCACTATGTGACCGTTGCAATCAACCACCTACCTACAATCTCGCAACACATTCACCAATTTATATGCGTCAATAGTCCCTGACTGTTGAGTACATGTGAGTGATTTTGCATGTGTGTCAGTGTCAGTGTCAATGTACTACAATTATGCACTATTAATAAAACCGACTTGCACTCCACTTCAATCATGCATTGTTGTTGTTGTCCTCGTCGTCGTCACGGTTTCACTTTGTGATCATGATCATGATCATGACACGCCCCAATTATTAATGGGGAAGTGCACGATTCGCGTGTGTTGTCGTGGCATATTTCACTGTATGACAATCTTGCTCAACCGTTCACGAGAGTATGTCAGCATAAGAAGTAGCACAGCACACTTCATAAACCACATCATCATCATTATCATTATCATCATCATCATCATCATCATCATCATCATCATCATCATCATCATCATCATCATCATCATCATCATCATCATCATCATCATCATCATCATCATCATCATCATCATCATCATCATCATCATCATCATCATCATCATCATCATCATCATCATCATCATCATCATCATCATCCTCCTCCTCCTCCTCCTCATCATCATCATCATCATCATCATCACCGTAGTCTTCGTTAGAATCATATCATCTCAGGAGTGTGGTGACATGATGCATGATCACTGTCAATCGCAATCCATTCACAAACTACAACGAATCAAATGTGAATTGGTGGAATTTGTGCAAGTTGGACAAGTTGGATAAACAATGGCAACGAAGATGCAAATGATGCTTCGAAGTAATATGCGAGCACATTGACGAATCGACTGGTAGACAGAAGGAAAGCATGCGTGTATGATAAATGGATTGTGAGAATGGGAACAAAGTGGATGAGGAGATCACGGTAGTTGTATATGACATATGTATATGGTTTAATCAGACCAGATGTGATTGGTATTTATTCATTGACCGGTTACTCAGTTGTTGTTTAGCATTGCTACAATCGAAATAATAATATTGATGATTGTGGCAGTGAGAGTGGAGTGAGATTTTAAGGAGTGAATAATGCCACTTAATTGGTAGTGCATGATATAAACACTGTAAGATGTTGTACTACGGTGTGTGGTGTGGGGCATTATTTTTCGTTTTCACTGCCTCCCACTTGGAATTACTCTCGAATATCTAATTTTTGTGCTGTGCCATGGTGGTATATTCGTGCAAATTTTAATTGGTTATAGTGTCTTTGGTACAATACAAGCGTCCCTGTGCTTTCTTATCTTTACTCTGACCCGTCCTTATGATCATGCTTTGTTTAGAGTTAGATCTGTTTTTATGATTATGGCTAGACTAGGAAATTCGTGGTCTGCTCTAGACACTCTCAAGGAACAAACATTGTGTTTATTCATTCACATTGATGTGTGTAGCTAACTAAGCTGCAATGCTTAACTTCAAAGCCGAGGCTTCAGTTATTCCATAGCCTGATTCATTCTAATCTAGTACCAGTCTGGAAAACTAGCAGACATTTGTCAGGAAGAATAGCATTTAGTTCTGTGTGGAAAGAAGGATCCTTAAATTTCCTTTGATCTGTTTGATTGAATCGTATGATGGTGTTAACAAAATACACATGCCACCTACTCTCGCATATAATTATCGACTTAATTCACTTTATAAAATGATGGAATTAATTAGGTCATACACGATAAAGGATTTCGAACACATGCTTCCAGACAACCGTTGATCCAGACAGACAGTCAGAGAAACGAGTCGAAGATGCGCGAGACGAGACGAAACGATACAATGACTCGACATTCATGCTCAAACGGCACTAAATTACAGACACACGATGAATAGAGTGCGCAAACAACACACGTATCATCATATTAAAAACAGTCAGGGTCAGTAAGCCAATCAGTGACAAGGTCAAAATGCAGTTTGAGAAGAATTGTCGATTTGGGCTTGACATGGTATCAGCCACTACAAATCTCCTTATAGAAAATGCGGATAATTATGAGACAAGTTTACGCTAACTATCCCCACAAGCTCAAAATAGATAATGAGTAGTGTGGCGGAGACAAGCATTTGATAAGATACTAAATGACAGACAAATATGATAACACACAAGGTAATAGAAATAGGACGTGGAAATGTGCTGAGATTCATAATTTTCTATAGACAAAAGAGTTCTCATGAGGGTTAAATTGATTTAGTGTTGTATGATGTTTTAGTTGATTAAGGTATGTTAAAAGCTAGAATGAGTCGCGTGTGTATATTACTACTACATTACAAAATGACATGGCGTGAGTAAGACGAGGCTGCCTCAAGTATGACGCACTTCCAATCAATGAACTCTTTTCGTCGCACTTTTTTAATCTTAACGAATGGCAACGGAGCGATCCCCGTCCATTGGTAATATTTAGTATCAGGATCATGTTATGAACAATGTAATAATTGTGATCGGCTTTAGAGATACTTCACTGACTCTAGAAGAATCCTCCTCGTTGACACTAACGTAGTTGAGGTAGTAGATTCAATAGATAAGGCATGCTAGAAAGCCTGTAGTGGCATTGGACCATAATCACACAATCCTCAAAGCCGAACACGAGACTACTCGGAAAATAGATATTCAATATTTAACACCGAGAAATACCTAACGATGGGGAAGGCGCGAATAAGGAATTGAATGAATTGAAGTTAATCGGATGGCATGGCTCAGCCATGCAGGCGTGGTCCCTCTGAATATTACCTTATATCTTTTATTCATATTAAATATATTGTTCTTTCTCTAGCCTACGCTTGTTCTTCATCATGTATTGGTATTTGTTACGATACAGTGAGTTGGTGTAGACGATGATGTGACTTCCACGTAAGATCTTATAGATTAGGCAGTTATATCATGTCAAATCTACAATTTTAGGATTAGGTCTATTATTAGAGCAGCACTAATATCATAGTAGACCATAATTCTACAAGCCAGCCTTCATTAAAGAGTTGCGTTAAAGACTGGTCAGACAAAATGCAGTAGACACAGCTTCCTTAGTGACAAAGAAAATGGGAACATCGATCAACATGTTCATATTTCTATGGGATTCAAAACAAGTAATTCATCAGAACACTTTCAAGATAAAATCGCTCGGGTTACTAATAAAGTTTTGAAAATGACTAACGGGGGAATAAAATCACATAGTCACATGGCTCTCAACTTTGGGGGAAATTTGTCCCATTTTGGGGAAGCCACTATAGTAGCCTTTGGAGTAATAGCACTAAAACCCCAAAATTTCCTCAGACCTGGTGAATTTCTCCAATATTTTCCCGAAATTCCCCTTTAACCTTGGTCAAGGTCATTTGGCTTTGGGAGTTTCACCCAAAACCCCAAAATTTCCCCAAACTTGGGGGATTGGTTCGATTTCTAAAACCGATTGCAATATGAAGTGGGAACTGATTTTGGAGTCCACTCGTCAAAGATGATTCAAATGGTTGTGGACGGAATAGGAAAGGCTTTCGCTTAACAGGCTTCCGTGTCTAGTATCAGGGGATCACCAAAACCTCCAGGCAGGAACCTAGGTATGTTAACAATAAAAGAGGAAAAATAAACTAGTAAATCATAGAGTGATGCTATCCTTAGTCTTTAAGAATAGATCAAGTTGCCTCTTAGGAGACACCTGGGAAGTCGCTTGGACTGGCTCGGCTGGCAGCGAATTCCAGCATTTGACAACTCTTAAGGAGTAGGAGTCGTGTCTACAGTCCGTTCTGCTATGTTGTGTCTTCAGTTTCTGGGTGTTACCCCTTAGGTAAGTGTTCGAACTAAGCTTGAGTAGGTGTTTAAGAGAATATCCAGAAGTGTTAAGAATACTATAAGCCATCAATAGATCACCTCTGAGACGCCTATACTCGAATGGGTAAAGGTCTAGTGAATGGGGACGCTCTTCATAAGGTTTAAATCCGAGTCCTCGAACTGGTTTCGTGGTCCGCTGTTGGATACGCTTTAGGGTGTCCTTATCCTTTTGGAGTGAGGGAGGAAGTACTATGTTTCCGTACTCTAAATGGGGACGGATGAAACTATTGAAGATTATATGGAAAGTTCTTCCGTCAAACTGGCCAAAAATGCGCTTCAATATTACCAGTTGCGAAACAAAGACATCCCAGGTACTGCTAACTCCTGGTCCGAGAACTGAGATGTCCAAGTTTCAGTTATTCCTATCAGATGAGCCTTGTGAGTACTGCTAATTTCACGTAGCTCGTCCATTTTGTTTGGTAGACTCGCGGCGTTCATGTATAAGCAGTTTATGCTCTCGATTTGAAACGCGTGAGCTTCTTCTCGTCTGTCTGTATGAGCCTTACGTGAATGGACAGGTAGCCTACCTATATATTGTTTGCCGAGTTGGTAGGCCCTGTCCTTTACACGTTTTTTTATCATCGAGACAGTCCGCAAGTAGAATGGTCAGCTCAAATTTGCTTTTGTGCTTGGTCCTAGCTTCATAAGGCCAATCCGGGCGCATGTGGATTCCAGCTGGCAACCGACGTCTGTTGGCACGGAAAGCCTCCAGAGTTGAAGCCGCCATGTGGGAGGATGAGAAAGCTATCTTCGTTAGCCAGGGTCTGGAATCATCGTCCTTCTTGGCTAGTCTCGTCACGTGTTGAGTCAGCCTGTTTTTGAGCCTCAAGGACTGTTTGATGAATTTCCATTCCCTGATATCGGAGTTTGCTTGATTAGGGTCCGTGTTTTCCGGTACACCTTGCACAATTATATTCCTTCTCGCGAGATTCTTTGTGGGTGTTCCGGATGAAATTGCGTTCAGAATACGGTATGTCAGGCATCATTCTTACGTTCCCATCTGATTTCAGTAAATGACTCGCTAGCAAGATATCCTCTACGTCGATAGCATTCTTTAGCGTTACGCGAAGTAGCCTAGGGTGATTTTGATGCTTAGATTCCTTTCCTCGAGTGAGCCGTGTGACTACCAAAAGCTCTATTCTTGGGAGTTCAAGTTTCATGTTCAATTCTCCCCAGAGCTTCCTATCATTTTTGTCCTGCAAACTGAGAGGGTCAGGGTTGTCTTTGAGGTTCATGATTATGAGAGAGTCGTCGCGAACCGTTATTGTCGTCCCAGGTTTTCCGGCGCGTTCAGATTTAGCACGTAGTTGTTTGGAGGTTGGAGCACGTTTATGAATCTCAGGCTCTTTGATGACCGGACGGACATTCTTGGGGGTATATTGTGCGACCAGATCACCAGCTGATTTCCGTACAACAGCTGGCATGTTCGACTAAGACTATGACACCTGGTTTTATTAAGTACTGAAACAGGTAAGTTGTTTCCTGTCTTTGAGTCAACATGTTTAATGGCCGTTTTTGTTATACGTCTCTAAGCAGAAAGTCGGTTCAAGGTCGTCACAATCAGGCGGTAAGTTAAATCAAGGCGGTTTCGGGGACGGTTCTTTTCTTGTCTTGATTGTTATTGAAAACTTGCTTTAACCTCAATATTCTTTCATTTTTCTGCTGTTATTAGTTGCTTTGATTGTAATTGATCGACTAACATATTTATTTGTCGCCCAATGTCATGATGTTGAGAAATTTCGGCACAAAACCCTCAAAATTTCACAAACGTTGGGGACTTTCCCGAAATTTCTCATAAATTGGGAGCTCGGGTATAATTTATGGACCAAGTAATCTTATATAAGATAACGAGTCACGAATTCGGGCGCAAAATTCATCCATGCATTTGGCTAAATAGAGTTCTGGCATTATAACCGATGTCAGTTCGTGATGAAAACCGTAAATCTAATTTTTAACTCCAACTACCAACTGTAAATGATATGTGCAGCTGCTTTATAACCCTTATTTAGTCTTAATTAGTAGTTTCCTCTCAGGGTCACTTCAGCGTCGCTCAAAGGTCGTCCATAAATTATAGTCTAACCACAAAATCTACAATAAGTAGTGGGGATGACAAACATTTACCTCCATACAGTACTATATGGAAATTCACAGGAAAGCTTTTAAAATGGTGGATGGATAATCCAAAATGATCTAAATTTCAGTAGATTGAGCATTCAATAGTTGTGTCGATTCTAAAATGTTCATGCTAGTAGAAATAGTAATATACGAAATTTTATAGGAATATATCAAAATAATTAAAATAACCCATGGTGTCATTGAATAAAAAAGGATAATTCAGTGAAGAAAATCTTTTCAACGTAATCACTTACTTAAGCTGTATATATGGTTGTATATGGAAAATGTATGTCTATAGGAGGATAGAAAGAATTGCATCACCAAAATGGATTCGAGGATAAATAACAAATGAGGTTACGTACTAATCGAGGGGTTAGATAATGGTTCAGTTGACAAATATGAAGAAAAGCGACAAACACAAAGGTCATAATAATAGATTGAATAATAATCAAGAAAACTTGTATGAGGTAATAATAATAGTAACTGATTAGAGTTTAAAATGCAAAATAGTAATTTTAAAAACTCGATAATAATCAAATAGAAGTGCAGAAAGACAAAAACAGAAACATACCCATTAAAGGAATTAGGGCCAAGGAAGGATGAGAGGTTGGATATATCGTTTCTGCACGCAAAGTTTGGGCTTGAGTTCGTGAATTGCCAGTGCCCCAGCGGTGCATAGAATATTGATTCGATACCCCTTCGATCCAATTCTTTTGACTCTGTAAATCACTTTAAAAGAATACTTGGGAGAGGTGTGTCCATAATTGATTAGATGCTTCTGTATAGAACTAATTATTGTCTTACATTCTCCTTTTTAACAAGCCAAGCCGGATAGTGTTCTGAGATGCGTTTGGAAAGTGACCGCTTTGTTCGGTCTATATATCGAAATGAATAAATGTGACAGTCGCATGTACCAAAGTAGTATTACTATCTAACGTACCTAGTGTTTCTGCTGTGCATATAAATTCGGGTAATATATCTTAGACCTAACACATTTGACTGGTGACCCTGTATCTGAATTAAGTAGTCTTAAATCACTATTACCTGTGGTTCATATGTTTTTCACCTAAATTTAGATCACAAACAAATTTTCAGTGGGAAGCTTGTAAATACATTTAAATAAGCTCGTTCATTGTAATTTACATAGCTGAGTTCCCAACTTTTTAAAGTCAGTTTTTTTATATCCATTACTTTTGCTGTCTCTAATCGTTCTGCACTTTTATTCGCAGACTATACTATTGTCAGTACAGCTCTAGTTGTCGACCAAACATCTCAACTAGCGTTTGGAGATTATTTACAATAATGCACCTCAAACGAAGTATGTTACTTTTAGATGCCCTTACAGTGGTTTAACTTTCTGATAACTGGCAGGAATTGATTTCTAAATTATCATATACGTATTATTTCGTTATTTCCAAACTTTGTAAGGATGACAAACAAACATATATAAATCGAAACATTATTTTGGCCGTTTGATGTGAGTAGACATTCTACTCGAAGTTGCAGTTAGCAATGAAGTTACAAGTAACTATTGATACGGAGCTGTAATTCAGGTTATGAGCAGCTTTTTACAGAAGTGATGGTTAACTACACTATTAACCGAGTATTTCCAATAGTCGCAGGAAGATAGGGTTAGTGGTTCGTAAGCTGTAGCTAGTTGCAAGGTGATTAAGATATTTTTAAGGACAACATAATTACACCACCAATGCTTACATCGTTTAACCGTGCTTCCAAAATTCGATCCGCAAGAAATTTGAAAAGGAATGGCGGTGTACAACGTTTCGTGACTACACTACTGGTTCTCAACAGTGGCTACATTTTTCATCATACGTAATGCTTTTTTAAGGACGTTAATAGACATTGTAAGAAAATTCCCCCAAACTTTATAGTTTTAGGATATGATCTTGTTGGATTATGTGTAGTCACTCTTGATTCTGGGAAATATAATTATCAGTCTATAATTTTTCGATTTTCAAGCATATTGCACAGAGTAAATAGGTAATCGCCACATCCATGATTTAAAAAACCTAACCGACTCATTCATAGTCAATTTCTCATGTATTCAGATTAATCAATACTATATGAAGGAGACCCCCTAGTTTTAACACAACAGCAGACTTGAAATCCAATTATCCTCACACAAATCACATGGTTCATCTTTAAAAGTGTATAGCACAAAGGTCCATCATCTCATTTTGACGAACCTTCCTGAAAAACTTTATTCATTCATAAAGCCATTTATGCAGCCTAAAGTCTTTTACTCAGACTTCCAGGAAAATTTAGGGGCCGTCGATACCCTTATTATCAATCTTACCAAGACCAAGTATCTTAATTATTGTGTCTTGCGTAATATAAATCGGCTATAGTCAGTTCCTAGACGTAACTGCTGCTTTCATCTTGGTTGTGTTTTGCTCATCAACTTTGTGGATTACTTTATATGGTTGGTTAGATCTTTTGCGTAGAAAATCATACACGTTTTTGCCGAACTGGGTTGCCTTGTAATAAACTCAATAGGACCTACTGTTCACAAGTGAAACAGTTCTCAAATCTTAGTTTCGTAAAGCCAAAACCACTAAAAGTGAGTGGGTCCGTTGTATTTCAAGCGCCGTTTAATCATAACACCAGGTTCTGAGACAATATTGAGGGTACAAACAAATAAGATTACTGAGATCCAGCCAACAGTTAGTAATCATATGCTTAATTCATATTTTTGTTTTCTCGATACTCCCGTTAAATGATATGGAACCCCAAAAATAGACTTACATTTCCGGTGAGCTAAGTTTAGTCAACGTAGGTTACTTGTTGGTTCTGCTGTTAACCAACAGTACTGTAAAAACATTCCTAAAACTCTTTCAAGTCGTCCAGTTTCTATGAAAACGACCTCCGTTTAGGTGATGAAGTTCCGGTTGTCAACCACACATCAGAAGTGCTGCAGATATACAGATAAATAGAATGCCCAAAAATACACTATTCCACTTTGTATTACCAAAATAGATACTGACAAAAATAACTTTTTAACTACATTCATATCCTCTTTTTTAACAGATGACCCTAAACCACTGATTGATCCTGATCGCCTAACTCTCATTGGATTCAGATTTTGCCCTTATGTTGATCGTGTCAGACTAATATTGAGTTACTACAAGATTGAGTAAGTTTAATATCCATATAAGACATTTGTTTCTCTTTGATTATAGTAAAATCTATTCGACACTTAAAATTCACCTCATAGTAAACGACATTGCTTTCTATCACACCATTGGCCCATAATTTAACGTCAACAGTCAACACTACGCAGTTGGAGGTACGTCTGTGTAGCTAATACATTGACTTAGTTGAGATGACTTAAAAGCTGTCAAGCTATTTTTAAATGAAGATATTATTGGTTATGTTAGTCTAACGTTCTCCTTTGCCTACCATATCAAGGTAATCAACGGTCGGCCAGTCAGTTATAAGCAACGTAGAAGCTAGCACATACGTGCATCCATCCAAGTTGTCACACCACACCAAAATAACCAAATAAATTTACTAAGACAAACACCAGAGTAGTAGAAACAGTATCAGTGGTAATGCAAAACATTGAACATAGAGAATATGATTTGAGGAGAGAGAGTGAATTCATAGAATAAAGACTATAAGATGCTTTCAAAGCTCAAGATCTAAGGCAAGACGAAGAGTGAACTCATCTGTACCACAATTGTAACTGATTCTGAGACATTTCATTCAACATCAACGATTGGTTATGATAATCGTGTTGACCACGCACAGACAGTCTGCACCCACCAATACATCTCAGTCGAACAGTAAGGGACTTCATGGAATGATACATTGTCTTGGTTCGGGCATATCTAGCTTTCTCACAATCTACTCCTACACTAGCAATCATTGCTCATTGAGTGTGGTGGTGGTTTTGATGGTTGGAGATACGTAGTACATATCTCAACCATCTCAGTTGATGAAGATTTACCATCTCTTTAGTAGATTAACCACTTTTGCTTATTATCGTGCTTCTTATTTCAGCTTTGTCCACTTGATGATCCCAACATAGGGGAGTAATGATTTGATGGTACACATGAACAAATAAACTTGTCTTCCATTATGTACTATTTAAATTTGTGTTAATTCTGTTTCGGTTATTTATTTACTCTGAAGAAGCAAATTAGATTAGTTCACGAAACGTCAGAGATACAAATTTTTATTGATTGGAACATCGCAAAAAATATATTTATTATACTTAGTACTATTTTAACGACACATTTTGTGCTACCACGTCAGTTCAGTTCGAATAATTAATAACTAACCATGATCACACCGAAACTATGGTTTCAACAAGGCTACATTTTGGTCATTGAATTGTATACGATAGAAAGAATGTAATAACCGATAGTTGTACAGTTATCATTCATTACGGCTTGTTTAGTACTAGCAGTAGTCGCTCGTTAAAAAAAAGTTTTCGTTTGGTAACTTATTTTAAATGAACAATTGTTAACTAAGGACAATTACGAAAAGCAATCATTACTATCCTGTAGTCAGACTAGTAATACAAAATTCCCTCTTATTTTACTCAACACCTTTAAGTTCTCTGTTAATCCCTTAGTTATCCAAACCAGATACCCTTATTGCTTAGTATTTTTCGGGCACTTTGCTTCACTCGACTAGTCTGTCAAATCAGAACACAGCTTGAACAGGTACGTAATTATGTTCCAAATAAATCAAGTTAAATTAAAGTGAGTCACAGTAAGATAAAGGTTAGTATATTTATAATTTTACACAAGTAGATTCGTGAGTCTACTCCGATTATCGTCCAGCTCTAGTTGACTGATAATCACCCAATCAGTTTGTTTCAACATCATCCTTCATGTTAACAATAACATAGTGTGTAAGCATTTAATGTAGATGTGATAAGTAAATAAATACATTCACTAGAATTCAAGTCACGTTTATTTTATTGTAAATACACATTAACGATAAGGCCTGTATTCTAAAACTCTACTTAATTTATGATGAAACTTTTTCGTTTAGAAAATAGTAGGTTAATTACATGACAGATTTACAGAGTTAAATGTATATGAAACATAAATATATCGACCAATAACGAAGCCTTCAAATGCCTTGATACAACCGAGAGTGGGGAGAGTTAGCTCTCCCTCTCGAAATACTCTCACATGGCCACGTGCATACAACCACTGATAGGGAAGTCCTTCTCGTGGCGGGGGTGTTGTTTATGGAATTGAGACGACGGAAAGAGAATGTCCGGCAATTTACCCGGGTTGGTGAACACGGAAAGTCTACTTAGGGCATTTGAAAAACCATGATTCCAAACCAAACGGAGTATGAATCTATTGTTGGTCACCGAATACCATGAAACTGCATCTCCTGACGTTGCTCCACTGCCTTGTGGGTCATACCTTTAGGTCAAGGGCTCGGGGTGTGGCCCTCTAATAAAACCACATGCCTCGGTTTGGGCACCTGGGCAGTATCCCAGCCCACACACAAATCGAATGATTTATGTAGCGTACATATATTTGTTGCCTCCTTGTACCAATTTTTATGTACTTAAACAAATAAAAAGTGATGGCGGCAAGTTTATTTATTTTAGACAGTATCTTCTAAAGCATTATCAGTGCTATAGTAAATAAAATAGTTTACAACTTTCAGTCAAAATGTCCATTTTCAAATAAATGCTTTCGGATAAAATAATCATCTTGTAATTAGATACTTACTTATTATAATGGAGTCATTTTAGGTGTTCAACTTCCAACTTATCGGCTATATGCTTTGCATGCAGAATTTCTAGTTCCAAGATTACGCCATTAGCCATCAAATAGTAGTTTATTTGTCGTTTATTCATTTAAACACATAAACATTGGTACAATGAGGCACCAAAGATATATACACCACACAAATCATTCGATTTGTATGAAGGCTGGGTTATTGCCCGGACGCCCAAACTGAAGCAGATAGTTTTCTCAGGTCACTCCCCGAGCTTTTGACCTAGAGATCTAGTCCACATGGTAGTGGAGCAACGTCAGGAGATGCAGTCCCATGGTCGCCGGTGACTAACAATAGGTTCATACTCCATTTGTTCCCAATGGATCCTGAAGCCCATGTGCACCATTGGTTTGGAATCAGGGTTCTCCAACTGCCCTAAGTGGATCCTCAATATCCACCATCCCGGTTAAAGCACTGGACATTCACTTTACGTCGTTTCAATACCGTAAACAACACTCCTGCCACAAGAAGGCAATGAGTAAGACTTCACTGTCAGTGGTTGTATGTACGTAGTCATATGAGAGCATTTGAAGGTAAAGTTCGAGCCCATTCAGGATCATAATACAATAACAAGATGTTTGTTATTTTGATCATGATAATTTGTAATGTTCATTTATATTTGTAAATTAATCAGTATGACATAAACTAGATAAATTAATTATGTCATTGAGTGTAAATATATAATCATATTAGTTTACATTATATAATTAATGCATTACTATTGACCTTAATTTATGATAAATAGTGAATGGTAATGAATTATGTTAAAAATAATTTATCGAAATTGTTATGGTTATCATACAGTTTACAGATTCTATTTCATATATCTATAGAACAACTTCAATGAATTTGAAATGATAAATAAGTTATTTTCTGTCCAGAATAGTGTACAATCTATTAGATATTAGGAATAATATACAAATCTATAGTTGTTCATGAATATTCTTTGTTTTTCTATAAGATATTAATATGAATTTTGACTTAGTTTCTAACTATTGTACTACATTTCATATTAATCCAACTTAGTAGTATTTCCTTCCATTTTATCGACTTAGAATACGCAGATGAGATAGTCCTGTTTGGTGAAGATGCTGATTAAATGCAGAGTGTTTTGGTAGCACTGAACAACAATGCCAGAATGTTTGGGATGCGCTTTTTATACCTCTAAATGCAAATTGTTGCTTCAGGACTGACCTGCGTCAACACTTAAACTATGATGATAGGGAGTGAAATAGTCGAACGCGTTGACAACTCCACTTATCTTGGAAGTTTGATCAGCCCAAATGGGTTGGTGTCTGACGAAATCTCAGCACGAATTCGAAAAGCTCGTTTGCCTTTTGCTCACTTACATCACCTATGGCAAAGGAGAGATATCTGTTTATCAATCAGGGGACGAGTATACCACGCGGCAGTTCGTTCTGTTCTACTTTGCAGCTGCGAAACGTGGCCATTGAGAGAAGATACTCGTAACCTACTAGTATTTGACCACAGGTGCCTTAGAAATATTGCTGGGATCACTGGGTAGGTAATAGGGAGGTTAGACAGATACAGAGTATTAGGGAATGATGGTAAATCAGTTGATGAGTTTGTCAATCTTCGTCGACTGAGATGGTTGGGCCACGCGTTACGTATATCTGGACACCGATTACCACGGTGTGAAATGCTGACTAGTGTTGGGGATGGTTGGAAGACATTTAGGGGCGGCCAAACCAAAATGTGGCATCAGTGCTTAAAGTCACCAACTTCTAGTCTGAGCTATGTTGGTAGATGCAGACCACTTGGTTGGGGTCCGCGTGACTATCGTAACCAATGGTTGGAGACTATGTGTAACGTGGCTCAGAATCGATCACAATGGCGTTGGTGTATACACTCTCTGTCTTCCCTTAAACTATGAGATTAAAATTGCTTCATATCATTCTTTTTACGAACTCATTCTTCATTCCTGTACTATATCCTTATATGTAATCTTTCTTTTATATATTACCACTATTGAATTAAGCACTTCTATGATTTCGGTGTTAATCTTATTGTGCTAACGAGGTGTGATCACTTGGAACGATGTATATATATGCCTGGTCCTACGTTGTAGCTGACTGACCCCTTGTATCACTAACAACATAAACCAATGAAATCAATCTGCATTTCCTGTGTATACATACATTAACTTTCCAGGTATACTTCAAGTAATAGGGTTATTAGTTCAGGTCAAATTCAGGACATGTGAAGCATAATCACGTAAACCGGCAACATACAGATTTGATCAATATGTATGATTAGCGTTTTCTAGTATCACAAACATTTCTGCTCAGAAATGCTATTCTAAACGAGATTTTCAAAAAAAAAATACTTCAGATATTGTGTTTATTCATTGCGATGGACATTTCTTAAGGCTTCTTTTCTTCCTCGACTTTAATTTCACACTCTGGATTTCTTTTAACGATATTCTCATCAATACATAAGCATTTCATAATTTCATGTTCAAGTGGGTTTCGATTGGTCTGGAATTGTATAGCAATGAAAAGTGTGTTCAGTTTTCTCACTTTTATTCAGCATTCTTACGGATATGTTTTTAGATTAAAAACTTCGTTTAATACTTTAAGGAATAATCTACTGTTTGGAGTTTTGTTCTAAATATGTGCCGACGTTAGATTCTTCTTGGATGAATATGCTAATTAAAAAATGAAGTAGCTGTTTTAGGTTGTGAAACGTTGTTAAAGTACGTGTTTTCTTTACGAGTACTTAATTATAGATATGTTCAAAGAATTTACAACATTGTCATAAACTGAGTAGTTAGTTGAAATATCCTAACCAACTATGGCTTAGTAGTTAAAATACGTATTCTTCGCTACTAGTTTGTGACTCCTTACCCTACTTTGCTTACGTTTATTTGGGCAGTTGAATAGTAACACTTGTGCCCACATAAATAATGTGACTGTAAACCTAATAAATAGATGTGTACTTGGTAAATGAGTTAGGTTACCATAATGAAGATTAGTTAAAATTATGGAAATCTGTTGACTTTTTATCCTCAAATTTTGAAGTATATTTCACCTTTTCGAAAGACTATTCTCAGTGCTTAGCTATGAAAATTGATAAGGAATATGTTCTTCAGATGATACCTCTTAGTAATTGGTAACTGGGATGGTTGTGACGAGGTACTGAGGGACATTTGCTTCCTTTAAAGCTGGTTGTGTGCTTTAATGATGTTCAGTCGATAGGAAACCTTACTTAACCTAGGTTTTGTGCTAATCGATACTCGTCAGAAACGTGTATCTATAATCATGGCGGGGGATTAATGCTTTCTGGCGAATTCTTCAATCTCGTGTCACCCAGCTTCATAGTTTGTTATTGTTATATCCGTGTCGCTTATTACTTATACTTCAAGAGGAGAGCGAGAAACCTCTGCAATTTCAAAGATATGAAGTAAGAACATCAAACCTGTTACAAGTGAAGATTTATTAACCCTAAAACACGACAGCCCGAGATGAAAATACACTCATTTATATTGTATTGAATCTAAACCCATTTTAATTATTAGTTAGAATTAAGTCACACAAATGAAAAATACCCAGTTATAACAAAATCACATGTTACATGTCATGCTGAGTATAGTTTATGTGAATTTAATACAAGAATATCGTATGTTATACAGACTAAAACATCACACTGGGAAACAAAACAAGTACTACACTAAGTAATTATCACATTGAATAAAAAAAACGGGAGTAATGTTGAATATGAATTGCAATGAGCCAAATTTGATTTTGCCGTTTTATCCTGTCTTTTCACCTCTCCTTTTCTTTGTAATCGAATACGTAGGAATAAGTTTTTCCATGGATTATCCATTCGAAAGATTGTTGTTCTTCTTCATACCCGATAGGATCTTCTCGGCTAGTCCAGCTTTCAGTTGGGCTTTTTTCAGTTTTATGCTAACTTTGCTCTGCTCTTTTGTTCAATGCATATATGGTTTTCCCTCCCCTCACGAGAAAATGTTCGATCTTCATATACCCACGTCACAAATAATGTGACTTTATTGATCTGAACTGTCTCAACATTACTCACACCTTCAATATATGTGTCAAGACAGTTCTACTGTATGGGACGGAAACCTGGAGAACTACGAAAGCCATCATTCAGAAGATACAAGTGTTTATTAACAGTTGTCTACGCAAAATACTTCGGCTCCGTTGGTCAAACACTATTAGCAACGACCAACTGTGGGAAAGAACAAACCAGATCCCAGCGGAGGAAAAAACGCTGGAAGTGGATAGGACACACATTGAGGAAAGCACCCAACTGCGTCACAAGGCAAGCCCTCACATGGAATCCTCAAGGTCAAAGGAGGCTAGGAAGACCAAAGGACACATTACGCCGAGAAATGGAAATAGACATGAGAAGAATAAACAAGAATTGGATGGAATTAGAAAAGAAGGCCCAGGACAGAGTGGGTTGGAGAATGCTGGTCGGTGGCCTATGCTCCATTGGGAGTAACAGGCGTAAGTAAGTATGTAGTGATTGGGACATGTGGGTATACATAAAGGT
Source organism: Schistosoma mattheei (assembly GCA_944470405.2). Classification (NCBI taxonomy): domain Eukaryota; kingdom Metazoa; phylum Platyhelminthes; class Trematoda; order Strigeidida; family Schistosomatidae; genus Schistosoma; species Schistosoma mattheei. Next base: position 2,408,170 of record OX103946.1, read on the forward strand.
TGAATTAGTCTTTTGTATGATCTTGACCTGTATGGATAATATGATACATGGTGGTCTTTCCACCTTTCATATGAAAAAAAAACGATGCCATTTTTCCAGACACAATACGAATAAGCACATTTTACATTTTAATTTGTCAGTAATAAAGTATATGACGTATGTAGGCTCGCTTTGTTGCTAAAACATTTAAGTGGAACGGTTTATGTGCTTCATACATATTAAGATCAGTAGGTTGCTGCATTCTACATACAGGTATATTGTGCAATTGGAATGATTTTAATTTACTAAAACAAAGTTGACTTTTTTATGTTTGACATTCACTTTGTCCGAATAAGCAAGATAATAAATATCATCAGATTCGTTGGGTATCTGTTGATAACTATAACAAATATTGAAATTTAATGATTGTTCATCATACAATGTTCCAGAAACACTGGGTGCTTTGCTCAAAATGACCATATTTAACATTTTTGATGAGATCAAAACGGCATACTTTTTTTTTCTTCATTTGACATCATCTTCCTGAGCCAAGCTCTAGTTCAACTACTTTCATCTTAAAGAAATCTTTATTTTTACCACTGCAAGCATTGAGCCTTACTCGTAATTTCAAACTTGTAGACTAAGTTTAAATTTTTCGACTGCGTGAACGACATTACTCCTAGGGATTCTAAGTGACATATGAAGTGTGCGCGCACTCAATATCCGTTACAAAAACATCCGGAATGTCCTGGTACGGCCAAGAGTGGGGGCAGTCAGCTCTCCCACTCGAAATGCTCTTACATGGCCGCACATATACAACCACTGCTAGGGAAGTCATACTCGCTGCCTTCTTGTGGCGTTATTGTTGTTTACGAAATTGAGAGGACGGAAAGCGAATGTCCGGCGCTTCAACCGGATTGGTGAATATTGAGGATTCACCTAGGGCAGTTGGAAAACCCTGATTCCAAACCATTGATGCACATGGACTCCAGGATCCTTAGGGAACAAATGGAGTATGAACCTATTGTTAGTCACTGGCGACCCTGGGACTGGGTCTCCTGACGTTGCTTCACTGCCTTGTGGGTCAGACCTTCAGGTCAAAGGCTCGGAGTTTGGCCCCCTAAGAAAACCAAGTTGTTCGGTTTGGGCACCCGAACAGTATCCCAGCATTTACTAGATTATTTTGAATCTGTTTTTAAGTTGATAGAGTTACAAGAATGATCATAAATTATACAGAAATCCAATGTTGTGCTTAAGTAAAGTCAGTATAATTATAATAGACATCAGAAAGTTTTGTGATTTGTGATAGTTAATTAGTGGTTTACTTAGTGTTGTTTTTTTTACTTGTATCTTCCCATTGTTATTCAGGACTGTGATTGATCAGCCTCATGTTGGCATATGTACATCCTGTGCGAATCGCCTCGATATAACCTTAATTCACAAGCATTATAAGCAAAGATGGATAGTGACTAGCAGTGGAATCCAGGACGTTAATTTCGTCTTATTTGGGACTCGTCAACTGGATTTACCTGCATCCCAGAGTTGATGTTCACTCCGGGAATCGAACCCAGTATCGTTTGCTTCAAATGCCATCGTGTTATCCACTGAGCTACTGAGTACTGATAGTCACCTGTTTGTGCAATGGAATGAAGTTAAATTCACCTGTTGTTGTTTTTACTTGTAACTTCCCTGACGAGTCATAAATAGGACGAAACGCGCGTCTTGGATTCCACTGCTAGCCACTATCCATCTTTCTTTAGTTAATGGTTATTTCAAAAACTATACTTTTAACTGTATTGTCTTATAATGTCAATTCCTTGGAGGAAGTGGAGCAGAATTAATATTATGATAGACAAGGTTTCAATTCATTAAAGGGTAAGTAACCTACTTAGATTGATTCCCTCAAATCATCTATCCTGTTTAGTTTGTGTTAATGTTTTGCACGTGAGCATATTATTCTATTGTATAGAAAATCCTCTATTTTGTTTGTCAGCTGCCTTATCCCATGATATCAGTTGACCTGGAGACTTAAGTCAAAAAACTTTAGTTATGTATCATTACATATTATCAATCACCTGATCTTATCATTTGACTTCATTAGTCCAACAATATCTAAATATCCTTTAACAATCTTAATCCATAACATAAACTTGTTTGTCATTGTTTTATTTCATTTTAATGAATATGATGTTGTTACTCTCTCTCTCTCTCTTTCCCATCTCAACACAGTTATGATCTTATCAATGTTTCATTGGCTTCAAAACCTGAATGGTTTTTAGAAATGTATCCAATTGGCAAAGTTCCATTATTATTATTACCAAATGAACAAAAATTACCAGAATCCGATGAGATTATACGTCATATAGATAAATTATATGGTTCTGAAACTTTATTATCCCATTGTGGTATTGAAGAATTTGAAAAAGCTAAAGAACTTATTACTGGTGTAAGTGTTAAATAGTTTTATCATTTAATGAATATTGACATAGAAGAAGTATCAGTAGTTGTATTTTCTTTTATTATCTACCTTTAAAATGGGAATAATCGATTTATAATTATAGTCATTATATTCTTTGTTTATTGTACAACAGTAGGTTATTATATGATGTAATAAAATGAAGAATGGCACGGCTGAGAGTGAGGAGAGTCAGCTCTCTTTCTCTCGAAATGCTCTTACATGGCCACGTGCATACAACCACTGCCAGGGAAGTTCTACTCATTGCCTTCTCACAGCGGGGGTGTTGTTTACGAAATTGAAAAGAGGAAAAGCGAAGGTCCGGAGCTTTAACCGGGTTGGTGAATACGGAGCATCCATCTAGGGGAGTTGGAAAACCTTGATTCCAAACCAATTGTGCATGTGGTCTTCAGGATCCTAAGGTAACATATGGCGTATGAACCTATTGTTGGTCACCGGCTACTATGGGGCTGTATCTCCTAACATTGCTCCACTGTCTTGTGGATTAGACCTTTAAGTCGAAGGTTCCGAGTGTAACCCTCTAAGAAAACCATGTGATTCGGTTTCAGCGCCCAGGTAGTATCACAGCCCACACAAAAATCGAATGATTTGTGTTGCGCACATCTATTTGGTGCCTTCTTGTACCAATGTTTTCGTGTTTAAATAATAACAATAATAATGGTAACGATTTAAACTATCTTATGGACTATTATATATATTCTTATTGTAGAATTACTAGATAACTGAACTAATATTTTTTCTATATTCCGTTTATTATAGGCTTCCACTTGACCCACTAACTATGACTGTACGTTTTATTATTATTGCTAAACAACTAACTACACCTTGCCCGATTCACTGTCATAGTTAACCTGTTTGTGTATAACTATAATTTTCTATTTAATAGTGTGATGTAGTCCGGTATGTTTGTATATAAACTCATATATACTTGAAATATGAATAATGGAAGCTTGGTTGCTACTTCCCCTAATTTTTGTGTGTGAGGCCATTAATTGACGGTCCGATAGTCTATTGAAATATGCCTTTGATCAAGTTTTATGGCACTAGGTTATAGACGGAATAGCGTGCTTTATGTAGGGGAAGCTACAATCGGGATTGTAATTGACCAATTTAGTACACTGTACCGATCGATGTCTTAGACACAACACCATGTAAATGATGTTCAATATTTAACAATGATTTCTCTTTATCAGATGCGTAGCTAGAAATTGGGCATCAATTTATTATTTGTTTACTTAAATACACAAATATCGGCACATAGCGACACCAGAATATATATACGCGGTAGGAAATTTGTGTGTGTGCGTGTGTGTGGTGGAATACTTGTCATGTGCTAAAACTGAACCAGGTGATCTTAAAGGGTCACTACTCAAGCCTTTTGGATAGAGGTCTAATCCACAAGGCAGTGGAGCGACGACAGGAGATGCAGTCCCATGGTAGCCGGTGACCAACAATAGGTTCATACGCCATATGTTACCTTAGGATCCTGGAACCCATGTGTACCATTTGTTTGAAATGAGGTTTTTCCAATTCCCCCAAATGGATGCTCCGTATTCACCAACCCGGTTCGTGGACTGGGTGTCCACTTTTCGTCCTCGGAATTTCGCAAACGACATCTCTGTCACGAGAAAGCAGTGTGTAGGACTTCCCTGATAGTGGTATGTATCACATAAATTGATAATGATTGTTGTTATCATTCGTTAAAACACTAAGAATTCTGTTTATCCTCATAACTTCTATAGTATTTTTTTATGTCTTTAATAGTGTTGATGTATTAATGTAAGCTTGTATCATGAGACTTAAATATTCTTACCTATACCTGTGCAAATTTACCTAATGCCTGACGACAGATTCTCTTAAAACATCTTTTTGAGTCAAACACAGTACTTATTTAGTAAAAAAAATACCATCAATGACCTAGTTAATATATATTGTTAATACAATCAATGATAATGATGGTTGGTTATTTCATTCATGAACGATTACGACAATACAACATTGTAATTTACGTCAAAAAATCAGTGTCATCATCAGTTCTAAGATGGATGTCTCCTCTGTGTTCTATCCATCAATCTATCTTTTTGTAATTGGTATTATATAATTTATAGCATTCATATTCCAATGTTTAGAATTTCATTTTGTTACATGGCTCAGAATCGATCACAATGGTGTAGGTGTATACACTCTCTGTCTTCCCTTAAACTACGAGATTAAAATCGCTTCATATATTTCTTTCTACGAACTAATTATTTCTTCCTGTACTATATCCTTATATGTAATCTTTCTTTTATATATTACCACCATTGAATTAAGCACTTCTATGAATCTGATGTTCATCTTGTTGTGCTAATGAGGCATGGCAACTTGGACCGACGTACACTTGTGCCTGTTTCTACGTTGTAGCTGACTGACTGAATTACTTTACTGCATTTATTGTTTTGGTTTTGTGTTGGTAACATCATCAATCGATATAAAATGTAAAATCATTGTACAGTTTATTATAACCATTCAAATGAATTCTTCATTTATATTGGACCGAGGTATTAGGTTCATTTAAGGTAGAAAAAAATATCTTCAACACTTTCCTAAAACCACTATGTAATCGTTAATATGTCTCAATCCTATGAGAGGTCAATCATGGTCATTTTACCTCAGTGTTAATATCTTTGACTTTGAAGCTAGATGACATGTGATAGAATTTGCCATAGACTGTCAGTTCCCTCAGTATTACTGGTGGTGCTGAATAGCACGAAACCTCGGTTGAGCAGTGTATCCTGTCGACTACATCTAACCATCATTTTACAATCGATTTTAAAAGAAATGATTTTTTTGAAAACCATTTACTGATCAACCGGATCCAGTACAATTTAGTGAAAAACAATGTTAGTAGTACCATTTGATTTCTAAACATAATTTCTTTTAATAACTCTACTATATTTTCAGAATATATTTGATCTACTGATGTAAGGATATGATAAAATCCAGTGTATTTAACAAGAATGGAATACAAGTTTATCAATAACAAGAGTTCTAAAGATTATATTCATGCGTAAAATTATCGGCAACAAGAGAATATTAATAGATGTGGGTTTTGTAGATATTTTAGTAGTTTTATGGTTGAATTCATGAGTTAATTAAAGCTAAGCTACCATGGCGAACCTGAGAACACTGGACGGCTGTTTCGTTCTAGTATGGGACTCCTTAGCAGTGCGCATCCACGATCCTGCCTCGCGAGATTCGAACCCCAAACCTATAAGTCTCGCGCGGAAGCACTTAACCTTTAAACCACTGAGCCGGCATTCGACAGTGACAATGTCTAACTTCATTCAATCCACGAAGTTGAGACACCGTCAACAATTGTTTTCAGTGAGTTACTATCTCACAACAGACCCAGTTGAACTCCACTAGTCACTGCTTCTCACTAGAAATCCAGGAAATACCTCTTGAAGACCGTCACTAATGAGCATATGATGAGTATTATCAGAGGGGGGTTTCGTGGAGATTTTGGTTATAGTTGAATTCATAATCCAATTGAAGCGCACTGCTGAGGAGTCCCATACTAGAACAAAACAGTGCTTCCATGTTTTCCGTGGTGGTCTAGCTTCAATTGACTCATGAATTCAACTATAAAAAGGGGATAGTTTAGATTGATTTTGATGAATAGAGGTGACATTACCTTCACATGCATAATGGTACTTGTTTGTGCGTAACACAAACATTTGTCTACGTAGAAATTTAAGGCTTATAGAACCATAACGAGGGTGAATGATATTGACGTTTGTAACAAAGGTACCTATAGATAACTATTCCGTCGAGAATATCAACAGAGATCATTCCAACAGTTATTAATATTAGTCTAAATATTGTACCCGTTACACAAGTGAGTGGCTATGTGGAGTCGTCAATTTAATGGGTAATGCGTTCGTTGTTTCAAACGAAAGGTGTTGATTTCGAACTCCAATCTGAACATCAACATTGGAGTACAGGTACAGTTAGCTAAAGAGTCTCAGCTAGAATGAAATGTGCGTCCTGGATTCCATTGCTAGCCACCATTCACCCCTGCTACGAGTGAAATGTATCAAATTCATTGTCAATGACAGAGGTGCATTCACTGTTAGTCTTTTCTTAGATCTTAAGCTTCAAAATTCCTCACAACCTTTTTTTATTAATTCACCAAGTTATATTTTCTTCTTGAATTGTATCTTGGATGTATAATCTTTTCTATTACCATTACTACTGTTATTAACTCCACTGCTCTGGGATTTGCCCTGACAAATCTATCTTGCTGTGGAGATTGGGTATAGCAACTTGAGCTGATGTATGCATGTTTCAGGTTCTAAATTGTGCCTGGTTAACTGATTGAAAGCCTTGGTGAGGAACTAATTGAAAAATAGTATTTATTCACTAAACATGTGGAGAAGATCATTTTGTTGTTTGATGGAAAGTTATAGTTATTTAGTAAAATATAAAAACTGAACTTCATCGTTCCTTCACTGATATTACTCTCTGTTTACATTCCTGTTCTCTTCATTTCGATGTTCTTAACCTTCTGTTGTTGTTACATACCACTTATGTTGATAGACATAAGTAGCATACACTGCATCAATAGTTTATTTATTTGAACACATAAACATTGATACAATGAGGCACCAAATACATATGCGCCACACTTCGTCATTCGATTTGTATGAAAGCTGGATTACTGTTCGGACGCTGAAACTGAGACAGGTGGTTTTCATAGTGAACCACTCCTCGAGCCTTTGACCTACAGGTCTAATCCACAAGACAGTGGTGGAGCAAGTTTAGGAGGTGCACTCCCATGGTCGACGGTGACCAACAATAGGTTCATATTCCATTCGTTCTCTGAGGATGCTGGAACCCACGTGCACCATTGGTTTTGAATGAGGGTTTTCTAACTCCCTTAGATGAATGTCTCGTATCCACTAACCCGGTTATAGCGTCGGACGTGCGCTTTTCGTGGCCATGTGAGAGCATTTGGAGAGGGAGAGATGACGCTGCCCACCCTCGACCGTACCATAACATAACTTTTATTTATCCACGATAGTTTTACTTAATGAATATATATTATCTATCCTTTGTATTTATATAGATATCGAGACCAAGTTATATGATTATGTGTGTGCAAGAAATAAATCTATGTGATGTATCACTGTATCGAGCAGCATGCAATAAGATAAATGACGCTATCAAAGGTCCATATTTTACTGGTAATTCTATTTATTTATTTTAATGATAAATATGTATTAGATTAAGGTTACAATAGTTAGTAATGACCAGTAATCTTCTATATCAGTTATCTACTTTAATTTACCTCCAACAATTCAATAAGTTACATTGGATGTGAGATCCTTTAAGTTTGGTCATATTTTCTAATTGTATTTTGTTGCTAGGTTACAATCTTCATCAAAAAAAAGAAAGAAAACAAACTTATCCCATATTCACTTAGCATTCTAATCAAATATTATAAGTTATAGGAGGGCTATTGAAGACTTGTTAAATTTTATAGTTTACCTTTCGTTAGACAATCACTGAAACCGTGAAACACTGGATAGCCGTTTTGACCTAGTATCAATCAGTCAGTGGTCTTGAGTGTTGTTAGAGGTATGATGGCGGTTATCAATTCCCGGTTGCTCAAACTGTGGAAGGGTTCTTCTGTAAGTACCTGAAAATGAAATCGGATTAAAGGTTTTCTTGGTGACCTGAGGGCGTGACTGCAGTGCCCAAGGGACAACTGCATGAGGTCGGTCACATACGACCTTTTTGTGAGTAATTTCCATGTTAGCTCCATTCTTGTTGAGACCTTACCTCCGGAGACGGGTATCCCTTGGATAAGACGAGGTGTGCATTTTTAGGGTCGATCTTTTCTAACCCCGCCCCTCCTTGTGAGAAGGCAGCATCATTGTTATGCTAGTTGACTTAATATAGTACTTCCCAATATGTACATGCATGAATTCGATAAGAATCGAATCCAACACCTTCAAGTCTCACAACAAGTGTTTAATCTTTCAATCTGAGATCTAATGGTGCCATCTCCTAGACTTGAAAGTCTTGTATGTTCGATACTCGGTGGAGTCTTGATGATTTTCATCTGTCCTAATGATAATAAACCCTTTTATATTGTTCAGTTCTTGTGGTTATTTCACATTACACATAAAGAAAATAAATGTCCAAGTGAATGTTTAATTGTAATGCGATCTGCTGGATCGAAGTTAAAATCTTTATGAATTTACAGTGGATTGAGTTTAATTTAGAATCATTAAAAAATTTTCAAAACAATTCGACACAATAAATTAAAGTTTTGTTCCAATCTTCAATTATATTATACTTCCAAATAGAACTGATCTTGAGATGGTGGAGAAGATTTGTAGCTCAGATAGATGATTTTGATGGAGTTTTGTAGTCTGAGTTGGATGGTTTGGTTGTGGAGCTTTCATTGTTCATTTGAACGACATCATCAGCAATAGGAGATACAACCAAAACAAAGAAGTAAACAATAACAGGTTTAAGGTCAACAAGAACCAATCAACATCGAGATCTACAGAACAAGCTGTGAACAATATGTGGAGAAATTCGAACACTTCACATCTCCCTAAAGTTTGTGCTGATGATGTCGTTCAGAAGAACCGATGAAAGGTGCACGACCAAACCATGTAGCTCAGAGAACAAAACTCCATCAAAATAGAACTGATCTTAAATGGAATATTATTGAAAACCAATTACTATTAGCCTCATAAAAGGCATAATACCTTTTAGTTATTAAGTTACAATAGGATGTGTACTCCATATGTGTTCGAAAGAGACCTGGGAAACAGTGAAACAAGGTTCTGTTTATATTACCTGATAATTTAAACTTTAAATCTGTAAAAATTACATCACTAAACGCCTACGGTTTTTTAATGCTTTGATCACTCCATCCAACAGATACTAACTTGATCTGAGCTTATGCTACAAATTTTTAGCGAATCCAATTTTATGATTCTGTTGTGAAATTATGATAAGTAGTTGGTATCCACGTTCTTAAATTAGTAGGACACTTAGTTAACAGCTTTAAACAAGTTTATTTGTTCATCAAATCATTACTCCCCTATGTTGGGATCATCAAGTGGACTAATCTGGAACCAGATGCATGATAATAAGTAAAAGTGGTTAATCTACTAAAGAGATGGTAAATCTTTATCAACTGAGATGGTTGGAATATATATTACGTATCTCCAACCATCACAACCACCACCATACTGGTGTTAGGAGTAGGTTGTGAGAAAGCTACTCATGCCCGAACCAAGACAATGTATCATTCCATGAAGTCTCTTACTATTCGACGAAGATGTGTTGGTGGGTGCAGGCTGTCTGTGCGTGGTCCACACGATTATCATAACCAATCGTTGGAGATTTTGATTGAAATGTTTCAGAATTGGTTACAATTGTGATGTAGTTGAGTTCACTCTTCGGCTTGCCTTAGATCTTGAGCTTTGAAAGTATCTTATACGCCCTATTCTACGAATTCAGGTCTATTCTGTGCAATTTATTTAATACTTTTATCGAATAGCATTTCGTTGACCTGTTTATGAGGCCAATAACTAGTTTATCAGAGGTGCTGGAGTCAATATATTTCTTTAGATATTACTGTATTATCACGCTATACGCAGATGTTATTTTCGAAAATCATCGTTCCCACACTTTTAAATCAATTTCCAGATTCTCGTCTTATTCGTTACGTGTTTGTAGTTTATACAAAAATTGGTAATCATCATTCTCTCTGTTTAGTCAAGCTGTGGGAATATTACAATTTAGATTGTGTTTCGTCATAGTATTTACATCGTAGTCTAAACTATTATTTGTACGATATAACCTAGTCAATATCCGAGGATTCTTGCCTTATCATGGAGATTTTCATTCGTCTCCCAATCGAATTGCTTTTTCTCTCAAATAGTATATATTTTTTTTCTTTTTAGGTCCTGAATTAAGTCTAGCCGATTTGATTTTGTTTCCACATTTGCATCGATTCGAAGTAGTTATGGGTCGAATAACCGGTAAAAAACCAGAAGAAATCAATGAACTAAATATAAATGATGAATTACGTAAAGAATTCCCAAAATTGACTGAATTTTTAGATACAATGCGTAAACAACCATTTGTGATTGATATTACTATCCCATATCGTATTCATGTTCAATATGCGGCTTCAGTACTTTCAGGTCATGCTAATCCAGACATAGAATAGTTTCTAATTAATTTCTTTATAATAATTCATTTTGTTTATTTAAAGACAATATTAATTTGATGATATGATTGTTAGGAAAATGATTATCATCGTATTATAGTACAATTATAAAGAATTGACTAGTTATGTTATTTATCTTTCTATAAACGATAAATTCGATGATGGTATATCGTAGGTAAGCATCATCATCATCAACTTTTGTTTCCATTATTTTATTCCTTGTAAAATGATTTTCTTTTAGATGTCATTTACTATTAATGTATGTCGTAGATTGGTAGTATAATAATACTCACAGTTACTGCATCTAATGAATAAAAATTCCTGAGTGTAACAAATAGTAAATGTTAGTTCCAATCAATAGTATGGCTCCCAAATGCCCTGGTACGGCCGAGAGTGGGGAGAGTCCACTCTCTCTTTCGAAACGCTCTTACACGGCTACGCGTATATAGCCTCTGTCAGGGAAGTCCTACTCACTGCGTTCTCGTGGTGTTACTGTTGTTTACAAAATTCAGAGGACGAAAAGCGAATATCCGGCGCTTCAACCAGGTTGGTGGACACGGAGATTCCACCTAGGAGAGTTGGAAAACCCTGACTCCAAACCAGTGGTGCACACGGGCTGTAGTATCCTGAGGCAGCGAATGGCGTATGAGCCAATCGTTGGTCACCGGCTACCATGGGACTGCTTCTCCTGACGTTGCTCCGCTGGGTTGTGGATCAGACCTATAGAAAACCATGTGCTTCGGTTTGGGCACCCGGTCAGTATCACAGCCCTCAAACAAATCAAATGAGATTTGTGTGGCGCATATGTATCTAGTACCACTATCTATGTGTTCGTATAAATACAGTAAAATAGGAGATTAAACATATTTAGGCGAGACTATAATTTACGGACAAATCAATCACGTATAAGATAACAAGTCTCAGATTTTGGCGCGAAATTCACTCATCTATTTGGTCAAATAGCGTCTTGGCATCATAGTGATGTCAGTTCGCGATGAAAATCCTAAATCTGATTTCTAACCTTAATCATCAACTGTAAATCAAAATTCTAATTCCTCACACTCGTTTATAACACTCACTTGGTCGTAGTTATTAGATAGACATCCTCAAGGTCAGTTTAGCGTCGCTCAGAAGTCAATAAATTACAGTCTCACCCAAATTTACAACAATTTATCTGTTTAGGATGTGTTGTAGCTACGAAAAGAATTCGTGATGCGTGTTTCGTCCTGTTTAGTACTCGTCAGCCGGATCTACTTGCATCCTAGTATTGGTTGTTTACACTGGGACTTAAAACCAATGCTTTTTATTTCAAATAGCCAATGCGTTATCCACTAGGCTGATGATTGCAGATAACCATTCACTTGTGAAATGATTATGATGTTTAGACCATTATGAATATTGGGCTTAAGTCATCCCGTTGTTGATATTAATGACTGAGTTTGATCAGTCTTTGTTTTCATAATACATGTATCCTGTACTGATCGGACTTGATATAACCATTGTGTCACAAGTTATTTAGAATAGGTGTATGGAAATTGACAATACGTTAGCTTAAACTCCTACTGATAAATAACGTATGTCTGCTGGTATTTTTCCGGCTTATGAAACTGATCAAGTATTTCAATATAGGAGTCTGTTTAAACATTTCACGTCACCTTAGCACTTCTTATAGTGACATCGGTCAGATGAATTTAGCGACCAATATATATCATGTCGTAATAAACACTACCATTATATTCCTATGGAGATATTCCTTTAGGCCTACGTTATTAGATAAATTTTCCGAATTATTACTTATTTTCGTTCAAAACCCAACACAATCGGTAATCCAGTTAGCCGAGTTCCTTGAAATATGTTCCTTATCTACTCATCTGTTTTATTTTTAAATCTTAGGATAGTGTCAGCATATAAGTACGGAAAAAAGCTGCTTATGAAATATTACATCTTATTTCCTTGGTCAGCCCTAATGGGTTGGTGTTTGACGAAATCTCAACACGAATTCGAAAAGCTCGTTCGGCTTTCGTCAACTTACGTCACCTATGGCGAAGGCGAGATATCCATCTGTCGATTAAGGGACGAGTATACTGCGCAACAGTTCGTCCTGTTCTACTTTACAGCTGCGAAACGTAGCCATTAAGAGTAGAAGATACTCAGATGTCTTAGGAATATTGCTCGCATCTGCTGAGATCACAACGTAAGTAATAGTGAGGTTACACAGATACAGGGTATTAGAGAATGATTGTAAAGTAGTTGATAAGATTGTCAATCTTCATCGACTGAGATGGTTGGGCCACGTGTTACGCATGCCCAATCACCGATTACCATGACGCGCAATGCTGACTGGTTGGAAGAAAGTTAGGGGCGGCCAAACCAAAACCTGGCATCAGTGCTTGAAGTCACCAACTTCTAATCTGAGCCATGTTGGTAGATGCAGACTACTTGGTTAGGGTCCGTGTGACTATCGTAACCAACGGTTGGAGACTCTGTGTGACGTGGCTCAGAATCGATCACAATAGTGTAAGCGTATACACTTTCTGTCTTCCCTTAAGCTATGAGATTAAAATCGCTTCATATCTTTCTTCCTGTACTATATCCTTATATACAATCTTTCTTTTATACATTACCATCATTGAATTAACTACTTCTATGAATCAGGTGTTTATCTTGCTATGCTAATGAAGTATGGCAACTTAGACCGATGCATATATGTGCTTGGTCCTATGTTGTAATTGACTGGTTCCCTTGATCATATTCATAAAAAAATTTTGTACGATAAAATTCTCTGAATAAATTAAATCAGATCTATGGACTAAAACTTCCATTTTTACTCAATTAGATCATAGTTTTTAATTTAAGATTTAGGTTATCGGATTAGAATATCATTGAATTGGATTCGTTTAACAACCACTTTAAAACACTTATAACATAGTATCTTCTATTCACAACGCTAATATCATGCATTATTCGGTGAAGAAGAAAAGAAAAGAAAACAAAAAAAGAAATATTAGTTACAGTAGACAGTATATTTACAAATACATTGTATAGTTGATTCATAGAGAATGTAATATTCACTATGAATGTACATTAGAAACAATTTGTGATACCATTGCATCAAGTAAATTTAAAGCTTGTTCATAAATACTTTCATGTTTTGTATTCTCTGTGGTATTTATATTATTGTCATTGGATTCTGGTAATTTGATCATATCAAGAAAATTTTGAATTGAGATATGTAAAGATGATCCATTAGTTTTGTCAATTTCAGAATGTGTTTGACCAGTATAGATAGCAAATATACTAGGTTCATTAGAACCATATTTTTTAGTATAAAGCTTTGGATGAGTTACATCTATTGCAAATGTGATTACTGTGAAACGTAGAAAAGAAAAAAAAATACGATTTATTAGTAGATGCATTCTTTTTTTAAAGTAGCGTAATTTATACTTATTTTTGTGGAGATCCAAAAAGCTGATTAGGTGACCGCAAGTTCTTGCGTACAAACTCATATGGAATTTTTTGTAAGCGAATAATGGATGTATATATACATTGTTTTATTTAAGCATAAATGCTATTACAATAAGGCATCAAATATCTATGCGCCATACTTCATCATTCGATTTGTATGAAGGCTGGATTACTGTTCCGGGGCACCGAAACTGAGGCAGGTGTTTTTCCATAGGGTGGTGAAGCAACTTTAGGAGGTGCAGTCCCACGGTCGACAATGACCAACAATAGGTTTATGTTTCATTCGTTCCCTGAGGATGCTGGAACCTATGTGTACCATTGGTTTGGAATTAGGATTTTCCAATTTCCCTAGATGGATCTTCCGTACCCACCACCAATCGGGTTAAAGCATCGGACATTTGATTTTCGTCGTGTCAGTTCCCTAAACAATACCGTTGCTGCAAAAACTGGAGTAGAACCTCCCTGGTAGTGGCTGTATATGTGTGGATAGAACGATTGGAATATAATCGGATCTTCATTGCCCCTCAACAAAATACATTGGTTTGTGTATTTCGTTGACTATTCATTTATGTAACAACATGTACACAAAGCACTGAAAAGATGTACATATTGGACTATCTACTAAAAAAAAGCTGAGATCCCATAACAATTTAGTTTTATTGACAGTAATTTAGTGAATAATCTGATCCATGAGAATATGTCCTACACACAATCAACAGAATAAGTATTCCAGATAGGCAGACAAAATATGCTCATTTTCTAAAACAAATCTGATAAATTTAGTCACTTCTTTCACGATACAGATATTCACATATTTGTGATACTGACAATATATCCATTAATGAACAGAGTATATGAAACATATTTGAGTTTCTCATGTACCAGCACCAGTAATGAGTGAGCTAGTTTCCTACGGGATGGGGTCGCTAACCCCATGCCCAACCCTTCTTCTTTGTCCGGGCTTGGGACCGGCAGTAGCTCCAGGTGGAGTTCAGCACTAGTAATGAGGCAACTATAATTACTAAAAATTGGAATGACTGCGAGTATATGATCAAAAGCAAAGTATCAATACTACTTACAGCTTTATATTATGGAAATAGTGCATAGAACATGACTCGTTTCGCTTATCTGCCCCCAAATGTCCTGGTACGGCCGAGAGTGAGGAGAGTCAGCTCTCCGTCTCCAAATGCTCTCATAAGGTCGCGTGCATACAATCATTGACAGGAAATTCCTACTCACGGTATTCTCGCGGCATTACTGTTGTTTACAAAATTGAGAGGACGAAAAGCGAATGTCTGGAGCTTTAACCAGGTTGGTGGACACGGAGAGTCCACCTATGGGAGTTGGAAAACCCTCATTCCAAATCAATGGTGCATATAGGCTCCAGTATCCTGAGGGAGCGAATGGCTTATGAACCAATCGTTGGTCACTGGCTACCAGGGGACTGCTTCTCCTGACGTTGCTCGATTTCCTCGTGGATCAGACCTTGAGGTCAAAGGCTTCGGGTGTGGCTCCCTAAGAAAACCACGTGCTCCTGTTTGGGTACCCGGGCAGTACCCCAGCCCTCACACAAATGATTTATGCAGCGTATATCTATCTGGTTCCTCCTTGTACCAATGTTTATGTGTTTAAAATCTTTGTTAATATGAAATGATTAGGAATAAATAACTTACAAGCATTTTGGATTGTATGACATACTGATGCAATTGTTGCCCGTAGTGGTAAACCAGACAAAAGAAGAGCTAATGAAATTGCGTTTATGGCTGCAGCCACTGTTCTAGGATGATTAGTGCCACCAGTGACAATAAACAAACGTCCAGTAAACTAGATGACAAAAGAAATGACTAATAAACTATATAGGAATAATACAAATAACAGATAAACTTTACTCCTTCGGTAAGAAAGCACAATCTACTTTTAAAGAAAAAATGAAACAGTACATTATAGTAGAAAAAAGAATAAGTGAAAAGTCATGATATAAAATGGTTTTATGAACTGATTACTACTACTATTTTTCTATCTAAGGAGAAATATTAGTGCTGATTTACCACAGTACATGTGAAAAGGACTTATCAGTTGTGTGGTGTTCTCATCACAAGGTTTTAAACATTTATTATGAAACTCTAATACGTGTTTATATAAGAAAACTGTCCGGGAAACCAACATTTTATTTGGGCATAAATTTTTACACTTATAACTTAAACAACAAAGAATCCTTTGAATTAATTGCTACTTCGACCACGTATTTTTTGGTAAACGACCCAGTGCCTCCAGGTTTTCAATAATGGTCTAACATTGATAGGTTTATGATCTCAATTGAAACTCGAAAATCTCTACAAACCTATACTGAAAACAATTCTTCCTCCCAATACATCTAGAAACTTAACTAATCATCATCCTGTATCTATTTTCTTGTTATATATAATTTTGATCCTTTTCAACCGTGTATCTGGGTAGCTGCATAAGTGCTGGTGAGGGTGTGAGTGATGAGATCAATGCACGAATAGTGAAAGCCAGAGCGGCTTATGCCAATCTGGGCCACCTTTGGCGCCTTCGTGATGTTAGTCTGGCTGTAAAAGGCCGGATCTACAACGCGTCGGTGAGAGCAGTTTTGCTCTATGCTTGTGAAACCTGGCCTCTCCGAGTTGAGGACGTTAGACGACTCTCTGTGTTCGATCATCGCTGTCTCCGAAGGATTGCTGACATTCAGTGGCAACACCATGTCAGTAATGCAGAGGTTCGGCATCGTGTGTTCGGGCACAGAGATGATAATTCAATTGGTGTCACCATCTTGAAACACCGACTTCGGTGGCTTGGACATGTTCTCTGAATGTCGTCCCAGAGAATTCCACGTCGTGAATTATCTGCCGACTCTGGGACTGGTTGGAAGAAGCGGAGAGGTGGTCAGTGCATGACATGGTGTCGTGGTATGAAAGAAAGCTGCAAAGGACTGGCTTGTGTCGGTCGTTCACGACTCCCTGGTTGGGGTCCGAGAGATGGTGCTACACAGTGGCTAGAGACGTTATCAGATATGGCTCAGAATAGAAGCCAGTGGCGATCCTGATGTAACCTTCTTTTACTTTCTTCATAAAAAGTGGTTGTGTCTCCTTTACCTGAAAGATTTCTTCTGATTGTACCTTTTCGTTCCGTCGTTACTACCACACTACCTTACTCCAATCTCCTCGTCATTGTGCTCTTTTTCTTTTGCGCTCCTTAATTTTTTTTCTACTTCTCTTCGAATTCTCATTGTTTTGTGTGGCGCATATATATTGGCGCTCTCTTGTACCAATATTCATGTGTTCAAATAAATAAATAAATAATAAATTCACTTACAATAATTTTTCCAGTATTATTTTGACAAGTCCTACTTTAGTTATATCTGAGACAAGCAAATTATTACTTTATCATGAAACGTTAGTTAATCCACGAAATCAATGTTGGGGTGCACGCTGAATATAAAATACCAACTTCAACTTAGTCACTAAACGAATGACAAAAGTTTTGGGATTTTTATACGATTGTATCAATAGACTGTGAATAGAAATCTCATGACAAAGTGTTATTTCAAAATGGAGTTACATTTTATTTTCAAAAGTGAAAATACTAGGATGAAAAATAACTATATTATAACAATTTAACCTAAAATATGTAATAATGACAAAGGTAAACAAACTTGAAGTTACACTTTGTAAAGTGGTGACTTCAATGGATAACGTTTATTACAAATGTCTCTTAAGATGTATAAAGGATACCAACCTAATTTCCCCAACATTATAAAGGTCATATATATGATGACATGATCTCATTATGATCATTAAAATTATTTTAGCAAAGCAGTACTGTAAACTTCGAGAGTTTCGTACTATGCAGTACAAGATCTCAATTAAACGGGATATTTTCAACTCAGAAACTGTAACACTCATAGCGCTAACCTTAGATCGTGGGAACTCCTTCACATCAATCAGACGTTCCAAAAGATTGTTAAGGTAAACTTCAAGCTCTGATTCCTTTGATGTTCGTTGTCCAGTACGAGGTGTAACTGTGACGTCAACATATGCACGATGAGTAAGTTCGTCATGGATCTTAGCTTCATCTGGGCCGTATATGGAAAAAACTACATGATGTCCAGCAAAATCCCATGTCGCTGATCCTACAGCATTACAATCAGTATTCGTCTCAATAAACAAGCTTGTCGAATCCACCATCTTTACGTTCTATCCTGTGGATAACAAGCAACACAGATACATTTAGGGATTACTATTAGGGAAGTCGTACATACTGTTAATCCTTAAATAATGAAAACCAGTAAAGGAATGTGTGGAGATGTAGCTTAACGGACAGGACCTTTCGACTATTAAATTTCCCGTTAGCCACAAACTATATATTTAGTCTCAGGCAGCTAAGGATCACTAAGGGTAAAATGGAAAGTTAAGGTAGATACTTCTTAAGCTCGACATCAACGACCATGAATTATAAGCCGCAAATATCACTTATTTGATCCTGTGCTTTTATCACAATAAATTCTAAATGTTTGGGGTAACGACATTGATCATATTATCGTCTACTATGAATTCACAGAACGGATAAATAGTGTCACTTAAACTATGAGAAAGTACATTATTAGGAAACATTACGGGAAATTTACTGTCTGAATACACAATCGTATACCACACGCTATTTCAAGAACCCCAAACTTTGAGGCAGTCTCATCAGATATTTTAAGTCACAATTGTGAAAAAAAAATCAGGAGTCAATTCAGATCTGAGTTTTCCAGAGATTTACAATATACCGAGAACATGATAATGATGCTGTCCTGGAACGACTCTGAATACAAGAATGAAAAACACGTACGACAAATTTCTTTACGTATGTGGTGGTTTAAATTCCAAGAGTTGATCATATATTCAAGAAGGCAAAGATTATCACGAATTAATTCGTAATTACAAAACCATGTGGATCGGTGATACAGGCTACGCGGTCTTAGTCGGTCTCACGAAACCCAGTAACTTAAGCCTCTGTATGAAATCAGAGTGACAAAATTTCTAGCAGATTGTTGCTCAGTTAAGAGATGTCACAAAATAAATAAAAGCCACACTCTGGTTAAAATTACCTCTTCTCGCCGGCACAACCTTGAAAACGCCACTGTTGATGGCGGGCATTCTGTATTTGAATAACACGATTCAAATGGTTCAAATGGTTGTGGACGGAATAGAAGAAGCTTTCGCTTAACAGGCTTCCGTGTCTAGTAGCAGGGGATCACCAAATCCTCCAGGCAGGAACCTAGGTATGTTAACAATAAAAAGGAAAAGAAATTGGTAAATCATAATGTGATGCTGTCCTTGGTCCTTAAGAATAGGTCAAGTTGCCTCTTGAAGGACTCCTGAGAAGTCGCTTGGACTAGCTCGGCCGGCAGCGAATTCCAGCTTTTGACAACTCTTAAGGAGTAGAAGTTGTGTCTACATTCCGTCTTGCTATGTTGTGTTTCCAGTTTCTGGGTGTTACCCCTTAGGTTATTATTCGAACTAAGCTTAAGTAGGTGTTTAAGAGGATGTCCAGAAGTGTTAAGAATACTGTAAGCCATTAGTAAATCACCTCTAAGACGCCTATATTCTAGTGGGTAAAGGTCTAGTGAACGGAGGCGTTCTTCGTAAGGCTTAGATTTGAGTCCTCGAACTGATTTCGTGGCTCGCCGTTGGATACGCTCCAAAGTGACCTTGTCCTTCTGGAGTGAGGGAGGGAGTACTATGTTTCCGTACTCTAAATGGGGACGGATGAAACTATTGAAGATTGTGTGGAAAGTTCGTCCGTCAAACTGTCCAAAAATGCGCTTCAACGTTACCAGTGCAAGGTTTGCTCGGAAGGCATTTTTGTCACAGTTAGCGTAAGACTTTAAGTCATGGGGCACCAGGACTCCTAAATCTTTTTCGACTTGGGATACTACTAGAGAGGAGTTTCCTAAGTTGTAACTGTAGTTTGCGACATGTCGCAGATGGACTACTTTACACTTTGAAGTGTTAAAGGTAAGTCCGTTATCGTCTGCCCAACTTTGAAGTCGCGTCAGATCATCCTGAAGTGCCTGTGTATCGTCTTGGTTGCGTATCTCTCTCCAAAGTTTCACGTCGTCGGCAAAAAGTAATAAATCTGACGTTACCTGTTGAGGAAGATCATTTATGTAGATCAAGAAGAGAAGAGGCCCTAGTACTGAGCCCTGGGGGACCCCACTAGGACATTCCATAGCCTGAGATAAAGTGAAATTAACCCTAACCTTAAAGTGTCGATTTTTTAGGTATGAAGTAAGCCAATCGATTAGAGGTGGTTTGATACCTAGTCGTTTGAGCTTGTTGATAAGACATAAGTGGTTAACCTTATCAAAAGCTTTTGAGAAATCAAGGTAAATGACGTCAACCTTTCCCTTGCAATCGAGGATGCTTGTCCATTTGTCCACCGCAGTCAGCAGGTTGGTTATACAGGAGTAACCCTTCCTGAAACCATGCTGTTGGGGTGAGAAGAAATTTAAGGACAGTAGATAGTCATTTAAACCGTCGCATATCAGGGACTCCATGAGTTTTGAAGGTAATGACAGAAGAGCCACCGGCCGATAACTTGAAGGTTCATTGCGTCGACCACCTTTGAAAATTGGTGTGATGTGAGCCAACTTCCAGTTTTCCGGTAATTTGCCTCGGCTAAGCGAGTGTGAAAACATCACGCTAAGCGGCGTTGCCAGGATTGAGGCTGCCTCCCTCAGTATGGCAGGATGAACCATATCCGGGCCAGGAGAAGTGTCAAGTCTTAAGTGCTGCAATTTCCGGAACACCAAGTCAGCGCTTAGGTCCACTTCAGAAAGTCCTGTGGAGTTGGAGATGAAACTGTCGTCAATAAAGTTGATGTCAGCCGGTTGAAATGTTTGAGAGTAATGGGCCGCCAGAAGGTTAGCGGCGTCGCCATCGTTGTTGGTCGGGCCGTTAAGACCTAGCAGTTGAGAAACTCCTGTTTTGGCTTGACGAAGAGAGGCTGCATAACGGAATAGGCTTCTAGGGTTAGAGGCGAATTTGTCCATAAGCTTTGTTTGGTACTGAAGCCTGTCTTCTCTTATAGCCATGAGTTTGTAGACTGCCTTGCATTTTTAGTGTGCATGCATTTCAAAGAAACGCTGTTTGTAGAGATCACTTTATTTATCACATTTAGTTGTTCGTTTTTCAACCAGATATAATTTCCGGATTGTGCATTGGTGTATTCTCACTATGCATTTAGCGTAAATATAGGCGAAATATCGAGACGTTTTCACTCTATGAGGTCATTTATAGAAATCTTCTCGCTATTTCCTTCTGGCATGCGAAAAGGTATGCATTATATCGCGTTTCTCTTTTATTTTGCTTGGGTGTTTGTTACAGGCAATAGATCGGCTAGTTCGAATAAAGCTCCCGTTAGTATATCTGTTTTTCCTCGAAGACGGTTGTTAGTTCAACGCTTCTACAATTCTAAAGAGTCCAAACATGATTATGACGAATTTTAATGAGTGAGTGGGGCATAATTGTCCTAAGTGGAGATAATGCGTACTTGATACGCTCACTTGAGGAGTAAAGTAAACCATGTTGAATGGTAGAGGCATTTCTTCTTTGGTTCTAAGTGTACATTTGACGTTATATTTAGCCAACAAATTCAAAGTAACTTGGTTGTTAATAAATGCCTTGGTTTGCTCTGCGAAATGGTGCGTATGAAATAAGGTTTTCAAGATGATTCATAATTACCCGTGTTTTACAGGACTTACAGTATGTGATTTGTTAAACAGAATAGAACTTAGCTCCTACATCGCAGTAAACATTCACATTGTATAGGGTAGTCGAATATATTAGACAACCGTCAGTGGTGTAAGCACTATGAAGTCTAAAATCACTGGGAAAAAAGTGTGTATTTAGAATTTTGTAACTTCGTTTCTTCAAGATTGCGCAAATGCTTAGAAAAAACCTAATCAGTAAATAATGAGTTACATCATTGCTATATTTCAGTTTGTCTTTAATTAAGGGTTATCGTTTTTATAAACTCACTCCTTGTTTTTGGTTAAACATCAAATTTTTGTGGATAAAATAGGAGAAGCTTTTACGCAGCAGGCTTTGGCTTCCAGTAACACTGCATCATCGACACCTTTAAAGAAGGACTTATATATGTGAAACAAGCAATAAAGAGGGATTGAAAAATCAACAATATAAATTGACCTGAGTTCTTAATAATATAGCAGCTCTCTTTTTGACAGACTTAATAGACATTGGTTGGACCAACTCCATTGGTAGCAAATAACAAGGCTTGGGTACACTGAAGGTGTACAATGTGTCTTCACTCCTGATTGCTATGTTGAACCTCTAACTTATGGGTATCGTCCTTAATCTTTTATGTCTGGATTCAAATTGGGCAAGTATTTTAGAGAAAAACCTGGGATTATCATTAGAAACTCATTCAGAGATTATCATTGAGTCACCTAAAATGCAATGGATGAAGATACAGTGATTCGATGCATTGTTCGCAAAACTCAAATCTGAGTACTCAAATTGATTTTATGGCTTGCCTTTGGAAAAGTTCTGAACGAAACAAATCCCTTATAAATTCATCGGAAGTTTCCTTATTTACTTGATGAACTGCCCTAATCGTTCAGTTGTTCCCCACCTCTTCACTTCACGTTATTTTAAAAACAAGCAGTGTTTTAAGCAGTCTAACTACCGTTAGGTAGTCTTTTTACAATCCACTAATAATTAAAAATAGCAACTTGACAGTTAGATGCATGCATCAGAAAATCAGACTTGATTTCTGTCTGATGAGGGTACTGCGACCAGAATTTCCCGTGACTGTGATGCTTGTTTCTAGGTTAAGAGTGAACCCACTCACTAAACAATATAAAAAAACACATTATTGAGATAACAAATAAAATTGGGATTCACGCACAAAGAGCTCTAATACGGCTGGGACACTGTCTTAAATGCTGTCGACTGTATTAAATGTTTTCAGAAAGGTGCAGTGAAGGAGCACCTTAACCCTTTCATGAAGTACAGAATGGCTCTAGGAAATGTAGTGCTTATGTTACAAACGCCCCTTTAAGCTGAGACAGGCGAACAGATTGCTGTGATCGAAAATTACCCATCTTACTCCCGGTAATTTGCCATACCGTAGCCCATCACACTAGAGAAAGTTGAAAGAATAAAGTTCTCAGATCCCTTGGTAATGTACCACATGTAAAACCAAGCATTCATACCCAAAAATATTGAAATGTGACCATAGTCCGGAAGGCCCATATTTTTAGGTTTACAAACAGTATATTGAATTCGATGTTCTTCCTCATTCTCATCAACGGTCTCCCAGGAAATCATGGTTTCTGAGCTCGCATCTTCGCGAACAATATTAAACTGTTAAGAACCATAAGATGTGAATGAGGTTCACCAGAGCTCTTAAAAGACTTAGTATAAGCTCAAAAGAACAATTCGACAGTCAGTCCCTAGAATTATCGAATGGTACACCAAGTTACTATAATGCGTCAGGCAAGATATTTCGCCCAAGTTTATCACCCCCTGGAATCTGATGTAAACTGAAAGCTTGGACACTAGCGACGATCTTCGAGGAAATGCAGCCGAGGACTATATCATTTGCCACCTTGTTTGGGGGCATTTAAGCATGCGGACTCTTGAATTCTTGTTTAAACTATTCGAAACGTATTTATCCCTCCGTACAGAAAAAAAACATGAGGTATAAAACCCAATCAAATATAATCGCAGGCATTACCTCCACTACACGGAATTTGTTTGGCACAGCTCCAGCAAAACACGTGATTATAAGAGCCACAAGCCGAGCTCATATTGTAGTGAACAGGAACACGCGTGTGGACAGTCGGATGTATTTAACACAAAATTACAGGACTTGTTAATAAACTCTAACAATCATATAGTAAATACTTAATCTGCCAAATGTCCATCAATTGTCTCAAAATCCCTCAGACCTTATTGTTCTTGCATTTTCATACAAATTGCATTCTGTTTCCATTCTTTACTGTTCGATCCTCTTGTCTCTCTGCTCTCAGGCTTTCTGTTCACGACTAAAGTCATATACTATTTATGTCAATATAAGTAGCACACACCACAATGCAACAACGAAATTGCCGTCCGTTACTGATACCCCATTATCTGACAACAGTACATGGCAATGGGTGGGCGTTGATAAGGGAATTGGCAAAAGTATGGCTCGCAAAGCCCCGTAATTGGGGGACAAAGACGTTAGACAAAACTCCCTGGTTCGATTTCCTAATGTCTGAATGTAGTTTGTTAGGAAGTAGGGTAATCTTCGATACTAAACCGGGGGACAAATTCCGTGGTAAGATCATCAATTCAGTCAATTTATGCTGTCTGTATAAGGAACAAAACGTAAGGAAAGATAACCCTTTCATTTAGGATACCTTTTGTTTTAGCACAAGTTATAGAAGAAATTTTAATATCTCTGATTCCTCTAAAATTCAAGTTGGACACGAAAATCCTTGAGTCATAAGGAACTGTTTTGGAAGACCAATGAACACACAGGAACAAACAGACACAATGGTCCACGGAGTTCCTGTGCTATTGTGCGGTATTTGGGGTGAACATCACAAACAAGATGTACAACAGATGCATTGGCTACCATGTAGCATAGACCCTTGCACTACTGCGATGATTAGCATGTTCAGGCTACTCCATCCGTTCCTTACGGCCATTAAATATCCGCGTTTGATAACTGTTAACTTCAGAAAGTGAGGGGATGTAAATAACGCCCTTCAGGTTTGGTACCGAAACGACAACAAGAGTACACAAAGAAAGGGCATTGTACGAACACTTTTTGACCGTGCTCAAAAAATCTGTTCAAAAGAATACCTTGATGATGAAATTAATCTGGTTACTAATGTTCTACGTGATAATGAATACCCATTGAAATTTATCCAGAAGTATGCAAAAAGCAATCCTCATGCAAAATACGATGGAGTAGAAGGGAAAACCTGCTTCTTACACTTACGTTTCAAAGGTGATGAAATTGCTGGAATAATTAATCACAGAATGAACCCTACGTTGAAAGTGACCTACCCAGCAGCAAAACTTATGACAGTATGGCAAACGAACTGCTCACTTCAACAAACCAAAATCGACAAGCCCTCTTTTTTTAGTAGCTCCAACTGCATCTACCAGTTTACATGTACGTGCCAAAGCACATACATTGGAAGAACTGAGAGAAGAGCGCATGTCCGCATTTCTGAGCATGTTCCAAGAAACTTGAGGCTGCGAGGGACTAAGGCTTTCAACAGCGCAATAGCTCGACATCTACTTGACACCGGGCACACCATCGACATTCAGTATGCTTTCAAAATTATCAATAGACAAAGTGCGACCACCCCCCGTTTCGCTGAAGCCATTATGACCAAAAAACTTAAACCTGACTTATGCATTCAAAAAGAGACTAATTAATTTATCACGACCATGGTAACCCTTTTTTATTTTTTTAAATTTTATTTTTTTATTTATTCTAAAATATTTATACTCCTCCCCTATTACATAACTCTTAAACCACATTATTATTCACACATTTCCATCACCTGATCCCCTTAAATTATCTTAACTTTTCAAATTCTATCTAATTATTATTACGTAACCTATCTTATGATTATTCAATTCCATTATTACACCACCCAACCCGAATTAATTCCTTTTGACATCTGACCTGTTCTAGCATATATAGACATATATATTATTGTAACCCAGTTATTTACACTCATCTATGTCAATTGTTCTCACTCTATCTCAATGTAAAAATTCTATCACATTTTTGGTTTGTAAGCAGCTGACGAGAAACCTCGAAATAATATGAATTCATACTATTCCGCACCAATATTTGTTCTTGCTTTATTTACAAAGAACTCAATCGAATTTTGTAAGCTCATGGCAAAGATATTGAACATTTAAATAACTTTTGGATTCACTATTATTAGCACAAATGAGTGACTAGAATATCCGATTGGACAACTCGAAATATCTAGATGTGCAAAAATGCCACAAGTTCTTGGAGCTTGACAGCACCTCAACCAGTGACACCTATAATTGTAACGTGTCGACTCAGTTGAATCGGAATTCAGAAGCAAAGAGGTTCGAAGATGTATTTGAAAGGCTATCGATGTATCAAGAATTGACTTATCTAAGCTGTTTAGCGGTTTACTGGAGAAGTAGCGAACAGTGTGCCCACTCGTGATCTGGTGTGGATAGTTGACCGAGCGCTTTCAGCCAGGTGAATCCATTAAAACTAATGCAGTCAGCACCAAATGTCGATGACTTAGTGATTTTAGGGATTTAATTACCGCTATCATTTTATTAGTATCGGTTAATGTCTGGAATAGGGGTACGGCGGTCACTAGAGTATTATGCAAACCGAAATACAAGCTTGCGGCTGTAAACTGAAAAACTGACAGAAAAAGGAGTTTACGACTCTGTAAACACACATAGTGCGCTTGAAATCAGTCGATAACTAACAGCAAGAAAGTGCGAATAAGCTATTCCTGTTATTATAAGTTGAAGTGTGAAAATGTAATTTTCAGTCTGTAATGTCAGCGTGATGGCAATGAGAGAGCTGAGAAAAGTCATTCGGTGTACATTAACTTGACACTGACACATTGTTTAGTGAATACATTGAGTGTCAAATAACCTTGAGAACCATCGTGAGAACTTATAGGACTTTGGTTTTTGGAGGGGTTTGCAAATAGGTTGGTCCTGTCAAGCAGAACTAGTAAAAATATACTATTGTCTTTACTTTATAGCGACCGTGGTAAATGCCATCGAAACCAAAAAAATTCGTTTTAAAACTGTGGCTTTAGCAAGGTGGCGTTGATGATATTATGAAAACGTATATGTATATGTCTCATTTCCGACTTCAGGTTTTATCTATTGATATGTTTTTAAACTCTAGTTAGTATTACGTTGTTCATAAATAGCGGGACTTAGAACTTGTTGATTTTTCTATCTTAGAACAATAATGAGTCCCTCAAACGACCTGGTATGGCCGAGAGTGGGGACCCAAGCTCCCAAAATTGTGAAGGTTTTTTGGGTTTCCTTAATAAATACAGGCGCACTTCCCCAAAGTCCAATAAGATTCCGGTTTGCTATAGCGGCTTCCTCAATACTGGGAGCTCGGGAAGATTCCACTCTGTCTCTCCAAATGCTCTCACATGGCCACGCGTATATAGCCTCTTTTAGGGAAGTCCTAATCACCCCCTTCTCGTGGCGTTACTGTTGTTAATGGAATTGGGAAGACGAAAAGCGAATGTCTGGCTCTTTAACCAGGTTGGTGGACACGGAGAGTCCATCTAGGAGAGTTGGGAAACCCTCATTCCAAACCAATGGTGCACATGGGGACCAGTATCCTGAGGGAACAAATGACGTATGAGCCAATCGTTGGTCGCCGGCTACCATGGGACTGCATCTCCTTACGATGCTTCACTGCTTTGTGGATCAGAGCTTTAGGTCAAGGTGCCGAGTGTGAATCCCCAAGAAAACCACGTGTTCCTGTTTGGGTACCCGTGCAGTATCCCAGCCTTCACACATATCAAATGAGATTAGTGTGGCGCATATGTATTTGGTGCCTCCTTGTACCAATATCTATGTGTTAAAATAAATAAAAATAAATGATAATTGTGCTCAAATATTTGGTTCTTTGTTTAAGGATTCGGAATAAACTCCAAGTGATCAGGCCAATTTTTGGCTACCATGGTAGTCGACCCTTCGGAAATTCACAGTTTACTCTTCTCTGGGGTTACTTCTTTTTTTTGATATTTGTTTGTATTTATGATAATTACATAAAATAAATCATTTCCCTTATTCAGACAACCATTTCGTGATCATTTGATTTTCACCTAGAAATGCTGTTTATGTCTAATGTTGGCTATTATGTTGTATTACATTGTATTTCAGTGTGTTCACATATCAGTGTCGTTTTTAACGCATCGCCTCATTATCATTCTTCAAAGTATTTTCAAAACATACATTAATGATGCATCTTAAAAATGGTAGGTTCTGTCGTTTTTTTTCATTGCCATTTCTCACATTTGTTGAGTAACTTTTTATTTCGACTAGTGCTGCACATTTAGTTTTATATATATATATATATATATATATATATATATTACACATGTGACTATTTTCGGTTCTTTTCACTGGTTATATTAAAGTTTAGTAGCTGTGCAACTTCATGGCACTGTATATTTTACTTCGAACCTATCTGTTAGTTTCCCATTGTCCCTTTACTGGTAATCATTCTCAGCCTGGTGATATCAATCAGGAAATTGACAAACCAACTTGTTTACCATGTGTTTTGATATGTGGATTCTGTAGACATTCATTTTTCAACCTGCAGGTGGTGTTCATGGATTGGGCTAAGCTTTTAGAGAGGTTGTTTTACAATTCTGAGAATCCCTATTGTGGTATTAAATATCTTTCCAGTGCTTCATAGTTTTCATTGGTATCCTACTAATGTTGACCTGTGAAGATGATCTTACTTAGTCCCATATAACAGGAATTCATTAATGAATTACAAATGTTCATATCATCACTAGCCACTCAAATGTAAGATAAAAATGTTTTCCCATTTTAAGGACTTATTCGAAAAGCAATCATATCATAAATGATGCTCACAGAAAAAATTCAATTAAATAATAACATCAAAAATACTTGAAAGTCTGTTTCATCCTCCATTCACCAAGAGATTTAAGTATTTTCTCACAAAAAAACAATTTTAAATAACCTAGTGATGTGGTTTTTGAATGCTATTCAATTTACATTCTGATACTAATCAACATATGCTCACTAGTGACTGGCTTCAAGAAATATACCCTGGAGTTCTAGTGAGAAGTAGTGACCAGTGGAGTTCAACCGGGTCAGTTGTGAGATAGTAACTCACTGATGACAATAGTGGATGTGTCGCTCAATTTCGTGGATTAATTGAAGTTAGACATTAACACCGTTAGATACCGGCTCAGCGGTCTAGTTGGTTAAGCGCCTAGCGCGAGCCTGATAGGTCCTGTGTTCGAATCCCGTAAGGCGGGATCGTGGATGCGCACTGCTGAGGAGTCCCACAATGGAACGAAACGGCCGTCCTCTGCTCCCATGTTTTCCATGGTGATCTAGTTTCAATTGACTCATGATCTCAACTGTTGAAATTACATTTGTATTTCTTTGATAAATATTTAGTTTTCTAACATCTACTAGTACTTTTAATCAAATATTTTATGAATCATTAAAGTTTGACAAGAAAGAATATGTTGGTTGACTATTCTCTATTATAAGGTCAAAAATCATTGTAATATTGTTTAAGGTTGACTCTATCATTACGAATGACAAATCTTATCAGTATTTTTCATGATGTAATAATTAAGAATAAAGGTAATTGACATACAGGATTTATTGTTTTTTTTTAAAAAAAAGTATTGATTTTCTTGATGATAATTATTTTAGGTGATCCAGAACCGTTTGTTGATCCAACTAGATATACGTTATTTGCCTTTCGTTTTTGTCCATTCTGTGTACGTGTTAAATTGATCTTAAGTTTCCATAAAATTGAGTAAGTTTGAAGATTTATTTTCTATTTTTACTAGTAAAAAGAATGTTTAGTTATGGAGAGATTATTTCTACTTTAACAAAAACTTTAATATAAGTTACTATGACTAGACTTCGTAGGGGGAAATCTCATATTCGAAAGATTCTACATGTAAACTTAATGATATTGGAGAGTTTAATACTTCACAAGCACATTGGGTATCAACATGTTAACGAACCTGTTGATTTCTTAATATGGTTTTTAAGACTTAAATGTAGTCATTTATGACTACATAACTACTTAATACTTGGATAGGACTTCCCTGATAGTGGTAGTATACTCGTGGCCATGTGAGATCATTTCGAAAAGATCTGATTCTCCCCACTCTCGGTCATACCAGGGTATTTGGGGGCCATAAACTTCAACAAGAAATTACCTTAAAATGCTTATTTTCATTCTCTTATATCAATAATCACCGGTGATTAGTGTTGATTTTATTATTGTCATAAAAAAATTAGTTGACTATATGCCTTCCAAGTAAATGTATAAGTATTTTGATACCGTTCAACCTTTAATTTACATTGGATCATTAAAATAAGTTTGAAATTTTAAGGCATAACTGTAAATGCCTGTATCAATGTTCTATATTAGTAGTATTAACAATTATAGTAATTAGCTTTCTAAGGTAAGTGGACACTATACTAAGTTTTGTCGATTAAACGCTATGTACTTTTCTTTGGGTGGTTCACGATATTAGTAGAGATAAATAGTTAAATAACTGACCCAAATGCGTCTCTTTATGCAGACGTCAATAGGATCTCTGTGTAGCATAAATGTGCATACAAACAGTTAAGGTATTACTAAAAAAATAAATATTTCTGGAGAATTTGATCAGGATCAGCCAAAAAAGTTTACTTGATAATCACTATTTCAAGTCTCCAAGTTTCGCATGTATCTTTGAAAAGGATGGCACGGGACTCACATCCTGAATGGGTGATTCCAAGGATATACTGAAAAATATGTAATCATTGGCATATGTAAATAAATAGGACGAAACGCACGTCCTGGATTCCACTGCTAGGCACTGTTCAACTTTGCTTATACTTACATAATCAGTTATTGTGGTTAGCATTGTATCTAAATTTCCACGTTTCATACACATCTTAATTAGTACCTTAACTTAGAAATATAAAAAAATATTTCAGAATAAAGGACGAAACAGCTTTCCAGTGCTTTCAACTCACAATTGACTGATCACTGGGTGGTGATCAATGTCATGCTTGTCTAGTCCTTATTAGTGCAGATCGAATGCTATCAATCATGTTGCAATGTGGCCACCAGTCTAGGTGACTCGACACTGCGGGCACTATGTATTGAGATTTAGATGGTGGTTGAAGGTAGTCAACAGGAAACCCTGGACCCGGGTTTCGTGCTACTTGGCACCATCTAAATCTCAATACATAGTACCCGCAGTGTCGAGTCACCTAGACTGGTGGCCACATTGCAACATGATCGATAGCATTCGATCTGCACTAATAAGAACTAGACAAGCATGACATTGATCACCACCCAGTGATCAATCAGTTGTGATTACATCTCAGTCCTACAGGAGGTTAGTCACGGCTCGGATAGCTCAGTGGTAACGTCCCTGACTGTGAAGCTGGGTGACACGAGATCGAATCCGCCAGGGAGCACCAGTTCCCTCAAGATTACAGGTACACCTTGCTGACGAGTGCCAAGTAGCACGAAACCCGGGTCCAGGGTTTCCTGTTGACTACCTCCAACCACCATCTAAGTGCTTCCTTCTTTTCAATGATAGTTCAGTAGAGATTAATCTGTGACGAATGTCACCTACAAAAAATGTGATCTATTTTTCGATCAGAGATCAATGATTAATTTGATGCTTTGACAGACACATGAAATAAGTTCTATTCTCACAATGTAGAAATGTTGCATAACTATGAAAATGGAATTTTGTGATACATGTTCTTTGACGATGTTTTGTTGTTGTTATTATTACTTTTTAATTTTTCTGGCTAGCGTTTTTTTGGCGAGTTAGTCTTCTACAGGATAGGGTCCCTAGCGCCACGCCCAACCCTCCTCCTTGGGACCGGCAGTAACTCTAGAAGAGCTACAGGCAGATTTGTTATTATTAGAACTACGGAATGATTAGCCTTCATTAGTTTCCATGTTACCTGTATAGATCCTTCAATCTTGTCCATTAAATCTTCGAACTTATAATTTGACTGCAATATGTTTTTTGTTATTTTGAGTTGAATATTATGTAATCTTGGAGATTATAATGTTGACTAAAACAATTGACTATCATTTATCTATAGTAATATTTTACATGAACACCACCTGGAGCCCCTCTGGGGCTGCTGCCAGTCCGAAGCCTGGATAAAGGGAGGAGGTTTGGGCATGGGGTTAGCAACCCAATCCCGTAGAAACTAACTCGCTAAAAAACGCTAACTAGAAAAAATATTCTGAGTGGTGGAGATTTATAGCTCAGGTGGATGATTTTAATGGAGTTTTGTTCTTTGAGCTGGACGGTTTGGTCGTGAAGATTTCATCGTTCTTCTAAACGACATCATCAACGCAAAATTCAGATAGAAATTAAGTGTTTGAATTTTTCCACATGTAGAGAAACTTTTTTATTTTTGTTATTCACTCCTATATAGTTACATATTTTCCCACTTCATTTTATCTGTTTATTATTTACTTAGCTATGATTTAATTCAAGTCTCACTTAATGATAAACCAGATTGGTTAATGAAATATTCGCCGTTGGGTAAAGTTCCACTACTTATAAATCAAGGTGATAAACTTCTTGAGTCTGATTTAATTATGCGATTTGTGGATGAATTACATGGAGAGAAAACTTCATTGATGAGTATATGTGGTGTAGAGAAATTTCAAAATGCGGCTGAATTAGCTAAAAAGGTTTGTTATTCATATATATTACTGGCTAACGTTGTTTTAGCGAATTAGCTTTCTACGGGATAGTGTCGCTAACCCCATATCCAACCCTCCTTTGTCCGGGCTTGGGACCGATAGTAGCTCCAGGGAGGCTCCAGGCGGAGTTATATACATATATATATCTTATGTTTTATTATAATAAATTGTATGGTATCTGGTAATAAACAGTTACTTACTTATTTACGTCTGTTACTCTCAATGTAGCATAGACCACCGACCAGCATTCTCTAACCCACTCTGTCCTGGGCCTTTCTTCATAGTTCTATCCAACTGTTGTTGATTCTTTTCATATCTGCCTGAATTTCTCGTCGTGCTGTGTCCTTTGGTCATCCTCTCGTCCTTTAGCCTTGAGGATTCGAAATGGAGGCTTGCCTTGTGACATAGTTGGGTGTTTTCCTCAATGTGTGTCCTATCCACTTCCAGCGCTTCTTCCTCCGCTGCGATCTGGTTTGTTCTCTCCCACAGTAGGCTGTTGCTGATAGTGTCAATAAACAGCTACAATAACGTAAAGAGATCGAACACTAATCTTCATTTGATGCAGTTAAAGTAATGATTAATTTACATTTGTAGTATCTTTGAGATTTCAATTAGGTAAGCCAGAATTTCTTCCGTTAACTCGGTTTAAAGTGAATCACTTCGTTAATTGATATCTTAATCTGACAGTGTTATGGCATTCCCTTAATTCAATATTCCGTAATTCACGATTGTAAGTTAAGGTAAACATTGATTGGATTTGTATAACACTAGTTGACATAATTATTAACTGGCATGATTCACGTTTACAACTTTATTTAGTTTATAATACAATACATTTATTAATTGGTATTTTACGATGATTCCCTTACTCTCGGTTGTATTGATACAGTGATCGCTTCTTTCCTAAATTGCTACAATCTGTATTGAAGTTTTTGATTGGTGGACTCAGTAGTTTTTGTTTCTGACATCAACCAGTGATATTAAACTATGGAGTATTTAATGATCAACTTTTGATTTACTTGATATTCTGGTAGCTTTTACAAAATCACTTGAGTATTTTTATTATCTTCTAGTATTATCATAGAACAGACTCATATCCAGTTCAATTTCATTGTTACCAGGGGGGCGCCAAATACATATACGTCACGCAGTAACAATGAGGTTGTGAAGAGGAAGAGAATATAGGGTGAATACAATAAAAAAAGCCAACAATGAAGAGGAATTTGTGTATGAGAGTGAAATAATAATAATAATAATGGATGAAACAGTTAAGTTAGCAAAAATATAACCAGAAAGAATTCTTTCAATTAAAGAAGTTATATTCATTTTTATGAAAAAAGTAAAAGAAACTTTGGGGTTGGATACCTTTTTAATCATACAGGAAGCGACAGTTCTTCCAAGATTGCAGGCGTTTTTTGCTGACAAGTGGAAGATTGCACTAAATCTAAGTTCAGGGTTTCTTGTCAAAAACCTTTGACCACTTATCAGTATATAACATCAGTTACTTAATTATCTTCGTGTTAGCATTGTTTCTCAATCAAACTGTATTAAATTCATGATTTAAGCTTTTTATCTTGGCAATAATGGCTCGTTTTTTCCTGTTAAACTATTTCAGTTTTTCAGTCCTGGATATTCTATATTATATGGAGTGACCTTTAGTGAATTGGATGTAGTGAAATTCCGTGAAGCTTGTTCTGAATTGGATAATTCAATCAATAGTAAATATTTTGCCGGTTAGTTGGTGGAGTGGTTCCCTTTTTTTCTTATTTACTCCTGTTTTCTTTTTATTCTCGATATAATATTCACATTAGACAGTATCATCCAGGGATTTAAAGGCAAAATTATCTCTCATCTTGGTATGTAACTTCTCATTAGTGTCCATTCACGACCCCACCATCAGGGATCGAATTGTGCTGGATGTGAGAAAGGTATCGACCGAAGACAATAAAAGATGGTTACACAATGTTTTGGGTTTCTTGAAGTTAGACTTGTACACAATTTGTATCTAAGGTCAGTGGTTTAGAGGTTAAGTGTTCTTATGCGAGACTGAAAGGTTCTTTCGCCAGTGGGGTTGTGAATACTCACTAGTGGGGACAAGACTGATGTTCCTTGCTTTCACGTTTTCAATGGTTTTATAGCTTGGACCAGTTCATGATCCAAATAACATTTAACAATCTTCACAACCCGATAATGAATAATATCTTCTTTACTTATGGTTAAATAATGTGGGAATAAGTAAGTCTTAGAAAGACGATTATACAATACGAGTTTTAGTAGATTTAATGCCAAGAATTACTATTCAGTGGATTTTTGCAACCAATCAATGAGATAGTAAGTCAGTATACAGTAATGATTTATACCAGGAAACATTAATCGGGGGAATGTAAAATCCCCAAATACTATCTAATGCGAAAAACTCATTTGTAATGTCAGACAATATTGATTTAAGGCGATTATCGTTCAATTTGCTATTAGTGCACTTTTATTTGTATTAATTAACTCAATGTTAATTTTTCCATTCATTTTTTCAATAATCTTTAAGTGCAATCGATTTACAATTGAATGATTTCGAATATGAAGTAATCATTTTTGATATTTTCCAGTCTTTTTAAGAGGTAATGGAATTCGCGAAAGAAATACTCTGTGTTGAAGTGTTGCGAAGAGTTATCGTTGATATCACCGTTCATATATCAAATGTAGTGCAAACTTTGTATAGGTGGAATCGCCGAGTGGTCTAAGGCGATGGTTTAAAGCACCAGTCCTAAAGAGTGTGCGTTAGAATCCCACTTCCATCACAAGCTTCACCCCCAAATGCTTTAATACGGCCGAGGTTGGGGAGAATCAGCTCTTCCTCTTTTCAAGTGCCCTCACATGGCCACGCGTATACAGCCATTGTCAGCGAAGTCCTACTCACTGCCTTCTCACAACGGGCGTGTTGTTTACAAAATTGAGAGGACGAAAAGCAAATGTCCGGTGCTTTAACTGGGTTGGTGATGAAGGTGGATCCACCTAGCGGGGTTGGAAAACCCTGATCCTAAACCAGTGGTGCACACGAGCCCCAGGATTCCAGGGGGAAAATGGCGTATGAGGCAGTTGTTGATCACTGGCCACCATGGACTGCATCTCCTTACGTTGCTCCACTGCCTTGTGGATTAGATCATTAGGCCAAAGGCCTTGGGTGTAGCACCCTAAGAAAACCACCTGCTTCGGTCTGGGCACCCGGGCAGTATTCTAGCCCTCACACAAATTATTTGATTTGTGTGAGGTATATCTATTTGGTGCCTCCTGGTACTAATGTTTATGTTCAACCGGGTCAGTTGTGAGATAGTAACTCACTGATGACAATGGTGAATGTGTCGCTCAATTTCGTGGATTAATTGAAGTTAGGCATTAACACCGTTGGATACCGGCTCAGTGATCTAGTGGTTAAGCACCTGGCGCGAGACTGATAAGTCCTGTGTTCGAATCCCGCGAGACGGGATCGTGGATGCGCATTGTTGAGGAGTCCCTTAATAGGACGAAACTGCCGTCCTCTGCTTCCATGTTTTCCATGGTGATCTAGTTTCAATTGACTCATGATCTCAACTGTTGAAATTACTGCAATCTCCACAAAGCCCCGTCTGATAATAATGTTTATGTGTTTAAATAATGAATAACATTAGTGCAAAATTTGTAACCTATGTAACCAACTTTGTCAACAATGACGAAAGATGCCTATGACATTGAATGTGATAGTTATACTATGTCACATATTAACTGGAGTTGTATACTGCAAGGGTTCATTTCCTATTTAGTGGTTAGACAGTATATTAACTATTATATCCCTCTAGTTCGTTTCCATGCATGCTTTGGAAGAAATAAAGCCTGTTCAGCAATTCCCCGATTCTCTTACTGATATTGATTTGTCATGAAAGTTTTCTACTAATTAAGATAGGTGTTCACTAATGTCTAATGGAATGCAAAACATTGTTTTATTGACTTAAACAATGAGTTGCTAATTT
This sequence comes from Schistosoma mattheei, assembly GCA_944470405.2. Taxonomy (NCBI): domain Eukaryota; kingdom Metazoa; phylum Platyhelminthes; class Trematoda; order Strigeidida; family Schistosomatidae; genus Schistosoma; species Schistosoma mattheei. Next base: position 2,444,864 of record OX103946.1, read on the forward strand.
TTAGTGTTACCAGTTTAAACTTCATTTCATCAAATTCAATTTAAGAAACAATGTTGTAGTATCTCTAACCGGCAAACATAAAATGTTTACCTGAAAGAGTAAACATGAACTTGGTAACTGGAGGTATTTTTTTTGTTTGAAAATTCAGTAGTATTTACTAAATTCTGAATTATACTCATAAAAATTTACTTGTTATAGGCCATTTGTATTCTTTATTGTCATAAAATATCACATTTTTGTTTAGGTGAAACAGTTTATTAGATCAATGACTCTTTAATTTGAGTTTGTTTAACGTTATAAGGAGTGCCATTAAACAATTAATAAGTAGACAAGAATAGTTTAGTAGAAATATCAGTTCAATTAACAGATGCAACAAAGAGAATTCTTTCAGTTAGTCATTTCATGGAGTTTCTCAAACTTTTACAAACAATGCAAATGAAACTTACAATATAGCATTATTTATCAATTTCACTCTGAACTATGTTTGATAATGTTCTTAAGGCAGTAAGTTACAGAATCTTTAAGACTTCAACAAGAGTATCGTGATGAACCGACAGATGCCAATCATACACAATTTTCTTTCATATCATAGTACTGTGTCATAAACTGACTATTCCTTCGTTTCTTCCATCGCGATATAAATGCAAGATGTGGATGCTATCGGAATGTGATTCGTAATGCTTGAATTTATTAAACTTAAACATAGTGATGTAAATTTCGGTGATCATTAAAAAAAAAAGCCTATTTCCCAGTATGTAATATGTAGATCAGTTCTAATGTTTCATAATCTTTCTTTTTTTAAAAAAAATATTTATTCATATCCAGGAGATCAATTGAGTTTGGCTGATTTGATCCTCTTCCCTATGATTGATTACTTTGAAATCATTTTGGGCATTATTCATCATATAAATTATGATCAAATTTATGAAATGAAAATAAATGATAAATTATATAATGAAGCTAAAACATGGTCAAATCTACTCAATTATTTAATTACAATGAGACAAGAATCTTTTGTATCTGATATACGAATATCGACTAATATTACAGCAAAATTTATTGCTTCTAAACGATCTGGTTTATCAAATCCTGACATTCAGTAGGTATAAAGATGGATAATATAAGTGTTTCTGTTCAAATCGTTTTTTTTTCTTCTATTGTTCTGAAGTTTTATTTTGTTTTTGCAAAAACCAAAATTGTTTCTTGTTTGTTTTAACTTTTGTCTATTTGTTTTAATTTATTCTATATAATCAATGTTAATTTGAATTAAATCTAAATTGTTACTTATTTATGCTTGTTACTCTCAATGGAGCATAGGCCGCCGACCAGTTTTCTCCAACCCACTCTGTCCTGGGTCTTTCTTCCTAGTTCTATCCAATTGTTGTTGATTCTTCTCATGTCTGTCTCCATTTCTCGTCGTAATGTGTTCTTTGGTCTTGCTCTCCTCCTTTAGCCTTGAGGATTCGAAATGGGGGTTTGCCTTGTGACATAGTTGGGTGCTTTCCTCAATGTGTGTCCTAACCACTTCCAGCGCTTCTTCCTTCGCTGGGATCTGGTTTGTTCTCTCCCACAGTAGGCTGTTGCTGATAGTGTCAATAAACAGCTACAATAACGTAAAGAGATCGAACACTAATCTTCATTTGATGCAGTTAAAGTAATGATTAATTTACATTTGTAGTATCTTTGACAGTTCAATTAGGTAACGCAGAATTTCTTCTGTTAACTCGATTTAAAGTGAATCACTTCGTTAATTGATATGTTAATCTGACAGTGTTATAGCATTCCCTTACTTCAGTATTCCGTAATTCACGATTGTAAGTTAAGGTAAACATTGATTGCATTTGTATGACACTAGTTGACATAATTATTAACTGGCATGATTCACGTTTACAACTCTATTTAGTTTATAATACAATACATTTATTATCCTCTCCTCCTTCAACCTTGAGAATTCGAAATGTGTCCTTGTCTTGTGACACAGTTGGGTGCTTTCCTTAATGTGTGTCCTATTCACTTCCAGCGCTTCTTTCTAATTTCTTTTTCCGCATGGAGCCCCTCTCGTTGTGCTACTGTCAGTCTCAAGCCCATGGAAAGGAGGGGGTTGGGCATGGGGTTAGCGACCCAATCCTGTAGAGAGCTAACTCACTAAAAAAACGCTAATAAAAAAAATAATTCAAACCATTTAAATTCTGCCCTAGGACTTAGATGATTTTCATTTAGAGTAGTTATGACATCTCATAATGGTAGCCGAATTCCTTTGGAAGTCACAAAGCAAATGCTCCTTCTGACGACCAGCGTTTTTAGCGAGTTAGTTTTCTACGGTATAGGATCGCTAACCCCATACCCAACCCTCTTCCTTTATCCGGGTTTTGAACTGACAGTAGCTCCCGGAGAGACCCTAGGCGGAGTTTTCTGACAACTAGAGCAATCATTATTAATTTAACTATCAGGAAATGTTTGTACAAATTTAAATTGTTACATTTATATAAATTTTAGATATGAATTATTTCTAATAATTCATTTGGTTATTCTGTATATGAGCACTACCTCTTTCTTAATTTGATGCTAAATAGATGAACTCATTTTACATTAGATACAACTCTATAAAACATACTGTCTGTCACGAAGGCAGGCAATGAATACACCAATCAGAAATGAGTAATATGCGATATTTTGATTGGTTATCAATGAACATAATTAAGTAAATATGGAAGAAGTTTTGATCTGGATTTTTTGAGTACTGGTTATGTTGTTATTGATCAAAATATTGCTGACCAATTTTTTTTTGTTTTGATTTTATCTTTTCATGATGTACACTATATGACCCTATGTTTCCGCTCACTAGGTGCATACTATACATTGTTGAATTAGTCTTATAGAGTTGGAATTTATTGTCATTAACTATGAATACCTGTGTTTATTCTCTACTGTCATCTCTAGATTTTTTCTTAACTCTTCTGTTTTATGCATTTTTATCAGTTCCAAAAATGTTACTTAAAATATCACTTTGGAAACATTGACAGTTGTTGATATGAAATGATAAGTACTTATATTGACTTATTCACCTCGAAGAACAAAGTTTTTGATGTAAGATTTTCACTGTAATTGTGACAGTTGTGATTATCTTATTTGGTCATTTGATCTTAGCGAGAAATAGTAAAGAAAGTTGAGTTTAAATAAGCAGCTTTTGATTTATCTCATGTTTCAATGTGATTATTGGTAACTGTATCGATCAAGGACCTTTTGTTTTGATCAATACTTCTTCAGTGAAGTGAGCCACAAAGATTATCAGTGTTTTTTTAAAAAAATTATTTGATTACTATCCTGGGTTCGGATCTCACGGGGCAAGAACGTGGATGCACATTGCTGAAGAGTCCCGCACCAGGACGAGACGGCCGCCCAGTGCTTCCATGTTTTCTATGATGGTCTAACTTCAATTGACTCGTGAATTCAGTTTCTCAATTATTTGATTACTATCCAAAGTTATCATTGTTAAGGTTGAAAGTGTTGTGACCATAGTTTAACTTGTTAATTTCGGATTAATTGACCATTTGTTATAATGTTAACTTTGACTGAGTAGAAGAATACATTATAGATGTTTGGTAGTCCAGTATAAGCTACTTCTTCAGAGGACAAAGATAAAATGTATTATTTCTGTTGTTCTACCAGACTGCTCATAATTCATAAGGTTTGCGTTATAATTAATATATTTTGCCTGAATAATTTTATTATTACTTACTTACTTACGCCTGTTACTCCTCGTGAAGGAGCATAGGCCGCTCACCAGCATTCTCCATCCAACCCTGTCCTGGGCAATCCTTTACAACTCTTTCCAGTTCCTTTTCATATCTGCTTATATTTCCCGACGTAATGTGTTCTTTGGCCTTCCTCTTTTCCGCTTCCCTTCAGGATTCCAAGTTAGGGCTTGCCTCGTGATGCAGTTTGACGATTTGCGTAATGTATGTCCTATCCATTTCCATCGTCTTTTCCTAATTTCTTCTTCAGCTGGAAGTTGGTTTGTTCTCTCCCACAGAAGGCTATTGCTGATGGTATCCGGCCAATGGATGTTGAGTATCTTGCGTAGACAGCTATTTATAAATACTTGTACCTTCTTGATTGTGGTTGTTGTAGTTCTCCAAGTTTCAGCTCCATACAGTAGAACTGCCTTGACGTTCGTATTGAAGATTCTCACTTTGATATTGGTTGAAAGTTGTTTTGAGTTCCATATGTTCTTCAATTGTAGGAATGCGGCCCTTGCTTTGCCAATCCTCGCCTTTACGTCTGCATCTGAACCTCCTTGTTAATCGATGATGCTTCCCAGGTATGTGAAGGATTCTACATCTTCCAGAGTTTCGCCATCAAGAGTGATTGGATTGCTGTTCTCCGTTTTCACTTTGAGGACCTTGGTTTTCCCTTTGTGTATGCTGAGGCCTACTGATGCAGAGACTGCTGCTACACTGGCTGTCTTCATCTGCATCTGTTCGTGTGTACGTGATAGGAGGGCTAGGTCATCTGCGAAGTCCAAATCGTCTAATTGATTCTGAGCTGTCCATTGTATGCCGTGTTTTCCCCCAGATGTCGAGGTCTTCATAATCCAGTCGACCACCAGAAGAAAGAGGAAGGGAGAGAGTAAACAGCCTTGTCTGACTCCGGTCCTTACTTGGAATGCATCTGTCAGCTGTCCTCCATGCACTACTTTGCACTGTAGTCCGTCGTATGAGTTCCGGATAATGTTGACAATCTTCTCAGGAACTCCGTAGTGTCGAAGAAGTTTCCATAATGTCCTCCTATCTACACTGTCGAATGCCTTTTCATAATCAATGAAGTTGATGTATAGTGATGAGTTCCACTCAACTGATTGTTCGACGATGATCCGTAGTGTTGCAATTTGGTCTGTGCACGACCGATCCTTACGGAATCCAGCTTGTTGATCTCGAAGTTGGGCGTCTACTGCATCCTTCATCCGGTTCAGCAACACTCTGTTGAAGACTTTCCCTGGTATTGACAGTAGTGTAATGCCTCTGTAGTTTTCACATTTGCTCAGATCTCCTTTCTTTGGAATCTTGACGAGGTGTCCTTCTTTCCAGTCCATCGGCACTTGTTCCTCCTCCCAAATCTTTTTGAATAGAAGGTAAAGCATGCTTGTGGTTGCTTCGATGTCTGATTTCAGTGCTTCAGCTGGTATGTTGTCGGGTCCTGCTGCTTTCCCGTTCTTGATTTGTCTGACGGCCATTCTAATTTCTTCCGTCGTTGGTGGGTTGACATCTATAGGAAGATCTATGTGTGCTGCTTCGATGTCCGGTGGATTCATTGGAGCCGGCCTATTCAGGAGTTCCTCGAAGTATTCTACCCATCTGTTACGCTGTTGTTGAATTTCGGTGATTGGCTTGCCTTCTTTGTCTTTGACCGGCCTCTCTGGTTTACTGTATTTCCCTGCTAGTTTCTTCGTTGTATCGTAAAGCTGTTTCATATTTCCTTCTCTAGCAGCTTTTTCTGCCGTCGTTGCTAGTTCTTCCACGTATTTCTTCTTGTCGGCTCTAATGCTCCTCTTCACTTGTTTGTTTGCTTCTATGTATTCAGCTTGTGCTTGGACTTTCTCTGCTCGTGTTCGGCTGTTGTTAATTGCTGCCTTCTTGTTCTTCCTTTCTTTGATCTTGTCCAGTGTTTCTATAGAGATCCATTCCTTATGATGGTGTTTCTTTAGGCCCAGAACCTCTTGACACGTTGAAGTTAATGCTTCCTTGATGCCTTTCCAGTTGTCCTCCATAGTAGTTTCTTCTTCTTCAGTAGATCTTGTAAGGCTTGGAACCTGTTGTTGAGAGCTATCTTGAATTCATTGAGTTTGTCAGTATCTCGAAGGAAGGCTGTATTGAACCTTTGTAGTGCTGTTTGTCCACTTGTCCAGTTCTTTTTTAGCTTCAGTTTTAAATTGGCTACAACTAGGTGGTGATCTGAAGCTACGTCAGCACCTCTCCTGGTTCTCACATCTTCCATTGTCCTTCGGAATTTTTTGTTGATGCAAATATGATCTATTTGGTTCTCTGTAGTGTGGTCCGGTGAGATCCATGTAGCCTTGTGTATACGCTTGTGTGGAAATATTGTGCCTCCTATGACCAATTTGTTGAATGCACATAGATTTGCAAATCTTTCTCCATTTTCGTTTCTTTCTCCCAGTCCATGTCGTCCCATAATATCTTCATATCCGGTGTTGTCTATTCCGACTTTGGCATTTAGATCTCCCATCAGAATAGTTAGGTCCTTTCTTGGCATTTCTCAATGATTGACTGCAGCCGCTCGTAGAACTGATCTTTAATGTCGTCGTTGCTATCATTGGTGGGTGCATAACATTGGATAATATTCATTAAGATCCCCTCCTTCTTTGTTTTGAATGATGCTTTGATGATTCTGGATCCGTGAGACTCCCATCCTACAAGTGCATTTCGTGCTACTTTGGACAGCATAAGAGCGACTCCCTGAGTGTGTGGAGCATTGTCCTCTTCGTGACCGGAGTATAGCAGCATCTCTCCCGTAGCTAGCCTTTTCTGTCCAGCTTGGGTCCAGTGGGTTTCGCTGATTCCCAGTACTGCTAAGTTGTATCTCCTCATTTCCATTGCTATTTGACTGGTCTTCCCGGTTTCCCACATTGTTCGAACGTTCCATGTACCTATAAAAATTTTTGCTCTGGTTGTTAGAAGGGGCATCGGCCTCGTGGCTTCCGAAGGAACTCGGCTTTCACCATGAAGCGTCATAATTCTTCTAACTGAAGACCTTCTAACTCCCAGGGCAGAGTTTAAATGGTTTGGATTATTTTTTCTGGTAAGCGTTTTTTTAGCGAGTTAGTTTTCTACGGGATGGGGACGCTAACCCCATGCCCAACCCTCCTCCTTTACCCGGGCTTGGGATCGGCAGTAACTCTGGAAGAGCTACAGGCGGAGTTATAATTTTATTATTGGGATTTATTAATGTATCTGTATTCAATAATAATCATAACTGTTATTAACAATCTGAATAAAGAAGTTAGGTTAGGAATGATATTTTGAAACGCCAACAATTTGTCTTATTCTCTATCTCAATGTTTTGACATTGTGTATTATATGAAGTGTTATTATGTTCTAAACTGTTTACACCTTACATAATGACCAAATCTGTCCTGTCATCGTTCGCCTTTACTTTTTGGCAGTTTGCTCACTTCTTAATTTGAACTAATATACATTTTCTTTTTGATTGTTTTGATTGTATTTTTCTCTCCAATTTATCTTATCACTGATAGGATACTTATTTTCTAAACTATATCAGTATTCCTCCTTTCTATGATATTTTTGTTCTGTTTTCAAGATCAAAATTCTCATTTTGTCTAATTGAAAGGTGATATGGTTGTTAAGTTATTGTCAATTAGTTTTTATACCTACTGCAAAGTATATACAAGACATATCCGGGGATTTGCGTTTCTAATGCTCTAGAGAATCGAATATACATCATTTGAAACGAAATCTAGATTTAGAGGTTCTCGAGCATCTTCAAACATTTAACATCACTGAATTCTAACCTAAAATAACACTGAACCAAATGTATGCTTTACTAACACTTTATACAAATAACGGAGGATACAAAGAGAGGAAATGAAGTGAAACTTTACTTATGAACATCCTTCAACCAAGTAAAGCCTAAATTCTCTTATAGACAATGTGTGATCATGTCACAATTAAGCTACTCTGCTACGCTCCATAACCTGAATAAATAATATGTAAGATATGTTTTTTAAGCTTTTATTACAATTTATTTGAGTTGGGTATATGTTTTTATATTACAACCCACTAATCTATAACCTACTAATTCTTGTGAGTTGATTTTCTCAAAGTCGATTTAGCAGTGCCTAAAGGTCGTTCATGAATTATAGTCTCGCCGCGATCTCAAGTTGCCGAACGGATGATGCCATCGAATGCAAAATCCGATCAAGATTCGCGATAGCAACTCGTGGTATTGATTCTTGTCTCCAGGGTTCTCAGTCTGATTAAAATATGAAGACAGATAGGTTTCGATATGTTGTATTTGTACGAACTAATGATTTTTTACTTGATGTGTAAATACAATGCGTTTATTCTTTGCTCATGTAGTTGTTCCTGCTGTAAGTCGCGCTATTTTGTGAATTTCTAGTTAGTACACTAATTCAAAAACTTGTCAGCATATTGGCTTCGTGTTTGAGTAAAATCTTGGACAGTTGGATATAAATTCAAGTGGAACAACTTCGAAGACCACATGAATCGGTTCGGAATCTGATGCATGACTAGAAAAAATATTAACGACGATAAATTCACAGTTTATTTTCTGACGTTCATTGGCAAAGAACCTCATAATCTTCTAAAGAATTAGACACTATGGTGAACCTGAGAAAATCTTCAACATCATACGGAACTCTTACGGCGGACTACACTGCAAGTCGTGCACGAAGGACAGTTGACAGACGCATTACATGTAGGGACCGGTGTCAGACAGGGCTACTGACTCTCCCACTTTCTTTTTTTAGAGTTTGGCTGGATTATGGAGAAATTCAAATTCTAAAGGAACCAAAAGTGGAAAGGTTTGCCGAAGGTAGAGTTCGATATAGAATCCTGGTGTGGCGCCCTATTCTCCCCTACAAGGGGTAACAGGCATGTGTAACTAACATTAGTCTTGATACTTTTGACCACCCTATATGTATTTCACAAACTTGCACGCTAGTATATGATGTTTGTGTAAGAAGTGTATTTGAGACCTTGGTACTTTTATTTTGAAAGTTGCTGAGTATTTTTAAGGTAGTCTTATTTGAAATCTCTGTGGTCTTAATAGCGTTGTTATATCAAGCGTCAGAGCAGTGTTTAGATTAATCAAGTGAGTCATCTCAACCGACGATTAATTTCTGTGAAAGTAAGAGACTAATATAGGGGAAAAAACCTGGCGTATGAAGCGACACTCTGGTTAAGTCCCGGTTTTAATCTCCAACCTAGATGCAATCAAGTAATAATCCTGACACGCATTAAATCTCTAAAGGATACAATGAACTTTGGATTTTTAAGTTGACGTAATCCAACAAAACTAGTAGAGCCCGTACTTACGTTCTCTATATGGTGACTCGTAAGAGTTGGTTCAATATATTGCTAATCTGGATAGCTTTGCAGATGGTTATGAGATCAAGCATCTCATAGTCAACGTTGGGGCAGCTTCTGTCAGCCTAGGCGATATTTTGTTAATCCTTAATGTTCATCTGGCAGTAACAATCCGGGTTCACAATGTATGTAAGAGTAGTTCGTCTGTATGCTAGACACTGCCAACAGAGGGTTTTTGATGAATCACGGTAAACCATAAATGCTGTCTCCAAAAGAGCACTAATATTTAGTGCGACACTTTTTCATGTTTGATATGTACATATGTCATGAAATTTTTACACCATAAAGCATGGTTTATATCACAAAATCCTATGTACATTATGTTTCAGCACATATTGTCTTTTGTCGTTGCTGTGGAATAAAATAATTTGTCGAGTAACTTAAGGAAAAATATTTTTTCGATGGCAGCCATGAATTTGCATAGTCATAGCCACTGATGTTGGCTTGATATCGCAGACTTATTTAAACCTACTTGAACTGAGTGGATTTCGTTAGTTACACTTATCCGACAGTTCCTAATGTACAGTATATAGCTTTGTTTGGTGAGATTTTACAAGCTACGTACTTATTGAGGCAGATTTCAGACAGCTTGTATTTTGGTTTAGGTCGTTGTTCAGGTATGGAATCGGTGCTTTTGACCTAGAGCTAAACCGAACTTTCATCTGAACTGACCGAAACTTTGGGATTATTATCTGAATTTAATGGAGAAATGCGTATTCCCTACATGATGATAATAGTGGGTGGTCTTATCACGATACAAAATATAGTTAATCATAAACATGGGATTGTCGACTACTGCAGGACGTGTAGAAGACATGGCCTCTGGAAAAACCACTATATTGAAACCAAGTTGTGACTTCGAACAACAACATATGTATACTCCAGTAGATTACGAGTCAATATTCCTGCGATATTTTTGCCAACTGGTGACTCCTTTGTACTTGACTGCGTGCTTATTACGAACTACAGACATAATACGTCCACTTGTATCTATCCAGTCCTCCTGCCTTTGAACTGTTTTGGGAATTCTTAGCTATCAAATCAGTTTGGTTACTTCTGATTATCATACTGGTGTCGCGATTGAGCCTGTGATTGGACAGTTGAACATACATTTCAATTGTGAAATCTTCGAAGCTTACACTGAAAAGTTTGAAATCTTGAGCACTAATAAAAAAGATGCTAAGGATAATGACATTGTGACTCATTTTTTTAAATTCGTCGGAAAGGATGTCTGCAACTTTGAAGAAGATTTGGAATTTTCAGATGTATCTCTTTCACTTCCCTGTATAGCTCAAATAACAAGTACTAAATTATGTAAACTATACAAACTTTGAAAGCCGTGAAAGGGCAAAGTTCCATGAAATTATTCTTTACGACAACCAAAGTGTTAGGGATTTTATGCTCGAATTACAGAAATAAGCAGTCACGTGGAACTTGGGTAGACAACTTCAGGTCCAGCTGCGTGAAGGAATAATTGAAAGGATTGACACACCAAATGTGGAAAGAAAGCTTATACAAGTTCTGTGGTGTTACTTTAAATATGCTAGATTTGTTTGCATTAACTATGAGGATTCGCATGAAACTCAGTTCAAAGATATTAAGAATTCTACTACATCAGTTACTTACTTACTTACACCAGTCACTCCCAATGGAACATAGGCCACCAACCAGCATTCTCCAACACACTCTGTCCTGGGCCTTCTTTTCTAGTTCTATTCAAATCTTGTTCATTCTTCTTATGTCTGTCTCCATTTCTCGGTTTCATGTGTTCTTTAGTATTCCTCTCCTCCTTTGACCTTGAGGATTCCAAGTGAGGGCTTGCGTTGTTACGCAGTTGGGTGCTTTCCTCAATGTGTGTCCTTTCCACTTCCAGTGCTTCTTCTTGATTTTGTCCTCCACTGCGATCTGGTTTGTTCTTTCCCACAGTTGGTTATTGCTAATAGTGTCCGGTCGACGTATCCGAAATATCTTGCGTAGACAACCGTTAACAAAAACCTGTATCTTTTGGATGATGGCCTTCGTAGTTCTCCAGGTTTCCGCCCCATACAGTAGAACCGTCTTGACGTTTGTATTGAAAATCCTGACCTTGGTGTTGGTTGACGGTTGCTTTGAGTACCAGATGTTCCTCAGTTGTGAATACGCTGCTCTTGCTTCGCCGATCTGCGCCTTCACATCTGAATCAGATCCACCCTGTTCATCAATGATGCTGCCCAAATATGTAAAGGTTTTTACATCTTCCAAATCTTCTCCGTCAATTGTGATTGGATTGGTGCATTCTGTGTTGTATCGGAGAATCCTGCTTTTTCCTTTGTGTATATTGAGACCTACTGCTGCTGAGGCTGCTGCTACACTGGTCGTTTTCTCCTGCATTTGGGATAGAAGGGCTAGATCATCAGTTAGTTGTCCTAATTCGATTCAATCTCAAGGTCATATGAACAAGCGTTTGACTAGCGACCATCCTCGGTCTCGCGAAAACATGAGAAACAACTTAGGAACTGCAAGGCAGAAACTAATGGTGGGAACGAGACCGAAGAATGTTTGTCATGTGGCGAAGTCCCCTCGTGTAACTCATATGACTTTCGTCGCAATATATAATTCAATTATGGTACTTAACAACACGATAAACCTGAAGAATTACACTCAACATTTAACACATGGCAAAAATTGTTAACTCAGAATATTTGATCTGTATGACATAGCTCGATTTGCAGCTATGGTCACTCAATGTAATCTGTATTCCATATGAAATAATTCGCTCTCTATCCATCCCAAATATATTCTTCAGAAGTCTTTAGAAGTAGCCGCTGGCTGTCCTGATTGGAAGAGTCGGTACGTGCAATAATTTGAATTCCACGTAAACTCTGACGGATTAGGTAGCCACATCATGGCAGTGCTACGGTTGCTGAATAAGTATATTTTTCTAGCACAACAGATTACTGTGATAATACCGACCAAGGTCATTACCCAGGAGATGACCCATTTTATTTCACTCATTTTGTATTTCCTGAGGTCAACCGATATGATTTTCAAACGGAACCATATGATGATGGGACTGATGTTATACAATTTGATGGAATAACTAGATGGTATCTTAGTTTTAATCATTGGATTTAACTTTCTTCCATGATAGTGTCTTTGAAATGAATAGAAAAGTAATATTTTCCGTTGAGTAAACGATTTAATGTATAACTACATAGTTTCTGGGGCGATGGCGCATTACCGTTTGACCTTTTGGTTTCAAAGTTCAGATTTTCGGTAGTATTATTTTCTGATGTGTCAATACAAACGGCAGATATGACGTTCGTACCTGAGCATGATCCATCTCCACACAAAACATTATCCACAAATAATTCTGCACTAATTGCCGCACCAAGAACATCACGCGATTAAATGTTTTAGGGAACGGGTAGGAGTCGGATTTCGCTTCTTGAATATGCATGAACACTCACTTTAAATACTCAGGTTTGTAAAAGTTTCCTTTACATGGATCACTATGGGACACTGTCACTTGACTCAGAATCCTAAAGTTCATTTTTCTTAATCAACAAACTCTAAGTGCATTTTTCGAACAAACTATTTGGGAGGACCACAAAATAAATAACACGGGATATTTATCGTTGTACATACATTAATGACGATTATTGATTTGTTCTGACTAATAATAGTAGCTGTAATTGGGCGATTCTAACCCTCTCAAACAATGGAAGAAATAACTTCGATAGTTTGCTTCAAAATTTGAAAAAGACCGAGGATTCAGGTTAACTTAGGTGTTGTATAACCCGGGCTCTACAACAATATATGCATTAAAGGCTTCAAAAATAAAATCCACACATGCATGCAGGACGTATTTTTCGATTGGTTGCAGCTGAGAAAATACGAGACATATTACTTTGCAGGATAGGAACTCACATGGGTAGCAGTGACACACTATCCGACAAACTATTTATTATGACATTATTGATTATAACAGTGGAAAGACATCGTCAATCATTCCCCCCAATTTCAGTGAAATGTTTGCTGTATTTAGGCGAAATAATTGAGTTACTGCTTGCGAGCCTGTAGAATGCATTTTAAGACAGAATTAAAGTCTGAGGGGAATACTTGAGGTATCTTATGGACGTTTAGAGTAACAAATGCATCAAAAACATTAGCTCTGAATTAAAATACATTGCACAGTTTGGTTTATTTCGGCACTGCTATAAATAACGAAAAACTTTGCGCTAACCATAATGTAGACTTGTGTAGAGGAAGCAATACACTGACACATTCAGTAGTGGGCCATTTCAAAGCACTTTCCGGGGAACAATACAACTTCATCTGCGGTGTATTATCGTACAGACTTTATTCTCAAAATCAATTACATTGTTTATCATACTATTATGTGTATATAGACTTAAGCTGGATATTAGACGAAAGGTTCTACAGACGTCTTTCTTTTCTGGGGAAACTTGGATAGGACTAATCATTTTCTGTTAGATATTTGGGTCCTCGCATCTGTACACAAATAATGCTACCGATGCGAGGTACTGGCACAAGGACCTCGTGCCACTTGTATTAATCTAGCCGTAGAAAAAGACTGTCATATTACTGTTTGTGATGAATCGTTTGCTACTTTTCGTCGAAATTCCTAGACCAATGAAAATGAGGTATTGTTGGAATTCTTTTCGAAGATGTAGGCAACCCGACCCACTGATAAGTTTTCTCTACCTTATTGCTTGGCCGTTAGGGATGAGATTTTTTGTTATCATACCTTACCTCTGAGAAGGATATTGTCCTCTCATTTCAATTTCAGAAGACATCCACTGGTAAGTCACTGAAACTACGTTTAAAGTTTGTAATTCTCTAAAATTACTGCGGTGAAAAGGATTGAGCAGCCGCCTTGATAATTAAGTGTGTTTCGGATTCTTTTCATTCAGTTAAAAGGATTGACTGGTAAAAGTAATTCAATGTACACTAATTTTCTAAATTTAGATTGCATATCGTATTGCATAGCGGAATTTCAAACAGGTGATGTTCGGAGCTTTTAGGATCGTCTTGGCTTGTAGTTGGTTTTAAGTAGCCTATGTTGTTTAGTAGGTCGTTGAAACACTGTAATTGTATCACAAATTTTGTGGTCATCAGTATTTTCATGTTTCATCTGCAATACAGAGCAACTAGTGGTTCCTTCGCATGTGACAAACATTATGAAGTTGGTTGTATTGTTGCATACATACATTGCAAACATTATCTATATGAAACAACAGAGTAGACTGTTTAATTTATACGGCATTTTATTTGTTATGTAGTTAACGATTGCTATAATTTAGTACATATATATATAGCCCTTACTCTAAAGGAAGTGTTTATGTTGATATCTGTTGTGGCTATGTACGCATGGCGATGTTCGAGCATTTTTAGAGGGAGAGCTGACTCACCACCCTCGACCTTACCAGGGTATTTCGAGGACTCGTCTAAGTAAATCTGCATTTTGCCTGCTGTTTTTATAGCAAAATCACTGTTATGAATCTTTTTCCATGTTCAGATTCTTCAGTCAGTTTGTGTTATCAGGTTGTCTTAAAGAATTATTTCGTCGGCACCACACTTGTAGGTGCGTATCATGTTATCCATTTTCCATGAACGAAATGGTTTGTGTCACAAATTAAATCAACAACTCACTAATTCGCTGTAGTCACCAGGGAAGTTTATGTGATTACTGTAGCGATAAAAAGTATTTCCTGGGATAAGGCAACATCCTCTTAAATCTAAAAAAGGTGTGAAGGCGTTGACTTGTAATTATATGCCGTGAAAATTATTCATGAACCTTAGTTGATTCTCAGAATCATGTAACTTGACTCTAGAAGTCGAAATCACTGCTATGGTTGCTTTCTACACTTAGCTTACTCTCTGTTAGTAAGGCAAATTACTTCTATAGACGGTCACTAAAGTCCTTCGCTGAAGCTTTTAAGCCAACATGCAATCCAAACACTCGCTTCTTTTTATCGATAATGGGAACTCAAATTTGCTTATACCAAAAGGGGATTTATTCCATCTTGAGAAAATGCTGTTCTGTTTACTGTATGTTAATTAGTAAATGTTGAAAAAATCTCATTCGATTAAGTGTGAGATTATTTAAATCTGTCTAAACATCTTCGTCCCGTCTCAATGCTTTGAGTATGACGTCTTAATTCCCTTATTATTTAACCTCTGTTACTTTGATATCAATGAAGGTTTAAATGTTAGATCCGAAGTTTAAGATCTTGTGTTAAATTGAAATTTCTATATATGCACTACAGGATTGGTAGAAAATTGTTTCCAAGTCTTCCCTTGTGTTAAACGTTTTGTAGTATGGGCTTTTGACTGTTACCCACATAATGTTTACCTCTTCATAAAACATCCAATACTTTGCTCAGTTCATAGTTTTATTCTGTGGCAGTGCAAATCGTAGCAACCTGTTGCCAACAAATCAGGAGGTAAGACCATTTAGTTGGGCTTTCCTACTCGCTTTTAAACAACAGTATGTGTGACTGCTCTTTGTTTTCACAGTAACTGAAGCCACTATTTTAATGAATACAACTAGAAATATTGTGTATACATATTTTCTTGAAAGTCATTTCTAGTGAAATATGTATTATGTTTTCACACAAACCTGTCTTTGCATATTCATTATATTAAAATCTCTTAATGTTCATGTAGTAATAGTAGGATTAAAATCTTCCAAATATACACAACCAAGTAAAATTATAAACTTGCATGCTAGATTATGAGCCGCCTTGTTGAGATTTTATAAGAGTCAGGTTTGTTCGAGCTAGTATTTTAATTATTTCTCATCGCCTTTACCAAGTAAATATTCGTGTATTTGACTTTGAACCACATTTTAGGTGTGAGGGGTAGTAATGTAACCAGGCCACCTAAACCGCAGTAGATATAGTGATGGAATGACTCAGTTATTTAGTCAAATACTTGAGAGTATCTAGAAAAAGCCAGTAATTTTTAGGTAAAACGTACGCATTCAAACCCGATTGACGGATTGTGAAATATTTAACTAAGAGACAATTAATAAGTCGAATGGTGACATTTTTGGGAGGATTAGATTTTCAGGGTTAATTTACGGAAAGTATTACTGTAACATTTAGTACTAAATGTGAATGAATTTTAAAAGGTATGATTTATGTTCCACCCTTAAATTTTATATCACTATATTCTCGCGTAAAAACTGCAATGTGTTGGCTATCATAAATGATCAGATTTTATTTATTTAAACAATTACCTAGCATTTGAAATAAAATATTCTTTCTAACAGATTGTAAAAATGTTACGACTGGCACTATTGCAAATGTTCGTGGGTGCAGATAAGACTGCCAATATAAAACGTGCTTCTGAATTAATTAGTCGAGCTGTATCTGAGCATTCACCTCACCTTGTATGTCTTCCGGAATGCTTTACCTCCCCTATTGGTGCAAAATATTTTGGACCCTATGCAGAAACTGTTCCAAACGGTCCGTCATGCCAAATGCTATCAGATGCTGCTAAGTAAGTTTAACTATGATTGCATTCTTCCACAATGAAGATTTCAGTTAAAGTTATTTCATTTCTTTTTTTTGTTGTTGGTTGGTTTTCAATGGCATGTGCGTTCTTTCACTGTTGTGCTTGCCATTTAGACTGCATAATTCTGTGCATTAATAGTGTTTCTGTAAGATCGAGATTACTGCAGTACTTAACTTTATATTTGTAAAAAACCATAAAATCGTAGTTCATTTGTATTTGTTGTAAAGATGTAAGTTAATCATACACTTGAATATCGTTGTCAAAAACGTCTGTAAGCTGGAGGCTACAAAACGTGACACCGTAAATTACACAGAGATACAATGACAGTTTACTGTTTGTCCTTAACATTTAATAACAAATAGGTTTTGAAACAAATACTTGTTCAATCATTTACAGATCTCATAAAATATGGCTTGTCGGTGGTTCTATCCCTGAACGTGGACCTGATGGCAAGTTATATAACTGTTGTGCAACATATAATCCAGATGGTGAACTAGTTGGCTTATATCGTAAATTACACTTGTTCGATATTGATATACCAGGTAATCTAAAGAAACTGTCGAATTTTTTTCAATAAAACATAATTGTTCTCTAGTATTAAGTTTCCGTTTTCTCTTCTAAACTAACAGTCGATACAAATCTAATAAATGACAAGTTTATCCAATGGTAAAATCACTAACTTATAGGTAAACGTATTCAGGTCAACCATGTAACAGCATGATTTGTAATAAGGTTAGACGCATAGTATTAGGCAATGATGGTAAATCATTTGACGAGGTTGTGAATCTTCATCGACTGAGATGCTTGAGCCACGTCCTACGTATAACTGAACACCAATTACAATGACGTGCAACGCTGATTAGTGTTGGGGATGGTTGGAAGAACGTTAGGGGCGGCCAAACCAAA
This sequence comes from Schistosoma mattheei, assembly GCA_944470405.2. Taxonomy (NCBI): domain Eukaryota; kingdom Metazoa; phylum Platyhelminthes; class Trematoda; order Strigeidida; family Schistosomatidae; genus Schistosoma; species Schistosoma mattheei. The sequence goes on from OX103946.1 coordinate 2,462,437, forward strand.
ATGTGGCATCAGTCCGCGTGACTATCGTAACCAATAGTTGGAGACTTTGTGTGACATGATTCAGAATCGATAACAACGGTGTAGGCGTATACACTCTCTGTCTTCCTTTAAACTATGAGATTAAAATCACTTCATATATTTCGTTCTACGAACTAATTCTTTCTTCCTGTACCATATCTTTATATTCAATCATTATTTTATATATTACCACCATTGAAGTAATTACTTCTATGAATTTGGTGTTCACCTTATTGTACTAATGAGGTGTGACAATTTGAACCGATACATATATGTGCCTTGTCCTACGTTGCAGCTGACTGACTGTCTGACTGAGTCAGTCAAAACTACAGAAGTTATCCTAATGGTTTTAAATTACCATTTCATATTCAAATGATGAAATTATTTATTATCTGGGATTGTAGTCAGCATGACTTTCAAAATGTAATCAGTTTCATGTCACATTAAATTTCAGTTTTCAATGCTAGCATCTGGTATAAATTTAATGAGAATATGTGTTGTGTGTAATCTCGTGTTATGGTCACATAATTCTTATGTCATAATCTGTTAGATGTTGTATTGTAAGCTTTTGGATATAAGACTATGTGAAACCTGGAAGCACTGGACGGCTGTTTTGTCCTATCATGGGACTTTTCAGCAGTGAGAAACAGCTATCCAGTGCTTCCAGGTTCTCCATGGTGGTCTAGCTTCAATTGACTCATGATCTCAACTATTAAAATTATAATATCCACAACCACCCTTCTGATAAAACTATGTATTTGACAAAAAAGTCAGCAGAACTATTTTGTGTATGATCGTAAATGTGTTGCAGCAAATTGACTCTGTCGTTTATAGATCCAACTTTCAATTAGTTTGTTCCTGTCTCAACTCTCGCATCCATTTAAAACCAGTATGTCTGTCAGAGGAGTGATCTCTTTACCAATCACATAATAAATCCGGTTTAAAATAATAATTTATTGTTAATAAGAACCTATTTCTATTTTTTCAGCTTAGTCTAAATGACAACAGCGAAATATATTTTGTAAATTTTTATTGCGTTTACACTTTGCTTTCAATCAGCTATGTTGCGAATTCGAATCCTCCTTGGACATGATTAAGTTTTTATTAGGAAAGAGATCTCATATATATGGGTGGTCAGTAATCAAGATATTGTTAGTTGTGATAAATGTCTTAATTTTACATACTAATTGATGAATTTCGCCTAGTTGAAAACTTCAGAATTTAAATCACGAACTTATCTTAGCTAGACCAACATTTGAAAAATCCTAGAAGCACTAGGCGGTCGTTTTATCCTAGTATGGCACTCCCAAGCAATGTACACCCACAACCTGACCGAGGATTAAACACTTCATTCTTGTACGTGAACTCTAAACCTCTAGACCACTGAGCCTGCATCCAATAGTGTAGTGGTCTAGTTTAGATCAATTCATGATTTAAACTATGAAAATCCTACAATCTCCACAATTCTACATCCATACTAATTGAAATTTATTAAAAATTGGATTAGTCGATGTCAATGAATCAATGTGAAAAACTTGACTTGAAATATTGTTTTCGATAGTAAGTGAATTAACATCTCCCTTCTCACTTACATCAAGTTGTATCTAGTTACATATAGTCTGTCTATTGATAAACTGTTTTAGTTAGATTTCATTACCGAGGTTTAATTGGGTAATTTAAATAAATTAAGCATTGGGTAGATTGTTACTAATAAAAAATAATATATTTGTAATATCCCAATAGGTAGAAAAGTTGGATTTTTAGATTTTCCGACATTTCGTAACTCGTTGTAGGCCACTTCTTCAGAGAATAATTAAACACATCAAATTAACCCAAGTTTAAATAGTACAAAGGAATTAAGCAAGAATATTTAGTGCGATGGTTCAAAAAACAAGTTTGACCAAGTCAGTGTCATGTCATTTCGGTCAGTGTGTTTTATGTGAAACATGTTTGTATGTGCATGTGTTGATGGATGAAAAATGTGAAATGATGAGACAGGATTTGTATGAGAATAGAATCAAACGTGGTAGCTCAGATAGATGGTCCATGTCGGATGTATACTTTTACCTGTTCTATTGAGGGCAGTTAAGCAATATATGGAGAGCTTTAGGTATCCATCTTTCTTTGTAGTTGGAAAGACGTTTTGTATTATTTCGATATTTTTAATATCAACTTGATGACTCTAATGGTCTAAGAATTGTTCATTATTTCACAGACAGGAGTCTAAGCAACCATGAAATCACAGAACACCACTTAGTGCTCTTGAAATTGCTCCAATTATAAAACAAACTATCGGGAAATAGAGTCTCATTTAATACGTCAAAAAACATCGCATATTTTGACTAAAAAAAAACCTTACACCTAACAGTCGAAAAGAAGAACTGAGAGCTCTACACTTTAACACAATAGTAGTCATGAATAAAAAGTATTATGATACTGAAGCTTTTGAACATCTTTCCACAGAAGCATATCAAAAGATTGATCTAAAATATCTTCAAACGGTTAAAAATACAGTCAAATCAGGGACAAGTCAACCTTTGAATGAACTAAAATCAATCTGTTTATGGTTTAATTTATACCCCAAATCATGCACTGTACCACGTTTTTATGGTTTACCTGAAATTCATAAATCAGACACCTCATTAAAATCTATAGTAGACTTTACAAACACTCCAACATATTCATTATCTATATATCTAAGTAGTATATTAAAGCCACTTCAACACAACTTACATAATTCTCGAAAAGATTGAAATTATGGTAAGCTATAAGGTGGATCATCATACACTAGTATTCCTATTCATAGATGCTTAGATTTTATTATTGGTTTACTAGAGAGAGAGAGATAGAGAGTGATGATACTTTTTCTGACAGATATCCTTTAAGCATCAGTCCGATCATGAAATCCCTAAAACTGTGCTTAAATCCAACCTTGTTTACTGTTAAGGGGACATTATACAACCGAAAATGGAATAGCAATTGGATCACCAGTTTCCTTGACTGTAGCCACACTGTTTATGTCACATTTAGAATCAAATATTTTCGTTGATGACATTTATTCCTATTTATTTATTTATTTGAACACATAAATATTGGTACAAAAGGGCATTGAATAGATATGCGCCACACAAATCACTTGATTTGTGTGTAGGCTTGATACCGCCCGGTTGCTCAGACCGAATCTAAACTACGAATTTGTCTCAGATATGTAGTTGATACCTTTGTTGTCATGAAATAGACTCATATAAGATCTTTTTTCAAAACTGATCAATACACAGCCACAAAACATCAAAAAAAATTAAAAATCCAGTTTTTCTACCCGTTGGGATGTTACAACTGTATATATTTGTTGATCAACATTGTTATAATTAGATTGGAGATAGCATTTCATATATACGTCATTCTAGAGATCTATGTTCCTCTTTACACGTTACTTCGTAGTTCGTTACCAGGTTATGAAACAAGATCCACTCAAAATCAAACATTAACCTACAGTCAAATCAGTTGGTGCCGTTAACGGAATTATCTGTAGTCTTCTTACATTAGATTATGGCTAATAACCGAGTAAACCCATTTAGTCTCATTTGTAGAATAATTTTGCTAACTTTACGTCACTATTTTCATCGATTCACTGTGTATTTTATTCTCAGTTAACAGTTTTAACTGATTCAGAAATATCAGTATTTTCTTCATTATATTTTATCAATAATTCGCTTTTTAAAAGGCGCTCTTGTTATACATAAAAAACTTTATAGTAAATTTACTTTCTTTTTCTTCTTGTACTATGGCTCTGTGGTTAGATCGTTGGATTTCTTTGCCAGCAGCTCGTAGGTTCGAACTCTCGTCTATCTATTCCTTTTTAGGTAACAGCGTAATATCACTTACCCTGATAGACGTAGAATCGGGCTCAAATCTGTATTTTACAGATGAATTAATAATGATATCAAGTCTAATAACACTGAATTTTCATTTTGTTCTGGCTGGTTACACCTGTTACTTCACGTGGAGGAACATAGGCCGCTCACCAGCACTCTCCATTCAATTCTGTCTTGGGCAATCCTTGCCAGCTTTTTCCAGTTGTTATTCATCCTTTTCATATCTGCTTCTATTTCCCTATGTAATCTGTTCTTTGGTCTTCCTCTTTTCCTCTTCCCTTGAGGATCCCAAGTTAGGGCTTATCTCATGATGCAGTTTGGTGATTTCCGTAATGTATGTCCAATCCACTTCCAACGTCTTTTCCTGATTTCCTTCTCGGCTGGAAGCTGATTTGTTCTCTCCCACAGTAGGCTGTTACTGATGGTATCCGGCCAATGGATGTTGAGTATCTTGCGTAGACAACTATTTATAAATAATTGTACCTTCTTGATGATGGTACATTTTGTTGACTCATCTATTTTGTTTTATCTTTTCAGTTTCGATATCATTAAATTAAATTTCATTTATCTTTATTGCTTTTTTTGTTTAGGTCAGTTTACATTTAAAGAATCAGCTTCACTTAGTTCTGGTAAAGAGACATTCTCTTTTGAGATACCTTTAAAAAATGCCGAGAATAAAATTTCAGTAATACGAGTTGGAATTGGTATATGTTATGATATTCGTTTTCCGGAACTATCACTTCTTTATGCTAATCAATTAGGATGTCAATTACTTTTATTCCCTGCTGCATTCAATCCTAAAACTGGTAAGTTTATGATATATCTTTCTTTTCTTTCCTCTTTTTTTATGTGTGTTCTGTAGTAATATATATATATATATATATATATATATATAATGGATCCAAGTGACTGACCGTCTTCAAGTGTCTAACTATTTTCTAATCATATATGTTTTTCTGCCCTGGTACGGCTGAGAGTGGAGAGAGTCCGCTCTCTCTCTTGAAATGCTCTCGCATGGCCACGCGTATGTAACCTCTGTCAGGGAAGTCCTACTCACTTCCTTCTCGTGGCATTACTACTGTTTACGAAATCGAGAGGACGGAAAGCGAATGTCCCGTGCTTTAACCGGGTTGGTGGATAAAGTGGATCCACCTAGGGGGGTCGGAAAACCCCTGATCCTAAACCAGTGGTGCACATGGGCTCTAGGATTCCGAGGGAAGAACGACGTATGAACCAGTTGTTAGTCACCGGCTACTATGGGACTGCATCTTCTTACGATGCTCCACTGCCTTGTGGATTAGACCTTTAGATCGAAGGCTCCGTGTATAGCCCCCTAAAAAAACCACCTGCTTCGGTTTGGGCACCCGGAAAGTATCACAGCCCTCACACATATCGAATGAGATTTGTGTGACGCATATGTATCTGGTGCCCCCTTGTACCAGTATTTATCTGTTCAAATAAATAAATGTGGGCTGACAACTTACTTGTCAGATGAATTCCAGTCGATATTTTCTATTGGTACTCGAATGTCAAATACGAAATTCATTGTACGAATATTTAACAAGCATAAATATACATATCTACAATTATCTTGCATTGTGTAGATACTACTACTACTACTACTAGAACAATTAGAAGATAGAAATTTATCTTTATAGCGTTTAGCTAAAATGAATTCCGTTCGAAAATGTAAATGAATGCAATAATATCATGCGATGTAATATAAAATACATGGAGTGTGGATAGCAATACAATCAAGGATGTGCGTTTAGTCTTATTCAGGGCACATCAATCGAACTTACCTGTGTCCCAGAGTTTATATTCACTCTGGAACTCAAACCAAGTACCGTTCACATCAAATATCATCACGTTATCCATTTAGCTTCTAATCTCACATAATCATTTACTTGTTCAACTTTTATATGGTTAATTCAACTTGAAATGGTCTAAATTATCATGTTGTTGATATATCTTAACAGAAATTTGATGAATCTTACGTATTGCATTGATATAACAACTATATCATAGCAATCTACATAGGATGCTGCTTATATACTAACCAAGATTTAGCAAATTTCAGGCAAAAAGAAACTATCAACAATTGGATAAAACTATTTCAAACTAAATTTATACTCTAGATGTTTGCTAGTTTAACATCTTACAATGTTCTACAAAAGTGATGATAACTAAGACTAACTAAAAAAGAAAAATAAGTTTTGAAGTTTTCAGATTACTATTATAAACAAATGAAATTTCTGTCAGATTCACAATGTTTTTCTCTTGGTCTTTGTGTGCTATGTGCTACTTATATCGACATGAGTAGTATCTAATGATAGTCAAGATTAGAATGTCTGGCTGTAGTAGGTCAAGAAAGAAAGAATGGGAACAGAAATTAATTGATATGAAAATGCAGGAATAGTCAAGTTTGAGATAATCGATTGACATTTTACAAATTAATTATTCACTGTATGGTTCTCAGATTTTACTTTGATGTTTTATAATTTTGTCTTCAAATACATTCGATTAGTTGCTATGGCGTTATCCACTTAGCTACTGAGTCCTGATAGCCACATTTGATTAGTCGCTATTTGTGTTCTCATTTAGTGCATTGATAGTTCTAAACTTTAGTCAGACAATTTAGTTATTTAATATTATATACGAAAGAAAAGAGTAATTCTATTCCATTTTTTTCTCATATAGTTGTTACCCTTGATTATCTTTTATCGTAAAGTAAAAACAAACACCATTGTTGAATAGAATGGATTTATTTGATTTGGTGTATTGTAAATTTTACTCATTAATATAAGTATAATCTCTTTATTTATTATTTATTTATTTTAACACATAGATGTTGGTACAATGAGGCACCAAATACTTATGCGCCACACAAATCTCATTCGATATGTGTAATAGCTTTAATACTGCCCGGGCGCCGAAACCGAAGCAGGTGGTTTTCTTAGGGGGCCACTCCCCGAGCCTTCGACCTGAAGGTCTAATCCACAAGGCAATGAAGCATCGTAAGGAGATGCAGTCCCATGGTAGCCGGTGACCAACAATTGGTTCATACGTCATTTTTTCCCTCGGAATCCTAAAGCCCATGTGCACCATTGATTTGGTTTGGAATCCGGTTAAATCGCCGGACATTCGCTTTTCGTCCTCTTATTTTCGTAAACAACACCCGTGGTGCGAGAAGGCATTGAGTAGGACTTCCCTGACAGAGGTTATATACGCGTGGTCATGTGAGAGCATTTGGAGAGGGAGAGCGGAACTCTCCCGACTCTCGGCCGTAACAGGGCATTTGGGGGCAAGTATAATCTCATCTATGAAATAAACTGTCTCAGCTTCATGAAACATGAATTTGAACAAAGTCTACACCCTCTACATCTTCATCTGCCATGAATATCAGCTTAACTGTTAAATGCTATTACGTTGTAGCTTCGTTTATATCGATGGACACGTTCGATTGTAAAAACATTGACATTTTTGAATAAGGGGTGTATAAATAGGTCAGAGAATTTTTTTCGTTTTTAAGAAGCTTAGTATTCAAGTAAAACAATAAAAAAGAAAATCGTAATCGACTCAATTTATCAATCGATTAGCAAAATCACATACACAAATATAGAATCAAGAATCAGATCAATAAGAGAATTAATCAAAATAGATGTACCGACAATGACAGAAATAATGGTTAAGAATAACGAATAAAGATCATAGTTGACAGGACAGGTTGTCAGTTCTATGTAGAGCAATTTGAATACCTCACTTCTAGCTGAAATTTGTGCTGATGATGTTGTTCAAAAGGAGAAGAACAAAAGCTTCACGGCCAAACTATTCAGTTCAGAGGACGAAACTTTACTCAAATTGGGTTCATTGATTATTAGTGACTAGGTAGTGTGACGTTAGTATGCTTACATAAATTAAACATTAAGGATTAATTAATCCCACTGGATTTCATTTCTCGATCAGAATAGTTCTGAATACACTACTGAGAAAACATCATCTCCCTAGATATTATATAGAAATATCTTGTTTAATGTCGATCAGAACAACTCGAACCATTTTAACGTTGAACAAATATGAATCGAGTTGTCAATGCATTGAATTATGATCATATATTACTTGATCGATAAAATTATGATTGGTTATTATTATTTATTGTACCAATTTTCGGGATTGTAGATGCTCACTGCTGAGGAGTCCCGTACTAGGACTAAACAGCCTTCCAGTGCTTTCAGATTTTTAGTAGTGGTTTTACATTGATCCATTTATGATATCAACCTAAACTCAACATTCTCCACAACTATATAGTGATAATTTTCATATTGATATTTACATTAATAGTGTCAACTTGACTTGGTATGATTTTTGAATACTTTAACTTAGACAAGGTAGTATAGTTTTTATTTGTGTCTATTTATGTACTACGTTTAGTAATAGTTTTGTGTGAAACTTGTGGTCTTTTTCTGGGAAAAAAATGTTCTTGTAACTATGTATATTTTTCACTTCAATAGTTAGAAAGTATACTTTATTTTATGTGTGATATCTCTTTTCTTTTTCAATTGTCACTTCTCCTTCCCCCCTCCTCCTCCAAACAATCTCAGGATCTTTACATTGGGAATTATTGGGTAGAGCACGTGCTTTAGACACACAATGTTATGTTGGAATGTGTAGTCCAGCTTGTAATCTAGAATTAGACTATATAAGTCATGCTGAATCATTGATCACTTCACCATGGGGTATAGTTATAGCTAAAGGCGGTAAAGAGGTAAGTATTTGATGAATAATACTGATAATAATTCATTGTATTTCACTATTCATTTGAACTTTTCAGATCAATTTTATGAAAGTAAACTATTGATAGATTTATGTAATCTGTTGATGGCATCAAGTTTTGAGGAGTCAGCCACACATACGCAACGTAGAACCTGTGCATCGATTCAAGTTGTCATATCATATTGTATTATCCCAGCAAGATGAGATAATCAGGAAAAAAATGTCAGATTCATTCAAAATATTCGGCATAGACATTATGATTCAGAAATAAAAGACTATAAGATAGTTTTAAAACTTAAAATTCAAGATGGAAGACAGAGACTGAATGCATTTGTGTGATTGCGATCGATTCTCAGTCGTGTCATTCGACGTCTCTAACTACTGGTCACAATTATCGTGTGGGACTCAACTAGGTGGTCTACATCAATCAACAGAGTTTTATTTTGTGTTCTTCTAGTCTTCTTCCAACCTGATCATACATAGGCAAATATTGCACGTCATAGTTGTCAGTGGTGGTTGGAAGAGAAAACAAAGCCATTATCAGGCAGAAAAACCGGATGAATGTTTACAATCACAACTGTTTTGTATCATTCTATCTCCAATTAAATACACAACTTGAGTAATTATCAGTTTAGTTGATAGAGTTTTTCTTAATAGAGGTAAACAGTTGTTTAAGTTAAACAGTTTTTTACTTACCATTACTGTGTAGTACACTAAAGGTGTTGTTAAATATAAGCACATAAAATACACGGTATTAATAGAGATGATCTAATTATAAAGTTATTTAAGTTTTAATGGTTGAGATCATAAGTCAATTGAAGCTAGACCACCATTGAAAACCTGGAAGCACTAGACAGCCGTTTCATCCCATTGTGGGACTCCTCAGCAGTACGCATCTACGATCCCGCCTCGCGAGATTCGAACCCAGGACCTAGCAGTTTAGTACACACAACATTCAACTGGCTATGATTCTCTAAAGTCTGGCAGAGCATAATCTTACATGTAATTGTTAGAGACTATATATTCCAATCATCAATACACTTGAAATTCTATGCAGTTTAATTATTTGAAATCTAGTTCCCCTGATGAATTCAACTTGAAATGTAGAAGTGTTTAAATGATTATGTAGTAAGAAGATGCAAATATATTAGCTTAGTACATTTTGAATAATCTAATCACTCGTATACTTGTCATTGAATAGTTATGTATGGAAAACAAAAGGAAATAATGACAATTAAAAAAAATAATATGAAAAACAGTCAGTAACTCACCATTCTAGGTTATAAATCAATATTATCAAGGTAGGTTTGCGATGTTGAAAACATACTGTTTCTGTATATATAAGGGGGGGGTGAATGTTAGTATGACCAAGGCCTCGATGAACTCTAGACAACTTTTGTACAATACTACAAAGTCTAAGTTAACACATTAGTCTGATGACCTGTTTCTACTATATGTTTGAATTTATTTATTTCTGCAACCATTTTGATACATATCCAGAGACCCTAACTTACAAGTCACGGTTGCTCATCATGTATGTGTGTGGTCGCACACATGTAAATTGTTAAAAAAAACCGTGTGATATGATGCAATCGTTTACATGCTGTTTAGGTTTCCGATGAAACATGGACCTTGTTTTTCCAATGATAATAACTTTTTCTGCACAGTACATTTTATTAACAACTGACTTGAGCCTATTTAGCTCATCTTCGTATGGTGGGATGATGTAGACAAGCTTTTGTGTGTTACTTTCTCATGATTTACTTTATATAAATATACAAAGATGAATAGTGGCTGGCAGTGGGATCCAGTTTGACGCGAGTTTCGTCGTATTCGGAACTCGTCAGCTGGATATACCTGTATCTCACAGTTGATGTTCACTCTGGGACTCGAACCCTGTATCATTCACTTCAAAAGCCATCGCGTTATCTACGTAGCTTCTGAGTCCTGATAGTTACTTACTTGTAGCTATCACAGTCCTAAACATCAATGGGACGATTCAAACAAACAGTGCCAAGTGAATTTATCATTTAAATAAAGTTTAATTTTTATCGCTCAGTAATCTCACATCATGTTCTTCGTTATTATACTGCCTTCCATGGCACAGTCTCCTTATCTCGGTTCACTTAATTTCAGAGTAACTGTTTGTCATCCTTTAATAGATCTGGTAAAATTCTCAGTCAATAATTTGTTTTTTATCTCTAAAAATTTTGGTCTGAGATCAGAGAGTAAAAATTTCTCTTGTTTATTCTCCGTAAAGTAGTTGATACTCTGTAAGTATTCACAATTTGCTATTACTGTATTTTACTAGATCAGTTGAATCCCACTAGTTTACTTGAACGGTATAATATACTGTAAATGAACCCAATAATTCACTAAAGATGGTGTTGTTTTGCCTAGGGAAACCTATAGATTGTGTTGTCTGGCACCTAAATCTTGTTCATTTTTATGCACCAGTGTGTTTTTTTCGTGGCTCATGACACTTTTGGCACCATAGATCACAACTTTTAACTCTAATTGGACAACTGAAATGTATTGGTCATTTGTCAGATATAAACCAAACAATACTAAGTGAATTCAAATTCACTCCATCGCACAAGCAAGTGGCTATCAGGACTCAGTAGCTGAGTGAATAACGCGATGGCTTTTGAAGCGAATGATACTGGGTTCGAGTCCCAGAGTGAACATCAACTCAGATGCAGTTACATCCAGTTGTCGAGTCTCAAATAAGACGAAACGCGCGTCCTGGATTCCACTGCTAGCCACTATCCAATATTGTTCGTTTGTTTCTAAAGTATCCTGTAATTTTGTTATTATCATTGAATTTGTAAAATTGTTTGTAATCATTGAAAATCTTCAAATTTTTTTATTGTAGGAGGAAATCATAACAGCTGATTTAGACTTTTCTGAATTGAAATGCGTTCGTGAAAGTATTCCAATTGGTCGACAACGGCGTTTAGATATTTATACTACACCGAAATTAGTTAAAAAACAATCATAAACATATTTGTCTCTTATTTATCGATTACATTCTTTGTGATATATTATTTGACTGTTGATCATTATACACTTTATAAACTTGATTAAATTCTGTATTACACATTACTTTTGTCTATTAACAAAAAATATTCTCGAGTGATATTTTGACTTCAGTTGTTTATCCTATTCTGTGTAATCCATTGGTCAGTCATAATAACCTGATGATGATAAAGTCGATTATGAGTCACTGGGTCTTTTATCATTTAAACATGAGGTTTTTGATAAGGCTCTGTAAGATCAATGACAATCTAAGGAAGTTAGTGTAATCTGAATCTAGTAGTGATGGCTGTTTCCAGTGGGTTTGATTGTAATCCTGTTGTGATGTGAATGTTTCACACTAACAAACAGTCGGATAGATGATGTTTTCGGTATGCAATAATAATTATGGAACACAAAGGAAAACAGTACGAAATAACATGTATTTTGTCAACGAAGGTTGGTATGGCTAAAGTGAGATTGACCAGGTTTAAGGTTACCTGAAATACTGAGGATGTGCAGCTTAGTCCGGAAAGCCACCAACGAGAAGGTAGTTATGGTCTAAATCTTAAATCTTTCTACTCCGTTGGAATATGCTTATTCAATTTTCTGACCCACATATTTGAATCGATAAAATAAGCCTGTTACTGGGGTACAGAATTCCAAAATAAGATTCTGAGCTTGACAGTAAGTGAATTCTAACAGAACGAACAACTATGATAAGTAGTTGGATTGAATGCAATAAAAGAACTAGTGTCAACCATATTTGTCCAATGAGCACTCGAGTGACCAGAACACGAGTCAGAGAAAGAAGTGACATTACGAAGGTATTATGTGGCAGTTCAAATAATATGCACAATAGGGCATAGATAACCACTGTTTTATTTCGACAGTTTAGTAGCATACCACGACGTGAAAAGTCAAAAACATTAATATGACTCAAGCCAGTTGACCACTTAGAGCTGAGTGTTTATATTGCCGAAATTGAAAGCAAGCCAAAATGATTGATCCAATCAACAGCTTTCGAAGTCTCAAAATGTTATGACAGTACCAATCTTTTGATCAGAAACGCTGACCAAAAAATCAACCGTACCGAGGATGTTGGCGACCCCGAATAATACTTCTCTAAATTATCCCATTTAAAATCAAAAGGAATTTCCCAATGAGAGGTAGTTGTGCGAGATATCTGATACTAAGAACAGTTTACCGTACTTTTCCCTCTCTATACGTACATTATGATAAAACATTGATAAGACTAATCATGTTATATCAGAGCCAAGATTAATTTGGACAACTTAGTCCTCTACAATTCCAAACTATATTATGACTGTGATGTTTTTGATGCTGAAACTGAACATGACATAGGTATTCGGATTTTGACAATGCCTTCACATACAACACCTTTATAACCGGAGTATCCTAAACCAGTCAAATCAGAAGTCAAAGGCTAAGTGGTTCGAGGTACATATATCAAGAGGCAACGGATGTAAGCTGATTAGGTGTTGCAAGCGATGTTTAGCCCAACGTGTCCATTCTTAGGCAGTTGTAGATGTGTGACCGGGCACCTTCGGATAGGCGTGTCCAGTAAAACTAATGAGGTTACAATCACGGAACTTTTTATTCAAGGACTTTTTCCTCGTCACCACAAGACTTTCCACGAATTTTTTCATCTATTTTATTCAAAACATCTCATAAGACGAAAATATAATATTTTCCTCTTGGATTAGTTTTACATAAAACTGATGAGAATATCGGTTTGAGGTCTTAAGTTATAATCCTCATCCTCTAGTATAAAACATTTGGTGACGACCATTCGACATGCAACAACATAAAGTATTTTGGCGATCCTTTTGACCAGTTGAAAATGTTGGTTTCATACGGAACTTAAAGAGATAACATTCGTCAACTAGCAGTGTTTTGTGGAAACTCAATGCATATTTATATCAATTGGGAACGTAAGAATACTGCCTGATATACGGTATTCTGAGCGCACTTTCCTCCAGAACATCTTACAGAATCGCGCGATATGTTTTTTCCGCGGAAGAAATATCATTTTGCAAGATGTACCAGAAAACACGTATCCTGACCACACTAACAATATTCGGGAATGTAAATTCATCAAGCAGTCCATGAAGCTCAAAAACATATTGACTCTACAAGTGATGAAACTAATCAAAAAAACTGAGATTCTAGACTTCGGCTGATGAAGAAAATCTTCCCATCCTCCTATATGGCGGCTGCAACTCTGGAAACACTTCATTTTCGGTTGCCATCTGGAATCCATGCGCATCCGGATAGGCCACATGACGCTGGGATCGAGCACAAAGGCAAGTTGGAGCTGACAATTCCACCTATGAACTGTCTAAGTTATTAAATAAAACGTGGAAAGGACAGAGGTTACTAGCCTGAAAAACCTTGTAAAGTTAGGCTACCTGTCTATCCCCGTAAGAATCATACAGGCAAACAGAAAGAAGCTCACGCGTTTCAAATTGAAAGCATAGACTCCTCATACATGAAAGCCGCGTGTTTACCGAATAAAATGGTTGAGGTACGTGAACTCGGCAATGCTAACAATGCTCGTCTGATAGGAATTTCTGAAATTTGGATGTCTTCCCAGTTTATGGACCAGGAGTCGGCAATACCCGGAATGTCTTTGTTTCGCAACGACAGAAAAACAGGAATTGTAGTTGGAGTAGCCTTATACTTACGATCCTGCCTGGAGGTACATCGAGTGCACAACCAGGAGTTTATCTTGATGAATCTGTGTGGTGGTGTCTAGTTGGAGTCATCTACAGGATGCCCACTGGCGACAACGTGTAGGACAATCGTATGCTGGAATGATTATATCGCTCTGTGCGTCTCGGATTTACTCATATTCCGATTCATGTGGACTTCAATCTTCCTAAACTCAGTTTCGCGGAACACACGTACATTCGAGGTGAAAACTCTACTGAAGCTCTGTTCTTCGAACTAATTGCGGATCTGGGATTATTTGAAGATGTGAAGTCGGTAACTCGTTGAAGAAAGTCAGACGCCGCCGCGCTTAGACTGTGTACTTACAAATGAAGAATTCCCGATTGATAATCTTTCGATCCTGGCTCCCTTGGGGAAAAGCGATAATGCCGTCCTAGCCTCCAGTTTTGACAGCAAAACTGAACAAAGTTATCCTACAAACAACAGGTACTGGGATTTCAAACGGTTGAGTGTGTCAGCTTTACAGGACTATCTGCAACAAGTGGATTGAGATGTTCACCCTCAACTTGATTTGGATGCCCATTGGGCTTTATTACTGAACACGCTCATATGTGCTACAAAGCAGTCAGTTCCTCAAACGTTCTCCAAAAGCTACAAGCAACCTACAGTCATTAAGAACCGCACTCTTCGTTTGCTAAGCTGCAAAAGACACTGTTGTGCAGAATACAAACGAACCAATATCAACGACGCGTGCAGGCAGTACAAACATATAAGGGACATATACACGAAGGCAATAAGAGAAAACAGGCTTCAGTACCAGATAAAGCTTATGGATAGGTTTGTCTCCAATCCGAAAAGCTTATTCGGCTATGCATCCTCTCTTCGACGCCGCTGACTTTCCGGCTGAACAATATGCTTGCACATTTCAACCGACTTTCATTGACTATATTAATGGAAGCTTCATCCGCAACTGCACAGGACTTTCCTAAGTGAACTTGAGCGCTGATTTGGTGTACCGGAAACTGCAACACCCAAGAAAAGACACTTCTCCTGGTCCGGCTATGGTTTATTCTGCTATACTGATGGAAGCACTTTCAATCCTGGTGACACCGCTTAGCGTGATGTTCTCACACTCACCAAGCCGAGGCAAACAACCGGAGATTTAAAAGCTGGCTCACATCACACCAATTTTCAAAAGGGGGTTGACGTAGTAAACCTTCAAGTTATCGATTGATGTCCCTGCTCTCTATGCCATATAAAATTATGGAGTCCCTGATATGAGGCGGTATACACGACTATTTATTATCCGTAAACTTCTTTCCACCTCAACAGCACGGTTTAGAAAGTTTCATTCTTGAATAACTGACCTGCTGACTGCGGTGGGCAGATGGACAACTACCTTTGATCGTAAGGAGAAAGGTTGACGTCGTTTACCATGAATTCTCAAAAGCTATTGATAGGGTTTCATGCCGGCTGAGCCAGTCCAAACGACTTCCCAGGAGTCCCGTAGGAGGAAACTCGACATATTCTTAAGGACTAAAGACAGTATGTTACTATGATTTGCCGGTTTCCTTTTCCTCTTTTGTCGTTAATATGCCCAGGTTCCTACCTGAGGGTATTTGCACACCGCTGCTACTAGACACGGAATCCTGTTAAACGAAAGCTTCTTCTATCCCGTTCACAACCATTCGAACCATCTGAACTTTTATAATTCAATATCAATTCATGGCTGCTTAAAACTTTTCTGGAATTCTTCTACTGGATCCCGAAGTGACAGGATGATATTTAAAATGGTTTATAATTATCCAAAAGCACTCAAGATTTTGGGACATCTAAAATAACACTTTTTTTAAAGATTGAGAATTGAAGATTTCGTCGTGTTTTCAAGACATCTCGGTACGGAGTAGTAAAAGGTGTGGTGTAAGTGAATAGATCCACCATCAATAAAAGTTAAGTTCCATTCGAATAGGTGTAAATTCTTTCACTTTTTTGTGGCTGAGTGGATTTAAAATCTTGATTATTTGTATGTTGTATGGCACAATCATTTAGTCTAGCACCCCGCAACATGTCGCAGTAAGTAAAATCGCAAGAGTTGAAGCCACGCCTGAGAGTATACTCTAGGTCATTCTAGGAAGAAGACATAAAACAACTTCAGCCCAATCATCTTTAACGTAATCAGCGGCGAATTGCACATCATTGAGAAAATGCCGAGCTAAAGCCTCTGTTAATATAGGTCGACCTTACTTGCAGTCCTCTATCAGATGGCGTGACGGTAATCACTCCACTAGATGCTTCTTTTAGAGGGCTTGATAGCAACGTCTGGATCATGTGTACTTGACACTTGTCTCGTGCCCTAATACTATCCTGTTTTCGCGCCATGTTGCCTCTTTCCATTCTTGCTAATTTTTCTCACAGTTCTTTATATTGATCACCCAGTCGGTTCATTTGTTTATGCTAACCGTTGTTTTCTCACATGTCTGCATTCTAATTCCATAACTTTTCGTAATGTGATCAACCATTTTCCTTCCTCAGTATGAGGTTATAATCTGTGGACGACCTTTGAGCGACGCCCGGGTGAGCTTAAGAATGTCCATCTACTTACTAAGGCCAAATGAGGTTCATAAACCAATGTGAGAGTTAGGATCATAATTTTCTGTTGATGGTTAGCGTTAGGAATTAGATTTTGGTTTTTTTATCACGAACTGACATCAGCTGAAATAGAAAAACGATATTTAACCGAATGGGTGGATGATTTTCGCGCCGAAATCCGAGACCTGTTATCTTATACCTAATCGGTTCGTCCACAAATTATAATTTTCATACCGCTAACTTTGCCATATCGGACGATACCGAAAACGTGGAACTGTACAGTAACATCAAGAAGAGATTACTAAAAAGTCAGTAACTTCACACGGACTCATCACAGGGATACTGAATGCAAATGAAAATTAAAACTAAATTGTTATTATCATACGTCGCCCCAAGAAAACCACTTGTTTTCATATGGGCACCAGGACAGTATCTCAGCACAAACAAATAAATAAATTTTACTTCATGTGACATATGTTTTGGTGCTCATTTGTTTCAGTATTTAGGTTTAAATAATTCTACATTAAAACTGCCCCTACTTTTCAAGTGTTAACATTATCAACATGAGTTAATGTTCGTTTGCAACTGGATATGATGTTAAGTAACGTTGGAAAAAAATTCACTTTGTTATTTCCCTAACAAGTTTCAGTCTAGCCTTTCAATCTTTACTTATCTGGGTGCCGAACTCAAGGTAGTTTTCCCGTCTTTCTTCTTTCATGGGAATAAGTAAAAGGATTGTAAGCATGTACTTCCAATGAGTTTCGAGGTTTCTAAAATCCCGTTCTGTTAGTAATAATACTAATATAGTGAGTTTCGGGTCTACCACCAAACCGATATAATTTTTTTATGACTTGATCGCTTTTTTAATTTCTCTATTCTATGTAGTCATAAGAACAAATGTTATTAAAGCAGTTTTGCAGTTGGTAACCACTAATTCAAAATCTAAAACTGGCTCTTTGTTCCAGTTTAAATAATCTGTTTGTTACCCATTTACATGAATCTTAACATTTTCAAATACTTGGTGTTTCTGCTTGCTAATAAATTATTCTTGCTTATTAATTTTCAGATTTTATGCACTCATATATAATACAAACTTTCATACCTGCTAATGGATATTGAAGATTTATCTGCCGAGCACGATAGACCAGAGACAGAATCTTCTGTACTAGTAAAGACAAGATTTAGAAATAAAAAGCAAAATGTTACTGAGGATTTGTGTCTTAGTAGTAACTTACCTGGTTAGTATTTTTCCTTGTATTTTTTAAAAAATTTATTTTCCATGTATGATTTTTATTCACGTAGTAATTTCTTAAACTTTCACCTTTTTGAGCTGATTCATTGACGTATAGTTGAAGATCCATATAAGTCCGCTTAGTTTAGTGTAGTGAGCCATAATATGTGAAGTTTGAAAATATCTGTGCATCTTTAGATGCGAGTTAGAACACAGACCACGTTGATTGAAGGATGGCTTAGTCAGTGAGCTTCAACTTCTCGGACGCTTCGAAATTTAGTGACACTACTCTGTGAACTGAAAATGTTGACTGGTATCAGGTGATTACATGCAACCTACAAAAGATCCTCGTCATAGTTTTTTTCTGCTTGTTGACATCGTTCCAGTTCCATCAAAATTGTAGTTAGATAATGTTAATGATTGTTGGCTAGGTTGAAATCACTACCAAGAGTTTATTCTCGAGCATTCCAACTATCTTTGATCAAATACATCACTTTGTCGAATTAAAATTCAGCCATTTAAACAGTTGCCTGCTTTCTTTTCGCCTTTCACCTTGACTGTACATTTTATTCTCGTTTTACTTGTTTATAGTGAACTTTTCTTTCTTTTGGTATTTTCTCACTCGCCATTATAAATCGAGATGCTTTTGTATTCCGTCCTACGTCCCTTATAAGTTTCTGATTCAATCACGAGTTATCATCTCATTACAACGATATTTTTAATAATGTAGTGTGTTATAATAACAATACCTAAGGAACAAATACATATTTCGACCTCGATATTTGAGAGAATTACAAACTAGTTGATCTGTGTATTGTTTGTTCTGTATTCAAGTGTTTTTAACATTTTCTAGAAAAGTTTCATGTTTTTGTACAAACATGGGGTTGTGCACATAATACTAGTGACAGTGAATATATGACCGGACTACTAGCCAAATATGGATATCAAGTTACACTGGATGGTTCACAGTTTACAAATGGTTGTGAGTCGGCGGGAGATATCAGTTCTACAGCAGATTTAGCTTGTGCATGCCAAGACAACGGTGATCAATGCTGTTCAAAAGAAAAAAACTTCGATAAAAGCAAAGCTGTACTTTCAAATTGCGATGCGAAAAAGAATGCAGATGTTTGGGTTTTGAACAGCTGTACAGTTAAAGGTCCAGCCGAAGATCACTTTCGAAATGCTGTTTTAGAGGGAATAAAACTTGGCAAACGTGTTGTTGCCGCTGGTTGTGTACCGCAAAGTCGACCAGGTGCAGATTACTTAAAGGTTCGTAGCACTATGTGATGTTTTAGTTATCTGTTCCATGTTTGTTCTCTTCTCAGTCCTTCAGATTTTCTAGATTTAGTAATATATACGGTTTTTCACTATCTCTATATGAGAATATTTTAGATCACTTTACTTAATGTTTTCTGGCTCCTGCTTTTCATCTATCTTCTTTGTAAGGATGTATCTCATTGTATACAGTAGCTCTCTCATTGTTTTCAACTGCTATGCCAAACTAATGATATTGATTTAATGAAAACCGAACAGTATGTTGAGAGCAGTCTGTAAGCTTTAGGGAACATGGGTCAGAAGATCAGTACCGTAGTATGGATCCTACTAGTAGTTTCATTGGTTTTGCTTTGGAGTTATTAATCATTTTATGAATTCACGGACTAACATTAAAATGATGAATATTGGTTAGGGCTGTTATATATTATGTCGGTGCGTTAGACAGAAACATCAGCTGGGAAAAAAGTTAGTTAAATAAAGTTAAAAACGACCTAAATGAGTTACTCTTTTATTTCTGTTGTAGAAATATTGACGATTGTTGCTCTCTAAAATGGTTTATCTACCTCTGTCGGCACCTATGTATCTCTACTTCTTACACCATAAATGTGACTCAGAGTCGGGTACACAATTCTATATTCGTTAAATGACTTATGAGAAATTTGTGATGGATCAAATATATATCGGTTCTAGAATGACGATAAAGTTATGACCGAAAAACGTTGGAGATAATTGACAGTAGACCTGTGTACTGCATTTTGAATTCCTCACTTAACAATTATTTACCCAACATCATTCATTTCACTCTAGAAATGCTCTCACATGGCCACGTGCATACAACCACTTCCAAGGAAGTCCTACTCACTGCCTTTTCGCGGTGGCAGTGTTATGTACTAAATTGAGAGAACGGAAAGCGAATGTCCGGCGCTTTAATCAGGTTAGTGGATATGGAACATCCATGTAGGGGAGTTGGAAAACCCTGATTTCAAACCAATGGTGCACATAGGCTCCAGTATGTTAATGGAACAAATGGTGTATGAACCAATTGTTGTTCACCGGCTGCAATGGAACTGTATGTCCTTACGTTGCTCTACTGCCTTGTGGATTAGACCTCTAGATCAGAGTCTTCGGGTGTTGCCGTCTTAAAAACCATCTGCTCCGGTTAGGGCACATGGGTAATATTACAGCCCTCAGACATATCAATTGAGATCTGTGTAGCGCATATGCCTCCTTGTACCAATTTCTATGTGTTAAAATAAATTATGAAATAAATAACTAGTAATAGTTAGAGTATTTAGTGTGTTAACTGATGCTGTTATTTGTTGTCAAATATTTTTATAGATGTACAAAGCACTTTTCAAATTACAGTTGAGATTCTAGTAATAAGTCAGTATCTTATATGTGATTTTAAAAGACTTCACTTCTGAACAATTGTGTCATAGGCTTTGTATTACATTTCACACTTCTTTAAATCTTGTGTCGAATCAAACAGCATGTTTTACGACCTTAAGCTTTATCTGTTAAACCCATATACTGGACCCAGGTATGTTCATTTACTCGATCTCATCGAGCCAATATGAAAGAGCTAGCCTAGTTCACCTATTTGTATTCAGTGACCAGGCTATAATTCCCTTAGTCTAGTGGATTCAGATATAACATCATGCTCAAAGTAGATCAAATATTTGCCGATTGGGTTGATTCTGTGAGATTGGATGAAATTGTAAGAACTCAGTAGGATAGAGGTACACACCATTGCTTGTTCCCATTCTCTTTTCAAATTGACTGTGCTAATGTAAATCGGGATAAGTTAAACCTATGCCCATTTTTTATGTCAAAACCTATGCTGTTTATGACTGACTGTTAGATTATTTGTTAACTATCTGCAATATGTTATTTTTATTAACGTGCCTAATTATTTTTCTGCTCAGGGTGTTAGTGTTATTGGTGTGCATCAAATTGATCGTATTGTTGAAGTTGTTGAAGAAACATTACAAGGTTAGTTATTGTCTACGTGTATTTGTCCCAATTTTCAGTGTATTCTTATGCCGTCACTATAATAAGCCTTATAGGTCAATATAAACTAATAATCTGAACTCTGAGTATTAACGCTCATAAATACCATATCTATTGAACAAGTTTTGATGATTGTTATAACTTAATGACATGATGGATGATAACATTTTGACTTTTGAAACGATAGGGATACGGACACATATCTAACTGAAGTCTCTCAACTAAGAATTAATATAAATCTTGAATCCTACTGCTAGTATCTATCCAAAATAACATTTACCTACAATAGCATTTACTCTAGTGCTTATGCATTTTATGTGCTTTTTATTCCGTAATCAATGGGCATTTAAATATATGCAGTTTGGATAATAGCGTTGATTGTATTTTGGTAAGATTGTGCGAATATTGTGGTATACAAAGTGGGGCTCTATTCAATATGTTTAACTTGATCAGAAACGTACCCAGTTTCATCTAGTTCTAAGTCTTCAATGATGCTAGCTGATTCTCTCTTGTTAAGTTAGTAGCTTTTATATTGGTAATATCATGTTTGTTCACAAAATTTTCAATTGAAGTCTTCGTTTGTCTGGTTAGTTAGTTTGAAAACAGTTTAAACTTTTGAATAGAATCTATTTCATTTTCTACTGAAATTCCGTGACAGTAGTTTACTCTTTGTTTATCCCATGTGTAAAATCTTTTAACCATATTGACATAGCCCCCAAATGCCCTGGTATGGCCGAGAGTGGAGAGAGTCCGCTCTCCGTCTCGGAGTGCTCTCAGACGGCCACGCGTATGAAGCCTCTGCCAGAGAAGTCCTACTCACTGCCTTCTCATGGCGTTACTGTTGTTTACGAAATTGAGAGGACAAGAAGCGAATGTCCGGCGCTTTAACCGGATCCCAAATTAATGGTGCACATGGGCTCCAGTATCCTGAGGGAACAAGTGGCGTATGAACCAATTTCTTGGTCACCGGCTTCCATGGGACTGCATCTCCTCACGATGCTCAACTGCCTTGTGTATCAGACCTTCAGGTCGAAGGCTCGGGGTGTGGCCTCCTAAGAAAACCACCTGTCTCGGTCTGGGCACCCGGTCAGTATCACAGCCTCCACACATATCTGTGTGTCGTATATTTATTTGGTGCCTCCTTGTACCAATATCTATGTGTTAAAATAAAATAAAGTAAATTATATATTGTCATAAATGTTTAATGTGTGATTTTTGCATATCATCTACACTAGTTTCACTGTATATCATCACCGAATTATATGCGTTTTTAAATTTAAGTTTCCTGCAGTCATAGACCTTATGTTTATTTGTTCATTTACTGCTTTTTTAATATGCTGCTTTTAACCTACTTCCAAACACATTGTAGATATATTTATAGAATATTTCTTGACAAATTTCAGTGTTTTTCGGTGTTATTATAAAGTAATCTACCTAAAATTTAACTTCCAAGTTTCTTGGCGACTGAACAATAGAATACAAAGTTGTTTATATTCATTGTTCAACTATATGAGATCAATGATCTCCTGGGTTTGATTCCCAATTCCAGAGTCATGAGCGTGGACTACTGAAAAATCTTATACTAGGACGAAACAACCTTCCAGTGTTTAGATCAGTTTTTGATCTCAGTAAAACAGTAAACTATTGATCCATATTTTGAAAATGTCTAGAGAAATTCCTGAAATTTTTATTCTTCCTAAACTCAATGAAAATGTTCATTTTATATAAATTATTCAAATAAGCAAAATATTAATGTTCATCTTTGTCACTGTCTAATAATCAGTAATTTTGAAATTATAATAATTCACTTCTTAATAAACTAATTACATATCAATCCTTGTTGTTCAGTGTATTCAACAGTCTGTACTGTTTATCTATGCGCTTCTAAATGCTGTAGTACGGTCGAGAGTGGGGAAAATCAACTTTCCCTCTCGAAATGCCCTCACATGGCCATGTGCATGCAACCACTGCCAGGGAAGTACTACTCACTGCCTTCTCGTAGCGGGGGTGTTATTTACTAAATTGAGGGGACGAAAAGCGAATGTCTGGCGCTTTAATCAGGTTAGTGGATATGGAACATCCATGTAGGGGAGTTGAAAAACCCTGATTTCAAACCAATGGTGCACATGGGCCCCAGTATGTTGATGGAACAAATGGTGTATGAACCAATTGTTGTTCACCGGCTGCAATGGAACTGTATGTCCTTACGTTGCTCCACTGCCTTGTGAATTAGACCCTTAGGTCAAAATCTTGTGTTATGACCACTTAAAAAACCTATTTGCTTCGGTTTGGGCACCAGGGCAGTATCCAGGTCCTCACACATATCGATTGATTTATGTGGTACATATCTATTTGATGCCTTCTTTTACCGATATTTATGTGTCTAAATAAAATAAAGTAAAAGTTTATCCATGTATGTTTCTTAAAAACATTGAGAAAACTATACAACCCCGTGTTCATCGCAAGTACTGTTGATTTTTGTGTTATTCTCATTAAATACTTTATACAGTGTGTCTGTTACCAGTGAAAATTTTGACATCTATAGATGTGTAAGTGAATATGATTGTTTTCATATAGTTGTCAGTCATTTTCCCTCTTTTATCTCTTTGGTGTTTAAGATCTTTTACTAGATTGGGGCAAACGTTTAACATGTATTTTCTGTGTTTCATAAAAACTAGTTTTATTGTAAGTTTTCATCGAATTATTAGGTTTGGTGTGATTTCCTCTAAATGTTAAACATGTAGTCAGTTTATGATATAGGTCCATAGTATTGGAGAAAGCTGTTCAAGACTAGATTCCTTGGGATGGTATGACTCCTGTAGCTTAAAACGTTTTTAAACATGGTTCAGAATAGAAGCCAATGCCAATCATGTTATAGTTTTCTTGTATATCATTTATCAAAAAGTGAGGAACTCATTTAACTGAACGTTTTCCTAGTTTTATTTTTAACCGAAGTGTATCTTTTATCATATCCTATTCTCCGTTCCCCTATTTTTATTCATTTATTGTTAAATCATACTCTCTCTTCCTCTCGTGTTTCTTCATAATTCCATCTCCTTATAGTTGTGTGGCTCATATCTGTTTCGGTGCTCATTTATACCAGTATTTATGTGAATGGAATAAAATTCAACAGAGCATATTTGGAATAGAACTTGTATCTGATAAATCCATTTAGATATTACTGACTGTGGGTAATAATAAGTAGTGTATAAATTGATTCTACTATTTTCGATATGACCAAACAGACTATGGTACAATAATCAGAGCGGATTTATACTGATCATTTTAAATCAATTGTGTTATTTGATTGTTAACTCCTAGAATATTATATTCCCATTGTGTCATGGAATATAAGAAGATAAAGTTTGAGTTGTCACTGCGAATCATTCATATTATTTACCTGTGGTGTATGTTGACAGATCTAAGTAGTATATAA
This sequence comes from Schistosoma mattheei, assembly GCA_944470405.2. NCBI lineage: Eukaryota > Metazoa > Platyhelminthes > Trematoda > Strigeidida > Schistosomatidae > Schistosoma > Schistosoma mattheei. The sequence continues at coordinate 2,487,353 of OX103946.1, forward strand.
CACAAATCAAAAGTGGAATGTCTGACAGCAGAAGATTGAGAAAATCGAATTAAAGAGAACAGGAATGAAGAAACGATGAAGTCTTTGGGAGACACCTAAACAAAGATGTGTACATGAAGTATTTAATGTATGATTTTCATATTTTATGAAGGCATTCTGTAATTTTGCATGAAACAATAAATTGGTTATTCTTACCTAAGTTCTCGTTCACCATACACCAAAGAACACATTACGCCGGGAAATGGAGATAGACATGAGAAAAATGAACAAGAATTGAATGGAACTAGAAAAGAAGGCCCAGGACAGAGTGGGTTGGAGAATGCTGGTCTGCGGCCTATGCTCCATCAGGAGTAACAGGCGTAAGTAAGTAAGCGATTATCTCAGTGAGTCAGCTACAACATAGGACCAGGCACATATATGCATCGGTTCAAGTTCAGCTAAATGTCTCCGTCATCGATTATCTAATGAGATCTTTTCCATTTTCTATCATTTTTTGTTGTTGTTACAGTTGATTCCCCCACCTTCATTGTTTATGTATATTTATATATAATAATTTAGGAAATGTGGTACGATTTTTGGATAAAAAGTATACATTATCAGATATATCTAATGCAATGATAAATTCATCATCATCACCAGCTGGTGTAGCATTAGATTTACCGAAAATTCGACGTAATCCATTAATTGAAATATTGGCTATAAGTACAGGTTGTTTAAATGCATGTACATATTGTAAAACAAAACAAGCTCGTGGTATATTGGTTAGTTATCCTATTGAACAATTATTAGATCGTGCTAAACAAGCATTTAAAGGTTAGTTTATATTTATCATGCATTTATTTATTTTAAATTTAGATAATGTATCCAACATCTCACTTTTCAATTTTAACTTGTATTATACTTTCTATAGTCTGTCAGTTAGTCAGTCAGCTACAACGTAGGATCAGGCACATATATGCATTCGTTCAAGTTGCCATACCTCATTAGTACAACAAGATGAATACCGGATTCATAGAAGTAGTTACTTCAATGGTGATAGTATATAAAACAAAGATTGTGTATAAGGATATGATACAGGTAGAAAGAAGTGGTTCGTAGAAAGAAAGATATAAAACAATTTGAATCTCACAGTTTCATGGAAGATTAGGTATGTATACATTGTGACACCATTGTGATCGATTCTAAGCCATATCACCTAGAGTCTCTATAACTTTTGAATTAACCGCCAAACTATTAATAAGAGAAAATGAATTAATGTATTTATTCTTTATCCCAACTGATGATGGTACATGAAACTAAAATGTGTCGATGTGTATATTTATTGATGTATCTCAGGGAATAAGCCATTCATTATGATAAAAGTTTTGGGATGTATTCTGTTCGACATTTAGAGTGGAGGATAATTAATAGAAAATTCTTTTGTTTTAAGAATCTTTCTAATTAAATCTTTTCTCAACCTTTCCACCTCTACAAATTATATTAGTTTAAGTCCATATATAAAAACATCCTTGTAGATATCATATAAGATTAAGATTAAGGTATTTGTCAATCATTTAACTTAACCTATCTAGTGTGATAATTCTGTACAATTCACTCTCCAGTTTGTCTCATATCTCTTATATCAGTTTTCTGTTTATTATTAATATGATGATAATCTTGCCCCCAAATGCCCTGGTACTGCCGAGAGTAGGAAGAGTCCGCTCTCCCTCTCCAAATGCTCTTACATGGCCACGCGTACACAGCCTCTGCCAGGGAAGTCCTACTCACTGCCTTCCCGCACCACGGGTGTTGTTTACGAAATCGAGAGAACGAAAAGCGGATGTCCGGTGCTTTAACCGGATTTCAAACCAATGATGCACATGGGCTCCAGGATCCTGCGGAAACAAATGGCGTATGAACCAATTGTTGGTCACCGGCTGCAATGGGACTGCATCTCCTCACGATGCTCCACTGCCTTGTGGATCAAACCTTCAGGTCGAAGGCTCGGTGTGTGGCCCCCTAATAAAACCACCTACTTCGGTTTGGGCACTCGGGAAGTATCACAGCCCTCACACAAATCAAATGAGATTTGTGTGGCGCATATGTATTTGGTGCCTTCTTATACCATTTTCTATGTGTTGAAATAAATAAATGATGATAATCTAGGTTTTGCGCATATAGAAACTACGTTCCTGTTAAGTTTTCTATGGTAATTCAATGGATTAAACAAGAAATAGATTTGTATTTCATTGCTTTTCGTTAGTATTCTCCCTATTTTAATCATAAACTGAGAATAAGATTAACTAGTAAGCTTTTTAAGAATATGCGTTTAGAGAATGGATAATAATTTATCAACCAGTGAGCTGTTCGAAGCAGACAACGTAAGATGGTTACATGATATCGCGAATTGATTTACGTTAGGCTTGTACACCGTTGGTTACCGATTCATTTAGACGTTTGGGGCGGGGCCCATCGTCCTGAGTTCGACTGCTGGTTGCATGGTCATGAATGTGTATTACTGAGATTTTAAAATGTTTATTCAATGATCATATAGTAAGGCTGTGTCTTATTACTCAATGACAATTGGACTTGGTTCTCTCAAAGTGATCTTTGTCAGGAAGAATGGGTATGAAAAGATATGAGGATAAAATATACTTTTCCAAGTTTATTTTTGACCAAAATTATCAATGGTTTAAAAGAGTATTTTATTCAAAATTTTAGAAGGTGTTAAGGAACTATGGCTTACTTCAGAAGATCTTGGTGCTTACGGCCGTGATTTAGACAGGACTACATCATCTCTTATTTGTCCTGGATTATCTGAAAAATGGCCTCATCACATTACACTTGCTGATCTATTGGCTGGTCTTGTCCCAATTATTCCTGCTGGGTGTATGTTACGTTTGGGTATGACAAATCCGCCATATATATTAGATCAATTAGTTGAAATCGCGGAAGTATTGTCACATCCTAGAGTGTATTCATTTCTTCATATTCCTGTTCAATCTGGTAAGTTTTTTAAAATTTATTTTCATGTTCTGCTTATTATGGAATCTTTATATCAATATATAGGGTATTTCAGTTTTCTTCAATCAAAGTTAAATAGTGGCATCCTTGGCAGGTAGTAGTCTACTAGATGTGGCATTTTCTTGTTATATAATCCTTTAGTTCTGAAAACTTTCCCGGAGAACATTATGTAAATGTGACATGTAATGTCAGTAATAAGAATAGCTCTGATAATAGTTTCTACATCTATACTTCTTAGCTAGTTGCTCTGTATATATAGTCAAGGTATACTATACTGACGGTGTTGAATGAGCCAATCAGAATTAAGATAGAGCTTCATGGTATATTCGTTAAAAATTGAAAGTTCAGTGAATGATAGCTTGTATGCTATTATTAACCAGGCAAAAATTGACACTGTTTGGTTCCTAAAATATTTGAAATGGATAGAAAAAATATCTAAGCAAGCAAACAATGAATATAACACGATTTATTATTTATTATTTATTTTAGCACATAGATATTGGTACAAGGAGGCACCAAATACATATGCGTCACACAGATTTCATTTGATATGTGTGAGGGCTGTGATACTGCCCGGGTGCCCAGACCGAAGCAGGTGGTTTTCTTAGGGGGCCACACCCCGAGCCTTTCACCTAAAGGTCTGATCCACAAGGCAGTGGAGCATCGTGAGCAGATGCATTCCCATGGTAGCCGGTGAGCAACGATTGGTTCATACGCCATTTGTGCCTTCACGATACTGGAACCATTGATTTGGGATCTGGTTAAGGCGCCGGACATTCGCTTTTCGTCCTCCCATTTTCGTAAACAACAATGATGCCACGAGAAGGCAGTGAGTAGGACTTCCCTGGCAGAGGCTGTGTACGCGTGGCCATGTGAGAGCATTTCGAGAGGGAGAGCGAACTCTCCTCACTCTCGGCCATACCCGGGCCGATTTTGTGTTGAAATTCTTCATGGAATTCGCTGCATAGTCAAAGTTGTTTTTGTAGCTACGTAGTTTTCTCTCACTTTAAATTCTGACTAAAAAATATCAACCGCTAAGTAAATCAAATGATAGGCAAGCATCATTGCATTATAGTTGATGTCAATTAGTGACAAAACTCCTATAGGTTTTTGACTAAAACTCACAGGGCTAACTTGAATAGTTCAATGTGTTTACGTGAATTCATTAAATCCAAATAATTGTTTCACTGTAAGTTTACTTCTTTTTATTACTAATTATTTTGTAACTAAGCATTATTTTCTTATTAATATCGATAAGTTATTTAAGGTCCTGCTTCGATTTGAGCACCCGGGCAATATCACAGCACTCACACAAATCAAATGGGATTTGTGTGGCGCATATATATCTGGTGCCCCCTTGTACCAATACTTATGTGTTCAAATCATTAATAATTAATTGAGGTCTTCAGCATTTTATCACATTTATCTTCGTATTTTGAAAGTTAGAATTATATATTGTCTGGATTACTTAGGGTGAAGATATCCAAGACTACTTTACATTGGTGGTGGAAGTTATAGCTTGAAGGAAATCAATTTTCTTGTATTTTGTTTTGTTTTGTCACAGGTTCAGATGCTGTATTAGACGCAATGAAAAGGGAGTATACTATAGAAGAATTCTCAAATGTTGTAGATTATCTTATGCAAAATGTGAAACCGCCAAATTTGTAAGTTATCATTTGCTTATTGATCATATTTAAAAATGCAAGCAAATAAACGTTTTGTAGTCCCTTGTTAGTCGTCATGTTTTTACTAGTCTCTTCGTTTAATGGTACCGATTTTAATCGATATGTATTAAGATTTGTCCGTTTATAGACCCCCAAATCCCCTGGTATGGCCAAGAGTGGGAAAAGTTACCTCTCCCTCTCGAAATGCTCTCACATAGCAATGTGCATACAACCACTGCTAGGGAAGTCCTACTCACTGCCTTCTCGTGGCATTACTATTGTTAAGGAAATCGAGAGGACGAAAAGCGAATGTTCGGCACTTTAACAGGGTTGGTGGACACGAAAAGTCCATTTAGGCGAGTTGGTAAACCTTGTTCCCAAACCAATGGTGCACATGGGCTCCAATATCCTTTGAGAACAAATTGCGTATTACTTGTAATTGTATTGAACAATGTATTATCTAATGTTAATCGTGTTCTTTATTCTTGGTCGTCCATCCTGGTTCGGATATAACGTGACTAGTCTCATCGTAATATTGATGAGAAAGAGAAAAAAAAATCAACAATGAGATAATTCAAATCATTCCAAATTGGATTATCAGGTTGAAATTTTGTTGTATTTTGTGAGGACGGTAGCTTCCCGATTGGACAGTGCTAATAACCCCCTATGTGTGGATTGGATAGCTACAATGATGATTTTGTTTTTACTAAGAAAAACTATAAATACCTGACAGTTTTGTATTATAATTTGACACTGTCTGGAATAACATTTCTTTCACTTGTCTTCTGTCTTCTTATTTGCGAATTGGAAGGGTTCTAGCGTTCAAGTGCTCAAGTTATACGCGGTATATCAAGAATATAAGCTCTAGATATAATACATTTATAGTACGCTTTTGTTTTACTGGTTACGGATTTTCTCTTTTGTTGATTTGGACGATGTAACACGTTTACTGGTTTGAATCAATTGATGGTTGATCGTATTAAGCTAATAAAATTCAACGTATTTCATATATGGATGGACTACATCGAAAACACTGATTAATGTAACATTTTATATTCAGATTTTGTCAAGTTGTTTTAAACATTGTTCATATGTACACTTTAACGAGGTTGTAAGCCCTAATAACTCATCTTATTTATAGTTATCAGTATAAGGTTGTCGATAGAGAATGCTAGTGAGCGGCCTATGCTCCTCCACGAGAGTTAACACGGTAAGTATAGGGTTGTAGAGATTGTCAAGTCATAATTAAGATCATGAACCGATTTAAAAAAACAAACGATTTACTTACACTCTACTAATTATTTATCCATTGATTTTCCCCATTATCTTTAAACTTTATTATTAGACCTCCTGGTGCAGCACATGATTCTGTAAATGGATCTGGGGCGCTTACAATTGCCACTGATGTGATATGCGGTTTCCCAACTGAAACGGATAAAGATTTTAATGAAACTGTTGAATTAATTGAAAAGTATCAATTTCCTGTATTACATATAAATCAGTTCTTTCCACGTCCCGGTACACCTGCTGCTAATATGCCAAGGTATTTTCTAAAATTAGGAATTTTTTTCTGTTAATTGTTTATATTCCATAAATATTATTATTATCAGCATGGGGTTGTGGAGATTATTATGTTTTTGATTGAGATCATGAACCGTATGACGTTGGAACACCATTCAAAACCTGGAAGCTGTGACGACGGACCACGGGTGAACTCGAGGAAGCTGTAAAAGGCTCAGAAGGAGCCGAAAACGTTCCATCCAATCATCTTTCGGAAGAATATTCTAGAATTTCTACATGTAGCTTACCGATTGGATACTGCTAATAGCCCCCTGTATGCGGATTGGAGAACTGTAATGATGATTTCGTTCTCACTAAAAACTATAAATACCTGATAATTTTGTGCTATGATTGACACTGTTTGGAATAATATTCCTTTCATCAGTCTTCTGTCTTATTATTGCGACTTCGAAGGGTTTTGGTGTTCTAGTGCTCTGTTATACGCGGTATATCAAGAAATCAACTTTCAAGATATAACAGAAGCACAGCCGTTTCGCGCGCGAGACCGAAGGACCTGGGTTTGAATCCCGCAAGCGGGATCGTGGATGCGCACTGTTGAGGAGTCCCACAATAGAACAAAACGGTCTTCCAGTGCTTTCAATGGTGGTCCAACATCAATTGGTCCATGATCTCAATCATAAATATTATTGCTTGGAAACATTTCTAAGTGTTCCTTTGAGATTTTTAGGCTTCCAGTTCATAACCAGAAAATGTGTGATCCTGTTAATTGTCACACTCGAATTTCAGTTATTTAGTAATGACTAAATTTTGCATCAGGAATTTACATTTCAGTAGCATTGTAAAATATGACAATCATATACTGAATACTTTGTTTGCAAACTTCCATCATTTGTCCTTTACACTCTATATGATTCTTCCAGTTCACAATTCATTTTTATTTCTCTTTTTATTCTCTTTAAGTACATCTTAGCCTTCTGCTGCCAGCTATTCAACTTTTGATTAGTGTTACATACTACTTATGTCGACAGACATAAGTAGCATACAACACAGTATATGTAATCTTCACAGAGCGGGTTTAATTCAAAGTTTGCTGTTCAGTGAATTGTATAACAGTTTATTATTTGAAGAATATATATATATTCTCTAACTTATCATGCCATCTAATCTACGGTGTTGATTGAGTTCAATGTGAATTATGTATATCTATCATTCAACTGAATATCACGTCATTGAATTTCAATCAGGATTGAATAGCTCGTTACTACTCTCGTTGAGATTTCAGCTTTGATCAGTTCTAAGTTTCCTTCGAATTATCTATGTAATTTGTCGACGTTTTTATACCTCTAATCACTTAGCTAAACAGCGTTTTTTCTGGTGAAGCTTTATTTATTATTTATTTGAACATATAAATATTGATACAAAAGGGCACCACACAAGTCCCTTTGTTTGTGTGTGGGCTGTAATAATGCCTGAGTGCCCAGACCAAAGCACGTGGTTTCTTAGGGGGCTAAACTCAGAGCCTTCGACCTAAACGTCTAATCCACAAGGTAGGGAAACAACGTCAGGAGATGCACTCCCATGGTAGCCGGTGACCGACAATTGGTTCATACGCCGTTCGTTCCCTTAGAATCCTGGAGTCCATGTACACCATTGGTTTGGAACGAGGGTTTCTAACTCCTCTAGGTAGATGTTGCATATCTACCAACCCGGTTAGAGCGCCGTACATTCACTTTTCGTCCTCTCAATTTTGTTAACAACACCCCATCGTCGCGAAAAGGCATTGAGTAGAACTTCCGTGGCTATGAATGTATACGTGTGGCCATGTGGGAGTATTTCTAGAGGGAGCTGGCTCTCCCAACTCTTGACCGTACCAGGACATTTGGGGGTACTAAGGTATATTGCACATTCCTATCTATTTTTCATTTGAATTACTGCTATAAAATAACGAAATAGGATAATGACATTTCATCACCCTTTTATTTCTTCAATATTAGCGTACAAAAAATAATTGTTTATTGAGAGATTATTCCCAACTATATCATTTTCATTGGAACGATTTTATTGATCTGGAAAACACGATTCATTTGATTGACCAAACTCGGTTGGGACATACCTTCCAACAATTACGAAAAACAATAAATCTAGTCAGCTAACACTACCGATTTTCTGTGCATCGTTAAAGGGAATAAAAAATAACAGTGGTAACAAAACAAAAGGTGATTTTGTTAGAATGATAATCATTAAGTTGTGAATGTTACCCCAACAATCGGAATATCGACTTTGTTCCGCGATCATTACTAGATAACTAAAGAGAATTGTGTACATACCAATTAAAATACTATACGAATGCTAGTGCTATTCCGCAGATTGAGCTCACTCTTGATACCATTAAATGCCTAGGAGTACTGTAGAACTGTTTCGTCATAATATCCCCATCTACAACCTGGAATCGAACTCAGGGCATTCGGTCTTGTGCGTGAGTGCTCAACCTCTAAATCACTGAGCCGGTATCTAATGGTTTACATATATAACTTCAGTCAGTTGACGACATTGCGTGAGCGTCTCTCGATTGTAGAATTTTCATAGTTTCGTTACTTGTGTCCGAGTCGTTGGTTCACACTGTTCAAGAGTCCTATACTAGGATGGAACAATTGTCCAGTGCTTCGTGGTTTTCAATGGTTGTTTTGCTTAGTTTGTTTCGTAATTTGAACTATGGTAAATTCTACAACTTTCACAAAATCCTATACTGAAAAAAGTATTTTTGCTTCCAATGTCTTCTGTATACATGAAGCTCAACTTCTGTGACACCTCGTTCATACAGTGACCAAAATCAATACAGAATGTATTATATGTTTATTTTTAAGTAAGAACATAGTTGATTGTAATGTTAGTGAAGATAGTCAAACAATTTACGATACTCTATTATTGTTTTTCTTTATTTATAGAAAAGCTAGTTCTTCCGAAGTAAAATCTCGTACACGTAGATTACACGATCTTTTCAGAAGTTATCGAACTTATGATGGTCGTATTGGTTGTGAAGTTCGTGTTCTTATTACTGAACCGAGTTTTGATGGTAAATTTTGGGTTGGTCATACAAAAGCTTATGAACAAGTATGTGTAAATTATTAATGCAAATTATCAACATACTTATATTGCTTGTTGCTTTTTGTATGGATGTTTTTTTTGTCATTTTATCATCAAGAAAGATCAATATGTTCCATGAGGTTTTCATGGTTCTTGATGTATCAGGTCAACTCATTTTAAAACTATTTTTTAATAATATTGAATATTTTCAAAGTTGAATTCACGAGTCATTCTAAGATAGACCACCATTAAAAACCTGAAAGAACAAGACGACCGTTTCGTCCTAGTACCGACCTCCTCAGCAATGCGCATCCACGATCCCGTACGCGGGACTCGAATCTAGAGTGTCTGTTTGATTTCATTGCCTATATTCCTCTGACTCGCGAGGACAAAGAATGGGCTTAAAGTTCTCTTTCCATTCAGCGGTACTGAATTGTGCTCAACCCTTCATCTATTGTCTTAGGTGGATAACTGTCTCACACCCGACACAGATTGGAACCCACGTTCGCGTGCAGGATCGTGGATGCGCACTGTTGAGGAGTCCCACAGTAGGACGAAATGGCCGTTCAGTACTTCCAGGTTTTCCATGGTGGTCTAGCTTCAATTGACTCATGATCTCAACCATTAAAATTACTATAATATCCCACGTTCACACGTATGGCAAGTTAATTTGCCTTAAATATCTACACTAGATTCCCTTCCAGTGTGTCAATTCTACAGGACTTCAATACTACTCAGATGATCAAGAACACGTGATTAGCCTGACTAGAATGTCAATATATTTTCACACCAAAAACCCAATACAATCCAACAGTAATCAATAACCAATCAATCAATAATAATAAGAATAGGGTAATATATAACTCATCTGACACCTGTCAGACTGCTATGTTTGAAGCTTTCACGAGTTCACTTAATCTGCGAACGAGAACAAGACTCAGTGACCAAAGACCAGCCCCGCTAACTAGAGGGAGAAGTCAGAGCTTGGAATGGGAAGGATATTCTTCAAAACAGCCAGAGACGAGTGATAACAACAAACACAATTCAAAATGTATATATACAGTGCAAAACTGTCCTTTGTAAAGTTACCAAATAGCATACCAAAAGACGCACCGGACCAATAGCATTTAAGATATTTCCCAGTGGGAAATACGACATGAAGGTGACAAAAGCGCCTTTGGCGCGAAAATAAAGAAATTAAAATTTTCTAAATAAAATTACAAAATTAGGTCCTTTCCCAAGTAAGTTCTGGGGATCTAACGTCCCCAACACAAACTATCTACATTGTCTGACTAGGCAGACAATCAATCACTACCGTTCTCGTCCACACATCTTTGTTTCTTTTTTCTTTTGGGGTGGTGTGAAATAACTACCTTAATAATACTTACATTTATTTAATTATTATTCCAATTTCTATGCTTATTTTCATAGATTTTATTACCAAAAGATCCGGATGTTTATGGTCGTATAGTACTTGTACGTATTATAGAATGTGATAAATTTTTTATGCGTGGTATCATTATTGATTCTGGACCATTGGATTCTATTATTTTCTCAGATAATAATTTCAATTTATCATCTTTACCTTTATTAGTACAAAATTCAATTCAATTATCTAAAATAAATTATACTACTATGGTAAAACCAAATCAATTTAGTATATATACGTTGATTAATTCATTACGAAGTGATAAAACATTGGTTAGTAAATTTGTTTTAAATATCATATAATATATGTATATTTTATTTTATAATGTGAGTGCAAGAAGGCATTAAATACATATGCAATATACAAGTCACTTGATGATATATGTGAGGGTTGAAATATTGCCTGGGTGTCCAAACCGGAACATGTGAGTCACTTCTCGAGACTTTGACCTAGAGGTATAATTCACAAGGTAGTAGAGCAACGTAAGGAGATGCAGTCCCATGGTAGCCGGTGACCAACAATTTGTTCATATACCATTTGTTCTCTGAGGATTCAGGAGCCGATGTACACCATTGATTTGGAATGAGAGTTTGCAACTCCTTTAGGTGAACTCTCTGTATCCATTAACCCGGTTAAAAGCGCCGGACATTCGCTTTTCGTCCTCTCGATTTCGTAAAAAATCCATCTGTCGCGATAACACAGTCAGTAGGACTTCCCTGACAGTGGCTGTATACGCATGGTCATGTGAGAGGATTTGGAGAGAGAGAGCTCTCTCGACCTTCGGCTGTACTAGGACATTTGGGGGCATAGTATTTGTAACTCATACAATGTATATTGTTTGATAGATGCGAATGAATTCATGAGCCGATCTAAGTAGACCACTATTTAAAACCTACATGCTCTGAATGATCATTCTATTCTAGTGTGGGATTCCTCAGTGGCTGTGGTATGTGTCCGAAATCCCACAGGCGGGAATCGGATGCAGGACTTTCAGTCTTGAAAGAGGGAAGACTATAACCAACTGCATATTGTTCACCATTTCACAAAGATTCACGTTCATTTGTTACTACAGAAATCTATGTATCACTCACAAAAAGTGCATAGGAAACTGGGTTCAGTTTATTATATATACCTTATGCCTAAAGAAATCATGCAAGAATGTTTGGGATGAGTTTCTCATACTTTAAATACAAAATGTTGTTTTAGATCTAGTCTGTGCCAGTGCGTTGACTACCGCACTTGTAGTTGAAGCCTCAACTTATCTATTGGGTCCGTACTTAACAAAACACTAACATATATACAGAAAACTTGATTTACCCTTCCAAAATTGTGCTACCTGTTGTACAGATAGAATGTCCGTCTGCCAATCAATGGGTGAGTGCACTTGGGAACTGTTTTTTCTTCATCAGTATATGGCTATTAAGCATGGCTTATAAAATTGGCCACTGTTTATCCTGGTTTACAGATCGCGATACTACGTATTATTGTTGAACCATTTATTGAGTGGAATTCATCACTGTATATCAACCTCCTTGATTATGAGTAGGCGTTTGACAGTGTGGATATATGAACCTCTTTCGATACTATGGTGTATCTAAGAAGATCGTCACTATCACACTGACTTCTTACGACGAACTACACTGCAAAGTGGTGCATGGAGGACAGCTGACAGATGCATTCCAAGTGGGGTCTGGTGTCAGACAAAGCCGCTTACTCCGATTCTTCGTTCTTCTGCTGGTCGACTGGATTATGAAGACCTCCACAACAGAAGGGGAGTACTTAATGCAATGGATAGCTTGCATGCAGCTAGACGATTCGGACTTCGCAAATGATCTAGCTCTTCTATTCTATACACAGGTAAAGACAGCGAATATAACAACAGTCTCTACAACAGTAGGCCTCAACATACACACCAGAAAAACCAAGTTCCTTAAATACAACACGGAGAACGCCAACCCAATCACCCTCGATAGAGAAACTCTGGAAGATGTGGAAACTTTCACGTGCCTGGTCAGCATCATCGATGAACAATGAGGATCTGATGCAGACGTGAAGGCAAGTATTGGCAAATCAAAGGCAGCATTCTTACACTTGAAGAGCATATGGAACTCAAAACAAATTTTAACCAATATCAAAATCAGAATCTTCAATATTAACGTCAAGTACGAAAGTCAAGTATTTATAAACAATTGTCTACGCAAGATACTCAATGTTCGTTAGCTGGTTATCACTTGCAACAACCTACTGTGTGGGGAGAACAAACCGACTTCCAGCTGAAGAGAAAATTAGGAAGAAACGCTGAAGGCGGTTAAGAAATACATGAAACTTCATCACGGTGCACGCCCTAACATGAAAAATGCAGACCGAAGAAGACGTTGGGCTTGGAGTAGGATACAGATATTAAAACAATGAATAACACTTGGCAACAACTGGGAAGGAGATTGGAGTATAGAGTTGGTTGGAGAATTCTACTTGGCGGCCTGTGCTCCACGAGGATTAACAGGCGTAATGAAAAAAGGTAGTGGCAACTGATCTGAAACAAGGGATTTCGACGAATGATATCATCTTCATCTCTATGTTCATATATACATATATATAAACATGTTTTCATTTTATTATCAATCTTATTTTTCTTACTATTATAGGCATTTTACATGGGCTATATGATACTTATAATAGCTGGAATCTGTTCCGCATGGAAATTTACAGATTTGGATCTATACAAGAGGTTTTCTCTTACTTGATTCTATATGTCAATGAAATGTGATAAATTGACTATGTATATACATTTGATTTTTGTTCTATTTCGAATAATACATCTATTCAGAAGTAATTGTTTGATTCTTTTTTTTTTGACTAATTCAATAATGACGTGTGTATGTCTGTGAATTTGGGATCGCATAGTTGTTGTTTTCTTTTTGAAAGAAAAGGCGATTGCATGTGATAAAGTGCTCTTCATTTCATTTGATCCGTTCCACTTGTGAATTTTTCCTATGATACCCCCCCCCAGAAGTATAAGAGAACAAAACTTTTGCCTGAGATACTGTCAATTAATAGATTTTGGCAAATATTATTGTTAGACAAAAGTAAACGATCTCACAGTATCGAACGTCTTGACAAATTCCAGTAATAGTGCGTGGACAAGAGCTTTTTGATCACATCACTCCTGAACTGATGAGGCGTTTGTGGAGTGCAAGACCTGAGATTAGGGAGTGGAGTGTTGAAGAAAAAGCATGAAAGACATATCCAACTAAATCGCCTGGTATGTTTTTGATGTTACAAGCAAATAAAGAGGATTAAGCGTCTGCTACAAACAACCGGCTTTTACCTCGCAATCTTCGTGACCATCTTTGCAGTCTGTTATTGTGTCAACTTTGTTAATTTCTGGTAAAAAATAATCTCTGTAACATATCGAATCTGTCATTTATTACCGTATTATAGACTTGGGTAATCGTTTGTTTCTTTATTTATTTATTTTTAAACATTGGTACAAGGAGGCACCAACTAGTTATGCGCCACATAAATCATTCGATTCATGTAAGGGCTGGGATATTGCCCGGGTGCCCGAACTGAAGCAGATGGTTTCCTTAGGGGGACACATCCGCAGCCTTAGACCTAAAGGTCTAACCCACAAGGCAGTGGGGCAACGTAAGGAGATGTTGTTATATGATAAAAGGTGACCAACGATTGCTTCATACGCCATTTGTCCCTTCAGGTTCCTGGAGCCTATGTACATCATTAATTTGAAATGGTGGTTTTCCGACTCCCTAGGTGAACCCTCCATATCTATCGAGCTGGTTAGAGTGTCGGACATTCGCTTTCCGCCCTCTCAATTTCGTAAACAGTAGTAATGCCGCGAGAAGACAGTGAGTAGAACTTCCCTGGCAATGGTTGTTGTTCATAATTACTCTGTATCTATCGATTTTTTCAATGTTGTTTTTTTTAGATTTGTCAATATGAACTATGGTAATCCAAAAAACTCTGCTGCAATTTTAGAAAAAAGTTTGACTAAACTACGTGGTGATGTAAGTTGTAATTTTCTTATACTATATAAATTTCCTTAGGTTAATATCGCGTCTTTTGCTTATTTATTTGTGGAGTTAGTCAAATATTCAATGCGTAATGTATCCAGTATGGATCTTGTTCAGAAAAGGTAAGTTTTTCTTGTGTAACGTGAATAATTTATACTAAAGCCATGGAAAATTCCAATTATAATGAGATTATCTATTGGTATTTGGAGGTTAATTATAATTTGTTTATGGTTAGTGAGTTAGTTTCCTACGGGATGGGGTCGCTAACCCCATGACTGACTCTCCAACTTTATCCGGGCTTGGGATCGGCGGTAGCCTCAGAGGGGCTCTGTGTGAAGTTAAGTATAATTTGCGGTAGCCATCTAACCCTTAAATGCCAGAACACTTTCAGATACATGTTATCCAACTTATTATACAGTTTTTGTGAACGAGGTCACAGGTAGGAACAACCATTACAGACTATCTTGGTAAAATCTGAGAAACATACAGTAATCCTTCATTTTCAAAATATCCGTCAATTGTCTTAGACTTTGTTGCTCCTTCGTTTTCATACCAATCACTCTCTGTTCTCGTTCTCTTTGATTTTTTCAACCTTCTGTCGCTAGCCTTTCCATTTTCAATTGATGATACATACCACTTATTTCTGTCAACATCACTAGCACTCATCATGCAGTCTCTTACTAAACGTATTTATTTATTTAGGCACATAAACATTGGTGGAAAGGGGCACCAAGATTTCTATGCACCGCATAAATAGTTATTATTCAATATCTATGGGCTGAAATACCTCCCGTGTGTCCAAGCCGAAATAGATGGTTTTCTTAGGGAGACACGCTGCGGGCCTTTGACCTAGAGGTCTAATCCACAAGTCAGTAGAGCAACGCTATGAAATGCAATCCAATGTTAGCCGATGACCAACAATAAGTTCATACCCCATTTGTTCGCTCAAGATCCTATAACCCATGTGCATCATTAGTTTGAAATCATAGTTTCCCAATACCTTTAGGTGAATTTTCTTTACGAAAGTGAGAGGACGAAAAGCGAATACCAGGCGCTTTAACCGGGTTGGTGGACATGGAGAGTCCATCTAGGGGAGTTGGACAATCCTCATTCCAAATCAATGGTGAACATAGGCTGCAGGATGTTGAGGGAAGAAACGGCGTACAAACCAATCGTTGCTCACCGGCTACCATGGGACTGCATCTCCTCACGATGCTCCATTGCCTTGTGGACCAAACCTTCAGGTCGAAGGCTCCACGTGTGGCCCCCTAAGAAAACCACCTGCTTCGGTCTGGGCATCCGGGCAGTATCACAGCCTTCACACAAATCAAATGAGATCTGTGTGACGCATATGTATTTGGTGCCTCCTTGTACCAATATCTATGTGTTCAAATAAATAAATAAATAAACCACTAACCCATATGAGAACATTTCGATTAGTTTCTTTCCATTATCAACTGTACCACCAGATCATTGACAATTTCTATAGTCCTATTTTTTTAAAATTATAACTCCTGTTTAACCCTAATGCCGAGTACGGCTAAAGGAGGAGGGTTGAGCATAAAGTTAGCAACACCATCCTGTAGAAAACAGCCTTATTAAAAAACAAACACCAACCAGTAGTCCTATTTTTCTGTTTCTAATTATAACTCTGCCTATGTAACTCTTCTAGAATTACTGCCCTAATTCGAAGCTCGAATCAAAGAGAGGAGGATTGGATATGAGATCACCGACCCTCCCCCCCCCTCATCCCATAGAAAACAAACACTAACCAGTAGTCCTAATTTTTTTTTCTTTTTTCTTTCAATAGATTATCAGATTTTGGTAAATTCATTGGTGAACGTATGATTGATGTAGTTTATCTACGTGATAAATCAACTAAACGTGATATACGTTTATATAATGCCTTAATTTTTTTAAAATCAAATTTTTGGAAAAATTTATTCAATAAAGAAGCTGATGAATTAGAACGTGATGGAATTGATGAAAATATTTGTAAAATTAAAATAAAATAAAACTCATTTTTTTTTTTTTTTAGTTTATATGATTGAACATGAACCAATAGTGAATCGATTTACTCGATTTACTTATGAAGAAAAAGATGAAAAACGTAAAACATGTAAGTTTCTCTTTCTTGTTCTTGTTTTTCTTCTTTTTCTCTAGTTTATGATAATAATCGGTTTTTTGATTACGTCTAATGTTGTTATTTACAGTTAAGGCTTTATTATTTTGATGGAATTTTGTTCTTTGAACTGAATGGTTTTGTCGTGGAGCTTTCAGCGTTCTTCTCCTGAACGATATCATCATCAGCGAAAACTTCAGATAGTAGTGAAGTCTTTACACGTTTATCTTAGATGTATATCTACACTAGATTTTCAACTAACCACCCCCAATCCCAGTGTATTTATTCTACAAGACTTCAATACACCTCAGATAGATGATCAAGAACACATGATTAGCCTGACTAGAATGTCAATATATTTCCACACCAAAAACCCGATACAATCCAACAGTAATCAATAACCAATCAATCAATCAATCAATAATAATAAGGATAGGGTAATATATAACTCATCTGACACTTGTCAGACTATCTACATTGTCTGACTAAGCAAACAATCAATCATTATCATTCTCACCCACACATCACTTTTTCTTTTTAATTAATTATATTTTATTCAATAAATTTTAGCTGCTCCATTGAATATTGCAGCGTTCAATGCTGGAATTGTTGAAGCATTCTTATCAACTATTGGTTTTGTAAGTTATTTATGTTGTTAACTGTTTCTTTTTCTGTTTTGGTTTTCTAGAATTTATTATTTATTTGAACACATAGATATTGGTACAAGGAGGCACCAAATACATATGCGCCACACAAATCTCATTTGATATGTGTGAGGGCTGTGATACGGCCCTGGTGCCCTAACCGAAGCAGGCGGTTTTCTTAAGGGGTCACACACGGAGCCTTCGACCTGAAGGTCTAATCCACAAGGCAGTGGAGCATCGTAAGGAGATGCAGTCCCATGTTAACCGGTGACCAACGATTTGTTCATTCAGGATACTGGAGCCCATGTGCACCATTGGTTTGGAATGAGGGTTTTCCAACTCCCTTATGTGGACTCTCCATATCCACTAACCCGGTTAAAGCACCGGACATTGGCTTTTCGTCCTCTCAATTTCGTAAGCAATAGTAATGTCAGGAGAAAGAAGTGAGTAGGACTTGCCTGACAGAGGTTATTTACGCGTGGTCATGTGAGAGCATTTCGAGAGGGAGAGCGAACTCTCCCCACTCTCGGCCGTACCACGGCATTTAGGGTTTTTCTAGAATTAATGGTTATATAATTGTTTTTAATATGGAAGGTAACTTGTATTATAGTGAACAAAAACACACAAGTGGGAACAATCGATTGTACTTCAGCACACAATTACAGAATATCTTGGTAAAATCTGAAAACGTTATAGTTAAGAACTCACTGACCGAGATCGGCTACCCCAGTGCGTTCATTAAGAAGTACATGTATAACATAAAAAATAAGTCGGAGATTTCTACTGTTCGAAAGAAGTCTTTATACATGAAACTACAATTCAACGGAGATGTGGCTAGTGATACTCTCGAATATAGGTTAAAACTTATGATTTGTAAAGTCGATTCACTAAAGAAAAACAGCCTTATTCAATATTAATCAAGAAGTTTGCGTTGATGATGTTGTTCACAAGGACGATGAGAACTCCATAATCAAATCCAGCGTAGAGAACGAGACTCCATCAAAAGAAAAAGAGTTTAGTAAGTGTTTATTATGAATACAGATTGTATGTTCTATAATACATGAAAAATTCATTGGATATTTCACCTTAAGAAGTAAATTGCCTTTCTTTATTTTTTCTATAGCCTTGTACAGTTACGGCAACCTGGTACAAGGGAACTGCTTATGTGATTAAATTTGACGAGTCCGTGAATATTCGTGAAAGACAATTGGATAATCGATGAATATAATTCGTATTAGGCTAAGTTGCATAAAAACTTTATCAAGATCTGATGAATGACCTAACTTTCCTGTGATTCTCGATTTACTAAATACATTGATTTTTACATCAGTTTTCTACAAATATTTTATTTGTTACCGAAAGCATTTGAATACTAGGGATTTCAAGGTTTATAGTATGTTAATACAAATGTCAGTTCGAAAAGGAATGGTATCGATTTATGTCATAATTACTTAGCCCTAGAAAACACAGAATCGGTGATAGTCATCGTAAAGTCATGGGATGTTAACATTTCCGGTAGTACATTGTACACTTGTGTATTCAAACCGCTCATATACAATAAATGTATGTCAACATTGAAAAAGTTAGTTTTTGGTTGAGGCAACGGATACAGTTAGTGTAGCTTTCATTTAAAACATGTTGATCCGCATAAACTACCTCTACTACTACTCTACGCTTGTTCTCTTAAAATTGGCCATTTAGAAAGGTGATTTCAATTAGCGAAATATTATCACCGATCTCTTTTAGGCTGTTATTTTATATATAATGCTGTCGATAGAAAGCCTTAATCAGTAATAACGCGGAAACACTCTTCCGAATCAATCAACTAACATATTTGCTAAGTTTATTTATGATGATTTTAGACGCAGGGTATTAGGGAATGACGGTAAATCACTTGATGAGGTTGTTAATCTTCACCAACTGAGATGGTTGGGCCACGTGTTGCGTATGCCTGAACACCGATTACCATGACGCGCAATGCTGACCAGTGTTGGAGACGGTCGGAAGGAAGTTTGGGGTGACCAAACCAGAACGTGGCATCAGACTATAAAGTCACTAACTTCTGGTCTGAGCCATGTTGGTAGATGCAGACTATCGTAGTCAATAATTGGATACTTTGAGTGACATGGGCCAGCAGTGGAATTCAGGACGCGCATTTCGTCCTATTCGGGATGTACCTGCATCCTAGAGTTGATGTTGTTTGCTTATAATGCTAGTTACTCAAGGCAATAATCGAGGTAGTCTGCACAGGATGCACGTATGACAATAAGAGATTGGTCAATTGCAGTCCTAAACACCCAATAGGGAAATTCGAAGAAACAATACAAAATGGATTTATACTTTATACCTTTCTTCCTACGGACTAATTCTTTCTCCCTGTATTACATCCTTAGACGCAATCTTTTCTCTATACATTACCACCACCGAATTGACTATTTCTATGAATTTGGTGTTCATCTCGTTGTGCTCATAAGGTACGGCAACTTGGACTGACGCATATATGTGCCTGGTCCTACACTCGAAGATGACTAACTGTCTCAAGAACAAAAGATACTGATTTAACATAAATAGGTTATTATTATTGTTTACAAAACTTTTTAAGAAATGTGTGCACAAACACTGAAAACATTGTAGGAGACAAAATGTCTACCAATTGGGTTGTGCATTGGCCAAACGACGCATTCGTCTGGGGAAAGGAAAGAAAAATGTATGGTGAAAATGAGGATACAATAGGTATATAAACTTTTAAACATGAAGAATGTGTGGTTGACGAAATAATCCAAATAAGGTTTAGATCAAGTAATCTGTTAAGAGTTTAGATTAGTTGAAGTAACTTTTTCGTACGAACTGAGAAAACTTTCATATCAGACCCATACATAGGAGAGTCAGTCAGTCAGCAACAACGTAGAACTTCGTACGTACGTACATCAGTTCGAGTTGTCATACCACATTAGCACAGAGATACAACTGTCGATTCAAATCCCGTAGTGGTAGAGGTAATAAAAGTGTAAGCAGTAGTCGGAAAGATTAGGGTTTGAAGATGTTATTAAAGGAGTATAATCCAGTCAAATAAATTTGGAAAGAGAAAAAAAGCAACATGAAGAATTCGGGAGAACACAGAGTGGATGCACCTGCTCATATTATTGAAAACGATTTTGAGCCATATCATTCAAGGTCTCTAACCATTAGTTGCTATCGTTTCGTAGATCCCAACCAGGTAGTCTATACCTACCAACATGGCTCAATACACTTGTCAATGACTTCATGGATTTGTGCCATGTTATTAAGTCAGCTGATTGCAATTTTGTTCTACGTATAGTTGTTTAAAATAGGTAGTGAACATGATTATTTATGGTTAATAAATCTGAATGGGCCTTTGTTCATTGACAGTACAACATTTTCACTAGTAGTACTAGATGCCATATCACAATCTAAACGAGTATTTATGGTATGTTTAGGATATATAATAGGAACTAACAACAAAAAATGCCTAAAATAAATTTGAAAATCATCAATAAAAGTGAATTTATTCGACTTTACTTCTCATTCGACATAAATGAAAAAGATAAAAATGGGGACAATGTGCTTGTTTGTTTGTCTTGCGCGCGAACGCCTAATCTTTAGACCATTGAGTCGGCGTCAAATAGTGTTAATGTCTAACCTCAACCAATCCACGAAATTGCGCAACCATCTTCCATTGTACTGAGGTAGATACCTATCCCTACCCGACACAGATTAGCTCTACTGGTCACGGTTTCCCACTACAACTCCGGGAATCCCCTCACGAAGATAGTCACACAAATGTAATCAATCTGAGCTATTTTTTCCGTCCATCAAAATTCATTCAGTTGTTTACATAAAATGTAGAAAGGAAAAATTAACAATGATATGTCTATCAAACTTCTATGCTTGAAGCGATTGCAAATTCACCTAATCTGTGAACGGAACAAAGACTCAGTGATACAATGACCAATAAGCTAGCTATTCCGATGTGTCCTAACCCTGCTAACTAGAAAGAGGAGTCCACGTTCAGAAGAGGGAAATATATTCCACAAGCAGCCAGAAGCACGAACAACAACAAGCACAACTCAAGTATATATATCCAGCATAAAGATGTCCTTGGGGAGCGTTACAAAATAGCATAGTGAAAGAGACAACGAACCAATAGCATTTAAGGTCCTCCCAAGTGGGAAATACGGCATGAAGGTGAAAATGGGTGCTTATGGCGCGAAAACAAGAAATTCAAAATAGAATTACAAAAATAAGGCATTTACCAAGTAGGTTCTGGGGATCTAACATCCCCAACAGCTACTAAACATAGTATATTCAAATTAACCAGTATTGATCATTTTCTCTGCCTCATGGTGTATAATGAGGAATGTGAAAATATCACAATTTCAACGGCAAGACTATTATTTATCGAAGAACCAATCAGATTTAGGTTATCAGGTCTTGAACTATGGCGCGGAATTCGTTCACTTATTTGGTTAAATACTACTTTGACATTATAGCTGATGTCATTTCATGATGAAAACCATAAGTCTAATTCCTAACCTTAACCATCAACTGTAAATCATAATTCTAATTCCCCATACTGGTTTATAACTCTCATTTAGACCTAGCTATTACGTGGACATCAACTTAGAGTCGGTCAAAGGTTGCCCGTATATTAAAGTCCCATGTCAAATTTGCTAGATTCACAAGACTATTAAACTTAAAGATAGATCGTGAATTCAACATATGTTGATTTGTCAAACTCAAAGGACTTCCTTTTACTATGCATTAATGATTTATTTGATTGTAACTTTCTATAGTTGGGGCTATAGTGATACTTACCTGGTATTACGATCTTGATCGCGTATCTTTTTCTCCATTTCTGCATCCGTAAGAACTTCAACAACTGGACTCCATTGATCAGCTTCATTTGAATTACGGAAAACTACATCGACTGTCGGTAAAGGAGATTCACTGGAAGAGTAAAAATGAAACTTTAAAAAGTGTTATAACATATGTAAGCAGTTCATTGTATCATTTGGGAAAAGCCGAGAGTTATGTAATTGCTTGTCAAGTTGTACATTCTACACACTTTAGATGTCGATGAGTGTTATATTATTAAGCCGATCGATTTAATCATGAAGTTTTCACCATCTTCTTAGACAAAATGATCAGCACAAATGTAAATCACTACACGTGTACTAGAATAATAATGACATAACAGTATCATAGATACTTTAAACAGAGATGGATGATGGCCCCACGTTTCGTCTTACTTGGAACTCGTCAGCTGAGAGTACCTACGATTAATAAATAGAACGAAATCTGGATCCTGGATACCACTGCTCACCACAATCTATCTCTGCTTTAAAGACTTGTGACTTAGTGGCGATATCGAGGCAATCCGCAAATATGCCAATAAGATACTGATCATTTGCAGTTCATTTAATCTGTGAACAGGTTATTTCATATTTTTCGAACAGATATGATCTGAGGAATTTTAACGCTTTATATAATTCTCGGTAATGATAAACAGACCCTGTACTTGACTTAGACAGATTCTGTGTATGTAAAGTGGGATACCACACTATCTAAATCAAAGTAGTAACTAGACTATTTGTTTTACACTGTGAAATACCATAGTAACTATTAGTGTGTCTTGTCGATAATTTATGACATTCCGTATAACGTATCAATGTAGTGTACCGTATCATAGTACTGATCAATATAAGATTGTCTTGAATACATCTACAAACAGTGTACAACAGTGAACCGATTGAAATCATAACAGTTATGGTAGAGGAAATTGTTAAAAACAAAAGAATGGTATTACTATTATGACTGATGGAAGAACACACACAAACTATACTTAGGCTGTTGAAAAATACAAAATATGCTATACGTGTGTGTGTGTGTGAGTGAGTGAGTGAGTGAGTGAGTGAGTGAGTGAGTGAGTGAGTGAGTGAGTGAGTGAGTGAGTGAGTGAGTGAGTGAGTGAGTGAGTGAGTGAGTGAGTGAGTGAGTGAGTGAGTGAGTGAAAAGGTAGCCACAACATCATTCATATTATAAAATCAAACAAAGTAATTACCTGAAAGCATAAATTTTCTGATGCCAAGCAAGTTGTCCACGAATACTATAAGCAACAGCTGTAACAAATTCTCCACCTAAACCTAATTCAGCACAAAGTCTTGAAGCAAATTGTTCTGGTGAATTATTTGGTTCAGAAAGATCCCATTCAAATTGATCCACTAAAGAAATATTGCCTACATGTATATTTAAACGAATAATAACTCGTGTATCAGTTTGTCCAACTAGAAAATCATTCATGGGATGAGCATCAATCTGGGGGGGTCAAAAAGGAAGGAAGAATTTACCGAAGACAATATAAAGAAGTTTTTGTGGAGATTTAACGGACAAAGACACTTATATTAATGGGGCAAGTGAACCACTGGAAATACAAGATACATTAGGCAGTCGTGTGTTTTTGTTCAAAAATCGGGATATTGACCACATTAAACGATTAAGTTCAGATCTAATGATGAGTGTGTTACCATTAAAGATGACTTATTTTATAAAAATAAACTGAGTGTATATCATGGTGTATGCTATTGATGTCTGTCGACATCAGTATTATGTAAAACCGATCGGAAGTAGAAAACCCTGGCAGCAGAAGACTAAGAAGATCAAGTTCAAGAGAATAGAAAAGAATTACGAATAGGAGGAATCATACAGAATGTAAAGGACGAATGATGGAAGTATTCAATGTATGATTTTCATATTTTACCAAGATATTCTGTAATTTCATATTAAAATACATTGGTTATCCCCCACCTGTGTTCTTGATCACAACGTATCTGGCAAAATGAAGTTTGATATCACTCACTAACATGATGAGAGAATCGAAATATTTTGTGTTTGTCACGTTATAACTACTACTACTACTATTCTATGATTTTATGACCGATAGCTTAGATTATATTATCACTTGACTCGATAATCGATCGACACAGATTGGATCACTGTATACCAGATACACAATTCACAACCAAATATAGAGAAATAGAGCATAGATAAGACAATACTTTATCTAACTCAATTACAATCAGTCTACAATCTGTGAGTTCACAGTATAAATTAATGATAAGAAAGGAAATTACAAATTAAAATAGACAATAATCCGTATTTGTCTGTTCATGCTCAGTAGTTGATCATATGTTGCTTTCACTAAGCACATATCACTTATTTAGTAAGTACAGTTCCTTTATTCACCCAATTTTAAGAATAATATGTGTGGTAAATTAATCAATTGAGATAGACAAAACTTATACCAAAGAGATTGTGATTTCTCTGTTAACAAACATATTGAGATAAACGAGGTAGTTTGACCTAAATATGTAATTTAGCTATACAGAAGGAAGTATCTGTGTATGCTATGTATATATGACCTGAGTAGTTCAACTAGCCTAAACATTTGAATTAAATTTCATTAAGGATTTCAAGAATTTAATCATCAATCCAATATTCCCTATATATGTTGCTATAAGGTATTTTATTATACTATCAAACGTATGATATAACCATTGAGTACAAGTTATAATATTATATTAATACGATGTGATGAAATTAGCAAGATAAATAGTGAATGAGTCGAAATAATACCACCAAATGCCCTGGTACGGCCGAGGGCGGGGAAAGTCCGCTCTCTCTCTCTCTCTATCTCCAAATGCCCTCACATGGTCAGGGAAGTCCTACTCACTGCCTTCTCGTGGCGGGGGTGTTATTTACGAAATCGACAACAACACGTACAGGTAAATAATATACTCGCTACCAGTAAGCCTGACTATGATACCTAGACTTGCAGAGACAAACTGTATGAACTTGGTTGGCATGTAAAACCTTTCTCCTGCGAAGCTTTTCTGTTTACGTTCACTTGTCAGTTGGTATAATGATATATTATAATTATAATATCTTTAACTGTGTAATTCAGGAAAGGTTCCGCCTTCAGGCGATTATATCTAATCTCTACCTTCATGATAGAGAGATATAGTCGAAAATATAGAGAAATAGATTTGCAAATCAGCGACGATGAGTACCTCGGATGAAAGTGGAGTAAATGATTGAAGTAAAATTAACAACAGCTGACCGTCACGAAACAAGCACGATTCAAATCCTAATCGATATATAGGACTACGTTCGAATACTGAATTATATTTATGGTACTATTTAGCCTTTATGATTGCAGCTTACACTCAAAGCAGTGGAGTTATGGATGCGCACTGCTGAGGAATCCCATATTAGGTTTAAATAACTTTCCAGTGCTTTCTACCTGTCTAACTAAGGTTACACTATGATGTTAACTATAAGATTTAGAGATCTCTCGCAAACACCTATACCAATCAAAACCATATTATTTGATTATAGTAAGAAACTCTTAGCACAAGATATTGCACTGTAATAAGTTTCCTTATGACTGTATAAAATACTACACTTTTTTTACCTGTTGTCTCATAGCATTCACAATAGCTGGAACAAAATTTATTGGATTCAAATCTAAATCATCACAAAGTACTTCAGCCATTTGTTCCAATGTGATTAATTGTTCATTACGATTCCATGTAAAACAATCACGTAGTTTAACACCATCACATTCTATATCTAAACGAATCGGTACTAAACATTCCGGTTGACGTGCATTTTCATGAAATGCAATCGGATCAGAATCATCCAAACAAAAAGGAAATGTAAATGATTTACTTGTCTGTCTGGCTACAATATGGAAACGGGAATAAAGAAAGAAACAAGGTGCATCGTTAAGATTTTTAAGTTACAGACAGGTATAATCATAGAGAATCTTACGTAGTATCCCTGTACTGAATGAATGGGAATACCGGGTATCGCCGCCTTTTAATTCTGCCCCCAAATACCCCGTTAAGGTCAAGGATGGAGAAAGTTCGCTCTCCCTTTCGAAATACTCTCAAATAGTCACGCGTATAGAGACATTAACAGAGAATTCTTACTCATTGCTTTCCCGCGGCAGCGTTGTTGTTTACGAAATTGCAAGGACAAAAAACAAATTTCCTGCGCGTTAACTGGGTTGGTGAATAAGAAGGATCCACCTAAAGGGTTTGGAGAACCCTCACTCCAAACCGATGGTGCACATGGGCTCCAGGATCCTCAGGGAGTGAATGGCGTATAAACCTATTTACAATTGATTGATCACTGGGTGGTAATCAATGTCACGTATGTCAGATCCTTCTTTGTGCAGATCGAATCCTGTCGACCAAGTTGCAATGTGGCCACTAGTCTAGGTGACTCAACATTGCGTGCACTATGTTGGGATATGGTGGTAGTTGGAACTAGTCAACAAGAAACCTTGAACCTAGTTTTCGTGCTACTTGGCACTCGTCAGCAAGGTGTATCTGTAATCTTCAGGGAACTGATGCTTCCTGACGGATTCGATCCCATGTCACCCAGCTTCACAGTCAAAGACGTTACCAATGAACTATCAGGGTTGCGACTGACCTCCTGTAATAGTGAGATGTATTTACAATTCATTGATTACTGGGTGGTGATCAATATCATGTCGGGTCCTTCTTAGTGCAGATCGAATCCTATCGACTAAGTTGCAATGGTAACGTCTCTGACTGTGAAGTTGGGTGACACGGGATCGAGTCCGTCAGGGAGCATCAGTCCCCTGACGATTACAGGTACATCTTGCTGACGAGTGCCAAGTAGCACGAAACCTAGGTCCAGGGTTTTCTGTTGAATACCTCCAACCACCATCGTATGAACCTATTGTTGGTCACCGGCTGCCATGGGCCTGCATCTCCTAACACTGCCACATTGTCTTTTGTATTATACCTCTAGGTCAAAGGTTCGAGGAATGGCTCCCTAATAAAGCCAGCTGTTTCGGTTTGGGGACCCGGGCATTATCCCAGTCCTCACAAATTTTGTGTGACACATACATATTTTGGTGCCCTTTTGTACCTATGTTTATGTCGAAATAAATAAAATTAGACTTCATGTTATTGGTTTAATAACTTACTAATCAACTACTTGTTAGTATGTAAACTGAAAGTAGGGAATTTAGATTTTTGAACTCAAACTGTTGGGGATGGTAGATCCCCAGAAATCACTTGGTAGACATTTTATTTCTATAATTTTATCTTGGAAATTTGAGTTTCTTGTTTTTGTGCCAAAAGCGCCCATCTTCATCTTCAGATTGTATTTCTCACTTAAAGGGACCCCAAATGTCATTGGTTCGTTCCCTCTTTTAGTATGCTATTTTATGACGCTTCCTAAGGACATTTTTATGTCGTATATATACGCTTGAGTTATGTGCCTGTTGTTATCCGTGCTTTTTGCTGTTTGTGGAATATACATTTCCCTCATCTGAACCAGGTCTTCTCCCTCTAGTTAGCAGGGCTGGGACGCATCGGAATAGTTTAGCTTGGCTTGTTATTGAGTCGCTGACCTTTCGTTCTGTTTGCCTATGTAAGTGAATTTGTAATCTTTTCAAACATGGCATAAATAATACTAATAATCAAGAAAACAGATGACTTACCAGTTCTCAATCGACTGATAGGGGTTGGACAAGGAACTGAGTCCAAATGAAATGATGTGTTTGGAGTTGAACCAACACCAAGCCACCTGCTATCTCTTCTTGACTTAAAATTCCCACTTGCAGTTGTATGATCAATGACACCGGAAGTGTTCATAACACCTGGTAACGTTGCTGACGTCGCTGAATTAGCACTTGAACCAAGACTTGTTCGACCGACAGATGCGAAACCAACATTTGATTTAGGAGTCGCATTCGAGTTGAAATTTCGTAAACTACTGGAGCTCGTATTTAAATTATTAGAGATTGATGAACAGTCTTTTGCAATAAGCTCCCCACTTTTTAAATCTGCTAACCGATCTTGATCACAAATGATTTCATTGACCTCATATGTGCGTAAAAGCATAGCATTAGTAGCAGTTATAGGAGTTGCCAACCCTATTTTGTGTTAAATAAGTTAAAATAAGTAAAAAAAAATTCAAGAGAACTATATTTTACATTAGTTAATGCAAAACAATTATTGAGTACTCGAATTTGAGTCACAACTTTTAACATGAAGATTAAATTGATGTTTAGTCTCCCAAGTTCAAGTTTATGGGACTTTGTTGATCATATAACCCACTACTTAGAAAATAAGCATTTCAACTGCTAAGAATGAATGGTAACAATTTAAATATCTTTACAGTTTTTGAGCAACTAGCCTCATTTATTTGAAGCTCTACAATGTTGAATGGTATATTTCATTTGAATGATTTAGAGTATATCGAAACCAGGATAAAAACTACTACCACATAATAGAGAATTACTATCAACCATCATCCATACAATATACTCTAAGTAAAACGTATACTACTGTTCCTTTATCAGCATTCAAGCAAACTTGAATCACAGAGGAGAACACATAGATATTGGTACAAGGAGGCACCAAATACATATGCGCCACATAAATCATTCGATTTGTGCAAGGGCTGTGATACTGCCCGGGTGCCCAAATCGAAACAAGTGGTTTTCTTAGGGGACCACTCCCCGAGCCTTCGACCTGAAGGTCTGATCCACAAGGCAGTGGAGCATCATAAGTAGATGCACTCCCATGGAAGCCGGTGACCAAGAAATTGGTTCACACGCCATTTGTTCACTCAGGATACTGGAGCCCATGTGCACCATTGATTTGGGGTCCGGTTAAAGCGCCGGACATTCGCTTTTCGTCCTCTCATTTTCGTAAACAACACGCCGGTCACGTGAAGGCAGTGAGTAGGACTTCCCTAGCAGAGGCTATATACGCGTGGCCATGTGAGAGCATTTGGAGAGGGAGAGCGGACTCTCTCCACTCTCGGCCATACCAGGGCATTCGGGGCTTTACTTATAAATTCAATCACTTACTATAACATTCCTAATTCTACACTTAAAACTGAATCCTGAAAAGAAGAAAAACATGTAGTAAGCTTTTTTAATCAAAAGAATTAAAGTTTAGTGAATATTTCACCCACTAACATGATAGTGAGGAATTTCCAATATCTTTAAAACGATCATCGAGCTGGGTTTTTGTGTAAACATTATCAAGTTCTTACAGCGTTGCACATTTTGGACCGGGAAATCAAGGTCTGCATTTGATTATACGGACAATCAAATATTGAGATAGTTGAACAAGAACTCGGATGTGTTGAGAAAGGAAGTGTTTGATTCCATTCGTTATAGACTGCCTCTCTCTTAAACGTTTCAAGTTAAATTGGATCGACGAAGATTGTCGGAACATGAACGTAACATCTCATTAACAGAATACTCGTTGCACAAATTAACTGATGACAAACTTGAAAAATTCCTGCAATACTGTTGTGAGATGTTCTTATGACATGACTTTGAAGCTAGTAAACAGTCCTTTCTCAACACATTTGAGTTCTTGTTCAACTATCCAAGTATTTTATTATCTATATATCAAATACAGACCTTGATTCCCCGGTCTAAAATTTATAACGCTAGAATAAGCTGATGAAATTCATTTACTAACCGAATCCGAAAAACTCATCAGGCAAATTTCAGAAGAAATTATATTTACTCACCCATTTGAATTAGTTTCTCTTTTTCTTCAGGAGTAACTAACCGTTTCCATAAATTTGGATATTTTTTAAATAATTCTTTACGAAATAAGCGCAGATATCGACCCACCTAATAAATAAAACAACCAATAATGATACTATGAATTCGTGAACCTACCACTACAGTAGTTTATTAAATCCTAGTGTCAATCAGAAATAAAGCAGTTTTAGGAACAAAACATACAGTAGCATATTAGTTCGATTTGGATAACAAGAGAGTAAAGATTACCACACGTTATACTAACACGGCGGGTTGATCAATTCTGTTCACCAAAATCAACAACAGGAAATTATGAAATGTATTCACTAATAATAGTTAACGCATGATTTGATAGCTTGATGAAGGAATAACGTTGTAAAGTTTGGAATGATAAAGTGGATTCAAATTTTAATGAGATCAAAATTTATTAAAATATTGATATATTTAGGCAACGAGTTTCACATAAGTACCCACCACTAGCTATCAATATAGAAATATCCCGAAACAGATATAAAAGTCGTTCAGGTTCATATGTTTCAAAGTTAACTATAAAAATGTCACGGTTTTATAATTTCATAATAAAATCTGACGATAAATGGATTATTAGTTTAGGAGTTGTGGAGATTGTTAAGTTTTTGATTGAAATCATGAATCAAAATTCTTGGAGTTCTGGTGAGAGGCCGTGACCAGTGGAGCTAATCCGTGTCGGGTGGAAACAGATGTCTACCTCACTACAATGGAAGATGGTCGCGCAATTTCGTGGATTGGTTGAGGTCAAACATTAACACCATTGGGTGCCGGCTCAGTGGTCTAGTTAGTTAAGCGCCTGGCGCGAGACTGATAGGTAATGGGTTCGAATCTCGCGGGGTGCGGGATCGTGGATGCGCACTGCTGAGGAGTCCCATACTAAGACGAAGTGGCCGTCCAGTGCTTCCAGGTTTTCTATGGTGGTCTAGCTTCAATTGACTCATGATTTCAATCGATAAATGGATTGTGAAATTAGTTTTTAGTAAGGAGTAGCATCACCGAAATATACATGTGATCTTCCTTGTACCAGTGTTTTTATTATTGTTATTGCTACAATTATTAGGTTTGAGATGCTTTATTAAATGAACTAGCAATATAAAAATATGTGTAAGTACTACTATTATTACACTCAGATAACTCTTAACTGATAATACAGTGATGTACCACTTGTATTTTAACTGCAAAGAAGGATTGAGATGAATTCACAATATAATTTAACGGTAAATTCCTTCTCTGCAGGTATACTTTTTATAATACAAAGCCTTGATTCAGTGATCTATGTATTCGGCTTTCGACAGTGAATGTAGCAGAAATCTGCTTAATCTATCAACGGTAGAGGAGCCAGATAAAGGTGTTAATCCAGAAAGAATATGTACGACTCAAGGGTAAACACACGACCGTGCACATGGCTGCTGAATTTCAACACACCTACATCGTGTTTGTTAATTAAGTGTGCAGTCAAGATACCCAGATATGGATTCTAATCGGTAAGAAAGTGATAAATTTGTCAGTGAAGTTATTTCTATCCAAGAGAGGGATAGTGCTGAAAAAGTAAGTTGTACTTATTAATTATAGTACCATTTTTTTAACTAAGCAAAAATTTATGTCCCTTCCTCAAAAGTGAGGCTTCTCAGTCGTTTGTTTTTCTTCAAGTCAAGAGATGGATGAAACTGGTGGGTTTTGCCGATAGAGAAGATTATTCCAACCAACATAAATTTCCATCTTGAGGGATGAAGTCGGATATTTCATGATTAATTACTGTCAAGTATTTAACTATACAGTGAATTATCTTGAACTCTTCTCCCAACTCGCCTGGCGTTACTCTCGGAAGCAGACAGATAACGCACAAAACGTTACCTATGTAAATTAATAGCTGACTACTTCATTTGACGGTTTGTTGCTATTAACATTAAATGCCTTTATCCTACTTAGTAATAAGATAGACGAGTAAGTAGTATTTTCATTGGCATCTATTCTATGATGACAAGAAATATTATACAATTTCCAAACAATAGTAGTTAATGGGGACTGGAGTAAGTAACACGGTGGTTGAGAGTGAGGTGCTTAAAATACATTTCCATCACTTACGCATTATTCTAAGCGTTATCCTGACATTCTTCGCTACATGGTTTCAAAAGACGAAGTTTTCAAACCAAAAGGATTGGTACTCAAGCAACATAAACTGCTTGTAGTATGGGACATTTGAAGATAAATGTACAGACAAACATAAACCATATGAGGTACAGAAGTGTTATTTAATTTGTTAGTAATTTCGCTGAGGTTCTGTAATAACGAGTCATTGGTTTCTGTACGTTACGTATAATTGTCGACAAATTTCCCCCAAATACACGACGTAAGGGGGGAAAAGCGACATTTCCCCTTTATTTACGCTGTCGTCCGCTTTATTTCCCCTTTCTTTGCCTTTATTTCCCCTTTATTGGTTGCTTGGGCCCTATTACAGTTACTGCTGTTCTAGAATAATCGACTGAGATGGCGAACTGTTGTCACGCATCTTCCACATTAATTTCTAAGAGTACATAAGCACGAGCACTCAACTAACTTTACACTTACGACAACCCAGAATTAAAAACATGACTCACTTCTGATGCTAAGTAAAAGTATTCACCGTCAGACTCCAGCTGAAACTCGATCGGCTTTTCTCCGTAGCGGAAGACTGTTTCCATCTCAACTCTGAAGATAAATTTAAAAGAAAGGAAGCTAAAGGTAATGAGTTGAATTTGACAATCGTGATGTTCAATTGTCTCAGTACGTAAACAACATTTTCATATCATTAGTTTTTTTTACTGTGATGAGGCTATAATTTATTGACGACGTTTGAGCGACGTTAAAGTGACCTTGAGAGTGTCTACCCAATTACTAGTGCAAAAATGAGGGTTACAAAGCAATGTGAGGAATAAAAATTGTGATTTTCAGTTGATGGTTAGGGTTAGGAATTAGATTTAGAGCTTTCATCATGAACTGACATCAGCTATAAAGCCAAAACGCTCTTTAACCAAATGGAAGAATGGATTTTGCACCAAAATCCAAGACCCAGACATTCACCAAGTTTGTGGTGTCATTCACTATGTTAAGCCCACATAATTTATTCTAGCTTCTGGACAGTCAAATTTATCAATTCTTCTTGAGTCACGTTTTGGCATTGTTAATTATTCACTTATCAACCTTGACTGTTTTCATATGAGCGTATGTGTGCATATCTTATCCTACTCATCACATGTCTGTAGCTTATTTTTGTGTGACTATAAATATTGATGAACGCTCGACTAAATGTTGTCTCACATGTCTCCACTGCGAGCCGTCTCGTTTCATTCTCTCTTCTTCGCTTCCTTCTCTACGTCTTATTATTTGTTCCCACCAACTATTGTACAAAATATATGTATTCGAAAATCCATTCTGGCATTCGACTTACGTTATTTCGTTATTCACTAACGCGATACAAGTCGATAATTATATATGAGAATAATCAGAATGTATATTTCCATAACAATCAATCATACGATATTACTGTAGTCAGAAACGGGCCACAAAAAGTTAGGTTCCGCCATATCCACTGCAGTATACACAACCTTAATGAGGACTAAGCTTGAAAACTACATTTAGGCTGCAAGCCTCTGTTTAAAACGCGACTCATCCTGTAAAAGTAAAGAGGGTAGCTACCAGCGAATACCAGAAAAGCTAGACCTCTTTACTTTGTTCTATCGCAGACTAATGTGATCCGAAACTGATATATAGAATATTAGGAAATGATTTTGGACCTATTATATCCTCTCTTCTTCTTCCCACTAGATCAGAACATCTCAGAGGATACAGAAGGCTAGCAGAAAAGTCGAGAACGAATAAGATGCCATCTTACAATCCCTTTGGCAAGCAAAACAGACAAGGGAAAACATATAGACGTACTGACCAGATTTCGTTATTAAATCTATCTTTGTGTTAAAGCTGATGTCAGTTCGTGATCAAAACTCCAACAGTTCGTGAATAAAGGTTCTTCATCTGTTAAATTGTTGACCAGCAATAGTTGTACTGGTTTTATCCTATGAATTATTTCACAACCAAATGATTCTTTTGTTGTCTGAAAGGTATGACAAGACAGGCCGTATACTGGATAGTGTACCAAGCTTATGTATAATATTTAAGAAATCGAGACTAGAACTGGCATGTTGAAAAGCGAGGAAGAAAAAATCGAAACTTACTACGTGAAATAGAAGTGCTATTTACAATCAAGATAACGAAGAGATATGCGAATCAGAGTGCATTCAAGACCGGGTTACATCTCCTGTAGCGTGCGGATTAAACTCTCCCCCTTTTTTCCTTATACTCTTTGTCCAATATACAATAAATAACATTGTTCAGAACTAGAGCAAACCGGTTTATATTTATATGCAAGTCTTATGACGTTAAGGAAGTGATTGAGGTATCGGATGATTTCTCAAGTAAAAGTTGTGCAAACTAGTGCAATTACCTACTTACCTACGCCTGTTACTCCCAATGGAGCATAAGCCGCCGACCAGCATTCTCCAACCCACTCTGTCCTGGGCCTTCTTTTCTAGTTCCATCCAATTCTTGTTCATTTTTCTCATGTCTATTTCCATTTCTCGGTGTAATGTGTTCTTTGGTCTTCCTCTTTTCCTTTGGCCTTCAGGATTCCATGTGAGGGCATGTCTTGTGACGCAGTTCGGTGCTTTCCTCAATGTGTGTCCTATCCACTTCCAACGCTTCTTCCTAATTTCTTCCTCCGCTGGAATCTGGTTTGTTCTTTCACACAGTTGGTTGTTGCTCATAGTGTCCGGCCAACGGATCCGAATTATTTTGCGTAGACAACTGTTGATAAACACCTGTATCTTTTGGATGATGGCTTTCGTAGTTCTCCAGGTTTCCGCCCCATACAGTAGAACCGTCTTGACGTTTGTATTGAAAATCCTGACCTTGGTGTTGGTTGACAGTTGCTTTGAATTCCAGATGTTCCTCAGTTGTAAATATGCTGCTCTTGCTTTGCTGATCTGCATATTCACACCTGCATCAGATCCACAGTGTACATCAATGATGCTGCCCAGGCAAATAAAGGTATTTACATCCTCCACATCTTCTTCGTCGAGTGTGATTCGGTTGGTGCATACTGTGTGGTATCAGATAATCTTTTTTTCCCCTTTGTGTATGTTGAGACATACTGCCGCTACACTTGACGTCTTCTCCTGCATTTGATGTCGCGTTTGGGATAGAAGGGCCAGATCATCTGCGAAGTCCAGATCGTCCAACTGCATCCTAGATGTCCATTGTATCCCGTGTTTCTCTTCAGATGTTGACGTCTTCATGATCCAGTCGATCACCAGGAGAAAGAGAAAGGGTGAGAGTAAGCAACCTTGCCTGACACCGGTCTTCACTTCGAACGACTTTGTCAACTGTCCTCCATGCACAATTTTGCAGTGTAATCCATCATATGAACTCTGTATGATATTGACTATCTTCTGAGGCACGCCGTAGTGTCGAAGAAGTTTCCATAGTGTTGTTCTGTCCACGCTATCAAATGCCTTTTCGTAGTCAATGAAGTTGATGTAGAGTGATGAATTCCATTCAATTGATTGTTCCACAATGATCCGTAGAGTTGCGATTTGGTCTGTACACGATCTATCCTTACGGAATCCTGCCTGTTGGTCACGAAGTTGGGCGTCTACGCAGTCCTTCATCCTGTTTAACAATACCCTGTTGAAGACTTTTCCCGGTATTGAGAGAAGAGTGATGCCCCTGTAGTTATCACAGTTGCTGAGATCGCCTTTCTTCGGTATTTTGATCAGAAGTCCTTCTTTCCAGTCTTTGGTACTTGTTCCTCATCCCAAATCTTATTGAAGAGAATGTGGAGTATCCTTGCAGTTGCCGCTACGTCTGCTTTTAGTGCCTCTGCTGGAATGTTGTCCGGTCCTGCTGCTTTGCCACTCTTGATTTGTCTGATGGCCATGCTGATTTCTTCAATTGTTGGTGGGCCAACATTGATTGGGAGGTCCGTGGGTGCTGCTTCGATGTTGGGTGGGTTCAGTGGAGCTGGTCGATTCAAGAGTTCTTTGAAGTGTTCTACCCACCTGTTTTGTTGTTCTTCAATGTTGGTGATTACCTCGCCTTCCTTGCTTTTCACTGGTCGTTCTGGTTTGCGGCGATTTCCAGAGAGTTTCTTTGTCGTGTCATACAGTTGTCTCATGTTTCCTTCTCTTGCAGCCTTTTCCGCCGTCGTTGCTAAATCTTCCACATATTTACGTTTGTCGGTTCTGATGCTCCTCTTCACTTGTTTGTTTACTTCTGTGTATTCAGCTTGTGCCTTGGCTTTTTCTGCTCTTGTTCGACTGGTATTGATTGCTGCCTTCTTGTTCCTCCTTTCTTGAATCTTATCCAGTGTATCAACAGTGATCCATTCCTTGTGATGGTGCTTCTTGTGACCCAGGACCTCATGACATGTTGAAGTGATTGCCTCTTTGATCCCCTTCCAGTTGCTCTCCACAGTAGTTCCTTCTCCATTGAGTAGATCATGAAAGGCCTGGAACTTGTTGCTGAGGACTATCTTGAATTTGTTGAGTTTGTTAGTATCCTGAAGAAAGGCCGTATTGAACTTTTGTGATATTGTCCGCCCCGTTGTCCAGTGCTTCTTGAGTTTCAATTTCATCTTGGCGACCAGCAAGTGATGATCTGATGCTATATCAGCTCCTCTCTTGGTTCTCACGTCCTCTATAGTCCTCCTGAACGTTTTGTTGATGCAAATATGGTCGATTTGGTTTTGCGTGGTGTGATCCGGTGAAGTCCATGTGGTTTTGTGTATGCGTTTATGTGGGAATATGGTGCCGCCTATGACCAGCTTATTGAAGGCACATAGATTTGCAAATCTCTCACCATTTTCGTTTCTTTCTCCCAGTCCGTGTCGTCCCATGATGTCTTCATATCCAGTGTTGTCCGTTCCAACCTTGGCGTTGAAATCTCCCATCAGAATTGTCAGGTCCTTTGTTGGGCACTTCTCGACGATTGACTGCAGCCTATTGTAGAATTGATCTTTAGCGTCTTCATTGTAGTCGTTGGTAGGCGCATAGCATTGGATGATGTTCATTGAAATGCCCTCTTTCTTTGTTTTGAACGAGGCTTTGATGATCCTTGGTCCATGAGATTCCCATCCTATAAGCGCATTTTGCGCTTGTTTGGACAGCATCAATGCAACTCCTTGTGTATGTGGTGCATTTTCTTCTTCATGGCCGGAGTATAACAGGAGCTCTCCTGTAGTTAGTCGTTGTTGTCCAACTTGTGTCCAACCTTCTAGGTTGTATCTTCTCATTTCTGCAGCAATTTGGAAGGCTCTCCCGGTGTCCCACATTGTACGAACATTCCATGTACCTAAATAAATGGTCGCTCTGGTTGTCAGAAGGGGCATCGGCCTCGTAACTTCCGAAGGAATTCGGCTTTCATCATGAGGCGTCATAATTCTTCTAAATGAAGACCTTCTGACTCCCAGGGCAGAGTTTAAAAGGTTTGAATAATTTTTTCTGGTTAGCGTTTTTTAGCGAGTTAGTTTTCTACGGGATGAGGACGCTAACCCCATGCCCAACCCTCCTCCTTTATCCGGGCTTGGGACCAGCAGTAGCCCGCGAAGGGACTCCAGGCGGAGTTAAACTAGTGCAATAAATCCCGGTAAATTTGATTAGTATCTGAAGGCTGATATTTCGAAACTTATTGGTTAGAACCAAAGAGCTAATTGCCCCCTTAGGTCTGTATCTTAGAAGTAGTAGGTTATACTTAGACACAGAGATGTATGGTTCGTGTAGTGTTCTTTCAGCCCTAAAGGGATTTAAAGATGAGATAAGTGGAAATGGGTTTAACTGAATGCACGGCGTTTGTTCGGTTGCTAATTTAGGAGTTCAGATTCATATTCGTTGAAAAAGATGAGAGGTTCACAGATTTGCCTGGGAATTAAGGTGTCGTTCCGCGAATGAGTTGTGCCGTAGTGTATCCAACGTCGGTTTTTACTGTATTGTGTATTCCGAGTAACACGTGTGAAATAATGTCAATTCATTGTGACACATTTGCAGTAAAAACTAAAGGCTTCATATGTCAACGGAATCGTTCTACCAACGCGTTAGCTTGTAGGTAATAGACGTCATTTTAAAAGTGGGATTCCTGGTAGTGTAGTAAGACAACGGAAAAGTCTAGATTCCAACTGACGTCCACGTTCTGTAGTGATAGTAGAAGGACGGCCGAGGTTCGACGAAGGCGTGAGCCATAGTTTCAGTGGTAGAGTCCTTGATAGGTACTGCTTCTGACCATCATACCAAACGGTCTACACACGCTAAGACGTAAGAACAATAATTTGAATCTGGTATAGGTCCTACCAAATCAAGATGAACATGGTCGAAGCAAGCGTCGAGAGTTACAAAAGGAGCAAGCGACATTTGTTTTATCTAATTGCTCAAGGCTTTTGAAAGCGCATGCAGAAACGTGTCTGCTCCCTCATGTCTTTATTCGAATTTGGCTAACAAAATAGTGCTGCTATGAGCTTGATGATTGCTCAACATTTGGTATGGAGAGAAGGTAAATTAGACCCAATTAAACCATTATACAACATTGCTGAGGCCGACTAAAGAAATGCGGCTTGTTATTACTCCTCATTTTTACCTAAACTCTGTCGACTAATTTTCACCTATGTTAACCCATCTTTCTAATAGTTTGTATTGTGTTATGATATTAATTAGTGCTCAAACCTTACTAGCTCAGTCGATACTAATAACTGACCACCTGTATTTATGATTAGCTATGATGGTGCATTTGTATAATAGTGGTATTTTTTGTACTGCTCTAATAGTAGGCCTTATCCTAAAATTATAGTTTTATCATGATGCAACTGCCTAGTTCATATAATCTTACATGGAAGTCACATCGTTGTCTACACTGACTCACCATAAATAACAATCACCAACATGTGATAGAGAGCACATTTGTGTTGGGGATAGGAAAATATATTTAATATGAACAAAAATGATGTTTAACTCTATTCTAAACTGTGGGAGATCCCCTAATATATTTTCTTTCAAATGCTGCCTGTCTAATTCCCAAATTTCGAGTTCCATTGCCAAAGAACGAAAACAATATTCCAGAAACCTATGGTGGGTTTAAGCTATAAGGCTTCTGCAATCTCAAGCTCATTTCAGATTGTTCGTATGGTGAGGGCCGAGTATTGATCTGGATTCTCAGATTTGTACTGAACAAACCGAAAAACAATGTCAACAGCATCATACACATCCCGGAATTAGTCGCAAAATTGCGTATTTAGTCTGGTTCCTTTTGGGTCCTCGCTTTATGTCACAGTTAGCATTCTATACATCAGATTTATTGGATCATATAAATTTCGAAAATAATGCGAGCGGATTTTACTACTTCCACAGACGATTTGCCACGCTCTCGATACTTCATAACATGTACATATTTTTGCTTGGACTATTCATATATATTTCATACAAACCACTTTAAAAACGGCTTACTACATAAAAATATTCAATGGCTTTATACGACAGTATACTGCCATGGAGAAGTGTTTTCAGGCCAATCATATTAGATTCAACATCAATGACATTTCTTAGTGCTACTTACCATTGACACATTTATGGATGTCGCTGAGCTAACTACAGTAACTGCTTATGAAAAGTTTGTTTTCTCCATCACGTTCCTAAATGTAGTGACGTACGTCATGTATAAACTTTTAGATCCTATTGTTAGGTTTCTCACATTTTATGTTCCACATCAACTTACACGTCGACCTAACTTACACATACATTATATTATCTCTGTGCCGTTTAAATTTAGTGATTATTAGAATCACCTTTAACATTTTTCACTGAACCCATCGTGGCACATAAGTTTATTTGATTTCAGCAACTTGTACTCACTCAATTTCATACGAACCGATCTATATATTATCTCAAAGTTGATGCTTGAAACTGACTCGTATGCACCACCTAACAGTATGCGTGAAAAGAAAAAAACTGCTTTATTGCCAATCAGAAAATTGAGTCTAGAGCGTGTCTACCACGGGCACACTCACGTTCAACGAACTATCGTCAGCTATCTATCCAAAATTCACACAATTATCACTATTTTCATGAATTAAATAAATTTTTGATAACAATCCATATATTTTAGCAATAATAATAATATCCCCGTAACCAAATAAACCGCATTAAACATAGCAAACTAACTGGAACACTAGTCGGAATTTTTCCTCTCAGCGGTTATACTTCTGTTTCTTCCGTTAACCTATTAATGCAGGTGCAATCGGAAATTAAATCATACGCATACGTACCTGCGTAGATGTCGAATGACTTTCTAGTCTGCACCAAAAATAATACTGATATCAACAATGATACAACATTGGTGTTTCTCTATCTCTAGCCACAAAATACTTATACTTCCTGTTAGATCCATTTCGATTGTTTTGTATATGAAAAACCTTCCATGTACACACTAGTAACTTATTCCTCTTGACTCCTTCAAATATACACTTTGTCAATCTTTCTAATTCGATTTTAGTTGGTACCCTTCGTATTGTATTGCAGTTTTTGTTTCCCTTTCGCCCTCACTGAGTTTTCACGCCTTTCATGAACTACATTTATGTTGTTTTAGTTGACAGTTAGTTATGGCGACAACCATATTGATTCGCTCCCTCTTTTGATTGTGTAGCTTGCTTTGGCTAGAATTGTGTGGTTTTTTATTGTGAATCGAAGCACTCATCCATAACTGGTGACTCTCCGTGTTATAACACAATTAAATATTACCTTTTGAACGAACCTGTATGTGACCTCAGAATAACATCCATTTGTTGTACTTCACCTGACTACTGATTGAACACTTATTCGTTGAAAAATTGGGTGGTAATATTTGTTTAATAATAATAATCTAATCTCGAGTAACAGTCTGTGACATGATTCACATCAGTTTACAGGCAAGATCAAATTGTTAGAAGATTCATTCATCCATTTACCTTGTTTTGATTTCAAATGGGCGCTAGCGCGAATCAAAACTACCTGAACAGTTATTCATTTCAAATCTAGTTTATTCTATTAACCAGTGGCTATTACTATGCATCTTCATATAACTTGTTTAAATATCTCGATAATAAATCATTCTTCATTATCATAATCCCACCCTGTTTAACTCTTAAATAACCTTCGCGTGGATTTTCATTTTAAGCGTGTTAAGAATCGTACCAAACATATTTGAAATCACTTGTATTTTCCGGACAGTTGCTGCAGCCTCCTTTTTTATTTATCCGTCATTTCATCAATAACCGGGGGATTTTATTACCATTTTGGTAACTTTGGCGCATGACGATTCCACTCGATTTGGTGTCGAATTAATGTCACGTTGATTCTGGTGGGAGAGTAGTGTAGTGGTATTGGTTCCTAATCACATGATCGTTTGAAGCCAAGTATATAATTACCGGAAAGATCAACATTCGATATGTAACACCTAGAGACGATCAAAGTTGACGAGCGCGAGAGAAATTGATCGCTGTGGTACAATTCAGCTTTGTACGCATGGTCATTATATGTAGCTTATCCCTATTCGCATCAAATATATTATTCAGATGTGTCTGTGGCGATATTAGTGGGTATTTTGATGTTCTGGTGTGAGAGCAAAGTCGCTTTTGCCCATTTTCACATTTCCACAAAACTGGTCTGTCAAGGGTTTGTAGTGGCATTGGACCTTTGAAGCCGAGCAAATAATTACTGAAAAGATTTATAATTAACAACTGACACGAAGTGAAGGTTGACTATGAAAAGCGGGAACATTAATTCAGTTCAATCGTATGACATGGCTAAACCTTGCAGGCGAGGTTATGGTACTTAAACTCGTGGCAAGATGTGCCGCATGAGCCAGAATCCAGCGCTTCTCATAGTGAACCAACTGGATAAATCGAATACGACACCGTTTGGTTGCAATCTCTTCGTTAAGATATTTTTCGTTGCCAACAATGTTTTGCATAAGTAAACTACTTTAGGACACTGCTGCATCAGGGAATCCCATTTTGGCATCTGTTTGCTCTGTACCGACATGGGTATCTGCGCGTTGTAGAGATTTTGCTGAGCACTGAATGAGGAGTTTATGTAGACTACTGTCGTACTATCTGTCAATTATATGTCGTCATCGTGTAGCTAAGAATCGCCAAGGTGAAATTTATTAATATTGACATCTCTGATGAGCCAAATTTTATATCAAACCATCACACTCAGACGTACACTGTATAATACATTATTTTCCATCACAACTTTCCCACATTGCACAACAGTTGCGTGGTAGATGCACTGAGTAAGTCATTTTAAGAAAGGAATCACCAGATAGAAAATCAGCCTTTGAAAGGTTGGCTTCCAATCATCTTTTAAACTCATGAGATTGGCTTCGTGTACTTGGATTGTGTCACTATTACCTTCTGGCGAAAACTTGTTGTCAATTTGATCATCGAAAGCGGAAGTGCTGAACTCAAACCCAAGCTTCTTGTTGCCAAACTGTTCAGTAATCGGTTTTATGGTAGTTATCGAAAATTGATTTTGATTCACTAGTCTGAATTGCTCTTCATAAGTTTTGAGACCTCAGTTGTCACGAAACAAGTGTAATCGGTACTGTACCCAAATAGCTTGGAGTTACCTAAAGTAAACTTGGTTTGGAAGATAGGGAACAAGAGTATACGCAGTATTATACTATAATTATGTTGTAACCGAGATGGGTCTCTGTAGAATGTGCTTTCGTCGGTCCATTTTTGTGTGGTCACTTCGTACATCCTTGTTTCTTGATATCTGCATCAATCACGAGCGATTAGTTTTTGTGGTATTCTCATATGACTACTTGTCCCAGGTAGGCGTAGGTAATATGTGTGAGTTTATTTGAGAAACTTATTGATGTTTGGAAATACCGATAGCTATTGAAGTATGCATGAATCGTATTTCGTTTAGTTTTTAAGTGTTGGCAATATCTGATGGATAGCTAGTTACTTCCAAACTATGGTAAAGAATGACTAAGTCGCATTCAATGCATGCTTTTGGGGACCAGAGACAGTTATTGAACATTATAATGCTGATCAAGAACAGTTAACTAGTTCACATTTGCTGGACACCAGGGTATTGAGGATTGAATAGTAAAGCCGCACTTTTTCAGAATAACGCTAGGTACGTTTGTCAGGGTAAGTCGTCGTTCTTCTCCCTAGCTTATTTCTGAGAAATAAGTGCGTTTAGTAGTGTTTGTACTGAATATAAACAATTCTAGACCGCAGATTATGTGTTTGTTCATCGCGCTTGGTTCAGATTCGCTGTATTTACAAATAGGTTCAAGATGAGACTTGAGAAATACGTAGTCACGGATTAACATCTCCCACTTTGATTAGCTTTACCTATCACACGCCCTGTAACGTATCTACCGTTATCATTATCAGCTTATCCATATCCCGTCTCTACGATCTCCATTTATATGTTGTCCCTACACTTATTTTTGCTCACACTGCATTTATATTTTATTAATTCATTCATTAGTTTACCTCTTCAATTACTCATCATCCATTAAATTTTCCTCACCCAGATCTTTTATTTTTTAGTCATGACTATGCGGCTTCCTCTCAGGTCATTTGATATATGTTTGTTCCAGAAATCCCAGCCCCCAAATACCCT
Source organism: Schistosoma mattheei (assembly GCA_944470405.2). NCBI lineage: Eukaryota > Metazoa > Platyhelminthes > Trematoda > Strigeidida > Schistosomatidae > Schistosoma > Schistosoma mattheei. The sequence goes on from OX103946.1 coordinate 2,531,203, forward strand.
GTTACGACAGAAAGTGGAGAGAGTCAGCTCTCCCTCTCGAAATGATCTCACATGATCACGTAACACTGCCAGGAGAGTCTTACTCGCTGCCTTCTCGCGGCATTACTGTTGTTTACTAATTTGAGAAGACGAAAAGCGAATGTCCGTCAGGCGCTTTAACCGGGTTAGTGGTATGGAACATCCATCTAGGGGAGTTGGAAAATCTTGATTCCAAACCAATTGTGCACATGGGCTCCAAGATACTAAAGGGGCAGGTGAAGTATGAACCAACAGTTGGTCACCGGCTACCATGGGACTTCATCTCCTTATGATGCTCCACTGCTTTTTTCATTAGACCTTTAGGTCGCAGACTCGGGGAGTGTCTCCCTAAGAAAACCACCTGCTTCGGTTACGGCCACCGGACAATGTCCCAGCCTTCACATGAATCGAATGATTTATGTGGCGCGTATCATTATGGTGCCTTCTTGTATCTATGTTTATGTATTTAAATTTACTTTTACTTACGCCTGTTACTCCTCGTGAAGGAGCATAGGCCACTCACCAGCATTCTCCATCCAACCCTGTCCTGGGCAATCCTTTCTAGCTCCGTCCAGTTGTAATTCATCCTTTTCATATCTGCTTCTATATCCGACGCAATGTGTTCTTTGGCCTTCCTCTTTTTCGCTTCCCTTCAGGGTTCCAAGTTAGGGCTTGCCTCGTGATGCAGTTTGACGATTTGCGTAATGTATGTCCTATCCATTTCCATCGTCTTTTCCTAATTTCTTCTTCAGCTGGAAGTTGGTTTGTTCTCTCCCACAGAAGGCTATTGCTGATGGTATCCGGCCAGTGGATGTTGAGTATCTTGCGTAGGCAGCTATTTATAAATACTTGTACTTTCTTGATTGTGGTTGTTGTAGTTCTCCAAGTTTCAGCTCCATACAGTAGAACTGCCTTGACGTTCGTATTGAAGATTCTCACTTTGATATTGGTTGAAAGTTGTTTTGAGTTCCATATGTTCTTCAATTGTAGGAATGCGACCCTTGCTTTGCCGATCCTCGCCTTTACGTCTGCATCTGAACCTCCTTGTTCATCGATGATGCTTCCTAGGTATGTGAAGGACTCTACATCTTCCAGAGTTTCGCCATCAAGAGTGATTGGATTGCTGTTTTCTGCTTGAATTTGAGGACCTTGGTTTTCCCTTTGTGTATGCTGAGGCCTACTGATGCAGAGACTGCTGCTACACTGGCTGTCTTCATCTGCATCTGTTCGTGTGTACGTGATAGGAGGGCTAGGTCGTCTGCGAAGTCCAAATCGTCTAATTGATTCTGAGCTGTCCATTGTATTCCGTGTTTTCCTTCAGATGTCGAGGTCTTCATAATCCAGTCGACCACCAGAAGAAAGAGGAAGGGAGAGAGTAAACAGCCTTGTCTGACTCCAGTCCTTACTTGGAATGCATCTGTCAGCTGTCCTCCATGCACTACTTTGCACTGTAGTCCGTCGTATGAGTTCCGGATAATGTTGACAATCTTCTCAGGAACTCCGTAGTGTCGAAGAAGTTTCCATAATGTCCTCCTATCTACACTGTCGAATGCCTTTTCATAATCAATGAAGTTGATGTATAGTGATGAGTTCCACTCAACTGATTGTTCGACGATGATCCGTAGTGTTGCAATTTGGTCTGTGCACGACCGATCCTTACGGAATCCAGCTTGTTGATCTCGAAGTTGGGCGTCTACTGCATCCTTCATCCGGTTCAGCAACACTCTGTTGAAGACTTTCCCTGGTATTGACAGTAGTGTAATGCCTCTGTAGTTTTCACATTTGCTCAGATCTCCTTTCTTTGGAATCTTGACGAGGTGTCCTTCTTTCCAGTCCATCGGCACTTGTTCCTCCTCCCAAATCTTTTTGAATAGAAGGTAAGCATGCTTGTGGTTGCTTCGATGTCTGATTTCAGTGCTTCAGCTGGTATGTTGTCGGGTCCTGCTGCTTTCCCGTTCTTGATTTGTCTGACGGCCATTCTAATTTCTTCCGTCGTTGGTGGGTTGACATCTATAGGAAGATCTATGTGTGCTGCTTCGATGTCCGGTGGATTCATTGGAGCCGGCCTATTCAGGAGTTCCTCGAAGTATTCTACCCATCTGTTACGCTGTTGTTGAATTTCGGTGATTGGCTTGCCTTCTTTGTCTTTGACCGGCCTCTCTGGTTTACTGTATTTCCCTGCTAGTTTCTTCGTTGTATCGTGAAGCTGTTTCATATTTCCTTCTCTAGCAGCTTTTTCTGCCGTCGTTGCTAGTTCTTCCACGTATTTCTTCTTGTCGGCTCTAATGCTCCTCTTCACTTGTTTGTTTGCTTCTATGTATTCAGCTTGTGCTTGGACTTTCTCTGCTCGTGTTCGGCTGTTGTTAATTGCTGCCTTCTTGTTCTTCCTTTCTTTGATCTTGTCCAGTGTTTCTATAGAGATCCATTCCTTATGATGGTGTTTCTTTAGGCCCAGAACCTCTTGACACGTTGAAGTTAATGCTTCCTTGATGCCTTTCCAGTTGTCCTCCATACTAGTTTCTTCTTCTTTCAGTAGATCTTGTAAGGCTTGGAACCTGTTGTTGAGAGCTATCTTGAATTCATTGAGTTTGTCAGTATCTCGAAGGAAGGCTGTATTGAACCTTTGTAGTGCTGTTTGTCCACTTGTCCAGTTCTTTTTTAGCTTCAGTTTTAAATTGGCTACAACTAGGTGGTGATCTGAAGCTACGTCAGCACCTCTCCTGGTTCTCACATCTTCCATTGTCCTTCGGAATTTTTTGTTGATGCAAATATGATCTATTTGGTTCTCTGTAGTGTGGTCCGGTGAGATCCATGTAGCCTTGTGTATACGCTTGTGTGGAAATATTGTGCCTCCTATGACCAATTTGTTGAATGCACATAGATTTGCAAATCTTTCTCCATTTTCGTTTCTTTCTCCCAGTCCATGTCGTCCCATAATATCTTCATATCCAGTGTTGTCTATTCCGACTTTGGCATTTAGATCTCCCATCAGAATAGTTAGGTCCTTTCTTGGCATTTCTCAATGATTGACTGCAGCCGCTCGTAGAACTGATCTTTAATGTCGTCGTTGCTATCATTGGTGGGTGCATAACATTGGATAATATTCATTAAGATCCCCTCCTTCTTTGTTTTGAATGATGCTTTGATGATTCTGGATCCGTGAGACTCCCATCCTACAAGTGCATTTCGTGCTACTTTGGACAGCATAAGAGCGACTCCCTGAGTGTGTGGAGCATTGTCCTCTTCGTGACCGGAGTATAGCAGCATCTCTCCCGTAGCTAGCCTTTTCTGTCCAGCTTGGGTCCAGTGGGTTTCGCTGATTCCCAGTACTGCTAAGTTGTATCTCCTCATTTCCATTGCTATTTGACTGGTCTTCCCGGTTTCCCACATTGTTCGAACGTTCCATGTACCTATAAAAATTTTTGCTCTGGTTGTTAGAAGGGGCATCGGCCTCGTGGCTTCCGAAGGAACTCGGCTTTCACCATGAAGCGTCATAATTCTTCTAACTGAAGACCTTCTAACTCCCAGGGCAGAGTTTAAATGGTTTGGATTATTTTTTCTGGTAAGCGTTTTTTTAGCGAGTTAGTTTTCTACGGGATGGGGACGCTAACCCCATGCCCAACCCTCCTCCTTTACCCGGGCTTGGGACCGGCAGTAACCTTATAAGAGCTACAGGCGGAGTTATGTATTTAAATAAATAAATAAAATAAAATACGAATAATTATCAAACTAATTAGAGCTATCGCAGTTAACTGGTTAAACTCCTTCCTATTAGACATTACCGGAGATTTGAAGCAGTACGGAAGCAATAAGAGACTATCATAACGAAATTAACCGGTTTGCATTGACTCGTCACGGTGTTGGATATTGAAACCACGTGCGTAAAAAACATGGACCTTTGAGGGACGCTAAAGTGAACTTGATAAAACACCTACTTATTAGGATTGTAAGAGGGTATAAAGAAAGTATAAAGAATTAATACTAAGATACCGGGTTTAAAGTTAGAGTCAGGAATGAGACTTAGGCGTTCATCAGGAAATGACATCAGCTATAATGTCAAAGTGCTATTTGGCCAAATGTATGAATGATTTTCGCCTCAGAATTCAAGACTATCCTTAACTGCATTGGTTCATCCTTAAATTATAGTCTCGTCATTACATTTTTGTCAAAGAACTGGATTGGATATCAAAAAGCTACATAGTAGTCTCCTCTTGGTATCCGAGAGTAGTAATCGTTTTAAATTTCGGAGGAAATGAAGGGCCTTCACATAATTCGCGTGACAGTGTTGGAGACCTTGCGCTCCCTCCTCCCATCATCTGACCCGTTGACGATGTACGATGTTCTATCCTCTAAATGATTTTGTTGACTCAATCACATACAGAGAGCTTTCCAAGGAAATGGCCAACAGCTACATAGACTGGTTATACCAAACTTTGCAGTAGTACTTTCATGTTAAATAGTGCAGCGTAGAAGAATTAACAGTTACCTAAAAACATCGAAAGATCCTCTTAGTGGGGTGGATAACGGTTTGACATTGGTCTCAGTAGTTCAGTTGCACTGTTCATCGTTGATTTCTTAATTCCTGAGATTTGTGTCATTCCATACTTTTCATTATTCAGTTTCATTTGTTCGTTTTATGTTTAGGTCCCATTGCAACAAGTAGTACTAGCCAACCGCTTGTGCTCGGTTTTACTTTCTGCTCTCCATAAAAGAATGTGAATTATGCTAGCTTAGACCGATATAAATTCATCCCGCTTTCTACTTTGTCGTTAACTAGCCAACTAACTGAAATGTGTAACAATGTTTAAAATTTCGGATGACAAAAAAAACTGCATGAGACTTTCTAATATTCTTATCTGATTGTCGCAGTGTATGATGACTGTAATTTTTCTGAAGTATCCAGACCGGATAGGATCTTTGTTTTGGGAATCCACATCACAAACTTTAAACCTCAGTAATTAATCATATCGGACCAGTAGCAATTTTTATATCACCTGGTTCCTAGGAACTAAATAGTCAATTAGGCATTGTTCAACTCAAATTCAAGTTTATCTACTCAGAAATCTAGGACATTTTTATTGGCGATGAGAGTCGCTTGAGTAAACACACTGATAACTACTGTTATGGAAGATTTTATTATTTGTAATAAGGGTATGTGGATTGTTAGACAAACAGTGCTGAATAATCAATGGACTCGAATGTTACGGTGTGGTCGAGTAATAGACACTTATGAGAGAAGACTATTGACACGAACACCTAAATAAACTGCTATCCAAAACAGGGGTATCAGCTGCAAAGTAAGTTTTTGTAATGGTATTATTTACTTGTATGCACTGTGTTTACCCAATAATAAGCATGATTAGATACTTTAACCGAACGAAAAATATCAGTTTTTCATATCACTCATTCGCCAACAAACCAACACCTGTTTAACTTAATTCTTGACGATCATATCTAGGACTACTGAGGGGGTTATATTAACCGGAGGAATGTTACTTTCTGCCTAGAATTTTCGTAGATTAAGCTATTTATACAGACTAATTCAATAACTAACCTTATCACATACATCAGTTACCGTCTTTTTTCTCTCAATTTTCAGGGGTATTAAATTAATCATTATATTCCTTAGTAAAAGTTATTCTATTATCGTTTGTATGGTAGGTTTCATTACTACCGAATTACTGTTGGATATTATCCTATGCTAACATATTTTCACTTACTTTTTTATAGGCGTATTTTCGTTAGCCATGATGGACTCCAGAGATGAAGTTGTCTTAGCTTTGACAGATGATATGGATACCGGATCATCTTCGGACGGACCTCATAGCCCATCGACACGACGCTCAGCTGTAATCGGTCATTTCCTCTTCCGTTCTTCTGCTTTGATTATATATATACTGTGCGCTTGGTTTACAACGTCTTTCGTTCTTCCGTTTATCTTTATACTTGTTTGCTTATCACTCGATTTTTGGGTTGTAAAAAATATTTCTGGACGCATCTTAGTTGGTTTACGTTGGTCGAGTTATACTGATGACGCCGGAGTGGTACATTGGCGATATGATTCACGTAAACCTTCACCTATAGATTCTGCTGATGTTTCTTCCCTTAGTCGACGTGAATTAGCCGCTCGTATGGCTAGACAACAATTATCTCGTTTATTTTGGATTGGTTTAATTGCAAGTCCAGCAATATGGTGTTTATTTTTCTTGGCGTCATTATTTTCATTGCATATTCGTTGGGCTTTTGTCTGTACCATTGCTTTGTGTATGAATATAGCAAATGTTTATGGTTATATTCGTTGTTGGATGTCTAATATGAATGAAAGTGAATCAAATATTTTGAAAGTAATCAAATCTACAGCAACTAGAAAAATGTCTAATTTATGGCCTTTGTCTCAAACTAAATCCAATTTAAATAACACATCTGGAAATGGTCTACCATTAGTTGCCTAACAAACAAACACACATCTCACGTATTCCTCTATACATAATGTAAAAAAAAAGAGACTAAGTAAATATGTTCTGATTTTTAACTGTGATATAACCATGTAATTGCACATTATTTCTGCTTATACTTCTTACACTTCTCGTTTTATCGGATATTTGATATCATAAAAGGAAACAATATATGGTGTAAATGTAATGTCAAACATGTAGGTACTTGGAAAAGAACAGTGTATATTTTCTATTTAGATTAATGTAATCAATTGTTTCCATTGTGTGAGATGAATTCAATTTTTAATATTGCTAATTGAATATGTTTCCTAAATAAATAAACATCTACTTAGTTACAGAAAGAAAAAAAAATATTCATCAGGCTTTTGAAAGTAAAGTACTTAATTCAGTCATCAATAGGATTGGTAAACAATCCATATGTTAATAGTTTTTGATGATGCAAGTTTTCTCTTTGATTTCAAATTCTTGTTATGATTATTTCCAGTTTACTTGTATTTGGGTTTTCATGTAACAAGTGTTTATTCCTCCCCCTATCTCTCTATCTCCTTCTACTTTACAGTAGTGAAACATGACCGGGAAGAGTAGAGGATTTTTATAGGTTACTAGTATTCGATCATAGGTGTCTTCAAAGCATTGATCGTATATCCTGGGACTAACGAGTAAGTAACACAGTTGTTAGGAAACAGATACTAGGTAAGGATGACAAATCAATTGATGAAGTAATGAAACTTCATCAGTTCAGATAGTTGGGATATATGTTACGTAAGCCCAACCACCGACTGCCCCGACGTGCGATATTTTATGGTGTAGGAGTAAGTTGGAAGAAAGTTAGGGGCGGCCAAACCAAAACATGGCACAAATCCATGAAATCATTGACAAGTGGACTGAGCCATGTTGTTAGGTGTAAACTACCTGGTTGGGATCTGCGAGACAAATAGCAACCGATGGTTAGAGACCTTGAATGGCATGGCTCAAAATCGTTTGCAATGGTGCGAGTGCATCTACTCTTTATGTCCTCCCAAATTCTAATCTTCTGAATCCTCCTTGTCTCTTTTTTCTCTTTCCAAATTTATTTCACTGGATTATACTGTTTGAATAACATCTTCCAATCCTAATCTTTCCGATTATTGCTTAAACTCTTACTACCTCGACCACTATGTGATCTGAATCGACGATTGTATCTGTGTGCTGGTGTGGTATGGCAAGGTGAACTGATGTATGTACGTACGAAGTTCTACGTTGTTGCTGACTGATTGACTCTCCTATGTGTGGGTCTGATATGAAAGTTATCTCAGTTATTACGAAAAAATTACATGACAATAGGATAGTATTTTCTGTAACGTCCACTTCTCACCAACATTTTCTGTTAAGAAAAGGAAGCATAGTGGAAGTTGACACATTTGGTTATAAAAATAAGGTCAATTCATTATGAAATCGTGACTAATAAATGTTCATGATTTCTGTTTTGAGCGCTTAAGAGTTTACCTTGACATCTTATTGCTAATTTATAAGTACTCAGATTAGATTTCTCCAAAATGGTTAATACTGTTCTGATGTAATTTGAGAAGTATTTACTCTGAACTATTGAATGTCCTAGATCAGTTGTTTGGCATGATAACGTCACTGAATATTCATTTTCCTCTAAAATCCAGGGGGAAACTGTTTCCTCTATTCCTGGAACTCCGTGGTTGTGTACAGACACGGTCCCATTAGGTAAGCTTCACGTATTGCTGTGAGCACAATACACTAGTTCAACTATTTTAACAGCTTATTTATGATATAGTTTAATCCTCCGAACTTTTTGGCTGTACAAGCCATAAGTTTCAACTAGAACTGTGAAAACTCAATATCCGTGCTCATATCATGTAAAAATACTTGAAAAACTTGGGGATAAGCTGGGTTAGAGATAGTCTCGATAGTCTGTGAGTCTGATCGCTTGAGTTGTCACACGGACGTTTGGGTACCAGTTATGATATATCAGCTCCTTGCTTTAATTGTCTTATCCATTGGGTGTAGTGATATATTCTATTTTTGTGTTAGCCTTTTCTAACTACCTACCGTTGTGAAAAGGCAAAACCACTAGAGATGCTGGTTTCCCCAGGAAAACATCTTACTGCTGTCACGATCAGCAAGACGACTTAGCTTTCAAATCATGTGTTTACTGCTTTTAGGTTTACCATTCTATAGACGACATTCTTGCAACAGTAGGATCTAAATGGAAAATTGGTTTGGTCATCAAGTAGGTATGCGCCACATAGATCATTCAATTTGTGTGAGGGCTAGAATACTGCCCGTGTGCCCAAACCGTATAAAAATAGGTTTTTAATAATTAGTGATTTGTATCACGACCATGTTTAGTTAATCGCTGTATCAATACTATATAAATATATACTAGTTCTAGATTGATTACCTTGAGAATAAATGCTAGACGGAGGTAAAACTTTATTTAATTTGATCGATGACGTACTTCGTGCATGAATATGCTTCGACACTTTGGTTGTATGAAGGCGAAAAACAAATGTCTCAGTGAAATTAAATAAGGGCTAATGAAAACAATGTAATTATCAAAGGTAGTTAAACTATACAACGTATTGCTTTATAAAAACACGAAAAGAGGCTGTTGTAAGCCCATTGAAACTTCTATTATATACTGCTGTAATTTAGACATTTAACCCATCATATGTAGTTATGTGTGAGCTTGATCGAACATATATCTGCACATCAATCTTCATTTATCCTCCGATTGATTATTTACACAGTCAATCAATAACTTACCCATAATTGGTTAACACCTATAATATATATATGGATTTTTCGATTCTGTCTTCCCAATGTGCTTGCCTTTCGTATGCTTGTGCATTTTATTAATTATTAACAATACACTAACTATCCTAACAACTAGTGTTCTGTTCTAGCTCTTGAATATTCTCAAGTCAATTTATAGTAATACTACTAGGATAATTGGCCTACTAAAATACGCATTTAATGGGATATCATCTATTAGAGTCAAATAGAAGGAAATTAGCCTTTACAAGACCACAGCAAGATCGCTTATGTGGTCCATTCAAAGTCGTATATGGTAACACATCTGAAGTCATTGAACTGCATAATCTCAGAGACTCCATACAAACGGATGTGATAAGTAAACATATCAACCTGGTCACCCCTTATTTCATGTTGATGTCATTGACTGATCACCGTTTTTCCAACCAATCTCAGCGTTATCAAATAACGTTATTAGTTCATCATCCACAATACTTTTTAAATAACCTCACCTGGGATTAAGGTTGAGCTATAAGCTGTACTATACACAAGCATATATATGGATCTTTGGTTACAGATACAGTGTTGTCGCTGAATAGGAATAATCCTTTAATGATAACAAAGCGTGAATACTTGTCATATATCATCTGCGTCTCACGAGCTTGAGGTAGGAATGCTCTCACATCATTGTGCAATTGACTGTAATGCTCAAGTTAAGAATACAGAGTATGCGACGATTGTTTTAGAATATCATGTATCTCTGGTTTTCAACGTAGATTGGTATTATTTGCCAGAAGATTATTAGCAATCAAAATTACCCATGTACATCAACCTTTTCACTATTTTAAGAGTTGCTCATTATGTAGACTACATGTATACAATGGTTTTAGTGAACCATGTACTAGTACTTTGGTGTGACATTAATCTAACTCTTACGAACATTGATCGTTGATTGAATTTGTGTAACGTATATAACAGCTGAAGTTTCATTAAATCTGTGTCATAGGATGGGATTAGAAAGCAAAATTACATTTCGTCTATTCGTGATTTATATTCAGTATTACTTTCGTTTTCTTAATTCAATATGATAATCACACAGTATAGTATTTGTTTTAGTTTCCAGTATGATAATTTATTCGATATAATACTGATTTATCTAAGTGTAATGTTTGTTCAATATATAATATTCTTGTATTAAGTCCACATAAACTATGCTTAGTATGACATACTACATGGTGTTCGTTGTAACTTTGGGTATCTTTTATTTCAATGGTTGAGATCATGAGTCAGTTGAAGCTAGACAACCATCGGAAACCTGGAAGCACTGGACGGCCGTTTCGTCCCAGTATGGGACTCCCCAACAGTACTCATCCACGATCCCGCCTCGTGAGATTCGAAACCAGGATCTATCGGTGTCGCGCGCGAGCACTTAACTACTAGATCACTGAGCTGGCATGCAACTGTGTTAATGTCTAACTTCAACTAATCCACGAAATTGAGCGACACATCCACCATTGTCATCAGTGAGTTACTATCTCACAGCTGATATGGTTGAACTTCACTGGTTACTGCTTCTCACTAGAACTCCAAGAAATACCTCTTGAAGTCAGTCACTAGTGGGTGTGTGTTGATTCATATAAAAAGGGTTTTTTTATGGATATTATAGTAATTTCAATGGTTGAGATCGTAGTGTGGGGTCGAGTCGCGATTGACTATGATCACCACCACAGGAAGATTACGTGCCAGTTATTAGATTAGATCCCTCTATAGGCCAAAAACCAGAAGACAGTTGATGGTTGTGATAAGGTATATTTGTTGGCAATTTCGTGGCATCGAAATAATATTGGGATCGTGCCAAAGTTTACAAGCGGGACTACTGAGCGTACGCGAGTCCGTGCAAGGTCACAGTTAACGGAAGAATGTTTGTTTTTAGTACACTTAAACAAACAGCTTTATTACAGTCCTGTCGAACAATTGAACGACAGTTTTGGTGTCGATGAACTAGACATTGGATACGATGATTGAATGACATCCCTAAGCTTTTCATTAGGATAAAAAATCTGCTTTTTCCTCGAAATTTATTACAAAAAAGGCTTGAGAAATGTTACTGAAATTTTCAACGCGGCAAGACCATAATTTATGGACGAACCAATCAGATTTAGGATAACAGGTCATGGATTTTTAAGCAAAGATGGATAGTGGCTAGCAGTGGAATCCAGGACGCGCGTTTCGTCCTATTTGGGACTCGTCAGTTGGATGTACCTGCATCCCACAGTTGATGTTTACTCCGGGATTCGAACCCAGTACCGTTCGCTCCAAACAACACCTAGTGGATTTAAACTTCACCCCGTTGCACAAGCAATCAGCTATCAGTACTCAGTAGCTAAGTGGATAACGTGATGGTGTTTGAGGCGAACGGCACTGGGTTCGAGTCCCAGAGTGAACACCGACTCTAAGATGCAGGTACATCCAGCTGACGAGTCCTGAATAGGACGAAACGTGCGTCCTGGATTCCACTACTAGCCACTATCTATATTTGCTTAAAAAGCTTGCGACTTAAGGCTATATCGAGGTAATCCGCACAGGATGTACATATGCCAACATGCGACTGATCAATTGCAGTCCTAAACAACAGTGGGAAGTTACAAGTAAAATAACACCGAGGTCATGGATTTTGGTGTAAAATTCACTCCTCCATTTAGCTAAATAGAGTTTTGGGATTATAGCTGATGTCAGTTTGTGATGAAAACTCTAAATCTAGTTCCCAACCTTAACCATCAACTGTAAATCATAATTGTAATTCCTTATACTGGTTTATAACCTTCATTTAGTCCTAGTTAGTAGGTGGACATATTACGAAGGTCACTTTGACGTCGCTTAAACGTCGTCCATAAATTATAGTCTCATCTTCAACTTTAATTTGAATGAATATTTACCGATTAGAATGTTCATTCTAACCGGTAATGATATCAATGGACTTGATAGTGTATAAGCCAAGATTATATTATGTCTGTGATGGATTTTACCGATAGACAAATGAAGCAACCTAACTAGTTACAAATAATGAATATTGACTAGCTCACATTCATACTTTTGATTTGATGTAGGAGATTTGTAACTTTAGAGGATAACCTTAACTAAAGTCATCAGAACAAATTGCCAGTCGTATGTGGAGAAATTTGAATACTGGTGAACCTGTCTAAGAAGGTAATGTAAGCTTAACTATTGGACTATACAGCTCAGAATGCAACTCTACTAAAATTCATGCTTTTTCTTGACTGATAGCAAGTCATTCTATAATAATAAGAGGGAGGGGAGAAAGTGCTGAATTAAGGTTATCAGTTTCAGCATTTCACATTGATAACTTTCAAGTTTCGACGGTTACATTTTATGTTGGATATATGTTCAAGGTATGTGTCATTTGCTTTGTAGTGACCTACTTTTACCAAGAAAACGCGATTGTTTTAATGGAAACAATTATTATTATAACCAGTTGTACCAGTGATTGTTTTACTGTACTTGTTTGTTTAACTGTACTAAAGACATTCTTTCTTCCGTTGATTGTCACCTTGCACGCACTTACGTTTGCTCAGTGATTCCGCTTGTACTCCTTTGGTACGATCTCGGTATTATTTCGATACCACGAGATCGCCAACAATACATCTTGACTACAGCCATCAACTACCTTGTGATATTTGGCTTACGGGAGATCTTATCGACTAACTGGCACGTAGTCTTCCTGTAGTGGTGATCATAGTCAAACGCGACTCGATGCCACACTACAGTTTCTCGTTGTTAAGATGTTCGACTGCGATATTTGAGTTCTAATAAGACTGTCAACACTTACTATAATATCAGAGGATTTATTTGATAAGATCCATAATACCTTGAAGTTCACTATAAATTACTATTATACATAATGAATAAATCTCTGATCGAGGATATTTTGTCAGTAATGGTAAGTGACTGTTCAAATGAGCTGTAATAATAGGTAAAAGCCAGCTTGTTGGGGACTTGGACAATACTCGTAACCAATGATTGGATAACATGGATTAGAATTGGTCACCATGGCACAAATACATGTACTCTTTGTGTTAAATAATTTTCATTCTTTTCGAATTGTACCATGTACGTATAATAAATTTTCGCTACAACTAATACTGTTAATACTTTAAAATTTGTCTTGATAATTTCACCTCGTTATTCTGATTCTGTGTTGTAACATGAACTAGATTCTACAGTATTTACGACTGAATGACTGATTTTGTTGATAATATGTCTAAAAGCTGTTCACTATCGATGATGAGTGTGGTGTATGCTACTGATATCGATAGATATAAGTAGTATGTATTATCAATCAAAAGTGGAATGCCTAGCGGTAAAAGTTTGAGAAAATCGAAGAGAACGAGTACAGAGAATGATTGGTATGGAGGAAATGAAGGATAAACAAAGTTTGAGACAAATGATAGATATTTTACAAATGAAGTATTATTGTTTGGTTGTCAGATTTTACCAAGACATTCTGTAATGTTAAATTAAGATATATTTGGTTGTCCCCATTAGTGTTATCATTCACTACGATCATATTAATGATAATGAGAACAGATGAAATGACTATTTCGTAAATGCCCTGCATATATTGAAAAGGGAAGTTCACTATTCATAAAATTACTTATCAATATAATCGGTTTTTACGGAAACAGTCAGTCAGTCAGTAACAACGTCGAACTTCGTACGTACGTACATACATCAGTTCGAGTTACCATACCACATTAGCACAGATATGCAGTTTTCGACCCAAATTCCGTAGTGGTAGAGGTGGTAAAGAGTATAAGCAGTAATCGGAAAGATTAGAGTTTGAAGATGTTATTTAAAGAGTATAATCCAGTGAAATAAATTTGGAAAGAGAAAAAAGAGACAAGGAGGATTCAGAAGATTAGAATTTGTGAGAACACAAAGAGTGGATGCACCTATTCAAACCACTGCAAACGATTTTGAGCCATGCCATTCAAGGTCTCTAACCATCGGTTGCTATCGTCTCACGGATCTCAACCAGGTAGTTTACACCTACCAACATGGCTCAGTCCACTTGTCAGTGACCTCATGAATTTGTACCATATTTTGGTTTGGCCGCCCCTAACTTTCTTCCAACTTACTCCTACACCATAAAATATCGCACGTCGGGGCAGTCGGTGGTTGGGCTTACGTAACATATATCCCAACTATCTGAACTGATGAAGTTTCATTACTTCATCAATTGATTTGTCATCCTTACCTAGTATCCGTTTCCTAACAACTGTGTTACTTACTCGTTAGTCCCAGGACATACGATCAATGCTTCGAAGGCACATATGATCAAATACTAGTAACTGTTTTACGGAAAAATCAATAGAGTGATCCTGCTTTATTATTATTAATAATATATAAAACTTGTGTGTAAAGTGTTTGATAAATAGTGACAATTTTACACTGAAATTATCATATATGCGTGACTATAGGAAAACAAAAGTGATGAACATTTCTGTTTATAATAAATGTACAAAAATACATAAGTAGTATATAACGTTAGTCAGGAATAGAATATCTCACAACAGAAAGTCAATAAGATCGAGAAGAAAAGAACAAGAACAGAAAGTAATTGATATGGAAATGCCGAAACCATGAAGTCTGATATGATTGTTTGACATTTTGCAAAAAAAATTCACTGTATGCTTCACAGATTTTACTAAGAGATACTGTTATTCTGATTCACATACATTTGGTTGTCCCCACTTATGTTCTCCTTCACTTACATTAAGTGTCATTGCCAACAAGGAGTGGGAAAGTGTTCTGTTCTGTGAACGTTGATTTGGGCCTAGAATTAAGATGCTAATTGATGTGATATGTGCTATTTATATCGACATATATTACTAGTCAGGAATAGAATGATTTTCCCAGGAACATCAATAGAGTGATCCTGCTCTATTATTAATCTATATAACTTGTGTGTAAACTATTTGATATATAGTGACCATTTCACATGGATATTATCATATATGTGTAACTATGGCAACATTAAACTGATGAACTATTCTGATTATAATAAATGTACAAAAATATGTGAAAAATTAAAAAAAAAACATTTTCTGAAAAAAAAAGAACAAAAAAGACTGTATCACCTAGAATATTCCATCATTTCAATATTCATTAGGCAAATAAAAATGCAAACAGTAATAGAGATTTTTTTCTTTTCTTTATCATAACAAAGAAGAACAAAATAGAAAAGAAAAAGAAACGAAAAGAAAAAAAAAGAAAAAGAAAGAAAAACACTCATTCTATACAAAACAACGAAAAAACATGATAGATCTCCTTATTTCACTATAATCATTACTGATTATAAATAATTATCCAGTTATCTATCTATCTATTTATATAGTTCTCTTTAGTTAGAAGATCTAGTTGAGTTTGAGTATTGAATATTGAACATTTATTGATTTTGTGCTAATGATGAATCCTGTGAAAAAGTAACGAAAAATAGTAACTAGTGTCATGTTATCAAGTTGATTAACAAACTTTCCACAGATTGAAATCATGAGTCAATTGAAGCTAGACATCCATGGAAAACCTAGAAGCACTGGATGGCCGTTTCGTCCTAGTATGGGACTCCTCAGTAGTGCCCATCCACGATCCCGCACCCCGCGAGATTCAAGGCTGGAACCTATCAGTCTCAAGCATGAGCGCTTAACAACTAGACCACTGAGCTGGCATCCAATGGTGTTAATGTCTAACTTCAACCAATCCACGAAGTTGCGCCACCGTACACCATTGTCTTCAGTGAGCTGATATCTCACAACAGACCTGGTCTAGTTGGTTAAGCGCCTGGCGCGAGACTGATAGGTCCTCGGTTCGAATCTCGCGGGTGCGGGATCGTGGATGCGCACTACTGGGGAGTCCCGTACTAGGACGAAACGGCCGTCCAGTGCTTCCAGGGTTTCCATGGTGGTCTAGCTTCAATTGACTCATGATTTCAACTATTGAAATTTGTAAAAATCTCCACAAACCCCTTCTGATAATAAACTTTTGTAAAACAAAAGTAATGTGAATGGGGTTGTGGAGATGATTAACAAGTTTTTGATTGATGTTAGGACATCATTGAAAAGTTAGAAGTACTGGACGGTTGTTTCATTCTGTTGTATGACTCCTCAGCAGTGTGCATTCACGACCTCACCTTGCGAGATTGTAAACCAAGGCTTTCGATCTCGTATGGGATGAACAAAGACTGTCTACCTTTTATGACATTTTCAAAACAGAATATATATTGCATATGATGTCGATTGCTATAACCAATTCAGTAGTGTGATATGTGTTACGTATATCGACATAAGTAGTATGTAATGCGAGTAAGGAATAGAATATCTCGTAGCAGAAAACGAAAAAGATAGAGAAGGAAAGTATGGGAACAGGGAGCAATTGGTATGGAAATGCAGGAACAATCAAATGTGATATGATTGACTAATATTTGTAAAAGGAACAGTCAAATTTGAGATAATTGGTTGACATTTTGCAAATGAAGTATTTACTGTATGATTCTCAGATTTTACGATTGTCCCCACTTGTGTTCTCGTTTACTACATTTGGTATCGCTACCAACTAGGAGTGAGGAAGGATGTTGTTCTACGGACACCGATGCGGGCCGGGAACTGAAGTACTAGTTGGTGCGGTATGTCCTAATGATATCGACAGATATAAGTAGTATGTATCATTAATCGAAGGTGGAATGCCTGGTGGTAGAAGGTTGAGAGAATTGAAGAGAATGAGAATTAAGAATGATTTGTGTGTAAACGAAGGAACAGTGACGTGTGAGACAATTAATGGACATCATCGGGAATCAGTAGCTGAGTGGATAACGTGGTGGCGTTTTGTGTGAACGGTACTGTGTTGGAGTCCCAGAGTGAACATCAACTCTGGGATGTAGGTACATCGAACTGACAAATCCCAAATATGACGAAACGTGCGTCACACTGAATTCCACTACTAGCTACTATCCTTCTTTGCTTAGAATGCTTGTGACCTAAGGCTATATCGAGGCAATCGGTACAAAATGCACATATGCCAAAAAGAGACTGATCAATTACAGTCCTAAACATCAATGGGAAGATTCATGTAAACTACACCATGTGAATTAATGAACATCTTGCAAATAATGTATTTTCTGAATGTTTTTTTCTTTCTATTATATCAAGTCACTGTAATTTCGTATTATATATAATCAGTTTTCTTCACTAATATTCTCCTTGGATCTTGTAGGGAAGTGAAAAAAAGGGAAGGCCAAAGAACACATTCCGTCGGGAAATAGAAGCAAATATGAAAACGATGAATAATAACTGCAAAAGATTGCCCAGAACAAGGTTTAGATGGAGAGTAATAGTTGGCGACCTATAGTCCTCCACGAGGACTAACAAGCGTAAGTAAGTAAGTAAGTAAGTAAGTAAGTAAGTGTTGAAGTAAGTAAGTAAGTAAGTGTTGAAGTAAGTAAGTAAGTAAGTAAGTAAGTGTTGAAGTAAGTAAGTAAGTAAGTAAGTAAGTAAGTAAGTAAGTAAGTAAGTAGTTGAGTGAGTGAGTGAGTTAGCAATATTCTCCTTGACTACAATAATATGTAAATAACTGATATTACAATAATAACTTACTTCATTACAATTACATTCTTCATTAACATTCTTCATATCATATTGATCAATTACTTGGCAACTATCTGTTTGTAATAAAGATAATGAATTCTCTTCATTCACCACATATATCTCTTCAGTATCAATTATAATATTATCATAATTAGCACTGCTATTGTCTCTATGATCATTGATGTTTCTATTATTCATTAATTGATTTGATAATGTATCCTTATTGATTTGATGTTGAAACCGAATATAATTATTATTACTATTATTATTACCATTACCATTAACATTATTATTACCATTACTATTATTATTACTACTATTATTACTATTACTATTATTACTATTACTATCATTACTGTTACTATTACTATTATGATTACTACCATTATTACTACTATTATTATTACTATTACTATTATTATTACCATTGTTATTATTATTATTACCACTACTATTACCATTATTACTATTACTATTATCACCATTACTATTACTATTATTACCATTATTATTATTATTATTATTATTATTACTATTATATGTGTTAATTCCAATTAAATAATTATAATTATCTAATATAGTTTGAACATATTCTCCCGGGAATAAATTAATTCTACTATTAACATATAAATTTTTTAACCAATCATAATTCATTTGTGTATATTGTGTATAATCTTCAATCATTGTTGAATGATTCTCATTGAATGAATTATGATGATAAATTTGTTGATATGATTCTATACTACTTATATTTGTTTGAATAGATGTTAATGGTATCGTTGTATCAGTAGTAGTAATACAATGAGTTAAAATTCTAATGCATTTTTTGTTATATTTTGATTAGTTAAATTATATTTACGAAGTTCAGGCTGAAAAAGAAAAACAAAAAGAAAGTGAATAATGAATTTCAGCAAGATATATATATATACTACTTTAATAGTTGAGTTCATGAGTCAATTGAAGTTAGATCATCATGGCAGACCGTTTTGTTCTAATATGAGACTCCTCATTAGTGTGCATCCACGATCCTGCCCCACTTATAGCTTTTACGAGCGAATGTTTGACCTGTAAACCAATCAGTAGGCATCTATGGTATTTCAACTAATCCAGGAAATTTAGCGACACATCCATCATTGTCTTCAGTGAGTTACTATCTCACAAAACACCCAGGTTTCCCATGGTAGTCTAGCTTCAGTTGACTCATGAGTTAAACACTATCATTATTGGATGCCTGCACACTGGTTTACAGGCTAAGCATTCACATGTGAGACCAGAGGTCCTAGGTCCGATTACCGTGTGCGGGATCGTGGATGCACATTGCTGAGAAGTACCATACTAAGACAAAACTGTCATCCAGTGTTACCAGGTTTGTAATGGTGGTCTAAAATTGATCCATTCATGATCTCAATCAAAAAGTCAACAATCTTCACAACTTTATACTGATAATAGATTTTTAGTAAGGCAAGTAAGATGAAAATAGATTGAAGATAAAGAAATCGTACATAGCTGTTTCGTTTGAGTTTAAGACTACTAAAAATCTAATATTAATCAGAGGATAATCCTAAACGCCTGAAATGTACAATGAACGTTTATTTTATCTTTAACATTAGTTATTATTAGACAAATTGACGTAATGATTATGAGATCACCGTTAGGCCTCATTTTCATTGATTTCGTCTTGGTTGAGCTATAAAATGAATCCTGCTTGAAGGCCATCGATAAACTAGATCTATACTGCTGTTACTTCAACAACACATTCATCACCTAAGGTTTTATAGTTCATAGCTGCCAAAGAAATCTGGCTAGATATCCTACAAGCAAAGCAAAATATACCTAACCGAATAATGCCTTAAAGATCACTTCGTGATTTCACCTGGACCACAATTAAAAACCTGGAAATAATAAATGACCATTTCGTCCTAGTATGATACTTTTCAGCAGTGCGCGATCATTACCTCACATGTGATAACCCAACGTAGGATCTCCGGTCTTGCGCGAACGTTATAACCTTCAAGTTTTTAATGATGGTCTAACTAAGATCAGTTCCAGTTCATTCATTCAAGTTGAACCTAATTCTTATGTTGAAATATCACTATAAATAATATACACATCTTATAATCACTTTGTACTTTTTATATTAATGATTCTTTATTTCAATGCTCCTGAACGAATGTATATAGATATCAAAATTTATTGAATAACATTCAGAGAGTAGATGGACTCAATGTTGCACCGTCTAGATTCATTCATTTGTTCAATTTCCATTCTCTGTCATATCAGAAAATGCAGACAACTATTAGTTGTCTAATGTTTATTTACTTATGTGTAAGAAAGTCGCTGGATTAAACAATCACTTCGATAATGTTTGAGTTTTGTGGCAAATTTTAATCGCTAAAGATTTCAATCTGTATCTAATACCACCTGTGAAATAATTTTGAGTATGGGTAGAATATCATTAACGAATAGTATGTTCCAATTTCAATGATTTCTTAACATATCGAGTGTGAGAGATATCCCATTACAGGCAATAAAAGATGACCATGTAATATCGTGAATTGATTGTGATTAGATAACAATATCGTTGGAAGCCAACTCAATGATCTAGAGGTTAAAGCGTTTTGGTTTAGATTATGACATTTGAGATCGTGGATGCATGTGTTATGCCCCTATAAGTATAATGAATGATAACTTTTAGGATCCATTACGGACCAATACTATACGTATATTTTTATCGTATAATTGTTATGTAACTAAACTATTCATATCCGTGTCCCACTTATTATGAGCTTTGTTTTGACCTATGAACTGTTATTATACGATTTACCATTCGTTGAGTTATGCCCTGTCTGTTAATCACTACCTCCCTCATTCACAGTCACATTGGGCTAAATCTTGTACAAATGTTGTTTCCTATTTTATTGGTACGTTGTGGTCTGTTTGGTTGGTATATAAACCCAGTATGTTTTAAATACATGATTCATATCTCAGAAGCTAAGATTGGTGTTCTGGACTTAACAGGCAGATCTAGGCAGGAAGCAGGACGTATAAGTACTCTAGACTGTTTGTACGGGTTTTATGCGTCATTGGTCCGATTGATAATTCACTGTACTCTAATTGGTAGTATCGTTGGGTTATACACTAACAGGGCTCACAGGCCACAAGTTATACCAGCGTGTTACTTAAAAGTCTTATACTAGGACAAAGTAATCGTCTAGTATTTCTAGGTTTTCACTAATAATCTAGAATCTGTGTATGATTTCACAACTATGAAAAGTTCTACAACCTCCACAAAACCCTTAACTGATACCATATCAGTTCAATCATTTTAGGAAAATGGAAATATACTTTGGAAAATGTTAATTTTGTTAATATAAACTTCCTAAGTACTATTTCGTTTATCTGAATGAACCCGTATGATCATCAAACTGTTTCTTCTAGAGATTACTACTGAAACTCCATATATATTTAAACACGTTTTGAACTAACCGTTATGAATAAGTAACGATTAGGTGTTGCTTTCATTTCACATAAAGCTGAACATAATTCTTTGAATGTTGGTCTAAGATTTGGATCTGCTTGCCAACCTATTTATTTGCAAGTTAAACAAAAACAAACAAAAAAACAGTCAATAAAAACAGAGGGTTACATTAGTTTAAAAATGGTTGAAATATTTATTGTTCACGTCTAGCCCGACCTTTGTTGATACCTTAATATGGTGGTCGGGCTTTCCTATCGTGATGAGTCAATCAAGCTAGGCTGACTGGAACAATTGTTCCTCAAGGTCCTGTCACGCCATGCAGGTTGGCTGAAGAAAGGTAAGACTAAAAGCAGCAAACCAAAGGTTCGAAGACGAAGTCGTATTGATGACTGTACAGAGGCGTGACGACAGTAAGGTGTTTCCTTCAGACAACCAGTATAACAGCAATTCTGCCTTCTTACAAGGAGGGATGGGGTTAGAAAAGGTCGACCCTAAAGATGTACACTTCACCTTATTCCACGGGTTTCCGTCTCCAGTGGTAAGGTCCCAATAACTACGGAGCTAACACGAAAATTACCAGTCTGAAGTAGTTGTCCGTTGTGCACTGCGGCCACGTTCTCAGGTCACTAGGACTAACTCTAACCCCATTTCTTATTCAGGTACGTCTAGAAGAACCCTTTCACGGTGTGGGCAACCGGGAAATGAAACTGCCCTTAAACCTCTAATAGCACTCAAGACCGCTGATATGATGTCTAGGATCGGTTACTACTCAATAGTTGTGAGGAAAACCACTTTTACATAAGTTGAAGGTGCTAATAAGATACTTATAATGAGGAATTCCTTTATTGTATAAACAGTGAACAAGAACCAACTGTTGTTTACGAATGAATAAAAGAACCAATTCATTTGTATTGTTTGCTTGAATCTTCATATTATTGTTTAGCATTAAAATAGATCATCTTCTTCTTAGCATGTATTCATCCAGTACGGTTTGTTTTGTTACTACCATTAGGTCACAAGTATTATAGGCAGAGATGGATAATGGTTAGTAGAGGAATCCAGCATGTTCATTTCATCCTATACGGTACACGTCAGTTGAATGTGAAGGATCCACATATCCCGAAAAAGATGAATCAATTGTAGATACATCTAGTTGATGAGCCCAAAACATGATGAAACATACATTCTGGATTCTACTGCTAGTTACCGTCCATCTTTGTTGATAAAAGAATTATTTACGAAAATTTTCATAAAACACTTATGTGAATACATAACAGAGTAACAGTAGACTATAATAAACTTACATTGTAACATTAAACAATAAAAGTCAAGACTTGTTGTTTCTGGTTGAGGTAAACGATTTCCTTTCTCTAAAAAATCTAATAAATCTCTTGCATGAATATTTTCATATGGTCGATGCCCAAATGTACACATTTCCCATAAAGTTATACCTAGATACAAAAAAATGTATACATATCCATATAAATTATTTGTATAATCTTGAATCTTTTCAAAAAGTAGTTCAATGCAATGATCCAATTTGTATTTTTATCCATTATTTGGATACAGAGGGGTAGCCCACAAGTCACTTGATTTGTGTGTGTGTGCCGTGTTACTGCTCGCGTGCTCAGGCCGATGTAGGTGATTTTCTTAGGAAATCACACCTGGAGCCTCTAAGGAGTATCAGTTCCCTCAAGATTACAGGTACACCTTTCTGATGAGTGCCAAATGGCACGGAATTCAGGTCTAGGGTTTCCTGTTGACTACCTCCAACTACCACCTTATAATTGATTTTGTTTTCACGTTTTTACAATACATAGAATCATTATCATGAATTTGGTGTTCATCTTGTTGTGTTAATGAGATGTGGCAACTTGAACCGACGCATATATGTGCCCGGTGCTACGTTTATAGCTGAGTGACTAACTGGTCATGAAAGTTATGAACTTAATCCCGTTGGAAGTGAAAAGTATGCACTGACTAGAATTCAATAATTATGATCAGTCAGTTAGTGAGCTACAATTTAAGATCAGGCACATATATGCATCGGTCCAAGTTGCCATACCTCATTAACACAACAAGATGAACACTGGATTCATAGACGTAGTTACTTCAGTGGGGTAATATATAGAAGAAAGATTGCATATAAAAGTATAGTATTGGAAGAAAGAATTAGTTCGTAGAAAGAAAGATGTTAAGTGATTTTAATCTCTTAGTTTAAGGGAAGACAGAGAGTGTATACTCCGACGCCATTGTGATTGATTCTGAGCCATGTCACACATAGTCTCCAACCATTGGTTACGATAGTCACATGGACCCCAACCAATTAGTCTGCATATACCAACATGGCTCAGATTAGAAGTTAGTGATTTCAAGCACTGATGCCACGTTTTGGTTTGGCCGCCCCTAACTTCCTTCCAACCATCTCCAACACCGGTTAGCATTGCACGTCGTGGTAATCGGTGTTCATGCATACGTAACACGTGGCCCAAACATTTTAGTCGATGAAGATTCATAACCTCATCAACTGACTTACCATCATTTCCTAATACCCTGCGTCTAACCTCACTATTACTTACCCGATGATCCCAGCAGACGCCAGCAATATTTCTAAGATATCCGTGGTCAAATACTAGTAGCTTGTGGCAAGCCCATTTGGCCACTGTATCATTTGTCTATTCATTGTAACTCAGACTCTTAATTCACTATGTTAATTTCAGTGTGTATGATCGAATGCATCGCTGTACATTAACCCTTAAGCTATCTTCCTATTGGTTTCAATGTGCAGATAATCGATAATTTATCCACACCCAATTAATTCTCAAAAATATATATGGATTTTTAACACACACTCACTCACTCTGTTTCATCGTGTGCTTGCTCACCGTACGCTTGTGGATTTTTATTAATCATTAACAATAAACTATCTCTATAACTGGTGTTCAGGCTTCTCAATAATCTCGAGTAAATCCGCAATTCTACTAGGAGATTAAGCCTACCTTAAATACTCAGTTCACGGGATATTATTTATTGGAGTCAGACATTGAGGACATTAGCCTCAACATATTGGTTAGCCGCCGTCTCAACAAGCTTACGGGTGTCTTCTACTCTTAATGGCCATGTTTCGCTGCCGTAAATTAAAACAGAACAGACTGCTGTTCAGTATACTCGTTCTTTTATTGATAAACGGATGTGAGACATTCTTTGGGTATTAGTATTCTTTGCTGACTATAATAGATCATTAAAATGTTGCTTTTCAGAGCTTCTTAAGTTTCAATTAAATGTGAAGGAATAATAAACATAATATAATCATTATAAACTTACCATATGACCAAACATCTGATTTACTTGAAAATATTCTATCTTGTATACATTCAATTGCAAGCCATTTAATTGGCATACGTCCTCCACTAGCATGATATTCACTATGTATTGTATCTAAACATTTAGCTAAACCAAAATCAGTTATTTGTACCTATGAAAATAAACAAATGTAATATAGATGTTATTATGAATATATTTCATTTTCTTACGACTCTTTTTATAGAATGTTTAGTATACTGGTTAGCATCTAACGAATTCTACATCAATTATAGTATAACTTAAAGTTGAACTAATTGACCACTATAAAAATCCAATCGTTATTCCAGACTAAACGTAGATATTGAAATCACAAGTTGATTTAAGCTTAGTCACTACTGAAAACCTGGAAGCCCTAGATGGCTATTTCGTCCTAGTATAGGACTCCTCAGCAGTGCATATCCACTCAAGATCACTGATTGATTAAAGTGGCCTAGCGGTCTAGAAGTTAGGCGTTGGTACGCAAAACCGAAGGTCCTGGGTTCGAGTTCCATATGTAGGATCGTAGACAAAACAGCCATCTAGTGCATCCAGGTTTTTCAATGGTGGTCTAACATCAATCAATTCATGATTTCAACTATTAAATTACTTTAAATACCACTAAATGGTTTTTCATTGAATGCTTTGTAGATCGTTCTATTCGATGGTTACTTTTTGCTTTAACTTATCCTGAATCTTGAATTCATCATTATCAATTCACATAATATTGTAGTGCACAAGAACACGAGTAGGACAATCGAGTTTAGGCATAAAATTACAGAATATCTCGCTAAAATCTGAGAACTATATCGTAAATACACTTGGTATTGTTTGGCTTGTATTTTCCCATCGAGGTTTAAGACTGCAATTGATCAGTCTGTTATTGGCATATGTGCATACTATGCGTATGCCTCAATATTGCCTTAATTCACAAGCTTTTTGTAATGATGGATAGTGACTAGTAGTGGAATCCAGGACGCGCGTTTCGTCCTATTTGGGACTCGTCAGGATGAAACGCTCGTCCTGGATTCCACTGTTAGCCACTATCCATTATATCGTTAATAGTTAATTTGCAACATGTCAATCCATCGTCTAAAACTTGACTATTCCTTCAACAAATATCAGTCCATTGTCTCAGATTTCATTGTTCATGCATTTTCATACGAATTGTTTTCCATTCCCTTTTTTTATTTCCTTATCGATCTTCTATTAAAATACATCCGATGACTATCATTACATACTACTTATATAGAATATAAGTAGTTCACATTACAATATATCAATTCATCATATACATCTCTCACTTACTTGATCTTTGGATTGAACAAGTACATTACGTGCAGCTAAATCACGATGTATAATACACGTGATGATAAATATGTCATACCAGAAGCAATTTGTTCAGACCATTGAAATAATGAATTGACTTCAATAAAATCCCAACGTATTTTAACAAATTCTAATAAACTACCTAATGGTAAATATTGTGTAATTAATTGTAATTTAGATGTAAGACATAAAGCTAAAAATCGTACACAACATGGATGATCAACAGTTGCCATAACCTAAAGAAAAAGAAACAAAATAAACAATGTTTTTATCTTATTTAACATTGATTTTCGATAATAGTTACCTATGTGTTATTTGTTTAGTTGTTTACTTAGCTATGTCTGTAACCATCGTGGAGGAGTACAGGTCACACACACATACACATACACATACACACTAGTAGTCTCTATTCAACTCTGTCCTGGACAATCTTTCCTAGTTGTTTTCAATCATTGTTCATTCTTTTGATATCTGCTTCTAATTCTTTCCATAATGTTGTAGTGACCTACGTTTATCAAGAGAACGCGGTTGTTGTAATGGAAAAAATTGTTATTATAACCAATTATACAAGTGATTGTTTTACTGTACTTGTTTGTTTAACTGTACCAAAATACATACATTCTTCCTTTGATTGTGACCTTGCACGAATTCGGTCACGCTCAGTAAACACACTTGTACTCCTTTGGCACGATCTCGGTATTCTTTCGATACCACGAGATCGCCAACAAATACATCTCGACTACAGTCATCAACTACCTTCTGATATTTGGCTTACGGGAGATCTTATCGATTAACTGGAACGTGATCTTCCTGTAGTGATGATTATAGCCAACCGCGACTCGACGCCACATTATAATATGTTCCTTGGTCTTTCTCTTTTCTAATTCTCTTCAGGATTCCAAGTTAGTGCTTGCTCCATGATGCAGTTTGATGATTTCCATAATATGTGTCCTATTCACTCTCAAAGCCTTTTCCTAGTTTCCTCTTCAGTTGGAAGTTGGTTTGTATCTCACCCACAGTAGATTGTTGTTGATGATATCCAGTCAACGGATATTGAGTATCATGTGTAGACAATTGTTCATAATCACGTCTACATTTTTGATAGTAGTTGTATGCGTTCTCCAAGTTTATATTGAATATTTCAACTTTAATGTTGGCTGACAGTTGTTTTGAGTTCCATATGTTCTTCAACCGTAAGTATGCTTACCTTGATTTATCAATCCTTGCCCTAACATGTTCATCGGATCCTCCTTGCTTATCGATGATGTTGACCAGATACGTGAAACTTTCCACCTATTTCAGTTAAAATAGATCAATTACATGATATTCATGAAGCCTTTCTAATGTCTTCATCTGAGTTCATAATAACCAACTTACTTACTAAAAAGAAATCACATTCGAAATACAATTAAACGATAGGGACATTCATAGCTTAAGTTATAAATATCTATCATTGAAAAGTAAAAGACTTGAAATGGAAGTGGATAGAACACACATTAAGGAAAGCACCCAACTCCGTTACAAGACATGCCTTCACTTGAACTCCTCAAGGTCACAAAAGATGGGAAAAGCAAAGAACACATGGCGCCAAGAAATGGAGACAGACATGATAAGAATGAAGAACAATTGGATAGAACTAGAAAGGAAGGTCCAGGAGAGAGTGGGTTGGAGAATGCTGGTCGGTGGCCTATGCTCCATTGGGAGTAACAAGCATGAGTAAGTCAGCAAGTCATCAAAAGACTTTAAAACAAAGATATAACAACTGGAAAAGATCAGAGCAACTCAGAGTGCATATAATATCTAAATCAGTAGACATTATCCAGAAAAAAATTGGTGTTATATCTAGAGTTTAGATTCTTGATATACCGAGTACAACTTGAACACTCAAAAGCTAGAACCCTTCAAATCGCAAATGAGAAGCCAGAAGACAAGTGAAAGGGATGTTATTCCAAACATTGTCAAATAAAGTATAAAACTAAGGTATTTATAGTTTTTAGTAAAATGAAATCATCATTATAGTCCTCCAATCCGCATACAGAGGATTATTAGCATTTGTCCAATAGGGAAACTACATGTAGAGATTCTGGAATATTCTTCCAAAAGATGATTGGATGGAATATCGTCAGCTCTTTCTGAGCTTCTTAGAGATTCCTTGAGTTCATCCATGGGTTGTCCTTACATTTGAGAATAGTTAATCTTGAATAATTTAATCAATTAGATTTATTCTTTATCTTATGACAACCGCTACTTTTATTTAAGTTATTTAAATTAGGCAAAAATAACTAAATTTGAACCATAGTTAGAGCATTGACTGAATGTAACTATAATAGTGAAAATTTCCTCTTGAATTTATATTTACGATGATTAACTCATTACTAGATACATAATAATGTACCTGGCTTTGATCCACATTTTGAGTGGGAAGGGCTGATGATAAGACATGGTTGTTCATTTGAAGCAAATGGGGATGGATTTGAAACTTAGGATTCGAGGCTTAAAGTTGAACGTTTTACCCGCTGCTTGGAAGTCAGCGATGATAACCTTCGTACCAAGGACTCAATTACTTTGCACTAGTCATTCAGAAATACTTTAATGTTAGGTGGCTAGTGGTAGACACGGAACCCATTAAAAGCATATCTACAATCTTGAAAGAAATAATGTTTCTCGATTGATTCTTAACTCATGTTATCAAGTATTACAGTCTGAAACATCATCACGGAGATATTCTGGTTATATGCTCAAAAAGAATTTAGAGCGACAAGTGTAGACCAAAATATCACTGTTATCAAAGTTCCAATAGGAATTACAATCGTTGATTTCAGTCATAAAAACATTTCTTAATAGGATTAAATGTGAAATTTAGGTAACATTGATAGGTACTTAGTCTCAGATTTCACGACTGTTCTCACTTGTACTCTCGTTTACTAGATTTGGTGTCACTGCTAACCAGGAGTGGGTAAGGGTGCTGTCCTACGGACACCGATGCGGGCCGGGAACTGAGGTTCTAGTTGATACGGTATGTGCTAATGATATTGACAGATATAGGTAGTATATATCATCAATCGAAAGTGGAATGCCTGGAGGCAGACTTTTGAGAGAATTGAAGAGAAGAGAATGAGAATTAAGAATAATTTGTGTGGAAACGAAAGAACAATGACGTGTGAGACAATTAATGGACATCATCAGGAATCAGTAGCTGAGTGGAGAACGTGTTGGTGTTTTAGGTGAACGGTATTGGGTTTGAGTCCTAGAGTGAACATCAATTCTGGAATGAAGGTATATCGAACTGACGAATCCCAAATATGACGAAACGTGTATCCTGTATTTCGCTGCTAATCACCATCCATCTCAACTTATAATGCTTGTGATTTAAGGCAATAACGATGCAATCCATACAGGTTGCGCATATGCCAATAAGAGACTGATCAATCGCAATCCTAATTAACAATGGGAAGATACAAGTAAAACAACACCAAGTGGATGTTTATGAATGTTTTAATATGGATAAACCAAACTATCCATCAACTTGACTTAATGTTGTTTTATTTGTATCTTCCCATTGTTATTGAGAACTGGAATTGATCAATCTCATGTTGGCATATATATGCATCATATGTGATGGCGTTTAAAGCAAACGGTACTAGGTTCAAGTTCCAGAATGAACATCCACTCTGAGATGCAAGTACTTCCAGTTGACAAGTCCTAAATAGGATGAAACACGCATCAAACTAGTTTCCACTGTTAATTACTATTCATCTTTGTTTATCCGTAGGTTTGAAATCGTTTTGTCAATAATGATAAGAAATTCATTAGATGAAAATGAATAATGAAGCTTTAACTTTAAAAGAAAAAAAAACAAAACAAAAGTAGCATTACTTTTGCTTCTTCTAATAGTTCTTTACTAGTTTGTGGATCAGATGAATCTGATAAGACTTTAATCGCTACTGGAATATGTAGATTGAATCCTCCTGGAATAGTTTCTATATCATTGGTATATTTATTCCAATCAAATGTTCTGGAATTGAATACATTTGAAGTTGATGTTATAATGGAATTTGTTATTGTATTATATGCATCATTATGAATAGGATCATGTTTTTGTTGAGTCAATTTTGGACACCATATACCACAATAAACTGTACCAAATGCACCAGAACCAATTAATGGACCACGTATTAATTCTGATTCAGTAATGATACGTAATGTTGCCATGTTTGGTTTTATAGATTCTGAATGAGTAGGCTATTTATTGATTTTTTTGTGTGTAAAAGAAAATATACCAGAGATTAATTAAACTATATACAAAAGTATTCAGTAGTTTATTACTTACTTACTTATTTACGTCTGTTACTCCTCGTGAAGGAGCATAGGCCACTCACCAGCATTCTCCATCCAACCCTGTCCTGGGCAATCCTTTCTAGCTCATTCCAGTTGTTATTCATCCTTTTCATGTCTGCTTCCATTTCCTTACGTAATGTGTTCTTTGGCCTTCCTCTTTTCTGCTTCCCTTCAAGTTAGCGCTTGCCTCGTGATGCAGTTTGATGATTTCCGTTATGTATGTCCTATCCATTTCCATCGTCTTTTCCTAATTTCTTCTTCAGCTGGAAGCTGGTTTGTTATTACCCACAGTAGGTTGTTGCTGATGATATCCGGTCAATGGATGTTAAGTATCTTGCGTAGACAACTATTTATAAATACTTGTACTTTCTTGATGGTGGTTGTTGTAGTTCTCTAAGTTTCGCACAGTAGAAGTGCCTTGACGTAGGTATTGAAGATTCCGACTTTGATATTAGTTGAAAGTTGTTTTGAGTTCCATATGTTCTTCAAATGTAGGAATGCGGCCCTTGCTTTGTCAATCCTCGCCTTTACGTCTGCATCTGATCCTCCTTTTTCGTCGATGATGCTTCCCAGGTATGTGAAGGATTCCACGTCTTTCAGAGTTTCGCCATCGAGAGTGATTGGATTGCTGTTATCGGCGTTGTATTTGAGGATCTTGGTTTTCTCCTTATATATGTTGAGGCCTACTGATGCAGAGACTGTTGCTACACTGGTTATCTTTATGTGCATTTGTTCATTTGTATACGATAGGAGGGCTAGGTCATCTGCGTAGTCCAAATTGTCTAATTGCTTCTGAGGGATTGTAGTAATTTGATATTTGACTCATGAATTCAACTATTAAATTACTACTATCTTCACAAATCTCCTTTCTGATAAAAACCATCATTTGCTCACTAGTGACTGGCTTCAGGAAGTATTTCCTGAAATACAAGTGAGAAGCCGTGACCAGTGAAGTTCAATCAGGTCTGTTGTGAGGTAGTCACTAACTGAAGACATCAGTGAACGTTGGCTCAATATCGTGGATTGGTTGAATTGTCGGATGCTGGCCGGTTCAGTGGTCTGCAGGTTAAGCGTTCGCGCGCGAGGCTGAAAATCCTGTGTCAGAATCCCGCGAGTGGGACCATAGAAGCTCACTGCTGAGGAGTTTCATACTAGGACAAAATAGACGTTCAGTGTTTTTGGATTCTCCATGATGTTCTTGCTTTAAATGACTCATGAATTCAACTAGTAAATCATTAGTCCAAATAAAAATACCACTACATATGATCTGTTACACAGTTCGTAAAACTTAAGTGTAAAATCCACCTAAATACATATTCCCAAAGTATATAGTTTTCTGTTGTAGTTGTTAGGTTTAATATTTATACGATAGAGTTCAAATCCCTTTTGGTGAGGGATTATGGATGTGTATTACTGAGGAATCTCATACTAGGAAGAAATGACCATCCAGTATTTCCAGGTTTTCAATAGTGATCTAACATAGATCAACTCATCAATTCAATTATTAAAAATTACTTTAAGAAATGTTAAATCAAGTAAAATTCTTGGTTAACTTCAGTCAGGAAATTATTTTAAAGACTATCGGCTTTATCAAAATGGGTTTTGTGGAGATTTTTAGAAATTTCACTGGTTGAAATCATGAGTCGATTGAAGCTAGACCACCATGGAAAACCTGGAAGCACTGAACGGCCGTTTCGTCCTAGTAATGGGACTCATCAGCAGTGCCCATCCACGATCCTGCATCCTGCGAGATTCGAGCCCAGGATCTATTTTTTGAATTTAAGTGGAAAACTGTGGCCAGCCTAGTTCAACCATGTCAGTATGAAGAAGTTATTTATTAATAGTACTAAAAGGTAATTGTTACATAACACGAATTAATTGAATTTAAAAATGTATATCATTAGTTGCTGGCTCGGTCGCCTAAAGATTAAGTGCTTGTCCTGAAACTCGATAATGCATTGTTTGATCATTGTTGTGCTTGATAATATACTTACCTCTTAGAAGTTTCATTCTGTTCAGATCATTTTGATTTTCAACAGTTATCAGATGACTCACTAAAGGCTATTAATAACATGAAAATTTACAAATGTACATTTAATAGTTGAATTCATGAGTCGATCTATGCTAGACCAGCATTGAACGGCCGTTTCGTCCAAGTATAAGACTCATGAGTAGTGCTTATACACGAT
Source organism: Schistosoma mattheei (assembly GCA_944470405.2). Classification (NCBI taxonomy): domain Eukaryota; kingdom Metazoa; phylum Platyhelminthes; class Trematoda; order Strigeidida; family Schistosomatidae; genus Schistosoma; species Schistosoma mattheei. The sequence goes on from OX103946.1 coordinate 2,563,769, forward strand.
ACAACACACGGAATTCGAAACCAGGTACGTCAGTCTCGCACGCGAACGTTTAACTTCTTGACCACTGATCTGGCCGGAATCTAGTGGTGTTAATGTCTAATTTCAACTAATCCACGAAATTGAGCCACACATCGACCATTGTCTTTAGTGAGTTACTATCTCACAACTGATATCGTTGAACTCAACTGGTCACGGCTTCTTATTAGAACTCCAGGAAATAACTTTTGAAGCCAGTCACAAGTGAGCATATGATAATTATTAGTATGGGGATTTCTGGAGATAGTAGTGATTCATGAATTCATGGACTCATGAGTCAATTAAAGGTAGACCACCGCGAAAAGCCTGGAAGCATAGAACATATTTCATCAAACATATAATGAACATAATCAAACAAGGATTTTATGGAGATTGTAGTAATTTTTAATCATTGAATTCACGAATCAATTGAAGCTAGACTATCATTTAAAACTTGAAAGCAATAAACGGCCGTTTCATCTTAGTTTGAGACTCCTCAATAGTGCGTATCCACGATCTTGCCTCACGAGATTCGAACCCAGGACCTATCAGTCTCACACACGAACCCTTAACCTCTAGACCACTGAGTCAGCCGGCAACCAACGGCGTTAATAGAATGATTAAACATTCATTTTTCTTTATGAGAAGGGGTTTGTGGAGATTTTGGAAATTTCACAGATTGAAATCATGAGTCAATTGAAGCTAGATCATCATGGAAAACCTGAAAGCATTGGACGGCCGTTTCGTCCTTGTATGGAACTTCTCAGCAATGCGTATCCACGATCCTGCACCCCACGAGATTCGAACCGAGAACCTATCAGTCTCGCGCCAAGCGCTTAATTTAAAAAAAGCAAAAACAAAACAAACTACTTACTGAGATTTCTTCATCCATATGATTTATCCATTTATTATCTTTATCTATTAATATACTACTATTCATTGGTATTAATGAATTATTCCAATTGAATGGATTAAATAATTTCTCTTTCATTAATTTATTATTTGAATAATTGATCAATGTATTATTATTATTATTATTATTATTATTATTATTGAATAAAAATCGATCATTTCTAGTTGCTATGGTAGATATTTTTGTTTTTTTCTTTTTTATTAATTTTGGTTTACCTTGTGTCCAAAAATTTTTACAAATTTTATGTAATGATATAAAACATGATTGATTTAATTGATTATTATTATCATTATCATCGTTATCATCATGATCATGATCATGATCATGATCCTGATCCTGATCATCATTAAGATCTTGTTCCATTCTTATATATTTAGATCGAATATGAATAGTCCAATAAATAATTAAACATAATAAACATAACATAATAAATAATGCAGATAATGCTGAAATAAGACCAGCAGTTTGTGTTGATAATTGATGATTATGCCAAATATAATTCATAATATGAACATTTTGAAGAAGATTAAGGTTTTCGATTGGATCAGATAAATTATAATTAAGATCATTCATTATTGAAGTATTCTGATGATGATGATAATGATGATGATCAATGGGATATTGTCTATTATAATATGGTATAATATGTAAATGAATAGAATCACTTGAACATATCATTTCACCAGTTTTTCTATCAGATATTTGAAATGGACTATAATCAGGACAGGTAGTGTTGCATAACCACTAAAAGTATGAATTGTAAATAATAAGAATCATAATAATACAATTCAATGTAATACCACAAAGACAGATAGTCACTAATAGTGGAATACAGTTTGACACGCGTTTTGTCCTATTTGGGATTCGTCAGTTGGATGTATCTGCATGACAGAGTTGATGTTCACTCTGGGATTCACATCTTGGTTTCCACTGTTAGCCACTATGTGTCTTTGCTTAGAATGTTTGTGAATTAAGGTAATATCGATGCAATCCGTACAGAATACACATATACCAATAAGAGACTGATCAATTACAGTCCTTAACCTCAATAGGAAGATTCAAGTAAACAATACCAAGTGAACGTAAACATATTAGATGAAAATAAGAAAATATGATTTAATTCTACATAAAAATAGATAGTGGTTAGCTTCGGAATCATCCTGTCAACTGAATGTACTTAAATTCCAGAGCTGATGTTCAATTCGAGACTCGAACCAAGTACTGTTCATTTCAAACTATATCACGTTATCTACTTAGCTATTGAGTTCTGATAGCCAGTAGCTAAGTAAATAATGTGATGGTGTTTGAAGTGAATGATACATGGTTCGAGTTTTGGAGTGAATATTGTTCTGAGATGTAAGTACATCCATCTGATGACTTCTAAATATGACGAAACGTGTGCGGTAAATTACACTACTAACCTGTTATATCCGAGCGAAGATTAAATCAAGAGTAACTTCTGAGACATATTAATTGACTAATATTATCTATGCATTCTTATGGTATAACTATTCAACAATTAGATTATGTATATTTATATTTCTCTTATTATAAGCTTTATTTTGACCTATAATTTATTATTGTACGATTTACGGTTCTTAAATTATGCTCAGTTTATTAATCACAGTCTCCCACGTTCACAACCACTTTTTGGCTTAATCTTCCGTAAATTTCATTTCCTATTTCATGGTATGATGAGGTCTGTTTGGCTGGTATATGGACTAAATATGTTTGAAATAAATGATCTGCATAGTGGAAGCTGGTATTGGTGTTCTGGACTCAATTGGACGGGCTAGGTGGACATAAGACTAATAAGGACGCTAGACTGCTCATACCGATTGGACGTTACTGGTTGGACACAGAGCTAAGATTGTATAAGTCGTATTTTGATTGATGAATAAATCACATGATAAAAAGCCAGACATAAAATCATAACATAACCACCATCCATCTCTCCTTATAATACTTGTGAATTAAGGCAATATCAAGGCAATTCGTACAGGATGCACATATACCCATAAGAGACTGATCAATTGCAATACTAAGCATCTATGGAAAGATTCAAGTAAGACAATACCAAGTGAATTTATTCCATTTATAAAATTCAAGATTGCTCGTAAGGGTTTTATGAGTTATTGATCGGATTTATAATTCACTAATTGGAGAATCTTTAATACGAACGTCAAGGTAGTTCTACTGTATGGAGCTGAAACTTGGAGAATTACAACAACCACAATCAAGAAAGTACAAGTATGTATAAATAGCTGCCTACGAAAGATACTCAACATCTACTGGCCGGATACCATCAGCAATAGCCTTCTGTGGGAGAGAACAAACCAACTTCCAGCTGAAGAAGAAATTAGGAAAAGACGATGGAAATGGATAAGACATACATTACGCAAATCGTCAAACTGCATCACGAGGCACGCCCTGACTTGGAATCCTGAAGGAAGCTAAAAAGAGGAAGGCCAAAGAACACATTGCGTCGGATTATAGAAGCAGATATGAAAAGGATGAATTACAACTGGACGGAGTTGAAAAGGATTGCCCAGGACAGGGTTGGATGGAGAATGCTGATGAGTGGCCTATGCTCCTTCACGAGGAGTAACAGGCGTAAGTAAGTAAGTAAGTAATTCACTAATTGGTGATATCATACAACATTATACATTGATTAGGGGCACAAAATCATAAGTTATAACATTTAAAATAATAGTACTTACTGATTTCATTTGAGAATCATGATAAATTTTCATATGTCGACAACGTGTACATTCTTCCGCTGTTGGACCACTACAACCAATTTCACATTCTTTATGACATGATAAACATTCAATTGATGTAATATTATCCGGTAAATATCCAATAAAATAATCATTTATTAAAGTTGAATCAAAATGACGAAATGATTTCTTTTTTGGATAAGTTCCTAATTAGACAAACAAACAATCAAATGAATATGGAATTATATTGGGATTTATTGAAACTATAGGCGGTATTCATTAAGTATTGATCTATGATGAGTGATCAATGAAAACCAACTCTTCTATGCATATTACTTAATCATCAGTATAAGGTTGTGGGGATTGTTAAGTTCCAATTGAGATTATGAACCGATCGATGTTAATGTAACATTGAAAACCTGGAAACACTGAACGGCTGTTTCGTTCAAGTATGGGATTTATAAACAGTGTACTCTCCCTCAAATGGAATTTGAACCTAGAACCGTTGATCTCGCGTGCAAATGGTTAACCTCTAGACCAGCGAGCCAGCATCCAATGGTGTTATTGTAAAGCGTTCGCGCGCAAGGTTGAATTTCCTGGGTTCGAATCCCGTGGGTGGGATCGTGGATACACACTGCTGAAAATTTCCATACTTGGACGACATGGCCGTCAAGTGCTTCTAGATTTCCAATGATGGTCTAACATCGATCACTTCAGGATCCCAATCATCACTCATAAGGCAATCAGGTATCTAATTATGCTTCATAGAGATTTTCTTAATTAAAAGATTCATTTTTATTAAGGACTGACATTGGTTGAAAATTACTATATAATCATTTTTATTCTGTTCTGCTATGTTTTGCCGATCATCATTATGCCTAAGTAGTAGTCGGTTAAACTAGCCAGTTAATTCATAATAATTTTCAATCTTATGTTATTACATTGTGAAGACTCGGATCCAGGACCTAACAGTCTCGCACGCGAACACTCAACCTCTAGACCACTAAGCGTACATTCAGTGGTGTCAATATCTGACTTCAACCAACCCATGTGACTGCGTCACTGTCGAACATTATCTTCAGTGGGCTACTATATCACGACTGATTCGGTTGAACTCTACTGGTCACTGCTTCTCACTAGAACTCCAGAAGATACCTCTTGGAAACGGTTGACATTAAAGAGTTACTATACACAATATAATTTATTAATTCTATAAGTAATAAATAAATCATTAAAAATATTAAATATCTAACCTGATGGACAAGTGGAAACACAACGACCTTGATAACTTGCATAAACACAACGTACACATTGTTCTGGGCTAGGTCCATAACATGCAACAGAAGATGATCCAACTAAATTTGATTGTCTTAATGGAATCATTTCTGAATGACATTGTTCATGACATGGTAAACAGATTTGTGCTAAACCATACAATTGTGGTTGAGTATGATTTAATAACCATATAGAAATTTCATGAATTATTTTCGATGAGAAATGATGAAAAAGATTAACATCAGTTTGACTCCAGAAAAATTGATGAATTGAATTATTTTTTGATGATATTCTTTCATTTTGTTCTTTCATATTGAAATAAACTATTGATTGATGATCTACACTGGAACCTCCTCTGTGATGTAAGTTAATCACATGTTGATAAGTACCATATGGACAAGTCTATAAAGATGATCATTAAAAAAAAATATGAGAACAATGAAAATGATTGAGTTAGATTGAGTGATGACAATCGACTTAAGTCCTAGTCTGATTCATATTTTTTCATTTCAATTTATTAACTGTCCCTACATGCATATAGAATTTGGTGACATACAGTAATATTATTAGTTTAGGGAGTTTGAGGAGATTGGTGAATTTCATAGTTTGTATCTTGAACTGATCTTCATTAGATAACCAGTGATCAGTAGAGTTAATCTGTGTCGGGTAGAGAAAGGTATCTATCTCAGTACAGTGAAAGATGGTTGCGCGATTTCGTGGATTGGTTGAGGTTAGACATTAAAACCACTGGATGCCGGCCGGCTTAGTGGTCTTTAGGTTAGGTATTTGCGTGTGAGACTAAAGGCCCTGGATTCGAATCCCGAGAGCAGGAGGAGTTCAACAATAGGATGAAATGGCCATCCAGTGCTTCCAAGTTTTCAATGGTGGTCTAAAATCAGTAGGTTCATGATCTCAATTAAAAAAAAACGTAATAATCTTCACAACCCTATACTGAAAACTATGAAACTCTGTACAAATGTGTCATTCTAATATGAGACTCCTGAGCAGTGATCATCCACAACCCTTTCAGGAATCAAACTCTTCTATCATATGTTTAGTAACTACATCATTTTAAACTGAACTATAATTAACCTTTCATAGTTATTTAAATTTGAATATAACTTTTTTGTTAATTAACCCATTTAACTGAATTTATTGAAATGAAGGTCAATTAAAAGACGTTCAGTATTTCCAAGTTTTCAATAATTATCTAGCTTAGATCGACTCATGAACTCAACTGTTAAAACTACTACAATCTCCATAAATCCTCATTTTGATAATAATCATGTGTTCATTATTGACTAGCTTCAAGAGGGATTTCCTGGAGTTCTAGTGAGAAGCAGTGATTATTAGAGTCTGATTCGTCTACGGTAGAGACAGTTATCCACCTCAGACAATGGATGAAGGGTTGAGCAATATAATGGATCGATTAAAGTTAGACATTAACATCGTTGGATGCCGGCTAGGTGTTTACAGGTTAAGTGTTCGCTTACAAGATCAAAGGTCCTGGGTTCGAGTTCCTTTGGTACGGGATCGTTGATACGCACTTCTGAGTAGTCTCAAACTAGGACGAAACGGCCATCCAGTACTTCGTGGTTTACAATGGTGGTCTAGCTTAAATCGACTCATGAATTCAACTGTTAACATTTTATCATTAAATTTGAAACAAAAATGTTAAATTGATTGGTTTATAGGAGTAGTAGCAAGTCAAAGATTATAAAGTGGATTGAATCCAATTAATGCAACACAATAAAATTCATATCAATATATGAATCACTGCTAGTTGTGTTTAATTTAATATGCAGTAAAGATATGTATTCATGTGAGATTTTTACACATTCGAACCTAGGACCTTCGATCTCGCCGGCTCAGTGGTATAGTAGTTAAGTATTTATATGTGAGGCCGAAGGTCATAGGTTAGATTCTCGCATACTGGATCATTCACAGCAAACTAAACAATTTCATTTGATCTTTAAGAAAAAATTATGTGAAAGTAAACTATTTTACTGTGCAGCAGTTCGTTCCGTCCTACTTTATGGCAATGAAACATGGCCGGTAAGAGTAGAGGATATTCGTAGGTTACTAGTATTCAATCATAGGTGTCTTCGAAGCATTGATCGTATATCATGGGACCATCGACTAAGTAACCCAGTTGTTAGGAAACGGATACTAGATAAGGATGACAAATCAATTGATGAAGTAATGAAACTTCATCAATTGAGATAGCTGGGACACGTGGTACGTATGCCCAACCACCGACTACCTCGACGTGTGATGCTCAATGGTGTATGAGTAGATTGGAAGGAAGTTAGGGGCGCCCAAACCAAAATATGGTACAAATTCATGAGGTCACTGACAGGTGGACTGAGCCATGTTGGTAGGTGTAGACTACCTGGTTAAGATCCGTGAGACGATAACAACTGATGGTTAGAAACCTTGAATGACATGGCTCAAAATCGTTTGCAATGGTTTGAGTAGGTGTATCCACTCTTTGTGTTCTCACAAATTCTAATCTTCTGAATTCTTCATGTCCCTTTTCTTTTTCTCTTTCCAAATTTGTTTCACTGGATTATACTGTTTGAATAACATCTTCAAACCCTAATCTTTCCGATTACTGCTTATACTCTTACCATCTCTACCACTACGGAGTTTGAATCGACAACTGAATCTCTGTGTTAATGTGGTGTGACAACTCAAACTGACGTACGTACGTCCGGAGTTCTACGTTGTTACTGACTGGCTGACTGAAAGTAAACTATTTAACAGATAAAATGATTCATAATTATCATACTTACATTGATACACTTTAAATGATGATTAGAGTTTTTTGGCTCTAAATATAAAACTGTTTGTTTACAATAACTACATCCACCATCACCTGGCCAATCTCCTGATCCTGTACAATAATATTTCAATTTGGTTTCAATTTTTTGATTCAGTAAATTATTATTTATATATATATCACCAGGTGGTGTACATGCTAGTGAACATTCCATACATTTCTTAGTTATTGGATCTGTATATTTATTAGGTGGGCAATAAGCTCTGCAAAATGGACCATCCTAAATTTAAAGAAAATAAATTATTGAAAATTGAAATGTTATATAATTCAAAATATCATCTCTTGTACAAAATCTAAATCGCCAATGAATGTCAATTGCCTAGAAGTTGAGCTTTCTTATGCGATGCAAAGAAGATCTAGGTTCAACCCTCGATGATAGAGCCGTGGACATGGACTATCATTGAGGTATGCTATACTAGAAAGAAACAACTATCCGACTTCTGTAGATTTTCGACAGTGATCTAACTAAGATCAGTTAATTACTTAAGCTATAAAAATACATAATTTTGATGAGGTTTTTCTAAGATTTTTAAGATATTTGGATCTTTAGGTTGGTTGCTTTCATGTAGACAGATCATAGAAAATCAATACAGCCAATGCCGATCATTCAACTATAGTACAAGCATCATCTGATAATCTTTATGAGTCTAACTGAAACCTGCTAAATACAATATAACTTTGTCTTTTCTACATTTCTAAATCCTTTATTAAAGTACACTTTGTAAACCGAATCATACGTACAAGAAAACGTACCCAAACTCTTCTTTTAATTCAGCATTATCCTGCAAATTTGTTAGCTGTTTTTTTTTATATATTATCCTTTCTTCCTGCCAATTAGTAGAAAACTATACGTGGCAAAAGTCTCATCGATAAGATATTGATAATGACACATAAATCATATGGATAGAAAGCAGTACTATAGTTATAAATTCAATTGGTGTTGTTTACTTGTATCTTCCCATTGTTATTCAGGACTTTAATTGATCAGTCTTTTGTTGGTGTATGTATGGCACAAGTAAACAACACCAAATGAATTTAAACCTTCACCCCATTGCACAAGCAAGTGACTATTAGGACTCAGTAGCTAAGTGGATAACGCGATGGCGTTTAAAGCTAAGAGTACTGGGTCCGAGTCCCAGTGTAAACATCAACTCTGAGATGCAGGTAAATCCATCTGACGAATCCTTATTAGGATAAAACGCGCGTCATACTGGATTCCACTGCTAGCCACTATCCATTTTTGCTTATAATTGATACAATGGGAAACCAGAATTAATCAAATGATAAGGTTACATGACGTTAGTCAGAAATGTCCTGGAGGACAAATCCATACCATTGACTAGGAATCGGATATATTTATTGGCTATTACGGACTGTATATTTCATGAGAATATTGTCAGTGATTTTATTTTGATGGATTTGTACTTTTTCTGAAGAGATGAATAAGTTAACTTAAAATCGCAGCGTGGTAATCCTGAGTTGTTCACAGAAATATGACTCACAGGTATAACTGAGGAGGACGTGTAGTCGACACCTAACCTGGGTCACTTAGCTCCGAGATGACAGACACCCATAATGAGCTTTATATATATATATATATCATTAAACCGCATCACGAGGCAAGCCCTAACTTGGAATCCATAAGGGAAACGGAAAAGAGGAAGATCAAAGAATACACTATGTCGCAAATTGGAAGTAGACATGAAAAGGATGAATAGCAACTGGAAACATTTGAAAACGATTGTCCAGGACACAGTTCGATGGAGAATGCTAATGGGCAGCCAATTTTCTTTTATGAGGATAACAGGGGTATGTAAGTAAGTAATTCATTCAGTCATACAACGTAAAGTCTAGTGCATATATCATTCATTTCAAATTTCTACTCCACATTAGCACAGCTAGATGAAATCATCAAACCAAATCTCATAGTAATAGAATTATTTATACTATCAGTAATCGTAGGAAGGATTAAGCATAGGAACAAAAAATGTAGAAGAAGATTTCAGGACTCAGGATCTAGAATAAGACAAAAACAGAACGCATTTAATTCATGGAGATAGATTCCAAACCATACAACCTAATATCGCTGGCCATTATTTACAATAATCAAGTGGACTCCAAACAAAAAACCTGCAACTACTTACATAACTCAATGCAGATGTTAGTGACTTTACAAACTTATAACATGTTTTGATTCAACCACCGCTAGCTTATTTCCAACACAATCGTCCCTACACCACCAAACATTACCCAATCTAGATAGGTGGTAATTAGTCACATACACAACACTATTTAATCATATAACAGTAAGTAATGTTACACTGAATAGTTTTGTCCTCTGAGCTGGATGGTTTAATCAAACTTCAGGTAGAAGTTTATGCTGATGATATCTTTCAAAAGGACAATGAAAGCTCTATGATCAGAGAACAAAACTTCATCAAAATCATCCATCTAACCTACAAATCATCTCCATAATACTTAATAATCTTTCATAATGATCAACCTATGAATGAAACAGTTTAATTATCACAGAGGAAGGATTTGAATGTGATCAAATTGGTCTCGTATACTGTTACGGATATGAGGGCTGATGTCAATTCCCGGTTGCCCATACTGTGGAAAGGTATTTTTCGAAGAACCTGAAAAGGAAGTCGGATTAATCAAACAAATTTATTTACTTACTTGGACAAATCGACATGAACCAATACATTGATCATCATTAGGACCATAACATGTTTGATTTTGTAAATGACACATATCTGAACATTTTCTACATTGTCTTAATGAAACATTATAGTCCGACACTTGATTCTTTTTATCATTGTGTTGATACTTGTTGATGAATTCAGTAGACTTGTTTAGTTCATGATTAATAACAATCATTGAAGTACTTTGTATATCATTCATTAGATTGAATCCATCATTGATTATTTGCTCTGAGTTATTAGGTGTATTATTGAATTTTGGTGTATAGTAACCAGGTAGATCTTCACAATTTTGAACACAAATTTTTCCTCCATTATTAATATTATCAATAGACCAATATTTACAATGAAAACAAAATTGTTTACCTGGACCCCAACATCCATTAGATGGTTGACATAATTCATCACATACAGCTCCACGTCCTTCTGTTAATATAAGAATAAATGATAGAATTCTGTTATTTTAATTGTAAATCTGTTTTCCGGTAAAACAGTTATTCATTTTTATTTGAATCTTTCTATTCATGTTTAAGATTGCACGTTTCGTCCTATTTGGGACTCTTCAACTGGATGTACCTGTATCCTAGAGTTGATGTTCACTCTTGGACTTGAACCCAGTACTGTTTGTTTCAAACGACATCGTGTTATCCACTTAGCTACTGAGTGCTGATAGCCACTTGGTCATACAATTGGAAGAAGTTTAAATTCATTTGGTATTGTTTACTTGAATCTTCCTATTGATGTTTAGGACTGTAACTGATCAGTATTTTATAGGTGTATATGCATACTGTACGTTTCGCCTCGATATTCACAAGCATTCTAAGCAAAGATGGATAGTGGCTAGTAGTGGAATCCAGTTTAACTCCTGTTTCGCTCTATCTGGGACTCGTCAAGTGGATGTACTTGCAGCTGACGAGTTCAAAATAGGACGAAACACGCGTCAAACTGGGTTCCACTGTTAGCTACTATCCATCTTTGCTTATAATGTTGTATAGTTATTAGGTAATGAAATAAAAACGATCTTTTTCCAAGCTCAATCTTGTATATTTTTATTGATTAAACAACCTTTGATTTCAATATGACTTGTAGTGGTTTGGATTATTTCTGTTGTTGACTGTTATTTAATCAATCATGTTTGGAATATGTGCATCCTGTGAGAATTGCTTCGATATGGTCATTATGACGCAAGTTAATACAGAATGCATGCTTCGCCTTATTTGGGACTTGTCAAATGAATGTGGCTGGAATGTCTGGGATAAGAATAGGGTACTAGATAAGGATGGCGAATTGACTGAGTCGGCTGGGACATGTATTCCATATGTTCATCCACCTTATACCTCTAAAGGCGATGTGGTTTGATGTAAGATCAGGTTAGAAGAAATCTAGAAGCGGCCAAACTAAAAACATGGTAACAGTTCATGAAGTAATCAGCAATTGGACTGAGCCTTGTTAATAGGTATACACTACCTGGTTTGGGTTCACGTAATCGATCTAACCAAAAATAAGAAAGTGAATGATATTGCTCAAAATAGTTTTTAATAGCACAAGTACATTCGTTCCTTGTATTCCTCCACTTTATGAGATTGCGAATCCCTCATAATTTTTGTATTTTTGTTCTACTAATTCGTATTTTCTTGGATCATATCTTTTATACTTAATCTTTCCTATTACCCTTAGTACTGTTACTACCTTTCCTTTTCTGAGTTTTGGCCTGATGATATCATCTCATGTTAACTAGGTGTGGGAAATTGAAACGATGTACACACGTACATGGTTCTATGTTGTGACCGACTTACTGACTCATCTGTATCCTCATGTTGGTGTTGACCTCATGACTCAGAGACAGTACCTTCCACTCCAGACATCACCTAAAAAATCCCAAATAGAGCGAAAATTATGTCCTGAGTTCCACTGCTAGCTACATTCTATTGACTCTATATAATCCATGATTTTTTTATAACTAACATTTGATAGTTAGTGGATGTTCGAGTCAATGGCAGCTAAACTATATCAGAAGGGGTTTGTTGAGATTTTTAGAAATTTTCACAGATTGAAATCATGAGTCAGTTGAAGCTAGACCACCATCCTGCGTGGTGCGGGATCGTGGATGCGCACTGCCGAGGAGCTTCATACTAGGACGAAACGGCCGTCCAGTGCTTCCAGGTTTTCAATGGTGGTCTAGCTTCAACTGACTCATGATTTCAATCTGTGAAAAGCTTAACTATATGTTTAACATTCTGAGCTATAACTCTATGACCTAACGACCTAAAAAGTTTCCTAAAATTTTCAAAAGGTTAACTACATTGAGGGAATTTTATGGATTTTTGCAGTAATGAAAACATGAGAAAACGTAGTCCATTTACCTGTAGCTGAATCAATCGTTATCAAACGATACGGGACTGTCATCTACGTTAAAAAAATATCATTATCTATCAAATTAATACTAGTCAGTTAACTTTCAACCTGAGTTCAACACCATTTCATTCACTGTCTCTATAATTGATTGACCAATCATCTAATTGGTGTGGGTTCGAACCCCACAAGGTGTATTAATCCTCGTAAGAATGCAGATAACTTTTTGTTAATACCAGTCATATCGTAGATCCAGTATTTCCTGTCGACTACTTCCAATCACTTAATATCAAAACATAGTACATTTAGTGACTTTCGGGTGGGGCTAATCATACTGCAACCTGATTGATTAAATATAATCAGCAGTTAAGGCTAAATTTAACCGATAGTGATCACAACTCATTAGACATAAATCTTCAAAGTATAGAAAATAAAGGTCATATGTTTCCATGAGAGTGATGTATTGATGTATGTGCACTGAAGTGCATTGAAGTAACTTGATCAATGTAAACTACTTACATATTAAGTAGTAAAATGAATAGCTTCCTTATAATTCATAAATCTTTAGTTTACCGAAAACATATATGAAACAAAAGAAAATAATTTATTAGTTGAATTCATGAGTCAAGTGAAGCTAGACTACCATGGAAAACTTGGAATCACTGGACGGTCGTTTTGTTTTAGTATGGGACTATTCAGCAGTGCTCATCCACAATCTCGCCTCACGAGATCCGAACTCATGACCTAACAGTCTCGTACGAGAACGCTCAACCTGTAAACCATTGAGCTGACCGTCATCCAATGGTATTAATGTCTAACTTCAACGAATCCAAGAAATTGCATCACCGTCCACTATTGTCTGTAGTGAGTTACTATCTCACAACAGACCTAGTTGAACTCTACCGATCACTGCTTTTCACTATAACTACAGAAAACACTTCTTGTAGACCGATAGAACATTAACTTTTTGTTGTTCCGAAGTTATCAAGGATAATATAAAGATCGGATTTTGATTGTTTCTTTATTCGATGGTATATATATGTTTGCGTTTTGGTTAGCGTTTTTTAGCGAGTTAGTTTTCTACGGTATGGAGTCGTTAACCCTATGTCCAAACCTCCTCCTTTATCCGGGCTTTGTATCGTCAGAAGCCCCCAGAGGGACTCCAGGCGGAGATGAGAAAAATGAACAAGAATTGGTTGGAACTAGAAAAGAAGGTTCAGGACAGAGTGGGTTGGAGAATGCTGGTCGGCGACCTATGCACCATTAGGAGCAACAGAAGTAAGTATATACATATATTTTTTTTGGGGGGGGGGAAGGGGGATGCATTAAATAAGAATCATTTTCAGAATATTCAGATAGTACAATATAACTTACTACAAAATTCAAAATGAGCATTACCACCAACAAAAATAGTTGAATCTTTGAATGGTCGTTTTCTTTTTGATTCTTTCTTATAACGTAATATAATTTGTGTTAATGAATCATTATTGTCATGGTTATTGAATGTTTTATCTATTTTTGAAATCTTTATATCTTTATCATGATATTCATCTATGAATGTTTCATCATATAATAAACTTGTCCAATCAATTGTATCCACATAACATAAACGTGGATTCCCTGTAATTAATATACTTGGATGACCTAATTTTTGTAATGATTTCATACCTAAAAATTCTAAATGATGATTAAGATTTATATTGACTGTTCGAGTTTGTTGAATATTTGAACTAACTATATATTAGTAAAACAAAAAGTAAAAATGAAAAGAAAAGAATTATGAATTGAATAAGTAAGTTAGACTATCATGGAAAATCTAGAAGTAATGGACGGCTGTTTCATCCCAGTATGGGACTCTCCAGCTATGTCCGCACGTGAAACCGATATGTCATGGATTAGAATCATCAGACAGGGATCATGGATGTGCATTGTTGAATAGTTCTATACTAGAACTAAATGGCTGTTCAATGCTTCCTGGTTTTCGATGAATTCAACTATTAAATCTGTATCAGTTCATTGTATTATCAAGAAATTAAAATGTTACACTAAATTTAATCTTAAAATATCGCTTCGTTGTAACTGTGGTCAGTGGTTGAGATCTAATTTAATTTAGCTAACATACTGTCAATTGATGTGGTACGACGTTACTTACTTAATTACTTACTTACACCTGTTACTCCCAATGGAGCATAGGCCGCCGACCAGCATTCTCCAACCCACTCTGTCCTGGCCTTCTTTTCTAGTTCCATCCAATTCTTGTTCATTTTTCTCATGTCTATTTCCATTTCTCGGTGTAATGTGTTCTTTGGTCTTCCTCTTCTCCTCTTTCGGCCTTGAGGATTCCATGTGAGGGCTTGCCTTGTGACGCGGTTGGGTGCTTTCCTCAATGTGTGTCCTATCCACTTCCAGTGCTTCTTCCTAATTTCTCCCTCCGCTGGAATCTGGTTTGTTCTCTTCCACAGTACGTTGTTGCTAATAGTGTTCGGCCAACGGATCTGAAGTATTTTGCGTAGACAACTGTTAATAAACACCTGTATTTTCTGGATGATGGCTTTCGTAGGTCACCGAATTTCCGCTCCGTACAGTAGAACTGTCTCGACATTTGTATTAAAAATCCTGACCTTGGTGTTGGTTGACAGTTGCTTTGAGTTTCAGATGTTCCTCAGTTGTAAATATGCTGCCTTGCTTTGCCGATCCGCGCCTTCATATCTGCATCAGATCCAATGATGCTGCCCAAATATGTAAAGGTTTTTACATCTTCCAAATCTTCTCCGTCAATTATGACTGGATTGGTGCATGCTGTGTTGTATCGGGGAATCTTGCTTTTCCCTTTGTGTATGTTGAGACCTACTGTTGCTGAGGCTGCTGCTGCTAGCCTGGTCGTCTTCTCCTGCATTTGTTGTTGCGTTTGGGATAGAAGGGCCGGATCATCTGTGAAGTCTAGATCGTCCAACTGCATCCTAGATGTCCACTGTATCCTGTGGTACGACGTATTTTGACAATTTCAATTTGACTAGATGATAACATATGACGTTACCTTTAGATTGGTTGATCTTGTTTGTAATGATAAATCATACATTCTAAGAGGAACAGACAATCCTTTACTTTTGTAAAGATTATCCAGTGTTGTAGATAATCTATTGTGTTCACTTTTAACATGGATAACTATGTATGTTATGATTACTCACAAATGTAACATAAGTCTATTCCAGATTTTCTCAGTGATGATTGCATAACTTTGATTTAGTCAGCTGTAGAATGTCATCCATTATTTCTTAACCTCTTACGGTTTGTCAGATAACGAAATCTATTAATACATTGAATAGTTCTATACAAATCTTTCATTTAATTAAACTTGTTTGCGCATATGAACAAAATTGACCTGGCAAAAAAATGTATGTGTTGTAATAATTTGATTACTAGTGACTAATTTTGAGAGGTGATTTTTCAAAGATTATATTTGAATCATGACCGTTGGATTCCGTGGTCTTGAGTGCTATTATAGGCATGAGGAGCGTTATCAATTCCCGGTTCCGCACACCGTGGAAGGGTTCTTCTAGAGGTACTTGAAAACGGAATTGGATTAGAGGTGGTTTTAGTGACCTGAGAGTATGAACAAACTGCCCAAGGGACAACTAATTGAGATCGGTCACACACGACGGAGACGAATATCCGTGGGATAAGGCGAGGTGTGCATTTTTAATACCGACCTTTTCTAACCTCGCCCTTCCTTGTGGAAAAGCAGAATCACTGATACGCTGGTTGTCTGAAGGAAGCATCTTACTGCTGTCACACCCTCTACAGTCAGCAGTACGACTTCGCCTTCGGACCTTGGGTTAACTGCTTTTAGTCTTACCGTTCTTCAACCGACCTGTCTGGCATGGTAGGACTTTGAGGAACGATTGTTTCAGTCAGTATAACTCGATTGGTTCATCACGATAGGCAAGCCCGACCACCACGTCAAGGTAGCAACAACGGTCGGGTTGGATTCCAGTCACATCAGATGTGAGTTATTTACTCACTAATTCTATTGAAAGATGCTTGTTCAGTATCTCATGTTGATTGAAATTAGAAAGAAATATAAACCATTGGATGATAATCTTATTTTCTAAACAGTAAGCGCTAAATACAAGACCTGTAGTTCTCAGGTTTTATTTCTGGTATAATCTTAGTCATATACTCCTGAGAAGTTTTATACGAAGACAAAGCGTCTGTCTAATACTTCCTGTCTTTCATCTGTCATTTAACTATGATCAAACAATGGTTTGAATTGTTAGAAATGTGACAGATCGCAAAATCAGTCTAAACGTAATCAAAACTAAAGATTAATCACATTAATAGATATCAGTAGGCCTCAACATGCACAAAGGAAAAACCAAGATCCTCAAATACAACACGTAGAACACTAACCCAATCACATTTGGTGGCGAAACTTTGGAAGATATGGAATCTTTCACGTACCTGAAAAGTATGATCGATGAACAAGGACGATCGGATGCAGACGTAAAGGCGAGGATTGGCAAAGAAAGGGCCGCATTCATACAATCGAAGAACATATGGAAGTCAAAACAACTATCAACCAATATCAGTCACAATCTTCAACAAGAATGTCAAGACTGTCCTACTGTATGGAGCTGAAACGAAGAGAACTAATACAAGTACAAGTATTTATAAATAGTTCTCTTTGCAACATACTCAACATCCATTGACAGGATACCATCAGCAACAGCCTACTATGGGAGAGGACAAACCAACTTCCATCTGAAGAGGAAATTAGGAAAAGACGATGGAAGTGGATAGGACACACATTATGGAATTCACCAAACTGCATCACGAGGTAAGCCCTAATTTGTAATCCTGAATGGAAGTGAAAAAGAGGAAGGCGAAGCAACACACTACGTTGAAACTTGGAAGCAGATATGAGAATGAACAATATCAACTGGAAAAGATTGTCCACGACATAGTTGGATGGAGAGTGTTGGTAGGCGGCCTATGTTTCTTGAGGAAGGGTAACAGGCATAAGTAAGTAATATTTATGGATTAATACAGTATGACAACAATTATGTAATTATCAGTCTTACTTCCTCCAATTATTTTCACATTAGATAGAAATGTTAAATTAGTCATCCATGGAGCATGTGATCCAGCACTAATATAAAGTGTTCCTGTAATATACTTTAATTTGGATAAACCAATAACAAGATCTTTCCATTTGACACCTTCATCAACTTGTGACAAATTATAAAATGGATCACTATAAGAAACAAAATACAAAATGTTTATTTGTTTAGTTGTTTTGTTTTAATTAGTTGAATTCATGAATTAATTGAAGCTAAACAACTGTGAAAAACCTGGAAGCATTGGACGGCTGTTTCATCCTATTATGGGACTACTCAGCAGTGTACATCCACCATTCCGCACCGCAAGATTCGAACCCAGGACTAATCGGTCTCGCGAGCGAAGGCCTCAACCTCTGGACCACTGAGCTGGCCGACGTCCAATTGTGGTAATGTTTAGTTTCAACTAATCCACGATATTGAGAGAAACATCCACCATTGTCTTCAGTGAATTACTATCTCACAACAGACCCGGTTGAACTCCACGGATCACTGCTTCAAACTAGAATTCTAGGAAATACCACTAGAAGCCAGTCACTAGTGAGCATATGCTGATTAGTATCATAAGGGGTTTTTGTGGACATTATAGTAATTTTAATAGTTGAATTCATGAGTTAATTGAAGCTAGACCACTATGAAAAGCCTAGAAGCATTGAACGGCTCCTTCATCCTATTATGGAACTCCTCAGAAGTGTGCATCCATAATCCTGCCTTGCGATACAGTACAAATTGATGATGAATATTGAATATTTGATTTAAGAATATATACATGAGTATTTGTGCAATTGATTGACCGTGGAATAGTATCTTATATCATGATTGTTTTTTCCCTTGAGTGGTCAAACAGTTCTATCGTTAAAGTTATAATACGATCTCTAGTCCAAGTGACTCGATTTAGCGTACACTGTGTTCTGATTTTAGGTATTAGGAATTAATCAGTAAGAACCTCTGGATCTAGACTTTTCTAACTACATTGTACTCGTCAATAAGGAGTACCGTTAATCCATAAGAGACTGGTGTATTTGTGAAATTTGAACCCTCGTCAATTAGCTTCAAAGTTTGAGATGTTGCTGTTAAACTGTTATTTATGAGACTGATAAACTGTAGGATTAAGTTGTCAATATTGACGGATTACTGAAAAGTGACTAGTATTATGTTTATTTAATCTTTTTAAATGATGAACAATTCAGTAGTGACATATCATACTGTGAAGTTGATTGATATGTTATTGAATCTTATAGGGAGCACTCACTAAACCAAAAGTTTCCAGGTTTGATCTCCAATGACAAAGTCGTAAATACTCAATACTGAAGAGTTCTATACTGAAACTATACGGTTGTACAATTCTTCCAGGTTTTCAGTATTTGTCCAAGATTGATCGGTCCGCGTATAACAATTAGTCGATCAATCAATCACAATGTTTAAGGGAAATGCTAATAAACTGAAGTTAACAAGATAAGGGAAGATAATATTATCTCATTCTATTGACATATTACGTAAACACTAGTGTTATAAATTACCCGATAAATGATTGCATTGATAGTTTTATATCACCTTCAAATACTGTACAATTTTCCATAGCATGAAGTGATTTACGATGTAAATAATCAATTCCTTTAATTGACTCAATTTCATTTAATGTACAAACTGAAATAAATACATCATTCAATGATTCACAAATAAGGATATATTTGTATGGATAGTAAAATAATACGTTAATGAAAACTGATAATATACAGGCCAAGGAGGCACCAAATACATATGTGCCACACAAATCTCATTTGATATGTGTGAGGGCTGTGATACTGACCGAGTGCCCAAACCGAAGCAGGTGCTTTCCTTAGGGGACCACACCTGGAGCTTTCGACATGAGGGTCTGATCCACAACACAGTGGAGCATCGTAAGGAGATGCAGTCTCATAGTAGCCGGTGACCAACGATTGATTCATACTCCACCTGTTCCTTTATTATCCTGGAGCCCATGTACACCATTAGTTTGGAATCAAGGTTTTCCAACTGCCCTAGGTGGATTCTCCATGTCCACCAACCTGGTTAAGGCGCCGGACATTTACTTTTCGTCTTCTCAATTTCGTAGACAACACCCGTGGTGAGAGAAGGCAGTGAGTAGGACTTCCGTGGCAGTGGCTATATACGCGTGACTATGTGAGAGCATTTGGAGTATATACAAGCCAACAACTAAATATAATTGCAATCAACCAAATTTTGTATATTAATGAGCTAAATGTAGTGAACAAAAACACAGGTGAGGACAATCAAATGTATTTGAATACACAATTACAGGATCTCTTAGTAAAATCTAAGAACCTTACATCTAGCTGACGAGTCCCTAATGGGACGAAACATGGGTCATAGATCCCATTGCAAGTCACTTTCCATCTTTGCTTATAATGCTTATGACATAAGACATTATCGAGGTAGTTCACACAGGATGCACATATGCTAACAAGAGACCGATAAATTTCAGTTCTACACAACAAAAGAAAGATTCATGTAAAACAACACCAAGTGAATTTATACAGTAAATAATTCATCTGATTGTTCCTTCATTTCCATACCAGTCATTCTCTGTTATCGTTCTCCTCTATTCGATCTTATAAACTTTCTACTGCCAGGTTTCCACTTTTGATTGGTATTACATACTACTTATATTGGTCGATGTTAGTATTATACATTACACAGTGACCAGTTATTAATTACTACTTCAGCTGCTTCCTACCAGATAAGATTAGCTTGAAAAAGTGTTTAGAATGACTAATCATGAAACATGAATGCCAAATGATGAGTATTATTTGCAAAATTCTACAATTATTTAATGGGTCTAAGATTAGAAGAAGATGAAAGAGGAAGAAACGGTCATCTAGTGTTTCCATGTTTCTAATGGTGATCTAACAGTGATCGATTCATGATCTTAAACAAAATTTCAACCTCATACGGATAAAAGAGGATTTTTAATACGAGTTGAATATAACTTGAGAACAGAGTATTTAAGTAGCAATTACAATATGATGCTTTTAGAAATAAAGAAAGGTATTATGTCACAACCAGGTAATAATAGGGGAGATAAAGACTATTGAAGCAAGTGAAAGCTTTTAATTTGATGAATTTCTTTTTAGATTGTTTTCAAGTTATAAGCAAAGATGGATAGTAGGTAGCAGTGGAATCCAGGACGCGGGTTTTGTCTTATTTTGGACTCGTCAGATTGATGTACCTGGTACTTAGAGTTGATACAAGTAAACAACATCAAGTGTTTTAAATTATTTCTCTTTAGATCCTTTCATCAACATTTGGTGATGCTTTATTATGACTTAATTCAGTCAGTCAGCAACAATGTAGAACTTCGTACGTACGTACATCAGTTCGCGTTGCCATACCACATTAGCACAGAGATGCAGTTGTCGATTCAAATTCCGTAGTGGTAGAGATGGTAAGAGTATAAGCAGTAATCGGAAAGATTAGGATTTGGAGATGTTATTCATAGAGTATAATCCAGTGAAATAAATTTGGAAAGAGAAAAAAGAGACAAGGAGGATCCAGGAGATTAGAATTTGTGAGAACACAAAGAGTGGATACACCTACTCAAACCATTGCAAACGATCTTGAGCCATGTCATTCAAGGTCTCTAACCACTGGTTGCTATCATCTCGCGGTCCTCAACCAGGTAGTCTACACCTACCAACATGGCTCAGTCCATTTGTCAATGACTTCATAAATTTGTGCCATGTTTTGGTCTGTTCGCCCCTAACTTTCTTCCAACCTAGTCCTACACCATAAAACATCGCACATCGAGGCAGTCGGTGGTTGGGAATACGTAACATATGTCTCAGCTATCTCAACTGATGAATTTTCATCACTTAGTCAATTGATTTGCCATCCTTATCTAGTATCCGTTTCCTAACAACTGCATTACTTACTCGTTAGTCCCAGGATATACGATCAATGCTTCGAAGACACCTATGATTGAATACTAGTAACCTACGAATATCCTGTACACTAACCGGCCATGTTTCACAGCTATAAAGTAGGATGGATCGAACTGCTGCGCAGTATATCTACAATTATAAAGACTGAAATCTGATAATTAGGTAAAAAATATAATCCAAGGTAAGACAAAGTGTGTATTTTTCTTGGACCAATATGATTGAATAGCAACCATATCACTCAACATTTCCAATTAAGTAATCTGAATTTATGAACCATCCAGTTTGATCCATAGAATTTAACTAACATAAAGAATCATATAAAAACAACGTTATTTGATACTTAGTGACCAATGAATTTCAATAACCTTGACAACAGAATCATCATATTATTTGTATTGGATTATAAATACATACAACTTTGGTTGATTAAAAGTAAACTATAAATGGTAATAAAGTCATTTGAATCTCCCCATTGATGTTTAGGACCGTAATGGATGCCCATTGCACAAGCAAGTGGCTATCAATACTTAGTAACTAATTGAATAATGCGATGAAGTTTGAAGTGAACAGTACTGGGTTGAAGTTCCAGAGTAAACATAAACTCTAAGATACAGGTACACCTAGTTGACAACTCCCAAATAGGACAAAACGCAAAACCTAGATTCCATTGCTAGTTACTATCCATCTTATAATAGTAAGTTTTGATTAAATTTTCCCAGTATAGTTTTTATTTAATGAAGATCTTATAGAAAATAAAACAATAATGAACACTTATCATTAACTTACTTTTAGGACAAATAGAATTTGGACAAGGTATACATTCACCTTGATATGCCATATATCCTGAACGTGCACATTTTGATACACAATGATCATCATCTCGTAGATACGTTTCTCAGTAAAACAAAAAAAGGTGGGAAAAATAATTTTTCTCAAAAAACACACTAATTTTAAGTGAAAATTCTATCGAGTGTCTGATTATTGAAGTATTTAATGGATGCTGAGATGAAATCAATAGTTTAATATTTCCCCTAATGGTTTTATGTAATAAATTGTTCCTTCAGGAAACTAACTAATAGAATCCATTCATTTAATAGTTAAATTGATGAATTAGACTACTATGGAAAAACTGGAAGCATTGGCTAGCCGTTTTGTTCTAGTATAGGACTCCTCAGCAATGTGTATCCATGATCTCGTCTCACAAGATTCAAACTCATGACCTATCAGTCTAACGCGAGTACGCTTAACCTGTAAACCAATGAGCCGTGGTGGTCTAGCTTTAATTGACTCATGAATCTAAAACCCACTCTCTGGTTAGAGTTCATTCATGTTTAATTTGGATTAACTAAAAATAATATGGGGAAATATTATATATAATTCTGTTAGAGTACTACAAATTCGTATAATAATGTATGAATATTCTGTATCGTCCAAATGTCGTAAAACTAGTAGTCCAGGTACTTGTGAACTGATATTGTGCTTTGGTTCATTTGAGACTAGTTTTTTTTTCCAAAGTACTCGTCCAACAATCAAAAAAGTACACAGGGGGAGGCAAATGTAAGAATAATGTAGAAGAGTAATAACAGTTGCTAATCGCTCAGATTGTTGTGTGCCCTACTTACATCAACATCAGTAGTATATAACTAACAAGAAATAGAATGTCTAGCAGCACAAGATCAAGATTATCAACCAGGAAAAAACGGGAACAGAAAGTAATTGGTATGAAAATGCAGCAACATTACAGTCTGATACCATTCACTGATATTCGCAAAATGAACAGTTGAATTTGAGACAATTGATTGACATTTTACAAATGAAGTATTCACTGTATGATTCTCAGATTTTAGTGTGATGTTCTGTAATTTTATATCCGAAGATATTCGATTGTTCCTACTTGTGTTCTCGTTCACTACATTCGGTGTCGTTGCCAACCAGGAGGGGGGAGTGGAAGTGTGATGTTTTGTGGACACCAATGCGAACCTGTAACTGAGGTGCTTGCTGGTGTGATGTGTGCTACTTATATCGATATCAGTAGTATATAACACCAGTAAGGAATAGAATGTCTAGCAGCAGAAAGTTAATTAAATATTCACTATATGAATCTTAGATTCGATTAGTCGCCATGGCATCAATCACTTAGTTACTGTTACCTCATAACTATTTATTTTCATTTATTATTTGTTTTTGATTAATTAATTAATTAATTAACTTACTTGGACAAGACTTTACGCAGATCATTCCAAATGTTAATAAACCATCTGGATTTTCTACCAACTAAATGTAGATTTATTATATTTTTTTGATGCTGGACATGAATCTGTACAAACACCATGATTTGATAGATGTAAACATGCCTAGAAAGATAAAACAAAACAAAAAAATGGCATAGTGATAAGTAAATACACTTAACGACGCTTTCTATTCAATAGTTTCTAATCTGTTCAAAAATGTCTATTAAGATTGAAATAGTGTCAATTGACGATCCGTTTTACAGACTTAGTTGAATTGAAAGCTGTACAGAATAACAAACGTAAAGTATAGTTCCAGGCCCACATCGGCGTCCGTAGAACAAAACTCTTTCCCACTCCTGGTTGGGAGCGATACCAAATGTGGAGAATGAGAACATAAGAGGGGACAATCGTAAAATCTGAGAACCATACAGTAAATACTTCATTTGCAAAATGTCAATCAATTGTCTCATACTTTACTGTTCGTTTTGCAAATATCAGACAGTCGTCTCACAATTCATTATTCCTGCATTTCCATACCAATTACATGATAATAATAACCTTCTGCTGCTAGACATTCTATTCCTTACTGGTGTTATGTACTACTGATATCGATATAAGTAGCACACATCACACCAACAAGCACCTCAGTTACAGGTTCGCATCGGTGTCCACAAAACATCACACTTCCACTCCACCCCCTCCTGATTGGCAACGACACCGAATGTAGTGAACGAGAACACAAGTAGGGACAATCGAATATCTTCGGATATAAAATTACAGAACATCACACTAAAATCTGAGAATCATACAGTGAATACTTCATTTGTAAAATGTCAATCAAATGTCTCAAACTTGACTGTTCATTTTGCGAATATCAGTGAATGGTATCAGACTGTAATGTTGCTGCATTTTCATACCAATTACTTTCTGTTCCCGTTTTTTCCTGGTTGATAATCTTGATCTTGTGCTGTTAGACATTCTATTTCTTATTAGAGTTATATACTACTTATGTTGATATATGTAGCACACATCATAATAATATTGAATACCATTATATTGTAAATAATTTAATAAACTTATTATATCCAGATATCTAAGATCAAATTAAAGTGAACACGATAACGTGTGAAATGGGTTATTGACAGAATCCAATCAGCACTAAAGGATCAAACAATCACTATAGTGGTCACTACTAAGTGGTTGATCAATGTAAACATCTCAAAGTTATAGATGTCAAACTAGGCAGAAATAGCTTAGTGTTAACGTCTTAGGCGTCAAAACTGAATGACCAGGATTATAATCTATCAGAGAGTACAAGTTTCTCCGAAATTCCAGGTACACCTCCGTGAAGAGTACGAGACAGCATTACCTCGTGCGCAAGAACGAAGGTCCTTGGTTATAGTCCCACGTGTAGGATCATGGATGTGCAATATTGAGGAGTTCCATACTAGCACGAAGAAGTGTTTCAGTACCCCTTGGTTTTCAAAGGAACCACAAATGAAATCAAATATTACCAAACAGTATTTACACTATGATAATTATCTACTAAAATATGTTTACTTGTAAATTTTTTATTGCACTATAATCTTTTACCAAACGGTCCGCTAATCTAGTTAAGTGTTCAAAAACACTTCTCTCAATGTTTATCTAATATTCACTTGAATTGAGATCAGGAACCACCACTGAAAACCTAGAAGCACTGGACAGCCGTTTCATCCTATTGTAGGACTCCCCAACAGTGCACATCCACGATCCCGCTCGCGGGATTCGAACCCAGGGCCTTCGGTCTCGCACGCGAACGCTTATTCTCTAGACCACTAACCGACCGGTATCCAACAGTGTTAATGACTAACCTCAACCAATCCACAAAATAACGCGACCATCTTCAATTGTACTGAGGTAGATACCTGTCTCTATCCGGTACGGATTAGCTCTGCTAGTCGCTGGTCTAACATCAATCGGTTCATGATCTCAATAAAAAACACTTAACAATCTCCACAATCCCATATTGATATTTACTTGAACCATGAAATTAACTAATTGTTTTATTTATAATATCATAATTTAAAGAAAGAAATCGTTATCTTATTGATATAACATACATTACAATCACGAGCTCTTGGACCATAACAACTAGCTGCACATTCAGAATGACAACATTGTTCGTTTGTTATAGTGAGAAAATTCGAATTTGTTTGAAATTTATGATAAGATAAATTTTTTTCATAATATTCATTAGATTTTATACGAAAACACCAATTCGATCCTTCACATAGACGAACTTGACATTTATGAACTAAACAACAACAACAAAAAAATGCAAACAGTTATATGGGGTGTAATTGTTAATGAATTATATATCAGAAGGTAAGAATGATAATAATCATCATATGCTCATTAGTGACTAATTTCAAGAGGTATTTCCTGGAGATCTGATGGGAAGCGGTGATCAGTGGAGTTCAACTAGGTTTAATGAGAATAGAAACTCACTGAAGACGATGCAGGATGTGTCCCTCAATATCGTGGATTAGTTGAAATTAAACATTAACACCACTGGAAGTCGGCCAGCTCAGTGGTCCAGAGTTAAGCGTTCGCTTGAGAGACCGATAAGTTCTGGGTTCGAATCTCTCAGTGCGGGATGGTGGATGCGTACTACTGAGTAGTCCCACAATACTAGGACGAAACAGCCATTCAGTGTTTTGCGGTTTTCCATAGTTGTTTAGCTTCACTTAATTCATGAATTCAACTATAAAACTACTAAAATCTACACAAAACCCATTCAAATATTGAATTACATAATTTTGTGTTGAAAACGTTTAAAATTTGATATCCAATCTTAGAAAATGAATGAAAAAGGTAGATTGTAAAGCAAAGTTTAAAATGTTAGTGACAAAATGAGACAAACTGGATACTGGCTCAGTTGTTTACAGGTCGAGTGTTTGCATACGAGACCAATGATTCTGAGCTCGAGTTTTTTTGGTGTGGAATCGTGAATGCAAACTTCTAAAGAGTCCTATACTGAAACGAAATGGCCTTCCAGTTCTTCACGGTTTTCAGTGGTGGTCAGCTTAGATAGACTCATGAATTCAACTCATAAAATACCACAACCTCCAAAACATTTTATTCTGATAATGATCATGTGCTCACTAGTGACTGGTTTCAAGTTAGAAGTACTGGAGTTATAGTGAAAAGTTGTGAACAATGGAGTTTAATCCGTGTTGTGTGTGAGATAGCTATCTACCTCATACAATGAATGAAGGGTTGCGTAAGATCATGGTTTGATTGAGGTTAGACATTATTATCATTGAATGCTTGCTCAGTGATCTACAGGTTAAATGTTCGAGTGCGAGGCCGAAGATTCTGGGTTCCAATCTCTTTGCTATGAGTTCGTGGATGAGCACTGCTAAAGACCATTAGGCGTCCTGTTTGAATATTTGTACCACATGTTCCTTCCATTTAGATATTTCAACAAGTCATCTATTCTGTTTGTTTGTTTATTTTGACACATCATTATGCTTATTAGTCTCATAACCTATTCAGGTGTATTTTTAAATGTTTACAATATTTCACTGTACAAGTTACAAAAAATAACCCAATCAAAGATAACCTAGTTGCTGGTAATATGCATCGTAAAGAATAATAGATTATTCAAATGTCGATGCCTGAACTACTACCATCTAAACTAGTGATCATTCAATATTGATCGTCAGGACCGATCAAGAAATTAGATACGAGAATTTGTTGAATAACTTTATGCTGAGAATTCTATAATGTACCAAAAATAGAATATTGAATAAAGTCAATAATAATCGTTTTTTTGTTGTTGTTGAGATCATGAGCCGATTGATGTTAGATCACCATTGGAAACCTGGAAGCACTGGACGGCCGTTTCGTCGTATTGTGCAACTCAGCAGTGTGCATCGACGATCCCATCCGTGGGATTTGAACCCAGAGCCACCAGTCTCGCGCGCGAACGCTTAACCTACTGGACCACTCAGCCGGTATCCAATGGTGATAGTGGCTAACATCAACCCATCCACGAAATTACGTGACCATCTTCCATTGTACTGAGATAGATACATGTCTCTACCGGACATGGAATATCTCCACTGGTAATAGACATATAAAATTCCACTGACTGACAAAGACTAATATCAAGAATTAAAGGATTGAGTAAGGAAAACATAATTACCTGCTTGACATTGATTTCGTCCTGGACCCCAACAATAACGTTTCCCTTGAATTAATGGACAAGCTGTATGACAAGGTAAACTAGGATATTTCATTGAATAATTAATGAATGATTTATTTTCACTTTTTGAAAGATCCAATTTATTAGTGTGATTATCTTCATTGATATATTGATTTAATGTTACCATCATAGAACTGGTGATATTTTCATGAGGAGTAGGTAGGTCAGTTATAGAATAAGTATTCAGTACTGAATTATTATTGTTAAGTGTTTTAGTTTCTATGGTTGTTGTAACTGGCATGTTTGTATCATAAATAACAGTTGTAAAATATGATTGATTCAAGACTTCAAAGAAGAGAAAAAGAGTGTATAAGTGTATTGATGAAACTTTTAATAAATAATAATAGTAATGAATAACTGCATCGAATAGAGACCAATTCTATTATGTGTACTAAACACATTATAATCTAACTGTTAAGTTATGACTGAATGACGTAATAAACTGTAAGTCAGTCAGTTAGTGAGGTACGACGTAGGATCAGGAACATATATGCATCGGTTCAAGTTGCCATATCTTATTAGTGCAACAAGATGAATATTAAATTCATAGAAGTAGTTCATTTAATGGTAGTAATTGTTATAAATTGTGGATTTGTGTTCTTATCATTTTTAAACCGCTAACACATGATATGATGAACTATTGTGATGTGTGCTACTGATGCCGATAGGTATAAGTAGTATGAATCATCAATCGAAAGTGAAAGGCCTGGTGGCAGAAGGTTAGGTAGATCGAAGAGGAGAGGCAGAGAACAAATAATGATTGGTGTGGAAAAGAAAGAAGAATGAAGTCTGGGACGATTGATTGACATTTTGGAAATGAAGTATTTATTGTATGGATCTCAGATTTTACTAAGTTATTCTGTAATTGCGTGTTCAAATACATTTGGTTGTCCCGTTCTGTATTCTCGTTCACTACACTATCAGTGAAACATATGTACTCTTCAAATTCACTTGGTGTTGTCACCCATCGTTACACCTAACTCATCAAAAGAATCATAAACTGAAATCAAATCTTCACGAATACCATCATACAAGGTAATTAAAACAAATACCGACAGAAAATAAGGAGAGGAAAAGTGTTCATGAGCTTGAAAAAGATTAATTCATTAATCCACAAGCTTTATAAGCAAAGATGGATAGCTGCTAGCAGTGGAATTCAGGACGCGCGTTTCGTCCTATTTAGGACTCGTCAGTCGCATATACCTGCATCTCAGAGTTGATGTTCACTCTACCATGAAGTATGTACTTTTCAGTAGGAAGAGTAAATTGTATGCGGTAATGGTTCAATGGTACAAACAAAATTTTCAATCCTATAGAAAAGATGACTTCATATTGACTTAAGGCAGAGATGTGTTTATATTTTTCAATGTAAATCGTAATGGTTAAGCGATTATCATCTTCAGTGATTTGGCAGCTAAACGGGTGACGTTATGAAGATTTGAAACGGTAGAAATTGATTTCAAATTTCTGTTAGAAAATCGAAGTTGGAATACTAGTGAATCACGTCAACAGTTATGACACAGGACTAAACAAGTTTTCGAGATTCCATATTTACCACTAATCAAAGAATAGTTGTTTAAGCCTAGGTAAATAGTAGCTATCAGTGGAATCCATGATTCACGTTTCGCCCTTCTTTGGACTCATCGGTTGAATGAACCTGCATCTTAGAACCCTTGTTCACTACGGGACTCGAACCCGATACCGTCCGCTTCAAAAGCTATAGCGTTATACACTTAGCTACTGATTCCAGATAGCGAATGTCTTGTAGAGTGAGGAGAATTCTAATTCACATGTGAACATCAACTCTGGAATGAAGTTAAATCCACCTGATGAGTTTCGAATACGATGAGACTTGTGTCCTGGATTTCACTACTAGTCACCATCCATCTTTGCGCTAAAAATCATTATGGCTTAATGGCAAAATCGAAGCAACATGCCCTGTACAACCAAAGGCTATTATTAGGATTCAAGAGACATTTGAGCGATTAACAATTAAGCTATAGAGACAGAGTTGTGCGTAGGCTGTCACGTGAACAAGCATATAGACATGATATTGATTGTAATTTCTTTAACCAACCTTCATTTGAAGTGTGATTATCAAATGGTGTTTCTATAAGAGCTACAGTTGTTTCATCATAAATCATTTCTGAAGCCAAATGATTATCATCCATATAAATTTCATTTAATTTTGTGCCTATTTTTGGCATGAATATATCATTTTGTACAATATTTTGAAATTCCGATGTATCACCGTGATTTGAATTTAAAAGATTAGGCTCATTACCAATGTTTCCAGTTTGAGACATTGAATAAGTAGTATGTACATTTGATGTAATATTGGTTGCGTTCAACTCATCTTGATCAAATTCCTTGACAGTGTCGACAACTTTTTTTTTTTGAAAAAATAAAAAAAAAATTGACTAATGTAATCTATTCACTCAGGTACTGATTACTTATAAGTTCATTTACTACTAAGCTATAATATCAGTAATATAATTGAATAAACTAAAAATGATTCAGTGAATCCAAGTAAAATTTTGATTGTCACGAAAATCTATTAATAATTTTACTCAACTTGAACAATAATATAAGTACTGAATAAATTTACTCATTCAAACAATGGTTTATCATATGACCTTCATCATTTCACATTGTGTCGTTTTCAGTTTAGTAATTCACTACAGATGTGAACTTATTACTTATATACTTACTTACGCCTGTTACTCCTCGTGAAGGAGCATAGGCCGCTTACCGATATTCTCCATCCAACCCTGCCCTGGGCAATCCTTTCCAGATCATTCCAGTTGTTATTCATCCTTTTCATGTCTGTTTCAATTTCCTTACGTAATGTGTTCTTTGGCCTTCCTCTTTTCCACTTCCCTTCAGGATTCCAAATTAGCGCTTGCCTCGTGATGCAGTTTGACGATTTGCGTAATGTATGTCCTATCCATTTCCATCGTCTTTCCCTAATTTCTTCTTCAGCTGGAAGCTGGTTTGTTCTCTCCCACAAAAGGCTATTGCTGATGGTATCCGGCCAGTGGATGTTGAGTATCTTGCGTAGGCAGCTATTTATAAATACTTGTACTTTCTTGATTGTGGTTGTTGTAGTTCTCCAAGTTTCAGCTCCATACAGTAGAACTGCCTTGACGTTAGTATTGAAGATTGTGACTTTGATGTTGGTTGAAAGTTGTTTTGAGTTCCATATGTTCTTCAATTGTAGGAATGCGACCCTTGCTTTGCCGATCCTCGCCTTTACGTCTGCATCTGAACCTCCTTGTTCATCGATGATGCTTCCTAGGTATGTGAAGGACTCTACATCTTTCAGAGTTTCGCCATCAAGAGTGATTGGATTGCTGTTTTCCGCTTTGAATTTGAGGACCTTGGTTTTCCCTTTGTGTATACTGAGGCCTACTGATGCAGAGACTGCTGCTACACTGGCTGTCTTCATCTGCATCTGTTCGTATGTACGTGATAGGAGGGCTAGGTCACCTGCGAAGTCCAAATCGTCTAATTGATTCTGAGCTGTCCAATGTATGCCGTGTTTTCCTTCAGATGTTGAGGTCTTCATAATCCAGTCGACCACCAGAAGAAAGAGGAAGGGGGATAGTAAACATCCTTGTCAGCTGTCAGCTGTCCTCCATACACGACTTTGCACTGTAGTCCGTCGTATTTGTTCCGGATAATATTGACAATCTTCTGAGGAACTCCGTAATGTCGAAGAAGTTTCCATAATGTCCTCCTATCTACAGTGTCGAATGCGTTTTCATAATCAATGAAGTTGATGTATAGTGATGAGTTCCACTCAACTGATTGTTCGACGATGATCCGTAGTGTTGCAATTTGGTCTGTGCACGACCGATCCTTACGGAATCCAGCTTGTTGATCTCGAAGTTGGGCGCCTACTGCATCTTTCATCCGGTTCAGCAACACATGTGAACGTATGCTGAACTCATTAGGGAATTATTATTATTATTATTAACGAAATTTTGTCATTTGACACAATAAATTAAGAAATACCACTTATATGTTCTGTAATTGACTGAATAACATTGTTTTAGTACAAAGCAAACACGTTCATATGTTAATAATTCATTACATTAACAAATATGATCATAACGTAATTCTATGAAATAACTGTGGCATAGAAACTACTTTCAAAACATCAGTTTTTAAAAAAAAACTAGATCCATCCATGTTACACGACAACCCCCCTCGTCAAATAGTTTTTTCTTCATTGTAGACTTAGTAATTAAACCCTCTGCAACTAATCTACGAAATTTCGCCATCGCCCACTATTCTCTTCAGTGAGTTAATATCTCACAAAAATCCTAGCCATCCAATGCTCCCAAGTTTTCTAAGGTGGTCTAGCTTTAATCGACTCATGAACTGAAGTATTAAAATTACTACAATCTCTACAAAAACCCTTTTTGTTAAATAATGATTATGTGTTCACTAGTGACTGGCTTCAAGATGAATATCCTTTAATTGTGGTCTGTCAGTCAGTCAGTCAGTAACAACATAGAACTTCGTACGTACGTACATCAATTTGAGTTGCCATTCAGGTCGACTGGAGATCGTGAGAAACTGAAATGTGGAAGAAGACTAGTTGAACGGATCCCTAAAGTGTTCTGCCCACCGATTCAATTTTCTGGATTGAGAATGAATAATATGTGCATCTTTTTCCGAGATAGTTTCGTTAAAAGTTGGGTTCCTAATATCGGTTCTGATGAGTAGCCGTGACTAATAGAATTCAATGATGTCTTTTGTATAGCAATTACTCACTGAAGATAATAATGAACGATCGTACAGTATTGTGTGCTGATCAAATTTAAACATGAACATCATTAAATACTGACTATAGATTCAGTATTCACAAGTGAGACCGATAGATTCTGAGTTTGAATCTCATATTTCACATATAACTAATAACCTTAGCAACAACAACAACAAAATATAGTAAATATAACTATAACTTATATTATATAGATAGTAACTAATGAAAAATATATAAGATGAATTATACTCACTTGATTGATTAATTGAATCAATAATATTTCTTTTTTTAAATTTCTTTTCTTCGATCCTTCATTTATATCCCTTAGTAACTCATTATAAATATAGTTTGATTGGATATTGATTAATGATAAATTTATATTATTTTCATTACGGTTACATAAATTTAAATATTTACATTGACAATATTCATACCATAATGTGATATTCTCATTCGAATGTAATGCATATAAATCAATTGTTTGTAATTCTAAACTTTCAATCATTTCATCCCATTTTAATGTAAATGGTGTATAACATAAACCAGGATTATCATAAAAATAAATACCATATTGTACAACAGCTAAAATAATAATGAAGAAGAATAAGAGGAAGAAGTAGAAGAAGAAACAAATGTAATAATCGGAATGGGTTTTGTGGAGATTTGTTTTAGAAATTTCACAAGTTGAAATCATGAGTCAATTGAAGCTAGACCACCATGGAAAACCTGGAAGCACTGGACAGCCGTTTCGTCGACGTATGGGACTCTGCAGTAGTGCGCATCCACGATCCTACACCCCGCGGTATTCGAACATAGGACCTACTGATTTCGCGCGCGAGCACCCATCCACTAGACCACTGATCCGGCATCCAGAGGTGTTAATGTCTAACATCAACCAATCTACGAAGTTGCGCCACTGCAAACCATTGTCTTCAGTAAGCTGATATCTCACAACAGACCTGGTTGAACTCCACTGGTAACGGCATCTCACTAGAACTCCAGGAGTATTTCCTGAAGCCAGTCACTAGTGAGCAGTTGATTATTATCAGAATGGGTTTTGTGGAGATTTTTTAGGAATTTCACAGGTTGAAATCATGAGTCCTGTGTTCGAATCCCGCGGGATCGTGAATGTGCACTGCTGAGGAGTCCCATACTAGGACGAAACGGCCGTCCAGTGCTTTCAGGTTTTCCATGGTGGTCTAGCTTCAACTGACTCATGATTTCAACCTGCGAAATGTAATAATGTTAAGGTATTTGATGAGATTATGATTTATAGATGATATTTAAGTGATACTAAAGTGATCTTAAGAGTGTTCATTGAGTTAATCAGCTATAACATAAGACTAGCTAATTATATGTATCGGTTCAAGTTGCCATACCTCATTAATACAACAAGATGAACATCGAATTCATAGAAGTAGTTAATTCAATGACCGTAATATATAAAAGAAAGATTGCGTATAAGCATATAGTACCGGAAGAAAAAAAGATATGAAGCGATTTTAATCTCATAGTTTGACGGAAGACAAAGAGTGTATACACCCACACCATTGTGATCGATTCTGAACCATACCACCCAGGGTCTCCAACCATCGGTTACGACAGTTATGCGGACCTCAATCAAGTAATCTGCATCTACCAACATGGTTAAGACTAGAAGTTACTGACTTCATGGACTGATGCCACGTATTGGTTTGGTCACTCCTAACTTTCTTCCAACCATCCCCAACACTAGTCAGCATTGCTTATCGTGGTAATCGGTAGTTAGATATGTGTAACACGTGGCCTAACCATCTTAGTCCATGAAGATTCACAATTTCATCAACTCACTTACCATCATTTCCCAAACCTCACTGTTACTTACCCGGTGATCCCATCAGATGTGAGCAATATTTTTAAAGGCATCTATGATCAAATACTAGTAGCTTACAAATACCTTTAACACCACTCGAAACCACTGTATTCATAAATAAGTTCAAGTCCCTGTATAAAACACAAATAGATCCATCTGAAAACTTGTAAATAGGATATAAACACTGATCATGAATTCCACAACTAACCACATATCCATTCATAACGTTCATTATAATACAGAATAATCAAATAATCATTCTCAATTCATACTTACATATAAATGATGTCATTTCTAAGGATTGTAAATGATTAAGACTATATCTCTGTTTCCCATTATCATTCACAGATCTAATCCATTGTGCTGATACATTTGATGATCGCATTGAATCATTAGCATAATCATCATTCTGTTCAACTACTTGCTTATAATTACTGATAACAAGTAATGCAACTTTTCTTGATTTAAATAATATCCATTCATGACCTTTAATTAGTTTTAAACGAGATAAACGTAATTCTTTACGACCAACTCCATATATAATTAAATAACCAGATATTTCTTCTATATTATCTAACAAGGTTACATCATCATCTTGAAAGTAAACCAAAAAAACACAAAAAACAGAGAAATTTTGATAGAATACAAAAAAACACTCAGTTTGGTATGAGCTACTTATATACATAATATAAGTAGTATATATTGATAGTCACGCCTAGAATGTATTTTGTGACGACAGACGACGGATGAACTCGAAGAAGCTATAGGAGGCTCAGAAGGAGCCGAAGATATTCCATCCAGTCAAACTTTGGAAGAATATTCTAGAATTCCTACATGTAGCTTCCTGATTGGACTGCTAATAACCCCCCCTGTATGCGGATAGGAGGACTGTAATGATAATTTTGTTATTGCTAAAAACTATAAATATCTGACATTTTCGTACTATAATTAACACTGTCTGGGAATAATATTCCTTTCATTAGTCTTCTGTTTTCTCATTGCGACTTGGAAGGGTTCTGAAGTTCTAGTGCTCATGTTATATACGCGGTATATCAAGAACAACCTTCTAGATATAACATATTTCAATAGAAGATCGACAAGGGAAGAACGGAAACGGAAAGCAATTGGTTTAAAAATGGAGGAACAATGGACTGATATTTACA
The DNA here is from genome assembly GCA_944470405.2 of Schistosoma mattheei. NCBI lineage: Eukaryota > Metazoa > Platyhelminthes > Trematoda > Strigeidida > Schistosomatidae > Schistosoma > Schistosoma mattheei. The sequence continues at coordinate 2,599,921 of OX103946.1, forward strand.
AAAGGAACAATGAAGTTTGAGACAATGGATTGATATTTTGCAAATTAACTATTTATTGTATTGTTCTCAGATTTAAGTGAGATGTTGTGTAATTTTGTGTGTCCAGTACATTCGATTGGCTCTACTCGTGTTCTTGCTCATTCTAATGGATATTCAGCCGATTCATCTTTTAATTTAATCGGTGTAAAATTAGTATCAGAAGAGGTTTTTTGTGTATATTATAGGGATTAGAATAGTTGAGATCATGAGTCAATTGAAGCGAGATAACCATAGAAAACATGGAAGCACTGAACGGCTAGTTCATCCTATTTTGAGACTTCTCAACAGTACGTACCAATAATCCCGCTTCACGAGAATCGAACCCATGAATTATCGGGCTTGAGTGCAAACGCTTAATATTTAGACACTTAAACCGGCATTAGAAATTAAACAAATTACGTAACAGAATATTCATTCTAATCTTATTTTCATCTGGGATATCATCATAGATTTGGATTGAGATCATGAATCGACCAATGTTAGACAACCATTAAAAGTCTGGAAGTAATAGACGGCCGTTTCGTCCTATTGTGAGACTCCTTAGCAGTGTACATCTACGATCTTATACGTTGGATTTGATCTCAGTAACTTATATCTCGTGCGTGAACAATTAACCTATCGACTACTGAGCCGGCTGCCGACGGTTTACTGATAATCATCATATCTTTGTTCGTGTTAATACTTTTAACCATATTCTATATCTATTCTCATCAATTAATTATTATCATTCACCCATGTAATCTTTCAAGTACATTCTCCCTATTTGCCTATTTATACATCCTTGTGAGATTTTGTCCATTTTCTGCTTTATACTAAGTTATGATTAGAATAAGATAGTTTCATTCGCTTGATCCTCATATTTAAATACTTGAAACATAAGTATCTTATTATTTCCCTAATTGAATTTTCATTATCATAGTTGTACAAACGAAGCTTGTATGAGGGTTATATTTAAAGTTAACTATGAGACCTATGTTTCAGTGGAGTCAACCAAGAGTTACAATCTATGGTATTGATGAATCCAGCTTACTGGCATTTCTTTCATCTAAATGAATAAGTTATAAGCAAAGATGGATAGTGGCATGCAGTGGAATTCAGGACGTAGGTTTCATCTTATTTGGAAAGATTCAAGTAAACAATATCAAGTGAATTCAAATTTCACCTCATTGCAGAATCAATTGGCTATTAGAACTCAGTAGCTAAGTGAATAACGTGTTTGCATTTGAAGCGAGCAGTACTGGTTCGAGTTTCAGTATGAACATCAAATCTGAGATGCAGATACATCCAATTTTCCAGTCTCAAATAAGATGAATTGACGCGCATCATGAGTTGCACTGTCAACCAACATCCATCTTTGCTTATAATCCTTGTGATTTAAGGTTATATCAAGTAAATCCGCACAGGATACAAATATGTCAATTGCAGACCAAAACATTGATGGGATGTTTCACGTAAACAATACCAAGTGAATTTAAATGAAGACGGCTTTTGCTCCCTGAATAAGTCAGTTATAGGTTTAAAGTAGTTTTTTACTGTAATGATCTTTGAACTTAAGTACTTAAACAAGACCTCTTTCAATTAGACTCATAACTATTCTAGTCTTAATAATTTAGTTCTCATATGAGTCAAACATTTTCTTTGAGTATTCTAATTCACCTTCCTGATTAGCATCTGTATGTAAATGTACCTTGGTGTAACGGACAATATTTAGCCATCTCTTTTGAAAATACCAACAGACGATGTCATTTATCACCAACCACTTCTATATCATATCATTATTACATTATATTGACAAATCCTGTTTATAGTAGTATTCATTCATATTCATACATACATACTAGAATGAAACGACCGTCCAGTGCTTTTAGGTTATCCATGGTGGTCCAACTTCAATTGACTCATGATTTCAACTATTACATCACTATAATATCCACAAAACTCCTCTCGGATATTTGGATACGTCGTGTACTGTCATCGATCGTTTGCGCCATGCACCACACCAATAACATTCTAAGTCTTAATTTATATCACTGATTGTAGATAAGGGTAAAAATGTCTAAAATTTGAAATATACTATATCTAACATTACGTTTCGATTGACCAACACTACGAATTTTTCATTAAGTGGCTTATGGTATCATAAAACTTCCTGTGAACGAATGAGTTAGTTATTACGTTTGTTTAGATCTTTAAGGCTTAGAGTTAAGTAAATCTGACGCAATATATTGAAGCATAATGATTTCATAAAATCAAAAAATCACATTTAAATTTTTTTTCTATTTGTAGATAACTCGTGGAACTTACAAGTCTATGGTGTATACTACTTATGTTGACAGATATAAGTAGTATGTTACACTAGTCTCAAAAAATCTGGTACCAAATGGCTAAAAAGACTAAATTGAATAAGAAAAACTGGAACGGAAATAGAAGAAAATTGTATTTGTTTGTTCACACCTATGTTCTTGTTCATTAGAAGTCGTTTACAATGTATCTTAGTACTTTATATCGAACTGTAGTATCTTCCATTATTATACGACACGATGTCGAAAATCACAAACTATCAACCATAGTTTTTACTGTTACAAAAACAATAGGATCAAAAAAAGAAGCTTATTCGTCAGGATTGTTAACATGAACTGTACATTTTATAAATGATTTAAGCACCTAATTCGATGAGAGGGTTTTTTAAAAATAGGATACTCTTAATACGTTCACTGATATTCAATAGTAAGAAATCTCGAATGAAAACAAGATAGCTATCTACGATTTCCTATTTTTAAATGTTTGTTGATTGAGAACATGAACCGATTGATGTTAGACCATCACTGAAAACTTGGAAGCACTGGATGGCCGTTTTGTCCTATTATGAGACTCCTCAGCAGTGCACATCCACGATCCCGCTCGCGGGATTCGAACCCAGAGTCTTCAGTCCCACACGAGAACACTTAACCTACTGGACCACTGAGCCGGCCGGCATCCGATGGTGTTAATGTCTAACCTCAACCAATCCACGAAATCGTGTGATCATCTTCCATTGTACTGAGATAGATACTTGTCTCTAGCCGACACGGATCAGCTCTACTGGTCACGGCTTCTTAATAGAACTTTGAGAATCCCCTCAATATAGGGGTTGTGGAGATTATCTCCTTTCAAAAGGTAAGTTCTTACCTTCATCTGTATACTATTACGTAACCTTGGTTACTAATTATCATGGTAAAAACGAATTACCCTTTATTTATTGTTATAGAAAACATTATTTTACATAATTTCTATATATACACTTTCAATTGTAATTGTCATTGTAGTGATTCATCAAGTGTACATGTGTTAACAAGGTGTTTCGACCAGTATTCCCAATATATTAGCATATCCCATATTAGATAATATGCATAATTCATTCTAATTTACATAATATATTATACAAGAAAAGATACTTTTTGTTTGAATGGTTAATGATGAATGAAATCTTTGGATAGTTAATAATGTGCATGTTTGGTTAGAGTAATCTTGTATGGTATGATATCTCTTTGTTCTCCCGCTTTGTTCTTCGGAACTATTAACTAGCAAATCCTTTATTAACATTTTATCATAAAAGATGAACTATTATTTATTATTTTGAATCCATTAAGCACGAAATGTATGTTATGTAATGTATTAGGTATTTCTAACCAACGACGTTTTTATGATTCTATGGAAGAAATCTTATATTAAGCATAGATGAATAGTGGCTAGTAATGGAATCCAGGGCACGTGTTTCGTTCTATTTGGGACTCGCCAACTGAATATACCTGCATCTCAGAGTTAATGTTTACTCTGGGAATCGAACCCAGTACCGTTCGCTTTAAACATCATCGCGTTATCCACTTAGCTATTGAGTCCTGATAGTCGATTGCTTGTGCAATGAGGTGAAGTTTAAATTCACCTGATTTTGCTTTACTTGTATCTTCCCATTGTTATTTGGGACTACAATTGATCAGTTTCTTACTGGCATATGTGCATCGTGTGCGAATCGCCTCTCTTCAAACGTGTATGGTACTGGGTTCGAATCCCAGAGTGAACATCAACCCTGAGATCCAGGTACATCCAGCTGACGAGTCCTAACTAGGAAGAAACACGCGTCCTGAATTCCACTGATAGCCACTATCCATCTTTGCTTATAATGCTTCTGACATAAGGCTATATCGAGGCAATCCACACAGGATGCACATATGTCAACATGAGACTGATCAATTGCAGTCCTGAATGACAATGCGAAAATACAAGTAAAACATCATCAAGTGAATTTCAATCTTATATTAGTTGAAAAATAGATGAAACACAAAATAACAGAATGTTAGTCACTGATTATGTGTACTGAGTTAGAGAGTGGAACATTCCTTGTCACAAATCGAATAGTGATTTAAAGTTTATACATTGAAATTTGGAATTATGTATTCGTAAATTCTGTTAAAATAGGTCAGATGAATTCATGAACACTTTACCTTTCCTTATGTTTTGTCGGTATTTGTTTTAACTATCTTGTATGGTGGTATTCGTCAAGATTTGATTTCAGTTTATGATTCTTTTGATAAGTCAGGTGTAGAGATGGTTGGAGATTTCTTTCCACTGTGATTCATCTTACTTATGGATATCGAGGAACTTCGGATTCTTCAGTAAGAACATGACGTATATATCACAACGTCAATATCCTTAATTACTTACTTACTTACTCTTGTTAATCCTCGTAAATGAGCATTCTCTACCCGACCCTATAGTAGACAATATTTACAGCTCTTTCAAGATCCTTTACATCCTTTTCAGATCTGCTTCTTTGTCACGTCATGTGTTCTCTGACCTTCCTCTTTTCCAATTTCCCTCAGGATTCCAAGTTAGAGCTTACGTCGTGATGCAGTTTAATGATTTCCATAATGTATGTCCTATCCATTTCTAACATCTTTTCATAATTTCCTTTTCAGATAGAAGCTGGTTTCCTCCCTTTCACAGTAGGCTGTTGCTGATGGAGTCCGTTCAACGAACAGTGAGTATCTTTTGTAGACAATTATTTATAAATACTTGTACTATTTAGATGATGGTTGTAGTAGTTCTCCAAGTGTCATCTCCGTACAGTAGAACTGTCCTGACGTTGGTATTGAAGACTGTGACTTTGAAGTTGGTTTAAAGTTGTTTTGAGTTTCATATGTTCTTCAGTTGTATAAATGCGGCCCTTTACATCTGCATCCGATCGTCCTTGTTCATCGATCATGCTTCCCAGGTACGCGAAAGATTCCAAAGCTTCCAATGTTTCTTCATCAATTACGACTGAGTTGATGTTCTCCGTGTTATATTTGTGGATCTTGCTTTTTCCTTTGTGTATGTTGAGGCCTGCCGATGCAGAGACTGCTGCTACACTGTTTGTCATCATCTGCATTTGTTCATGAGTATGTGGTAGAAAGGTTAGGTCGTCCAACAACCTACATTTCCAACTTCAGTTAATTTGTCATTGACTATGACAATAATCCATTACTTACAATGATATTTATCTTACTTTTTGCACAATCAAACTCTACTGATCAAGATTGCTTACTACAACATGAGGGATTCATCTCGAAGGTGGTTATCCATGAATACTTGATCATTGTTCATTTGGATGATTGTGGAGATTAATTCAATTTAGATATAGTTTTCTTCACTGAATGATTTACTGTTTTTTTCGGTCAAGCTTTTGTGATATTTCAATTTTATTATTAAATTAAATAGACTTTTGTTGACAAATGGAAGACAATGCTAAAGACACCAGGGATAATTAGTACTTTGTTAAACTTGTGGTGTATGCTACTTATATAGACAGACGTAAGTAGTATGTAGTAGCAATCGGAAGTGGAAACTATGACAGTAGAAGGCAAAGAAGATCAAGTTGAAGAGAAAACAGAAACGGAGATAGAAAGGAATTGTGACTTTGAATAATCGTACAGAATATGAAGGAGAAATGTTTCTTATATTTTAGGAAGATACTCTGTACTTTTGTATTGGGATACATTGATTCAATAATTGGCTTTTATCAATGAATACAGTCAAGCTAAAAGAAACAAGTGTAAATTGTTTGCATTCATTGTTTCAAATAATCAATACCTGGAACATTTGTGGTGTATGCTCCTTATGTCGACAGACAATGGAAGAATCATGAAAGATGTAGGGGATAGTTGATGGAAGATTTGCAAATAAAGTAATTAATGTATGGTTCTTAACATTTTACAAAAGAACTATTTAAAAGTCAGGTTGTCCCCATTTGGGTTTTCATTCACTACACATTCAGTCCTATAATGAAAATATACTATTTTTATCTTACTCAAGTGATATCTTTCTTAACTATGAAAAATTAGATTCGATATATTCTGTTTTTATTGAATTTTCATCTTCGAAATTTCCAAAGAGACCTCGATGACCTTTGATCGATTCATGATGGAATCGTTGGTGAACACTGGTGAGGAGTCCCTTACTAGGAAGAAAACCAATCAATACTAACTGATCCAAGAAATTGGAGTTAGACGTTAACACTGTTGGATGTTGGTTCAGTGGTCTAGAGGTTAAGCGTTCGCGCGTGAGATCGAATCTCACGAAGTGGGATAGTGGATGCGTACTGATGAGGAGTTCTACAATAGAACGAAACGAAAGTCCAGTGCTTTCAGGTTTTTTATGGTCGTCTAGTTTCAATCGACTCATGATCTTAACGATCCACGAAACCTCTTTTGATACTAATTACTAACTGCTTGTAATGTCTCAAATACGAGAGGGCCTAAGTCAATAAAATCACGGTCATGAGTAATATAAATATTAAACAACCAATATTTACGATGATATGCATTTTCTTGTCGTTTATATTAGGAACTGGAATTGATCAGTCTCTCATGTCAGATGATCATACTGACCGAACTGCTTCGATATTGCCATTTAGCAACAAGTCTTTGGTAAAACTGATCTATCTGTATTAAAACAACTTAGAACATATGTTTCATTCTATCTGAGATACTTCATTTAAATGTACCTGGATTCAAATGTTGATGTTTACACTAAGTTTCAAACCAAGTACTTATCACCTCAAAAACCAATATATTACTCACTAAAATCGGTTATCCATTATGTCATAGTGAATATCAGCTCTTGAATGTAGATACATTCATTTGACGAAATTCAAATAAGACGAAACACGGTTTCTGAATTCGAATGTTATCCACAATCTAGATTCATTGAAATCATACATACATATCAATGATACTTGATTCAAAATTGAAAGTAACCATCGAATAATCACTAATGATACTTTACAACTAAAATGAAACTTCACAAATTGAAATAATGAGTCAATTGAAGCTAGACTACCATGGAAAACCTGGAAGCACTGGATGGACGTTTCGTCCTAGTATGGGACTCCTCAGCAGTGCGCATCCACGATCCCGCATCTCGCGAGATACTCCTGAAGTTCTAATGAGAAGCCGTTACCAATGAACTTCAACCAGGTCTGTTGTGAGATATCAGCTCGCTGAAGACAATGGTATACGATAGCGCAACTTTGTGGATTGGTTGAAGTTAGACATTGACACCGTTGGATGCCTGCCGGCTCAGTGGTCTAGTTGGTTAAGCGCTCGCGCGCGAGACTGATAGGTCCTGGGTTCGAGTTTCACCGGGGTGCGAGATCGTGGATGCGCACTGCTGAGGAAACCCATACTAGGACGAAACGGCCATCCAGTGCTTCCAGGGTTTCCATGGTGGTCTAGCTTCAATTGACTCATGATTTCAACCTGTGAAATTTCTAAAATCTCCACAAACCCCTTCTGATAAAATGAAACTATTGACAAAAAGAAATCTATTTACAAAATAAGTTTCTTTATCAAAAGTAGCCAATGAATGTATGACTGAAAAAGGAAAAAAACACAGATCTGTCTCTTACCTTCATCTACCCCTGATACAATTAAATTACCCAAAATATGAGTACAATTTGGATTGAAATTTTTCATTAAAATTTTCCATGGCAACGAAATATCTCTCCAAGTATATTTACTTTTACATACTATAATGAAATAGAGAAAAAAGAAATACATACAAAGTATCATAAATTATTCGTTCTTTTTTTTATGAAGCAATTATTATCATTGATTTACTATTAAAGGTAATGATGGTTTGGTGTGTACTACTTATATTGACATAAGTAATATCTGATGTTAGTCGTGAACAGAAGGTTTGGCAACAGAGAGACAAGAGGATTGAACAGTAAAGAATGGAAATAGAATGCAATTTGTATGAAAATGCAAGAACAATGAAGTCTGAGTCATTTTGAGACAATTGGTGGACATTTTTCAAACTAAGCATTTACTTTATGATTGTTAGATTTTATTAACTGGGCCTGCAATTATGTGTCAGTTATATTCGATTGTCCCCACTCGTGTCCTGTTCATTACAAGGGAAGTTGTCAATTGCCGATTGCCTATACCATGGAAAAGTATTACTTCTTCAATTATCTGTATAAGAACCTAAAGGATAACTGATTAAGGTCGACAGTACATGATCTTACTATGACAATTTAGTAATATGTTAGCTTCGTACTTTAAAAGAGGTTATTGTCAGAAACAGTGTAAGGTCGAATAGAACACTTTTAGTGTTGATGTTTTCTAAATCCCTCTTCGAGTTATCAGAAACTAGCATCTCTTCAAATGCTGGTTACCTGACGGAAACATCTTACTGCTATCATACTGCTGGACAGTAAACAGTTCAACATCGCCCTCTGGTAATGAGTTTGGTGCTTTTAGTCTTACCGTTCTTTAACCAATCTGGCTGACTTGACAGCTAGTATAGCTTGATTGGTTAATTACGACAGGCAAGTCCAATAAATCATGTCAAGGTAAACGTTACCGTCGTGACAAGATATCAGCTTAGAGTCAGTCAGTCAGTAACAACGTAGAACTCCGTACGTACATACATCAGTTTGAGTTGCCATACCACATTAGCACAGAGATACAATTATCGATTCAAATCCCATAGTGGTAGAGGTAGTAAGAGTATAAGCAGTAATTGGAAAGATTAGGATTTGGAGATGTTATTTAAAGAGTATAATCCAGTGAAATAAGTTTGGGAAGAGAAAAAAAGAGACAAAGAAGATTCAGAAGATTAGAATTTGGGAGAACACAAAGAGTGGATACACCTGCACCATTGCAAACGATTTTGAGCCATGTCATTCAAGGTATCTAACCATCGGTTGCTGTTATCTCGTGGATCCCAACCAGGTAGTCTACACTTACCAACATGACTCAGTCCACTTGTGAGTGACTTCATGAACTTGTGCCATGTTTTGGTCTGGCCGCACCTAGCTTTCTTCCAACGTACTCCTATACCACTGAACATCGCTCGCCGAGGCAGTCAGTCGTTAGCTTAGAACTGTTGAATATTTCATGTTCTCTTTAACAAGGAGCTGTTCTATCATGAAAAGAACCAAATTCATAGTATATATACCTACTGTATTATATAAGAATGTTAAATCCACTTTTATATAAGGTAGATGATGTGCCTATTCTCAGCAGTCTGAAACTAGAACCAATGTGCTCTTTGATGGTATGTTTCAAGAATTAAAATGGTTTCTTTCCAGAAGTAATTCATCATTTTATTGTGAAGTCATTGAGAACTTGAGTTTTTGTGGTAGCAAACAATACGGATAAAGTAATTCGTCTGGCAAATATCTGGGATGTCTTAACAATCACAGAGCTGATGGCTGTGAAGTCAATCAAAATGAAGGTGAAGAGATAGTTCAGTGAAAATATTTAGATGAGAAATGAAGATAGCTAGATAAATACGTAGTTATTAAAACAGATCTTATTCACTGTAAGACAAGAAAATCTTGTATTTGGTCCAGTTTAAAGTCATGGGTTCATACTTTTGGAAAAAACCTCCAATTGAAAACAAAACAGTTGTTCAATGTTTTTGATTTTCAGTTACTCAATAGTTGATGTCCATTCATACGTCTGCATCTTAAAGTCGATGTTTACTCCTGGACTCAAACGCAGTACCGTTTGATTCAAACACTATCGCGTTATCCACCTAACTATTGAGTTCAGATTGTCATTGACCTGCTAAACGGGTATGTGTTTCAAATCAATTTAATATGTATTTGGATTATTCCATCCAATGCGGATTGCCTCGGTAAAGCCATTATAATAATTTGTATCGTAATAGTTTTATCAAGGCAATCTGAATAGGATACACATATGTCAACCAAGACTAATCAATAATTCCAGTCAAAATGTTAACAACAGGATAATACAATCCATGTCAAAATGAATCAAAACACTTATCTCTACTTTCGAGTTGCCTGATCTGCCAAGGGCGATGGAACAGTGAATGATGCTATTGTTGTATGCTAGGTTCAAAGACAATTGTATGCTATATGTATGCCAATTAGCCCCGTTACTGTTCCTACATATGATTCCTTCTACTATAACAAAATGTCATGATGATATAACTTATGTACATCAGGTAGGAATAAGACAATTAATTTCCAAACTATTCAAAGACAAATAAATTAACTATTTATAAATCCGTCAGGGAGTATCAGTTCCCTCAAAATTAAAGGTACACCTTGTTGACAAGTGCCATGTAATATGAAACCTAGGTTCAGGGTTTCCTGCTGACTACCTCCAATCAATATCTTATCTCAACATAGTGCACGTAATGTTGAGTCACCTAAACTAGTGACTATATTGCAGCTTGGCCGATAGGATACGATCTGCACACGCATTATACCGATCAACAATCAGTGATCAATCAATTGTAACTATTTACAAATCTCTGTAAGGAAAAACTTCATGATAAGAAATCTCAAGATGTAAAAATTAACTTCGAACTTTGCTTAAGCCACCAAAGTGAATCATTAAAATTAGAAGATTGACAAATAGACTGATAGGTCCTGGGGTCGAATCCAGCGGGACGGGGTCGTGGATGAGCACTGCTGAGGAGTCCTACAATAGAACGAAACAGTTGTCCACTGCTTCCAGGTTTTCCATGATGGTCTAGCTTCAATTGACTCATGATCTCAACTATTGAGATTGGTGAAGCTTTGAATGTATTCCATAAGTACACCATTTTTACCAATGCTTCATCTAAACGATAAACATTACGATACGTTTAATAATAATAAAATTAGATTTATTTACAAATTAGAGATTGATTGAGACCATGAATGGACTAATATTAGGCCATCTGGAAGGACTTGATGGCCATTTCGTTCTAGTATGGGACTCCTCAACAATGAGCATCCACGATGCTGCATCGAGGGGATTGAAACTCAGCACTCTCAGTCTCGTGCATGAACGCTTAACCTTTGAGCCACTGGACCGGCCTCCATCCAATGATGTTAATGTCTAACTCCAACCAATCCACAAAATTGTACAACCGTCCTCCATTGTCTTCAGTGAGTGACTGCCTCATACCAGACACAGTTGAATTCCAGTGGTCATAGCTTTTCACTGAATTTGTGATGGGCAGCTTATGCTCCTTCACAAGGGATAACAGACGTCAGTATGTATTATTGTTGTTTTGTTTTTTCTATTTTTAACTTACTAACAAATAAACATTGTGAAAATGTTGTTTGATAAATTTCAAAATAAAAAACAAATCACTTAGTTTATGTTAAACAATTTCTTTAACTGTCTAGATCAGACAATACACAAATGTCAAAAATAGTCTTCAAAATCCATCTTCATTTCAATACACTTGTTATTGTTTACATGAATCTTCCCATTAATGTTTAGGTCTGCAATTGATCAATCTCTTACTGACATATTTGTATCCTGTACAGATTTACTTAATATTACCTTAAATCATAAGCATTATAAGCAAAGGTGAATGTTGGTTGACAGTGCAATTCATGATGCGTGACACCTCATCCTATTTGAGACCGTTATATACTACTTGTGTGGATATAAGTAACCCAAACCACACCAATCCTAATTCATAATTTATTCATATTATTCTATTATACATATTACATGATTCTTGACAGAATATTTATTTTGATTTGTAATTACACTATTTGATGGTTGAACTCATGAATCGATTTAAGCTAGACAACTATGAAAAATCTGGAAGCACTAGACGGCTTCTTTGTTTTAATATGAAACTTCTCAATAGTTCACATCCACAATCTCGCACAAAGAACTCAAACCTAGGAAATTCGGTCTCGCGTGCAAACGCTTAACCTGTCGACCACTGAGCCGACCGGCACCCAACGGTATTAATGTCTAAATTCAACCAATCCACGATATTGCGCAACTATGTTCTATTGTGGGTAACTGCCTCATATCCACCCCACATGGCTGAATTTCATTCGTCACGGCATCTCACTAGATTTTCTAGAAATACCTCTCTTTCTTTCATGCGAGGTTGTGGATGCGTACTTCTGAGAAGTTCCATACTAGAATGAAACGTCTCTACAATCCTTTCACGTTTTCAAAGGTGATCCAACAATAATCAATTCATAATTTTAATTAAAACTCAACAATCTCCACAACCCTGTACTGACATTCAGAAATGTTCGGTATAAAAAAGGGGAATATCAAAAATCTTCCATGTATCACACATTCCACATGGTTGAACTCTATCCTATCCTCACTATTAGTCAATTTCAAGAGAAGGAATTCCTGGAGTTCTGCTGAGGATATTGTTTAACCATGTTAGGTAGTAAGATTTCAAAATATTTTTTCACTGTAGATTAAATGTCATAATCTTCAATACATTGATAATTTAACCAATATTTTAATTGATATATTCTGTCAGAATAAACATTAACATAACATTATTAAGTATTTCATTCATACTACTTATAATGAATGAAAAATTAAGTGTTTCTTTATCAATGACATCAATTTACTTAGTATCGTTTGCTTGTATCTTCCCATTGAGTGAACATCAACTATGGGATGCAAATACATCCAATTGACGAGTCCCAAATAGGACGAAACGTGAATCCTGGATTTCCACTGATAGCCACTATCCATCTTTGCGTATAATGCTTGTGATTTAAGTCAATATCAAAGCAGTCCACACAGGATGCACATATACCTGCAAGAGACTGATCAAATGCAGTCTTAAATATCAATGGGAAGATTCAAGTAAACAATACTAAGTCAATTTAAAACTTCACCTCGTTGCATAAGCAAGTGGCTATTAAGACTCGGTAAAAGTTAAGTGGACAACGTGATGGCGTTTGAACTGAAAGGTACTGGGTTCGAGTTCCAGAGTGAACATCAACTCTGAGATACAAGTTCATCTAACTGACGAGTCTGAAATAGGACGAAACGTGTATCCTGAATTTATTTCATGTATGTTTGTTGTAATTTGTGGTTTTATAGAAATATTTCTAAGATATAATTATGCCAATGAATTCATTCATTCGTTTGTTCGGTCGTACGTTTTTTTTGTTTGTTCCTTCATTGAATTACGTCATAGGTTATTTGTTCAATCCTTACTATAATGAATTGTTTCATTGTTTGTTTGTTTTTCTAATAACGTATGTTATGAATTGAGAATAAGTAAAATGATATGATAAATGCATCAATGTTAGACCATTATTGAAAACATGGAAGGACTTAACAGATAGACGTTTTGTCCTAGTATGCGACTTCTCAGAAGTGAACATCCACAATCCTATACTTGGACGAAACAACTATTCAGTACTTCTAGATTTTCACCGATGATCTAACATTGATTCATTCATGATCTTAATCAAAACTCAAAAAAATCTCCACAATCCTACACTGATAATAAATGAATTGTAGTCAGTAATGGAATCTAGAATATATGTTTCGACCTATTTAGAACTAATCAGTTGGAATTACCTACATTAGAATCCAGTAACTTTTCACTTTTAAATATGTCACTCCATTCTTGGTTAAGAGCTTATCGAAATACCATGAAACCACTAACATTAGAATATTGATTGAATTCGGATGTTGTGTTCAATATGCCCTAGTACGGCCGAGGTTATGGAGGGTCAACTCTCCCTCTTCAAATGCTCTCACATGGCCACGCATATACAGCCACTTTCAGGGTAGTCATACTCACTGCCTTCTGGCAGTATTACTTTTGTTTACAAAATTAAGGGACGAAAAGCGAATATCCGGGGCTTTAACCGGGTTGATAGATACGGAAGTTCCACCTAGGAGAGATGGGAAACCCTCATTCCAAACCGACAGTGCACATGGAAACAAATGGTGTATGGACCAATTGTTGGTCGCCGGATACCATAGGACTGCATCTCCTGACGTTGCTCCACTGTCTTGTGGATCAGACCTTTAGGTCAAAGGCTCGAGGTGTCTTAGTAAAATCTGACAAACATACAGCAACTACTTCCTTTACAAATTATCCATCAGTTGTCTCAGATTTGATTGTTCCTTCGCTCCCATACCAATCATTCTCTGTACTCGTTTTCTTCTTTTTGATCTTCTTAATCTTCTGTCACCAGGCATCCCATTTTCAACTGATGATACATACTACTTATACCTGTTGAAATCAGTAGCACACACCACACTACTAGTATTATTAGTACTGCTACAACTACTATAGTGAATGAGAATACAAAAGGGGACAACCAAATGTATGTTAATTCAATATTACCGAACATTCTGGTAAAATCTGGGAACCATAAAGTAACTACTTCATTTGCAAAATGTCAATCGATTGTCTCAAACTTGATAGTTCCTTCGCTTCCACATCAATTATTCTCTGTTCTCGTTCTCTTCTCTTCGATCTTCATAGCATTCTACCACCAAGCATTTCACTTTCAATTGATGGTAAATACTACTTATATCAATCGACATTAGTAGTATACATCACACTAGCTTAAAAGACTAGTGAAAACTTGTCAAATTACAATAAATACCTCATCGATCACGGTAAAGTTGTATACCTAAAAAACAACACTCCACAATTCATATACATTACATATATTGCTATAATAACTGTTTGTCAATACAATTATATGTCTGTTTATCAGAAAGGGATTTTGGAGAGATTAGAGTAATTTAGTAGTTGAGTTCATGAGTCAGTAAAAGATAGACCACCATGGACAACTTGGAGGCACTCGACGGCTGTCTCGTTCTAGCATGGTACTCTTCGGCAGTACGAATCCGTGATCCCGCCTCGCGAGATTCGAACCGAAGACTTGTCGGTCTTGGGCACGAACGTTTAACCTCTATACCACTGAGCCCGCATCCAACGATGTTGATGTCTAACTTCAACTAACCTACGAAATTGAGCCATCGTTCACCATATGTCTATTTGTCCGTCATTTAAAATGATATACAATCTGTGTTCTATGTTTGTTTTGTTTAGTTTTAACTATATTTTCTTCCCATTTTCCTAATTAAATCCTTGTCAATTTAAAATCTGTCAAAAAAGGAGATATTCCTGTATGAAATAAAAGCTATTTATGTAAAAATATGTATAAATTTAACTTTTCTCAAATGCTACTTATGTCGACAGATATAAGTAGTATGAAACACCGATCGAAAGTGGGAAACTTAACAGCAGAAACCTATGATGGTTAACTTGAAGGAAACAGAAACGGAATTAGAAAGGAATTGTGAATTGAATGAATTGTACAAAATTTGAAAGACAAATAACGGAAATTGATAAATGTATAGTTTCAGAAATACATCGGTTGTATCCACCTATATTCTCTTTCAAAAGAAGATAATCTACCTGGTTTTGAATTTTATCTTTGTACAATATATATTTATTACAATGTGTGATGTGTATGTTATTTACGATAGTTGGGTGGTGTCTTCCTAAAAGTCCTTCTTATTTAATTGATTGATCACTAAGTGTTGACCATTGAGATGTTTGTCTAGTTTTTTTATGAATACAGTGGTCTTGAATGCTGTTGGAAGTATGAGGGCGTTTATCATTTCCCGATCGCCCACACCGTGGAAGGGTTCTTCTGGAGGTACCTGAAAAGAAATTGGATTAAAGGTGGTCTTAGAGACCTGAGAGCGTGACCACGGTTCCCAAGTGCTCACAACCGATCACAGCGGTGTAGGTGTATACACTCTCTGTCTTCCTTTAAACTATAAGATTGAATTCGCTTCAAATCTTTCTTTCTACGAACTAATTGTTTCTTCCTGTACGATGTCCTTATATGCAATCTCTCTTTTATACATTACCACCACTGAATTAACTACTTCTATTAGTCTGGTGTTCATCTTGTTGTGCTAATGAACTGTGGCACCTTGGACCGATGCACATATGTACCTGGTCCTACGTTGTAGCTGACTGACTGACTGCCTAGTCCTTTGGTACTGATTGAATTCTATAAATCAAGTTGTAGTTTAGTCTTATTAATTTAACACCAAATGAACTATGTTTAAATGCTAGGCAGTGGTTTGAAGTAGTCTACAGGAAACTCCAGGTATAGATTTTATTCTATATATCATTTTTCAACAAGGTTCACCTACAATCTTGATGGAACTGATAGTTTCTGGTAGATTAGAACCTGGTTTCATAGTCGAAGATATTTTCACTGAGCTATTCAGGCTGTGAAAAGTGTTTTTAGAAGGCCTGGAATATTAACATTAATCAATTACTGAATAGTAAGTAACCAGTGTCATTTTTTCTGGTAATTATTAATTCCGAATAATTGCTTTTTAAGTTTTTGCATATCTGTTCATGTCTTCAATCATCAAATATTACAACATTTTTGTGAGTAGTTTTCATGTTAGCTCCGTACTTGTTGGGATCTTACCGCTGGAGAGGGATATTCGTGGGATAAGGCAAAGTGTGCATTCTTAATACCGACCTTTTCTAACCCCACCCCTCCTTGTGAGAATGCAGCATCGTTGTTATGCTGGTTGTCTGAAGGAAACACATTACTCCTGTTACATCTCTGTACAGTCATCAGTACGACTTCGCCTTCGGACCTTGGGTCATGAGTCAATTGAAACTAGACAACCATAGAAAACCCGGAATTACTGGATGGTCGTTTCTTCTTATTATAGGACTTTTCAACAGTGCTCATTCACGATCTCATCTCGTGAAATTCAAACCCTGTTGAAAAATCCCACAATAAAACGAAATAACCATCCCATGCTTCTATCTTCAATTAATTCATGATTTCAGCTATTCTTTTAACTGAAAAAAATCTTTATAAAACAGTAAATTCCTGTCTTCATTAAATGGTTCATAACCATTACAATTCAATTCTACTAATTGTCTACTGATTACCAATTGAATTAACCAAACAACAACAAAAAGAAACAGAATTAAATTTACCAGATAGAAAGTGTTCAATATTCTACAAGGTCATCTCATCTCATGATTGAATAATGATTGTGTGTTAAATGTAATGCAATAAAACAATTATGTATATGCAATTCGTTTAGCCCAAATTGAAGTTGTTGTTTTTTTTGTTTCTTCTGTCTATGATTTAAATACATAAGTTGAACATAAATGAATTGTCTTAATTAGAAACAGTTGCTTGTCAAATAGTATAATGTATATAGTATGATATTGTGTGCTTACTAATGATTAGCTTCGAGAAATGATTCTCAGAGTTCTAGTAAGAAGCTGTGACCAGTGAAGCCGACTAGTGTCGTGTGTGATGTAGTTAATTACCGAAGACGATGGAAGACTATCATTCAATATCGTGGACTGGATCGAAATTACTATGATATCCACTAAAACCCCTTCTGATATTAACCAACATATGCTCACCAGTGACTGACTTCAAGATGGATTTCCTGGAGTTCTAGAGAGAAGCAGTGACCAGTGGAGTTCAACCAGGTCTGTTGTGAGATAGTAACTCACTGATGACAATGGTGGACGGCGGTCTAGTGGTTAAGCGTTCGCTCGCGAGACTGGCAGGTCCTGGGTTCGAATCTCACGTGGCGGAATCGTGGATGCGCACAGCTCAGGGGTCCCATACTAGGATGAATCGGTCGTCCGGTGCTTCCAGGTTTTCCATGGTGGTCTAACTTCAACTGACTCATGATTTCAATCAAAAATAAGTATTTTAGATTGAATAAAACTTCATAAACAAAGATGGACAATGGCTAGCAGTGGAATCCAGAACACACGTTTCGTCCTATTTGCGACTCGTTAGCTAGATGGTCCTGCATTTCAGAGTTGATGTTCACTCTGGAACTCAAACCCAGTACCGTTCGCTACAAGGACTAAACGCGCGTCCTGAATTCCACTGCTAACCACTATCCATCTTAGCTTAGAATGCTTGTAAATTAAGGCAATATCGAATCAATATGCATAGTATGGCACATATGCCAATAACAGACTGATCAACTGCAGTGCTAAACATTAATGGGATGATTTAAGTAAAACTATATCAAATGAATTGAATAAAACTTCATTAATCTAATAACTAACCTATTTTATTTTCATATTTTGGATTATCTTTAAAATAATTAATCTCATGAAGATGATTTCCATGAATCAATTCATCATCATCACCGCCGCCACCGCCGACACCACCGCCACCACCACCATCATCATCATCATCATCATTAGGATTAAGTTCCTTGAATTGATTGAATTGAATTGGTTTACTTTTCATTGTAATATCTATAGATTGTTTATTTATTGAATATTTAGATTGATCTATTTGATAAGTTTCTATCCATTTATTCAATACTTTATTGAATGTTTTTTGTATGTTTATATGTTTATCATATTTAGAATGATTTTTTATTTTATATTCCAATTCACATAAAATTACATTAGATATTATAATAAACAAATAAAAACTATGATGTAATTTATGATGAATAAACATTTGCAAATTAATCATGAATAGTAATACGGCATGATTCTCCTTCTATTGTCAGGATTATGTAATGTTATTTTTTTATTTTTTTAAAATAAAAAACGATATCACATTACTTCATGTATTAGATTTATATACTGATTGGTTTGACCCTTCAAGGTCATCACTGCGATTCGACCAATCAGCATTCAGTGTGATGAATATTTAATTCGTATTAGTAATTACGGTGAGACGACCTTTGAGCGTTGTTAAAGTGACCTTGAGAGTGTCTACCTACTTACTAGGGCTTAATAAAGATTATAAAGTAGTTTGTACAATAAGGATTCGGATTTACAGTTGATGGTTAAGGTTAGGAATTAGATTTATGGGAGGGTTTTCATCACGAACTGACATTAGTTATTATGCCAAGACTCTATTTAGTCAAATGGGTGAAGGAATTTTGCGCCAAACTCTCAAACCTGTTATTGTAGATCTGATTGATTCGTTCATAAATTATAATCTCGCTGTAATTAATGGATTAATTAAATAATAACTGAGTCATATCCTAAGAAGAAGAAAGAAAGAAAGAAAGAAAGAAAGAAAGAAAGAAAATGAAGTTCCTTGGGTTTCAATTGCAGTTGTTAGTTGACTTTTTTTGTTGTTTTCAGAGAAATAAACAATGAAAAAAAGAATTCGTTTTACATTTACCTCCAACGATCATATTTATTGATTGAAATCGTGAATGAGCATTGCTAAGGAGTCCCATACTAGGACGAAATGGCCGTCCAGTGCTTCCAGGTTTTCCATGGTGGTCTAGCTTCAACTGACTCATGATTTCAATCTGTGAAATTTCTAAAATCTCCACAAACCCCTTATGAAATTTATTAGTAAAGTAATTTAACAGTACGAATAATCACTGTGGGTTGGTTTGTTTTTAACATAGAACTACGTATCTGTTGAATTTATTTATCAAAATTCGGGAGTTTCAGAAGGGGTCTTATGGATTTCAATAGTTGAGATCATGAGTCAAAACCTGGAAGAACTGAACGTCTGTTTCGCCCTATTATGGGACTTCTCAGAAGTGTGCATCTACAATCCCGCCTCGCGAGATTCGAATCAGGATCGATCCGTCTTGTGAGCAAACGCTTAACCACTAGACCACTGAGCTGGCCGGTATCCAATGGTGTTAATTTCTAGCTTCAAATAATTCACGAAATTGAGCGACACATTTACCATTATCATCAGTGTGTTACTATCTCACAACAGACCTGGTTGAACTCCACAAGTCACAGCTTCTCACTAGAACTCCAAGAAAGAGAAAGTTTCAGTGTGGAAAATTACTCGTTGCAATTCGAGTTTTTTTTTAAGTGATGAACGTTATCATGTTTTATAAAACTTTCATGTAGATTGTGAGGGGGCGAGTAACAGGTGTAAGTAAGTAAGTCCTTATGATCAGTATAATTCTATCGATTTGTTATGTAATCATAGGTTACGCAATAAATGTATACGTGTATAAAATGCTAATCAGTGTAGTGACTAATTGAACCATATGGAAACTCACATACTTCTTTTTAATTGTTAATAATATGCAGATAATATACATAATTGTCAGTTAACTACCAAGTTAACTTCTAAATGAAATCAACAACTGTCAGTTATATTCTTGTTAATTGATTATTAGTAAATAGATGGACATATTGTTCATTAACTTCATTCATTTCATCTACATTTAACTGGATAATACAATGAATCATCATGTTTGACCGCTCCTAATGAAAGATGTTATCATCACTCTTCATATTAGTAAAGAATTCATTTATTTACTTATGAATATGTCTGATGCATAAATATAAATTTCTCAGCTATTATATGCAATGATTGATAGTGACTAATTGTGGAATCCAATTCAATGAGTGTTTCGTCCCATTTGGGACTCATCAGCTGGATGTACATGTATCTGAGAGTTGATCTTCACTTGGGGACTCGAACTCAATGCCATTCGATTCAAACGTCATCACGTTTGCCTGTGCAGTGGAAAGATTCAAATAAACATTATCAAATGTATTTCTCAGGTAGTTTATGGATTACTTTATGGAAGAACTTTCATCACTTTAATGAAACTCCTAGGAAACTATAAAAGACGACAATTCAGATATTATCACAATGAAGCTGATATTGCACACTGATACATATTAAATATTCTAAATCGATTGTTCATTAGTATTTGATTATAACAATTGTCTACACAAAATACTTCAGATCCGTTAGCCAGACAATATCAGCAACAGTACTGTGTGAGAGAAAACACCAGACTCTAGATGAGGAAGTAATCAGGAAGAAGCACTGCAAGTAGATAGGACACATACTGAGGAAAGTATCAAACTGTGTCACAGTGCAAGCCCTCAGTTTGAATCCTCAAGGCCAAAGGAGAAGAGGAAGACTAAAGAACACATGACACAGAGAAATGAAGACAGACATGAGAAGAATGCACAACAGTTGGATAGAACTTGAAAGGAAGGCCTAGGAGAGAGTGGGTTGGAGAATGATGGATGTTGGCTTATGCTCCAATGGGGGTAACAGGCGTATGTAATTAAGTTAGTTTTGTCAACACGAAATAAAATACATCAGAACACCACTATAACATATAAAGGTGAATTGATAGGATTCAACATAAATTAATGCATCCAATTTTCAATCTAGTGTTAAAATAGTTTTCACAATTGATTGATCACTAGTGGTTTCCTGTTGACTAACTCTAACCACCATCTTATCTCAACATAGTGCATGCAATGTCGAGCCACGTAGACTAGTGGCCACATTGCAACCTGGTCGATAGCATTCGATCTGCACTAAGAAGGACTTGACACACATGACATTGATCATTATCCAGTGATCAATCAATTGTGATTATATTATATACAAACGGAAATGATAAATAACTAACTTAAATGCACGAGTATTAACTTGATTACGATCTGTTAGACCGTGACTCGAACCCAGTACCATCCGCTGCAAACACCGTCACATTATTCACTTGGCTATTGAGTCCAAATAGCCAAAACCAAAAAATAAAGAGAAAAACGGTAATGTTTACCTATCCAAATATGCATCAATCCTGTATTCAACCGCTAATTACTGACTAAACATTAACAGTTAAAGCATTCACTATAGTCATTATCAGTAGTATTGAACAGTTTATATCATTAAACATTAACTATGTATTATGTAGTACATTTTTCTTCTTCCATTTCTAAACATCTTTTTGTTGTTAAAACAAATAGAAAACAACTATCTTGTAGTAAAGATAAAAGAATTTAACCCTTTTAATAAACATTAAACTATATTGGGAAATATTTCAGGCAACAAACGATCAATAATCCTGCATATTTTTGTCATTATACAATAAATCAGTCAGTCAGTCAGTTAGTTACAACGTAGGACCAAGCACATATATGCATCGGTCCAAGTTTCCATACCTCATTGACACAACCGGATGAACATCGAATTCATAGAAGTAGTCACTTCAATGGTAGTAATGTATAAAAGAAAGATTGTGTATAAGGATATAACACGGGAAAAAAGAATTTACGTCTAGTTAGGTTTTTTCTACATTGCTTTGTTTTATTAACGTTTGGTGTTCATGAGAGACGTTTAAAACTAGCACAGAATCAAGAACTCATTATCACTAACCAATGAAAACCAGAGAGGGTTAGATATCTGTTATATCATATCATAGAATTCGTTATCAGTTCATATCCGTGCACTAAATCAGTGGCCGATAACATAACCTTTGTACTTCATATGAAGTGATTCACCTTTAGATTACTAAGCTTACATCCAATATAGTTTTTGAAAGTGATGTTTTTACCATGAATCATGAAAGTCCAGAACTTCGATAGCCGAGCGTTATTTAACTGACACAACCTTAAATGAATTTACTAATTTGATTTGATTTGTTCTACCCGACAAAGTAGGAGAAGCCATTAGACCTTTCTGGAAAAGATTAGAGCTTTTGCAAAGAGTACGAGATCGGATCACTGGAGAAATCAAAGCAAACAGACAGTTTAGTAGTTAACTTTGTTCTATTTCATATGTAATTAGGCACTTCGATTTTTGTAGTGCAGACGGACATGCTAACAGTCTATGCTTTACTATCATATTCGGAAACTTTGTAGCAACCAAAAAGCGTTTGGAGATATACACCAGTATTGGACGTGGTATTATTGCAAGTATTTATTGCATGTGTATATAGCATGTACACGTCGAAGACATATACAATCTACAGTGCACACATAGGCATAGATGTGTGGGGTCACAAGTATACATTATATGCATGTACAGAGTGCATAAACCGAGTCCTACACACTCCATAGTATATACATAGGTACAGATGCGATTCACCTCAGATCGTAGACCAGCGGTTACAAAATACTAAATGAATAACAAGTATTCAAATCAATTGGGTTTTAAGTACTCATTCAACGCTATGCTGTCATCATGTTCATACCCCAAATCACTTTAGTGTCGACACTTGCCTGTTGGTTATTTCATAGTTTATGCTCGAAAGCGCTGATCAGCCCCTACCAGACCTAATGGGCCTTTTTACAGCCTGAATCTAGTCAGGTACCAAAAGCGAAATTCTTTCTTCACGCTTACCCATACCATATGCCCCGCTTTTCATTGATCATATTTTAAATCAAAGTGGATGAATAGCTCGATTTCCACCGGTTTAAGCATAGTAGGTTATTAGTTCACGTTAGTTCATGAACGGAGGTCATTAAATCCAGGGCACCCCGAAGATATACAGGTTGATCTCTGTATAATCACAGAAGAATCAGCGCCAAAGCAAACAAAAACTGTACACATTTTGGTTAGTAATTACTGATCACCTTGAATATTATTTTAGATCAAACCGTTTGTTGATTATTTAGTTTGTAATTACTTGAAATATCTCGTTGTCGAAAGTCTTGACTAAATAAAGACTTTGACCTGTTGTACAAATTGATGGCCAACTAGAACAAGTATTTAAGTGAATAAAGCTGAAGGTACTGGCTTTAATCCACGGTTTGGATATCAACACTTGGGTTCAGATTAATCGATCTGAAGGCTCGTGTTCTTGAGTCCAGTTCTATCTGAAATCTACCTCTTTGTAAGTATACAGTTAAAAGAGATTGTTTAGTTTCATTGTAACTATGAACCAATTAATGTTAGGCCATCATTGAAAATCTTGAAACATTAGACGGCCATTTCGTCCTAGTATGTGACTTCTTAACAGTGCTTAGCTACGACCCCACAACCACGGATCGATTCCAGTATCCTGTGTTTCACATGTGAACAATCAACCTATAGACCAATGAGCTAGGATCCTACGGTATTAATGTCTAACTCCAATTAGTCCATGAAATTGCGCAGTCATCTTTCACTGTTTTCAGTGAGTAACTGTCTCACATCCGATATACTTGAACTCCACTGATCATAGCTTCTCATTAGAACTCCGGGGGAGTTCGTCGATTACATACTTTTAAGTGTTTAACGCCATTTATTAGCATATCGAATTCATAACTTGCATATTTTTGGTAGCAAATATTTAGAATATTTGATGTGCAAAATTCTAATTTAGTTTTTAGATTAAGTAATGAACTAAACAAGAAATATCCAGACATTCGGTCAACTATCAGTTAATTAATAAACAAACCTAAGAAACTATACATTTTTTGTTGTTGAATTAAAGAACCCAGATTCAATAATGGACTTATCCTTCTTGTTTATTTACTTACTTACTTACGCCTATTACCCCCCCCCC
The DNA here is from genome assembly GCA_944470405.2 of Schistosoma mattheei. Classification (NCBI taxonomy): domain Eukaryota; kingdom Metazoa; phylum Platyhelminthes; class Trematoda; order Strigeidida; family Schistosomatidae; genus Schistosoma; species Schistosoma mattheei. The sequence goes on from OX103946.1 coordinate 2,624,532, forward strand.
CAGTGGAACATAGGCCACCAACCATCATTCTCCAACCCACTCTCTCCTAGGCCTTTCTTTCGAGTTCTATCCAATTGTTGTGCATTCTCCTCATGTCTATCTCCATTTCTCGGTGTCATGTGTTCTTTGGTGTTCCTCTTCTCCTTTGGCCTTGTGACGCAATTCGATACTTTCCTCAGTGTGTGTCCTGAATTCTTCCTATCTTGGAATCTAGTTTTTTCTCTCCCAGAGTAGAGTGTTGCTGATATTGTCTGGCTAACGGATTTGAAGTATTTTGCGTAGGCATTTATTAATAAACACTTGTATCTTCTGATTGACGGTTTCCGTAGTTTTTCAAGTTTCTTTTGTCAAATTCGGCTGTTCGGAATGTAGATTGTAATTTCCACCATTAATATATCCATAAAAGTAAAATCACATACTTGGACGAAACGGTTGTTCAATCCTTCCAGATTCTTTGTAGTGGTCTGGTTTAGATCGACTTGTAATTTCAACTGTGAATGTTTTGATTGATTTTAATCATTTCAGTAAAAGTCTCAAAATTATAATCATTTAGTGAAATAGCTGTTGTCATTTGTTTTACAACTTCTTAATCTCCCTATTTCGGGGATAATTTTATCCGTTTTGGGGAGATTTTGGGGAATCCACTATAGAAAATTTTGTGGAAATTTTAGAGAAATGGCATAAAAACCCAAAAAATTCCTCAGATCTGGGGAAATTCTCTAAAATTTTGGGGATTTTTTTCATATTTCCTCAATATTTCCGCAGAATCTTATAAAACTTCCGTGAAATCTGTCTATATTTATTGAAAAAAAAACCCAAAATAATTGCTGTAGTTAGAAGATTAGAAAAAATATCTAAGGACCAAACATCATTAATGTATCTCTGAATAGTTTGTTACTAAGTTATCCCAATCTCTTAACTTTGGGGAAATATAGGGGAAATCTCCGAAGTTTTGGGGATATTTGGGGGGGGGCGCAAATTGTTAGGGTTTTGGTGCCATTTCCCTAACAATTCCTCAAAACGGGTTAAGTTTTTCACAAAATTAGGAGATTGGGATATTATAGGAGAAATTTTGTTATTTTATTCTTGTTTCATGGTGACAAACAGTTTTAAGGTTCAATAAAAACCAACTACAAACCTACACGAAATCTCGATTACTGATTATACAGCATTATATGTTTTAGTCTACTATAAACAATTTGGAACCGGACATCAATTCAAGTTACCATACCACATGAATTCATTGTCGTGAAATGATCAATATGAATACTAGGGTATTAGAAGTAGGTGTGGGAATAGTTGTATTATTATTACTAATTTAATCATAGTAGTAGTAGTAGTAGTAGTACTATTGTGATGTGTGCTACTGATATAAGTAGTATGTATCACGAATAGAAAGTAAAATGGCTGGCGGTAGAAAGTTAAGACAATGGAAGAGAAGAGAACGAGAACAGGGAAAGATTAATATGAAAACGAAGGAGCAACAAAGTCTGAGACAATTGATGAATATTTCGCAAATGAAGTATTTACTGTCTGGTTTTTAGATTTCATCAAGTTGTTCTGTAATGTTGAATTATGATACATTTGGTTGTTCCTACTTGTGTTCTCATTCACTATAGTAGTTGTAGCGGTACTAATAATACTAGTAGTACTACTAAAAAAACAAAGATTCATGATAAGCTTCGATAAGAGAGTAATAATTCATGGGATAAAATATATGAAATAGATTTAAAACAGAGGATAGGAGTGAAGATAAAGGACGAATGTACCCGCATCACTGTAATCGAATTCAGACCATGTCACACATCGTCTCCAATTGCTGGTCATGTTAAGCATGCTAACCCTAAACAGCTCGTCTGTACCTAACGACATAGATCAGGTCAACAGTTAGTGACCTCATGAACCGATACCAAGTCTTGATTTAGTCACTTTCACACAGTAGATGAATGGTTGAGCGAGATCATAAATCGATTGAAGCTAGACATTAAGACCATTGGATACCGGCCCAGTGTCAGTGAAATCGAAAGTCCTGTCTCCGAGTCCCATGTGTAGAATCTTGATGCTCGCTACTGAGTAGTCCGATATTAGGGCGAAAAAACCACTCAGTGCTTACAGGTTTTCACTAATGGTCTGTTTTAGATTTACTCATAAATTCAACTGTGAAAAATACTACAATCTTCACAAATCCCCATTCTGACAAGAACTCGAATTGCTAATTATGGAATATTACATCATATCATATATTACACATTAGTTTTTAACTTATTTATTTATTTGAACACATTTGAACACATAAATATAGGTACAAGGGGGTACCAGATACATATGCGCCACAAAATAACAATGAGAATGGGAGGAGATAAAGATTTCAAGGTGCGTATAAGAAATAGGGGAACAATAACGAAAAGAAATTAGTGTCTGATAGTGAAATAATAATAATGGTAGGGGGTCACACACAAGCCTTTGATCTACAAGTCTAATCCACATAACAGTGAAGCAAAGTCAGGCGATGCAAGCCCATGGTATCCAGTGACCAACAAATAGTCCATTGGTCATTTGTTCACTCAGGATCCTGGAGCCCATGTTCACCATTAATTTGGAATCAGTGTTTTCCGACTCCCCCTACATGGATCCTCTGTGTGTCCATCAAACCCAGTTAAAGCGCCGAGTATTTACTTTTCATCCTCTCAATTTCATAAAGAAAACCCCCACTACGAGAAGTCAATGAGTAGGACTTCGTTGATAGTGGTTGTATGCACATGACCATGTATGAGCATTTGGAGAGAGAGGGCGAACTCTCTCCACCCTTAACCGTACCGAAGCGTTTTAACTGATTGTCATTCAATCAGCAATTTAGTTATCCGTGTCAATTTTATACTTGAGAATGTAAATTCTAAATAATCATATTAGTATCATATACACTGTAAATAATCCTTATTGTTTATAGTCTATACAAAATACAAGTATACGTCACAATTGAATAATCACTGGGTGGTGATCAATGTCATGTGTGTCAAGTCCCAATTATTAGTGCAGATCGAATGCTATCGACTATGATGCAATGTGGCCACCAGTCTAGGTGACTAGACACTGCGTGCACTACTGTGAGATCAGATGGTGGTTAGAGGTAGTCGATAGGAAACTCTGAACCCGGGTTTCGTGTTTCGAGTCACCTAGACTGGTGGCCACATTGCATCATGGTCAATAGCGTTCGATCTGCACTAATAATAAGGACTTGACACACATGATATTGATCACCACCCAGTGATCAATCAATTGTGATTACATCTCAGTCCCACAGGAGGTTGGTCGCTGCTCGGATATCCCAATGGTAACGTCTCTGACTGTGAAGCTGAGTGATACGGGATCGAATCCGTCAGGCAGCACCAGCTCCCTCAAGATTACAGGTACACTTTGCTGATGAGTGCCAAGTAGCACGAAACCCGAGTTCAGGGTTTCCTGTCGACTACCTCTAACCACCATCTAATCTCACAAGTATATGTATCTAAGAAGTGATTTATTTATTTATTTTTTTCATGCAACTCATCAATTGTATTAAATTATCAATGGTGTATTTTTTTCTTGTTTTTCTTTTTTTTCTTTTTTCTACAAAGATCTATGTTATCTTTGTTTATTGTTGTTTTTTATATAATGTCACTTACATAATGCTTTTAGTCACATCTTTGACCTTAATAAGTAAAACTACAATTCCTTAAATGAAATAGTAACATGCTAATAAGGCAATAATTATTCTTTTGATTATGCATATGAATAATGTTAATGAAGTAAATAAGGTTTTTGTAGTTGTTGTTATTGTTGTAAGTAATATATGAGAAAAACATTTCGAGGATAAGATGGTGTGTGTGTGTGTACAAACTTTGATTCTGTATACAAAATAATATTGGTGTATTAACTGTATACAAGGAAAATGAAATATAAATTTGTACATTAAATTATATGAATTAATGATTCCAAATTATCCCGTTATTGACATTTTGATTGGTTTTATTTATCTAAACTATTACAAATTAATTTTAATAGTTGAGATCATGAATCAATTGAAACTAGATCATCAATGAAAAACCTGAAAGAACTGAATGGCTGTTTCGTTTTATTGTGGGACTCCTCAGCAGTATGCATCTACGATCCCACCCCACGGGATTCGAACCCAGGATCTATTGGTCTCGAGAGCGAACGCTTAACCTCTAAACTACTGAACTAGCCAGCATCCAATGATGCTAATATGTAACTTCAACCGATCCACGAAATTGAGCGACACACCTACCATTGTCATCAGTGAGTTAATATCTTATAACAGAACCAGTTGAACTCCACAGATCACGGCTTCTCACTAGAACTCCAGGAAACACCATCTGAAGCCAGTCACTAGTGGGCATACGATGATTATTATCAGAAGGGGTTTTGTGGAGATTTTAGTAATTCAATAATTGAGTTCATGAGTCATTTAAAGCTAGACCACCATGAAAAACCTGGAAGCACTGGGCGGCCGTTAGACATAAACACCTTTGGATGTCAGTCCAGTCGTTTAGAGGTTAATTGTTCGCGCATGAGACCGATAGGTTCTGAGTTCGAATCCCGCGAACGTGATCGTGGACGCGCACTGTCGAGGAGTCCATACTAAAACGAAACGGCCTTTTAGTGCTTCCAGGTTTTTCGTAGTGGTCTGGCTTTGATCGACTCATGAATTCAACTATTAAATTACTAAAATCTCCACAAAACCCCTTCTGATAATAATCATCGTATGCCCTCTGGCGACTAGTTTCAGAAGGTATTTCCTGGAGTTCTGGGAAGAAGCCGTGACCTGTGGAGTTCAACCGGTTCTGTTGTGAGATAGTAACTCATTGAAAACAATGGTGGGTGTGTCGCTCAATTTCGGGGATTATTTGAAGTTGAATATTAACGCCCTTGGATACCGGCCAGCTTAGTTGTAGATCTCTTTGTTTTCATATTAATACTCTATTTGGCGAGACTATAATTTATGGACGAACCAACCAAGATAATAGGTCTCGGATTCTGGCACGAAATTCACTCACCCATCTGGCTAAATAGAGTTTTGGCATTACAGCTGATTTCAGTTTATGATAATAACCCTAAACCTAATACCTGATCATAATCATCAACTGTAAAGCATATTACTTATTCCTCACTGATGTTTGTGACCCTCATTTGGTTCTAGTTATTAGGTGGACGCTCTCAAAGTCAGTCTAGCGTCACTGAAATGTCGTCCATAAATTATATTCTCACCGCTGTGCACAAAAAGAAAAAGAATCTTTGGAAGTATTTATCACTTATTAAATTTTATAAACGAAAATCATACCAATTACAAAGTCTCCAAATAGCCCAAAAGTGACAAGACCGGTCACATTAAGACTATGTAATGCTCGTACTTATTTCACCTTGCAGCTGGTGTTTAATCATTGATGCTAATGCTAATAAAAAACAATTGTGTTTCATCCTTTATTTGTAATTACGAATGTTTCATCTCAAAATCATAAGCATTTTCATGTCAAGTGTTTCATTTCATGATTTCACTGTTGACACTACTAGCATCGAATTTATTATTTCAATCAGAAATTTGATGTTATTAGGTACCAGTGTTGTCATTACATTAACCAAAGTCTCTATTTTGAGTATTACTATTCAATTAATTAAATTTAAAGCTAATGGATCTACTCTAAGTAACTCGGAAGCTGACTTCAGTGCAGAGTCTAGTACACATTCAATAAAAATTCTAAATGAACTACGGTAATTCAGAACCCCACTTATGCAGGGACGGATTTTGTGTTCTTATGAAATTATAATCGCTTTCCATATAATTGAACACATTATTCTAGTTGAAATACAGTTCATTAACATGTATACACGGCTTGTTTCTTCATTCATTGACTTATTGTGGTAAACAACTAATAGACATGCTGAACAATCAAATATTTCACGCTGTAGTTAAATGGCTTATAACGATAATAATACAACTTTATATTGCCTTCTTTAAATTGAAGTTATTGCTTGTATCTTGTCAACGTTCTAGACTTATTGGAATCAGTAATATTTCGTCAGACTATTTCAAATTCACTTCTGGCGCCTCAGTATACATTGATTCCAGTAACCTTGGGAACATGGCTATCTAAGCTCCACCGCGATTATGTAGAATCTTTGTCACAAAACCCCAGGGAAAACACTGTTTTGTCTTGTAGAGACAGTGTAATGTCACTAAGCCCTAGCCAAATCATCCGGCAGTTGGGTCACTGAATATCGAACAGATTGTAGCGGTAAATAAATCCTCATAATAAATAGAGCTCTATAAGTCTCCGACATTCCTGACCATATTGCTTCTAATGGACCCACCTAGCTGGAGGCACTCGGTCATGCATCCGCACCAGATCACGAGCGGCAACGCCGCGCTCAACGTGATCTACAAGCTCATCCCATAATTGGTAATACGCATATGCGCATTGTGTTTATGCCTGTCACGGATTATATTATCCAATTCCGGTCTCTATGTCACAATACAGATGTTCTTTTTCTAGCTATATTAACGCTTGCGATAAGTAGTAAAAGGCAGTTGGTATGTTCGCCTTCTCCGCTTTTATTCACCTCCTCGCTTTTCATTCTAGTGTCTGTCTGAGCAAACTAATCCCTGAAAGAAATTCGTCCTACTTCATCCGTACTTGACTGCTTATTACTGCGGTCATATAACCGAGGTTAAGGAGATGAGTGGCACATTTATGTCCACAGAATATTCGTTCGTCAGTCAAAATAGGAATCAGCCCTTAGGCCACTAAATACTTGATGCGAAACTTAACCACTGATACAGACAAGCCCAATTCATTTATTGTTGTTGGTTTTGGTATACCAGATACTATTATATGAATGTCACAGAGAAACTGTCACAAATTCAAATTGGAGAGGACTAAAATTTCTATCAAAAACAAGGATAACATGAAGTAGAACAGAACGGATACACGCATACAGGCTAACAAATCTATAAAAGTATACGTAACAGAAGACCTCAGTTAATTAAAAGTACAAAACCTCGAGCATGATAAAAAGTTCTCACTATTCACATGTTGCACACCGTTTTTCCACCTTAATAGGAGCGGATTCACCTTGAATTTAACTATTCTTTGACATCAAAATACAAGCGCGAGGGATTCAGCCGCATCATGCTTTGTTAACTTAGAGATATTGTTTATTGAAAGATCACCATCGGCGGTATATCAACACATGTAATCCCGCCGACTTCGAAGGTCAACCATTTGGTTGGTTTCTAGTCTTACATATGCTACAATATGTTTAGCTTATATTTCATTTTCTATGGCTGACGAACCAAATATACTAACAGACTCTTCAGTTGTTCCCTGTAAAAAGCGTAAGCAGGTATGGTTGACACCCATTGATTCAAGTGTTGTCTTAAGATTGGAAAACCACAAAATCATGTTAAAAAAACAGAGCAGCTACTAAAAAGTTAGAGAACCCAAAAAATGCCTATCGAGTGAGTCTGTGTCATTGTCGTGTTAATTTTTAATTCTATGTTCTGGTAATTATTCTGCAAACACATTTGTACCCATTGCAAATAATTTCGGTATTGCTCTTCAGATAGTCAGAATCCACTTCAAAGTTCCCAATCAAAATCATATTGTTCTTGATTTCCCACACTTTTCGTCCGTTCCAGTGTGGTAAACTTCATATTCCTTTACGAAATAATTCTCACCCAATGACAAATATTGGACAGAATGTGTTACACCAAGCCAATGGTGAACGTCCAGACAGCCCTAAAGTCATAGAGTATATAATCAAGATGGAGTTTCAAATGAGTGCAAAGAGTTAGAGCTATGGTTTTCATCACAAACTTACATCAGATAAAATATAAAATCTTAAGTTACATATTCTTAGAGGCTTTTTTCATGATCGATCACACACTTATCTTCCCTATCTCCTGCTTGCCTAAATGAGCTGAAACCTCAGTGCTGTTTGGCAACATAGTACAGGACTGCTAACAGGCTCGTCTCATAAATTTTTATCGGCCTAGAGTTTACTACAGGTACGATTCTTAAGTCATGGCTCATAATAGTTCCAGTTATTATATTTGAAAAACTTTGTGGTAGTTATTTCGCTTTCCTCATTTTATCACGTTTCTCTAAGGAACCCCTCGAATATTTTAACAAGTAAAATCATCCCAAAAATCCGGATTCCTATAGCTTGTAAGCGTTTCCTACACTCATGTGAAGTGGCAACCAAGTAACTGGTCGTCTCCGATCATCAAGTTATTTAAAAGGAGAGAATCAATGTTTGTTTGATTTGAGGTAGTAAAATAAGGGGTTATTTACCTTGACTAGTACTGGTGTTTTTTTTCGAACCACTTGGTACGTCCTTATAGGTCATGTTTCCATTTTTACTCATTTGTATGCACATATGTACCAGATTATACTATGTATATAGCTTACTGGTTGTGGCCATAATATGACAGTTTGTGGTACACCTTAAAAATTAGCCGTGATAGACGATAAGTCCATTAAATGATGAACGAATTTTGGTTCTTATATTTATTTACTAAGTAACTTATAAGCATATTTATTCTTGATTTCAATCTAACAAGCATGTTATTTGTTGGAGCAAGATCTGTACTAAGCACCCATTCTTGTTTCCTGACACTTGTTCGATTGAGAGATTATGCGAGTAATTTGTTGTTAATTCTATTTACTTTGTATTTATGTAATCTTTCAAATTTCCTAGTTGATCACTTGTGAATTCGATGAAAGTATCTTACAAATGTCTGGTTTATTGGCATCCTTGACATCGAAATTAGAAGCTAATTGGCAGTCGTCAACAATACAGTATTTAACTAATTCAAATGATCCTTTGGAGAGAAGTGTTTCGCAACAATTGCCACCTTTAATTCAACCGAAAACTGTTGGATTAAGTGGTCTCAATGGTTCTGTTCCTATCTCGTTTTCTTTCACTTGGACACGTTATCAACCAACAATAGACTTATCGACTAAAGAAAATGATTCCAAATCAACAGGTCTGATCATATTTATCTTAACGTTTCGAATGTTTTACACTTTAAGCAAATATTATGGTAGTTTATTCTGGAAGTAAACAAGCTTGTACCTCCCCTCGACACACATCTCGATTGCCTTTCAATTGTAATGTGGCAGTTTTTCAGCTTTTACTCTGAGTATAACTTGGGTTTGTGATAAATTTAGTGATTGTTTCTCAATTAACAACATATTTCCGAAACTGATAATGGAGCAGTGGCTCAATTATTAGCTATTGCGTCATGGGTTCAAACCCGGATCTAGTAAACGAGACATGGACAGCCATATGGTACTATTAGACTTAATGAAGTATCCCTTTTATTGCAAAGTCACATTTTTCTAGTGTATTCACTAAGTAATCAGTAAGTGTTCGTAGGTATACTCTTGACCAAATACATTAGCTAAATTCTTTGAACTATTCTCGATCTATTCAGTGCATTCCTAGAAAATGACTGTGAAGACGGTTGCTTAGGTCTACTCTATGTTCTGTGTGATTACTATCTGATTTGCCGACTTACACTTGATGACAACTTCAACAGTAACAAATTACTTTCTGATCAGAGAAAGATATACGGTTCTCCTAACCGTGATAAAATTATAGTCCATAGTATGATTTTCTGTTTCAGGATATAAAAATATCAACACTCGACGGTTTAATAGAAAGTGAATTGTAGTACTTAATTACACCTATTACCCCTCATGTAACATACGCCGCCGACTAGGATTCTCAAACCACTTCTGTCCTCAACTCTCCTTTCCAATTGTTTCCAATGTCTGTCTCCAATTCCCTGCGCTTGTGTTCTCTGGTTTTTGTCTTTTCCTTGTACCTCCAGGATTTCCAGTTAGGGCTTGCCTTGTGAAAAGGTCATAAGCAGACACGATTTTATTTATTTATTTGAACACATAAATATTGGTACAAAGGAGCACCGAATACATAGGCGCCACACAAGTCACTTGATTTGTGTGTGTGCACTTTGGTACTGCCCGGGTTCCCAAACTGAACCAGGTGGTTTTCTTAGTGGACCATTCCTCGAGCCTTTGACCTAAAGGTTTAATCCACAATACAGTGGAGCAACGTCAAGAGATGCAGTCCCATAGTAAACGGTGACCAACAATAATTTGGCAAACTTTTTGTTCCCTCGGGATCCTGGAGCCCATGTGCACCATTAGTTTGAAACGAGGGTTTCCCAACTCCCCTTGGTGAATCCTTTATATCAACCAACCCGGGTAAGGCGCCGGGCATTCGTTTTCGATCCTCTCAGTTTCGCAAACAACAACCCCACCGTGAGAGGGAGGTGATTAGAACTTCCCTAACAGTGGCTATATACGCGTGGCCATGTAAGAGCATTTGGAGAAGGCGAGCGGACTTTCCCCACCCTCGGTCGTACCAGGGTGTTTTGGAGGCAAATAGATATGAAACAAGCAACTACACTCCAGAATCTGAAGAGATGAATGGAAATTAAATGTATTTATTACCGATAACGTAGAATTTATTATAGATTTGTATTCATTTTCATAAATAGAGCAAGAAGAACCTTGCGTTTTGAAAATAAAAGAGATGGGAATAGTATCACTGGTATGATCATGGAAGGGATGTTGTAATGCTAAGCTTGAGATTTTGTAGGCGAGTGAAACGTATATCCATACGCATCTCTGTCACCAGTTTGAGTCGCATCATCTAAAGTTTCCAAAGATTATTTTTTTCTGTCTTCCATTTCCATCCGGTTGTAATATGACTGAAATATAATTGTCTCATCATTTTAAAACAATGTTTATGTGTTTAAATAAATAAATAAATAAACTTTCCAACTCTCCCAGGTGGGTCCTCCATACTCACTAATCCTGTCACTTGCATAAACAACTCTTCTGCCATGAGAAGGAAGTGATTAGAGCGGCTTGGCAGTGGCTATATACATGTGGCCATATGAGGAGAAATTTTGAGACGATGAGTGGTTTATCCCCACCCTTGGCCATGCCAGGACATTTAGGGGCCTTCGGTTAGTAACATAGTTTTATCCAAAACCGAGTACATAAACATGTACTTAATAAATGAGCTACATCATTATTGTGATGTGTAACTTATTGCAGTCATATTTGATTGCATGCTTATCATTTTCTTAAAGTACTCTGACTAGTTTGAGCAAGTGTAACTTAGCAGTCAGTAGTGACACCATGGACACTTGATTTTGAATCACCCTTTTAGTATGAGAGCTACTGATTATCAAATTTAAATTAACTCATTCTCCAGTTACTTGGATATGAGCTACACTCTAAACATGAGGGCTAATGATACTACTACTCAGTTTCATAAACCAAAGTACGTGGCTCCAGCCCTGGATATGAGTTTAGTGGCTTAAAGTCGAACATCTTAGTCATTAGGCCACCACTAGTAAGAAATTGTGTAGGATTACGTAGACTACATTATATCGTGAAGTGCGGAGTTAAAGCCTAAAACCTAATAGGGTTCAAATTCAACCCTCAATAACTAGCCTTATATTCTTTTTGTTTACAATAAAATCAACCTCCATTATTTTTTTAAATCTCTTGTCTATCTTATTTTATTCTCATCATTCTATCTGTATTGCAGATGATGAATTGTTAAACATTAAACTTAATCCATTTATCGAACCTGAAGTTGTCATTCTGCTAACTGCTGATCAAATTAAAAATTTACTCATCAAATCGTCTAGTGATACTAAACAGAAAGTACACGAGGTATATTTCGTCTAAAATGTTGAATTTTTTTCATAATTTTTTAATTACGGTAACTGGGTAGATGTAGCAGCGTGAAAAAATGGCACAGGTCTATTGGGTTAAGTTATATTTCCTTCATAACTATAGAAACGACAACTATATCAACACAAGTAAGAAAAAAAGCATGGAATTAATAATCATTGATGTACATTACATGGTTATCCTGCATCATTTCTTTAACCAGTTTAACGTCGTGTCAAATATTCAACTTTGACCGAAATTTACACCATTATCAATCTTTCTACTTCTTGATGATTAGCTGTATCTTCGGTATGAAGTATAAAAGATCGGTTTGCTGTTGCTAATCGGTTATCCGTTTTTACTTTGAGACTAAATGACTGGATCCAGGGGCTTGTAACACTTCGATCTGTATCGATTTTAAATAACCGACTTACACATGTTTTATTGAAATTAGGAATCGATCTAAGTTAGACAACCAGTGAAAACCTGAAAGCACTAGACTGCCTTTTTGTACTAACATGTGACTCCTCAGCAGTGTGAATTCACGACCCCGCGCTCAGTAATCGAACTCAGGACCTTCAGCTTCGCACACGTAAACTTATCCCCTAGACCACTTAGTCGGTGTCCAGTAGTGTACAAGTCTAACTCCAATCAATTCAAGATAATCTGTGAACATTTCCCACTGTCTTTGGTGGGTAGTTTTCTCACAGATTCCCACTCCAGTATTTCCACATTTTCACTGGTTATCTAACCTAGATTGGTCGGGATTCCAATTTAACTCAGCAATCTCCACAGCAACAATCATACATATTTATACACTTTAACAGTTGTAAAGCATTTTTCACTATGTCTAGGTATATGTATTAGAATTTGACACTTAACGTTAAGTCTCAGCAATATACTTTTAGTTTGTGGTGAGACGAAAGTGATTTTGTGGTTGTTATGATATCCTGCTCTTCGTGTACCAAATTTTAATCAACTAGATAATTAATTTCATAAACAGCTAAGACCCTGTATGCTAATAATAATCATGTAGTAAATAGTGATCAATTTCTAAAGATAGTTCTCGGAGTTCCAATCAAAAGCTGTGGCTAGGGGATCTCAACCATGTCAGATGTAAAGCATTTACTTACAGATGGCATTGGAAGATGGTTGTGCAATATTGTGAATTGATTTCATTTTGGTATGTAAACCACCGGATACTAACTCAGTGGTCTAAGGGTTAACTGCTTGTTGTGAGGCATCAAGATCTTGGGTTCAATTCCTTATGAGGTAATTACTACTAAGGAGTCCTATGCTAGGACGATAAAAGATGTTCACTGTTTCTTAATTGTCATTGGTTGTTTAACTAAGATCAGTCCGTGATATCGACTATAAAACTCAGTAATCTACACAATCCCCCTGTACCACTAGTTAGAAATTATTTTCTAATAGAAAATTCTACTCTTAACCATTTAGGCTTACTGTCTTCATTCATGTTTCTTGAAAATCCACATATATGTAGATGGTCGTCGATTTAATATTATTGACATTTATGTTTTCTGCAGTTATCATCAGTGTCATTATTTTTCTCCTATTTCCATAGAATGCAAATCTTATTGCGTTTGGTACTAGTTTAATGAATTTGAAACGACCAGTTACCTGTATTTTCTTGACAGGGCCTACTTTTAAATCGAAGTAAGTTGTATTTTTAATTTTGCAATCTTATTAATTTTAAGTGATTATATTTATATAATGTTTAAAGTATAACATTTTATTTATTTATTTGAACACATAAACACTGGTACAAGGGGGCACCAAATACATATGCGCTACACAACAACGATGAGGCCAGCAGCAGATGTCATCGATTTATGTGAGGGCTGGAATACTGCCCGGATACCCAGATCAGGTAGTTTTCTTAGTGGACCACTCCTCGAACATTTGACCTACAGGTTCAATCCACAAGGCAGTGGAGCAACGTCAGGAGATACAGTACCATGGTAGCCGGTGACCAACACTTGGTCCATACGCCATTTGTTTCTCCAGGATCCTTGAGTCCATGTGCACCACTTGTTTGGAATGGTGGTTTTCTAACTCCCCTAGGTAAATGTTTCATATTCACCAACCCGGCTAAAGCTCCGGACATTCGTTTTCGATCCTCTTAGTTTCTCAAACAACAACCCCAATGTGAGAGTGAGGTGATTAGAACTTCTCTGACAGCGGCTGTATAGGCGTGGCCATGTAAGAACATTTGGAGAGGGCGAGCGGACTCTCCACCCTCGACCGTTTGGGGGGGGGGATATAATATGGTTAAATCAAAAGTATAAAACATTAAGAGAACGGATATATCCATCGGTCATACACGATTATCTTAGGTAGTTTAATTAATAGTCACCTTTACCATATCGAAATGTGGTCATAACCGGTTACAGTCTGATGAAACACGGTTGAGTCGCTTGTCAAATCATTCAGGTTAGTGGTCACATTGTAATTTAGTTGATGGAATTCTATCAGCACCAAAAATTAAACAAATATAGGATAGATAGAGTTGAGAAGATCTCAAAGTATCTAATTTTGTGACTGATTGTTAGTTTTTTTCTTAACGATAATAACGGGTACAGTTTTTCTAATCCTGATTTCTTCACTATCTACACTTTTTTGGTTGGCTGTTACCACTTCTAGTGTACTTGTTTTCTGCATTTCTGAAGTCCATGTTTTTAGTACTATATGTATTGAGTTGTTCGGTCTCGATTTGCCTTCGTCAAATATCACGTTTTCCTCTGCATCCCTGCCTTTTTAGTTTCCATCATTGAGGTTTACTGTTAAACAGTTGCATGTATCAATTGCCGCTTTATTGGGTTAGCAATATGTTCCATTCGTGCCCAAACTGAAGCAGGTGATTTTCTTAGGGAACTACTCGCCGAGCCTTTAACCTAACGGTCTTATCCACAAGGCAGTGGGATGACGTCAGGGAATCCAATCCCCTGGTAAACGATGACCAAGAATAGGTTGATACAGAACTTGTTCCCTCATGATCCTAGAGCCCATGTACACCATTGGTTCGGAATCAGAGTTTTTTAACTCTCCTAGGTACACCCTCCGTACTCACCAACCCTGTTGAATCGCATGACACCCGCTTTCAGTTCTTTCGCCTGCATAAACAACTCTTCTATCGTGAGACGGTAGTGATTTAGGGTTTGCTTGATAGTAGCTATATACACGTGGTCATATGAGGGATTTTGAGAAGGTGAGCGGGTTGTCCCTACCTTCGGCCATACTAGGGCATTTGATTAAAGTGAGCTATAATTAAATCATTCATAAACATAATGAAAGTCCCGTAATCAAACCATCTCTCTCGGAAAACTCAGAAACATAAGTAGCCAAATAAGCTGTAAACCTTCATCTTTTCGAGGAAATTGTACGATAATAAACTAGTCATTGTAATACACAAATCTCATCCATCATTAAATGCTAACCTGATCTGATAGCTTAACAACTGGAAGTATTTGTTCATCTACTGATCACTTTTACTGTCACACCATTGTATACTTCAAAAATGATACTGATTTACTTTTGTTTGCCCTTACATGTTTTCGCACTCAGAGCCAACCATTTGTCATCATCATCATCAAAGAATATTTCATCGTATATGTCAATTAATGAATTATGCGCTGAACTACAATTAAATTGGCATGTACACAGTACTCGTGTCACATCGAATTTACATGATGTTGCTATGATTTTAAATGCGATTACACGATCGTTGGCGGAAAGGCAATTTAAGTAAGATTCTTCTTTCTATAGTGAATTGCTCTTGTTGTCTTTTTTACATACAATTTATAATTACAGAAAACTGTTTTAATCACTTAATTGAACATGAACTGGTTATTCTTGTTTGTAAATCAATAAATTCCCTGTCTCTTGTCAAATTATTTTCTACTTAATGTATCAGTCAACTACAACGTAGATCAGGCACATATATGCATCGGTCCAAGTTGTCATACCTCATTAGTACAACAAGATGAACACTAGATTCATAGAAGTAGTTAATTCAGTGGTGGTAACATATAAAAGAAAGATTGCATGTAAGGACATAGTACAGGAAGAAAGAATCAGTTGGTAGAAAGAAAGATATGAAGCGATTTCAATCTTCCAACAGCACTCAAGACCACTGATACTCATTCACTTATTCAATGAGTATAATGTTTACATCATCATTAGTAGTATGTAGTTCGAGTTATCCAAATTATTAATATTTACGACTTCGTTTTAAACAGTTTTTATCAGTATATTTGCATCTTGTATAAATTAATCAAAATGGTTCGCACGAGATGCATATTTCTATGCCGCCAAGAACTGATCAACATTTTGTTAAGGATGCTAGATTCCTAGAAATCACTTATTAATTTTATTTTGAAAATTTGAATTCCTCATTTTTGCGCTAAAAGCGCCCACTTTCACCTTCAAATTGTATTTCCCACTTGGAAGAACCTGAAATGGTTTTGATTTGTTACCTCTTTTAATATGCTATTTTGTGACGTTTCCCAAGGACATTTTTATACTTGATATACACTATTGATTCTTGTGTTTGTTCGTTCGTGCTTCCGACTGCTTGTGGAATATACTCCCCCCAACTGAATCTGGTCTTCTCCCTCTCGTTAGCAGAGCTGGGGCGCATCGGAATATTTTAGTTTGTCCTGTCGTCGTATTGCTGATCCTCCGTTTCTCCTTTTATCACAGATTAATATTAATGTTTAGGACTTTGTTAAGTCAACAGGGTATTGGATATTGTTTCATCTTATTTTTACATCTGTATGAAGTTTCAGGTTCGAACTATGCTCCACTTACTTCAGTTTGTATAGTGTCTACAGAATGTGGCCACAAATGCCCTGGTACTTCTGAGGGTTGGGAGGGTCAGCTCTCTCCAAATGCTCTCGCATGGCCACGCTTACATAGTCACTCACGGTGGGAGTGTTGTTTACGAAATTAAGGGGATCAAAAACGAAGGTCCAGTGCTTTAACCGGGATGGTGGACATAAAGGATTCACCAACGGGAGTTGGAAAACCCTCATTCCAAACAAGTGCAAATGGGCTCCAGAATCCTGAGAGAACAAAAGGTGTGTCAACCTATTGTTGGTCACCATCTACCATGGGACTGCATCTCTTGACGTCGCTCCACTGTCTTGTAGATTAAATCTGTAGGTCAAAGGCTCGAGGAATGGTCCACTAAGAAAACCACCTGGTTCGGTTTGTGAACCCAGGCAGTATCACAGCCCACACGCGAATCGAATGAAGTGTGGTGCATATGTATTTGGTGGTACCTTGTACCAATGTTTACGTGTTTAAATCATATAAAAAAATAAACAAAGGATATGGTTTTTAGCTAAGTACACATAAATATACACTTGGTAAGAAAGCTAATAGAAATAGATGAATAAATGCCATGACCTTCTGCCATCTTTGTTTTCTATTATATAGGCAAGGACGTTTAGAACGAGATGAAGGACTATCATTTCTACCAAATACTGTACACAAAGGTTTGAGCGGTTGTGCTTCGCGTGGTCGTGGTCCTGGTAAAGCACCAATTACTATAAACAATGATTCAGAATCACTGACTGCTAATCAAGAACAAAATTTACATTTATGGTCTAGTCGAGTATGGCTGGGTCAACTAGGTCAGTGGCGTGGACTAACTGGTGAAATTGCTCATGCTATAACTTTGGTATATCCAACTATAAGATCATTCTATAATGCATGCAAATTAGCGGAAAGTCAATCAAGCAATCAAGGTAAATTTGATCTGTCCCTGTTTTCCAAACAAATTGAAGTACTTATAAGCAGAGTTATGTAGTGGCTAGCAGTGGGGTCTAGGGCATGAGTTTCGCCCTAATTGGGACTCGTCAGTTGTATGTACCTGCACCTGTGTTGATAGTCACACCGGAATTTGAACCCAGTATCTTATACTTAAAATGTTCAACGCGTGATCTATTTAGTTATTAAATTCAAACAGACACTGGCTTGCTCAATGGAATGAATTAATTGGAATTCTTTTAGTATATTAACCAAATGCCACTCTGTTAAAAACATGGAATTCTTTATTATATTGCTCTCACGATCGGATTGTAGGACCCATTAATAAACCACTTTACCTTATGATGATTAGACCAATGACTGGAAAAGCCTACGTTCTCCTTCGAACCCCACTAACCAGTTACAAAACGAGTACAACAAACAAAGAAACCTTCTATTAATATATTGTTCTTCCTAATCAAAACCTTTTAGAAATACATATATTACTTATATGACTACATTATCCTATTCTAATGTTAAATCACATTTTCATTCAACTTATCCAGCCATTAAATAATGTTTCTTCACTTTTATCATGCAAAAAATCCATGTACATTAAGGGAAATGAGCTATGCTTTTTTGGGGAGAGAGAGAACTACTGTTTCGTTTCCTTCTCTATTTAAATGTTCTTTTTAGTCTCCCACATTATTTGGATATACCATATTATCTATATTAATTGTTACTCTGGTTGTCAGAAGAGTTCATTGGTCTCATGACATCTAGAGAATCTCGGCTTTCACCATGAAGTGTCATAACTCTGTAGTCATTGATTTGTAAGCAAAATTCTTTTTTACGGTATGGGATTACTAACCCCATGCTTAACCCTCCTCTTATACATCGGCTTCGAAACGGTGATGTAACCCTAGAGTGGCTCTAGGCGTAGTTACTATCTGCCTAGTACAACTCAATACGTCACGTGTACTGAACCATACTTTTTGTATGGAAGTTAATGACCCCACTTTCAAACAGATGTATATGAAGTGAGAAGGGCTTTTTATTTGTTAAATCAAACGTTATGAACGTCCATTGTTTAAATCATTAAATCATATCAATTAGTCCAATCAACTTAGAACTTGGCATAGATGTGTATTGACCCAGATTGCCATACCTAATTCGCGCGACGAAATGAATAGTAAAGTCAATCGATATATTGTAGTAGCAGTGTTGCCGACAATAAATAAATACTGGAATTCAAAATCGAGAAAAATATTAAAAGTGGATGCATCTACACCATTATGAAAGATTCTAAGTCATATCAACCAAAGTTTCCAACCACTGGTCATGATTATCACAGATCACAAGTAATTTACATTTACCATGTGCTCACTAGTAACTAGCTTCGTGAGGGAATTCCCAAAGTTCTAGTGAGAAACCGTGACCAGTGGAGCTAATCCATTGGGTAGAGACAGGTATCTACCTCAGTATAATGGAAGATTGTTGCGCAATTTCGTGGATTGGTTGAAGTTAGACATTAACACCGTTGGATGCCGGCCGGCTCAGTAGTCTAAAGGTTAAGCGTTCGCGCGCGAGACTGAAGGCCCTGTGTTCGAATCTCTCTCGCGGGATTGTGGATGCGCACTACTGAGAATTCGCACAATAGGACGAAACGGCCATCCAATACTTCCAAGTTTTCAATGGTGATCTAACATCAATCGGTTCATGATCTCAATCAAAAAACGTAATAATCTTCACAATCATATACTGATAATCTACATCTATTATTATAGCCGAAACCCAGGAGTCAGTGATCTTACGAACTGGAACTAGTCAGCTTTCTTCCAACCTACTTCTACATCAATAAACATTGCCTGTCGATGATGATTAATAAGACAGTGAACATCATATACAGTTCCCTGAAATGTCATTTTGTTGAATTGTCTTTAGCAAAAGATTATTTCAGTTCACATTGTTTACTGAATATAAAAGTAATGTTTGTTATGGATCTTTCATTCACTTTTCTATTCTATACTATTCAGGTACAAATTATCAAGCAACACTTTCGTCGTCCAATCAACTTACAGAACAAAAATATATTCATCCATTTGAAATAGAATTAGCCAATTTAGAAATACGTCGTGGTGTTGGTGTTTTATCAACAAAAAGACGTTTAGGTCCTGAATTTGCTAGACGTCTAATTAAATTATTCACATCAAAGGATCCAGATGAAATTATCAATTAAGTTTAGAGAATGCAATTTGTTTATTTTCGAACAAATTTATTTTGTACTACTATAATTCGAATTCAGTAGTATTATTATTATCTCATTAAGTATTTTCTTCAGGGGTTTATGATACTTCGTGTTAACTTGTAAATAGATGACAGTTTTACGTCAAATTTGTTCATCTCAGCTTCTGGGAATGTGTACAGAGTTTTCTTATTTCCATTATATGAAATTTTGCTATGAATAGTTATTTCTTATTTAAACCCATAAACATTGGCGCAAGGAGCCATCAAATACACATGCGTCACACTTCATCATTTGATTTATGTAAGTAATGTAATATTGCCCGGATGCCCAAATCGAAGCAGGTGGTTTTCTTAGAGGGCCAAACCCAGAGCCTTCGACCTAAAGGTCTAATCCACAAGATAATGGAGAAACTTTAAGAGATGCAGTCCCATGATAGCCGGTGACCAATAATAGGTTCATACACCATTTGTTCCTTCAGAACCCTAGAGCCCATGTGCACCATTGACTTGGAATGAGGGTTTCCCAACCCTCATGAATGGATCTTCTATATCCACCAACCCGGGTAAAGCTCCAGAGATTCGCTTCCGATCCTGTCAATTTCGTAAACAACAACCCTACCGTGGGAGAGGAGTGAGTAGAACTTCCCCGGGAGTGGCTATGTAAGTATGGCTATGCGAGAGCATCTGGAGAGAGAGAGAGTTGACTCTCTCCACCCTTGGCAATACCAGAGCATTCGCAGGCAATAATATTTTTATGCTGTGTATGTTGTTTTAGTGGTCAATATTTTATAAATTAAGCGAAGAAGCTATAATTTTCAGTCGTTTTCATCTCCATATTGTGGCTATTAAAAATTTCGTTTGATGCAGTATATTTTTAGGCGGATCGACTCGATTTTTACAAGTATTTGGGTAAAATTGCGTAATGGCCATTATTCGACACCTAGAAATTCAAATCATCTTCGTTGCACAAGTCAGTGGTTATTAGAGCATAGTAGGTAGGTGGTTAACATGTTGAACGTTTAAGACAAAAGCTACGGGGTTTCGAACTACAGTTTGGGCATCTGTTGTAACATTTCCTAGGTAGGACAAAACGGATTTTTGGCTCGACTTTGCTAACTACATTTGATCTTTAAAATTGAGTTTATGATGTACGGAGAAATGATAATATCCAGTTGTGTAAACCTCGGTCAATTAAACTTAAGTGCTTAAACCAATATATAACATGATTAATTGAATATCACTGAAACTATTTGTTTAATATACATCATTTTAGTGTTAGAGTTTAATACTTTTATCATATGAATTATACTGACCGAATCATACGTTTACCAACAGCTTTTCATATGACCTTCATTTGAGTTATGTAATATCTTGGGTTTGTAGTTACTTTTCAATGATGTCATTTACTTAATTCTGTACACATAGATATGTTGCATCATCAAGAAATCCCGAACTGATCCAAGTTACATCATTAAAAGCTTGAGAGGGAGCTTCATCTTAGTATGGGACTCCTCAATGATAATACCCATCCACGATTCTTGTACACGATAATTGGACCAAAGACCTTGTATTTTGTGCACAAACATTTAACCTCTAGACCACTAAGCCGTTATCCAACAGTTTTCGAGATTTCAATGAAACTCAACTACTTCCATAATCCTATACTTACAAGGTTATCAATGGTTTTTAAGCATCAAATATAAGTGCTATGATATTCTTAAAGGTAATTAGAAGTAGTAATCTGGAAATAATTTATAGGAGAATTGTGAAGGCTGGTTGCTGATTTCATGAATGGGGATTTAAAAAGATCGTAAAATTAGTACAGATGAGTAAAACCATAAAATGGAATATGAGATAGAGCATACCTTCTTTGAACAGGAAGGTAAAGCTTGAATTATCGACTTGTTAAAGTTACATCTATTAAGAATTTCTTCAAGTCACTTCTTCCGAATTTGTGAATAATCTTCAAATACAATTATTATATCAGCACATGATTAAATGCCCAGATATTATGCTGTTCACCGGTTTACATTCACTTGGATAGTTATTACAATGTAATGATTGTATATTCGTTTAGAAAATGATCGATGAGGATGCTTGAATGGGAAGTTTATCCTTGATGCACCATCTTTTAGGAAGACAGTAATTGCTGGAGAAGACAATTCCATACACCACTGAATTAATTGTCTGTGTACGTTATTCGTCATTGATTGACCACGGTTAAGTATACCATTAAAAACTAGGTAACTTTTGTTTTAATATTATTGTACACAATGAATAGAATGATGATTCAAGGTGATCATTATTGATTCTGTTGAGCTATTTGTTTAAAACGGTCCAGTTGTGAAACTTCTAAGTGTCATTCTAAACAAAACTTATTCCCGTTTCAGACTGAATATTGGACGTTTATGAAGGATAGTTTTATTAGTCTAACAAATTTGACATGAACAATAACAATTCACAGTTCTTTTTTTCTCTCTCTCTCAATTTTGTTATTATTCAATTGGTTGAAAGATTAGTAAATATAATAATGTCCAAAATCTCTCCGAGTTTTCATGACTATTGTGAATACACCTTGTTAGGTGAATATCAATAGAGAAGGAACCTAGTTCATTCAAATCCTTACATTAAATATCATCAGTTATCACAAATATTTAACGTCTTTAGTCTTTGTGGTGTCCGAAGAAAAAAATACGGTACCAATGATATACTTAACATAGAACAAATGTGTACCGGTTAGATATCCCAAGTGCAAGTAGCTGTTCATAAATTGTTTTCATTTCTTCAAACTACTTGTAAGTAGACAATCAATCAAAGTCTTAATAATCTCCACAACCCCTATACTAGTAATTAACATGTGCTCACTAGTGACTAGCTTCGTGAGGGAATTCCCAAAATTCTACTGAGAAACCGTGACCAGTGGAGCTAATTTGTGTCGGGTAGAGACAGGTATCTACCTCAGTACAATGGAAGTTGGTCTCGCAATTTCGTGGATTGGTTGATGTTAGACACTATCACCATTGGATGCTGGCTCAGTGGTCTAGTAGGTTAATCGTTCGTGCGCGAGACCGAAGGCCCTGGGTTCGAATCTCGCTCGCGGGATCATGGATGCGCACTGCTGAGGAGTCGCACAATACGACGAGACGGACGTCTAGTGCTTCCAAGTTTTCAATGGTGATCTAACACCAATCGGTTCATGATTTCAATCAAAAAGATAGGAAAAAATATTTGGCCAACCTTGAGTTAATGAGTTATCGTTAAAAGGTGCACACCATCATGATAATTATCTATTATTGAAGTAGTTTTATGAAAACTGTTCATAATTTCATATTTTTTATTATGAACTGAAGCCAGTTTGAGTAGTGAACAACTGTTTTATTTGATAGTTAAATTCACTAGTCAATTAAAGCTAAACCACCATGGGAAACCTGTAACCACTGGGCGGCCGTTTCGTCCTAATATGGGACTCCTCAGTAGTGAGCATCCAGCGAGACCCGAACCCGGGACCTATCGGTCTTGCGCGAACGCTTAACCTCTAGAGCACTAAGCCGGCCGGTATCCAACAGTGTTAATGTCTAACTTCAACTAATCAACGATATTGAGCCACCATACATCATTGTCTTCAGTGAGTTACTATCTCACAACAGACCCGATTGAACTTCAGTGGTCACTGTTTCTCACTAGAACTCCAGGAAAGACATCTCGAAGCCAGTCACTAGTAAGCATATGATGATTTTAATCAAAAGAGGTTTTGTGGATATTATAGTCATTTAATAGTTGAATTCAGGAGTCCCATAGTAAAACGAGACGGCCGTCCAGTGATTTCAGGTTTTCCGTGGTGGTCTAGCTTTAATTAACTCATGAATTCAACTATTAAATTACTGTAATATCCGCAAAACCCCTTTCTGATTATAATTGTTTTATTGTCATTTTCAACTTATCAGAATAATTTTAGATAACTTCATATCTCAGTGGATCATCCCCATAAATTAACTAGCTAATTCGAGGTCCATATATCGTAATTCAATTTGTATGGCCTAATAAAATATAATCCCCTTGTAGTACTTATGACCTAAAGCTGATCTATCAAGTATTGATTTACATTGATCAATCATTGTGCTAAGTAATAGAGATAACTGGTGGCATATAAACCAACAAATCCTTCACATACCTGGGAAGCATCATCGATGAACAAGGAGGTTCAGATTCAGATGTAAAGGCGAGGATTGGCAAAGCAAGGGCCGCATTCCTTTAATTGAAGAACGTATGTAACTCGTAACAACTTTCAACCAATATCAAAGTGACAATCTTCAATACGAACGTCAAGGCAGTCCTACTGTACGGAGGTGAAACTTTGAGAACTACTACAACCACCATCAAGAAGGTATAAGTATTTATAAATGGTTGTCTACGCAAGATACTCAACATCCATTGGCCGGATATCATCAGCAACAGCCTACTATGGGAGAGAAGAAACCAGATTCCAGCTGAAGAAGAAATTAGGAATAGACGATGGAAATGGATAGGAAATACATTACGCAAATCACCAAACTGCATCACGAAGCAAGCTCTGACTTGGAATCCTAAAAGGAAGCGCAAAAGAGGAAGGCCAAAGAACACTACGTCGGATAGTAGAAACAGATATGAAAAGGAACTGAAAAGAGTTATAAAGGATTGCCCAGGACAGGGTTGGATGGAGAATGCTGGTGAGCGGCCTATGCTCCTTCACAAGGAGTAACAGGCGTCAGTAAGTAACATAAACCAACAAACTCTTGTTAATAAATATTATCATTAGAACTGTTAAACACTCATTATAAGGATAGATGAATGGTGACGAACAATGGAATTCAAGTCATGCCTTTCGTCCCACCTGGGACTCGTCAGATGGATGTGCCTGTATCTCAGAGTTGATGTTCACTCTGGTATTCGAACCTTCTAACGAAAAATTATTCATTGTTGTTGTGATGCCTTTTCTTTTCTTCTTCTTCTTCTTTTTTGTTGTTTATTTCAAATCATCAATTTTATTTTCCTTTTATCATCTTTCTATCTTATTGACTAATTAAATCATCTTCTATTCGTAATTATCATCCATAATTTACTCATATATGTGTGTATACATTATTATTATATAACAGAGAATGCAACACCTGCTGTGAAATGAACAATAATCACTATAGTCACTTCAATGGTGTTACGATGTTGATAATAATAATAATAAATGAACCAACCAATCAACTAACCAACGCCCCTGAACACAATAAAATCAGATCTTGTTACATAATTGAATCGTTAATTAAAATCAATGTGCTTTTTTTATGTGAATGATAAATTTATCATGTATCCATAAATAATAACCGTTATTTGAATAGAGTATAAGGGTTCGACTACAATTAGTCAGATCATATTCATTCAATTATTGTTTCTAGGACTAGGGGGCAATAGTAATAATAATAATAAGAAGAAGAATAACAACAATAAATGTGAGAACAATAATTGGTTTCTACTTCAAAGGAGATAATCAATAAAAATCGTGTGATAATCTTCAATATAAGACTGTGGTGATTGTTGGATTTCATTGAAATCATGTTAAGCCAATATTGAAAATCTGAAGGTACTATATGATCGTTTTGTTATTGTGATAACTTGTGGCCTAATGCCGTATGAATTTATTTAAAAAGTAATGATACCGCCAATTAAAGAACAGTGATTTATCGATCGGACCAATAATGCATAAAACCCGCACGAGCAGTCTAGAGTCTTTACCGGTCCTGTTTAATCTTTGCCTGTTAAGTCCAGAATAGCAATCTCAGCCTCTAGGATATGATGAATAAGGCATTTCAGACATATTGGGTTTATGATTGAGATCATGAACCGGTTGATAATAGACCATCACAATTGAAAACCTGGAAGCACTGGACGGCCGTTTCGTCCTATTGGGTGACTCCTCAGCAGTGCGCATCCACGATCCCGCGAGCGAGATTCGAACCCAGGGCCTTCGGTCTCGCGCGCGAACGCTTAACCAACTGGACCACTGAGCCGACATCCAATGGTGATAGTGTCTAACATCAACCAATCCACGAAATTGCGAGACCATCTTCCATTGTACTGAGGTAGATACCTGTCTCTACCCGACACAAATTAGCTCCACTGGTCACGGTTTCTCAGTAGAATTTTGGGAATTCCCTCACGAAGCTAGTCACTAGTGAGCACATGTTAATTACTAGTATAGGGGTTGTGGAGATTATTAAGTTTTTGATTGAGATCATGAACCGATTAATAATAGACCATCACAATTGAAAACCTGGGAGGACTGGACGGCCATTTCGTCCTATTGTGGGACTTCTCAGCAGTGCGCATCTCTGGGTTTATATATCCAAACCAAATAGACCATATCATACCATAAAATAGAAAATAACATTTGTACAAGATCTAGCCAATAGTGGCTGTAATCACAGGAGACTGTAGTTGATAGACGAGGCATGACTTAAGAATGTTATATCTTATAATAATAGTTCATCGATCAAAATAAAGCTCATAATAAAAGGAATATGAATAGTTTAGTTACTTAACAATTATACAATTAGGAAATATGTATAGTATTAGTTCAGAAATAGATTCCAACAGTTATCATTCATTATTATCATCGGGATAATAACAGTCCTAGTATAGGACTACACTCAGTAGTGTGCATTCACGATCTCACACATAATACTTGAATTCAGTATATTCTGTTTTAAGTGGTTTTCTAGCTTAAATTGACTCATGAATCTAATTATTAAATTTACTACAATTTTTTTTTAAAAAAATCATTCAGACCTCGAAAGTAGTTTTCTTAATTCTGATCGACTCATCTACACTTTGGAAGAATTACTTCAGCTTCCATATATATTTTTTTATAAAAAATAAACTACTGTTGATAAGGAAAAAGATGAGTGATGGTTAACAGGGGAATCCAGGACGCAGATAAACTCGTTCTATTCTATGGACTCATCAACTGGATCTACTTATATCTCATAGTTGATGCGTCACTCCTGGACTCGAACCTAATACTGATCAAGCATAGTCTTAAACATCAATGGGAAGATATAAACAACCAATAAGAGATAATGAATTAAAATTACTATTTAATTCAATATTTTATTGTTTTACTGTTTTATGCAAATGTTTTTTACCATAAAATTTATTAGTTGAAGTTAGACATTGACACTATTGGATGCCAGCCGGCTCAGTGGTTTAGTTGTTAAGCGCCTGTGCGCGAGATTGATAAACCCTAGGTTCAAATCTCGAGAGGCGGGGTCATGGATGCATACTCCTTAGGAGTTTCACAATAGTATGAAACAGTCGTCCAGTGTTTCCAGGTATTTCCATGGTTGTCTAGCTTCAATGGACTCATGATCTCAACTATTGAAATCACTAAAATCTCCACAAAACCCCTTCTGACAATAAAATTTATTACTATTGTATACTCATATAAACGTGTTTGTATGTATTAACAAGACGTATATATATACCCACATACTTGACAACTCATAGGCACTTTAGATTAATATCTAAGTTTCTTTTTTCTAC
This sequence comes from Schistosoma mattheei, assembly GCA_944470405.2. NCBI lineage: Eukaryota > Metazoa > Platyhelminthes > Trematoda > Strigeidida > Schistosomatidae > Schistosoma > Schistosoma mattheei. The sequence goes on from OX103946.1 coordinate 2,651,894, forward strand.
TTTATTGACCAAACCTTAGCTAATTAATAAACCAATAACGTCAATGTCAATTCCATAATCATAAATAAGAATCATACATATTACCACCGCTACTATAACTACTACTATTGCTACAATTAGTAGTATTAATAATAATAAAACCACTTAGCAATTAATTTTATGTTTTTCTATGAATAACTAGTAATAATTCTTTCACAGTTGAATTAAACACACAATAAGAAATCTGTTTAAAGAAAGAAAAAAACAAAGAAAGAGAATTGATTTCATCAAGAAATGTCAAGGTCGAAAAGTGAAATTGACTTAACAGTTGAGTTTGTTTGAAAACCATTCGTTCTGAAGGATTTAATCAATCCGCTACATTAACTCTATCCTACTTTAGTTTTGTAAAAGATCTGTTGTCAGATAGTAATTCACTGATGAAAATGGTGAACAGTGGTGCAACTTCGTGGATTGATTGAAGTTAGACATTAATACCGTTGAATTCTGGCTGACTCAGTGATCTAGTGGTTAAGCGCTCATGCGTGAGACTGATAGATCTTGGGTTCAAATCTCGGGAGGCGAGATAGTAGATGCGTACTGATGAGGAGTCCCATATTAGGACGAGACGGTCGTCCAGTGTTTACAGGTTTCCATGGTGGCCTAACTTCAATTGACTCATGAATTCCACTATTCACTTACTATAATATCCACAAAAATCCCTCTTTGATTATAAAACGTTACATTTAAAAGTTGATGATATTCATAGGCTACGAATATAGTGAACAAAGACTTGGTGGAAACAACTAATTTGTTGTTAAGTGCAGACTTACAGAGTGTCTTCATAAAACGTGGAAGATCATACATTATTTGCACATGCTTCTTCAGTTGTCACGTACGTGCTTCATGTGTATCGCAAATCTGTTGTTATTACAATTACTCTCTGTTTATATTCCTGTTCTCTTTAATTCTGTCTTATCAATATTATACTGCTAGGCATCCTACTTCTGATTAGTGTTACATTCTACTTATATCTATCAATATGAGTAGCATACATTACACTAGTATTTGATGCTAATATCGATAAGCAATGCTGAGATAAGCCCCAGGTTACTTAATAAAGGTGGTAAACCATTTGATATGGTATTGAATTTTCAAGAAATGGCATCAGTTCATGAATGGGTTGACTTTTTGTCTGAGCCATGTAGGGTGGGTGCAGACTATCTGGTTACGGTCGGCGACATCATTGGAATCAATGGTGCAGATATATTCATACTTTATCTTTCCTTAGATCTTGAGTCTAATAATTATTTTATACTTCTTATCCGAACTATCTTGTTTTTCTCCATAAATTATATGTTGATGATCAATATTTTTTGTGTATTACTGATACTATTAATACTGGCGTAGGCGAGATATCCGTCTGTCAATCAAAGGACGGGTTTACTGCGCAGCAGTTCGTTCTGTCCTAATTTATGGCAGTGAAACGTGGCCGGTAAGAGTAGATGATATTCGTAGGTTACTAGTATTTAATCATAGGTGTCTTCGAAGTATCGCTCGTATATCCTGGGACCATCGAGTAAGTAACACAGTTGTTAGGAAACGGGTACTAGGTAAGGATGGCAAATCGATTGATGAAGTAATGAAACTTCATCAGTTGAGGTGGCTGGGACACGTGTTACGTATGCTCAACGATATGTGGTATGGCAACTCTAACTGATGTACGTACGTACGAAGTTCTACGTTGCTACTGACTGACTATTAATACTTCTAATGTTTCGGTATTCATCTTGATGATTTCATCTCGCTACATTCATATAGTGTGATGTTTTGGACCGATCCCCTACTCTTCACGTTCTTTGTAACTAACCAACTGTTAATCAGTGATATAATCGGAAATATTACATGATTTTTTACATTAATGACACGTAATCTGCGTTATTAGTGAATTTTCTGTATGGTGATGTTGAAATTTTGAACTGGAAACAATTGACTGAAAACTGTGACATTGTAACTAAGTTAGAATAGGATATTATTGAGATTTGCTTTGTATATTGTAATAGATATGGCTAGTAGGATCATTCGAATCTTCCTTTCGAGTTTGTTTTCGGTACCATACCATTGCTATCTGACTGGTCCTCCGGGTCTCCCACATTGTCCGGACGTTTCAAGAATTTATATAAGTTGTTGCTCTGTTTGTTAGAAGGGGCATCGGCCTCGTGACTTCCGAAGAATCTCGTCTTTCATCATGAAGCGTCATAATTATTCCTTCAACTCCCAGGACAGAGTTTGAATGGATAAATTGTTTATTCTGGTTAGCATTTTTTAGCAAGGTTGTTTTCTGTAAGATGGGGTTACCAACCTCACACCCAACCCTTCTCCTTTACCTGGTCTTGGGACCGGCAGTAGCCCTAGAAGAGCTACAGGCGGAGTTTCAGCATCAAATATTCACAACTTTTTAGAAATTCATACTTAAAACCTAATTGCTTCATTGTCGTAGTCAGGAGTGACATAAGTAATCCAGTTAGCTTAATCTTTACAGAATGATCACACACCAATCAGACTCAAGGTTGACAGAACAGGTTATCAGTTACTTGTGAATAAATTCTCGTATCTGAATTCCATCTGAAGTTTGTACTGATTATATTGTCTAGAAAGACAATGAATGCTTCACAATGTGGCCGTTTAGTTCAGAGAAGTCAATTATAACAAAATGAATTCAAGTGTTTAATGGATCATTTTTCTATTACCAAATACTACTTGCTATCGATTTCCATATATCAGCAATACCATAATCAAATCAACAATAACGATATATGATCAAGGAATAATTTAATCACTGATGCCAATGGTGGACAGTGGTGCAACTTCGTGGATTGGTTGAAGTTAAACATTAACACCGCTGGATGCCGGCCGGCTCAGTGGTCTAGTTGTTAAGCGCTCATGCTTGAGACTGATAGGTCCTGGGCTCGAATCTCGCGGTGGACAGGATCGTAGATGCCCACTGATGAGGGGTCCCATACTAGGACGAAATGGTCGTCCAGTGGTTATAGTTTTTTAATGGTGGTCCAGCTTCAAATGACTCATGATTTCACCTATTGAAATTACCAAAATCTCCACAAAACCCCTTCTGATAATACTGATACATGATCAAAGAATAATTTAATCAATCGATTCTCTTCAGAGCATACAATAGTTGTACTGGAGAAAACCCGAACTCAGGTGGGGCAAACCAGTTTACTGTTTCATGCGCGACCACAGAATGTATGTTCGATTTGGCACTCGAACCGAGTACCGTTCGCTTCAAACGTCATCACGTTATTCATTTACCGATTTAGTCCTGATTGTCACTTGCCTGTGCAATAGAGTTCGAATCCCAGAGTGAATATTAACTCTGAGATGTAGGTATATCCAGCCGACGAAACTCATGTCAAACTGGATTCAACCATTAGCCATTATTCCATTTTTACTTACACAAAAAGAATGTTTATCAAGTTTAATAACTAAATTCCTAGTAACTACACTCTTAAATAGTTACTATATTACTAAACAATGATAATCAATATTTTGTCAAAATGTTTACTACTACTACTACTACTACTACATCATTTCTAGTTTGTTATAAATCACAGTTCAACTCATTTTTATGTCATATTCTCTAAGTAATACGCCTTATGTCATTGGTAAGCATAACAATAATAATAGTAGTAATAATAATACCCTGCCAAATGTCATCGTTATATTACTTAACTTTAACTTGTAGACGTAACTTGTATTCGTGTGTGTGTGTGTGTAACTATTTATTAAAGGCTATAAAATAATATGATACACACTATTTATTATACTTCACGTGGATTCAAACTATTAGATGATGATAATGATAATGATGATACACTATACAAACATAGAAATACATTCATTCATTATTATACCATTATACTCTATTCAATCTTTTATATCAATGAATATCTTTCTAGAAAAATTAATCATCAAAAGTTATGATCCAGTTGTTATGCAATAATATCTAGAAACTATTCTCTCCATATTGTTAATTTGCTGAAGAAGAAGAAGAAAAAGAAAAAAAAACACAAAGAGAAGACTCTTTTTTATGTACATAGATATATATCTGTGTGTGTATGTGTTAGTGTGGGTATGTCTATATATATTTATCCATTCAGTCAGTGTCAGCAGATGACAAAGAGAGAATTATCGAAGGTGATTACATAAATCTATCTGTCTATCTATCTATGTATCTATCTCTGGGTATGGGTGGGTGGACATGGTTTTAAGATTATTCATTTTGAGCACATACACATACATACACCACCACACACACACTTAGAGAGAGAGACCCCCCATATATATATATATATATTTATATATACAACATGTCAAAGAAGAAATTAAACAATTTGTGTTTTTACTTTAAATCAAATCAGTTATGACATAATAATTTCTATGGAATAACCATACATAATCAATATAAACGGTATTATTTCTATCTATCTATCTATCTCTCTACCGTAAACTGACCTTATTAATATGACTTAAAAACAATAAAAATCCACTACACTTTTTAGTGTAGAAAATATATTTCAAAGAGATTTCCAAAACACACACAGAGGTATACTCATTTTGAAATGATAAAAATTAAGTTACCATGGTAGTAGTCAACTTTTTAATCATAATAAAAATGCACACAAAAAAAAGAGAGAGAGAGAGAAGGGGGAAGGAGAGATAGAGAGAAACAGAGTATTAAAAAAAAATCAACAACTTGATGAAAGAGTTTAAAATGAATGATGAACACTAATGATAGAAATGTGATTTTAGTTTGTTGAATTGAATAATGATATAGAAATCATTAAGTATTTAGAAGAATGTTATCTTCAATTACTTTGATCTACCTTTAATTAGTATGTGTATATATGTGTAAGGGGGGTGGAATTATAGAAATGACTAAAGGTTATCGTTTATTTCATGAACTAGGCAACAATGAAAAATCAAATCTATAAACTGTTTCATCATAATTCATTGATCTCAAGTTTATCCGCTGATTACAAGGATCTAAAGGTTTTGTATTTGATTATCGGAGTTTCATGATTGTCTATCTAAGATCAATCCTTGATATAGATTATCAAATTACATTAAATTGTCTATTATAAATGTTGTTTAATCAATTAACAAGAAATTAGTTACAAAACTTAAGTAGTATATAGTGGAGTCCAGGACTCGCGTTTCGTCCTATTTGGGACCCGTCAGTTGGATGTATCTGCATTCAAGAGTTGATGTTCACTCCGGGACTCGAACCCAGTAACTTCCGCTTCAAATGGATACTGAGTGCTGATAGCCATCTGAATTCCACTGCTAGCCACTATCCATCTTTGCTTAAAATGCTTGTGACTTAAGGCTATGTCAAGGTAATCCACACACGATGCACAACTACCAACATGAGACTGATCAATTGCAGTCCTAAATAACAATGGGAACTTACAAGTAAAACAGCACCAAGTGAATTTAACTAGTACACAGTTATTTTATCGTAGTTCGAGACGGCATGAATCATCGTAATGTCATATTTGTCTGTTTCTAATCTCATTTTGTACAATGAATGTAAGTAATTATTATAAGGAACTGATAATTACTAAATAATTGTAAGTAGTCAACAGGAAACTATAGATCTAGGTTTCCTACTAGTTAGCACGAGTCAGAAAGGTTTACTTATATTTTTTTCGGGGAACGGATAGTTCCTATGGGATTCGAAACTATTTCACTAAGTTTCATAGTCTGAGATGTTACCACTTAATTATTCGATCACCGATTGACCTTCTATACAATGAAACATATACATAAGCTCCTATAAGATTAAGAAATTAGACTGGATCAATATCCATCAAAATATTATTAGAATGGACATTTGTGGAGATTGTAGTAATTTTAATGGTTGAACACATGAGGTTTTCACTAATGACTAAATTCAACATGGATTTACTGCAGTTCTAGTCAGAAACCGTGACTAGTGAAGTCCAGTCCGTTTTGAGTAGAAACAGTTATCTAATTCAAACAATGAATGAATGATTATACAAGATCATGTATCGATTGAAGTTAGATATTGACACCGTTAGATGCTGGTTCTGTGGTCTACAGGTTAAGCGATGACTCGCCAGACCGACGGTTCTGTGTTTGAATACTTTTGTGTCCAATGCCTCCTGGGTTTCAATGTTGGTCTAGCTTAGATCGAATCATGAATTCAACTGTTAAAATCACTATAATCTCCGCAAATCCCCATTCTCTTAAATTCAATTTGTTCAAAAGTGATTACAATCAGAGATAATGTATTTTTGAGTATGCTAAATGATTGTATATTTTAGTGGAAAAGAGTGTGTACCTATACATATTGAGTATATATTTTCGGTAAAGAGAAAGCACCATAATCGTTTTAATGTTAACTAGAAGTTATTTCTCAGAATTAGACACCAGCGAGTACACAACTATTATCAGTATAGCTTCCAAGGGAGGGGGGGCATAGAGATTGTTGAATGTTATAATATATATCGCAAACTGACCTTTGTAGCACAGTAGTTGAATACTGGTAAAACCCTACATGACTTGGCATATTGCGATTAGCTTTACATTGATATAGTTATTATCCTATGAATATACCTATAGTTAGGCACATAACACTGCGAACTAGTATAAATAGTAAGAATCTGAGACGATTTTATTAAAAATAACATCTCTTCAAGATTAAGTTTTGACTGCTATTTCCGATTAAAATAATAGTTCCATGCGTAGTTGATTGTTTGCCTTATATTTTGAGACTTGTTTACAATATTAACTATGTGGAGAGTCTTCAGGAAATATTGTTCACTCTCGATCACTCAGTACATCAGTCACAACATAGAAACTGGTACGTATGTACATCGATTCAAGTTGCTACACCTCATTAAAACAGCGAGATGAAGTTGTTAAAACAAATCCCAGAATAGTAGATGTAGTAACAAGATTAATGGTAATACATAAGATTAGGTATCCAAGAACGAGACAAAAATTGATAAACGAACCAATCAGATTTAAAATAACATTTCTTGAATTTGGTGTGAAACTCATCCATCCATTTAGCTAAATAGCATTTTGGCATTATAGCTTATATGAGCTCGTGATAAAAACCTTAAATCTAACTCAACCCTAACGTCTAGCTGTAAATCCTAACCTTGATTTCTAACATTAATTTATAATCCAGTAAGTGGACTTCCTCAAGGTCAATGTAGCATTACTCAAAGGTTATCCATAACTTATTGTCTCACTGATATACTTGTAATTTTGAAGGAACCAATGATTCAAATCGTCGTCACTCCTTTTCACAGTACAAGATTTTGTAATTAAACTATTCAGGTCAGAAACTAACCAAAGTTTCTAAATCACTCACTGATCTTAGAAAATACTGGAAAACTAGAAACCAATGAACATCTGTTTCATCTTACTGTGTGACTCGTCAGCAAAAAGAAAACACAACCTCGACACCGGAGATCAAACCTAGAAACTAAGGGTCTTGTAACTACCCTGGAAAACCTCACTATACTAATAATATATCATTACTGATTCATTATTTTCGATAGAGTTCTCTAAACTACAGTATTATTTCAAAGATTGATTAACAGTCAATTCATTTCCCTCCCCTCATCAATATGGAATTATCAATTAATATTTGTTATCAGTATAGGGGCTGTGGAGATTTTTCAGTTTTTGGTTGAGATCACAAAACGATTGATTTTAGACCACCATTGAAAACCTGAAAGCACTTGGTGGCGGTTTCGTCCCATTGTGGGACTACTCAGCAGTGCGCATCCACGATCCCGCTCTCGGGATTCGGACCTATCAATCGGTTCGTGATCTCAATCAAAAACTTAATAATATCCACAACCGCTATACTGATAACTATCATGTGCTCACTTGCGACTAGCTTCGTGAGGGAATTCTCGGAGTTCTAGTGAGAAGCTGTGACCAGTGGAGCTAATCCATGTCGGGTAGAGACAAGTATCTACCTCAGTACAATGGAAGATGGTCACGCAATTTCATGGATTGGTTGATGTTAGACACTAACACCATTGGATAACGGCCAGCTCAGTGGTTTAGTAGGTTAAGCGCTCGCGCGCGAGACTGAAGCCCCTGTATTCGAATCTCGCCTGCGGGATTGTGGATTCGCACTGCTGAGGAGTCACACAATAGGACGAAACAGACGTCTAGTGCTTCCAAGTTTTCAATGGTGATCTAACATCAATCGGTTCATGATCCCAATCAAAAACCTATTTTTTGTCAACTTTAATGCCTCATTCAAACTAAAAGTCGTGACTTGATGAGACTTGACATTTTCTTTGTTCATTGTAATATGAAATCGATTACTTCATCTCTATTTATAAATGACTGCATTTTATGGAATTATCAATCATTCAACATTGTTACAGTGTGAAAACTAACACTGAGTTGTAAAGATACATTCAACCGATGAGTCTCAGTCACGTCGAAACGCATGTCCTAGATTTTACTATTAATCATATACCGAATACACCAAAACTTATAATGATTATACTGAGGCATTTGGTACACGATACAAAAAAGGCTGATCAAAATACTGTCTTGACAATCAACAACGGGTTAATTCAAATCGTTATTAATCAGTTCATACCTATTGAACCCAATAACTTAATGAATAACACATTGTATGTTTAAAACGATTGTCTACGCAAAATACTTCAGATCCCTTGGCCGGACATTATTAGCAACAACCAACTGTGGAAAACAACAAATCAGATCCCAACAGAGGAAGACATTAGGAAGAAGCGCTGGAAGTGGATAGGACACACATTGAGGAAAGCACCGAACTGCGTCACAAGACAAGCCCTCACATGGAATCCTGAAGGCCAAAAGAAAAGAGGAAGACCAAAGAACACATTACGCCAGGAAATGGAGATAGACATGAGAGAAATGAACAAGAATTGGATGGAATTAGAAAAGAAGGCCCAGGACAGAGTGGGTTGGAGAATGCTGATCGGCGGCCTATGCTCCATTAGGAGTAGCAGGCGTAAGTAAGTAATTAAGTATGTTTAAAATGAAAGATTCTGGATTCGAATCCCAGTATAGATCTGAAAGAATACAAACTTCTACTACGAACCACATATTCATAACATTCTTGCACCGCTGATTTACTTTATCAAGAAATAGATATTTCATATTCAATTTATCATTTAACCATCATAAATAATTGATCACAGGTTTGGGGAATGAATCAAAAATGTCAATAAAATGACTATAAACAATAATTAAAACAAATTACAGACATTTTTTCACCGGTTAATTTGAATTGTCAAGGTTAAATTTTAAAAAGACAAAAAAACAAAACAAAAAAGAAGTAATTGAAGATGTACAAGACATAAAAAGTACCAAACGATAAATGAAAAGAGAGAGAGATCAACTTGTTGTTATGAAAATGTACCGGATTCAAATAAAGTTGATCAGAATAATAATAATAATTAAAATGGTTCAAAAATGTGAATGACTAATCAATAAATGATCAGTTGTTGCTATAGTTACCGGTTCATCATTTACAATGAAATAATTAAATGAATTATCGTAGTTATGAATTTCACAGGGGAAACTATGATCATAATCATTACCATTATCAGTAGTACTAACATTATCATTATTATTATTACTACAAGTAGTATTACTGTTAGTAGTAGTAGTAGTGGTAGTAATAGTAATAGGACTATTACTAGTCCTAGGTAAACATTCTTCGAAATTATGATGTTTAGCATTGTCTATCGTTAGATCTTGTTCAAACTGACTGATTTGTTCCTTTGATGACGATGATGATGATGGTAAGAATGAAGAATTGTGTAAATACGGATTGGACCAGTTGGTTGTTTCTTCCGATAGATTTTGATTAAAAGTGAATTCGTCATTTTGTTGTTGGTGTTGATGATTATGATGATGATGAGGAGGAGGAGGAGGAGGCCGAGGATGTGAATGATTGTAGTGAGCATCTTCCACTTGTTCCTCTCCTTCTTCTTCGTCATCATCATCATCATCTTCTTCTTCTTCTTCATGTAAACTGTTTTCATTAACATTTTCATGTACATCGTTAATTCCTTGCACTATTCCATATTTATCTGATTCATTAGAAAAATTCATATTAATTGGTTGATGCATATTTGAATTTAACATGAAATGATAATAATTGAATGATTTCTCAATATCGTATTCATCTTGATTCATAAATTCCATACTTTCATTCAATCTCTCTTCTGTCCGGTGATCATTCATATCATTCATTGACCATTGAACAGTCGGTTGCTGTTGTTGTTCTTGTTGTTGATAATGTTGTCGATGATTTGAATTGAGACTTTCCATAGAATAATTATTGACAGACTTTGTAGAATAAATAGTATTAATATCGTTATTGACACTACCGATACTACTATTAGTAATCGTACTACTAGTAGTGATAGGATCATTTAAAACTATTTGATCTGACATTGATAAACATGGATTAGAATAATAATAGTAATAATAATAATGATAATGATAATCATCTATATAGATTGGTTGTTGTGGTGTAGAATGATAAATTTCTTCATTTATATCATTATCATTAAACTGTACTGGATTACTCTCTTCATGTTCACGGTACATTGAATTGATAAATACACTTTGAGGATATTCATTATATGATGATGATGATGATACATGTTTAGATTTGTCGAAATATGAACAATTATTGTATTGTATAAAATATGATTCATTACAATTTATATTTGGAGTAGATGTGATCTGATGATACGACTCTGTTAAAGGATTACATTGAATAACTTCGGTAGAATCCGGAAGGATTTGTTTACTTAATGATGTAGATACATTTGTAGAACATAACGATAATGATGATAATGATAATGCACAAGTAGTACAAGTGGAATAAGTAGATGAAGATGACAAAGAGGAACTTGATAATACAGATGGTGATAATGACCAATTAGGTGATGAATACATGGTAGAGATCATAGTATTTGTTATATAATTACTTGAATTATGATTAGTTGATAAATAACTATCTAAATCTTGTATACAATTCCAAAATGGTAATGATGAATGATGTTGATTCACTGTTGTTATGGTTACTGATGATGGAGATGATGATGATGATGATAATGTTGTTGTTGTTGTAAAAAGTGGATCAGAATAATAAGAATGATTCATTGTATTCATCTCAGTGGTATTGTACTGTTCTTTTTCAATTGATTGATTCAAGCTTGAATCAATTTGATTTATTGTTTCATTATTCCATGAATTATTATTAGTGATATTTATTGCGTAACAATTATGAACTGTATCACCATGAGATGGATCATCACAGAAAATTTGATCGTTATCATTTTCATTAGTTTTATTAGGAATTTTAAATTTGTTAATTTGATCTGATCTTGTATTCTGTTGAACTACAAGGAATATAAATAATAATAATAATAATAAAGATTTAAGGTAACTAATCTGTTAACATATATAGTGTGATATATGTCACCCCCGCCTAGAGAAAACGGGGGTCTTGCTTATGAAATTGAGAGGAAGAAAAGTGAATGTCTTGAGCTTTAACCGGGTTGGTGGATATGGAGGATCTAACTATGGTAATTGGAAAACCGTCATTCCAAACCAGTGGTGCACATGGGCTTCAGCATCCTGAAAGAACAAATGGTGTATGAACCAATTGTTGGTTATCGACTATCAATGGGAGTGCACCTCCTAACGTTACGCAACTACCTTATGGGTCAGACCTTTAGGTCGAAGGCTCGGGGAGTGGCCCCTTAAGAAGACCACCTGTTTTGATTTGCGCACCCGGGCAGTATCTCAGCCCTCACACAAATCGAATGATTTATGTGAAGCATACGTATTTGGTGCCTCCTTGTAACAAGGCTTATGGGTTTAAATAAATAAGTATGTAACACCACTCAGAAGCGAAATGCCTGACTTTAGAAGGTTGAGAAGACGGAATTGAAGAGAATGGGAATGTAAAGAGAGAATAGTTGTAATAGTAATGAAGGAATAATAAAGTTTGAGATAGTTCATGGAAGGTTTGCAAATGATGTATTTGATGTATGGTGTTTCACATTTTATGAATAAGAAATTGATTGTTCCCATCTAAGTTCTCGTTCATTACAATAATTGAAGAAGTAGACTGAATTCATTAATAAATAGATGTTTAAGGTGTAAGAAATGAGGTTCGAGTGCCAGTGTGAATATCAACTTCAAGATGCAGACAGATACATCCAACTGACCGGTCCCAAATAGAACGAAATAATAATTTTGAGTTCCATTGTAGAGAAAAAAAAACAACTCGCAATAAAAATGGTTACATTGATCAATTCCTTACTGGATTGCACATATTGCTAATGAAAACTAATTTAAATTATCAGTATTGGGTTCTGGAGATTAAAAACCTGGAAACAATGAATAGTCGTTTCGTTCTACTATGATACTCCTCAGAAGTGCACATATACGATCCTACACGTGGAATTCAAACCCAGGACCTTCGATCTCATATGTGAATATGAATCGATTCATGATCTCAATCAAAAACTAACCAAAATTCAGTTCTTAATATTAACAATAAAGATTATTTAAACCTTTATAGATAGTAATATAAAGTTAACTAAGTTGTTTACTTCATTACTTAGTTACTAATCAGAAATCAAAGGGTTATATGAGTAAAATTTTGAAAATATGCTGATCATCTTTACTTGGATTCAAATTTACACTTCATTGGATATTGTGTACTCAAATGTCTTAACAGCTAATGGTTATACAAACATAATACACTAGTGTAACATAATGAAATCATATAGATATCTTTGAGTGTAAGTTTTCTTCCAATATTCATGAAGTCATTGTATTACTTATTAGAATATAATGAATTTTGTAGTGATTATAGAATTTCACAGATTGAAATCATGATTCAATCGATGCTAGACCACCATGAAAAACCTGGAAGCACTGGACGGCCATTTCGTCCTAGTATGGGACTCCTCACCAGTAGTCTAGTTGGCTAAGCGCCTGGTGTGAGACTGATAGGTCCTGGGTTCGAACCTCACAGGGTGCGGGATCGTGGATGCGCACTGCTGAGGAGTTCCATACTGGGACGAAATGGCCGTCCAGTGCTTTCAGGTTTTCCATGGTGGTCTAGCATCGATTGACTCATGATTTCAATCAGTGAAATTCCTAAAATCTCCACAAACCCCTTCTGATTATAGAATTGTTATTTTTAAAAATCGTGAATCGATTTCAACTAGACAACCATTGAAAATCAAAACTCATTTAACAGCTTTTTCGTACGTATGTACAATACCCTCATTAGGGGACCGAATCCAGAGCATTCAATGTCGTTTGTGAATGCCTAAACTGTAGACCACCGAAATGATATCTAATTGCGTACATAAATAAATTCAATGAATTTACGATATAGGGGAACCTTCATTCATTCCCTCAAGTGAATAACTCTCTCACAACCAACATCAATTCATGCTAATTTGAAGACAGTCAATATATGGTGTTCATCTTTAATATAACTCAATTCTCACAACTGATTGATCACTGGGTGGTGGGTAAGCAATGTCATGTGTATCATGTCCTTCTTAGTGCAGATCGAATCCTATCGACCAAGTTGGAATGTGCGCCCCTAGTCTAGGTGACTCGACATTGCATGCACTATGTTGAGATAAGATGGTGACTGGAAGTTGTCAACAGGAAACCCTGGACCTAGGTTTCGTTCTACTTGTCACTCGTCAGCAAGGTATACCTGCAATCTTGAAAGAATTGATGCCCCATGACGGATTCAAACTCGTGTCACCCAGCTTCATAGTCAGAAACGTTATCACTTGGCTATCCGAGCCGCGACTGACCTTCTGTAGGACTGATATGTATTCACAATTGATTAGTCACTAGATAGTGGATAAGCAATGACATATGTGTCAGGTCTTTCTTAGTGCAAATCGAATGCTATCGACCAAGTTTCAATGTGGGTCACTTGATATGATGGAAAGAAGAGTCAATTATCGATTGATTTACTCATTATGAGTTTTATTCAACATTGATATCCGTTTTGACTCAATGTAATGATTACTCATTGTAGTATTTGTTTTCTTTTCCCAGTATAATATTTTCCTCTGTATAATAAACGATATTCTTGTATTCCATTGACATGAACTATGCTGAGTATGTGATTTGTTATATATGTGATTTTATCCTAATTATTAATCAAAGCATGTGTACAATCAATATATATATATGTGAGTATATTTTCGACTGGGGTTTCTCATCGACACTGTCTGGAATAACATTCCTTTCACTAGTTTTCTGTCTTCTCATTGTGACTTTGAAGGGTTCTAGCGTTCTAGTGCTCAACTTATACATGGTATATCAAGAATATAAGCATCTAGATATAACAATTAGAGACAGGGTGAAAAAAAAATTCTGAACCCTCAATCTTCAAAATAAAGAATCATGATCAGCTTATAATTGGACGAAATTCAATGTCATTATTTTGAGTAATCAACATACAGATTTTTCGTTATCTTGTTTTTGGGATTAATAAATCTTTATTTATACCAGTTTTATGTTCTTATTTTCATGTCGTGAGAATTGCAGACCGGGTGCCCAAACCGAAGCAGATGGTTTCCTTAGGGAGCCACACACAGAGCCTTCGACCTGAATGTCTGATCCACAATGCAGTGGAGCAACGTAAGGAGATGCAGTCCCATGGTAGCCGTCGACCGAAAATTTGTTCATACGCCATTCGTTTCAGCAGGATACTGGAGCCCATGTGCACCATTGGTTTGGGATCCGGTTAAAGTGCCGGACATTCACTTTTCGTCCTCTCATTTTCGTAAACAACACCCCCGCCACGAGAATGCAGTGAGTAGAACTTCTTTGGCAGAGGCTATATACACGTGGCCATATGATAGCATTTCGAGAGGGTGAGCGGACTCTCCCCACTCTCGGCCGTACCAGGGCATTTGAGGGCTAAGACAATCAGCATTCAACTGACAAGTTATAATAAATGGCAACGGGGATTTCGGAAAACATGAACAAGATAATAACACCACTAGTTTAAATGACTTGATATTGTGTTCACTATCTTGTGATAAGATGATAGTTGGAAGTAGTCAAACAGAAAACCCTGAACCTAGTTGTCTCATTCATCTCTATCTAAATTATTCAACATTATATTACATAGATACAAATAAATCTACTTACTTTTTCGATTTCTTTTTATATCACCAAGTGTACAATTAGATTCATTCGATAATTTTTTATAATAATTTTCACATTTCTGTTGTTTCTATCAAGGAAGAAATTTTAATAAGTAGTATATGTAAACTTTTAGTAAAATGAATTGATCACATTGAACACTTATATTTTTTTAAAAAAAGACCGCGCCAAGTTCATTCAATCATTAAAATTATTTTCAGAAGGGGTTTGTGGAGATTTTAGAAATTTCACTGAGTGAAATCATGAGTCAATTGAAGCTAGATCACCATGGAAAACCTGGAAGCACTGAACGGCCGTTTTGTCCTAGCATGGGACTGTTCAGCAGTGCGCATCCACGATCCTGCACCCCGCGAGACTCGAACTCAGATTTTCCATGGTGGTCTAGCTTTAATTGACTCATGATTTCAATCTGTGAAATTAAAATTATTTCATATATTTTTCAAAAATGTAATCATTTTCATAATCTCTTCTATATTCATAGTCATAGTGTACTTCAACGGGAAACTCTTCCAGGAGTTCTATTCACAAGAAAGTGATTATCATAACCAGTACAGTTCATTTGCGTTCGATATTGATCAGTTACCTACAAATGATGAGATGTATACTATTTATGTTGGTAGATATAAGTAGTATGTAACATCAATCGGAAATGGAAACCCGTGACATCAGAAGACTACGGAAATCAAGTTGAAGAGAATAGAAGTCAGTGTAGAAAGGAATTATGAATGGGAAGAATCATACATTATGTGAAAGATAATTGATGAAAGATTTTTAAATGAAGTATTCAATGTATTGTTTTCATATTTTACAAAGATATTCTGTAATTTTGTATTGAAATACATTGATTGTCTCCATCTGTGTTCTTGTTCATTACAATGATATAATGATGACTCAATATCATGAACTGATGTAAATTAGAAATATAAACTATTCAATGTCAACTCAATCGTTTAAAAGGTTGAACTCTCATCGATATTTCTAAATGCTTTGACTTTTATCCCTGGTTTGATCATAGATACATACTATTGAGTGCTTTTCTTTAGTACTAGGACAAAATATCTGTTCAATACTTCTTGGTTGCCAATAATTATCTAATTCATTTCAATATAGATTAATCAGTAATCAAACAATTCACAATGATATACTAGGACGTAATGACCATCCAGTTGGCATCCAGATGTTCAATGATGGTTCAACATTGATTGGTTCATAATCTCAATTATAACTCAATAATCATACAAATCAAGAGTGGGAAAGCAGCGGGACATGACAATATATCCCAGTTGAAACACTGAAATCAAACATAGAAGTAATTGTAAACATGCTCCACGTTCTACTCAGGAAGATTTGGGAGTAGGAATAAGTGCCGATGTACTGGAAAAAAGGATGCCTCATCAAGATACCAAAGAAAGGAAATCTGAGTAAACTTGAGAACTACCGAGGCATTACACTAACATCAGTACAACAAAAAGCCTTCAACAGAGTATTGCTGAACCGGATGAAAAATTCAGTAGACACTCAGCTCCAAGAAAAACAGACCGGATTCTGTAAAGATCAATCGTGCACAGACCAAATAGAGACATCATGGATCATCGTTGAACAATCAGTTGAGTGGAACTCGTCATTACACACCGATTTCCTTGACTATGAGAAGGAGTTTAACAGTATGGAAAGGAAAAATCTATGAAACTTTCTTCAGTACTATAGTGTAGCTGAGAAGATCGTCAACACCATACGGAACTCATACGACGAACTACAGCGCAAAGTCGTCCACGGAGGACAGCTGACAGATACATTGCAAGTGAGGACCGGTGTTAGACAAGACTGCTTACTTTACTTCATCTACTTGTGGTTGACTGGATTATGAAAACCTTCATATCTGAGGAGAATCACGAAATACAAAAGAGAGTTCAGAATCAATTAGATGATTTGGACTTCTCAGATGACCTTGCTCTTATATCGTATACACACCTAAAAATGAAGGTGAAGAAAACAAGTGTATCAGAAGCTCCTGCATCAGTAGGCCTCAACACACACAAAGAAAAGTGCAAGATCTTCAAACACAACGTAGATAAAACTAACCTAGTCACATTTGATGGAGAAACTCTGAAGAATGTAGAAACGTTCAGGTTCCTCGACAGCATCATTGATAAACAAAGAGGATCCGATGCAAACGTCAAGGCGAGGATTGGCAAATCAAGGCAGCATTCCTACAGTAGATGAACATATGGAACTCAAAACTACTGTCAGTCAACATCAAAGTCAGAATCTTGAATACGAACATCTAGTCAGTTATGCTGTACGAAGTTGAAACTTGGAGAACTACCACAAGCATAATCAAAAATGTACATGTATTTATAAACAGTTGTCCACGCAAGTTACTCAAAGTCCACTGACCAGATGTCATCAACAACAACCCATTGTGAGTGAGGACAGACCAACTTCCAGATGAAGAGAAAATTAGGAAAAGTCGTTGGAACTGGATAGGACATACATTATGAAAATCACCAAACTACATCACGAATCAACCCCTAACTTAGAATCCGGAATAGAAACAATAATGAAGAAAACCAAAGAGCACATTTTGCCGAGAATGAGAAGAAGACATGAAAATAATGAATAGTAACTGGAAACAACTGGAATGGATTGCTGAGGCCAAAGTTTGATTCAGAATGGTATTGAATGCTATATAATCCTCCGCGAGAGGTAACAGGTGTACGTACGTAAGTAAGTAAGTGAGAAGTGAAGAATTCAAAATTATACCATACCATATCATTATTATACCAAATCAGTCCATTCAATTTACTCAAGTAGTCGATTGATCTATATTCAAAGATTCTGAGATGTTTGATTTGTATTTCTGATTTCACCATATATTATGTGGTAGTTTAAACAGTAAATAAAAACCGACTAATTACAGATTTACAAGCATTTCGTATTTCCATTATTCCAGTGTTTTTGTAACAGTTCACTATATTGTCAGTATCTACTGGGATCACCGGGTAAGTAATAGTGAATTTAGATGTAGGTTACTAAGGAATGATGGTAAATCAGTTGATGAGAATGTGAATCTTCATCAACTGAGATGGTTGGGCTACGTATCATGTATGCCAAGACACCGATTACCACGACACGCAATGCTGACTAGTGTTAGAAATGGTTGAAAGAAAGTTAGAGGTGGCCAAACCAAAGTGTGGCATCAGTCCTTGAAGTCACTAACTTCTAGTCTGAGCCATGTTGATAGATGTAGACTACTTGGTTGGGGTCCATGCGACTATTATAACCGATAGTTGGAGAGAGTGAGTGAGTGAGTGAGTGAGTGAGTGAGTGAGTGAGTGAGTGAGTGAGTGAGTGAGTGAGTGAGTGAGTGAGTGAGTGAGTGAGTGAGTGAGTGAGTGAGTGAGTGAGTGGGTGAGCAAGTAAACAATCTTCACAATCCCACTTAGTTATAATTCACAATATTGACTTACTTTTAAATGTGTATTTGTTAACTTTTTTTCACGACGTATTACTTTTCTATTTGTAACACGTTTACCTACATGTTTTGTTTTATTTAATGATAATAAATGAGAATTATCTAATTGTGAATGATTTGATGATTGATAATTATAATAATTACAAAATTCATTTGATAATGTGAAATTCTGTTGATCGATTATTGATTGTTCATATTGTGGAAGGAATCGATAGTCGTGACATCCCTGTTGTGGTTGTGGTTGTTGTTGTTGTGGCACCTGATCATGGAGATGAAGATTTTGACTATGAATATATTGAATATTGTTGTTATTATTAGTAATATGATTCAAATTTCTATCAATATCCGGTGATATTAGTGTTGTTATTCCTGTAACTAGTTTATCCACAATAGTAGGAGTACTTGTTGTTGTAACATGAGAATTTATTGTGTTTGTGGTAGTATTAGTGGTAACTGTATCAGATTCAGTTAAACCGAATGTTTTCAATGATGGACGATTATGATCATGTTCACCTTTTGCTTCAAAATAAACGGCACCATTAGCAAAACGCCAAAAATGTGTCACAGGATAACCACTATGACCACGACAATTACGTAGAATTAAACGACCTTTACAACCAGGTGTAATACATTCACGATCTGTGAGAATAAAAAGAGAAAAGTTAACTGTTTTTTTAATACCTGTTGTTCAGTTGTATGAATAATATTTCTTAGACAGTTGTTTCTACCCTAGTATGACAATCTTTAGAAGGAGTTCATACTGACGACTTCTTATCCGGGAATCGAACTCATGTCCTTTAGTCTCATGAGCAAACGTTTAACTTCTAGATCAATTATGTACAAATTTAACTTCAATCATTCCATTACATCATAAAACCACCTCCGATTTTCTTCAGTGAGTACTGTGTTTACACTCAAAACCTAAAGTTCTGGGTTCTATTCTGGTTCATAATTCAAATTCGAACTTAGGTAATTATTTCTGGACAAAAAAACAAACAAATAATTGAATTATTGATTAAGAAATAAAGAAAATATAATGACCCTTAATTAACAATTTAATCAATATGATCGAAATGAACTCAAATTTGTTATCTCACCTTATTTTATTATTTCTCTTAATTTCTCTTGAATGCCTTATTCCCCTACCTACCTGTCCCCTCCCTCCTCTTAACGATAGTTAATTATAATTATTATGAGAACGTGCTTTTTTTTCTTTCATTCAATAATTCCCCACCTAATTTTTTCTTGCTTTTTCTTTTTTATAATGTGGATAAAAAAAGACGGAAAGACGGTGATCATAATGTGATATATATAAGTGTATATATATATATATATATATATATATATATATATATATATGTATATGTGTATGTATGTTGATACGCATGTCTGGATTGAATCCCTTGTCTACTACTTATGTTTGTCTAGTTATATGTTTTCCATGTATTTGTCGGGGTCGGAGCGGGGGGGAGGAAGGGGGTAATGTAATATCTGTCAGCCTTATTAGCATATTAGATAATAGGTGTATACGTGACACGAGTGTATGCACTATTATGTACGTAATCAATTATGGACAATATTTATGGGTTTTGCGTGAAGTTTTCTTAAAATGACCAATTTTTTCTTTCAAAAAAAGTAACTACTACTGATAAGGGATATATTTGTAATGTTGTATACCTAAATACATAACTATATGCACAATAATATACAGTAAATATCCATGATTCATATTAACGTAAATAATTGTGTCACAAGTGGTTGGGTTGGTATTATAGCAATTTTAATAGCTGAGATCATCAGTTAATGGAAGCTAGACCACCATGGAAAGTTCGAAAGCATTGGACGGCCGTTTCGTATTATTATGGGACTCCAAGTCCTACTCACTGCCTTCTCGTAGTAGGGTTGTTGTTTACGAAAATGAGAGGACGAAAAGTGAATGTCCGGCACTTTAACCGGATCCCAAACCATGGGCTCCAGTGTCCTGTGGGAACAAATGGTGTATGAACCGATTGTTTGTCACCGGTTACGATGGGACTGCATCTCCTTACGATGCTCCACTGCCTTGTGGATCAGACATTCAGGTCGAAGGCTCGGGGAGTGGCTCCTTAAGAAAACCACCTGCTTCTTTTTGGACACCCGGTCAGTATCACAGCCCTCACACATATCAAATAAGATTTGTGTGGCGCATATGTATTTGGTGCCTCCTTGTACTAATATCTATGTGTTAAAACAAATAAATAAATAATGGGACTCCTCAATAGTGCACATCCACGATCTCGCCCCGCGAGATTCGAACCCAGGACTTATTTGTCTCGCTCGCGGAAGACTGTCAGTTCTACATTATTATGTTTAATTAAAGAATTTAATAAAAATTTGTAAAATATTTAGATAAACAGTAACTAAATTGAATAGGGATTTGTGGAGATTGTAATAATTTTAATAGTTGAATATACGAGTCAATCTAAGCTAGATCATCATTGAAAATTTGGAAGTAGTGGACGGCCATTTTATTCTAGTATGAAACTTCTCCACAAATCCCCATTCTGATAATAATCATTTGTCTACTAGTGATTAGCTCAGCATGGATTTACTGTGGTTCTAGTGAGAAGTCGCAACTAGTAGAGTCCAACCCGTGTAAGATGGAGATAGTTATCTACCACAAACAATAGATGAGTGATTGCACAATGTCATAGATCGAATGAAATTAGACATTAACACCATTGGATGATGATTCAGTGGTTTATAGGTTAAGCGATGTCTCACAAGACTGACGGTTCTGTTTTGAAGTTTCTTTGTTGTGTTATCATGTATGCTCAGTACTGAGGAGTCTCTGATTACAATGAAAGGGCCGTTCAATGCTTGAAAGTTTTCAGTGGTGGTCTAGTTTAGATCGACTCATAAATTCAACTATTAATAATATTTAGTCTATTTGTATTCCAACAAGTATACAGAAAGAGTAAATAATAGCTTAATTGTAATCCAGTCTACTTAAATTTTAACAAAGATTTTGACAGATTTTATTTGTTAAGTTTTGTATTTCCCAGTTATTAAAGTTATTGATTGCAAGTGATCAGTCTGTTTTGTCATATGTACTTCTTAAATGGATTATCTCAGTATTGATATTTCATCAAAGGTTTTAGTACATTTGGATAGAAACTAGGAGTGGAATTCATGGGTTGTATTTCATACTAAGATGTATCCAAAGTCTAGTGTTGAGCCTTGAACCCAATTCCTTTTGCTTCAGATATTTGACATATTGTCCACTGAGGAATTGAGAACAGACAATCCCTAAGATATATGTACACATTCAAATGAGTTATCAGACTAAAGAAGATATGTTTCTTCAATTTTATTATCTATAAACAAATGATGAATTGTCCAGTCATCCAGCAAGTGTAAAATGTTCAAAGTAGATCCATTCAATAGTAGAAGTATACGACATTTAATACTACTTGAGAATAACTGTATATGTAGTTGGAGAAGTGTTCAGTCAATTTGCTCATTCAGATGTATCTAAAATGAATCAATTATCCTCAATGACATTAGATGATCATTATACCATATCATAAGTTGATTGTATCAGTAGATGCTGACTCAGATATTTTAGTGGTTGGAAATCCACCAATAAACCTTAAAGTCTTAGGTTAAATCTCTACTGGAGTCTTTTGTATGCATTGTTGAAGAGTTATATTCGTGGACGAAATATTCGTCCAGTTCTGCATGGTTTTCAATGGTTGTCTAGCTAATGTCAATCCTTGATCTAAACTATGTTTCCAATCAACGTGTTATATAGTATGACTTTCATACTATGTCATTGATAAGTTACTGTTTTAATCATAACATAATTCATCTTTCATGAGACAGTTTTCAATTGGACTCTCATTCTCTCTCTTCAAATTGATCTCGAAAGTAATAATTATCAGTCAACACATAGCCATTCATTACCAATTTTTCTTCTGTATAAAGGTTCTGTATAGCATTAAAGCAATTTTCGTTAGTTCCAAAGGGTTCTACACCATGATAATGTCAGTTCATAATGGGAAATATACTTTTTTATACTCTTCATACTAATCAAATTTTAACAGATAAGAACCACCGATTGATCTTAATTGTTGTACCACTGCAAATCATAAAACATTGAACTACTATTTCATCCTATTATAGAACATCACATAATTGTACATCTTTATCTTCGGTAAAGATTGAACTCGAAACATTTAGGTCTTGAGGAAATGTTCCACAAGTAGTATTACTTTGTCAGTGTCCAGTGTTATAACAATAGTCAGAACAAAACAACTGTCCAATGACATATAGTTCCAAAGGTATTCCAAATCTTATGAATCTATCAGTATGAAGTTGAGGAGATTGTTAAGTTTTTGATCGAGATCATGAGTCGATCAATGCTCTACCATCATTGTGTAACCAAGGGAGTCTCATACTAAGACGAAATGACCGTTTATTGCTTTCAGCTTTTCATTTTTTACGTTGTATTCATGACAGATTCATGTGATTGAGATTATGAATCGATCAATGTGCAATAGAAACCCTTTAACGAAAGATAAAATTCAATTAATCTAAGAATATTAACCTCATGAAAAACATTAATCATGACCTTAGTAACAAAATGAGAAATAAAAATTGTTTTTTCTGTTGTCATTGATATAAGTAACTTACTACATTGTTTCTTTCTTGCTTTATCACATATAGCTGGACGTAGACTTAATGGTTTACCTTGTACCATACAATTCATTGAACATTCTAATACACCAAGACATGATTTTTTTAATACTTGAGGATTATGATTATTTGTATTACGCATAGCCCAACCACTTTGATGTCGACGTGCACGTTCACATGTTTGAGCATAAACACGTCTACAATGTCCAGTTGGCCATAATTCATATGAATCATAATAATTAACCTAGAAAAATAAAAGATATAAAAATGGACTATCAGAAGGGGTTTGTGGAGATTTTAGAAATTTCACTGATTGAAATCATGAGTCCATTGAAGCTAGACCGTCATGGAAAACCTGAAAGCACTGGGCGGCCGTTTCGTCCTAGTATGGAACTCCTCAGTAGTGCGCATCCACGACCCCGCATCCCGCGAGATTCGAACCCATGACCTATCAGTCTCACGCTAGGTGCTTAACCAACTAGACCACTGAGCCAGCATCCAACGGTGTTAATGTCTAACTTCAACCATACTGGGACGAAACGGCCGTCCAGTGCTCCCAGGTTTTCCATGGTGGTCCAGCTTCAACTGACTCATGATTTCAATCTATAAAAATGAATTGTTGGCTTGTTTCGTTCTTAAATTTCTTCTTTTAAAAAAAGAATATAGAACAATTGTATCGTAACTCATCATAAGTGGGCAGGTTCACAAACCTATAACGGATAAGATTTTAGAGAACATACATTGTAATCTAACCACATAGTGAGTATAGGATGATAATTGATATGAATAGAGAAACAAGAAGTCTTAACAAACTTTAGAAGCTATTTTTGAGGGACGTTATTTCATTTCATTCAAAACTTGTATAACACTGACATTTATTTTTGTTTCTAGTCTATTCTACAGAACATGAGCTTTCGTTTGATGTATGATTCACTGCCATAGTCCTTTTTGTTCTAAAGCTATTGTAATTTAAAAGTATTATTTCGTACTCTATTTTCTACGCTAATCCCTACTTTTAGACATAATTATATTTTGTCAGATGGATAGTAATCATCTGCTCACTAGTGACTGACTTCAAGAAATACTCCTGGGGTTCTAGTGAGTAGCCGTTACCAGTGGAGTCTAACCAGGTCTGTTGTGAGATAGTAACTCACTGATGACAATGGTGGACAGTGGTGCAACTTCGTGGATTGGTTGAAGTTAGACATTAATACCGTTGAATTCTGGCTGACTCAGTGATCTAGTGGTTAAGCGCTTACGCGTGAGACTGATAGATCCTGGTTTCAAATGTCGAGAGGCGGGATCGTAGATGCGTACTGCTGAGGAGTCCCATACCAGGACGAAACGGTCGTCGAGTCGTTACAGGTTTTCCATGGTGGTCTAACTTCAATTGACTAATGATTTCAATCAGTGATAACTATATTTTCCTAATTATTGTGCGTTATTGTCGGGTTAGTCATCTATTTATTCATGTATCTTTTTTACACTGATCTGAAATCGGGAAATCGGAAAGCAGATCGTAATTAGGAATAAACCGAGTAGTGTTTCACTTGAATAGCCTTCTCTCATTCGCGTGCTTGTTAGCCAATCAGGTGATAGAATAGTTTTCGTCTCTCTAACCCACTTCGAACTCACGCGTACTAGATTCAAGGTTAAGCCAGTCAGCCTATTGTGTCAAGATCTTAATCTAGATTAGACAAGTTATCCTAAGCACCAAAAGTGGGTAGGCAGATCAAGGACGTAACAATAATCATGTATTGATTTGACTTAGGCAGCCATGAAAAATCTAAACAAGAAACACTAGATGACCAGTTTCGTCTTAGTATGGAACTTCTTGACAGTAAAAATTCTCAATTTTGTGTGAGTGAAGATATTTGACATTCGACTTATCGATTCGGGTTTGTGGAAGTGTACTGGTGAAGAATATCATACTAGGACGAAACATCAATCTAGTGTACAATCTTACTAATGGTTTTTTTAACTTATAGGTTCGTGATATCAATCAAATCCAGCTCATCTCCACAAATCCATAGTGAGTATAGAATTAGATGTGTTTTATATGTTTAAGCTCATTTATTGATAAGACGTGTTGTACAAGAAATACTGGATCAAAATTTCCTACTAATTGATGTTTGTCAGAAAAATGAACCTTAAATCATAAATGAACTAATTCAACCTTGTGTATTTAAACCAGAACTAGTCAATCTCATAGTCTAGGAATTTAACATTGAATCATTCAGGCAGTGACTAACCTCTTGTAGGAAGGAACTTATGTTTAAAGTTTTCTGAAGACGAATTTCACTTGGTGTTGTTTTAGTTAAATCTCCCCATTGTTATTTAGAACTGAAATTAGTCAATCTCATGTTGGCATATCTACATCGTGTGCGTATTGCCTCAATATAACCTTAAGTCACAAGCCTTTTAAGCAAAGATGGATAGCGGCTAGCAGTGGATACCATGACGCGCGCTTTTTTATCCTATTTGGGACTCGTCAGTTGGATGTACCTGGAGACTATTTTTAATCACTTAAAATTAACACATAGTGCATGTGATCTAGAATCATTTAGATTAATGAGAACCTAAAACAATTCACTAGTTTGTTCTTTCCACTGAGAATAAGATCTCTCAACAGGGACAAAATTCACATTAAATCAATAAATAGTTATTTGTGATATTCCCGCTGATGATTATTTCCTTAGATCGATCCTTAGGAAACTGTACTGATAGGCCCATAAATAGTGTAATATAGAGAATTACTGTATTTCACAAATAGATATAAGCTGAAATGACGACCGTTGGATTTCAGGCACAGTTGTCCGCAGAATCATTTGTAAGTGAGGTCGTGTTTACACGTTGATGAATTGTGTTCAATCTAGTCAAGAAAATGTTCAATGCTTTCTAATTTTCAATCTCTTTCATTCCAGTTAATATTAATTCGTGACGTAAGTAAAATATTTCATCTTCACTCTGTTTATTGAATAACAACACGAATGGATCACCGTCAGATAGCCATTGAAAACCTGGAAGCTCTGAATAACTGTTTCATCCTAGTATAAGACTCTTCAATAGTATGCAATTGTGACACTGCCAGGTACAGAAAATAAGACCTTGACTTCTCTTGGGGAGCCCTTAAATGCCAGAAAATCGGATTGACATTAAATAATTTATGTTTAAGTTCAATCAATTTAAGATGTTGCACAATTAATATTTAATAACATTAGTGGATAAATATCTCAATCCTGATATGGTTTGCGCTGCGAGACCCAGAGATCTTTTGTTCAACCTGTGATGCACACTGTTAAGCAGCTCCATAGTGGTTCGAAACAGCTATCCAGTGCTTGGTGTTTTTGAATAGTTGTCTAACTAAAGTAAGTCCGTAATGTGGACTATGAGAATCAATCATTTCCATAGATCCCTTACATTTATTGGTATTAAACTAGAGTTTAAATTAGAAACATTCATTTAGGACTGAGATATACATTAAACTGATGAGTTTCAAACAAAGGAAACGTGTATTTATGTAAGCTAGTAATCTTTAAGAAGGATTTTAACAATCAATCTCTAAGCTACTAAATACATTTATATCCAAATAATCACCAAAAGAATCCATGCAATGTACACATTTTCATTCCTCAATTCTGTCTATTTATTATGAAAGATGATTATCTTGAATAATATTAAACTAAATGATATTAAAGTCTTTGAAAGTGGATGACTCATATACAAATCTTATGGAGGGCGATAGAAGCAATCGGTTCCGTCAAGATTACAGGTACACTCGGTTGATAAGTATCAGCTAAGGTTGAACCTAATTCAGAGTTATCTATGAATCATCTTCAATCAGTTAACTTCTAAATAATAAATTCTACAACATAAATATCTAATAAGGAAATATAGTTCAAGTTTTCAAAACTGTGTTTTACTAATAGAATGCTCATCTAATCACCTTTGGGAAATAATTTTTATATCAGAAAGGGGTTTTTGTGGATATTATAGTAATTTCATTGGTTGAGATCATGAGTCAATTGAAGCTAGACCACCATGGAAAACCTGTAAGTACTGGACGGCTGAGGAGTACCACAATAAGACGAAACGGCCGTCCATTGATTCCAGGTTTTCCATGGTAATCTAGCTTTAACTGACTCATAATCTCAACCGCTGAAATAAGTTTTAATTAAACGAAACTCGAAAATTCAAGAACACACTTGTTTAGTTCTTGTTTAGGATAGTAAAATTGGTAAATTTTAACTGATGGAATTTGATAAATCTAATCGAACGCTTGACTCAGTTTCCTAAGATCTTTTAGTAACACTCAGGCTAAATCTACACAGCAACTTGAACACAAGAGAAAAAGCGAGAAATATGAGAAAAGCGCCTTACTCCAAGGTTGGGTTACATACAGAAAATCTAGGTATTTATATCATTTCAGATGGCCTTATGTTTCTGGAAAGTTCTAGAGCCCTTATAAACATAGTAGCCGGAGAAATATTCATAAAACCAGAATTGTTAGGCGTGAGTTTTCATTTTCTAGATGTCTCTAAGGTACTTCTACTGACTGAGTGCTGATTGGATAAGATGCTTCCAAGAGTCTTTAAGGCCCCTTTGGGTTTTTTTTCGAGGAATATTCTGGATCTCTCCAGATATAATATTTATGTTAACTGATCAGGATATTTTAAATGTAAAGCACTAATCAGAGAGTTATCTGATACCCATCAAAATTCAAGTCATGGTTTGTGGGTTATAATTGAGTTGTTTAATGTTACTTTTGTGTAATTCAATTGTCCAGTTACTATGAATTTGGAATCTGTACTTTTTGACATTCACCAGTAAAGTTAATTCTTATGAATGTCAAGTGTAGTACACTATTTACTTTAAACGTTAAAATCTGAGTAATTGATATCTCAACAGAGATATGTCGTTCATCAACTGACTGTTTAAATGATCATCTTAAGATAATATAAATCACGAATATGATGAACATTATTTAGTTGTATTAACTCAATATCATCTTGTAACGAGTTCCAAATAGGACGAACTGTATATCCTAGATTTCATCTATCTTTGTTTATCTTGTGAATGTTGTATCATTCAGTTTAAACTCAATATTTAACATCTCAACATTAGTATGAAGACCTAAAGGTCTAACAATGATCACTCAGTGTTTAGACTACTGAGACAGTATCTACTATTTCACATGCCTAATGTAAATCAACAGACAATATTAGACAACCAACTTACATTGTCACTGACAGTTAACTGTCTCACTTTTGGAACTATCAAAATGTGTCCAACAAATTATCTACTTCTCATTTCCTATCATTTAATCATTCAGTTTAAATTCTTTCCTATAATCTAAAAAAACAGAGGATAAAACACACGACCTGGATTTCATCGCTAACCGCTATCCACACATCTAAGTACAGTTTTTAACCCTAAGTAACAGGGAAGTGAGGCATTTAACTCACCCATAAGATGATCAGTTTACTGATTTATTGAATTGGATTGATAATCAATACAACCGTAATTTTAATGTTTGAAATTTGGGAGAAGAAAAAACAACCATGAAAATCGAATGGAGTGAAATCAGTGTCAATTTTTTTTTTGTTGTTTAAAATAACGAGTTAGAAACACCATAGTAACTAAGTCACCATTTTTATGACATGAAATTCACAGAATAATAAATAATGATACTCACTTTTGGTAATTTCAAATCTTTTATATCCCATAAATGCTGTTGAATAGTTAGACTGGAATTTTCTTTGGATTCATTAATTATATTATCATTATCATTATTATTATTATTGTTATTGTTGTTGTTATGGACTATAGTGGAACTGTTATCATTCCCTTTCACTTCATTACATGTTACCAAGGTATATTGATCAATTTGATTAAATGAATCAATGAATTTGGTGTTGAACTTACTAAATAATTTGTATCAGTATTGATTATTGGAAAATAATCAATAATTCGATCAATATGATTAGTATTATTTCTTTCATGATTGATAAAATAATTATCATAATTAGTTTTAGGCAATTTTTGTAAATCTATTTCATATTGTTCATTATTATGATAAGTAATTTGTGGTAAATTATATTCAGATTTATGTAAATGATCATGTTGATTATGATTATTATTATTATCATAGAAACATGTTGAGTATAATTCGTTATTGTAAATATGATTTAGATTATTATCATAATGTGTTAATCTTCTAACAGATTCAATTGATGGTAAATGTATTTGATTTGTATTGGGGAAATCATTTAAACATTTATTCTGTTCAAGATCACCCTGATATGTATGATACAATTTAGTTGAATATGCGGGTTTGTACAGATTTGTATTTGTATTAGTAGTAGTGGTAGTAGTAGTATTCAATACATTATTGTTTATAGTTGACAGAGTAGTTGGATTAATGATATTAATAGATGAATTATTCAATGTTGTCTGATCTATATATGCGGGTAGATTGGAATTCCATTGTGGAGTTAATGTACTACTGACATTATTACCATTATGATTATTATTCAAATGAATATCGCAATTTGCCCAATACCAAGTTTCAGACATGTTTAATTGTTTTTCTGATGAAAATTTCTTAGAGTCCAGCATTTCTATTACTTCAAGTATTTAGGAAGAAGAAGAAGAAGAAGACGAAGAAGAAGAAGAAAAAACAACCGAAAAATTCTAATGATTTTAATCAGATATTAAAAATAAAGGTGTAATACACTATTGAGAATTAGTGATTAAATGCGGGTTTTGTATAAAGTAATAAAAATAAACAAAAAATAAACAAAAACGAAAAACTTTCGGACAAAATAAACCAATCAGAAAATGAATAATATGAATTTGGAAACTTATGAAATTCCATAAATTTGATTGGTTAGAAATGTTGTATCAATTTTTCATAATTATGATTGGATAATTTCTGATCGGCCGTATCCTAAGATTAACCAATTAGATTTTCGCATTGTTTTAGTGATAATAAATGAATTGAAATGATGAAATTGATATTTTCAATAGTTGAGATCATGAGTTAATTTAAGCTAGACTATCATGGAAAACCTAGAAGCATTGGACAGCCATTTCGTCGTACTGTGGGACTTTTCCGCAATGCGACATTGAGTAACACATCCACCAATGTCATCAGTAAGTTACTATTTAACAACAGACCTGGTTGAACTTCAATGGCCTCTGCTTTTCATTGGAACTTCAGGATATATATATTGAAGCCAGTCACTAGTGAGCATATGTTGATTAGTATTAGAAAGGGTTTTGTGGAGATTTTAGTAACCTTAGTAGTTGAGATCATGAGTCAGTTGAAACTAGTCTTGAATGCACACTGCTGAGGAGTCGCACAATAGGAAGAAACGGTCGTCCAGTGTTTCCAGGTTTTCTATGGTGGGCTAGCTTTAGTTGACTCATCATTTCAACTATTGAAATTACTCCACAAAACCGCTTCTGATATTAAACATTGTTATGTATATTTCCAATATTGAGTTGTTAATAATTATCAGTTATACAGCTTCAAACTAATCATTGATCTATTCAAATGTATGTTAAGACAAAGGCATACATTACACATTAACCTTAGGCTAAGAAGAAATGCATGCTGTTATTTCGTAGTGAAGAATAAATTACGGGTAACCTCTGAGATCTATTAATGGACCAATATTTTTATTGTATAACTGTTCAGTTACTAGACTGTGTATATCTATATTCTTCGTATTATAAGATTCACTTTGACCTATAGATTATTATTATTATTATTATTATTATTATTATTATTATTATTATTATTATTATTATACGATGTACTACTCTTAAGTTGTATCCAGTTTATTGATTACAGCCTCCCACGTTCACAGCCACTTTCTGGCCTGATCTTGTA
This sequence comes from Schistosoma mattheei, assembly GCA_944470405.2. Taxonomy (NCBI): domain Eukaryota; kingdom Metazoa; phylum Platyhelminthes; class Trematoda; order Strigeidida; family Schistosomatidae; genus Schistosoma; species Schistosoma mattheei. The sequence goes on from OX103946.1 coordinate 2,683,231, forward strand.
TAAATGTTATTTTCTATTTTATGGTGTGATGTGCTCTGTTTAGCTGGTATATAAACCAAGTATGCTTGAAATAAATGATTCGTATAGTGGACGCTGTTATTGGTGTTCTGGACTCAGTTGAACGGGCTAGGCGAACAAAGGATCAGTAAGGACGCTAGGTTGATCAGACCGGTCAAACGTCATTGTTTTAGCATAGTACAAGAGTGAATATGTCGTATTTGGATTGGCGAATGAATTACTTGGTGACTAGCTGGACTTAAAGTCACAACACATGCTTGTATCCTCCAATTTTAAAATGCTATTTTATTATACCCGGTGTTATTTTGCTACCACGGTTTTCGTAATTCGAACTACTGATAACAAATAGTTTTTTAGAAACAATATCTTGGTAATACACTTAATCATCTCCATAACAGACCAACACATAACTCCCGTAACTCAGTTTATTCAAATTTGTACAGACAACTGATTTACAATGTTATTAATGAACCTCCTGAATTGTTTTACTACATTTAAGATCATACGAACTAGAATGATCAAAGTGCTTCATTAAATTTTACTTCGCCAAAGATAAAACACAGTGATGTGACTGTTTTTAGACTTTCATCATGATTTTTATGATAACTTTGTTTACAAAATGGACTGTTATTACTGTAAAAGGTTTGTGATGATGTTTAGATTTCATAGTTTACATCAAGAACTATTTCTTATTAGATAGTCAATGAAAATCAGGAAACACTGGACTGATGTTACATTCTCGCATGGGACCACTTCACAGTATGTCATCACAATCCCACCACAGACCAAACTCAAAACCTTTGAATTTTTGTAATGAGCATCCAAACTTTACATAATTTAGTTCCCGTTCAGTAGTTTGCATATTTAAATTCAGTCCGCTTCTGCTAAGTACTATGCCAAGAAGAATCAGTTGTTCAATGCATACTGGATTTCAATAACAATGTCATTTATTCTCCACTTCCGAAAATCATTCTTCGCTTTTTAATTCTTTCATTTTAACTAGACTACTTATAAATACTTAGTAGTTTAAGATGTTCCACTACTTTTTATCATCTTCATAATGTAATATATGGTTTTGTCGTTTCAACAGACTAATTACTGTATTTGCTTTCAATTTAATCACAACGTTTTACAAAATTCTTCAAGCTGGAATATTATTTCTCACATTGTTCTTTATGAGATCTTTCCAGGTGTAGATGACTTCTTAAAATCATATTCATTCCATGTGAACTGACTAGTTTTAAAACATGATATATTGTTGACTTTAACAATATTCCTATTGGAATACATCCATTATCTGTTTTATGGTTCAAAGTAAGTACTATAATTCTACCTTCATGCAACTGGTTAGAGATCACTATATTTCTTAGATTAAGTTTTGTATCTATGGGGAATTAACCTCATTTTATTATTGCATAATACTTCTAAATTCATAATTGTTGTTTGGATAACTTCTGTATGACGGAATAAGAAACCAGGCGGATATGATAGGTTTTTAATGATACTACAGAAGGTGGACTTATTCATTTCATTATTAATATCTATTCGAACAAAATGATAGTGTTGATAAGTAGCAAACAAATGTATAAGTATGTTCAAACTATTGTGATAGTATAAAATTTAGACCAAGTCAGATATGATCGCTATTGAATACTATTTCAGTCGTCTAGGGGTGATATGTTTGTAGATGAGACTGAATGCCATTGGTTTGGTCCCCAATTATAAGGCCATGAGTGACTACTGCTACCGAGGAGCTCTATATCAAGACCAAACAGTCATTTAGTGCTTCCAGATAACCAATAGTTGTTCACTTTAGATCGGTTCGTATTCTCGCTGCAATAACTAAGGCTAATATTTTGTTTATAAAAATAGCGAAGTGTTCATAAATTTAAAGGTAGTATAATCAAAACTGATTGCGTGTCTAGACCTTATTAGTGCAGATCGAATGCTATCGACCATGTTGCAATGTGGCCACCAGCCTAGGTGACTCAACACTGTGTGCACTATTGTGAGATTAGATGGTGGTTGGAGGTAGTCGACAGGAAACCAGTTCCCTCAAGATTACAGGTACACCTTGCTGACGAGTGCCAAGTAGCACGAAACCCGGGTCCAGGGTTTCCTATCGACTACCTCCAACCACCATCTAAAGGTAGTATAAAGATAAAAATAATGATCACCATGGAAAATCAGTTGAAACTGAATAGTTATTATTATTATTAATCAAATTGCTCGTTAGCTAACATGACGACAACTCTCATCAAAAATCGATATACACAGGAGTATCATTTAAACAAAAGGTAGTTTATGTAGTGTAAACCCACAAAAATTCACCTGACAATTTAAATTTGGACATTTCAAGCACCACAATCACAAAGTAAACTTCATTTTACTGAATTAATATGGAATAATTCACCTTTTTAACACTCAATTGGTTCATGATATATAAGGATAAAATCATTTGGATTGAAATGATAAAGAAAATTTACAGTTTAATTAGATGTATTTGATAGTAATATTTTGTTCTCTAAACTTTAAATGGAAGTGAAGGAAAAAAAGGAAGATCAAAGAGAACACTGGATTGGGAATTAGAAGCGAATATCAAAAGGATGAATAGCAACTGGGAACAACCGGAGAGGATTGTTCAGGGAAGACTATGATTGAGAATGCTGGTGTGCTGTCAGTGTTGCTCGAACAGGGGTAAAGGGTGTAAGTAAGCAAGTAAGTAAGTAAGTAAGTAAGTAAGTAAGTAAGCAAGTAAGTAAGTAAGTAAGTAAGTAAGTAAGTAAGTAAGTAAGTAAGTAAGTAAGTAAGTAAGTAAGTAAGTAAGTAAGTAAGTAAGTAAGTAAGTAAGTAAGTAAGTAAGTAAGTAAGTAAGTAAGTAAGTAAGTAAGTAAGTAAGTAAGTAAGTAAGTAAGTAAGTAAGTAAGTAAGTAAGTAAGTAAGTAAGTAAGTAAGTAAGTAAGTAAGTAAGTAAGTAAGTAAGTAAGTAAGTAAGTAAGTAAGTAAGTAAGTAAGTAAGTAAGTAAGTAAGTAAGTAAGTAAGTAAGTAAGTAAGTAAGTAAGTAAGTAAGTAAGTAAGTAAGTAAGTAAGTAAGTAAGTAAGTAAGTAAGTAAGTAAGTAAGTAAGTAAGTAAGTAAGTAAGTAAGTAAGTAAGTAAGTAAGTAAGTAAGTAAGTAAGTAAGTAAGTAAGTAAGTAAGTAAGTAAGTAAGTAAGTAAGTAAGTAAGTAAGTAAGTAAGTAAGTAAGTAAGTAAGTAAGTAAGTAAGTAAGTAAGTAAGTAAGTAAGTAAGTAAGTAAGTAAGTAAGTAAGTAAGTAAGTAAGTAAGTAAGTAAGTAAGTAAGTAAGTAAGTAAGTAAGTAAGTAAGTAAGTAAGTAAGTAAGTAAGTAAGTAAGTAAGTAAGTAAGTAAGTAAGTAAGTAAGTAAGTAAGTAAGTAAGTAAGTAAGTAAGTAAGTAAGTAAGTAAGTAAGTAAGTAAGTAAGTAAGTAAGTAAGTAAGTAAGTAAGTAAGTAAGTAAGTAAGTAAGTAAGTAAGTAAGTAAGTAAGTAAGTAAGTAAGTAAGTAAGTAAGTAAGTAAGTAAGTAAGTAAGTAAGTAAGTAAGTAAGTAAGTAAGTAAGTAAGTGTTATATCTTGAAAAAGCTGATTTTCTTGATACAACCGCGTATAACTGAGCACTGGAACACCAAACCCTTCCAAGTCGCAATAAGAAGACAGAAGACTAACGAAAGGAATATTATTCCAAACAGTGTCAAACATAGTACAAAATTATCAGGTATTTATAGTTTTTAGTGGGAACGAAATCATCATTACAATCTTCCAATCCGCGTACAGGGGTTATTAGCATTATCCAATGGGGAAGCTACACGTTGGAATTCTAGAACATTCTTCCGACAGGTGATTGGATGGAACGTCTTCGGCTCCTTATGAGCCTCTTACAGCTTCCTCGAGTTCACCGGTGGTCCGTCGTCACACCTCCCCCCTTTAAAGTCCGTTGTGTAAGATTTTTTTCTTGGATCCACCTGAAGCTTGGGTGTCGCATTCCTCTTGCGCTCCATTACTCTCGAGGGTTGTACAGCTTTCTCTCTGCGTCGTTTGTCTTTTCGATATTTGCGCTCATGATGGTTCTTCGGGGATGAATCTACGAGCAATTGAAATGGAAGCCGGTTTTCTGTGACCACTGTACTATCATTTCTTTGCATTTGATTTATATGTCTTATGCATTTCCCGACATCTTTCCGGACTAGGTACAACACATTTCCGATTCGACGTTCTATGACACCTGGTTCCCACTTCTTATTACCTTGGTACGATCTGACAAGTACCTTCTCACCCACCTGGAAGCTACGATTGACCTTACGATTTTCATTCGTGGGTTTATTTGTCTTTCTGGGCGGCAACATACTGTTAAAAACTGTCCGGATTTTTCTTCCGAACATACACTCGGCCGGAGACTTTCCTTCTGGTACTGCCGGATTAGGGGTAACTCTGTAAGACATCAAGAACTTATTAATCACTTGTTCCGGGACACCCTCACCTCCCCCTTTGACCAGAGCTCTTTTAATTGTATCCACGAATCTTTCTGCCTGGCCATTCGACTGAGGATGGTATGGAGGAGATTGTAGATGCAATATGCCATTCTCGTTGCAGAAGCGTTTGAAGGCGGATGACATGAACTGAGTACCATTGTCGGTCACTAAGATCTCTGGAACCCCAAAACAGGCAAACAATCCTGACAATCTTCTTATGGTACTCTCTGAAGTCGTATTCGGCATGTCATAAACTTCCGGCCATTTTGTGAAAGCATCTACAACAACTAAGTAATTCCTGCCTTGTATCGGTCCGGCGAAATCAGCATGTATTCTTTGCCAAGGCCCGTCCGGTTTAGGCCATGGTTGTGGCTCAGCTCTCGTTGGGTTCTTTGCAGCCTCTTGACAAGACCAACAGCTGCGACATTTTTGCTCTATCTCATGGTCCATTGACGGCCAGTAAGCATAGCTACGAGCTAGTGACTTCATTTTACTTATCCCTGGATGCCCGCTGTGGAACTGTTTAATGGCTTGGTGTCGAAGATTTCTGGGGATAACGATACGATGGCCAAACATTATACATGAATCGACAACTGTTAATGACTCTCGTCGACGAAAGTATTGTAAGAGTTCTCCGTGTAATCTAGATGAAGGCCATTTATTGAGTATGCAATGGCGAACAATCTTTAATACATTATCCTTCTTGCTGGCCTCTTTAATGGCTTCAAATGTGACCGGGAGTCCGGAAACTGCGTCTGACAATATTTTGTGAACCTCGGCCTCGACATCTATAGCAGCTACAAGCACCTCTTCTTCTTGTTTTTCATGCAGACCAATCAATCTTGAGAGTGCATCTGCCTGTCCGAAATCCGTTGTTGGTTGATACTTTATCTTAAAATCATAACCCAGCAGTGTGGTAGCCCATCTCTGTAGCCGGTTTGCTGTATATACCGGGATGCCTTTTTTAGATCCAAAAACTGTCAGTAAAGGTTTATGGTCTGTAAGTAAGGTGAACTGCCTACCAAACAACATCTTGTGGAACTTTTTTACAGCAAATATAATCGCGAGGGCTTCCTTCTCTATTTGACTGTAGTTTCTTTCAGTCATAGTCAGTGATCTCGCAGCGTGAGCGATTGCTTTCTCAGAACCGTCAGGGTAGGCATGTGAAATTACTGCTCCAATTCCGTAGTTCGACGCATCGGCTGCGACTATAATTGGAAGATCGGGATCATAGTGTGTAAGGAGAAGGTTCGATGACAGAAGCTGCTTCAGTTTTAGGAATGCTTCTTGACATTCAGTTGACCAGAACCATTTAGTATCCTTTTTCAATAAGCAATTAAGAGGAGCACGATGGCGATGCAGATCTGGCAGAAAAACTCCATAATGACTAACCATTCCCAGGAAAGAACGTAAAGTTGACACATCCGTGGGTGGAGGCATGGACTTAATGGCTTCGACATTTTCAGGATCAGGTTTTCTCCCGTTTTTATCAATTATGAATCCCAAATACCGGACTTGCTCCATGTAAAAATCACATTTTTCGGCACGCAGCCTGAATCCATAATCTGCTATGCGTCTGAGAACCGTATCCACCTTATTCTCTAAATCAGCATAGTCTGTACCCATGATCAATATATCATCGAGATAAGCCGCGGTACCAGGAATGTCTTGTAACATAGTGTCCATAACTTGTTGGAAGATTGAAGGGGCGGTCTTTACTCCAAAAGGAAGTCGGTTATATCGGAACAATCCCTTGTGAGTGTTTATTGTCAAGTAATGCTTACACTCATCCGCTACCGGAATCTGTAGATAAGCGTCTGATAGGTCTAATTTCGCAAAATACTTACCCCCATTCAGTTTCGCAAATAAATCCTCTGGTACCGGCAATGGGTATTGATGGGCTTCAAGCGCTTCATTTAATCCAGTTGAATAATCTGCACATAACCGGATACTTCCATTAGGCTTTTTAACAATCACTATTGGAGCTGCCCAATCAGAGAAGTTTACTGGTTCGATTATTCCACTTCTTTGCAGACGCTCTAATTCTTGTTCAACAATAGGTAGCGCTGCATAAGGTACCGGACGTTTTGGTCTGAAGACGGGGGTGACTCCCGGTTTAAGAATCAATAGTGCTTTAACCTTTTTGCATTCCCCCAACTCTTCCATAAACACTTGACTGTGTCTTTCCAATACAACACTCTTCAGATCCTTTTCCACCGGTTTACTGGTTCTCACTGCGCTGCATATGTGGTTAATGGGGTGATTTGCTAATTGAAGTGCTTCTATCAAGTCTAGACCTAGCAAATCTAGTCCTGGATTCTGTGTAAGATATAAAGTTGCATTCGTTTTCGCATTTCCTTTCGAGACTGTACAACAAACCTCTCCAACAATATTTAGTTTTCCTCCAGATGCGCTGTGAGCTAACTGGGTCGTTGGGAGCACCTGTGGTTTACCGATAAGATTCCAAGTTCTCCGACTAATAAGTGTGATGTCAGAAGCGGTGTCGAGTTGCAGGCGGGCACGCTTTTTATTTATATCCAAGTTACATACTTTCTTTGGCGGCAAATTCGTGCTCGATTATGTGATACCAATATTTTGTTAGTTCGAGCACTAAATCTGTATTTCTTCGAGTAGGGTTTCAAAGAATGTCGTTTATGGGTTCTTTTTCTGCAGCAGTTTTCTTTATGTCCCTTGCGATGACACTTGCTACAACAATGTTCTTTATATGGGCAGAACCTTTTATAATGCCAACCACCGCAAGACCAACATGGAGATGAAGGCTGATTATCTGTGTGCGATACCTTTCTTGAGCGAGAATCGTTCTTTCCGCTTACAGCACGAACGTATGGCAACTGGCCATTATTTTCGACCATCGAAGTGTCATGCTTTAGGTTTACCAATCTCTGGCACTCTGCGGTTACTTCTTGTAGTGTCATATTCGGACATTGTTCAATTTTACTCAAAATTCTAGTTCTAATATCGGCATCTTCGGGAGATTGGAGGCTGCACACAAATACGAGACACTTAAACTGGTCTTCTGTCATTGCTGATAGTTTGAAGCGCTCACATTCACGGTTTACTAGACCCGCATGCTTCACCCAGTCATCATCACCTGCTTTTGTCATCTTGAGACATTGATAACGAATATTAAACAAGGATGACTGTTCAGCAAAGATTTGCGACAAAATTTCAATCGTTGCATCGAAAGAAAAATCTCTTGGATTCTTTGGAAGGATAAAGTTACTGTAACGTTCATGTTCAACAGTTCCAAGTTTTCGCAAGAGTATTCTGACCTTAGCGGCGTCATCAAGTTTTTTGAGGTCGACCTTGAACAAATCTTCATATTTCTTGAACCAAGTTTCAAAAGTAATGCCAGCTGAACCATCAAAATTAAATTCATGGATAGAATTAACAATCTGGTCAACATGAGATTTGAAGGGATCATCTGTAACTTCTTTTTGATCCAGGTTCATTTTCTGAGTTAGCATCTCTAGCATGCGCATCTGGAACTTTTCTTGACGTTCCAATAAGGCTTCAAATTGTTCCAAGGTAAATGACATATTGATACAATAACCCGTCGCCAGATGTTATATCTTGAAAAAGCTGATTTTCTTGATACAACCGCGTATAACTGAGCACTGGAACACCAAACCCTTCCAAGTCGCAATAAGAAGACAGAAGACTAACGAAAGGAATATTATTCCAAACAGTGTCAAACATAGTACAAAATTATCAGGTATTTATAGTTTTTAGTGGGAACGAAATCATCATTACAATCTTCCAATCCGCGTACAGGGGTTATTAGCATTATCCAATGGGGAAGCTACACGTTGGAATTCTAGAACATTCTTCCGACAGGTGATTGGATGGAACGTCTTCGGCTCCTTATGAGCCTCTTACAGCTTCCTCGAGTTCACCGGTGGTCCGTCGTCACAGTAAGTAAGTAAGTAAGTAAGTAAGTAAGTAAGTAAGTAAGTTTTCGACATTGGATGCTTACCGTATTAATTTTAATGGACTCACCTATCTGAAGGCGCTCGGTCATGCGTCCGTCCCAGATCACGAGTGGGAACGCCGTGCTCAACAACCCCTGCAATCGCTAGCCGGATTATATCCGTCGATCCTCGATATACTGGTGGCCTATCGAATATATTTTCGAACCTCCTTGCTTCTGTTTTTTGATTTCACTTGGTGGGTACGATTCATATTATGTGTTACTGATTAAGTCGTTGTCAGACTCCGAATACCTGTGGCATCTTCATTGGTGAGCCCAACGTGATCTGGTGCACCAAATTGCAATCTGTGAGTCTGTTCCGTTTTGAGATTTTAAATTGATTGCCTTATTTTAATTTTTTTACATCGTGATATTTTTTCCGTGCTTTTGGATATATATATATTTCACTCGCTCATCCTCGTACTCGATATTTCACCGTGACTGAACAGACACCCAAAGTACTTAAGCTAAAGACTATGTCCTCACCTTCGTTCCAGCTAATGCCTTTCTGGCCAGACAACATTGAAACCTGGTTCTGCTAAGCAGAATCTGACTTCTACGAGCACGACGTGAACGACACACGTACACGATTCCTCGCAGTAGTCAAGGCACTACCGCGCGAGTTCAACAGGTGCGTAACACCCAGTATGTTTACTAGTGATGTTCCTGCACCTTATGAAACACTGAAACGATCTATTCTTAAACGTGGAGACCTAACCGATAGACAACGGTTAGACCAAATCCTCAATAACATCGACCTGCAACACGGTTCTGCGACAGACATGTCACGAAGAATGAGAGAGGTTATCGGCCCAAGGACCTTCGATGATGGCTTATTTAAACAACTTTTCTTATCCAAACTTCCTCAACAGATGCAATCTGTGCTGGTCTCGTTTCAAAATAACGCCTTGGACGAGCTGGCTGTCTGCCGACCATATTTTTGAAATCAAGAAATCTAATGCCGAGGTATTTTCAGTCCAAGAAAAGCCTCAAACGACCCAGAATGACATTACAGAGTTATGTCATACACTTACATGTTATCTTAAGTTTCTTAACGACCGTAAAAGGTCACACACTACGCGAAGAACCACTTCACATAGACGCTCTTTCTCTAGACCACAAGAGACGGATAATTCCGACTGGTGCTGGTATCATAACCAGTATGGAAAGTCTTCCAGAAATTGCAGAAAACCCTGCAATTTTCTCAACTTAAAATCGACCGACACGAAAAACAATTAGGGAAACTCCCAAGCCGGTACGCGTCAACCGCAACCGTAGCCGGCGGACATATCCGTCTGTTATACGTCGCAGACATGATAACGAGAGTTCGCTACCTCGTCGACACTGGCGCAGAAGTTAGCGTTCTATCAGTCTGTTCTAACGGCCGGCTTCACGAATCGGTTTTAAACTTACAGGCGGCAAACGGAAAGCCTATTGCTACGTATGGCAAAAGTACGTTTACCTTAACATGGGTTTACGCAAACCCATACACTGGATCTTCGTTGTTGCAGATGTTTCTATGCCAATCATTGGTGTGGACCTTCTACAACACCATAATCTAATCATCAATACGCGCAAGCGGAGGCTAGTAGACGGAAACACTGATTCATCTGTTTGCGTAACTTCTTTTTCTGGTTGCAGATTATCCCCAGTCACAATTAAGCACACGATACACCCTTTCTATCGACCACTACTGCGTAAGTATTCTGGAATATACCAAACGCAACCGAAATTGCCGTGTGTAACCAGCAACGTTACACATCACATCACGAGTACAGGACCACCTGTATTCTCGAAAGCACGCCGACTGGCTCCCGGAAAGCTAAGGTTGGCCAAAAACGAATTCGACCACGTGACAAACTTAGGTATCATAAGACTGTCAAACAGCCCATGAGCATCTCCGTTGCACATGATCCCTAAAAAGGACAGCAACGACTAGCATCCAACTGGTGAATGCGCAAACCATTCCCGATAGTTACCCGTTGCCTCACATTCACGATTTGACAGCTACCTTGAAAGGTACAACTGTCTTTTCGAAAATCGACTTGGTTAAAGCGTATAACCAAATCCCTATGCTACTGACGATATTTCGAAAACAGATATCATAACTCCCTTCGGACTCTATGAATTTTTGCGAATGCCTTTCGGTCTAAGAAACGCTGCACAAACATTCCGAAGGTTCATAGACGACGTTTTTCGAGGTCTCAACTTCGTACATGCGTATGTTGACGACTACCTGATCGCAAGTCCGGACAGAGAATCACATCTCAAGCATCTGGATCTTGTATTCGAACGACTACAAAAACATGGCATTATTGTTAACATTCAGAAATGCGAATTCGGAACGGACTCATTAAACCTCCTAGGACACACTATAGGTGCTCAAGGCATTCGACCCTTTAGAACCAAAGTGGCAGCCATTCTGGATTACCCAGAACCGACCACCATCAAGCAGTTACGCACGTTTAACGGCCTTGTAAGTTTCTACAGACGATTCATACCGAAATGCGCTTTACTCATAAAACCTCTTACCGACCAACTTCGTGGAAATGCGAAATCCATTAATTTGGACGACAACGCACAAAAAGCATTCTCCACAGTTAAGGAACTGATCGCTAAAGCAACAATGCTCGCACATCAGGACACTGAACCACTCATTAGTATCGCAGTAGACGCATCCGACTCAGCAATCGGAGGAGTCTTACAACAATGGGTTGACAACTCCTGGCAACCTTTGGCATTTTTCTCTAGACGGTTGCTAGACACCGAATCGAGGTACAACAAATTCGGTAGGGAACTACTAGCTATGTATTGTGCCGTACGGCATTTTCAAAACTATATCGAAGGCCGTGAATTTACCCTTTTCACTGACCATGAACCGCTTACCTTCTCTTTAAGCTCCTCTCCGGAAAGGTACTCACCTCGTGAGTCTCGACAACTGGGCTACATTTCGCAGTTTACTTCAGACATTCGACACGTTTCTGGAGCAAACAATGTAGTCGCAGACGCCTTGTCTCGAATAACGTCCTTGAACAGTTTCCAAGGAATCGACCTTCTTAAACTCGCCGAGCTTCAAAAAGAAGACACTGATCTTCAGCACGAGTTATCGTCTACAACCCTCAAGCTACGCATCAAACAGATGGGAACAGGTAAGGAAACCTTACTGTGTGACACATCTACAGGTAGGGATCGCCCAATCGTGCCGAAACATTATCGACGCAATGTCTTCAATACATTGCACAAACTTTCTCATCCAGGTGTTCGTGCAACCATCAAGCTCATAGCAGAACGGTTTTGCTGGCCTGGCATGAATAAAGACGTGAGGGAGTGGGCACGCTCCTGTGTAAGCTGCCAAAAATCCAAGGTTATCAGACACAATAAATGTCCCTTAGGCTCGTTTAAAACCCCCGATGCTCGTTTCGATCATGTTCATCTGGATTTGGTAGGACCTTTACCAGATTCAAATGGATACTCTTACCTCTTAACCTGCGTAGACCGTTTCACTCGATGGCCAGAAGCAGTACCTATCAAGGACATCACTGCTGAAACAGTGGCCCACACATTCGTCGAACGATGGGTAGCAAACTTCGGCTGCCCTTCAACCATCACTACAGACCGCGGACGTCAGTTTGAATTTGAACTTTTCCGTCGTCTGACCACACTTTTAGGAATCACTCGCTTCCGAACGACTGCCTACCATCCACAGGCAAACGGGTTGGTAGAACGCTTTCACCGACAACTAAAAGCTTCACTATCAGCTGCAAACGTTTCACAGTGGACCGACGCTCTTCCACTCGTCTTACTAGGTATTCGCAATGCAGTAAAAGCTGACATTGGATACACTGCGGCTCAATTCGTTTATGGAACGACACTTCGACCTCCAGGAGAATTCGTGGATCCTTCATCTTCTTCAATGAATATGGATCTAAACTCCTACACGAACAGGCTTACAATCGCAATGCGTTCAGTTAAACTTGCTTCCACTCGACCACAATCCACCGATGTTTTCGTTCAACCTGACTTACGATATAGTACACGTCTTCGTACTTCGAGACTCACATCGACGACTTTTCAAATCAGCATACGAAGGACCTTTCAAAGTTCTTCAACACGAACCTAAGTACTATATAGTCGATAAGAACGGAACCGACGATAGCATCAGCATAGATCGCTCAAAAGCAGCGTATTTAGAAGGACATCCTATCCACGTCGATTTTCCTTCGGTACAATCAAACGACACGGCCCCGACACTTATAATACCTCATCTGACAACCAACACACCTGATGATACTTCGACAGTATCAGAAAGTGAACTTAAAACAACTCTTTCTGGAAGAAGAGTAAGATTTCCAGAACATTTAAACGACTACTGCACGTAAGACACCAGTTAACATTTTGCTTCATCTCGATTTTCCATGACACTATGTATAATACAAAAAAAATCGATTTTTATACGCTTATATATATATTTGTTTATTATTTTGCTAATATTTATATTAAAAAATTTCAAAAAAAAAACAAAACATTTTTTAAAAATCACTTTTACGCTATTTTCCTTTTTTCGCCCACATTGTGTCTCAAAGCGCGTACGAGTTCATTTCGACATGCACTTACATATTCTTTTTTCTTTTCCAGGAAGGCTGCGAAAGACGATAAGAAGGACGATGAGGTTTACGAGGAACCAAAATCTTCATTGTAAATTTTTTTTCACTATATTGTACTTCACGGTCCCTTATAGTAAGGAAAGGCGACCAGACGCTGCTAAACCTAGCAAGCCATCAGAGGAATGTTTACCAACGACAAAACTCGTTGGGTTTAAACTTCTGGCTGGCCACGTCTTAGGGTCATCACTACCCACTAGGGGGGGAGTGATCTGTAGTAGTGAATAAATCCCCAAAATAGCTCTGTAAATTTTCGACATTGGATGCTGACCGGATTAGTTTTAGTGGACTCATCTAGCTGAAGGCGCTGGTTCACGCATCCGTACCAGATCACGAGTGGGAACGCCGTGCTCAACAACCCCTGCAATCGCTAGTCAGATTTGATCAGCTGATACTCGATATACTGGTGGCCTATCAAATATATTTTCGAACCTCCTTGCTTCTGTTTTTTTGATTTCACTTGGTGGGTACGATTCATATTATGTGTTACTGATTAAGTCGTTGTCAAACTCCGAATACCCGCTGCATCTTCAAGGGCATCTGTAGATAGTAACTTGCAAGCATTAGACTGTATTCGACATGGCTAGTTCACCCATTTTACTGGACTAACAGTCTGAATAAACTAGTGTTGACTGCAATGATTAACCATCCAAGTAACAGGAGCTTAAATTAGAATGACACAATACCATTATTTTGCTAGTCTGGCTCTCCAGACTTAGGTGGATGGTTTTTAGTGTTTTTAGTACACTCCAGGGATAAAAAGAATCCTGTAAGAGAGGTTTGGTGCAATAGATTCACAAAGCACGGTGATAATAGTTTATGACCAAACCGTTATCTGTTTGCGAGCTATGAAGTCCACGAGATAATTCCCGTTAGTCACGTCTTACCTTGACCAGTTATGAGGTGAATCGTAGTGTCGATTGACTAGTTTTCCGAGGTTATCATTCGTTCGGCACGAGAGAATGATTTATCTAAGGTTCAGTATTGTCTCACTGACCTTGATTATCCATTGGGCTTGGCGCTTCATGTGAATATTTTTCTATACAGTACACCAAGAACGAAGGTCCTTAAATTAAATATAGCTTCGGAAGGTGGTCTTTGTCTTTTGAAATCATAATATAAAATGTTGACGCAAGTATGTACATTGAATTCCGGGACTGTCTCACAAATGTCCGTCCTGAAAATCTGCGGTTCTCAGGGTCTTAAGATTTTCTGATGGACTTGTGAAACTATAATGTTCGAATTATTTGAATTGTAGTATGAACTAGGAATCCCAGAATTAACGCAATTGAATCAAGAACTGCGACACAAGCACAAACGAATGTATTGTATTTAGAATTCGAAATCGAGCATTCAACAAGTACAATATTATCATTAGTTCGTTCAAACACCACATCCGCCATAGCTTAAATTGGATTCTAGGTGTTTGTAATCAATCGTACGTCTTCTTAAATTCATCCTGAGTCTGTCTGACATTGTATTGGAAAAGGATTCTGTATTATCTGGTTCCTGAAATTGTATTTGATCAACATGTCGACTGTGTGTACTTAAGTCATTGATATCTAGAATTCGCACCATCGATTTTCCGACGCTCTTCAGAACAATACCCGTAGATGGTCGAAGATCATTTTCCCGATAGCATGTAACTTCTGCAGACTCCAAACATCTCATATTCGACAGAAGAATTCTTCCTTTCAGTAGCTTTGCTGGAGTCTCCTTCGTCACAGAATGTCTGGCGATTCTATATTGCAATAGAAAGGTATCTACTCCCCTCTCCAGCTCATTAAATGTTGAGATGGCTATAGAATCAATAGCAGTCTTTAATGTCCTGACAAAATTCTCTGCCTGACCATTAGAACACGGATGTCTGTGAGCAGTAAACAGATGTTTGCACCCTATACCGTTCAACCAGGTAGTGACTGCATCTGCAGCAAAGTGAGAGCCATTATCAGTCATTAACACCATAGGAACCCTTCCTCGACTAAACACCTTTCTTAATGCTTGGATTGTGAAATCAGAATTTGGTGAAGTTGTAAAAACAACTTCAGGCCACTTTGAAAAACAATCAGTAACTACTAGTGCATAGTATTTACCAAGAAACGGACCACAATAGTTAGCATGAATTCTCTGCCAGGCCTCAGACGGTACTGGCCATGGCTTCCACTTCGAAGGATGACTTTTCAACTGATGACATTTCTCACAATTGTTTGCCGTACGACATATATCTGCATTTATCTCTGGCCACCAACATGTGAGCCTTGCCAAGGACTTCGTTTTCTCAACACCAAAATGATCACTATGAGGATCTTCAAGAACAGATTTACGCAGTGAGGGAGGGATGACAACACGATCATTTAAACACAGGATACCATCAGGAGTAATAGATAGCTCATCCCGCTTTGAAAAATAGATAGGAAATCTACGTTCCAAATTAGCATTCAAGCCTTTCCGTATAACACTGAGTATACATCCAAAATATCTGCGAGTTTCTCTAGTGAGATCTGAACGTCCCACTGGTAAAGGTTGTACTAACAAACAGTCCGAAGTATTAATAGGTTTATCTTGTAGTGACTGTCGAGAAATGTAGTCCACATGTTGAATTTGTTTAGCACTTCTGTGCTGAACCGTATAGTCGTATGCACTCAAAGCAATACTCCACCGTTGAACCATAGCAGCTGAGGAACGTGCTAAGGATTTTTCGGGATGATAAATAAACTTTAAAGCTTCATGATCAGTAACAATAGTGAATTTCTTTCCGAATAAATATTTATGAAGTCTTTTAACAGCCCAAAACACAGCTAATGCTTCTCGCTGAGTCTGTGAATAACCTTGTTCAGTAACAGTAAGTTTGCGTGAAACACAAATAACTGGTCTACCTTCCTGTTCCAAAACTGCACCAATTCCCACAGGTGATGCATCAGTAATAAGCACAGAATGTACATTAGGGGAGTACGTTCGAAGAACAGCATCACTTTGAAGAAACTTCAGTAGATTTCGTAAGCATGACTCTTGTTCCTCACTCCATTTGAATGAATTGGATGTTAAAATATTAAATAAACAATTTGCACGACAAGAAAAATTAGGAATAAAACGGGAATAGTATTGAAGAGCACCCACTAGTGAACGTAATTCTGTAAGATTTTTCGGAGACGGTGCATTAGTCAGTGGAGCTAGTCGTTTCATATCTGGTCTAAAACCATTACCATCAACTAGGTATCCAAGGCATTCAAAACTAGATACACAAAATGAACACTTATTTGGATTCACTGTAACATTCTTCTCAATTAAACGACGCAATAAAGCAATAAGTCTCTGGTCATGAACTACCTTATTAGAACCATGAACAATGAGATCATCTTGATAAACTTCAACACCTTCAAGATCACTAACTACTTTATTCATAACTTCCTGAAATATGGCTGGAGAACAACTTAGACCAAATGGAAGGAAATTGTATTTGAACAGACCAAAAGGAGTGTTAATTGTCGTCAAAATAGATGAAGATTCATCTAAAGGAATTTGAAGATAAGCATCTTTTAGGTCAACTTTCGAGAACACTTTAGAACCATGAAGTCGATTTAGAATATCTTCAGCTTCTACCGTCGTGCACGTTTGCTTCAACAAACGGGAGTTCAGAGTTAATCTATAGTCACCACAAATTCTAGGGGTCTTGCCGTCCGACTTCAGTGGCGTAACGATAGGAGTACCCCATGCTGAAGACTGAATTGGTTCAATTATGCCTTTCACACACAAATC
This sequence comes from Schistosoma mattheei, assembly GCA_944470405.2. NCBI lineage: Eukaryota > Metazoa > Platyhelminthes > Trematoda > Strigeidida > Schistosomatidae > Schistosoma > Schistosoma mattheei. The sequence continues at coordinate 2,700,185 of OX103946.1, forward strand.
GTTTAATGTCTTATGTACTGCTTCTCGAAGACCATAAGGAATTATTCGTCTTTTAAGAAAGACTGGATCACCCTGTACTTGAAGTTTTATAGGCTTAATTTTCATACCTCCACTGCACTTAGCACACATAGCTATCAAATCTTTAAGTAAAGTATCAGAATTTTCTTTAGAAACTAGAAGGACAACTCCACCTTAAGCCTTTTCAAATTCTTTAAACCCAATATTGACAGTCCTGTTTCGCTAACTAAAAATTCACAAGGTATGTATGAAGAATTATCATCTCTTATTAGCAATTCACAACATCCTCGTATGGGCAGTCTGTGTCCAGTAATCCCCAATATTGATACTTCAGTGGGTCGTACAACAACGTTAGGATCTAAAGATTTCAAGTTCTTGAATGAAATAATGGACTCTATACTGCCTGTGTCCAGAATAAAGTCATGAAATGAACCAAGCGATGTATATAGTCGCTTTTGAATATGAGCATTACCTTTCGAAATAGTAAACAAAGATAAATGATCACTAGAAACATCCGAATTACTGAGATTTAAATTACAAGATTTAGTACTACTTGAAGCAAAATGGACAGTAGCTTTGCATACTGACTAAATGTGTCCTATCTTACCACATTTAAAACATTTCGCATTACGAAATGCACATGAATTACCAGAACGCAACTTTCCACGTGATAAACATTTACCGAACTTCATCTCACCTTTGTGATTTGTTTTGTAATTCCTTGTTGAAACACCTTTCATATTTACACGAGAATAGGAATCACTGTTAAATGAACGCAAGTTCGATTGACCCTGAGATTGTAGTTCATCATGACGACTAAGCAAAGGATTGGAGATCTTCATCGACTGGATATCAAGTTCATTCACTGCTTCATAGTTAATACACGCAGTTCTAGCATCTTGAAAGGAACAGTTTGGTATTCTTAACAGCTCTCTTTCCAAACTCGGTATGTTAATTCCTGCAATTAATCCATCTCTCAGTTGTACATGAAGTTGGTCACCGAAATTACACTTGGCAGCTCGTTTCTGCAATTCAAGGATGAATTCCCGAGCATTTTGGTCATTTTGACGAACCATCTTATGAAACTTCGCCCTTTCACGGCATTCAAAACTGGTGCATTTTACATGACTCAATAATAGCTCTTTAAGAGTTGCATAAGGGAGTGAGATAGGTTTTTCTGGATATGCCAAAGCTTTTAATGAGCTGTACGCTTCTCTCCCAATGAATGTCAGGAAATGTGCCACAATTTTATCACCTTTAACATCTTTCTTAGTCATACTCCAGATTTCAAACCTTTCCGAAAGCGTCCGAAGTTGAATGAATATCTAACTTTTCCATTGCAGGCTTCATCGCGACGCCAGTATAATGTTCGAATTATTTGAATTGTAGTATGAACTAGGAATCCCAGAATTAACGCAATTGAATCAAGAACTACGACACAAGCACAAACGAATGTATTGTATTTAGAATTCGAAATCGAGCATTCAACAAGTACAATATTATCATTAGTTCGTTCAAACATCACAGAAACCTTAGTTTACCAGTAGTCGTAAAGGGATAGAGCAAAACTATAATGGTTGTGGTAGGCTTTTACTACATACTCATAGATCAGGACAGTTGGAGCGCGAGGGCCTTGTTTGGAGACACAGGCTTTTCAACGTTAAAAACCCTATAACATGAAACGTAATGCTTACACAAACCAATGAAGTGAAAACGCACTTGACATTATTGTTCTAATCTTAAGAGGATGTTCTTGGCTAATTTGTAACCACTCAACTTAGGCTGTTACGGATTCATTCATTTCGTTGGTTATAAGGAAGCAGTGACGCCGCAAAATCAGAAATTAGTAATACGGTCGTTCTCTAAAAAATGTACTCGAAATAAAAGCAAAGGAGAGGGAAGTTGTGGATAGAAGAAACATTATATTCTACTGCACATACAAGGAAGCCGAGTTGCGATATGGTGTGAAAGCTTAACCGAGCTCGTTCAGTTAGCAGTGTCCGTTGAAACAGATTAGCTTTGCATCATCACCACGTATCTACAGGGCGGGTTTATTTTTTGGGAGGAGGTTAATAGCCTTAACAGCTTCAACGCTAAAGAGGAGTTCCGCAGTGCCGAGAAACCTAAGACTTGATACGTACTACAGTTTTCTATTTATTGTGAAAATTGTTTCAAGTAGCAGAATTACAATATAGACAGGGCTTTGGAGCATTTAAATGCATGAGCCAGTGGTCGCGGAATCATTTTATTAAATTGAAAACTGATAAGCCTTACCGATTTGCGAAAACGGTCGTTAAAATAGGCCTAGTTAGTTATTTCGTTCGGATGTGTCACTGTCATTACCCGTATACGTTGGTGAACCAGTTCATTACCTTACCTTTGTTAGGAAATGTGGTTCTTAAAAAATATCCAGTCACGTCCCCAGGAATGGAGTCATTCGGACTGTTAGCTATCGGATTTTTGGAAATAGTATTTCTGATGGCCTTAGTAAGTCAAGTAGGAGCATAAGTCTTCTTGTTGTTGCAACAACGACAGCAGCGAATGGTTTTGTTTGGCCGAATAAATTTTTTATGAGATAATGTTGGATGGCAGGTGAATATGGAACGCAACATCATGGCGTATTCATTGACTTTAACGAAGGTTTAAGTGAGTTATTTTACGTTGGTTTCATGTGAACATTCATTAGCTTTGGTTTTACATGCTTTCTAAAGCTCAGACTAATGCGTTAACTCTGACGGTGAATGAAATGTGAGTAAACGAAGAAATCCCTAAACATAAGTTCTTAGAAAGCGTTATCCTACAGGGGATGAATCATGGGCGATAAGAACATTCATGTATTCTTCATCGCTGACAGGAATCCTCCTAAATGCGTTGCTAGAGTTGTGTTCGGGATATTATGGTCAACGTATGCGAAATTTAATCTGAGTAACGCTCTCAGAATGTCAATGTTTTAAAATAGATTTTCGACAGAGAGAACGACAGATTTCAGAAGCCGAATAATGAGTCTTTAAGACGTTTCTCCTGAATTGTGTATTCCTATGAAAATTAGGGTAAAGGATGGAGAGCTAACCTGTTCGGCTTGGCTGGAAGCATGTACGAGAAGTCCAATTAGTATACCTTGATATTCAGTGGCTGAAGTCATTGATTGAATACCTTAAGCTAATTTAGTTAATCAAACGGATGGAAACCACACAAAGTTTTGGTTATCCGATGAACCATGTTTCCTGAAGAACCTTAGACTGACAGTGGTTAATTATTATTGAATCCATGTACATCATCGGTATCAAGTTGCTGATCCTATTTTCAAAAGCCTACGCAATCAAATCGTTTTAATAGTCACATTATAACATTAGAAATGATATTATGTGTCATAGACGATTACTCAAAAACTAAAACTATGCTTCTCCCATTCTCAAGGTTCAGGCTTCTTCTGAAGGATTTACGAATGAGGTGAGAAACTGACAAGTAAATTGGGGATGAGATTCCCTATCCACAGGAATTATTCGAGCCTAATGGTTAAAATAACCAAACTGCGCGGTGCCGAAGACCTGAGACCGTTATTTATGACTAAGCCTCAATCAGAAGCAAGCGTATTTGTCACCGTAAACTTTTAAAATATTGAGTATGTTTGAAGTCAGCTCTGTTGCATCCAGTGGGGCTTCTAGGGATACTTAACAAGAGAAATTGAATTCTCATGGTGGTGCCCACTGCAGAGAATAACACAAGTTAACAGACTTATAAACCAGATAACTGGGGAATGAAAACGTACATTTGTTTAAAGTGGTGGGGTTGGCGGTTTCCATCTTATCTCCATTGATGCCATCAGTAGAGATTTCTGATATGGTTGATGAGTCCAAAGGACAACATCAGGTTGACAATGCTAATGGATTAATCGAAAATTCCCCAAATCCCCTCTCCCCCCTCGATTGTGATGAGAAGCCTACCAATGGGGCTGATGATTCAGTGACAGACGAGAACGACGACGATAGCAGGTACTTTTATTATTATTTATTTTCTGTCGATAGAAAACTGTTTGTCGGTGGTCTAAGCTGGGAGACAAATGAAAGTAAAGTGTCATGCTTGTTATTCACTATTTCCTCAGATGATTTAAAGGAATATTTCTCTCGTTGGGGAAAAGTTACTCAGTGCATCATAAAACTGGACAGGTTCACAGGAAATTCAAGAGGGTTTGGTTTTGTTACTTTGGAAAATGAAGACTGTGTCTCAAAAGTATTGTCTATTGTTTGTCTAACTTTGTAGGTTCTCAGTGTCCCTGAGCATTGGTTAAAGAATAAGAAAATTGACCCTAAAAAAGCGAAACCTTCTCGAGAACCCTTAAAAAAGATTTTTGTTGGTGGTATTGATCCAGAAGTAACGGAAGACCAAATCCGTGAATACTTTAGCAGTTTTGGAAAGGTTAGTGAACACAGTTTAATAGAGACCTCGATAGGTTGAGTCATTAGACTTGCCTTATGACACTCAAAAAGGGAAAAGGAAGCATTATATATTCGTTAGTTTTTCCACTGAAGCAGCTGCCAAAAAAGCTATTTCAAAGGAGCGTCAAGATATTTTCGGTCGACAGGTATGTCGTTTATTAGTTAATTGGTAACATAAAATTCCGTCTATCAAAACTAAACGATGAATTCTTTCTTTAGTGTGATGTTAGGGTTGCTGTTACACGAGATCAAGCTAACAGACAAAAAGGTTTGTCCAGAATTCTAGTTATTTCGTTTTAGTAGCTCTGAAACAATGGTATAACTGGTTGGACCCCAGCTTCTCTTATCCAGGATATGCCTATGGTGACTACGCAAACGCTTACCCTGGCTTTGACCCTTTTACGTACGGCTATTATGGATATGATTACTACGGAAGCGCAGCAGCAGCTGCTGCTGCAACGGGTTATGGTAAGTGCATCTAATCCCAAAGTTTTCTCATTAGTTTACATTTTAATCGTTCCATAGTCTTGATGCTTACATAGAAATAAATTTGGATGGTAGGTTTCGGTGTGTAAACTCCTTATATGTACCAGTGTATGAATAAATAGTTCTTTAGTTCTGAGGGTCTCACATGTGATAGGATCATGGTTACGTTTAGACTACTGGAGCAGAGTTTATTCATGAGTACATGTACGTGATAATCTTTAATCCTCGTAAGACTATAATACCAAGTGGAGTAGTTTTGATGTTTCGATACGTAGTTAAAGGATGTCAAAGGAAATCTAGGGGCGATCAGACCATGACGTGCGTCAGTTCATGAAGGTACTGGCTTGTGCTGGTCCATGTAGTAAGGTGGGGATTATCTGGTGGTTTGCGTGACTATTGTAACCTGTAGTTAAAAACTTTAGACGACATGGCTCGCTGTCATTTGCGTTGGCGCAAGTATACTTTTGTCTTCCGTTAAACCTTAAGTCTCCAAACTTATAAATATTTTTCGTTCCACTAGTCTATACATTCTTAAATCCTGTCTATTCTCAACTTTACTATTACCAGTAAAATTCACCACCTCCCTTGACAACTTCATCTCTCTATGCTAGTAGTGTGTGGCAATTTGAACCGGTGTACATATGTCTTAGGTCCTACTTTGTGTGTGATCAACTGACTAATTAAGGCGTCAACATCGGTTACAGTTCTTGCATTCAATACACATGTCGAGGGATCAGCTCTTATCATCTGGTTTCCGGTAAACACCAAAAGTCATGAGCATTTCGAAAGTTATCTAGATCATGGCTTTAAATTAAATCTCACTTGGAGGGTTGAAATGCATTAATTTGTGCTGTTGGACAGCATAGAAAGGTCAGAGAAGGGTAACAAACGTGCTCATCATAACGTTAAGACGGCATAGTGAATTGTTTGTAAATTGTTCCCTAAACTACCTGTACCGTTATTCCTCATATCCGTTTATGCTAAGTGTTTACAACCTCGAGATCCACATCACCCAAAAGCGTCGCTAGCTATTTCAGAGATGACATCCTATTTTGACTTTGTCGAAATATTGCTGCATTCCTTTTGATCTATACTGGGGTGGATGATAATGTCCTGTTGACATTTTGTGGGTGTCGTTTTCGTGGTTTAGCAAACTAGTGGTCTAAATTTATTTCGGTACAGACTTACTTTCAACGTGATTCATCTAAACCCACTTTAAGGAAATCATGCTCATGCTCTTGGTGGCGTTAAACGTTGTCGCATTAAGTAGTGAGATAAGTTTTTCCAGATTTTACAAATCTGTATTTGTTGTGTGGCGCATATGTGTTTCGTGCCCCCTTGTACCAATAAATAAAATAATATTGATAACATCATCTCGATTATAGTGGTATACATTCTGTATGTTTTAATAAGTGGTATGCCATCACGGTTGTATTTACGAAAGAGACCAAAGTATTTTTCCAAGGAATCCTTATGGTTGTTGTGACGAGACTGATACTTAATCACATTTCAGTTAGTTGCACCTGTTCACCTTTACTTTAGATAATTTTGTAAGAATTCTGAAGGGTTTTGAGATGTCAATTTTTGTATCTAGTTCACGTCTTTACACGCTGATGTCTTTTATTGCAAAATGTCTCTCGTTGTGCTACGTAGTATTACATTTTGAACTGGTATTTTTGTGACAGATTTTATACTGTCCTGCTTTCTAGTACATGTATTTTGTATAATTGGTGTAACGTATATTGTATTTCCATATCTTTCGAGATTACCACTTTTAGGGAGCATATCAAAATATTCCTTTGGAAAAATTTCGGCCGATTGGATCTAAAAGTACTTTATAACTATGGCATATCTGCTTATCATTCAAAAATTCATGAGATCTCATTTCTTCCCTGTGGTGTAGAAATGCAAGCTAAAAATGAAGCATCTAGGGCTAGATAGTATGTGAGTAAAAGACGCTTATGCGGATTAAGATCATTTTTATGATCATTTTATTACTAAGTGGTGTGGAGTTTCATATCATGTTACTTGTCATTACTAGTACATTTTATGCAACCTACTGTCCAAATCGTAGTGCTGTGCTTACAAAAGTGTTTAAACCATCAAACCTGTATTTTCGTTTGTACTCGACACAGCATTGTTTCGTGTAATGTTTAGATGTTAAACCAATTTTTCTTAACTATAACTAAGAAATTCTTAGCTACCCTTGTGCTAGATGTCACATTGTGTTGTTCGCTTTCTTTTTAGGGGCATATACCAATCTAGCTGCTAATCAGTTTGTGGAGTAATTAGTCCCAACAAAGTAAATCAAAGTATCCGTACTCCTGCTGCAGCACCAGGAGCTGCCACACGTATGATTGGTAGTGGCACGACTGGAACAATTGGTGCGAACCCCCACCAAACCCAATCGCACACACATCTAAATTACACAAACTTACTTACTTCCCAGCTAGATCCACACCATACAACGATGTCCGCTGGCCTAGATTTCTCTGTAGCACATCCTCAACCCGGTCAAGGCATGGTTGCTGGATCAGGTGCTACCCGGTTTTCCCATCCTCAATAAGCCATAACATAACTATTGAAAGTAAAAAACCAGAATAACTCAGTGCAAAGTCTGTTTATTCAAGTTATTTAGAAAGACTACTGTCATTAATTTGTATTCAGTGATTTATTCAAGACATATATATGCTGGGCTTCTGTGAATAACTGCATATTTTGTAAGTGGTAGCAGTAATAACCTACGAATCGGATCAGTTCATATCGTTACATTGTGCCTAGTCTGCTAAGTAAGTATGACTTATCTCGTTGCTCAATATCATCCTTGATGCGTTTATTTCCCTTCATTTTTACTTGTTTTGTTTAAAAGTTAATGCGACTAATACGTACGTATTCACACATGCGTATGTACTATCTGAAATTCAGTTGTTTATAAATTCACTTTATTGTGTTTGAAATCTCCCTTATCGATCAGTTAACTTTAGTGTGGTCTCTGTTTTACCCAAGTATTGTTTAGGAACAACTTCAAGAATGTGTATATTTAGTATTTGTGTACATAAAGACACTACAACACATTTGTTGCTGTTATTTTTTAATGCAATGATTACTTTTAGAAATCCTCTTTTCCTTGTATTCCCAACTCTTGTACATTGTTTCCTTTATATTTTTTGAAATTAACAAACATTTTTCATCTAATTTCTAACTTCAAAAAGCTGACGATTGTTAACTTGCATATTTGATTTGTATATTTCTTAAGTTGTTACTATAGGCAACATATAATCTTGGCCGAATTTTTGTGGATATAGTGATGAAAGCGTTAACATCTGTTTTTATACATTTTTATACATTTATTTATGCTTAAATTCCCGGTACGATTCGGACTGACTCCATTTTTGAATGACTGATCTAAAATCACAAATATCTTGAATGTATACAGATTGGACATACGGAAGTACTTTTTTCTATATTTTGTGATTGATGCACTGATAGAATTATGATGCTTATGATGTTATTGACTGTCCACTGGTTATTTTTATTTGTATACACTCACCTATTGTGCTTCCGTAAATTCGTGATACACTACTTCCATAGTCTTTTATATTCTCTTATGAAGAATTGCGCTCGTAAAAAATGATATTGATAATCTATTCTGCAAGTATAGTTTTCAACTTTTGCCAGCTATTGGATCAGTTTGTGTAAATCACGTTTAATTGTGTGATGTCCGTATGAATTTATATAAATCTGTTATTCCCTATACATTGGTGTAAGACAGAAACCATCATAGACACCTGGGCTTTTCACTTAGTTTACGTGGTTTATCTTTTGTGAAATGTCTGATGTATATCATTGATTACACTTAGGAGTGCGCTCACTTTTATCTGCAACAATTTTTACTGTATCTTCACAAAACCATCATATGTATCACGTCTGTTTATTAAATGAGATGTTTAGGTTAGTCACACATAAAAGGATCAAGGCTCGTATGCATGTAGGAACTGTCTGACAGGTTGCACGCACCATATTCCAACTTCGTGGTACCCCGTTTTCTTATAAAGACATAATAAAATTATTAAGAAATGCACCAAATAAAGAGTATTATGTTATGTTATGACTTGCTAGTCTTCATTTTCGTATGTCGTGTCATGGATTTCACGAATTTCGATGAATTACGAGTTCACAGGTCAAATTAGTGGTCTCGGAGGAATATCGCTTGCTCTTCAAATTTAGAGTTTGACCTGTAATTAATTTTCAGAAATTTTATTCTGATGTTTAAGTTTAGAATGGTATGGACTTTGATTATGACAACAGTAGTAAGCTTCACAAACGAATACGTTACATCTCGTTGACTTTTTGCAGTCATTATCAGTTTCAGTCCTTTGAGTTCGCAATTTATGAATCAAATCACCGCCTCCTAGTTTCTGTGGTGGAGCGGCTCATGAGTTTAGGAAAATCTGATCTCAAAACATCATAGTTTAAAAGCAAGGTATGTGTTTCGGACTGTACTTTATGAGCTATCGACTTGCTGGGATTTCTTGGCATTTCTATCATTTACATTGTCCTAGTATCGAATATTTTAGGTTTATGACAAGCCAGTGGTCTAAATTATCGATTGATCACATTCCTAATTCAAACTGAACAATTTTCTAGTGCTTGTGCTACTACAAAATCAGACACTAGATATGAACATGCCGAAAAAAACAATTCAATTGTACATATTTTACTAATGGGTTTACTGCTTATATAAAGGTCCAAACCTGCGAATTTTGAGTAGTCACTTTTTCTAGTATTTAAATAGTATGATGAATTTGGAAGTGTTTTCATACATACATTAATACAACGTTACACTCATACACATCTTATTTCGGTGTGTTAGAAAACAGACCATGCTTCGTTATCGAATTAGCAACTTATGATTGAATCGAGTTAGGCAGACTAAAAATCTCGGTTCAGTGTTTAGTAACTGACAAAGAGTCTGACTTACTGTTGCTTTAAAAACCTTAATCATTAACCGTACATTTGCTCATAATAGTGTCATTTACAATCATATTGAAAGTATCATTGGAACCTTAACGATAATTTTAAATTCTTACAGTGTAATCCACTCTCAATCTTAAACTCATTCGATGTAATAGTAGAGAAATTCATCGTACGAGAAGGAAGCGGATCCGTATGCTGTTGGTTTTTATGTTATTCGTCCAATCTGAAAAAGTTTATTCATCTGCATGAATAAGTCCACATGCACTGCAAGTGATCATGCATCTTCCGTAAGATCAAAGTTTGTGGTTCGTCCTTAATCGTACAGACTATTTTGTATTCCCATTAGTAGTAATTAAACAGATGGAGTATTAAACTTAATGTACAAGTTTGGCAAAGCTCATCTTCAAACAATCACTTTTACAATAGAAGAGAACTGAACTACAGTTTTTGGAAGCCACGTATTTAGTAAAAACTAGTAGGATGGTATTGTCAGGAAAAAATTATTCGCTTAGTTATTTGTATTTTCAGTTATTGTAGGTTGTCAGCTCTGATATCTTAGAGGCAAGTGTTAATAACGGGCAAGCACATTCCTATTTTCAGATTAAACTATTAGATTAGCGGCTATATATTGAAATCCAAAGTTCCTTTTAAACTTACCATCAATACGATGACCTCTGAGTGGAACTTTCTTTTCAACCCCGTTCACTTTTTGAAATGTGTACTTACGAGATTTAATACAACTCTACCTAAATCAATTTTTTGGGCTCGTTTATACAATTATATGCATACGCAAATTACCTGAAGTGCGTCGTGCTACATTTGTTTGGATGTTCTGAACAAAAGAATGGCTATGAGTATGCATATTTTATTTAATGTGTTCAATGTGTCAGTCTTCTCAATCCAGTCCAATCTTAATAAATCTAAATTATGTTGGTTAGAGAGATAATAAGCGCCACTAAATTAGTGTTTTCTGAATTTCACCTAGCTTTTTACTTTCCCAACCACTTCATTATGTTCCCACTAGCATTTGCAGCAATGTGTGTTCGGATGTTTTAGTGCATGAACATTCTAAGTGGCGCCACATGTTGGTACTCAGTGTAGTATTGGAGGTTGTATCTAACTGAAGAGAAACAGGTTGACCACTCACTATTGTGTCAACAGCCTTTTATCTTGAAAACTAATCTTAAAGTTGCAAACATGCTCTTGATTTGGCTCAGTGAACGTAGTCTCGAATTTTTTCTGCAGAATCTTGACTAGCGTAGTATTTCTTCGCCGGGGCAATGGACTTTGTGGTCAATATGTTTTTGTGGTTCATCAATAGACATAGTTTCATTAAGTAAACGTGTTCCAGAAATCAACGTGGTGATAGTGGCTTGCCAACAGGTTGTTATGTACTTGCTGCTGTCTTTTTGGATGCTATGGTCATTTATTGACCAAAAATCTGGTTCCCTCTTCTATTACAACATCATCATGTCATGTTTAAGATTCAACAGATGTTGACAGTCTGTTATGATCATCGTTAAGATCATGTTGGGCTCCTGTTCAGTGAGCACCAGAATTCTGGTGTGGTTCTCAACATCTAGATTCTTTGATCCTCAAACCAAACATTTAGATCAATCTGCCGTAATATCAATTTTTAATCGTTTGGATTGTCGATTTATTTTCCCAGCATATGTGACATAGTCACCGGATACAGGTTTTCATATTTAAAAACGGTGATAACGAATATTGAATGTAGAGGACTGTGCTCTGAAAGTTTTCGATAGTATTTGAACTTGATAATTCAAGATAGGTTCCGTAGATTTTGTGGTACCATGAAATTTCCGTATTTATTATATTCATGTGTTCCAATTCTTTGTAGAAATAGAGTAACTTTAGCTGCATCATCCGGATTTTGTAACATTCGACACGGGACATATTTTTTAAACTATAAGACCAGGAATCGGGTATTTTAAACGATTCATAATCATAGTTAAACTCGTTTATGGAACTTGCGATACTTCCGTATTTTTCTGGTTGATAGACTTGTATTTTGTAGTCACTGCAAAATGGAGTTGTCCGCTTAAACACACGACGGTGCTTCAGTTCACTTAAGATAATAGCTGTGCTTCTGCTGATCAGTTCAAATTGGTACGAAACTAGGGTTAAATGGGGCTTGATCTCACCAAACACAAAGTAACATACTGGGTCATTGCTCTTTGAAGTGGAATGATTTTCAAGTGTTCGACTTTGGTTTATGAACCTTGAGAATTTTACCATCATTATACAGTACTAATAAACTCAGAAATCAAACAAACGTCAACATAGAATCTGACACAGATGTAGATTGGCCCAAGTTATCGTACCTGATTAGTACGATATAATGAAAATCACAAGTGAGATCGATTCAGTAAAACAGTAATAATAAAACATTTTGTATAAGGTTTAACAGGACAGATTGTTAAGAGATGTATGAAGAGATATATCTACCGCTGTATACATATTTTGTCTATATATAACTTTAGATTTTTTAATCTGTACCAGAATGTTTATAATATGAATTCCCAGCTATAAGGGTCGATTTTAGCCAAATAGTATGTAATAATGAATCAAACATTTGGAGAAGCGGTTAGTCTAGGTTGTATAAATAAAGTAGCTGATAAAATGAATGGAATTCCTTTTATATATATATATATATAGCAAAAACCGATGACCTTACTGATAAAAAGCGGTGAAAAAACTGACGATTAGAAAATGTTTCATTGTTGTAGTTGAGATTCAGTTCAATGAATAGATTTTTCATTCATTCACCAAGCACTTGATATGAGCCAATGATCTACTATTCAGTTGATCAAACTGAAAGTGGGGCGGGTTTCGAACCTGTGGCTGTAAGCCAAATTCTTTAATTATTGAGCTACCATAATTCAATGACAATAGTGAATAAGTGAATATACTTTATAACGAGGAATGTAAAATATAGATAGTTAATTAGTTAATCTCTAATGTTATAATAGATTTAACATATGCAGAGATGAATAGTTACTAAGGTGTATAAAGTTAAGATTAGCCTTATCAATATAACTATTGCATAAATTATGAAGAGTAAATCAATCGATCCAACGGAAATTTAATGACATGTTAATAATCTCCTTTAGTGAACTATTCCATTTGATTGTAATCTTAATTATTGATGAATCGACTTTCAGTCAACCGGAATTGTGTAACAAGAAACTTTTTATTTTTAAGACAAGATATGTTTGCTTTTCAATGAAATACGTATAAAAGATGTTAATAGTATAAGTGGATATGTATATGGAATGGATATAGAGGGAGTTAGGATTATTATTATTATCACGAATTAATCTTAGGCAACTATTAAAATCCAAATAGTATAAAATAGATGTTTCATTTAAATGTGGAATCTCCAAACAAACCCTTTCTTAACTTTTATTTATATGACCTATTTTATCAAATCCTATGTAAGATGTTAAGGAAAGCTTACTATATTTTGATTACTACTTGTAATTTAGATGTTTGATCTATTATATTATACGAATATGCCCGGTTTAATTGAACGCCTGTTTGTATTGTGATATTTATTGAAACAATCAATAAATTTATTCACATATTTTTCCTTTTTACTCAATTCTTTGTATGCTTACTCATCATCTTGTACTTTTGGTCTAGTGGTTAATTGCTCGCGCGCGAGACTGATAAGTCCTCGTTTCAAATCCCGTGAGACAGGGTCGTGGATGCGCATTGCTGAGATGTTTCACAATAGGACAAAATGGTCGTTCAGTGCTTCCAGGTTTTCCATTGTGGTCTAGCTTCAATTGACTCATGATCTCAACCATTGAAATTACTATAATATCCACGAAACCCCTTCTGAAATCACAATTTATTGAATAAGAAAAAGGAGAATTCAGTGAAGAAAATTTTCTCTTCTCCATGAAATCCATTTATTTAAACTGTACTTTCGTATATATAGTTATATATGGAAAATAGATGTCTGTGGGAGGATAGAAAAGATTGCACCAAAAAAAAATGGATTCGAGACTAAATAACAAATGAGGTTACGTGTACTAATCAAGGAGTTAGATAATAATCCAATCGACAGATATGAAGAAAAGCGACAAACACAATGGTCATAATAATAGACTGAATAATAATCAAGAAAACTTCTATAAGGTAATAATAATAATAATAATAGCTGATTAGAGTCTAAAATGCAAAACAGTAATTTAGAAAATTCAATAATTATCACATAAAAGTGCAGAAAAAAAAAACCAGAAACATACCCATGAAAAGAATTAGGGCCGAAGAAGAATGAGAAGTTGGACAAGTCGTTTCTGCACGCAAAGTTCAGGTTTAAGTTCATGGATTGCCAATGCCTCAGCAGTGCATAAAATATTGATTCGAAACCTCTTCGATCCATTTCCTTTGACTCGGTAGATTACTTTAAAAGAAGAGTTCTTTGGAGTGATGTGTCCACAGTTAATTAAATACTCCTATATCGAACTAGTAATTATTTCACATTTTCCTTTTAAGAGCCAAGCCGGATAGTGTTCCGAGATGCGTTTGGACAGTGATCTCTTTCTGCGGCCTTTGTCACTTGGCCCATATGAGCAAGTAGATTTATAGATACACATTGATGTGGCCCAAACCAGGAGTTTATCCTTAACACATCCAGAAATGTTAGGGCGGCTTGAGAAAAACAATTCGGAGCTTGGCTACGTAGAATGTTTTATTCAACGATTTCGAAATCCGTTTATTCAAGATTTCAGCAGCCGTGTCTCCTTTAAATTCCATGTTCATAAAGAGAGTTTTCTTCTGCACTGTCGATGCTTTTTCCCCATGAAGTTTAGGTATTAATTTACAATCGTCGAATCTAGATGGATAACCATTTCTGATGAGGATGAAATAGTTCCTCATCTATTATGTCATTGGAACAGATTCGCTTCATCCTAGAGGATAAAGAGTGAATTAAGTTCCTCTTTCTACTCAATGGGACTAAACTATGGGAATTCGTGTATTGTCCATTCCAGGTAGGTTTTCTATATATAGATCTCTGTAAATGATTTCGTCGAAAAGAAAATTTTCTTCGCTGAATTCTCTTATTCAATGACATTATGGGTTATTTTAATTGAAATTTATTAATAATACAAAATTTTTCAACACAACTGGAATTCTGGATTTTGAATATTCTCAAGTGAATTCATTGTGTGATACTAAGAGAATTCACCTGTTAGGTAATACACTCAGGCGTCGTCAAATTTTAAGGTTGAAATTGACGAAATAACCTTTACAGTACTCATCCAAAGCCCCAGCAAAATCTAAACTTAGGATTTCAAGTCTCATCATAAGTGTCTAACCTTAATATAACTGTGACTCAACTTCCTGTAATAACGATAATCATGTGTTACGTAATGATTCATTTTAGGAGGTTATAATGAGAATCTATGATTACTAAGGTTCATCTATATAAGGCATGAGACAAGTATCATAAATTTCAATGGATAATGATAATAGGATCATTAATTGACTAGAGTTAGACATGTGAACTATTGGATGCCAACCTGGCAATTTAAATTTTCAGCACAAAATTCAATTTCAAAAGCACCATGCAGTAAACACAGTAGGTATCCTAAAAATGTCACCTAGACAGATTGAACAATGAAATATTGATTTTTAAAAATTGGTTTCTTCATAATAAGAAAAATGTATTTAAGAGCTGTTCTGAGTAATAATCCTAAGAGATATTTGATTACAGTCATTGACCCCCAAATGCCTTGGTACGGCCGAGAGTGGGGAAAATCAACTCTCCCTCTCGAAATGCTCTCACATGGCCACGAGTATATAACCTCTGTCAGGGAAGTCCTAATCACTGCCTTCTCGTGGCGGGGGTGTTGTTGACAAGATTGAGAGGATCGAAATGCGAATGTAAGGTGCTTTGTTCGGGTTGGTGGTCACGGAGAGTCCACCTAGGGTAGCTGGAAAACCCTGATGCCAAACCAATGGTGCAAATGGGCTCCAGTATTCTGAAGGAACAAATGGCGTATATACCAATCATTGTTCACCGGTTACGATGGGACTGGAGCTCCTTACGTTGCTTCATTGCCTTGTGGATCAGACCTTTAGGTCAAAGGCTCCGTGTGTGGCCCCTCTAAGAAGACCACCTGCTACGATTTGGGCACCCGGGCAGTATCACGGCCCTCACATATATTAAATGAGATTTGTGTGACGCATATGTATCTTGTACTCTCTTGTACTAATATTTATGTGTTCAAATATATAAACACTGTCATTAACTAAGAATTTAAAATCAGTTGACTTTGAAAGAATTATAGATAAATATCATCCATTTGTTTAATGCTTCGTCATTTTTATTTCAGATTAATCTAATAATATGAGATGATCATGTATTTAAAACATTTTATTAACTTTTCTAGAGAAATATAGAATTCGTGATGAGGCTATATTTTATGGACGTACTTTAGAGCGACGCTAAAGTGACCTTAAGGGTGTTCACCTAATAACTAGAACCAAATGAGGATTATAAACCAGTGTGTGAGGAATTCGAATTATTATTTACAGTTGATGATTAAGGTTAGGGATTAGATTTAGGGTTTTGGTCATGAACTGACATCAGCTATAATGCCAAAACTCTATTTGTCCAAATGGATGTGAGTGAATTTCGCGGCAAAATCCGAGACCTGTTATCCTATATACGTGATTAGTTCGTTCATTAATTATAGTCTCGCCGAATTCGTTAGTGTAAGAATGTTACGCATTCATTGCAACTATTAGCCAGCTTAGGTTAAATGATTTTCAACATATTGACAATCTTCCAAATATTTCTTTGAACCCATCATTGAATCCTAATTTGACTGGGTTGTTATCTTTCGATTATAAAGGTGTTACGGACAAAAGCATAGTCAAACCTTGAATAACAGTGAAATCTTTATGTTTTGTATCTGGCAACGGTAAATAACTCCAGTAGAATGAAATAAAATCATTGATAAAAAGTATACTAGTATATACAGAACACATTCAGGAAATGATCAAAATTTCTGGGATAAACACAAGTATTGAACCTTGAAACATTGCAAATAACCGCCTAAATACCTCTTGAAAAGTTTTGAAGTCCAAATGACTTGAATACCGAGCAATATCATTTGTAAAACTATTAAATCAGTCAATACAACACATTTCCTACTGCTTATTAAGCCAGCTATGGAGAGTGAAGAAGACAGAGAGCGCATATAGAAAGCTTTATTTGTCTAGGTCCGAATGAATGTGTACATAAGTCATAAGCATACACAATAATGGAGTAATATACAATGATTATGGTTCTAGGCTAGTAAATAAATTACTTATAAACACTGAACTAGCCGGAACTTCCACTTCATACTTACAGAATATTCTTGCGTTAATATGTGGTCTGTCTATATATATATATAGGTCATAAACCAGGAATCACTAGACAATTGCTTTATCCTAGTGTGGGTTTCGTCAGAAGTGCTTCTACGACGAAATTGGTGACCAAACCCAGAACATACAGCTCTCGTATTGAATGTATAACCTTTAAACTGGTGAATTCGTATCCAGTACTTCAGTTGTTTTTGATGAATGATTATCTTTTCAATAGTTGAGATCATGAGTCAATTGGAGCTAGATCACCATAGAAAACCTGGAAGCACTGGACGGCCATTCCGTCCCATTGTGGGACTCCTCGATAGTGCTCATCCACGATCTCGCCTCGCGAGGCTCGAACCCAAGACCTATCAGTCTCGCGCGCGAGCGCTTAACCACTAGACCACTGAGCTGGCCGGCATCCAACAGTATTAAGGTCTAACTTCAACTAATTCACGTAATTGGGCGACACCCCCACCATTGTCATCATTGAGTTACTATCTCATAACTGACCTTGTTGAACTCCACTGGTCACTGTTTCTCATTGGAACTCCAGGATATACATTTTGAAGCCAGTCACTAGTGAGCATATGTTATCTTACTAGAATCAGTTCGTATTAATAATCCTCCCCTAAAGCAAAATCATTTTTGTAATCAGTTTATTTGACAATTTTTTGGTCTGCTCTAAATGATCTTACACATAGTCACATCCAAATTTACAACACTGATCAATTTTCAAAGTGTTATGTACAAATAAGCAAATGAAATACTTTTTGGTTAATTTTAAATGTCCAATATCATATCCGTCACATGTGTAAGTAGATTGAGAGAAAAAAGTGTTTATTCTATTTTTCAGAGAAAATTGTTGTTGCTAGACAACAACTATTTATTTATTTAAACACATAAATATTGGTACAAAGGGGCACCGAATATCTATGCACCATACAAGTCACTTGATTCATATGTGCACTATGATACAGCCCAGTTGACCAAATTGAAGCAGACCGAAAAAGACAAAAGTTACAATAGTAATTTAAGTTATAGGGCAAATTAAAGATATTGAATATTATAAGCTGATGGATGAATGAAAATGTTATTAGTAAACAATTAAGTAGTAGAAATTTATAGACAACTTCAGAAACTGATCACTGTAAAACCTGGAACTTGCTGGCGGTTAGTGTGGTATACGACTTTGGTACTCGAATGTGGAGGTCATCCACGTCGCAATTCGAAAAGGCAGAAGAAAACAGGGAAAGGGTTTGCTAAAGCAAGTGTGAAAAATGTACAGAGAAACAAGTGTGTTCATAGTTTTTGATGTAGACTGTGATATCAACATAATCCAGCCAATATACAAGCAGAAATTTTGTATAACTGTTCAATTACAACATGCCGCTTCAATATTTTAGAAAATTGTCGGAATGTTATTAACTGGAAACAATTTGAATCTTTTAGAGTCTGAAGAGGCCTCGTCACGCCTCCTGGAAACCTTCCTAACATCTCCTAGAAATGGAGTTCCCGGAATATGATTTCCTGTCCAAGTCGAGTTTTAACCTCGTCACTGTGTTCCGTTTGAAATTCACATCCCGTGATGGCTTAGTTCTTTTGCTTCCTTGATCATTAGAGCTCCTTTGAAAAGTCCACGATTATGTCAGGTGGAAATCCGTCTTGCATGATTACTATCCTCATCCCTGCGCATCTGATTTGCATGTATTATATGTGTGGCATCGATTCCCCGGACTAAGTATACTACTTTGCCGATTTTTCGTTCAACTGTATAAGTTTTCCAATTGTTGTTGCCTTGATGATTTAAATAATACTTCTACCGGAAAGCTGCGAGTAGGCTCGTTTTAGTTCTGTCTGTTTGTGGCAGTGACAGCATACTGTTGAAGATAACTCGAAGTTTTCTTTCCAATATACACGCAGCTAAAGACTTCTGACATAAAAGGATTAGGAGTAGCTCGATGGGACACAAAAGAATTATTTGTTAACTGTATCGGTGTTCCACCTCTTTCTCGCTTCATCAATACCTTTTTTTGTAATAGGAAAGTCTAACTCTAACCTTATAATTCACATCGACTTTGATATTTTCAATTGACTTACATCATTGTATATTGGAACAGCATACTTATTCATTTTTTGAATGAAGAAAATGTACAACCAATATGAAAAGACAATAGATTACACTATCGATGAGATAACATATAGACATGATATATGATAGTTGGGAGAAAGTTACGGGCGACCGAACCAAAAACGTGGCACCAATCCTTGAAGTCACTAACTTCTAGTCTGAGCCATGTTGGTAGATGCAGACTAATTGGTTGGGATGCACGCGACTATCATAACCAGTGGTTGGAGACTGGGTGACATTGCTCAGAATCGATTACAATGGCGTAGGTGTATACACTATTTGTCTTCCTTTAAACCATGAGATTAAAATCGCTTTATATCTTCCTTTCTGTACTATATCCTTACATAAAATCTTTCCATTATATATTATACCATTGAGTTAACTGCTTCTGTGAGTCCAGTGTTCGTCTTGCTGTGCTAATAAGGTGCGGCAACTTAGACCGATGCATATATATATATATATATATATATATATATATATATATATATATGCATGCCTGGTTCTACCTTGTAACTCACTGACTGATATGATGTATTCAAGATTTTGTACATGTGATTACTCATATTGTGGTGCGTGCTACTTATATCGATGTAAGTAGTATAGAACGCGAGTTAAAAACGCAATGTCTGGCAACAGAAGATGGGGAAAGATCAAGAAAGGAAGAGCGACAACAAGATGCAGTTTGTAAGAAAACGCATGAACAATGAAATGTGAGACAATTGATTGATGTTTGCAACAAGAACAGTCCGGTTTGATATGATGGAATGATATTTTGCAAATTAACGACTTACTATTTGGATTTTCTATTTTACCAAATAACTCTGTAATTGTGTGCTAAATACAATTCGGTTGTCCTCACCTGTGTTCTCCTCCACTATATTTGGTGTCGCTGCCAACCAGGAGGGGAGCTGTTCTGTGGACGCCGTTGCGGTCTGGAGCTGAGGTGCTGGTTGGGGCAGTCTGGTGCGGAGAGGTGGCGTCGAGTGGAGTGTTCTGGTAAGGCGGCATTGGCTGTAGCGAGTGGGACGTTCGATTGTCCCAACCAGTGTTCTGTTCACTACAATATTACTATGAGGATATTTCACTTTAGTTCATAGGAAAGATATCAATGCTTCAAAACTCTCTAGATCAACTTCATCTGTAAAATCCTAACTATATATTCTGTAGATGTGATCTAAGTCTTGTTTAAGGGGAAAAAATTGTCAGAATTTAATAACTAATACAAATTTATCTTAAGTACTCTATTCAAAACATCATTTATTTACTCTATTACATAATCAATAGTTTACACACCTTGATTCATTGTATCTGATAAACTGAAATCCTCTTAGTTGTTAAACTCGAGCAAATGGTTACTTTCAGGGGTATAAAAAGAATCTAAAGAAATATTTGAGCTATTTATCAACTGATACATTAAGATAACACATATTTCAATGCATTTATTAAAGTATAGTTTAGATATGGTAACTAAATGCTTCAAATACATGGAAGTCGATAAGTGGTTGTTTGTGACGGAACTATCGAGTTTAGAATGTATTCCGCGATCATCTACTTTAATGCGCTAGTCAAATTGGAATACAAGTATAGTATAGGGTAGCTCATACATAATTCAGATCAGAATAGGACATCAATTAATAAACATGTTTTCATCCGTCCCAGTGATTTTGTTGACAGCCGTTCTATTCATATTTATCAGTTAGGTCATAATACATAAACATACAGTAAATCAATTACATCTACATCACTATTAAGCATTAATTTTCTGTGTGGTCAATGAGGGTAAGATACGATTGATCATTGAGTGTGGATAGATAGACAATCAGTTAACAGATTAGTGTATGAATTCCTTCCTATTATTGACTTCGACTTAGGACTTTACCAAGTGTAGCCTGTTTGAAATTGTGTTAAATGAAATCTTGTGTGGCATATAGTCTAATTCTTGATATTTGGTAAAACATGTGTAGCGTATTAATCTAGCAACCAGTTTCATGGTAATATAAATTCGTGCCAAGTCGTATTATCACATTGTAATAGTATATCGTGGTAAATGAGAACATTTGCATTCTACCGTTATATTGTAACGAACGAAAACTAAGGTACGGTAAACCACTTAACAGATTTCTTGCAGAATTACCCAATGCCTTTGTAAAATATGAAAGTTATACATACTTCATGATTCTTCTAATCCTGTCATTATTCCAAATGTTCTTTGTTTTCCACCTTGTTCGCTTCAATTCGATCCTATGCTGACAGGCATTCTACCTCAGATTGTTGCTACATACTATTTGTATCTGTCAGCATAAATAACATAACCCATAATATCATTCACGTAACAAACTGCAATAAATTAGACAATCACTGGGATTCAGGAAGCAATCGATAGCTGTTTCATCTTCGTATGCTACCTCACCAAAGGTCGAATTCAAGGCGTTCAGATCCTGAACGTACACTTCTGAAGAATCCTACAAGAGGACGAAACAAGTGTCTCAGTGCTTTTTAGTTTTCAAAGTTTGTTTAAATAAGATCTATCCATAGGTGTGAACTATAGAAAACATAACAATCTTTACAAACCTCTCATATCAATATCTGCTAGCTAATAATAAATATACAGAGCGTACATAAAAAAAGAATAAGGGATAAAAAAATGGATTTCCTATTCGAACTGTAATCATCCCGTCCCGCCCCCCCCCAAAACATTCATCACACAATGTATTACATAAAAAGAAATAATATAACAATGTTTTAACATTAAATGCTCCGGTTAATAGGGTACACTTAATAATGGGACGATGAGTAACATATAGTAATTAGGATGGAATAATTTAACAAATGAATATTCACTGAGAGTTTGAAATATAGTAAGGTTAATACTACTACTACTACTATTAATAGTAATAATGATAACAGGGATAACAATGGTAAGAGTAATTTGATTTAATGTTAATAACAAAGCAGAATCAACTATTCTCCTTGAACAATATTCTCTTCGTTCGAAGTAGACAATTCAGGAGGATTAGTATCAGTAATTGATGGGCTAGAAACAGACGGAACAGGAACATTATTATCATCTGATAGTAAGCTTGCAACAGTACATGCATTAACTTCAGTAGAAGGTGGTGCATGATGTTTGGATGATTCAAAAAATACCACTTCTTCACTGACTGAATCAATAGGTTGGGTAATTTTAGAGCTTGTAGTAACAACCGCCAAAGAAGGATCTGAATGAGTTACAACATTTTGTGCAACTGTTACGGTGATATTAGGTACAGGCGTATCATTCGATGGTTCAATAATTTGACGAACAGTGTGTGGTTCCGATGTAATAGGATAGACAGATTCTGACCAAGAATCACAAGTTGTTTCTGTTTGCGGTAGTGTATTAGAGGCTGGCTGTGTTGTTGTTGTTGTCACCGTGGTGATCGTCGTCATCGGTGGTTGTGCTTGACACTCATCACGTGGATGATGTTGAATAAGTTGAGTAGGTGTCGGAGAAATATGTCCACCAGATGATAGTTGTTGATTTGGAGAAGGCAAAGCAGACGGAGTTGTTGTTGTTGTGATTGTCCCATAATTTGATGATGGATAAACTGTTAGATTTGTAGAGGTAGAATTTAAAACCGATCTTGGATCATTAGAAATTGGTGCAGTTTGTGCTGGATAATTACTACTAGTTGGTTGAATAACATGAGGTCCTGGTTGCATTGGAGGATTAGAGTGTAGGACTGGATTCATTACTACTGAACAAGAACCTTGAGTACCAGAATAGGGAGGTTGTAAAGGATTTTGTGGCTGCTGTAGTAGTTGTTGTTGTTGTTGGGGTAAAACGACGTTACTACTTTGTTGCTGTTGTTGTTGTTGTTGATGATGATGATGCATTAAAGCTCTGGCACGATTCTCCATTGTTTTAATCACTTCCATATGAAATGCTTGACGTTCTTGTAATAATTGTTGACGCATTTGCTCAATCATTTCATATTCACGTTCCATGATACTTTCTAATTCCTAATTAAATAGAATATAAATTAGACGGTAATGGGAAACGCAAGGATAGAATGCATAGTACAATTTCATAATACCTTCTCACCACTAGATATCAAAGATAAATTCGCTTTTACAGTTAATGGATTATTTAGGAGTGACCAATAATAAGATGTATGTCAATCCATTCTTTAATCCTGATTGAAATCTATCGATCAATTTGCAATATGACCACTAGTCTAAGTGAATCGACAATGCGTGCACTATGTTGAGCTGTAAAGTAGTAGTTGAAGATAATCGTGCTATTTGTTACTCGTTAGCTCACTGGTAACGTCTTTGAATGCGAAGCTGAGTGATACAGGTTAGAGTCCGCCAAGGATCATATCAATTCTCTTGAGATTACAGATATATCTGGTCAATAAAAATTATTTATTGCTTCTGGGATAATATTAGCAATTACTACTGAGTAATTGACTAACAAACCACTGGAAACCAGGAAGCATTAGATAGTTGTGTTTTTATTAGCATATAACAGTGAGCATCTATGACTAGGGTTTCCTGGTTTTGAACAGTTTTCTTTAATCAAGGTTAATTTGTGATGTAAAACTTAACAAACTCTTACACTAATAGTTATTCTGTAGGTCATATTGATGTACAAGGTCTTGGAATATCGTTCAGTTAATTATCATATATTCTATCCTAGTTTTCTGTATTAAACAATACTATAATAATAATAATAATAATAAATTAGTCGTGATATGTTTTATCAATCAGTCATCAACAACGTCGAACTTTGTACGTACGTACATCAGTTCGAGTTGCCATACCACATTAGCACACAGATACAACTGTCAATTCAAATCACATAATGGTAGAGGTAGTAGGATTATAAGCAGTGATCAGAAAGATTAGAGTTTGAAGACGTATAATCTAGTGGAACAAATTTAGAAAGAGAGAAAAAAAGTGACATGAAGAATTCAGAAGATTAGAATTTGGGAGAACACAAAGAGTGGATGCACCTGCACTATTGCGAATGATTTTGAGCCATGTCATTTAAGGTCTCTAACCATCGGTTGCTATCATCTCGCGGATCCCAACCAGGTAGTCTACACCTATCAACATGGCTCAGTCCACTTGTCAGTGACTTCATGAATTTGTGCCATGTTTTGGTTTGGCCACCTCTAGTTTTCTTCCATCCTACTCCTACACCATAAAGCATCGCACATCGGTGGTTGGACATACGTAACACGTGTCCCAGCCATCTCAACTGATGAAGTTTAATTACTCCATCAATTGATTTGCCATCCTTACCTAGTACCTGTTTCCTAACAACTGCATTAATTACCCGTTGGTCCCACGATATATGAGCAATGTTTCGAAGACACCTATGATCAAATACTAGTAACCTACGAATATCCTCTACTATTACCGACCATGTTTCACAGCCATAAAGTAAGACGGAACGAACTGCTGCGCAGTAAATCCGTCCTTAAGTTAGTAGACGGATATCTCGCCTACACCATAAATGACGCAAGTCAGCAAAAGCTAGTCGAGCTCTCTGTATCCGTGCTGAGATTTCGTCACACATCAGACCACAAGTGCTGATGAGACTGCCACGATAAGTGAAGCGGTCGACACGTTGATATCTCAGTGAAGATTAAATTATGAATAACTTCTAAGAACTATTTATAGACTAATATAATATTTATATTCTTGTCATATGACTGTTAAGTGTATGTATATTCATATTCCCTTCATGGTAAGCTTTTATTTGACCTATTGGTTACAGTTATATGATTTACTAGTCTTAATTTCTCCTCAATCTATTAGTCACAGTTACTCACAATTGCAGCCACTTTTTGGTTTGAACTTGTACAAACGTTATTTTCTATTTTATAGTGTGATATGGTTTGATTTTACTTCTATATAAACTAAGTAAGTTTGAAATATATAATTCGATATAACGGAGACTGAGATTGACGTTCTGGACTGAATCGGCTGGGTTAGACAAGAAACTGCTATCTGAAGGACCAATAAGAACTCTAGGCTGCTCGTATTGGTTTATGCATCATTGGTTCGGTCAATAAGTAATTGACTTTAATTTGTCATTGTATCGCGTGATATATAATAACACGGCACAAGGGTCATAAGTTATGACACTTGGAGAAACTGTATCTATAATTAGTCTACAAGAGGTTTTGGTATCTGTGTAATTATGCCACAGAGCTGAGATGTACTGTTTTGTTTGTGTAAAAATTTGAAATGGTGTCCGGTTCTCTTGAAAATCATCCTCTCGTCGGATATATTTATGAATTGTAAATAGTGATGTAGTAGGGTTACTAGTGGTTAAGGTGTTCAAATGTCAACCATTAAATTTCAGGTTCAAGATCTGTTCCACTGGTGTACTTTGGTTTAGGCAACTGACTAGGTATTCGTGAGTGGATAACAATAGTAACAAAAAAAACTAATCAAATCTTACCTGAATTTGTTTAAGTTTTATATCGAGTTTTTTCAACTGGGTTTCAACTAATTGAGCGACTAAACCTTTTATACGTTTTTCTTCAACACTGGCTAAATGACGTGCTTTAATAGCTGCAGCAGCTAATGCACATGCTGCAGCTGTACCTAAACTATTCGGATTCGGTGGTAATGAAGATGAAGACGATAATGATGAGGTGTTAGTGACTAATTTTTCATTAGATACTTGTTCATTAGTTGATTTTCCCATTTGTTGTGTAGTAGAAGAATCTATAACAGACTTAGTGAGTTTTTCTTGTTCAATTGTGTCCTTTAATTGTTCATCAGATGATTTTGTTTGAATTCTGTCACTGCCAACAACTTCAGCAGTAGCGACAGGAGTCTCATCCATTACTGTAGGCGGTGTCTGATTCACAACAGTTGAATCCTGTTGTTGTTCGTCAATTGTCACCTGCTCAGTTTTACTGCTGTCACTTTCTACATTTTCCTCCATTTTATATTTCTCCAACTTTGTTGTTACTTCATTGTTATTAATATTATAATCATCGTCACCGTGTTTATCACGATTTTCAGTGACTTTACTTTCATTTGTGGTGTCGTCAATGGGAACAGCTGTTATTGTTGTGTCCATTGGAACGGTTTCCTAGAAAATAGGTGAGAAGTAACAAGACAAAAATATACACACTACAATGTGATAATAATAACAATAATGCAATAAGGAGAATATAATGCATATTGACATTATTTAATACGGGCTAAGAGAATCAATAATATTATTGTGTCATTTATCAAATGAATTAAACATAATATGCTGCCAAATGCCCTGTCACGGTCGAGGGTGGAGAGAGTCTACTCTCCCTTTCGAAATGCTCTCATATAGCCATGTGTATACGGCCACTATCAGGGAAGTCATACTCACTTGCTTCTCGTGAACATTACTGTTGTTTACAAAGTTGAAAAGATGAAAAGCGAATGTCCGGTGCTTTAACCGGGTTGGTGGATATACAGAGCCCACCTAGGGGAGTTGGAAAACCCTGATTCCAAACCAATGGTGCACATGAGCCCCAGTATCCTGAGGGAACAAATGACGTATGAACCAATCGTTGATTACCGGCTTCCATGGGACTGCATCTCCTTACGTTGCTCCACTGCCTTGTGGATCAGACCTTCAGGTCGAGGGCTCGGGGAGTGGCCCCCTAAGAAAACCACCTGATTCGGTTTGGGCACCCGAGCAGTATCACAGCCCTCACACATATCGAATGAGATTTGTGTGGCGCATATATATTTGGTGCCCTCTTGTACCAATATCTATGTGTTAAAATAAATAAATAATAATAAATAATGTATAAAATAGAAATAACTTTTAATTAGACTTAATAATGATTAATTTAGTTTACTTTATGATTAGTTGTTTCTTTTATTATATCATTATCAATTGACATTTGTTCATTACCAACTACTGATAATTTCTCTGTTGTAATTGATTGTGTAGATGATTTACATAATTTTTCTGATTCCATTAATTGATTATTACCACCAACTTCATCTAAACCAAATTTTTGTGGATCAATTTGATGACCTAATTTTACTGCATTTTCAACACGTGCTTTATGTTCACGTAATAGACCAGCTGGTACTTCATCACGCATTTTAGCATATTCTATAAGTGCTGCTTGAGCTGCCGCTGATGCTACACGTGGATCAACAGCAGCGGCTAAAAATGCTACAGTTGATAGGATAGGATTAGCAGCTTTTGAAAAAGGCAATGTAGGATGATTGGAATTTGCTAATGATGTTAAATTTAATATAGGATCTGAACCTTCTAAATAAGCATCTTCAATAGGTAGACGTAGAAAATGAAGAATACATTCTTCTTGTGTACGACTTCCTACATGTTCAGCAACCTGCAAAAGATGAAATACAATGTATTTTAACGAATCTACAGTTATGTGTAAATCGTTAAATTAACATCGAAATTCCTGAGAATAATGGAAGTATATATATGAAGGAAACTTTGTACTGGAGAGACTAAACACAGGTGAACTAATACTTGTCTAGAGAATAAATGCATACAACTTATTAGGTTTGCACACCAGGCAATGAGGTTCCTGTTAAAATCTAAGTAGATAACGTCTTATGTTGGGTTTTCTTACTTTGGTGGTACATATGATCAAGTCAAATTGATACAGACAACATTAGCATAGCAAGAAGGAGATGCAAAATCGTGAATGTTTTATATTTAGCCTTAAAATGTCCTGGTACAGGCAGGACTAGTGTTGTAATTTTCTCTTATTATGGCCCAGCTATTCCTATTGCTTAGTAATCTTGGACACCAATTCACTCGACAAGTCCTCAAATCAGAACATGGTTGAACAGGAACGAAATTATATTCCAACTAACAAGGGTAGATGGAAGCTAAACGCACAATAAGAGAAACGTTAGTATATCTATGATTTTTAAATGAGAATATTCTAAAGTCTTCTCCAAGTATCGACTAGCGCAGCAACACAATCGTACACGGAACGTGCTTTAATCCAATCTGTATCCCGCTAACAATTAGAAAGAGCCTGCTCTGCTTCCCAAAAAGCTTTCATATGGTCACACCTTTATCTCCTCTCCCAGAGAATTCCTCCTCATTGGTGGGTTTATGAAAATCAGAGAAAGAAAAGAAATATATAGCGCTTGAATCGGGTTGGTGGATATAGAAAGTTCACTTGGGAAACTAAGAAATCCTTGGTTACAAAGACTATGATCCTAAGAGAATAAATGGAGTGTGAACATGTTTCTGATCACCAGCTATCATTATGGATGGTATCTCCTGACGTTGCTCCATTGCTTTGTGAATCAGACTTATTAAGTTAAAGATCCAGAGAACAAATTTCTAAGGAAAACGTCAGGTCTGATTTGAGCACTTGGGCAACATTCTACCCTACACCACTTTGGTATGCAAGATATTTTCTTTATTCCGAAAAAAAAAGAAAATGAAACCCATCTAAAGAAGATTTCGAAGAAATTTCATTGAAATATTAAACTTACCTTATTCCAATCATCCCGATAAAGTTCTAAAGCTTCTAATAACAATAGAGTTTCTTGATCACTCCAACCACTTTGTGTAGCACCTTTCATAAGTTTGTTATTAACAATTACCGACTGTGATGTTGCATCTAAATTAGTTGTAGAAGGTTGGCTACGACTATCCGTAGAATTTAAACAAGTAGTTTTTGCAATGCTTGCATTAGTGAGATATTGATCTGTACGTAAATTTGGATCACCGATAATTGGTTGTTTATTTAAAGGTTGTGTACTATTAGTAATACATATTCCAGAACTGACAGTTGTTACAGAAGCAGGAATTGTAGAATTTAACGTCGTTGTTGCGTTCGCACATTCGGTTCCCTTTGCAAAGAAAAGATATAATGTTTGAATATCTAACTGAATTCAATATATATGCACAAGTTTATAGATGATCATCTATCGATGAAATTAAGGTATTTCGGGTAGGACAGACAGCAGTATTGGTGTAGAGATACAATGTATTTGGTAGAAAAATTAATGCTTGTCAAAATTAAGTAGTCTGCATATTATCTTTAGTGAAAGCAAATTCTAATTTGTTACTTAAGTAATATATTCAAACTTTTTCTAGAAAAAATTCAACAAACTCATTGTGTATAGAATTAATCAATGCTATAAATTACTTCTGACAGATTGACACAGTGCTCATTGTGCTACAATGTGGTTATGATAAACCACAAATCAAAACACAGAATATGTCAGAGTTATGAATGATTTACACTTGACATAATGGTAAGAATTGATATAACCAATAAGTCAGAAATTCTGGATTTAGATGTAGAGTACTGGATGATAAAACCTAGTGATTAAAATACATAGTGATAAATAGATTCAAACAATGTTTCATTCACTTTACTGTGAACAATCTGGTAATATATCATGAGGTACTGTACAAATAGGATAACACAAGGTTAAATATACTTGGTGTATGAGCTATCTGATTGAATGAAGGTGAACGAACTTGGTAGTAAACCTGACCTAATTTAAGTAACTTGTACATTTTTTAAAGTCAAAACCTAGTTTCTACCTTCACTCACCAAGTTCAACGCCTTGTATACATTAACATATAGGATGACATTGGTACTAATCTATTCCCAAATGCCCTGGTATTGCTGAGAGTGGGGTGGGCCCGCCCTCTCTCTCCAAATGCTCTCACATGGCCACGCGTATGCAGCCTCTGCCAGGGAAGTCCTACTCACTGCATTCTCGTGGCGTTACTGTTATTTACGAAAATGAGAGGACGAAAAGCGAATGTCCGGCGCTTTAACCGGATCTCAAACCGATGGTGCACATGGGCTCCATTATCCTAAAGGAACAAATGGTGTATTAACCAATCGTTGGTCACCAAGGGAATGCATCTCGTCACGATGCTCCACTGCCTTGTGCATCAGACCTTTAGGTCGAAGGCTCCGGGTGTGGTCAGTCAGTCAGCTACAACGTAGGACCAGGCACATGTATGCATCGGCCCAGGTTGCCATACCTCATTAGCACAGCAAGATGAACACCGGATTCATAGGAGTGGTTAGGTCAAAGGTGGTAATATATAGGAGAAAGATTGCAATAAGGATATAGTATAGGAAGAAAGAATTAGTTCGTAGAAAGAAAGATGTGAAGTGATCTTAATCTCTTAGTTTAAGAGAAGACAGAGAGTGTATACACCGACGCCATTGTGATCGATTCTGAGCCATGTCACCAAGGGTCTCCAACCATTGGTTACGAAAGTCACGCGGACCCCAACCAAGTAGTCTGCATCTACCAACATGGCTCAGACTAGAAGTTAGTGACTTCAGGCACTGATGCCACGTTTTGGTTTGGCCGCCCCTAACTTTCTTCCAACCATCCCCTACACCGGTTAGCATTGCACGTCGCGGTAATCGGTGTTCAGGCATACGTAATACGTGGCCCAACCATCTCAGTCGATGAAGATTCATAACCTCATCAACTGATTTACCATCATTCCCTAATACCCTGCGTCTAACCTCACTATTACTTACCCGGTGATCCCAGCAGATGCCAGCAATATTTCTAAGGCATCTGTGGTCAAATACTAGTAGCTTACGGGTGTCTTCTACTCTTAAGGGCCATGTTTCGCTGCCGTAAATTAAAACAGAACGGACAGCCGCGCAGTATACTCGTCCTTTTATTGATAGACGGATATCTCGCCTCCGCCAAAGGTGACGTAAGTTGGCAAAAGCCAAACGAGCTTTACGAATCCGTGCTGAGATTTCGTCAGACACCAACCCATTAGGGCTGATCAGACTTCCAAGATAAGTGAAGTTGTCAACGCGTTCGACTACTTCACTCCCTATCCTTAGTTCAGGTGTTGACGCAGACCAGTCCTGAAGCAACAACTTGCATTTAGAGGGAGAGAAGCGCATCCCAAACATTCTGGCATTGTTGCTTAGTGCTACCAGAAGACTCTGCATTTTGTCAGCGTCTTCACCAAACAGGACTATGTCATCTGCATATTCTAAGTCGATAAGTGGACCTCCTGGAAGGAGATCAATACCCGAGAATTCAGTCGACGAGAGTGTTATTTCCATCAATAGGTCTATGATGAAGTTAAACAAAAATGGAGAAAGTGGGCAGCCTTGACGGACACCACTTGAGGTTGTAAAGGTAGATGACAGTTCGCCATAAGCCCTGACTCGACTAGTAGTGTTCGAGTAAAGAGCCTTCACAAGGTTTATGTACTTCTGAGGTACGCCTTTCAATGACAGACACTGCCACAGAGTCTCGCGGTCTACAGAGTCAAATGCTGCTTTTAAGTCAAGAAAGACCACCATCGTCGGACGCCGATAGGTATGCCTGTGTTCTAGAACCTGACGAATGGTGAATATGTGGTCGATGCAGCCACGACCAGGTCTAAAGCCAGCTTGGTTCTCTCGTGTTTGTAGTTCACGAGTCTTAGTTAGGCGTTTGATAATTATCGAGGCCAGTATTTTAGATACTATGTTTGTTAAACTAATCCCTCTGTGGTTGTCACAGGATGATTTTGACCCTTTCTTATATATTGGGACGATAAGTGATTGCGACCAGTCAGATGGGATAACGTCTAATTCCCAGATCTTAGCTAAAATATTAGTCAACCTAATCGCTAAAATTGGACCACCATCCTTAAAGACCTCTGGAGCCAATCCATCTGGACCAGCTGCCCTTCCTCGTTTCAGATTAACTATAGCCTTCTCAACTTCAGCAAGAGTTGGGGGACCTACTTCAATGTTCCATTCACTCTGTCTGGGAATGGAGGGTAGTTGTAGAGTAGCTGAAGGCCAGCTGAACTGTTCTCTAAAATGTTCCGCCCATCGTTCTAAACGTCTGGACTGGGAGCAGATGAGAGTATCATCTTTTTCCGAAATAATCTCACTTACACTTGACTTATTAGTTCCAGTTTCTTTTATTAGTCTGTAAAGCTGTCTTGTGTTCCCTATAGTCGCCGCCTTTTCCATCTCTTTTGCTTTCGTTACCCACCACTGCTCACGGTCGTTCCTTAGACTTTTTCTTAACCTAGATCTGATTTGTTTACGCTCTTCATCATGTTCAGAACCTGATGGGACGAGTTTGCGAGAATCCATCAGTGTGACAGACCTTGAAGAAATCCACTGGTTCCTTGTAACTCTGTGGTTTAAGTCACTAACAGATGTCACTGCTGTTTCCACAGCTGCTTGTATGTCCTTCCAAGCAACATCTGGGTCAGCCTCGTCTTCACAACTAACTAAGTGTGACCTCAGTTGTTCCTGGAACCTACTTTTGGTTTTCTCGTTACTCAACTCAGTTCTAATGGGTCTTTTTAATGTGGCTTTTTTGCGTCCATTGAGGCGCAAGCAGATGCGTGCCCGTATTAGGGCATGGTCGGAGTCCAAGCAGGTGCTCCAGAATGAACGACAATCTTCTACCGACCCTCTCCAACGATGACTGATGGCAATATGGTCTATTTGAGTCCATCGTTGGTTTGGTGTAGGGGGTCGCCATGTTAGACGATGTCTCTCCTTATGCTTAAAATTTGTGTTTGCTAAAAATAAACGATTGTCTGAGCATAGCTGCAGCAGACGATCACCATTATCTGTTCGCTGTGTCGGAATACTAAAATATCCACCTAAATGCCTTTCTGTTTGGTTTAAACTGCCTATCTGAGCATTAAAATCACCTGCTACGAGTACTATGTCTGAGCGTTTAGCTTTCTGAAGAAGTTCGGATAGCTTTCTGTAAAATTCATCTTTCACTTCATCTGAGCTGCAGTCAGTGGGAGCGTAGGCAGAAACGACAAAAAGGCAACGACGTGTGTCCCTATCCTTCCGAGTTCTTACGTAGCCGTTCAGCCGAACAGCACATAGACGACTGTTGACGGGGATCCACTCTAGCAGTGCTTGTTCGGCCCTTATGCTTAGTGCTATGCCTACACCTGCCAGTCCACGAGAACTTGCCATCGGGTCACCGGACACACGAAGGGTGTATCTCGTTGGCTCTCCGTCTTGCCGAGGTGAGGTCAAGTGAATGACCACACTGGAATCCTGTATGCGTGTTTCGGAGACACAGCATACATCAATGGAAAGAGACTCTAGGGTTTTAGCCAAGGAAGCCTGCTGACCGATTTGACATAGGGTGCGTACGTTGAAGGCTCCAATGTGTAGTTTGGAGCGAGGTTTCAGTAGACCTGGGACAGTGTTTTGCGCACTAGAATCGTTGGCTACGGTGACACTTGAGGTGGAAGCCGAGAGAGGAAATACAGAGTTGAAAGTCGATGTAGGAGGAATAATAGGAATTGAAGAAGGAGGTTGATTATGAATACAGTGGACTTGAGTGCTGTTAGAAGTATGAGGGCGGTTATCACTTCCCGGTTGCCCACACCGTGGAAGGGTTGTTCTGGAGGTACCTGAAAAGGAAATTGGATTAAAGGTGGTCTTAGTGAACTGAGAGCGTGACCGCAGTGCCCAAGGGACAACTGCTTGAGGTCGGTCACACACGACCTTGTTATGGGTAATTTTTGTGTTAGCTCCGTACTTATTGAGACCTTACCGCCGGAGACGGATATCCGTGGGATAAGGCGAGGTGTGCATTTTTAGGGTCGACCTTTTCTAACCCCACCCCTCCTTGTGGGAAGGCAGCATCGCTGTCATGCTGGTTGTCTGAAGGAAACACCTTACTGCTGTCACACCTCTGTACAGTCAGCAGTACGACTTCGCCTTCGGACCTTGGGTTTGTTGCTTTTAGTCTTACCGCTCTTCAACCGACCTGTCTGACATGGTAGGACCTTGAGGAACGGTTGTTCCAGCCAGTATAGCTCGGTTGCTTCATCACGATAGGCAAGCCCGACCACCACGTCAAGGTAGCAACAACGGTCGGGCCCCCTAAGAAAACCACCTGCTTCGGTTTGGGCACCCGGGCAGTATCGCAGCCCACACACACACAAATATGGTGCGGCGCATATATATTTGGTGCCCTCTTGTACAAATATTTATGTGTTGAAATAAATAAATAATCAGTGTTTTGCCTATCAAAGTACTCAATTTTTAGCTGCTAAATAACGTTTTTGAGTTCAGCTTGACTTAACTCGATAAGACAAACTGGGTAAGGTTATTAAAATTGCAATTTGAAATGAAGTACACAAATAAGTATTTGGATATGAATGAATTGCATGAAAATCTCCAACCCGCCCCCTTCCTTAAAAAAAAATAAAACAATTTCTAACTTAATTTATTTTGAATTGTTTGTTTGAACCTTCCTATTGATGTTTAGGACTAAAATTGATCAGTCTCTTATCGGCATACATGCATCTAGTGTAGAATGCCTCGATATTGCCTTAAGTCACAAGCATTGTGAGCAATGGTTAGTAGAGGAATCCAGGACGCACGTCACCTTGTCTTATTTGGGACTCATCATCTGGATGTACCTGCATCACAGAGTGGATGTTCACTCCGGGACCCGAACCAGTACTGTCTGCTTCCACAGTCACTGTTTACGGGATAACGTACTATCTGATAATAGAGTGGATATGTAAAAAAAGATAAACATTATTGTTATAAAGTACTAATTGTACTATTTTGTTGATATTCTCTTTAGGTTGTATCAACATGAAACTTCCAAGTTTTCAATAGTGGTGGTCTAGCCTAGATTGACTTGTGGATTCAAGTGTTAAAATAAGAAATTTACAAAAAGTATTTATTAATATACATACTTGCAATTCTTGTTTAGGTATATTATTACTGATTAATGAGGTAGTAGTATCATTACTATTACCGTCATTATTAGTATTAGATTGCATTTTATACGGATCTAATTGATTCCCGTCAGTTGAAGTCGTCGTAGTAGTAGTAGCAGCAGTAATATTACTACCGTTATCAATAGTACTACTATTATTATTAGTAGTAATAGGTGGAATTATTGAATTTGTTCCAGCTAAATTTTGTGTACCAATAGGTTGTAGACCACTAGCACTATCAGCTAATATATGAAAATGTGCAGTGCTTGGTGGTCCTAAACTAGCAGCTACCGCAAGACGAGCAGCTTCTGATGAATTATTACCAGCAGTATTAGTAGTAGTGGTAGTAGCACCAATAGTAGTACTAGAAGTACCATTTAAATTATTGATTCCATTTGATGATGATGAATTTGTTATTGTTGTTAAGGGTGCAGTAACTTGATAATTAATTAAACCCCATTGTTCTAAAAATGCATGAACTCTAAGAATTGAACAAACATCACCAGTGAGATTTCTTCGACAAGCTGTAAATGTAAGATATTCCTTTAAAAAAAAAGAAGACAACATAATACAATTGAAAATTATAATTATTTAATGAATATTCTATTGAATGAAAAAGGTTATTTAGACAAAACAAACACATACACACATTAACAATCTATCCGGAAATGATAAAACGATGTTTTATGAGGACAAGAGATAGGATACTTTTGTTTGTGAGTTTGTAGCGCATCCATTTCTCAATTAAGCGATTTTTGTGTGAACATTTTTACATTCACTTAGTGAATGATAGCTCCATTAAAAGAGAATAATTTTCAGTATGTTGTTGTGGAGATTGTTGAGTTTTTTAATTGAGATAATGAATGGATCGTCATTGAAAATCTGGAAGCACTGGATGGTTGTTTCGTCGTGGAATGGGATTGCTCAGCAATGCGCATCCAAGATTCCGCATGTGGGGTTTCGACCTAGGACTGGAGACTCTTGGTGACACGGCTAAGAATCGATCACAATGGCGTCGGTGTATACACTCTCTGTCTTCCCTTAAACTAAGAGATTAAAATCGCTTCATATCTTTCTTTCTACGGACTAATTCTTTCTTCTTGTATCATATCCTTATTGCAATATTTCTTTTATATATTACCACCTCTGAATTAACTACTTTTATGAACCCGGTGTCCATCTTGTTGTACTAATGTGGTATGGCAACTTGGACCGATGTATATATGTGCCTGGTCCTACGTTGTAGCTGATTGACTGACATTTAATCACTTTTGGTTGACATCTGTGCATCCCAAGCAAACTGCCTCGATAATGTCACTGTGAAATAAGTTAGTGAATAATAGATGGAATGTGGCTAGCAGAGGAAAATAGGACGCACGTCACTTCGCCCTATTTGGAACTCGTCACCTGAATGTACATGTATCCCAGAGTTGATGTTCACTATAAGACTCGAACCTAGTACCGTTTGCTTCAAACATAATCGCGTTATCCAATTAGCTAATGAGTCCAGATAACCACTCAATTCCCCTGTTAAACACATTCCATATATTCTCTTTTTCTAAATATATACATATATAATTATGGTGTAACATAATGTAACGGGTAGAATGAACTGAAAAGGGAATTTCATCATTTCTGCTTAACAATATAAGTACTGTATATAATTCAACTTTGTTAACACAACTGATATAATTAATTGTATTCGACTGGGAATTCGGAATACGTATATTTACTCGCAATAGTGAACAACTTAAACAGCATAACTATTTATGAAAGAAATAACTTTAACTAGTAATTATGTATAACACAAACATCATGATGCAATCTTGAAGCATTAAGGAAAGCTGAACACAAAAGTGGGTGACAGTTCTGTGAACAAGTAACTATAATAGAGAGAAATCCAGTTTAAATAAGAACGTAATCAATTAACTCTCATAGATACATTTTAACGTTTATGCAGAATACAATGAAATCACAACAGCAATGCCATAAGATTTTATTTTTAACGATTTTTCATGATGTCCCAAACGAATGAGTAACTTGAGCGATCTCTAGAACTTCATCGGAGAAACTATGGTGAAACAATAAAAGCTGATCCAATAACACAACTACCATTCATTCATCTTTTCTGTTCTTCATAAAGTTTCAGAATCAACAGATAACGTATCTATGCAACTGTCTCAAAAGAGCAATAATAATAGCCTTATGATTTTCATAATATGTTGTCGACACAGCTTGGAAACAGCTGTCAGACATCCTTAACTAGAAGGCCAAGTTCTGCAGGTATAAAATGGAGCTGCCTGTATTACATCATTGAATACTTGATCTTTTATAAGTTTAATGCGCAGCGATTCACTCCGTCCTGCTTCATAAATGTGAAGCATAGCTGTTAACACTGAGGATATTCGTAAGTTAGTGACGCTTAACCACATATGTCTTAGAAGTATTCCTAGTGTATTTTGGGACCATTATGTGAGTAATATTGAGGTTAGAAATAGGGTACTAGGTTAACATGCCAAACAGGTTGATGAGGTAGTGAATCTTTATCTATTGAAATGGTTGAGACATGTATTATGTATAGCCAGCCACTGTCTATAAATATAAAACATATATTTTCTTGAGTCATGTCTTAGTTGTCTAATATTTTCAATCACTACTCATCCTGTCACTATTCTGGGATTTGGTCCCAAATAGGGTGAGGTGATGTGTGTCCTGGATTCCACTGCTAGCCACCATTCATTTTTGCTTTAAACCACTATATAACTCATAAGTGATCAAGTAGAGAAAAAAAACGAATACACATGTCGTTATTGACATTGTGTGAGAACGGTCCACGGGTGAGCTCCAGGAAGCTCTAAGAAGCTCAGGAAGAGCCAAAGATATTTCATCCAATCAACTTTGGAAGGATATTCCAGAATCACTAAGTGTAGCTTCCCTATTGGACGAATGCTAATAACCCCCTCTGTGCGGATCGGATAACTATAATGATGGTTTCGTTTTTATTAAAAACTATAAATACATGACAGTTTTGTACCATAATTAACACTATTTAAAATAAAATTCCTTTTGGCTGTCTCCTGTCTTCTCATTTACAACTTGGAAAGGTTCTAGTGTTCGAGTGCTCAAGTTATACGCGGTATATCAAGAATATAAGCTCCAGATATAACACATTGTCAACGTCTCGTAAATTTGTAAACTGCGAAAGTTGGACATATATCATTAAAACTATTTTACAACGGTACAGCTGATTATGATGTAAAATGTCTACAAACAAATTTATAATCAGTTTTATATAAATAAATCAAAACTATTAAATAAGATAAAAATTTACCTGAGGATTTAAACGATATGTATCAACCATAAAATTACGATAAGCCAAATAAACTTCCGGTGTTTTACTTTTATTTTGACCATTGAAAAATTCTGGTAATGCACGACGTTCAATTCCATGTATAGCATTATAATCAAACCAAGCTGAATAAGATGGTATCACTATACAATGAGCTTGTTCTGTTACACTTAAATCAGTATGAATAACACTTTGTCGATTTTCATCACCATTTTGAGCACAATTGACAGAACTCATTTCACCAACTGGACAGAAAAAAACAGAAAAAAAAACAAATTACAAATCAACACTTAATATTGAAAGTGAAATATTGGGACAAAAAATA
The DNA here is from genome assembly GCA_944470405.2 of Schistosoma mattheei. Classification (NCBI taxonomy): domain Eukaryota; kingdom Metazoa; phylum Platyhelminthes; class Trematoda; order Strigeidida; family Schistosomatidae; genus Schistosoma; species Schistosoma mattheei. The sequence goes on from OX103946.1 coordinate 2,739,026, forward strand.
AACCAACATCATACGTTATCAGTTACTCAACTGAAGGCCCCAAATCCCCTGGTACGGCCGAGAGTGGGGAGAGTTCGCTCTCCCTCCCGAAATGCTCTCACATGGTCACGCGTATACAACAGCCTCTGTCAGGGAAGTCCTGCTGACTGCCTCCTCGCAGAGAGGGTGTTGTTTGGGAAATTGAGAGGACGAAAAGCAAATGTTCGGTGCTTTAACCGCATTGACGAATATAGAGGATCCACCTAGAGGAGTTGGAAAAAACTTATTCCAAACCAGTAGTGCACAAAGACTTCAGAATCCTCAGGGAAAAAATGGAGTATGAACCTATTGTTGGACACCAGCTACTATGTGGTTGCATCTCCTAACGTTGCTTCACTGTCTTGTGGGTTAGACCTTTAGGACAAAGGTTCAGGGAGTAATCCCCTAGGAAAACCATTTGCTTCGATTTCGGTGCCCAGGTAGTATCTCAGCCCCCACACAAATCCAATGATGAAGCGTGGAGTATATATATTTGGTGTCTCCTTGTACCAATATTTTTGTGTTCAAATAAATATATAAATAAAATACCGAACGAAACCACACAATAGTCATATCTATTTTATTTAGCAGCTATATTTGACTTCATATACAAAGAAATATTTGTGGAAATCTTGAACAATCAGAGCAATACAAAAGTTTTAACAACTTGAAGGCGGGAATATAATTTATGGACGAATCAGGTCATGGATTTTGGAGCGACATTCATTCATTCATTTGGTTAAATAGCGTTTCGGCATTTTAGCTTATGTCAGTTTGTGGTGAAAACCATAAATCTAATTCCTAACCCTGACCATCAACTGTAAATCATAATTCTAGTTCCTCACATTGGTTTATAACCTTTATTTAATCCTAGTTAGTAAGTGGACATTCCGAAGGTTACTTTAGCATCGTTCAAAGGTCGTAGATAAATTATAGTCTCACCAACTTGGACTATTATGGCTTTCAACAAAATATTTTGTGAAATTGTTCCGAGTTTGGAGGGAGGGTTGACTTTATCTAATATCTCAAATACTAACTGATATTCACAATTGATTGATCACTGGGTGGCGATCAATGTCATGCGTGTCTAGTCCTTATTAGTGCAGATCGGTCGCGGCTCGGATAGCTCAGTGATAACGTCTCTGACTGTGAAGCTGGGTGACACGAGATCGAATCCGCCAAGGAGCACCAGTTCCCTCAAGATTACAGGTACACCTTGCTGACGAGTGCCAAGTAGCACGAAACCCGGATCCAGGGTTTCCGGTCGACTGCCTCCAACCACCAACTAACTGATATTTACACTTTCACAATATGAATATGCATTTTATTTTTGACAGTTAATCAAAATACTGATATATCAATTATCTAGTTGTAGAAAAGAGAATAATAATAATAATTACTACATGTTATGGAGTAAATTTATTACCTCCACTTAAACCGCCACTAGTGTGATATTCATTGAGACCTCCATCCATAGCATCACCGGTTGTTTCATTATCTTCATCTAGATCAAACAATGATTTACCAATACCTAGTTCACCTCCCCCACCATGTGATGCATTAATACTATTATTAGTACGTGTTGGTCGTGATACATTGAATCCTGATGTTGTGGAACCATTTGATGATGTAATTTGTGTAATTTTATTTGGTGGTTCAGGATCATCAAAATCTTTAGTGATGTCTGTATCATTTGTATCCTCTTTGTTAGGATCTTGTGGACCAGTTTGACATGAAAATGATTCGTCTTCATCCTTTAAAAATGAAAAGTTAAAAATAAATGCAAATTCTTCTCCACAAGGATCATATTATACAGCTGATTAATCATAGTGTAGGGAACCTTGCATAAATGTGTATTGATGTAAGTTATTAAACCTTAACATTACAATATCAAGAGAGTAAACTAAGTGATGAGAAGTACAAATGAGGAAATAATATCCGTTACGATGGAAAGGCGAAAATGAAACTATTATTACTATTAGCAATCATCAATCAGGTACAGACCCATATACCTGACTTTGAGCCATACTTAAATATGTAAGAACCAATGATACTACTACCCGATTGCCCAAATCGAAGTACGTGGGGAGGAGTTCGAATTTGTGACGTCGTTGCCGAAATTCAATCAGTTTAATCACTGAACCACTGTTCTACTTAAAGTTGTGTTTAAGAAAAAACAAGGTTAAAGAATGAAAAGCACATTTTTGGTGGAGTTTTGTTCTCTGAGCTGTATGGTTTGGTCATGGAGCTTTCATCCTTCTTCTGAACGACATCATCAGCACAAACTTCAGGTAGAAGTGAAGTGTTTGAATTTCTCCATATGTGTTTCACAGCTTGTTCTGTGCACCTCGATGTTGATTGGTTCTTATTGACCTTAAATTTGTCATTGTTTTGGTTGTGTCTCCTATTGGTTTGATTTTTGTTCCTATATGTGTGCATAATTTTCCCGATTGGTTGGTAAATTGGATTGATTTCAATATGCTTGTTGATTGCTGATTGACCTGAGAGCCAGGCTTCTAAAAACTCCCTGGTGTTTTTGGAGTTTCCTCTGTCTAAGATTTCCACACTTTTCCAATCGAATGAGTGTCCGCAGTTGTCCACGTGTATTGATATAAGTGAAGAGATATCATGGCGTTTGACTGCTAATTGATGTTCGTGTAGGCGAAGGTGAAGGGGGCATCCGCTTTGTCCGATGTAGTGTTTTTCACAGTTGGCACAATTTATTTTGAAGATGATGTTTGATTTGTTTTCCTTTGTTATTTCATCTTTTGGTTTGCATAGGATTGATTGTAGTGATTTAGTCGGTTTGTGTGCCACACCTATTCCGAAGGTTTTCAGCAGTCTCGTTGCGGTTTCTGATATTCCTTGTATGTATGGTAGGGTGATCCTTTTGTTGATTTCTCTGCTTGACTTGGATTCTGATGCTGAGTGCGGTTGGTATTTTTTTGATGAAAAGCACAAATTGATGCAGAGTATGTGCAATTGATATACTGAGTAATTACCCAAGTATTACAGAAAAAATGGTCACATGATAGTTGAAATTGTGAACATTTCAACATACAAACATAAGTAGTGGGTTTATCAAGAATAATTGAAACATAAAACAATTGTCAATAGTACAATTCTAAATTTAATAAAGAAATAACTGATTCAATAAATGGTTAGATAGTATCTTTAAAATTTTATTGATCTATCAACACTTAAACAATGTAATAAACATAAGGAGTAAGAGATGTGTGACAATAAATGTTGGCTAAATTAAACAAATCAAGTACCGGTGATATGAATTTGTAGATTTATAAGTACACCATTATATCTTCTGCCAGGGAAGTCCTACTCACTAACTTTATGAAGCAGATGAGATACTTACAAAAATGAGAGAACGAAAAGTGAACTTTTGATACTTAAACCAGGTTAGTGAATATAGAGAATCTATATAGGGGATTTGGAAAATCCTGATTCTAAATCAATGGAGTTCATGGGCTTCAGGATCTTAAGAGAACATATTTCCGGTCACGGGTTATCATAAGACAATATCTGGTGTTGTTCTGGGAACTTGGAAACTAGACCTCTGGGTCGAAGACTTGGGAAGTGTTCCCCTAAAAAAACCACATACTTAGTTCAGAGCGTCCGGTTAGCATCAAAACACACAGACAGCTCATTTCGTTAAGATTATTCTATTTTTGATCTTAACTGTATCAGATTTTATGTGAATTAAATTAAAAATCGTTAATATCTAGTTCAAAAAAGTTATTTGTCTTGATAAGAGAGTATAGATAATTAAATTATAGACACACTTGGTTTTGGATCTCATCGGTTTAAGCATCTATACACTAATTACACGCCCTACTGTGTGTTAGATACATTTTGAGCGACCACAGTGATGAGTTACTCCAATATTGACACAAGGTTGATAACTAAGTCTTATTAGACAAATGGATTCTATTTGAGTTGCTGAACAAAGCCATATTGGTGGCTTATAAAACAAACTTTTATTTAGTGTCTTTAACAATATTACTGAGCTTATCTGCTAAAATACCACTTGTCGGTCGAAATAGAAGGTTATTCATAATAAAACTTATATACATTGGATTATGAAGTAATATTTTCTGTAAAATGGCGACTAATACAACCTGGTTGGTAGAACAGAGATGATTGAGAGTTTAGCTCAATTCGATTACAGCTCTGATTCAGTAACCAAACACGAAATAAATATAGTTCTGATGAATTTAATAATTATTATAGCTATTTATCATCTTGATAGAGACTAATTATCGGCAATAAATCACACTTCTATAGTAGTTTTGACTTAGGTACTTTAGAAAATTTCTAAGTAAGTTTCAATCAGATGGGTGTGATGCACACCCGGAAAGAATGAATTATATTTCAATGTTTACACAATCTTATGATAATCATAAAAAGTTTTTGAAAACCAATCAAGTTGTCATATGAGAAAAGCACAAATTTCTATCCACATTATTTGAATGAGTAACTGATGGATGAGATCAGTCAATCGAACGCAACGTAGAACCTGGTAAATGTGTACATTGGTTCAAGTTACTAAATCCTATTAGCACAGAAAGACAAATTTATCAATCCCAATCTCAGAATGGTAGAGGTAGTAACAGTATGAGTGGTGATTGAAAAGATTAGGGATCATATATATGATTCAAGAAAAACTAATGAAATGAAAGCGAAAAAATACGAGGAATTTAGAAATTTAGGATCTAGGGCAAGACAAAGAGTGAATGGACTTGCCTCATTGCAAACAATTCTGAGTCATATCCCCGAATATTGGTTAAGATAATCACGTGGACCTTAATCAGATAGTCTACACTTACCTACATAGCTCACTTTAACAGTCAGTAGTTTTTATGGACTGATGCCATGTCTTAGTTTGCCTGAACTGCAGACTACTCAGCCGTAAAACAATGGCAAATATATTTCATCTAATTTAATTTAAATCCGTTACGTATGATGATCAAGAGAACACAAGGATTTACATATAATATGACGATATATTATTTACTATTTATCTGAAGCCTAGGAATATAAATATCAATAGTTTACTGTTGTTTTTTTAACCATTCTATTTAGTGATGGTGAAACCAACCAGATTTCAGATAGCGCCTCTTGAATTCCTGGCTACATAGAGTCCTTGTATTATTACTGTCAGTTTGTGATGAAAACCGTAAAACTAATTTCTTATTCCAACTTTAAAATCTTAAGGCTTAATCTTGATAACTAACACTGATTTCCAACCCTATTTCCAGTCGGGTAAGTGGTTGAGATTCCGCGTGATCATTTTTGAAATCACCCAAAGTTATCCCAGTACTTTAGTTCCATACAACTACTTACTACATAGTCCGAAGTAAATATCGTAAAAGAAATGTAACACCAACTTATGAACTTAGTAGTACTGTATAAATTTCAAAATTTGCGGAACTGGATGATTAAATCATTAACAAATTGTTTTCGACAATCAAAAACGAACCTCTTTTCGAATTTTACGAGATCCCCCATGACTACTTGGCCCACGACTTGAACGTTCATGTGAACCAGTAAATGATGAACCAGGGCGTCTTTTCTTACCGCTAACATTTGGCATAGTTGAGTCAAATGCTGACGGAGAAGGCGATCTACGACGTTTCTTTTTACTTCCACTATCTGTATGAGAAGTTGGTGTAAATGAGCCAGTATAATGTGCAGAAGAAGTGTTAGTAACAGCTGTCGTCGATGTATTTGTAGTCATGAATTCTTCAGCTTGAAAATAAAGCGAAATAAAACTGTAATAAAATACGAATGAATTTCATACGATGGATTACATACTGAGGATGGCTGAATATAGCTATCGATGCATGGGAACTTTCATAAGTGCTCGCAAACTGGAACAAAATATTAACAGTATAGTGGAAGGAATTTATGAACAACGACTGAAAAAAAACATGCCATAGTTAAGAGCAATTTAATTTAGTGCATAAACCTTTTATTAAAAACCGATATTTTTGACTGAATCTTGTCTTCAAATATACACAAATTCAAGTAGTTCTGGCATATCAGGTGAAATGAATAATTCAAGTGTTAATACTTGTTAAATCCATTAGAAATCAATAATTCACCCTAAAATTACTGGAGAGGTAGAAAAACATCCTGTTCTGCGTAGGAATTACAAGCTGTTAGTAGAATATTAAGTTATTAAACAACTGTTTTTAGCATTTCATTTTATATGAACTCTCTTTGTAAAGCGTTACAGTCAGCTAGTCATTAACAATATGGAGTCTGGGTACAGATATGCGCTGACACACACTGCAACATCATATTAGCACAATTAAATGAAATTGACAAGACGAACTATAAAAGAGATCAGAATAGTGTTGTAGGAATAAGAATGAGAAAAACTAGGCATTGAGAATATGTTTTAAAAAGACTGAATGCAAAGGTATGTACAAAAAAATACTGCGATTCCAGATCTGAAGGAGAATAAAAAAATGAATGCATTTACATCTCTGTGTTCGATTTTGAGTCACATCATTCAAAGTCTCCAACCACTAATCACAGTTATCATGCAGACCCAAACCAGGTAGTCTGCTTTTACCTACGTGGCTTGGACCAACAGTTAATGACTTCATGAATTGATGACACACTTCGGTTTAGACACTCGTAACTTTCTTCCAACGTGTCCTCATACCAGTAAATATAGCCAGTCAAGGTAGGTGGTAGTTAGTAAACGTAATGAATGTTCTAACCACCTCAATCTGTTAAGATTCATAGCTTTATCAACTGACTTGTCACATTTGTCAAGTACTGTAGCGAGCGCTACTCACAGGATTGTTTGCAAGTAGTGTATAGGGGAGCATGACTTTAAAGTTGCTACAATTTTCAGACGGAGTGAACAGTTTCAGTGCATCGAAAGCACGAAGTTGGGGGAATACTTGGGGACCAAATGAAAAGACATATGCGCCACACAAATTTCATTCGATATGTGTGAGGGCTGTGATACTGCTCGGGTGCCCAAACCGAATCAGGTGGTTTTCTTAGGGGGCCACTCCCCGAGCCCTCGACCTGAAGGTCTGATCCACAAGGCAGTGGAGCAATGTAAGGAGATGCGGTCCCATGGAAGCCGGTAATCAACGACTGGTTCATACGCCATTTGTTCCTGCAGGATACTGGAGCCCATGTGCACCATCAGTTTGGAATCCGGTTAAAGCGCCGGACATTTGCTTTTCGTCCTCTCATTTTTGTAAACAACACCCACGCCACGAGAATGCAGTGAGTAGGACTTCCCTGATAGAGGCTGCATACGCGTGGCCATGTGAGAGCATTTGGAGAGGGAGAGAGGACTCTCCCCATTCTCGGCCGTACCACGGCATTTGGGGGCTAGGATTATGGAAATTCTTTAGGATTCAATGGACAAATTTTCGTTTGTCAAAATTAACGAGTAGAATGCTTATCGACAAATGAACGGAATGATATGATGTCGCTGATAGATGACTGCGAATGAGAACGAATTATGGATGCAGGCCCCCAAATAATTCAAAATCAAAGACAGGAACATCAGTAAGAAGAATAGATTTCTTTTGTGACAAAGTGACATGGTTATATACAAAAAAACAATTCAAGATAAACATGGCAAAATGTCGTAAACGACTAGAAAAGACCATTTTATAGGTTAATCACTCCCCAGTCAATTAGGACCTAATTGTTAGGTCTAATTCTTGAACATCGTGTCAATATGTGAATTTTGCTAAAAATCTAAGATAAAACTGAAAAAGAAATGGTAAAGGTGAACTAGAAGGGTGAGGTTTAAGATAATTGAGTGACATATGAAAACTTAACACATTCAGCTAATCAGAGTACAACGAATACGAGTGATCAATTTATAATGCTATGACTAGAAATTGGGTTTAGTATTATGGTCTAGAACTAAGATTTAGGGTTAGGATCAGGAGGTAGTGCTAGTGATTCAGGGTTGAGATTAAGACGAGGAGTTAAGAATTTAGGATTAGAACTAGGATGTAGAGTTAACGGTTTAAGCTTTCTATGGACATGCTGGTAATTGAGATGATTATGTATTTTTCTGTAAGAAATGTTTGGTCAAAAAACCTAATATTCGAATAATACTCGTTTCAAATTGATGCTTGGACAAATAATGCCATTCAATGACTATCTTAAGTTCACTTTTAGTTTTGCCTTAACAACATTGCTTACAACAAGATGTGGAAATCACATGTTTATACTGACTTCATCATGAAAGAGGCGTACAAAGAAGACGAAAATATCCAAATCATTCAGAATTTATTAAAAGTGACTCTTTCCACAATCATGAATGCAACTGTTTTTCCGACAACACATTGTCTTTTAGAAGGATGAAAATATGTATGAGGAAAATTAATTTAGAAGTTCGTTAAAATGATTATGACAAAATAGAAATGATCTATCATCAACAACTTACGTGAGTATGTTGGTCTTGGTTTCACAGAAGACGTTGGCACTAAAAAATCTTCTTCAACCATCCATTCATACATTTCGTCTGAATACAGAAGCCAACGAGCATCTACATCCCATTGATTTTCATTTTCGAGATATGAGGTTTCAGTATCACTGGACCATTCAGATTGCAGACCTTTAGTCCCAAGGAAATAAACAAGTTATATATGTTATTTTGAAAGGAAACTTTTTAAAGGTTCAGTACATAAGGAATTAAGTGGCAATCAAGTTATTTTTATGTTCCACTACGAATAACAGATGGAGGAAAAAAATACTTGGTGATATTTTAAAGCCACACCAATAGAAATATATAATTATGGGGTGAACTTAAGATGTAACAGAGCGAATTAAAGTACTAATTTAGAAAGGATACTAAGGAACGGAAATGTGTTGTTTTATCTTTGGAATACTGTGTCTAACTACTGAAGGGATAGGCATATGCAAAGCTTATAGCGTTTCATCATCTTACCTGTATACCATGTAGTATATGAAGCGGGTGAGTATAGCCAGTGCAAAAGTACTCCTCGACCTTCATGGAACAAAACTCGGAAACGTTGAACCAGAAAGTCATCTCGACTATCGCCAGGCCAATTCAGGGGAGGTTGATGTAGAATATGTGTAGCCTCAGAAGGTGACTCGACAACAGAGATATTTAATCGTTTTGCAGATTCCCTTAGTTTTGAATTTAAGGTCTGTTTTTGAAAAAGTGAAATGATAGTTTCAAAAAACAAAAATATCCCTCAAGGTATATGGAAAAAATTTGCAACAATTTGATATGGGTTTGATATTTAAAATATTAATACAGTGTTTTAGGTAAGTAGTTTTCAAGAATAAAGATCTTGTTTAAAACTTGATATGATCACTTTCGTCTGGAAAGCTAAATAACTTCCTCTGCTTTTTATGAAAGTGTCTTATACTCTTTTCTAGATTGCTGATTAGGATCTTCCGCAACAAACATAACACATTTCTTAGTTAGCAACTGTCTTTTAGCTTCTTTTTGTCAAAATGGGAAAGTGAAGACATGTTTGACACTGAATATATAGGAACTGAGGTTCTTTTAAAAAAATTCAGAAACTTACGATTTATCAGGTTACATGAAGTACGTTTTAAAACAGCGAGACAAATAGTTTATGACTTTGTACTAAAAAGCAACTGTCACTACTACACCATGGACACAGCTTTTGGAAATAATCTGACAAAATAATCGTTTTCATTAATTTATATCTAATGAATATTTGACCCGAAATAAATTACAAACCCCAACGGCTGGAAGCTATAATAAAGCTTTCTTAAGTTGTTGATAGATAATAATACTATATATCAATAAAAAATTATTTTGCTTTGTGATGAGACTACAAATGACACAGTAGAGAGACTTGGTAGTGATTCCATGAATTTATATGACTTCCAATCGTTAACACTAACAGATTAGTGAGGGACTGATCGAAAACAGCGATATATGTACTACGACTTTCCGGGTACAACTGTAGGGTTATAAGAGATAATTCGTCGTTATTGTTAACGTTGTAGTATTCCTTAGAGTTCTCAACTTGTCCCTAAAATGAGCTAGACTGGGCGATAGTAATGGACAAACGAAAGTATACGACTGGCGCTTCTGTTGTGTCTGCCTGGATAATTCTGTAGTATAGGTCAAATATCCGTCGTCTCGCTGTTTTCCAAAACAAAGATCTTAGATTAGTAGTCTTACCGGGTGTAATAAGCAAGCATCACACTAAAATAAACTTAATTTGACTGATAGTTAATAACTAAATATTCGATAAAAGTTGAGTGAACTTATAAGCTAACTACGTAAATTAAATTATTTGTGTTGACATATGGATTGTATAATAAATGTTGACGTGGTCCGTCGACAAATCCCAGACGGTTATAATTATCGCTGTTTGGTCGACAAGCCGTCCATTTTGAGAATCCCGTTCAATAGCAGATGAAGGTGCTTGGGGCATGACTCAAAGAAATGGGATAACTAATGTTGAATCTAGTTGAATGACTAGAAACAACCTGAAGAACTTAGAATATACGAATGATGTTGTCCTGCTAAAAATACTGACGAAATGATTTGTTTATCAGTCTTCCGACCGAAGCTGCTACCTTGATGCGGTGGTCTGGCTTGCCTATCGTGATGACTCAACCGAGCTATATTGGCTGGAACATATGTTCCTGTAGGTTCTACCATGCCAGGCAGGTCGATTGGAGAACGGTAAGACTAAAATCAGCAACGCAAGGTCTGAGGGCGAAGTCGTACTGCTGACTGTAGAGGGGTGTGACAGCAGTAAGGTGTTTCCCTCAGACAACCAGCATCTGCAGCGATGCTGCCTTCCCACAAGGAGGGGCGGGGTTCGAAAGGGTCGACCCTAAAAATGTCACACCACACCTTACCTCACGGATTTCCGTCTCCGGCGGTAAGGCCCTTTGAAGGATGGAGCTAACACATTAAAAACCTCCCACGAAAAGGCCGTGCGCGACCGGCCTCAAGCAGTTGTCCCTTGGGCTCTGCGGTCACGCTCCCAGGTCGTTAAGACCAACACTAATCCAATTTCCTTTGCAGGTTCCTCAAGAAATACCCTTCCACGGTGTGGGCAGTCGGGAAGTGATATCAGCCCTCATACTCGTAACAGCACACGAGACCAAGTTGGTCACATTCAAATCCTTCCTATACCTCATAATACCTCTCTTATCTCCATGACTAACCCTCCTCACGTCTCTTTATCACCTCGCACCGCTAGGGCAAACGATTCGAGTACGAGGAACGTTATTCCTGGTCTCCTGAAACCACGCTCATGGCTCAAAATCGTTTGCAATGGCGCAGGTGCATACACTCTTTGTGCTCTCCCAAATTTTGATCTCCTTATTCCTCCTTGTCTCTTTTTCTCTCTTCCCAAGTTTATTTCACTGTATTATACTCTTTAAATAACATCTCCAACCACTAATTTTCCCGATTACTGCTTATACTCTTATTACCTCTACCACTACGAGATTTGAATCGACCACTGCATCTCTGTGCTGATGTGGTGTGGCAACTCGAACTGATGTACGTACGTACGAAGTTCTACGTTGTTACTGACTGACTGACTGTTTATCAGTCGAGAAAATATCTGGCATTCACTTTATGTTCACGAAAGTGGGTCAGTAAGACATCTAAGACAGATGACTAAGCTCTGTAAGGTTAGTTCTTGGTAAAAACCCCAGGACAAGGACAAAACACTTTGTATTAAGTGTTCGTGATCACAAAGTATTCCACAATAACTGAATAACCATTAACAGAACGAGTGGAGCCTAATGACAAAGAAAAGATGTCTGCAGTGTTTTGTATCATTTAATAGTTGAGGGCCAATAATTTGATAGAAATAATCCAGTATAAAAACATTGTGAGTTTTAGACGTAGGATTTGGCGGATGCAAACCGTATTATAATGTTAGGATAATGTGAATTAGTGGGTTCTACTGCATTATATTTGACATTTAAAGGTAAATAACATAATGCTAGATCGAACCGTTTTCAGAATTACTCGAATCTGGGAAGAAAACCAAGTGATTGTATGTTTAAATCCAAGTAAATTAAATTTTGTCCAAATTAACTTGGAGCAGAAGTGATGAGACTATAATTATGGACGGCCTTTGAGAGATGCTAAGCTGAACTTGAGAAAATTGACCTACTTGATATGGTTATTGTTATATCCTAGTGAATATTAAATTACAGGTAACTTCCAAGGACTATTCATGGAATAATATTCTATAAATATTCTTATTGTGTAACTACTCAACAATTACATTATGTATATTTATATTCCTCTTATTATAAGCTTTATTTTGACCTATAATTTATTATTGTACAATTTACGGTTCTTAAGTTATGTTCAGTTTATTAACTAATGCCTCCCACATTCACAGCCCTTTTTTGGCTTATTTGTGTACAAATATTATTTCCTATTTTATGGTACGTTGCGGTCTGTGTGGTTGATATATAAACCAAGTATGCATGAAATAAACGATTCGATTCATATTACGGAAGCTGGTATCTTGTTCTGGACTCAAGTGGAGGGGTTAGGAGGACATAGGACCAATAAGGACGCTAAATTGCTCATACCGGTTGAACGTCATTGGTTGGCCTAGTGTGAAGATTCGTATAAGTCGTATCCGGATTGGTAGATAAATCGTGTGATAGAAAAACCAGACACCCAAGGTCATAACAGTTATGTTAGTGTGGTGACTTATGATTTAGGGCTGGAAGTTGAGGTTAAGAATCAGAGTCGGATCTTCTTACCAAGAACTGACCAGCAATAATGCTATTTAGCCATATGAATGAGTAAACTTCGCGCTGAAATCCACGACTTAATATCTTAAACATGATTTGTTTGTTTGCAAATTATAGTCTCATCACAGAAGCTTTGCACTAACTTAAGCATTCAAAACATCTTGGGTACGATTGTTTATTATCTGCTTTTATGTACTATGTTGCGACGAATAGTTTAGATAATAGCATAAGTAATCACTGCTGTTTTTAGCAACTAGTGATTTTCACAAATTGACAGGAAAAATCAAACTTAAGGCGTCTATGTGTAAAAAATAAACACTCAAACTCCTTTGCAACAATAGGTTATAGTGATTCGCTAGATTCGGAACAAGTGAAGAATTCTTATGAAATATTATTCGTGGGTAAAGATTGCAAATTTCAGAGATGTACCTTGTGTATGACGTGAAGTTTTAACACTCCCACACATCTCAGTAACACAAAGCACCTGGATAAAAGTAAGTATTACTAACAAACAAGTAGCTACAAAAGAACAGCTCAACCAACCTTTTCAACCAGCGGGGAAATGTAAACAACTGGTTTCTCCATGCACTTGTAGGTTAGTAGTTCACGTTCGATAACTGAGAACATTTCCAGATGTTTATCGGTTCTGGATGATGAAGTAAGGTCTATTTTTTTCCAATTATTCTCGTGACGGAACTTTAGACACGTTAGGAATATGTGGCATAAACCACCACCAGGTTTGAAATCCATGAAGCATTTAAAAGGTATTTTCATAAAAGTCCTTGACTTTAAAAAATTAAATCAGAGGGTTGATGAAATGACTTACAGTACTTGTGAAATTGGTTTCCTGAAACTGCAGCAATTGAAAACACAGAGTAGCTAGACTCTTATTCGTAGGAGGCTCAGTTTGTGTATACTTTTTGTGATTTCTTGTCAACCAGATTCTCACTGGGTCAAAAGTAGCAATAATTTCTGGATTTTCATAAAAGCGAGTAGACGGATTGCCGTCTTTAGCCCGAGTAAGTCCCATTTTGGTTACACAAAGCTTAGCTTCAAATTCTGCGCGCCAAACACTAGCTCAATTTCAGCTCATTAGTAGTTAAATGCCTCAATATTTGATGAAAGCTCACGGTCTTAAATTGTTGCTGGTAGAACAAAGTAGAGGTGGGTTTCAGTTGCTTTAGGTTGTAAACTCGGACTCAAATAAATAATCTTGCAAAGGAAATAACTGTTGTAAGGTACTAGGCTGTATCTCCGCGAAAATATCATCTAATCGCTTAAAATTGCCTGAAACAGCCTAAAATTAATCACATACCAATGCTAGCTTACTCTTACAGGTTAGAAGTTGTGCACACAGCATAACCGATCATAAGGTTAGTAATACTACTAGACTCCACTAAGGGTTTATCATTTGACGTAACGACTTGGTAAAAATCAACTAATTTTTTTCACTCCGTCTTGGAGTTAGAAAAAAGTCTTAGATCTTTGGCAAAATCAAGTACAATAGTACATAAACGCCATTCAAGTCCAAGTAACAAGAGGCATGATACAATAGGAAGAAATAAATCAATATGAAGTAATTCGATTCACAACATCATCTAAAATCAAAGAAGAAAAAGGAAGAGGTGTCTCTGGATACAGTGAATGTAAAACTACTACATGGAATAATATCTTGTCCACAATGTTTATTTTTCGAAAAAATTTCAGCAGTGGAGGATACATACTTAGCTATAGGTGAGAACGTTCCTGTCAAAATGTTGACAACTGGAAAGTCCGTCGGGGCAAATCCAGCTTCAATCTCAGCAACCTCTAGTTCTTCAGAGGTACGTAAATAATCGTTAAGTTTTCGTTTAGCAGCCCTAACACAAAAGTTATTTAGTTAGTTGAACAGTTTGCCTTTTCGGTTTTTCCACTTCACACGGTAGCGTTTCATCTGTTGTAATTTTCTTATTGTAATCGAGTACTCTGGTTAAGGAGACTTTTATTTCCTCGGCTAAATCGTAGTTATCGAAAAAAATGAATTTAGAGTGATTACAACTTACCACAGCGATGCAGTACCGTGCATTTTCTCAAAGTGAAGCGACTATCACAGTTGAAACTATCAATAAAATCCTTAGCAGTCACATCATCACGATAAATAAAATGGTCGTTGTTCAGCAGTCAAACTTTAGGGATGCATAGGACTCGCTTTTTTTCCTTATCATTAACCAATATGTATTTTTCTGATTGATGTTGTAAATCAATGCCGAGGCGTTAAAAATTGAAAATTTATTACATTCATGAAAATTCATTAAAACATCCTGATGAACGAAGCCAAAGCACTAGCCAACAGACACTTACTACACAAAGTACTATATTTGCGACAGCCATTGAGAAATGATGTCACATTTCCTATTGGATTGTATGCAAAAGGGGAATAATATCCTCATAACTTTGTATCCGTATGCAAATGCACTTGCAAAGTATGTCTGTCAGTGTAATCCACTTACATTCGTGGCTTAAGGTAGAACACTTGAATATGCCTATAGTACTGGAGAGGAATGAGTCAGTAAAAAATCCAACGGGTTATGGAATGCCTCAAACCTAATCCTTCTTCCATCAGTAATTTTTGTTATCAACCCCGGTTTCTCGTTGGCGATAACTACGTTGTCAGGTCTGGCGTTTGTTAGCTTTGAGTTTCTGCAAGTGATGATTTCCTTGGTTGAATCATAACTTACATAAGGCTCAGTCAGATTGTCAGTCATTTCCTGATTCAGTATACCCTGAAAGTAAACTTCTTCGACATATCTCCGTGTAGCTTGTTTAGCCGCAGCAAATCCGCGGTGTACTGAACGCCTTAGTTTCCTCATGTACGATTCAAAAAGAAAGGCAGAGAATGACCCTTAACTTCCATGTTCTACAACGTCCTCTTCAATGTGCTTTAAACTATGCACATTATAAATTCAGTGATTGCTACCGTAACAGTTTTCGTAACCTAATGAGAAGTTGTTCACATAAACCCGGACACTGTCCGCGAATACGGTTTGCAACTTAGGGTGCGATAACAAATATATTGACAAGGATAGGCCCAGGACGTTCCTGTATGTTGGTAGTGGTAACCTCGCGTGAAGAGCTACAGGGCTTAAGTATAATAAGAACAATTTACATTCAGTTGCTTTTCATACAGAAACTTCATGTAGTGAACGACATTTCCTTGGAAAATCGCATGTAGTGTGCTGTCTACATAAGTCTAGCGCCACATTTATGGATGCGCAAATTGACGGATCCTTCCATAAGGAAATAATTTATAAGTGATACCTAAGTATATCATATGCATTGGTTCAGACGGGAAGCATGTTATCATATCCAGCGGCGGATTTTCAGATGAATTTCCACCACGATGATGGATAGATTAGGACCCACTACGAAAAGTGACGTCACTTCCCAATTCGTGTTCACCATTGGCGAAAGTCATTCGATCACCCATTCGTGTCCCTAAAACCTAACATTTATCACAGCAAGCGGCACCGTTGTGTCCAACAACATACCTGACGTAACTGGAGTTTCACTAATAACAGCGACTAATTTAACCATTAAATGTACCTGACACTTATCAACATAAATACCTACTGTCAGCAACTCTTGTAACTCAGTTATAAGTGCTGCGGACATGTCGTTGAAATCACATGGTTTCAATCCACCACCACAGATCCCAACTATGAATACATTACTAACTAATGGACCTGTTATGCGGCCTAGGATCGGCCATAGCTGTTAGTTAGAGCTTTTGAACAAGCTTAGACCGTCGTAGTTCAACTGCAGCTTCAATTCTGTGAAAAAGATTCGAAGAAGCCAATTTTTGGAAATCCTCAGCACACTTGATTTCAATCCCAAATGGCAGTATATTTCCGTTTCCAGAATTTTAAGCTCCACGGCGTTGCATCGACGTAGAACACTTCTGACTGATGTGGGGAGTTCAGGAATGCGCACCCGAAAATGTCCAGAACGAAACAAAACCTTAAATTCGGTAGACCATTCGCGACGAAAAGTAATTATTTTACCAAAATTAATATTTGCTAACTATAATTTAATATTTTAAGGCTAAGTAATGCAATGGTGATGAAATGGTATTCTGGATTAATGCGCAACACATGTTTTGGGGATTTCCCCAAAGTTGGAAGTTTTGGATATTCAGTCACTTTATTGCTTTGCTTAAAACTATGTCCAGTATACCAATAGTCACACTAGATATTAGGCGAACCAGTTTAATTAATGTTCATTAGGTCTACTTATTTATGTTTTCAAAACTAAAATTTGCCTCATTAAAGTACTATAGTTGTTATTACCATTATTGTCATATCATTGTATCGTTGGTATTAGCGTCGTAAGCACATGAAGAATCTAGTTACCACTCTCTTTATCTTAACTTTTGTTGGTGAATCAATGCCACTTCTTATAATTACGTAGTTAAGTAGTTTGGTTTGCAATTGCATCATCTTCCTTCTCACTCTGCTATTTGTATTTATCAAGTTTTTGATCTCGCAAAATGTAACCAATCCACCGCTTAGTTATGACTAACCTGTTAGATGTAGGATTTAACTGTTGTCTCGCAAAGATTCTGATTTTCACTTAACTCTGAACTGCTATATGATTCTACACTGTCTTTTGAAATCGTTGATAAGGATAAATGATTATTAGGAACACCGGACTTAATAGAATCAGAATTACAAGACTTAATGTTCGTTGCAGCAAGATGAAGGGTAGTATTACAAACTGACTGAATATGTCCAATATCACCACATTTAAAGCACTTAGAATTGCGAAATTTACATGAATTAAAAGAGTGATACTTGAGACAGGACAAACACTGACCAAACGTGTGCCCATCTTCCTGAAATGCCTTGCAAATCCTCAATGAATTATGTGCATAGCCTTGAGTATGCACTGGGTTGGGACGATGTAGTAATGTAGTGGAATTTTTTATATCATTATGAGTCATTTTACAAAATCTTCCTCCTTGTATACTAAACATAGTCTACAAGTAGATCCTTGAATATTGTATAAGAAAGCGAAATGGGCTTTTCCGGTAAAGCCAGAGTTTTCAATAAGCTACATGCTTCTTTTCCGATAAATATGAGGAAATGTGCCACAATATTAAAGTCCTCATCCTCTTCCTTGATCAAAGCCCAAATTTCGAACCTTTCAAAGTAATCCTCCAAAGCATCAAAACCTGAATATACATTCAACGATTCCATCACAGGCTCCATCGCGACGCCAATGTGATAACTTGGAGTATTTGAATTATAGTATGAACTAAGAATCCCATAAATAACGTAATGGAGTCAAGAAGTACTAGATAAGCACGAACGAATGTACTGCATTTGTAACTCGAAATCAAGCATTCAACAAGTACAAAGGTATTATTAGTTCATTCAAACACCACAAAAATGCAATTGAATTCTAATCTTCTTGTATGGGTCAGATGTTTATTTTTCAGGGATTCGAGGTTGTTGATACTGTCTATATTCTGCAATTTTCTTCTAGTTTTTCATCATCATGAAAGTAGCATAGATAGCGTACTTTAAAAGACTTGAGCCCGAAAGACGCTATACATCCTAACGTTACCTTTGACCGTTCTAGCAAGCAACTTCGCGTGAAGCCAGTAACGTCTTTACAGGTTCAGTGCTTGCGAGAAAATGAATGTCTGGATGTTGCCGTTACAGCAGTTATGAAAAGAACAGTTGGTCAAGACAAATGTACCTAGTGCATGTTTGTCCTACCTCGGTATTATTATAATTGTCAGATATACGATTGTGGTTATCTACCAACAAGATGAAGACGCAGTTCATATCCTGGAAAGTGTTTAAATATTCCAGCGCATTAATGGTAAAGTAGATATTTCCGGCTATTGGTAAGAGATAAACAAGGTCACTTTAGACTCAAAAGACGCTCGTTCGAAGTGTACTCTGTACTGTCTGTTATTTCAGTATATATGCTTTGGTAGGCATACATTAATCAATAAATGCTGTTAGAGATGCTGGGAAAAGAGGATTAGTCTATTTCCATTTGTTTCCACAAGCAGTTAACTTCATTTCAAATGATCACCCTTGTTACCGGATAATTGGCTTTTAGTTCGGCATTTACTCTATAGTTAAATAATCTAGTTGTTTTAGCACCCTTGACGCTAAGATCTAAGAAGTAAGTTTTATTTTAGACTGCAACATAGTTGATAGGTTTATTAGTTTAAGCACACTTATCGATCAGTCTCTGTAGACATACTTTTCAATCAAGATAATGAATGAATCAACGTCAGACCACCATTGAAATCCTGGAGGCACTAGACGGCCGTTTTTCCACAGTATGGGACGCTCATCCACAGTCCTGAACTCGGGGTCCAAACCCAGAACATTCAGTCTCGTAGATTGACCGAAGTTAGACATCAACACCGTTGGGTGCCGGCCCACTGGTCTAGACATTAAACGTTCGCGCGCGAGACCAAAGGTCTCGGGCTCGAACACCAAGCGCGGGTTTGTGAATAGGCACTGTTAAGAGATCCCATACTAGTGCAGAACGGCCTCCCAGCATTTCCAGACTTTCAACGGTGGTCTAACATTGATCCATTCCTCATATAAATCAAAACTCAACAATCTCCACAACCCTATACTGGTACTTTTTATTGCTGATACATTTTGATGACCGAAAGTTCTTCTAGTTTCTCCTTTGTGTTGAGTTTATGATCATGATGGAAATGGTTTTTTAGGCTATCCATACTTGTTTTATCCCTTGATGTTGTAGCTGACAAATGTCTTCCAGATACTCAGAACACAAAATAAGTAGTAACACTTGATTTATTTCATCACAGTAACTAAAATTGTCTTGTGTTCCAAGTGTTTCCATGTGTAATGAAGTGATAATATTATCAGATTACTATTCTAGACTAACATGAAATTACTCTTAGCGCAGACTGAGAAGTCCAAAAACTTTTAGAATATGAAAACTCCCTTACTTTCAGTACATATGAAGATATTTCGTAACTGTTTCGTCGTAAGACGATATTTTATATAAGAATCATCACAAAGAATGACAAAAGCAATTATATTCAAATGGCAATATCTATCTGAATTCTATTGAATATATAAAACTTAATTAGGTTTCTACACATTATTCTGTATGAAAACTCAACAGTAATAATTCTCGCCAAATGAAATCCCAATCCGTTTTCCTCGATGCTTCTAATAAGCACAGTACATACATACACGGCAACTTGAATGCGATAGAAACGGTACTAATTGAGAATAGGACCCTCTACTTCAGGATTAGTCAGTGTACAGAACAACGATGTTGTTTAGCCAGATTACTGGGTTTGTTAAAGTAAATAATTTGCTGACCAAAAGAGATTCGATTTATACTACCTGTCGGCGAGACTGTAATGTATGAACGAACTAATCACGTATAAAATAACAGACAAGGGATTTTGGAACGAAATTCACTCATTCATTTGGATAAATAGCGTCTTGGTATTTTAGCTGATGTCAATTCGTGATAAAAAACCCCGAAATCTAATTCCTACCCTAAATCATCAACTGCAAACTATAATTATAATTCCTCACACACTAGTTTATAACCCTCATTCGGTCCTTGTTATTAGGTGGACACTCAAGGTCAGTCTAGCGTCGCTAAAAAGGTCATCCATAGATTATAGTCTCACTAAAACAACCCCAAAATTAAGTCTAACTTTGTGGTTGAGAAGTCTTTAATTAAGCATTGTGCATCCATATACATTCTCGGAAAAGCTATTACACGATGAGTAAGCGAAAGATATGTTGACCGTTGTTAACTTCAGTAATGGCATCAAAATTAGGTACATAAGTTGTAGGAACAAAATATTTGCTAACGAGCGTAAAGATAAACGGGAAAGAATATGAAAGTAGTTCATCTGTTTAAATTCAGTAAGATTTTATTATGTGGAGAGGAGGTTTTCAAAGACGCTTTTCACTGCATTCTTTTTACTACTAATAGTCAAGATCTATCCTCAGTTAGGAAAAAAATGTTTACGTGTGATAAGAAAGGTTACTGTTGTCTAGGCAGATCCAGATACTATGCCGAATTAGTTTGTCAAAGACTTCGAGTCATAGGCTCTATAACAGGGACTTACAGCAACGACGTGTATTTACAGATAGGTAAATAACTATGAGATGATTTGAAGCATGAGTATGTTTCTAAAGCGAGTGCTCTTCCATTTTAAGACAACAGGCAACTAATCTTGGAGAAACTCAGTACATGAAATATAAATAATTCTGTGATACTTGTACGAACTAATGATTCCGTTATACTTGGTTGCCCGCTGATTCCGAATCCTAAATACAATACATTCGTTTGTACTCATCTAGTTCTGTCTGGCTTAAATTGAACTGTTCCGGGAATTCATAAGTAGCACAGAAATTCTTATTATCATAAAATCCTAGTTTTGTTCGGTTTCAAGTATAAATTATCCATTCTTATACACTTATTTGAGTTCCTGGAAAACACCAAGAATTTCTTGAGGATAATTTAACGGTTAAAGTTCATATCCGTAAAATAGGTTCACCTATCAAATTTTAATAGCGTAAAAAACGTTAACGATTATGATGGATATAGCTGTAGCAGTGAATAAGTCCTCAAAATAAATAGTTCCATGTCTTTAATAATGATGTTGAACTCGTTAGTTTTACTGGAAACACCCTAGCTGATATCCACTCCTTTGATTACAAAGAATTTAATAGTCAAACAGTTTCTGGTGAATACCGGTTGTCATATATTTATCTATTTGCTGGTAATTTAAAACACAAAAGTGTTCTCAAGGAAAGATTAGTTACAGGTGATTGGAAAGACGGTTTAAATACATTGGAGAACAAATTAAGTGTTCATCAATTACTAAACCACTGGAGTGGGATGTTAATATAACCACCTCCCTATCCTCAATGAAGCTTTAAAAAACTATAGCTGAAAGCGGCAAGCATTAGTGAGCTAACCTTAGAATTGTTTAGTTATCTTTAGAAATCTGTCTCGAATCCACAAATCTGTATCATTTTTAGGTATTATATTTTCTATGCTCAATCTTTTTCTGCTACCACTAATAATGTAACTAATATTATACCTCGTTAAGCTGTAGCAAATTGAATCGATCTACCTATGCGCTAGGTTATACGTTGTGATTGACGACAGACTGACTATATGCTATTACTTAACCAAATCTATTAGAATAACAGAGTACTTCAGGCAGATATGGACTTGTCGAGTTTAACCGGTCATTCTGTAAGTATTATAAGCTGTACACTTTCGCTAACAGTAGACCTTACGCTTAATCTATAATTAATTTTAAATCTGGCCGTCGCATCTATAATTCAATATCCGATGGTAAAATGGAAAAAATTTCTTAGAAGTTGCGCTTCCAATTATTGGTCAATAAGCCACCTATGAATTATGTATTCAAAGGCCATTTTCTTTGTTGGAATTTGTGAAAGAACCTTATTGATGATTGAAGATATTGAGTTATATAATTTGAATATGACCGCAGTGTGATGTAGATACATTAATCCACTTAATTGGACTTCTTACTGTTCCCATCTCTAGGGTTTCTTTGTTTGTGGTGAAGCGTATATACATGACATCAACCCATGAAGATGCTAGTTGTTAGCTTGGGCCATGTAAGTAGGCGCAAAATACGTGGTCAGGGTCCGCGTGATCATTGTAATCACTAGTTAGAAACCTTGAGTGAAATGGTTCAAATTCGTTTGTAATGTAACCTTATTGGAAGCATCATAATGGTTAGTGCAATGTTCTACTTTGATGAACACCTGTTTCTTTACAATACTCACTTCTGATATTGATGACTACCTGGCAATGA
Source organism: Schistosoma mattheei (assembly GCA_944470405.2). Classification (NCBI taxonomy): domain Eukaryota; kingdom Metazoa; phylum Platyhelminthes; class Trematoda; order Strigeidida; family Schistosomatidae; genus Schistosoma; species Schistosoma mattheei. The sequence continues at coordinate 2,761,668 of OX103946.1, forward strand.
AGAAACAAAGTATGAATATTACATACTATTGATGAATAACAAGTGGTTTCTAACTTACGAACCATTTCTGAAATCTAGTGGTACTTAAGAACATGAACTGAGTAGCAACAAAAGTGTACAAAAAGAATATGAATCTGAGTATGGATATTTCTTAAACTGATTTATTCGATACATATTCGTGTACTTGACTTTGAGTTGCACTCTAAATATAAGGGATAGTAGAACTATCTAGTTGCCAGAATTGGAGTAAATAGGACAGGATATCTAACCTAAGACGGCTTAGTGCTTACAAGTAGAACGCTCTGACTACTCACTCATCGCTGTATGATAATATTTGGTAAATTGTTATAATACAACACTAGTGCCTACCTACATGTATGTTGTCCCGATAAGAATAATGAATGGTAATTTTTGGGATCCACTTATGGACCAATATTATGAGTATACTTTTATCGTATAATTGTTATGCAACTAAACTGTTCATATTCATACCGCTCTTATTATGAGCTTTATGTTGACCTATGAACTACTATTGTACGATTTACCATTCATGAATTATTCCCTATTTGTTAATCGCTACCTCCCTCATTCACAGCCACTTCTGGCTAATTATTATACAAATGTTATTTTCTATTTTATTGGTACGTTGTGGTCGGGTTGATTGGTATATAAACAGAGTATGCTTGAAATACAATGATTCATATCTCAGAGGCTGAGACTTGAGTTCTGGACTCAACTGGCTGGGCTAGACAGGGAAGCAGGGCCAATCAGAACTCTAGGTCGTTCTTACGTGTTTTACGCGTCTTTGGTCCGATCGATAATGCACTGCTCTCTAATCTTTCAATCAAGGACACAACAATTGGCACGAGGGTAAAAATCGATCCAAGTTCAAGTCACAACAATGTAAATGTTCCATCAAGTTCGTTCTGGAAATATTTGTAAGTAGATCAGGACAGTAAGAGTTAATGGAATTGCATATTGATCGGTAGGACTACAAAAGATGAGAACCCAAAACAAGAAAATCTAGTTGTGACGTTATTAGCCGATCAATTTATTAGTTATATAGAATGACAATAACAGCCGTTGAAAAAAACGAACCATAGCACCGAAAACCATGAAGTTAAGTTACCGTTAGTTATTAGGCATAAATATTGTTATTTTCTTCAAGGATCTAAAACCGTATAAACAATAAAACGTTTTATTCTGTGCTTGTTTCTTGTATAACGATGAGACTGTAATCACGATCTAAGTCGACAAAATAATAGAAAATAGAAAAAAAGTTCTTAAGTAAGCGAATAGAAGGAAATTAAATAACATATTTTTCTAAAAGTAACTAGATGAAATACAACCTGATCGAGTATCGGGACTTGAAGACTTCGGGGTTTGATCTCTTGTGGGGTAGTGGATGTAAACCCAAATTAAGGAATTTCATCCTGCATATAAATAGTTGTCAAATGCTTACAGCTTTTCAATACTTATCTAACTAAGATCAATCTGTGATATGGACTAAAATTAATGTCAATAATTCGGGACATCAACAAACATAAACTGAATGTCACTATCGGTAGAGGAGTTACAAATGAATCTAGCTAACTAACGATTAATTTTTATAACATGAATGTTAAAATCCTAAGCAACTTTTATAAAGTGATGGTATTTTCAATAACTCAGTTTCAGTCGATTGTCAGTATTTAAAAAGAGAATGGTTTTATGTTTACGGATAACTTATTAATTGTCTTATCAAATAAATAATTTGTCATTAAATAAAGCAATGCATAAATGAAATATATTACCAGAAACAATACAGCAGAAAACGCCAGGAAAACATGATTACAATATCTTAATTAGATATGATGGATACATCTAGGGCAGTTGGAAATCCCTAATTCCAAACCAATGGTTTACATGGACTCCAGGATCCTGAAGAAACAAAAGGCGTATCAACTTATATGGTTGGTCACCGGCTACTATGTGACTGCATCTCCTAAACTTGCTCCACTGCCTTGTGGATTGGACTTTCAGGTCAAAGGTTTAGGGTGTGGCCTCGCCAAAAAAACCACCTGCTTCGGTTTGGGCACCCGAGCATTATTACAGTCCTCATACAAATCAATGATAACTGCTAATGGCCTCATTGTTATTGTGTGGTGCATATGTATTTGATGCCCTATTTTACTAATGTTTATGTGAATGGGTTTTGTGGAGATTTTTAGAAATTTCACAGGTTGAAATCATGAGTCAATTGAAGCTAGACCACCATGGAAAACCTGGAAGCACTTGACGACCGTTTCGTCCTAGTGTGAGACTCCTCAGCAATGAGCATCCACGATCCCGCACCCCGCGGGATTCGAACCTAGGACCTGCTGGGTTCGCGCGCGAGCACTTAACCGAAGTTAAACATTAACACCGTTAGATGCCGGCTCAGCGGTCTAGTGGTTAAGTGCTCGCGCGCGAGACCAGTAGGTCCTGGGTTCGAGTCTCGCAGGGGGCGAGGTCGTGGATGCGCACTGCTGAGAAGTCTCACAGAAGGACGGAACGGCATTCCAGTGCTTCTAGGTTTTCCATGGTGGTTTAGCTTCAGTTAACTCATGATTTCAACCCGTGTAATGTTTATGTGCTCAAATAAATAAATAAATAACATTAGATAGCACTAAAAATATGAACATAGGTAGCGAAAAAAAAGATTCATAAGATAGACAAATTTTGTTTGTTGATATCTACCAAAGCCATTTGATTAGGATAAATAAAAATGAAACGAGGAAAATTAATTATAAAGAAAAAAACTACTACCTGGTGCTACCATAATTTCATTTCGAGTACTTCGTATACGCAAAAATGTTAAATCATTAGATGGATCTAAATCACGAACAGCAGAACGCGATTTTGCTACCAATTGTTGAATAAGACCACAGTAATGATTTGTGGTACTGTTATCCATGGAAGTTCTTACTGCGATCCCTTAGAAAAGTAAATAAGATATTTTTATATAAGAAGAACCATAAATATTAATCTCAATAATGAATGAGATCAATTGTATCACTGAAGAAGAATAAAGACAATTTAACGAAGAAACTTTTCTTTTCGACATTAGTTTATAGAAAATTATCAAGATAACTAGTCTGATGAATAATAATGATATTAGTATGTAAGAACAGTGTAATTTCATAATAGAAGTATCTGGCCATGAGTTTTAGTTCAGAAATGAGCAATATTTATGTTATAACTTGTGCCCTAATAATATTTAACATAATGATACCATCAATAAGAGAACAGTGATTTATCGACCGAACTAATGACGCATAAACCCGTACGAGCAGTCTAGAGTCCTTATCGGTTTTACTTCCCGCCTAGTCCAGAACACCAATCTCAGCCTGTGAGATATGAATCAGGCATTTCAAACATACTGGGCTTATATACAAACCAAACAGACTACATCGCACCATAAAATAGAAAATAACATTGGTACAAGATTTAGCCAAACGTTGCTGTATTCATGGGAGACTGTAATTGATAGACTGGACATAAATTAAGAATGGTAAATCGTATAATAATAGTCAATGGGTTAAAATAAAGTTTATAATAAGTAAAATATGAATATGGATAGTTTAGTTACTTAACAATTATACAATGAAAATATATGTACAGTATTAGTCCATAAATAGATTCCAACAGTTGCCATTCATTATTCTCGTCGAGATATAACAACTTAGGAGATGGACAATATCTAAATCAATATGAACTTCAACTGTAAGGTGTTGGTCTACAAAAAGCTTTGCTTGACCTAGGTTTCGTGCTCGTCCACAAGGTATACCTGTAATCTTGGAGAAACTAATACTCCTTGGGAGATTCGATCCCGTGTCACTCAATTTCACAGTCAGATACATTACCACTTAGAGTAATGGTCAAATTACAACTTGATCAGTGTTAAGAAAGACTTGAGATATGTGAAGTTGGCCACTACTTACTCAATGATCAGTCAATTGTAAATATAGTTTAGTGAGATGCTTTTCTGATTAAGTAAGATTTATCACACTTACTTGAGATGGGACACGAAGTGGATATAATAGAAGCATTCGAAGTAATCAATAAATAATCTAGCTGTATATTAGTAAAAGTTGTGGAGGCCATAGGTAGTTAGGCTTGAACCTGATCATCTGTTTTGGTAGCCAAGATGTTTGTTATATCCTAGTGAAGATTAAATTACGAGTAACTTCTGAGAACTATTAATGGACCAGTATTATATATATATTCCTATTGTATAACTGTTCAGCAACTAGATTGTGCATATCTATATTCCTGTTATTATAAGATTCATTTTGACCTATGGATTATTATTATTATTATTATACGATTTACTGTTCTTAATTTATGTTCGGTTTATTGATTCCAGTCTCCCACGTTCACAACCGCTTTTTGGCTTGATCTTGTATAAATATTATTTCCTATTTTATGGTGTGATGCCGCCTGTTTGACTGGTATATAAGCCAAGTATATTTGAAGTAAAGAATTCGCATAGTGGAAGCTGTTATTGGCTTTGTGGACTCAACTGGACGGGCCAGGAGGAAAAGGACCAAAAGAACGCTATGCTGTTCATACCGATTGATACGTCATTGGTGTGGTGCGGTGCTAAGATAGTATAAGTCGTATTCCGATTGGCGAATAAGTCACGTGATAATAAGCCGGGAAAAGACAACAATATTGACTTATTTTCCTATTCAATTAAGGATAATTACAACTTAGTGAGTTCGATTCATTTGCTTCTTCTTTATAAACTTGGATTTTTGTTAATATTACGTAGTGAGAACTATCTTAAAAATATCCTACAACTGTCACTCCCAGCATTTATAGAAGCCTGTTAACATTTAATTCTTAACGATATTTACGTTTACATTCTATACTTATATATATTTATCTATTTAAACACATAAACATTGGTATACGGAGGCACCAAACAGATATGCGCCACATAAATCATTCGATTTGTGTGAGGGTTATGATACTGCCCGGGTGCCCAGACGAAAGCAGATAATTTTCTTAGGGGGCCACACCTGGAGTCATCAGCCTAATGGTCTGATCCAAAAGGGAGTAGAGCAACGTAAGGAGATTTAGTCCCATGGTAGCCGGTGACCAACAATAGGTTCATACACCATTTTTTCCTTTAGGATAATGGAGCTCATGTGTACCATTGGTTCGGAATCAGGGTTTACCAACTCCCCTTAGTGGACTCTCCGTGTCCATCAGCCCGGTTAAAGCGCCGATATTCGCTTTTTATCCTCTCGATTTCGTAGACAACACTCTCACCGCGAGAAGGCAGTGACTAGGACTTTTTTGTTATTGTTGACCAATCCATCTTTTAAAAAATTCCAGATTATGCATGTAGCTGAAGTGAAATATGAATTTATTGTATTCTGTAATCAATGTCTTCAGTTTATTCAAATTTATTATATGTAGTTAAAATCTAAGCGATTTCAGCTGGGTGGACGGCAACACGATGAGACGTAACATTTGGAGGAGTGAGAAATTATCGAAACGCTTTTATTTTGAAAGACTGCCTCCAAATGCTTCCATATAGTTACGTATATATACTCACTAACTTTTTGCGACGGGGGTATTGTTTACAAAATTAAGGACGGGAAAAGAATCGGCGCTCAAACGGAGTAAGAATGATCCACCTAGAGGAGATATAAAACTCTGACTCCAAAGTGTGGTGCATATATATTTGGTGCCCTCTTGTAGCAATATTTATGTGTTCAAATGGACATGGGTTTCAGGATCCTAAGGGAACAATTGGCGTATGAATCTATTCTCGGTCACGGGTTTCCATGGGACTGCATCTAACGTTATTTCACTGTCTCGTGGATTAGATCCCAAAGTCAAGAGCTTGGGGAGTGTGTCCTTAAGAAGACCATCTGCTTGGGTTTGGGCACACAGACAATAATTCAATCCACACACAAACTAAATAATAACTACTCTGTGTGGCGCTTATATATTTTAGTGCCGTTTTGTGCCAATTCGTGTTTAAATAAACAAATAATAAAACATCACTATCGATAACTCTGGGAAACAGGCTTTGATTTATGACGCCTAGCTAATTAAATGAAAGGTTCCCAACAGACAAGAAAGAATCTATAAAAACAGCCTACTTTCAGACTGAGGCGTACATTTACACATATATCTGAAGTTGTTTACAATAAAAAAGGCGAAAGATTTATCCGCAAATGAGACACCCCCAAATGCTCTGGTATGGCCGAGAGTGGGATGGGTTCGCCCACCCTCTCCAAATGCTCTCACATGGCTACGTGTATACAGCCTCTGCCAGGGAAGTCCTACTCACTGCATTCTCGTGGCGGGGGTGTTTACGAAATTCAGAGGACGAAAAGCGAATGTCCGGCGCTTTAACCGGATTCTAAACCAATGGTGCACATGGGCTCCAGTATCCTGCGGGAACAAATGGCGTATGAACCAATCGTTGGTCACCGGCTACCATGGGAATGTATCTCCTCACGATGCTCCACTGCCTTGTTGATCAGACCTTTAAGTCGAAGGCTCCGGGTGTGGCCCCCTAAGATAACCACCTGCTTCGGTCTGGGCACCCGGGCAGTATCACAGCCCACACACACAAATATGGTGTGGCACATATATATTTGGTGCCCTTTTGTATCAATATTTATGTGTTGAAATAAATAAATTACAATAAAAACGAATGGGTCAATGATTGGTAAAGCTACTAAATATCAGTTATAATGCTTACCATCTGAGCTTACAATAATTGCACCAATAACTCCTTTGTGTGCCAATAATCTTTTAAATGTTTCTTCTACTTCTGACTTAAAAATATAAACAAGTGATTTAGTATGTATTAGCATTGATCATAATTACAAAAGTGTGAAGTAATTTGTTAAACTTAGAAATCTTGTAAAGGATATTGGACAAAAATTCATCTATCTACAATTCTATATACTAGTGATTAACAGACCAATTACAGCATAACAATACCAGCATTTACCAAAAAATTAGATATTTTAAGTCGCTTAGCTGATTAAACAAACACTGGAAATTAAGATTTACTAAGTGACTTTAGATATGTAATATACAATTATCTTGGAAGTTAACATAAGTTCTAATTAGTTGATTAGTTAGAAGACTGTTATATTGTTTTTTTTCTCAGTCCATTAGTTAATTTAAAGCAACTAAAACTGTTGTGTTTTATTCCCTGTTAATTATCACGTGACTAAATCGCCAATTAGAACCTCAACTTATTGACCAGACCAATGACACATAAACAATTACGAGGAGCCTAGAGTCAACTCCGAGTTCTCAGTGGTCCTCTGAGATAGTAGGTACTCACCTAATCGGGCCAGTTTAGTCCAGAACACGAATCTCAGTCTCCGCTATATAAATAACATATTTCAAACATATGCAATTTATATACAAGCAAATCAGATCACATTATACCATAAAATAGAAAATAACAGTTATGCAGGACCAGGTCAAAAGTGGCTGTGAATGTGGGATACTGTAACTAAGAGACTGAGAATAACCTAGGTTACGAAAGCTTATAATAAAAGGAATATATATATATATATATATATATATATATATATATATATATATATATATATATATATATATATATATATATATAGTAGCAGTTCATAAATAGATCTTAGCAGTTACCATTCACTCATTCTTCGTCCGGATATAATAAAAACAAATTAGTTTTTCCAGTCGAATGAACGGAAGGTGAAAAGTACCTATTTACTATAGAGAGATTGTACAAGAAAAGAAATACAGGAGAGAAAGCATAGGACATAGGTGTAATGAAAAGATGAGGCTGGAGGTTAAACACAGGGTACCAGGTAAACATTACAAATAGGCTGATGAGGTAATGAATCTTTATCTATCAAAATAGTTGGGACACGTATTTCGTATAGCCAACCACTCTCTGTCTCGGCAGTCAATGTTGTTTGGTGTAGGAGTAGGTTGATAAAAAAAGTAGGAGCTGTCAGACAGACGTGACACCAGTCTAGGGGGTCATCGACAAATGGACTGAGTCATGTTTGTGGGTATAGACTATCTGGCTAGGGTTTGAGTGATTCCTGTAACTAATGGTTAGGGATATTGTATGATATAGCTCAAAATCAATTGCAATGGTGCAGGTACATCCGATTTTTGTCTTCTTCTAAATTCTGAGCTTCTGGATTCTTCATGACTTTCTTATCTTTTCATCTCACTAATTTACATTTCCTTGGATCATATATTCGATACCTAATATTTTCAATCACCACGCATGTTGTCACTACGTCTACTATTCTGGGATTTGGCTTGGCAGTTTCATCCCTCTGTGCTAATGGGGTATGTCAATTCGAATCGATGTACATGCGTACTAGGCTCTATGTTGTTAATGACTGAAATTACAAAATTCAACTCTGGGTTCTAACACTGAAAAGTGAATATATATGTGGACCACAACAGTTCGAAAACACACAAATAATGCCGGGTAAGCAATCACAATCAGGTCTTTTAATTGTAGCTCAGGAACAGAATATGTATCTATAGCTAAAAATAATTCATTTGCCAAACACCAATCAGAACTTTAATATATATTTAAGACTCGAGAGTGAAACCGGTTTTGTTTACCTAAACCAACCCATTCAGCTAGTACAAGTTTACGTACTCGGCTTTGAGAAACATGGAGCGATGAGTTTCGGCGCAGCTAGTCTTAAGGTATTGCTTCCTGCACGTAAAACACAACAGACTTAGATACACTTAGTGCGCGCAAAGTTTTTAGATTCATTTGAAATACTCACTAGACAAAACTTTACCGCATGTAGACTACGTCGATCATAGACTCCATGGTTATTGTGAGAAGTCATCTACCACTACGTTAGTGAAAAAGTTGGGTGAAATGAGAAATTACATATAAACACCGGTTTTTGTTCAAACTTGATAAGTTTCTTCAAGTTCTTATGTAAATTGGTGGATACGTAGATTACAGTTCTAATCTTTTTCAAATTACAAGTGACTTAATGTAGCACTTATTAAGGAAAGTATACCACAAGCTTAGTTAATATTCCTATAGCAGTGGCGCGAGGTCAGAACATGTGACTTAGTAGCTGAAAACAGAACGCTCTAACTACTGAGCCACTGCAGCATGGAGTACATACCCAGTTATGGTCAGTGGAAATACTTAGAAGAGTGTCAAGTTTCAACCATTCATATGTTTGAGACGTCACTCAAGGTGAATTAGATGAAGAAAAAATGGTACACTAAGCAAAAACTTAGAAATAAAGAGTAAATTCGTCGAAGAATGAACCCACATGATTTACGATCCCTCAAATGTACAAAGTACTGACTGTCAATGCCAATTAATTGACTGTGGTGAGGAAAACATTATGGTGGACAGGTATACATATATATTTATGTAGGTTAAAAGACCTGATGGTACTGGGGCCATGAGAAAGTGAAGCGGTTCACTATTTAACGTGGAAAGTTGCCAGACGAATTGTTTTTGTAGCGGTCCTAATTAAGTCTCCTCCCGAAGCTGCTTTTTTGGCGAACATCTAGAAAATACACTCAGTCTGCATCCAACCAACTAACTATACACCATCAAATCAACGGCTTTTTTAGTGACATCTGTTTTCAAAACGCCTGATTTTCTTTGGACGAACTCACTTATTCGAAGTTGAAATCGATCAAGAACGAACTTTCTGTGGAATCCACTACTTTAATTGCTCTACCAGACATATTAAAATGGTTGTTGTCAAAGTCCTTGTCATTTTCGGACAGAACATGGAGCGAAGGAATCAAATGGATTACGACAACTCATAAAATGCTTAACAGCCATCCGAAGATTCAGTAAATTTATTGTTTCTTTCTTTGCGAAAGACAGAACTAGGTGATGACGTCATCGTAATACAAACCACATATATCTAGAGGATTGGTGAGTTGGCCCACAATAAGTTCAAGACTAGGTGATAAATATCACTTTTAAATAACGATATACTTCGAAGGTACAACACATACAAATCGTGTTAGATATGATGTAGGCTGAACAGATGGATTAAATATTTGGTAAGTCCTAATCCACATTCACATATTTATGCTAAATGTCAGTTGCAAATACTTCATAAGGTGATGATAGGAAGATGAAACAAGTTAATAAAATAAACAAATTACAATTAACAACCCGCTTACCATTATCTATGGCGCAACAAATAGACAGGTTGCCGCGGTGACGATGCAGCCGGTTGATAAGTTCGATATCCAATATCCAATTTCTTCTTGACAATCTTGCACAAAACGATTAGTTCCTTTGCTCTCACTTCTTGTCATTTCAATACACTTCCAGCTCTCTGGTAATGTCCAGTTGGCTTTAGCACAGTCACTCGACTCCACCAACTTTAATCAGCTTGGTGGTCATTTGTGAGTCTTTAAATTTGAGTTAGTGAGTTTGTATGAAAGCAGAAGGGTCTCTGGATACTTGCGACTATCACATTACCAGATAGGAGGTAGGTTGGCTGCAACATAAAAAGTAATGAAGTGAAAACTCGAGTGCCATGAGAAGACGATTGTTTTAAGAGGTAGATAGATAAATAACTTAATAATCAAGCTAATCAATTGGTGATGCACAGTGTGAGGAGACCTATATGTAGGGGCGAAAGGAAAATATAGATGATAATTGGTGAGATGGGAATTAGTTACTGATTTTTGATGATGAAAAAGTAGTAAGGCTGAGAAAAATGGATCAGGTACAGCTGATCCAGGGGATGATAATCTGTGGATGAGTACGTGTTTATTAAGTTTCCACTTAAAGCTACCCACTGATGGGGCTGTGGTCACTTCGGCTTGGAGAGCATTGCGGATTGGGACAACTCCTAATGAGAAAAAGTGAGAACGTGCCAATGTGTTCGATCTTTGATATGTAATAGTTTTAGGATTGCCTCGAGTGTGATGTTGATATTCCGGTAGTATGTTTGTATTGAGGTGGTCTGGCGTACTGAGAATGTTTCATGACACTGTTATATCACCTCTTATTCTCTTATTGATCAGCGGGAATAATCACAAGTGTTGGAGTTTGTGTTCATACTTGTTCTAAGGGGTTTACGTCTTTTTGGAGAGCAGGTGGGAGCGACGCCACAGTGAACTCGAATGAGGGACCGCGCGTGCGTTTTCAAAAGATTCAAGAACAATTACTTGGTGATCGAGTAAAGTTCTCATCACATAAAGCGGAGGACTGAGTTTAGCTTGGCTTCATCCCGTATTTAGTTGGAGTTGTTATCTAGGCTCTCCGAGGTTGTAAGCCTGATCTCATGCTTTAGCGTCACAGTCGGGAGACGGTCGTCGTGTAGGCTCTACTAATGCAGCTTAGGTAAGAAATATTCTCGTCCCACCAAACTATTTTGTTTGTGACCACGATAAACACGCTTGCACCATGATCACTTCTTCCTATCGGTGGGTGGACATGGAAACTCTCGGATAAGTAAACCATTCCAGTTCGAGGGTTTTCCGACCTTACCTCATCTCGTGTTGTCACCCACATGTTCGAATAGTTCCAAAATTCTCTTTGTATAAACTGAAGCACTGCGTTTTCCTCTCATTCTCCTGGCCTGTTTCGTCGCCTGCTGCTCCTCATCATCAGTATAGGTCTTCCGCATTTTAAGCAGACTGTTGTTTAAAATGTATTGGTCAGTTGCGTGCGAACTAACCGCTGTATAATTGAGACTATTTAGGATGTATCATTAGTGGGGCCGTTGTCCCTGTGTGTTTTCTGCAGTTGTCTTAGTGATATCTCTGTCCAATAGTCTGTAATATAAGTAGCTTAGCACGCCCTCTTTTCTTTCTTGTTTGCTTACTAGTCTTACCACGAGTAGGAACTTGATTAAGAGTTTGATCTTGATTGCCTAATTGAAGATGTAGCTTCGGTGTTTGAGTTGAGTGATCCATTTTGTACAGATTATTCAGGGTTCATCGACTGATGTCGTCTCTATAGAAACCGGGATTTTCAACCTACTATAAACTCTTGAATAATGATCTTCATCAATATTTCTCGTGACTTCAACGTAAGCAATCATGCCAAAGCTATTACTTTGCATGTTACTCGGTGGAGAAAGTACATAATGTTGGATAATCTGAGGGGGAAACACACATGATATAAGTTTTGGTGTAGGAAATTAATAGAGACAATTAAACGTATGCCACAGGAGAATAAAGCCTTAAGGATGCTTAAAATCACAAGATTGCCCTTGTCCATCCTACTGAGCAACGTCGAGAGGATTTTACATAAGTCCTATGTTTGTAAGGGAATGTATGTTTGGGTAGTGCGGTTGAAGTAAAAGTAATGTTTTCAATGCTTACCATTTTAACAAAGATCAAGTAAAATGTAGTGGATTTTCCGGATGCCTATATTTCTCTGTCTTATCTGAAATAGCCTTTTAGAGAGACCTATTAGTTCATTAGTACATTATTTCAGTTAGGTACCGTGTACCTAAACGAAATTCAGTACTTTGGTAGTATTATGTTCTGTGCATCAAATGGTTTGACTATGAAGCATTCACTTTCTTTCTAAATAGTATCTTCAGCATTCAATTCTCATTGACTTGAACGTTTCAGTTATTTCGTAGATGATAGTTCACAATGCCTTTGGTAGTTTTTCCAAATGACAGAAATGGGTAAATTCACAGACTAATTGCCAGATAGCACTGGTTGTTCTTGACTCTGAAGAGGATCGGCAAACTGTTTAGTACTCAGCCACCTGCCATCCGGGTGGTACTTCACTGACCCTACATATCATTTGTGATATTCATTGATTTCAAAGCATAAAAGACTGAATACTTTGTAATAGCAAAAAGCTACTCTGTTATTCAAAGGAAGTTTGGATCCTCTCGCTTTCTTAGTGATTAATTTGTCAGCTACCGGTGTTTATTTGACAATCGTACGTAGTCGAGATCAGTATGCTTACTATACTATACTGGCCACATATAGATAAATATTCGAGTCTGGGAGAACTACGTGAGTACAGTTGGACATATTGTATTTGACATTACAGTCAGGCTAGGAGTACCTTACAAACGCGTTATCAATTTGTACAAACGCCACACACTATTAGTCAATAAAGTCCTGTACACAAGGACCGGTTGGTGGGGGTATCCAATAGTGTTTATGGGAAAGTTAAACATGGAATATAATAAATAATTGGCATGGTCAAAATCATCACAGCTCCAAATCGATTCTCACGCAGCATGAAGTATAAAAATAGTTTGATATTGAGATGTCTCGTGCTATTAGTTGTCCCATATTATCTCCACAATTAACCGTGAAATTAGGGCAGGAAACATTTTCGATTTGATCCTATATCTCATTAGAACGTCTCTCGTTAGGAGAACCACGTGAATGACATCTAGCCTCTGTTTATTTAGTTGCAGATCTTATTATGCAATTAAAGAGTGAGGGTGAATAGCGAAAAAATAAACGTGGTGTAACTTGGTCCCTGTAGTTCGTAGTATACATAATCGTGTTTAACTCTTGATCAGCCCCCTTTCTTCTCTCTACGCATTCCCTTTTCACTTGTTTCATACTTCATTCTTGGAAAGTTTCGGAATTGTATTCTATAGGGTTTACCATTTAGTTGTTAATTATTTAAAGAAAGTTTGCATACAGGAGCATCTGACAGCGCTGATGTTCGAGTCTTTCAATAAAATCATCCCGAAACCAGGAAAACAAGTATGGCTGGGAGAGAAATTGCATCTTGATGCACGCAAAATTAATGTGGTGTGTGCCCTCTAAGTGAGTTGAAACATAATCTAATGTGGTCGTCCTACCAACTGTCTTTAGCTAGAGGTCCTACCAGTTATTTTTATATGATCAGCATCAATATCAAACTCTTAGATAGCTTCCTATTTTGGAGACTTACGAACTTCTATATGCCGATTTGTGAAGCACTTTTCGCTACTTTTAACTTAAGCTGACGCTCCGTAATGTCTAAGATTACACTGAATAGTAAACGGAAAATAAAACATGAATTATTATTTCTAAACGTAGTCTGTAGCCTTATCACAAATTTCCAATTATGATTATAAGCGCTGGCTAAATATTGTATTTATAAATGATATCTTTCATTGCAATGAACTCTCTCCCCTTTCTGTTTCACTTCTTAACATTTCAAACCCTGCTAATCTGACAAAGTTCGAACAACCAAACGAATCCCCGCTCATACGATAGCTTTCAGTTCGAGAAACCCTAATAACGCGTGGAAAAATTGTTTGACGCTTTTACGATAAATTGACCACGAACTATGTTTTAACCCTGTAGTGACCTACTTTTATGAAGAGAACGAGATTAGTATAATCGAAACAATTATTATTATAACCAATTGTACCAGAGGTTGTTTTACTGTACCTGTTTGTTTAAGTGTACTAAAAACACACATTCTTCCGTTGTCTCTGACCTTGCACGAACTCGCGTGCGCTCGGTAGCCCCGCTTGTAAACTTCGGCACGATCTCGGTATTATTTTGATACCACGAGATCGCCAACAAATACAGCTTACTACAATCTTCGATTACCTTCTGATATTTGGCCCGCGAAGGTTTCTAACCTGGTACCTGGCACGTAGTCTTTCTGCAGTGGTGATCATAGTCAACCGCGACTTGACGCCTACTACAAACCAATAGAAGTACAATGGTCATTAACTAAAAAGATCCTCATAGCGAACAAAAATGGTCTCTGACCATTTACTATTGGAAGTATGCAAATACGAACGAAATTAATGAGTTCGTATGGCGAATAACCAATACACTTGCCGTACAGTTGAATATTTTATGTTGTATTCAAATCTGTAATAGCAGTACAATAGAATTTCATACTGCGAACCTAGAATTCGGGTTCTTAATTGTTTCTTGTTGAAGTCCTAGAGTCATTGGAACTATTTCTGTTTCTTTATGTCACTTTAAATTCACCGTTCGTATAAGCTCGCCATATAAATGATGAATACTGAAAATTTGATAAGTATTATTCGGGATCTACTTAATTCGCTCACTTAAAATCAATAATAAAGATGACTGAAATACATTTTGTAGCAGATTTCAAATGATGAACACGTGATGTTCTAAATAAAGTGTTTCGATATTCTTACTCATTAAATAGCTCAATCGTTTGGTAATGCTTTCATATGTAAAGTACAAATAGCTTTTCATACGGTTATCTTCGCATTTTGAGAAAATTTTAAAAATCGACGAACTATATAATAATTCAGGTGTTTTAGGGTTTTTTCACATAAATCTGTACGACTTCTTAGCACGTGGTTGTAGATGTTGTCGAATATCATTACAACCTTGAACCGTTATAAATTCGACCGCCATTAAGAACTCGGAAGAACTGGATGGAGTTTCTTTCTAGAACAGGACTACTCATCAGTGCTCATCTACAATTTCATAAGTGAAACTCGAATCCAAGATCTTTGGCTTGAGCTTAGATACTTAGCAGTTAGGTGATTTCTGGATGATAATCTTAGGTGTAGACAAATAACATTAACCATTCAATCACAATGTACCGGTCGTAACGTCGATTCCGCTTAACTTCATTTCTATTTTCGAAAATATTATGAAGCTGGAATAGAAGCATAATATTACTTTGATAATGAAAACTTTATTGAAAAAAATAAAACAACAGAAGTAACTATCAAGCAAAGATAAGGTTATTTTGACGTAGAACGAGACGTGTTTGAGCGTACGCACAATAACCAGAAAATTACCAAACCAAATGTTGCAAACAGAATGAAGCCAATCAAGAAAGTTAGCAGAATAAGATCTAGAAAATATGAAGAAAAAAGTAGGAAATGTCAACTTGTGAGATTTTCAATATCAAAAGACAAAACGACAATGACATATGATTGTAAATATATATAGGTGTCGATGCATTAAAACGTTAAAGCCTTAGTGATATGCAAGGAGATATCAAGCAATAACTATGACTGAACTACTAAAACAACGAATATGAAAAAGAAACAGGTTAGTGATGTACAAAGTCAGAAACAAACAAACTAACCTGTATCAGACGAACTTTCACAATTGGAAGATTGATCCAGAGAAGTTTGACATTCGTAATGAGCAACTAGAATATCGTTTGAATGAACAATATTTTGATGACTGGAAACTAAATTGACACGAAAAGAAAAGTAAGGTATAAATAAATAACAACAAAGAATGAAAAAAGTTCATTTAAACCATCTTGATTGATGAGTGAGAATATGAATAATAAAAATAACCCAGTTTTAATAAATCTATATAAAAACATTAAATAAGAGCAAACAAGATAACAGAAAAGTACAAAAAGCAGGTGAAAAAAGAAAAACATTTGAAGTCATCACGATAACAAATGAGGTCGAACGATAACAACATAATAAAGAAGAAGGAAATTGAGTGTAAAAACAGAAAAAAAATTAAAAGATAAAATAGTTAAGATAAACAAATGATAAAAGAGACAATATAACGAAACAAGATTGGAGTAATAGACACAAGATCGCTAAAAATTTCATTCGTCTATCCGACTTTGTGTTGGTTTCGACGTTCTGTCGGGACGACCCACGACATGCAAGTTCCAACTATTAGGCTAAGAGTGAGGACTTGGCGTTCCATGTCAATAATAGAAAGGATTAACGAGTAAGATCAGCTTCAGTGATGATGTTATCTGTATGTGTGAACTCTCCGTGTTCCTCTGTTACTTTTACGAACGTAAAATGCATACATCCATCTTCACACTTCAGCCTCTCTTGTATTCGTTCAAACCTGTTTCACCGTGTTACAATTCACCTCACACTACATTTAGTTCATGTGATTCGTCTTTGGACTTTTTAACGACAGTTCCAGTCTGGGGACAGTAATTAGTTCGTGTCTTACTTGCTAGTCGAACGTACAGTAATTTGCTTTGTGGCAAAAATACTATACTGTGTCGACAAACAGTTTAAGTTAGCTCTATGATTCCACTCTTAATCTCACCCTTCCTCGGCAGCACGATCTCAACACTCAATTATGGATATAGTAGTACGGTGAATTGGCGAAGTTTGGAATGAAGTAACCGGTCGGATAATTTGGTACGGATGCATGTGATCCAATATGGTTGTCAGTGTGCGGAAGTCACTTGAACCGGAATGTGAGTGAGTGTGAATGTAGTGAATGAGTTAGTGAACAGATTGATGAGACTCACCTCCGTCCTCGGGAAGTACATTTTGTGATGACAAACTTCCGTCTGTGTTCACTGCTCGCAGTTCAGTTGTTGGTTGTTGAGATGAAACTGTCTGTTCCACGTTTTCTGCTGTAACTAGAGAGAGGAACAATTAAGAGGAAATTGAAAATATGCACATGTAGTAAACATTTCCCTTTGTGTCTGTCTCATTATGGAATAACCGAACAGAACATATTTTTCAGCACTGTGTCAGTTGTGATGTGGTGAGTACTGAATGTTGATACTGAGAATGTGATGCTCATTTGTCAATGAGATGGCCTCAGATTGACCTACGTGATAACAGCTTACCGTTTAGCGAGTGCTCACGTAATCCTGGTTGTTCTTGTCTCGAAGTGAGTTGATGGAATGTGGTGCTTATGTAATACAGCTGCTGACACTTCAATTGAATGATTGTATGAAGTTGTGTTTCAGTATACACGTTCAGTTGCAATAGCTAGATATTTGTTCGTTTTCAGATCGAGTGACAATGCGATCACAGAGCCATTTTGTTAGTGATGATAGTGTGTGTGCGTCTGAACATACCGAATGTACTGCACAACTGTTGTTCATTTCATCAGAACCGTCAACAATTTGACGAATAACTGTATGGCATAACTGATTGATATGTCTGTGATATCGATCATTCTGTCAAGTGGTTTAATAAATCTCGTGGAATGTGGTGACTCGTGTGTTGCTGATGCACACTGAGCACCATGTGCATTGCATATTCACAATGCACATGGGACACAGGTCATCTCGGTCAGTCGAAATGCTACCACATTCGATCGAATGCAACTGGAATCTGTGGATAGGTCGTCCACAAACAGTATACAACCATTTCGAGATAGGGAGACGCTTCAATGTGACAATGAGCTCCGATTGCAGTCGGCAACCATCGGGATGTCGGGAGAAGTGAACAATACCGTTGGTTGAACAATTTGTAGACATGTTAGGATTGCAAGAATATCTGGTGTATCGAGCCTAGTATTGGATGAGACGCAAAGTGTGATGTGAACCGTCCTCATTCGATGCCTGAAACAGTTGTCATTCGGTTAAAGTATGAAGCACATACAATGTGACTGTCAAAGAGAGACTAACCTTCAGTTGATGGATGCTCAGTTGGCGAAGGCATTGAATGACTTGTTGTTTCTGTTTCCACCTGTGTTGTGCTTCCTCCGTCCTGCTGTCCATCTCCTGTCACATTGTCAGTGGTAACTAGAGAAAAGCATGACACGTGTTTTAAAGTATATAGACAAGTATGCATTTATTCATATTGACTTATATCTTGTCGGCAATCTCATAATTTATCCAATGCTAGTGTACAATACTCTTTCTATATTTCATCAACGATCCATGTACTTCAACTGCACCATATACTTGTACATGTCGCGTGTAGTAATGGTGTTTCCAAACAGGGTCTGCAATGTGAGGCTTGGAGTGTGATATACTTGTAATCTATCCATCACTCAAAATGAGTCTAACATCAAAAGAGGAAGTAGATTGTGGTTACTGACATGCAAACATTGATGGTTTGGGCGATGATTCCAATCCACTCATGTTAGTCGGATAGAAGCTGTTGTTCGTCTCAGACCCTTAACGATTAGTGATGAGGCAACCACCGAATGGTATTGAGGTTGTCCTCCGATGTTCGCTACTTCTTTGACTCGTGTTTCCGACCTTGTGTTGGTTTCGACGTTCTGTCGGGACGACCTACGACATGCAAGTTCCAACTATTAGGCTAAGAGTGAGGACTTGGCGTTCCATGTCAATAATAGAAAGGATTAACGAGTAAGATCAGCTTCAGTGATGATGTTATCTGTATGTGTGAACTCTCCGTGTTCCTCTGTTACTTTTACGAACGTAAAATGCATACATCCATCTTCACACTTCAGCCTCTCTTGTATTCGTTCAAACCTGTTTCACCGTGTTACAATTCACCTCACACTACATTTAGTTCATGTGATTCGTCTTTGGACTTTTTAACGACAGTTCCAGTCTGGGGACAGTAATTAGTTCGTGTCTTACTTGCTAGTCGAACGTACAGTAATTTGCTTTGTGGCAAAAATACTATACTGTGTCGACAAACAGTTTAAGTTAGCTCTATGATTCCACTCTTAATCTCACCCTTCCTCGGCAGCACGATCTCAACACTCAATTATGGATATAGTAGTACGGTGAATTGGCGAAGTTTGGAATGAAGTAACCGGTCGGATAATTTGGTACGGATGCATGTGATCCAATATGGTTGTCAGTGTGCGGAAGTCACTTGAACCGGAATGTGAGTGAGTGTGAATGTAGTGAATGAGTTAGTGAACAGATTGATGAGACTCACCTCCGTCCTCGGGAAGTACATTTTGTGATGACAAACTTCCGTCTGTGTTCACTGCTCGCAGTTCAGTTGTTGGTTGTTGAGATGAAACTGTCTGTTCCACGTTTTCTGCTGTAACTAGAGAGAGGAACAATTAAGAGGAAATTGAAAATATGCACATGTAGTAAACATTTCCCTTTGTGTCTGTCTCATTATGGAATAACCGAACAGAACATATTTTTCAGCACTGTGTCAGTTGTGATGTGGTGAGTACTGAATGTTGATACTGAGAATGTGATGCTCATTTGTCAATGAGATGGCCTCAGATTGACCTACGTGATAACAGCTTACCGTTTAGCGAGTGCTCACGTAATCCTGGTTGTTCTTGTCTCGAAGTGAGTTGATGGAATGTGGTGCTTATGTAATACAGCTGCTGACACTTCAATTGAATGATTGTATGAAGTTGTGTTTCAGTATACACGTTCAGTTGCAATAGCTAGATATTTGTTCGTTTTCAGATCGAGTGACAATGCGATCACAGAGCCATTTTGTTAGTGATGATAGTGTGTGTGCGTCTGAACATACCGAATGTACTGCACAACTGTTGTTCATTTCATCAGAACCGTCAACAATTTGACGAATAACTGTATGGCATAACTGATTGATATGTCTGTGATATCGATCATTCTGTCAAGTGGTTTAATAAATCTCGTGGAATGTGGTGACTCGTGTGTTGCTGATGCACACTGAGCACCATGTGCATTGCATATTCACAATGCACATGGGACACAGGTCATCTCGGTCAGTCGAAATGCTACCACATTCGATCGAATGCAACTGGAATCTGTGGATAGGTCGTCCACAAACAGTATACAACCATTTCGAGATAGGGAGACGCTTCAATGTGACAATGAGCTCCGATTGCAGTCGGCAACCATCGGGATGTCGGGAGAAGTGAACAATACCGTTGGTTGAACAATTTGTAGACATGTTAGGATTGCAAGAATATCTGGTGTATCGAGCCTAGTATTGGATGAGACGCAAAGTGTGATGTGAACCGTCCTCATTCGATGCCTGAAACAGTTGTCATTCGGTTAAAGTATGAAGCACATACAATGTGACTGTCAAAGAGAGACTAACCTTCAGTTGATGGATGCTCAGTTGGCGAAGGCATTGAATGACTTGTTGTTTCTGTTTCCACCTGTGTTGTGCTTCCTCCGTCCTGCTGTCCATCTCCTGTCACATTGTCAGTGGTAACTAGAGAAAAGCATGACACGTGTTTTAAAGTATATAGACAAGTATGCATTTATTCATATTGACTTATATCTTGTCGGCAATCTCATAATTTATCCAATGCTAGTGTACAATACTCTTTCTATATTTCATCAACGATCCATGTACTTCAACTGCACCATATACTTGTACATGTCGCGTGTAGTAATGGTGTTTCCAAACAGGGTCTGCAATGTGAGGCTTGGAGTGTGATATACTTGTAATCTATCCATCACTCAAAATGAGTCTAACATCAAAAGAGGAAGTAGATTGTGGTTACTGACATGCAAACATTGATGGTTTGGGCGATGATTCCAATCCACTCATGTTAGTCGGATAGAAGCTGTTGTTCGTCTCAGACCCTTAACGATTAGTGATGAGGCAACCACCGAATGGTATTGAGGTTGTCCTCCGATGTTCGCTACTTCTTTGACTCGTGTTTCCGACCTTGTGTTGGTTTCGACGTTCTGTCGGGACGACCTACGACATGCAAGTTCCAACTATTAGGCTAAGAGTGAGGACTTGGCGTTCCATGTCAATAATAGAAAGGATTAACGAGTAAGATCAGCTTCAGTGATGATGTTATCTGTATGTGTGAACTCTCCGTGTTCCTCTGTTACTTTTACGAACGTAAAATGCATACATCCATCTTCACACTTCAGCCTCTCTTGTATTCGTTCAAACCTGTTTCACCGTGTTACAATTCACCTCACACTACATTTAGTTCATGTGATTCGTCTTTGGACTTTTTAACGACAGTTCCAGTCTGGGGACAGTAATTAGTTCGTGTCTTACTTGCTAGTCGAACGTACAGTAATTTGCTTTGTGGCAAAAATACTATACTGTGTCGACAAACAGTTTAAGTTAGCTCTATGATTCCACTCTTAATCTCACCCTTCCTCGGCAGCACGATCTCAACACTCAATTATGGATATAGTAGTACGGTGAATTGGCGAAGTTTGGAATGAAGTAACCGGTCGGATAATTTGGTACGGATGCATGTGATCCAATATGGTTGTCAGTGTGCGGAAGTCACTTGAACCGGAATGTGAGTGAGTGTGAATGTAGTGAATGAGTTAGTGAACAGATTGATGAGACTCACCTCCGTCCTCGGGAAGTACATTTTGTGATGACAAACTTCCGTCTGTGTTCACTGCTCGCAGTTCAGTTGTTGGTTGTTGAGATGAAACTGTCTGTTCCACGTTTTCTGCTGTAACTAGAGAGAGGAACAATTAAGAGGAAATTGAAAATATGCACATGTAGTAAACATTTCCCTTTGTGTCTGTCTCATTATGGAATAACCGAACAGAACATATTTTTCAGCACTGTGTCAGTTGTGATGTGGTGAGTACTGAATGTTGATACTGAGAATGTGATGCTCATTTGTCAATGAGATGGCCTCAGATTGACCTACGTGATAACAGCTTACCGTTTAGCGAGTGCTCACGTAATCCTGGTTGTTCTTGTCTCGAAGTGAGTTGATGGAATGTGGTGCTTATGTAATACAGCTGCTGACACTTCAATTGAATGATTGTATGAAGTTGTGTTTCAGTATACACGTTCAGTTGCAATAGCTAGATATTTGTTCGTTTTCAGATCGAGTGACAATGCGATCACAGAGCCATTTTGTTAGTGATGATAGTGTGTGTGCGTCTGAACATACCGAATGTACTGCACAACTGTTGTTCATTTCATCAGAACCGTCAACAATTTGACGAATAACTGTATGGCATAACTGATTGATATGTCTGTGATATCGATCATTCTGTCAAGTGGTTTAATAAATCTCGTGGAATGTGGTGACTCGTGTGTTGCTGATGCACACTGAGCACCATGTGCATTGCATATTCACAATGCACATGGGACACAGGTCATCTCGGTCAGTCGAAATGCTACCACATTCGATCGAATGCAACTGGAATCTGTGGATAGGTCGTCCACAAACAGTATACAACCATTTCGAGATAGGGAGACGCTTCAATGTGACAATGAGCTCCGATTGCAGTCGGCAACCATCGGGATGTCGGGAGAAGTGAACAATACCGTTGGTTGAACAATTTGTAGACATGTTAGGATTGCAAGAATATCTGGTGTATCGAGCCTAGTATTGGATGAGACGCAAAGTGTGATGTGAACCGTCCTCATTCGATGCCTGAAACAGTTGTCATTCGGTTAAAGTATGAAGCACATACAATGTGACTGTCAAAGAGAGACTAACCTTCAGTTGATGGATGCTCAGTTGGCGAAGGCATTGAATGACTTGTTGTTTCTGTTTCCACCTGTGTTGTGCTTCCTCCGTCCTGCTGTCCATCTCCTGTCACATTGTCAGTGGTAACTAGAGAAAAGCATGACACGTGTTTTAAAGTATATAGACAAGTATGCATTTATTCATATTGACTTATATCTTGTCGGCAATCTCATAATTTATCCAATGCTAGTGTACAATACTCTTTCTATATTTCATCAACGATCCATGTACTTCAACTGCACCATATACTTGTACATGTCGCGTGTAGTAATGGTGTTTCCAAACAGGGTCTGCAATGTGAGGCTTGGAGTGTGATATACTTGTAATCTATCCATCACTCAAAATGAGTCTAACATCAAAAGAGGAAGTAGATTGTGGTTACTGACATGCAAACATTGATGGTTTGGGCGATGATTCCAATCCACTCATGTTAGTCGGATAGAAGCTGTTGTTCGTCTCAGACCCTTAACGATTAGTGATGAGGCAACCACCGAATGGTATTGAGGTTGTCCTCCGATGTTCGCTACTTCTTTGACTCGTGTTTCCGACCTTGTGTTGGTTTCGACGTTCTGTCGGGACGACCTACGACATGCAAGTTCCAACTATTAGGCTAAGAGTGAGGACTTGGCGTTCCATGTCAATAATAGAAAGGATTAACGAGTAAGATCAGCTTCAGTGATGATGTTATCTGTATGTGTGAACTCTCCGTGTTCCTCTGTTACTTTTACGAACGTAAAATGCATACATCCATCTTCACACTTCAGCCTCTCTTGTATTCGTTCAAACCTGTTTCACCGTGTTACAATTCACCTCACACTACATTTAGTTCATGTGATTCGTCTTTGGACTTTTTAACGACAGTTCCAGTCTGGGGACAGTAATTAGTTCGTGTCTTACTTGCTAGTCGAACGTACAGTAATTTGCTTTGTGGCAAAAATACTATACTGTGTCGACAAACAGTTTAAGTTAGCTCTATGATTCCACTCTTAATCTCACCCTTCCTCGGCAGCACGATCTCAACACTCAATTATGGATATAGTAGTACGGTGAATTGGCGAAGTTTGGAATGAAGTAACCGGTCGGATAATTTGGTACGGATGCATGTGATCCAATATGGTTGTCAGTGTGCGGAAGTCACTTGAACCGGAATGTGAGTGAGTGTGAATGTAGTGAATGAGTTAGTGAACAGATTGATGAGACTCACCTCCGTCCTCGGGAAGTACATTTTGTGATGACAAACTTCCGTCTGTGTTCACTGCTCGCAGTTCAGTTGTTGGTTGTTGAGATGAAACTGTCTGTTCCACGTTTTCTGCTGTAACTAGAGAGAGGAACAATTAAGAGGAAATTGAAAATATGCACATGTAGTAAACATTTCCCTTTGTGTCTGTCTCATTATGGAATAACCGAACAGAACATATTTTTCAGCACTGTGTCAGTTGTGATGTGGTGAGTACTGAATGTTGATACTGAGAATGTGATGCTCATTTGTCAATGAGATGGCCTCAGATTGACCTACGTGATAACAGCTTACCGTTTAGCGAGTGCTCACGTAATCCTGGTTGTTCTTGTCTCGAAGTGAGTTGATGGAATGTGGTGCTTATGTAATACAGCTGCTGACACTTCAATTGAATGATTGTATGAAGTTGTGTTTCAGTATACACGTTCAGTTGCAATAGCTAGATATTTGTTCGTTTTCAGATCGAGTGACAATGCGATCACAGAGCCATTTTGTTAGTGATGATAGTGTGTGTGCGTCTGAACATACCGAATGTACTGCACAACTGTTGTTCATTTCATCAGAACCGTCAACAATTTGACGAATAACTGTATGGCATAACTGATTGATATGTCTGTGATATCGATCATTCTGTCAAGTGGTTTAATAAATCTCGTGGAATGTGGTGACTCGTGTGTTGCTGATGCACACTGAGCACCATGTGCATTGCATATTCACAATGCACATGGGACACAGGTCATCTCGGTCAGTCGAAATGCTACCACATTCGATCGAATGCAACTGGAATCTGTGGATAGGTCGTCCACAAACAATATACAACCTTTTGTAGATAGGGAAATGCTTTATTTTTTTTATAGATTTCGTATTTCTTTCCTTATGTTTGGAGTTTTTTTGCGACATTTTTTCTACATTGTTAATGGTAATTCTTTTCGTTTTTTTCACGTTTTATAATGCATTTTTGCCTCTCCCTTCTCAATATTTTTTTGTTTTTATTCATTTTAAGTGTTATATGATTGTTTCTTTCTTACCTTTTTGTGTGTTTTCTTTCTCATCTGTTCGGTATATTGGTTTTACTATCATTGTGTCGATGGTCACTAAAAAAATAATCAATATAAACTTCAGTTTATATCAATAGAACATTCTTTGTTCTCACTAGGTTTTGAACAAGAAGTCACATAAGGACAATCGATTGTTTTTCAATATAAAATTACAGAGCTCTTTAGTATAGTGTGAAAACTCATCCATTGAATACTTCATTCCCAAGTTTCCATCAATTATCCTTCATATTCTGTATGATTCTTCCAATTCACAATAGCTTTCTATTTGCTTCTTTGTTGTTGTTTTTTTCAATTTAATATTTTTGCCTTCTCTTGCTATGCATTTCATTTCTGATTGGTGTTATATACTATTTATATCCTTCGATATAAGTAGCATACACTACAACCATAACTTATACACCATAGTTTCCATTAGTTTTCATGTGGTTATGTAAGTAGGTTTACAAAATACATTTATCAATAGTATCATTACTGCTATGGTTTTCATTGCTGTTATTGACTACCATGATTTACATTCTTATTGTGTAATCTTTACCTAACTGAGTTATTTAATGTCTTTTTCTGTTTACTGTAGGCTTCCATTTGACTCAATAAGTATTGCTATACATATTATTATTAAAAACTACACCTTGCATGATTCAATATCACATTTGACGTGTTTTTATATATCTCCGCCTGAAGCCCCTCTTGGGCTACTGCCCGTCCCAAGCCCGGATAAAGGAGGACGATTGGGCATGGGATTAGCGACCCCATCCTGTAGAAAACTAACTCACCGGAAAAATGCTAACCAGAAAAATTATTCAAGTAAGTGTATAACTATAATGTTCTATTTGATAATGTGATATAGTCTAATATTTGTGTATATAAATTCATGAATGCTTGGATTGATAATAACAAAAAGTTAATTGATGTCATTTTTGTTTTTTTGCTTGAACTTAGGTCTAGGAATCAAGTGGTCAATAGAGTATAATCAGGGAGGGGTTTTGTGGATATTATAGTAATTCAGTAGTTGAATTCATGAGTCAATCGAAGCTAGGCGGATGGTGGCGCAACTTCGTGCACCGGTTGAAGTTAGACATTAACACCGTTGGATGCCGGCCAGCTCAGTGGTCGACAGGTTAAGTGCTCGCACGCGAGATTGATAAATCCTGAGTTCGAATCTCGCGGGGCGGGGTGGTGGATATGCACGTCTGAGGAGTCCCATACTTGGGCGAAACGCCTGTCCAGTGTTCGCAGGTTTTCCATGGTGATCTAGCTTCAATTGACTAATGAATTCAACTATTAAATGATCAATATAGGTTTGATGTACATAAGCTTCAAGTGTAGAACAATGGTATTAATTGGATGAAATAGGAATTCAAATTGGCGAATTCTTACCATTCACTTTAAGTTGGATGATTTTCAAGGATGATATTTCGCTATTACGAACATAATTAGATTTTAAATGATCCATTATTGAATCGATATTTAGTTTTTGTGCATTAGGATATAAAAAGCTCACTGACAGCGCGGCTGTCACTCCACCAAACACTTGAGATTCTGTAATAGGAACATTTACTTTAGAAAGCATAACTTTTCCAAAAGTTCCACCATCGAATCCTGGAGGAATAGCCTGTTCAACCAGTTTTTTAATCTAAATAATAACATTGATATATTTTATGTGTAACATAATTATCAGAGTTCGATATTAAAAATTCAAATTTACTAATATTATTCTCTGAAAATAATAATGAGTTAGTGAATACCTCCATTCGTGGTTAGGAAATGGTACCGTCGGAACAATACACAGTCCGTTCTATCACACTTGTTCGATAGTGGTCATGTAGTAGACAGAAATAGATCATTTAAAGTGAATTGTCGTATTCCTACTAGTTATCTTTATGGGGTTCGAACTCGTTTCTTACACATAACAGAAGATATAGGAATTACAGCTAACCATCCAAGTCTTTGTGTTCATAAGAAATTTGTAACACCTTTATCTCTTCCTTGGCCTTATTAAATGGTTTTATTTGTTATTATTTTCCATACTCTTTGTTAACTTATTTTCTTCACCCCTTCCAACACTTTTCTTTTTTTCCGAATATACGCTTCATTCTAAGTAAAGATGGATAGTGGTTAGCAGTGAAATCCAGTTTGACGCGCATTTCATCCTATTTGGGATTCGTCATCTGGATTTACCTGCATCTCGGAGTTGATTTTCACTCTGAGACTCGAACCCAGTACCGTTCACTTCAAACGCCATTGCATTATCCACTTTAACTACTACTGAGTCGTGATAGCCATTTGCTTGTGCAATGAGGTGAAGTTTAAATACACTTGGTGTTGTTTACTTGTGTCCTTCCATTGTTGTTTAGGACTGTAATTGATCAGTCTCTTATTGACATATAACCATATTCTTTGCCATGAATATTCATTATACATGATAAATAATAAAAATGAACATTACCAACGACGGATAGTAATAGATAGTTGTATGTATTCAATTGAATTAAAATTTTCATAAATAGGATTCCATTTGATCAGTTGATCTGTTTTGCATTTGCCAATAAAGCTCCATTAATTTGAATATCCACTACTGAAGAAAAATAAATTAAAATACCGGTTTAAATATAATACAATAATAATCTTATGAGATAGACAATCAATTGTAGAATATTGATGACGTGTATTTACTCCTTAAAACAGTAGTACTGTAGTGAACAGAACAAGCTTGAGGACAATCGAATGTATTTAATACTGAATTACAGAGCATCTCAATAAAATCTGAGAATCATATATTTAATCGTTAATTTGCAAAATGTCCACCAATTGTCTCAAAATGCTTCAGACTTCATTGTCCTTGCATTTTCATACAAATTGCATTCTATTCTCATTCTTGCTTTCTTGATGTTCCCCCATCTTCTGCTGCCAAACATTACATTTCTGACTCGCGTCATATACTACTTATATCAATATAAGTAGCACGCACCACAGTGCTTATCATTCTGATACTGTAGATTATTGTTATAATTTGTGGCTTCTGTGCCTTGTTATTATTATCACTTAATGATATCGCCAATTCGAGTACAGTGAATTATCGATCGGACCAATGACGTCTAAAATCCGTGCGCGCGGTCTAGAGTACTTATCGGTCCTTCTTCCAGAATAGCCTTGACTGTTAAGTCCAGAACACTAATCTCAGCCTCTGAGATATGAATCATTTATTTCAAGCATACTGGATGTATATACCAGACAAACAGACCATATCGTACCATGAAATAGAAAACAACATTTACACAAGATTTGGCCAAATGTGGCCGTGAATGTGAGAGGTGGTAATTAATGGACAGGGCATAATTCAAGAATGGTAAATCGTATAATAACACTTCATAGGTCAAAATAAATCTCAATAAGAGGGATATGAATATGAATAGTTTAGTTACTTAACAATTATACGATAAATGTGTACGCATAGTATTGGTCCATAAGTGGATCCCAAGAGTTACCATTCAGTATTCTTATCGGGATATGACAACTATACTGATGTTTGTGTATTACTATTTATCAGAATAGGGTTTTTTATGAAGATTGTAGTGATTTGAATAGTTGAATTCACGGGTGACGCAAAATCATGGATCGGTTGAAGTTAGACATTAATACTGTCGGATGTCGGTCATCTCAGTGATCGAGAGGTTAAGCGTTCGCGCGCGAGACCGATAGCCCCTGGGTTCGAGTCCCACATGTGAGATTGTGGATGTGCACTGCTGAGAAGTTCCATACTAGGATGAAACGGTCGCTCAGTACTTCCAGGTTTTCGATGATGAATCCAACTATTAAAATAATACTGTTTAGTTCAAGAATTAGTTGCAAACCATATATTGAATTGAACAGTAGTGTGCTTCACTCCACAGATTAGTTCTCTTATGTTTTACTTTGAATTAGTTGACAAGCTATTAGATTCTTTACATTCACCTTATAATGATGAACTGAACATTGAAAAGTATACAGTTTATTTATATTATCATTTTGTGGGGTTGGTCTGCGCTGAACTCCATTGATTTTTTGTTTTATTCAGTCTATTTATGGAAAGTTTTATTCACAATATTGTGTTATATAAATTCACTTGGTGTTGTTTACTTGTATCTTTCCATTGTTTTTTGAACTGCAATTGATCAGTCTTTTTTGGCATATGCGCATCCTGTGTGGACTGTCTTGATATGGTGTTAGGTCAAAAGTTTTATGAGCAAACATGGAAAGTGGTTAACAGTGGAATTAAGAACGCACGTTTCGTCTTATTTGAGACTCGTCATCTGGATGTACCTGCATCTCAGAATTGGTGTTCACTCTGGGACTCGAACCCAATACCGTTCGCTTCAAACGCCGTTGCATTATCCACTTTAGCTACTGCTGAGTCGTGATAGCCACTTGCTTGTGCAATGAGGTGAAGTTTAAATACATTTGGTGTTGTTTGCTTGTGTCCTTCCATTGTTGTTTGGGGTTGCAATTGATCAGTTTCTTATTGGTATATGTGCATCCTGTGTGGACTGCCTTGATATTGCCTTAAGTCATAAGCTTTATAAGCAAAAACGGATAGTTTGATGACGCGTGTTTTGTCCTCTTTGGAACTCGTCATCTGGATGTACCTGCATCTCGTTGTGAAACGATACTAAGATGAACAAACCATACACTTCATTTGATTGAGAATAGTTGTATTTTGTAGCATTTTTTTAAAACAGTCTTCCTTTAAATTTATCTCTCAAGTGTTTTGTGTCAAGGTATTTGCGTAAGATATCTATCTGAAATATTTCCACTCTCATCTAGTCTTTTGGAATTCCATTATGTATGATATTTTATACATCTGCTTACAGTTGTTCAAAAACGCATACATGTCATTACTAAATCATTATAGCCCCCAAGTGTCCTGGTACGGCCGAGGGTGGGGTGAGTCAACTCTCCCTCTCCAAGTGCTCTCAAATAGCCACGAGTATATAACCACTGTCAGGGAAGTCCTACTCACTGCCTTCTCGTGGTGGGGGTGTTGTCTACGATGTTGAAAGGAGAAAAAACTTTAGACGGGTTGGTGGGTATGGAGGATCCACATAGGGGAGTAGCAATACCCTGACTCCAAACCAATGTTTCACATGGGCTCCAAGATGCTGAGCGAACAAATGGCGTATGTAGCGACTATTGATCACCGGCTACCATGGGACTGCATCTCCTGATGTTGCTCTACTGCATTGTAGATTAGAACTTCGGGTCAAAGGCTCCGGATGTGGCCTCCTAAGAAAACCACCTGATTCAGTCTGAGCACTCGGGTAGTATCCTAATCCACAAACAAATCAAGTGATTTTTGTGGCACATACGTATTTGGTGCCACTTTGTACCAATATTCATGTGTTCGTATTTATATCATGATCTCGAAAATAATGTTACTGAATATGTTGGAAGAGTTACAAAAATATCCCTCGTCAAAGTTCATAGGGGTTCAAAAATTCCAGAAAACGCTTTACCCAATTAGTATTGGATAGAATCTTTGCAAACATATCTAGAAAATACAGAACCACGTTCCATAGTTCTGATTGGATACTGACCTATGGCTGTTACTATAGTTATTAAAGTTCCAGAAATTTTCAGAAGCTTAAAACCGTGTGTAACCATCTAAATACTCTTGTCTTTCTGTACATTTTCTAAGCTTATAGTGAAGAGTTCTTCATACAATCTACTCCTTTTACTTTTGTGTAGATTTAGCCTGGGTTTTTTAATGAGCTGTTGGGAAATCGGATTGAGTGTTCATTTAGGTAATAAGTTCAAACCAGGTGCTTTAAACTTTCAGTGTCATTATAATCTGTTAATAGTTAATAATTCAAATGCTCAGATAAATCATATTATTATATGTGCTACTAATGTCAACAGATATAAGTAGTGTATATCATCAATCGAAAATGAAATACCTGACGGCAGAAGATAAAGAAGATCAAAGAAAAGAGAACTAGAACTAAGAATAATTGATGTGAAGACAAAAGAACAATCAAGTATGAGACAACTGACTGACATTTTGCAAATGAACTATTAACTGTATGAATTCACTTGGTGTTGGTATACTGGTATCTTCCTATTGTTGTTAAGGACTGCAATTGATCAGTCTCTTTTATTAGCATATGGGCATCCTGTACGGACTGCCTTGATATTATCTTAAGTCATAAGCTTTATAAGCAAAGATGGATAGTGTTTAGTAATTGGAATTCAGTTTAATCCTCGTTTCGTCCTATTCGGGACTCGTCAACTGGATGTATGGTTCTTAGATTTGACTAAAAGATTCTGTAATTTTGTATTCAAACACATTTGATTGTCATCGTTTGTGTTCTCGTTCACTAAAATACTAGTTCATCATTGAAATAATACAATCTATGGTATTAGTTATGTTAATATGATGATGAAATAAATAAAAAAACAAATGCATTCCATGGAATAACTGAAGTAATAATCAAAACAACAACAATTTACCAGTATTTCCAATGCCAGTAAGTCCATTAGATGATTTTTGAACTTTAGGTCTATCAACAGATGGAGATCGATTTGACAATATTTGAGCGTTATATACTACTGATAAAATATTCATTATGATGAGTAGTTTCATTTCTATGAAAATAAATATGATCATTAAGGTTATACAATATAATTAAAGTGAACTCATTGTATCCTTAAATAAAAATTATAATAAAAAAAAGCAACAACCAGAATTCAAAGAGGAAAATTTTCCCTTCGACGAAATAGTTTCTTTTTTCTTATTTTTTGATCGATCGCGACGATCAATATTGATTGATCAACAGTTTAGATGTTAACAGTTCAGGAATCGATATTTGAATAATGTCTATTCTTTACGATATATATTGCCAGTAACCATGATGTATCTGATGAGTCTATTTTGTAACTTGTACAGTGGAATGTAATCTTTTCATAAACATCAGTCAGTCAGTCAGCTACAACGTAGGTCAAAGTACATATATTCATCGTTCCAAGTTGTCATATCTCATTAGCACAACAAGATGAACACTGGATTCATAGAAGTGGTTGCTTCAACGGTAGTAATATATAAAAGAAGGATTGTGTATAAGGAAATAGTACAGATAGAAAGAATTATTTGGTAGAAAAAAGATAAAGCAACTTTAATCTCATAGTTTAAGGTAAGACAGAGAGTGTATGCACCTACGCCATTGTGATTGATTGTGAGCTATGACACCCAGTCTCCAACTATTGGTTATGATAGTCGCATGGACCTCAACCAAATAGTCTGCATCTACCAACATGACTCAGACCAGAAGTTAGTGTCTTCAAGCACTGATGCCACATTTTCATAAACATACCTGAATAGGTTATGAGACTAATAGGCATGATGATGAGTTAAAATAAACAAGGAAACACATAACTTGTTGAAATATCTAGATAACAGAAATAGGTAGCCCAGTTATTTAAGCAGGTCACCGAAATAATTCAAGACTCGTATTATCAAATGAGGTTATGTAATAATCAAGGGCTAAGAGAAGAATATAAGGATGAAAATAATTTACGGATCAGAATTATGAAAGATAGTTGTCCAATTCACAGATATGTGGGGTAGCTTACATTGACCGCACAAAACGACCACTTTCTAAACGCATTTTACATTATTACTAGTTCAATACAGGAGCATATAATCAGATATTGACAAATCACTCCGACAGAATCTTCTCTTAAAATAATCTACACATTCAAAGGAATTGAATAGTAGGGAGGTCGAGCTAAAAACTCATACACTGCTGAGGTATTGACAATCCACCAACTCAAGCCCGAACTCCATGTACCAAACCAATACGTCTAACCTTTCATTCTGCCTTGCCCCCTAGTTCACCTTTGTGGTATGTTTTGGGTTATTATTATTATTTGATTTTTAAAGTTAGTGTTTCGTAAGTTCAAACCGTAATCAGTTATTATTCCCTTAAATGGACAATTATGTTTCATAATCCTGACCCATAAATTATTTCCGTCCTCCTATTCTTTTCTAATCCCCCTGATTATTACGTAACCTCATTTGATAATAAGAGTCTTGAATCAATTTGTGATACAATCTTTTCTATGCTTCTATAGACACATATATTTGATTTTAATGGTTGAATTCATGAGTCAACTGAAGTTAGACCATTATGGAAAACCTGGAAGCACTGGAAGACCATTGCGTCCTATTACGTTGCTCCTCAACAGTGTGCATCCATAATCCCGCCTCTCGAGACTTGAACGCGGAACCTATCGGTCGCGCATGTGAACGCTTAACCTGTCAACCACTGAGCTGGCCGATATCCGACAGTGTTAATGTCTAACTTCAACTAATCCACAAATTGAGCGACATATCCACCAATGTCTTCAGTGAGTTACTATCTCATAACAGTCTCGGTTGAACACCAGTGCTTCCATTATTACTGTTCACGTCTTACTATTTTATTAACGAAGATAATATACATTACTATCCATTATGTTATCATCAAAAAGGATTGTTGATTTGAGTAGACGACATTTCATCTATTAATCGATATAACTAATTAAGGATGCCCTCAATTTTTCTGAAGTTTAAACAATGAGACGATAATTCATGGACGACCTTTAAGCGACTCTAAAGTGACCTTGAAATTGTCCACCTACTCACTAAAGCTAAATAAGGATTATGAATCAGTGTGTTAGGAATGAAAATTATGATTTACAATTTCTATCACAAACTGACATCAGCCTAAATGTCAAAATCATATTTAACCAAAGTAATGAATGAATTTCATGCCAAAATCCAAGATTCAGTTATCTTATATCTAATTAGTTCGTTCATAAATTATAATCTCGCTATTTAGTAATAGTATCTGGTAGGTGGAATTCTTTTCAATCACATTTAAGTACAGATTATATCCCTCAAGACATGTACCATATCATACATTCATATGTGTGAGAACATTTTCTGTTAATTATCTGAAAGGGGGGTTTTGTGGAGATATTAGTCATTTCAATAGTTGAGATCATGAATCAATTGAAGCTAGACCATTGTGAAAAAAGTCTGGAAGCACTGAACTGCTATTTCGTCCTAGTATGGGATTCTTCAGCAGTACGTATCTACGATCTTGACTGCTAGATTTAACATCACAAACTCATTTAAAGTTAATCAGTCAGTCAATTACAACGTAGGACCAGGCATATATATATATATATATATATATATATATATATATATATATATATATATATATATATATATATATATATATATATATATATCGGTCCAAGTTGCTACACCTCATTGGCACAACAAGATGAACATCAAATTCATAGAAGTAGTTACTTCAATGGTAGTAATATATAAAAGGATTGTGTATAAGGATATAATACACGAAGAAAGAATTAGTTCGTATAAGGTAAAGTATAAAGTAATTTTAATCTCATGGTTTAAGAGAAGACAAAGAATGTATACACCTACACTATTTCGATCGATTTTGAGCCATGTCACCCGGAGTCTTCGACCATTGATTACGATAGTCAGCGTAGACCTCAAAGTTAGACAATCATTGAATAATCTGAGAGATACTGAAAGACTATCTTTGGTGTTGAATTACTATACATTGGAAATCATGGATGAAAAGAATATAATAAATAGTTAGATTCAGAATAAGTTACTGTGTTCTTGAACAGACCAAAATTGTATAAAAGAACACTTTAATGTAACGTAGAATAAGATACAAAAAATAACATAAATTGTATTGGCAAAATATTTAAACAATAATAATCAGAAAGGGGGTTTTGTGGAGATTTTTAGTAATTTTATAGTTGAATTCATGAGTTAGATATTAATACCATTGGATACCGGCCAGCTCAATGGTCAACAGGTTAAGCGTTCACGTGCTAGACCGACAGGTCTTCAGTTCGAATCTGGCAAGGCGGGATCGTGGACACGCATTGTTGAGGAGTCTCATACTATGACGAAACACCCGTCCAGTGCTTCCATGTTTTTTATGATGGTCTAGCTTTAATTGACTTATGAATCTAACTATAAAGTCACTAATAATCATCGAATGGATAATAATAATAATAATGATAATAATAATAATAATAAAGAACTTACTTGGAACTGTTGAAATGTGTAAATATGTACAGAAGAATGTTTGTTATTCACAGTTACTTACTGATTCTAATGAAACTATTCTGTCGTCTTTATAAACCATATAGGTTTATATACATATATATTAATATATGTTGCTACATTTATTTGCCAATAAACAACCTACGTATGTGTGTGTGTGTGTGCAAGTTGAATAACAGATTTCTGCATACTACGCAACTATAACCGATGTTTAAGTCAACAATTTTAAAAAAAAAAATGAATAGAAAGCTATATCACGGTTACGATAGCGACAGAAGTTAGTGACCAGAATCAGTCAAAATCAAAAGTTAGACAATTATGAGAGGAAGTGATCATTCAGTACAGAATAATAATAATAGTTCTTTTACTTTACATGTTGATTGGAACGTTTGACATTAACTGATTCTGAACCCAACTGAGGATATGTTCTATAACCCTTTATTGTATTCTTCAATTATTCTTCTTAATGTATGTGTGCATTGTCTAGGTGTATTTGGATTCATGAAATTAGTCCTTTCAATCACAACTAGTTTAGTAGCGTAATGTGTGTTCTCGATGACTGCATTTAGTCTCTGTCTTAAAATCACGTTAGTATCAGAAGGGGTTTTGTGGAGATTATAGTAATTTCAATAGTTGAAATCATGAGTCAAATGAAGCTAGACCACCATGGAAAACCGAGAAGCACTGGACGGCCGTTTCATCCTATTGTGGGACTCCTCAGCAGTGCGCATCCACGACTCCACCTCGCGGGATCGGAACCCAGAACCTATCAATCTCGCGCGTGAGCGCTTAACCACTAGACTACTGAGCTGACCAGCATCCAACGGTGTTAATGTCTAACTTCAACTAACCCACGAAATTGAGCTACACATCCACCGTCGTCATCAGTGAGTTACTATATCACAGCCGATATGGCTGAACTCCACTGGTCACTGCTTCTCACTAGAACTCCAGGATATACCTCTTGAAGTCAGTCACTGGTGACCATATGTTGATTAGTATCAGAAGGGGTTTTGTGGAGATTGTAGTGATTTCAACAGTTGAGATCATAAGTCAATTGAACCTAGATCACCTCTAAATAGTAAAGAGATATAAACAGTTACCTTCGGAATAGAATCGAAGAGAGGTTTTGGTGTTGACTTACTTTTGCACCTATCTATAAATTTCAGTGGATAACCATTTGATATTAGTATATCAGTCAGCAGTTTTGAACCTACTTCAAATAGTCTGTGAAGCATATTCTGCGAATCCTATTAAAGAGGCAATTAACCAAGCCTTGCCCTAGTTGCAATGGATAAAAATTGTGGAAATTTGAATATTGATCAGTTCAGGTTAGCTCCCTATAAACTGACTGCATTACAGTTCCATCCTTTCTTCAACTCAAAAGTATGTCTTAAAAGGGCAAACGGTTAGTGTTTTGTTCTTCGTAGGTCAATACGATATCGTTCTGTACGGTAATGAGTTTATATAACAAATGAGCAACATTAAAATCTTTATCACATATGAGTAATATATCATCCATGTATTTCCTATACAGAGTTATCTCATTGATGAGCTCACTCTTTATAGTTTCAACCTATGACATAAATAAATCAGTAAAGAGAGGTTACAAAGGATTACACATAACAACACCATTAATTTTTCGTATATATATTCACCTTCAAAGGTGAATTGAACTTTTACAGTATTTACTAAAAGTAATTCTTTCAACAGTGTTGATTGAATAGTGAAAAGAGAGAAAATACTTTGTATATGTAGAGTCACAAAGGAAATCCACAATCTTGGTTAAAAGTTACATATATGAACAGAGAATCCCAATCAAAAGAACGTATAGTCTTTTTCATAATATTAATGTCATCAAGAAGATCAACTTATTCAAATGTATCTTTTTTATGGAATATCTGCCATGAACTTGCTCTCATCACTAAGTATATGTAATAATTTTACCTTATAATCGCACATATTTATTTAATTAGTTGAATTCATGAGTCAATTAAAGCTAGACTATCATAGAAACCTGGAAGCACTAGGAGGCCATTTCGTCCTAGTATGAAAATTCTCAGTAGTGCTCATCTACGATCCCACTTCGTGAGATTCATACCCTCGACCGTTGTTGCTACCTTGACGTGATGGTCGGGCTTCCCTATCGTGATAAAGCAACCGAGCTATACTGGCTGGAACAATCGTTCCTCACGGTCCTACCATACCAGACAGGTCGGTTGAAGGGCGGTAAGACTAAAAGCAACAAACCCAAGGTCCGAAGGCGAAGTCGTACTGCTGAGTGTACAGAGGTGTGACAGTAGTAAGGTGTTTCCTTTAGACAACCAGCATGACAGCGGTGTTACCTTCCCACAAGGAGGGGTGGGGTTAGAAAAGGTCGACCATAAAATTGCACACAAAAATTACCCATAACAAGGTCGTGTGTGACCGACCTCAAGCAGTTGTCCCTTGGGCACTGTGGTCACGCTCTCCGGTCACTAAGACAACCTCTAATCCAATTTCCTTTTTCAGGTACCTCCAGAAGAGCCCTTCCACGGTGTGGGCAACCGGGAAGTGATAACCGCCCTCATACCTCTAACAGCACTCAAGACCTAGATTCAAACCCAAGAGCTATCGGTCTCTCATGCGAACGTTTAACCTCCGGCCTACTAAACTGGCATCATCTCAGAAACTTTGTCAAGTTCAAGGATCACCTCTTTCTTTTCATTTGATAAGAGTGACATTATGTTAATTTTAAAATAGTTTTAATGGTTAAGATCATGGGTCAGTTGAAGCTAGACGGTCGTCCCACAATAGGACGAAACGGCCGTCCAGTGCTTCCAGGTTTTCCATGATGGTCTAGCTTCAACTGACTCATGATCTTAACCATTGAATTTATTACAATCTCCACAAAACCCATCTGATATTAATTTTAAAATAGGATAAATTTTGTTCTTGTTGCTATGTTACGTTTACAACATGATGGTTTAATATTGATTTAGTGATAGTTCAGTTATTACATATTTGTTTATGTTACTCCTATATTTATCAAACTAGTGAATGTGTTTTATGTATTAAACATTAGAGAATACTATCTATGTGGTTTGACCTTCAATAATTTGTAAACATTAATTATATAATACACAAATATCTTTCATTATCATAATAATGAAATTATAGTTTGACAGAAGTTACAATTTAAGCTATACTACTTATATTTATAAGTGTACTTTATAAAGTCTATTACTTAATGAACTTGACTTAACTATAGAATTTAACTATCAACAAACTAAAACAAAGTCATAATCATGCTGAACATAAAAGATCCGATAATGATCTCATTCTATATATATATATATATTGTATAATACGTGTAAGGACAAGCACGTGGTAAAGTATTTTTTTCAACGAGTTGACCAGCCATTATTGACATGATATACTTTGATATAAGTCATATGAAATGTATACAAGTTAAAAGAATTCTTGTCTATCAAGTATTGTTTCTTTGTATTTGTTATAGCCCAAAGCCGCTAATCAGAAGCAGTGAATTATCGATCGTATCAAGGATATATAAAACCCGTACAAGCAGTCTAAAGTTCTTATCCGTTTTGCTTCCTGCCTAGCCCAGCCAGTTAAGTTCAGAACAACAATCCGAACCTCTGTAATATGAATCATTATATTTCAAACATACTGAGTTTATATATCAACCAAACAGACCACAACGTAGCATAAAATAGAAAATAACATTTGTACAAGATATGGCCAAATGTGGCTGTGAATGTGGGAGACAATGCCTAATAGACAGGGCATAATTCAAGAATGGTAAAATGCTTAGCAATAGTCTATGGGTCAAATTAAAGTTTATAATAAAAGGGACATGAATATGAACAGTCTAGTCATTTAACAATTATACGATAAAAAAAATATACGTTTAATATTGGTCCATAAAAGGACCTCAAAGTTACCATTCATTATGTTTATCAGGACGTAACAGTATTTGACTTCATTTAACGTAATTTAACTAAAAAAACTTCCAAGCAAAGATAGATAGTAGCTAGCAATTGAAACCAGGACGTTTGTTTTGTTCTATTTTGGGAAGATACAAGTAAAACAATACCAAGTGAATTTAAACTTCACCCCATCACACAAGCAAGTGGTTATCAGAACTCAGTAACTAAGTAGAGAATGCGATGGAGTTTGAAGCGAAAAGTATTGAATTCGAGTTTCAATGTGAACATCAGCTCTCAGATGCAAGTACATCCAGTTGATGAATGTCAAATAGGGCGAAATGTGCATCAAACTGGATTCCATTGCTAACCACTATCCATCTTTACTTAAAAAGGTTGTGAGTTAAGGCAATGTCAAGGCAATCTGCACAGTATGCACATATGTCAACAAAAGACTGATCAATTGCAGTTCTAAACAACAATGGGAAGATAAAAGTAAAACAACACCAAGTGAATTTAAATAATTTTTGATTTCATTTAAGTAATACACGTAAATGGTGATTTATTACCATTAGTATTGATAATAGAGAGCCAATCTGAAATAGCAAGAGGTTCGTCAATGACAATCAGAAGTAAACTGAAGGTCAATGAGTCACTTTCCTAAGGATAGACTGGTATATATGTATGAATGAGTATTTGTTCATGTCATTTAATGGTCCAATATATTTTCTCGCTAACTCTTGCGTTCTCTTTCAAGTAGTCAGTTGGGAAGTTAGAGTGTAGCATACCGTGTATCAGTATCGGATTTTGGACATCACATGTCACAACAGTTTCTGTAGATGGATTTTAGTCAAAATCACATGAAAATAAATAAAATTCCATAATGTCGATTTCAACAGATCAGCTTAAATCTGTTTTTCAGCAGTACTTAATTTGTTTAATCTGGTTGGCATTTTTTTTTGTAAGATTTATTTTACGGGTACATAAGATGTGCTGGGTTTTATAGTGTATAACATGAACTTAATTATCCATCTGTATACAATGAAGTGAAAGTGTTATAATTAATATTTAAAATAGTAGAAAATCACCAATAGAAACTCGTAGCGATATAGCGTTGAGGCCATCTTACTCTGCAGCCAGATCTTGTTGTTACCAGAGTCCCGTTTTTTTGCTGCGTTAGCATCGTTGATTCTTGAGACTCGTGTTTTGTTGCTTTGACCATCTTCGAGGAGTTTGTACTTGTTGATTGAATATCGCTATCGATGAAAGCAGGTTTCACTCAGTCGATGTTGATTACATCTGTCGTCCCAGCTTTTTCTATGGTAACTGTTTTATCTGTCCTCGCTATCACTTTAAATGGACCGTCGTAATTCCGTTGCAAAGGTGGTTGTAAATTATCTCTTCTAATGAATACGTGAGTGTTGTTATGTAGTTCTTGCGGTATGAATACTCGTCGTTGTTGTGGTCTGGGAGGTGTTATTTTCGAATCGTTCATGAGCTTCTTGAGGCGTTGCACGTAGTTGGCTACATCCGTCGGAACACTTACCTGAAGCGAAAAATTCTCCAGGTAAACGTAGAGTAGTTCCATATACCAAATCAGCTGGGCAACATCCCATATCCTGTTTAATTGTTGCTCTTAGACCTAACATTACTAGAGAAAGCTTATTAGACCAATCGTTGTTGACCATGACAGATGTAAGAGACGCTTTTAATTGCCTATGCAGGCATTCGACTATTCCGTTTGCCATTGGATGGTAAGATGTTGTTCGGATACGTTTAATACCGAGGAGTTCTGTAAGCTGCTGAAAGAGTCGACTTTCGAATTGAGCTCCTCTATCAGTTATGATTGTCGCTGATACGCCGTAGTAAGAAATCCGATTTTCAACTAGGGCATTGGCTACCGACTTGGCTGAGGTGTCTTTTATCGGTATCGCTACAGGCCATCGTAGTAAGATATAATTGTATCCATCGGAAACAGGCAGTGGTCCTACGATATCGATGTGTATATGTTCAAATCCAGTGTCTGGGTGAGAAAATGGACCCACTGCGGAGCTAGTATGACGATGTATTTTGACTTTTTGACACTTTATGCATGCTTGCGTCCAATTACCCACATCGTGATACATGTTTGTCCGTACGAATCGTTCACTAATCAGCTTTATCGTGGCTTTTATTCCCGGGTGTGATATTTTATGCATGCTTTCAAATATCTTATGTCGCGATGATTTCGGGATAAATGGTCGCGGTCGGCCTGTCGATGTATCACATATTACTTTCGTGTTACCGAACTTCACGTCTTCGGACACTAATGATGTCGTATCATCGGCTCTGAGCTTATTTAATTCAATGTCTCTCTCTTGCAGCTTTTCCAGACCGTTATAATCGGTTCTATTTGCAATAAGCGTGTTTATCTTTGCACTTGACAGTGCGTCGGCTACGTCGTTTTCTTGTCCTTTAATGTATCGTATGTCGGACGTGAACTGTGAAATGAACTCTAGCTGTCGGATCTCTCTCGGGGAATAATTGTCTTGCTTTGCGCTTAATGATTTCGTAAGTGATTTGTGGTCTGTGTAAACAGTAAGATTTATACTTTTCACCATATGTCGAAAATGTTTTGTTGCTAAGTTAATTGTTGGCAGTTCTCTTCCGAAAGTAATATATCTTGTTTGTGTAGGATCCAGTCTGTTCGAAAAAGAATGAAAGCGGTTCTCATGTGCCGTTTACTAACTGTTGTAAGACGGCTTCTACCGCCACATTCTATGCATCAGTTATGATATCTAACGGTGTCTCGCTCTTTCGTTTAGCTAGTGTCGTTTCTTTGTTTAGTGCTTTCTTGGCGTGCTCAAATGCTTGTATCGCCTCTGGTGATAAATGGAATGTCCGGGCGTGTCCCCGTGATGCATCCGTTAATGGTTGCAATATTGCCGCACAATTCGGAATAAATTGTCTATAATAATTTACTAACCGAAGAAATCGTCGTAATTTCTTCCATAAGTCGGGTAGTAGATAATTTCTGATGGTGTCGACTTCTGTTGCTATTGGTGTAATGCCTTGAGAAGTTACAACGTGACCTAGGAACTGTAAGGATTCCTTCCCAAATTCACATTTCCCAATGTTTATGAAAATGCCGTGTTCTCGCAGTCGCATGAATAATTGTCGTAGCCGTTGTACATGCTCATCCATAGTGGTGCTGGCTACTAGTAAATCATCGATATATGCGTATACTCCAGGTAAACCTCTGATGACCTGGTCGATAAACCGTTGAAAGGTTTGCGCTGAGTTAGTAAGTCCGAAAGGTGTGCGTAGAAATTCATACAGCTCAAATGGGGTCGTTACCGCTGTCTTTGGTATGTCTTGTGGAGCAACAGGAATATAATAGTATGCTCTAACTAAGTCGATCTTCGAGAAGACAGTAGCGCCTTCATCAACTTGTCGAATTCCTGTTTTGCAATCGCTAGTATTTTTGTGTCTAATCTTCTTGGTATTGCATTAATTGGTGGCCCATTCGTCAGGATATGGTGCTGAATGGAATGCTTGAGATCCGCCTTATTGTATGTTACTTTCACGAGTTCGGGAAATTCCTTTAACAACAATTTATATGGATCACCGCGGATTTTTATCTATCACTAGGTTCATAGAAACGGCTTCCGTGAGTTTTCCTCTTATCGAAGCGGTGTGACTACCATTTATAAGTCTGTGACGCCGCAAGTCTACTAGCAGATCGAAGTTACATAGGAAATCGATGCCTATTATGGGCACTGATACATCAGCTATTACAAAATGTCCCAGCGGTACGAATCGCCTCGTCCGAAATCTAAGGACAACTTTCGTCTGCCTTATGTCTTAATATCGGATTTGTTCGCTGCTCTGAGTACTAGTGACGCAGTAACGTTTCTTCTCTCCTCGCTTACTGGAGGTACTACGCTGATTTCCGCCCCAGTATCAACTAGGAATTGCGCGCCTGTTATTTGGTCTTGTACATAAAACAGGCGACTGTTTGCAGGCATTATATTCGTTGATGCCGTCGCCATTGACAATCGTGGGTAACACTTACCTGTTATGCTAAATCTACAAGGTTATAAACACTTTTTAGCTCTATAGTCGTACATTTGGTGATACCAGCATATCAAGGGAGCTGTGCGCTGTCTAGAAGCTGATCGGTTTCTGTCGCGTGAGCGATCTCGTGATGATCTTCGTGGCATTTCGCTCTGTGTTAATTGTGTGAGCTTGCGGCACAAAACATTTACCTCTTTTTGTAAAGTACTAATTCTATCATCTATCATCACTCTGTGTAACGAAGGGCTTGTTTGCTTGGTTCTTTCGTATATTTTATCGGCTATTTTTTCTATGTTGTCTATATCGGCGTCCGTATCTCCGACGGCTAGGATCTGCTGTACATTTGACGGGAGTCGGCGAAGTCACAGTTGACAAAATAGGTTATTGTCTATTTGCCTATCTCCCAGCAGACTTTTCATATGCGTTTTTAGCTGTGATGGAGTTCTATCCCCCAGCTTTACTTGGTTAAGAAGCTGTTCAACAGCTTGTTGGTCACTTAGAGAGAGAGAGAGAGTTTTAATTACTGCTTGCTTTAGCACGTCGTATGGCTTTTCAACGTCAGGTTTCGCTAACGCCTCTTGTACGTTATCTGCTATTTCATTTGGAAGGAGTCTGCTTATGAGGCCGAACTGATGTTTTTGTAAATTAGCCATAAAATAATTTCCAAGTCTAATAAACTAAAGCTTTGGGTCGGTGACTTCAAAAAAAGTGGGGACAGGAAGAATAAGAGACATCACGAACGGAGTTTTCTGTAAACTTGGCACAGTGTTTTCGGAAGACATGTTTATAAAAAAATTAAATAGCACACGAATATAATGTAACTGTCATAAAGAAAAATGGATGGACAAAAGCAATGATAATAACAAATGGTACAATTTATAACACGGAACAAACTTACTAAATTGCACCAATATATCAATTGTTTGTGATTAATCGTTATTAATTATGATTATAATCGTCACGTTCAATAATGTTTGTGAAATAATGTACGTGTAATTAAAATAG
Organism: Schistosoma mattheei; assembly: GCA_944470405.2. Taxonomy (NCBI): domain Eukaryota; kingdom Metazoa; phylum Platyhelminthes; class Trematoda; order Strigeidida; family Schistosomatidae; genus Schistosoma; species Schistosoma mattheei. The sequence continues at coordinate 2,806,122 of OX103946.1, forward strand.
TAATATAATAAAACCACAGTTATGATTATAGTCCATGTGATAATCCAAATTGAGACAATGTGTGTTGAATTTATAGCGACTCACGTGCAAATGGGTTTATTCTCACTTAACTCAGTTAAGCCCTTTTGCTAACTTATTTAGCGGACAAAGTCATCCGCACTATAACAATTTATTTTACCCTTATTATTATTTTGTGCTTGTATGAAATACGCATGCTTGAATATTGCTTACGGCCTACGCATTTATTCACTCTGCTAGTCTCACTACTAACCGCTTATTTGATTCGATTACTCATTCATTTCACATGGTATATATATATGTCCATTTTATTCATATTGAACTGAATCGCTCACTCGCTCGCACGGTCTCGTCACGCTCTTGCTCTTGCTCTCGTTCGCTTGCTTGCCTTTCGGCACAACTCTCCTATGCTTGTTTAACACATCTGTACATTTGGATATATGTGTGTGGTCTCGAAATAAACGTAATCAACGCTTCGTATTAGCCTTCTGAATAATATACCGTTGGGGGTTGAATAGGACGGTTATCAAGACGAATTGTATACGAAGTTTAAGGGATATATCGAATACCGACCACCACAAATTTTCAGGATTTGATTATATCGTCGAAAGTCGTTTCCTGTTCGCACGTCGGAGTTACCAGTTCTGTAGTGGCTATGCTTCGTAAACCACTCAACTTCGTAACCGTTATCATATAATCCTCAACAGTGTTTGAAATCAGAAAGCAAAAAGAAGAAACGACTACAGTTTTATTAGTAAATAGCTCAGACCACAAAGCAGAGAGGCAACTGACTGAGTCAGAGACTCGAAAGAGTAGAGTAGTATGTGGGTTTGAATGTACATGGATATAGATATAAGGAAATGGATGAACCATCGAATCAATTAAGCAGTTAATAATAAAGCTAGCAGAATGAATATATGCATAGGCCGTAAGCAATGTTCAAGCACACATATTTCATACAAGCACAACAATAATAAAGGTACAATAAGTTGTTATAGTACGGATGACTTTGTCCACTAAATAAGTTAACAAAAGGTCTTAATCGAATTAAATGAGAACAAACTCAATTTCAAGTGAGTTGCTACAATCTTGGTTGGTTAAGCATTCATCCTACTAATCCAGATCCAAAAATGCTCTATCAGTCAGTCATCTTATATCTTTTCAAGTAGGTATCTAGGCCCTATAGGTAATTTCAGACCGTGATGTAAACCCTAACTCTAATTCTTAACTCTAAGCCTTGACTCTAATTCCTCACACTTATATATAACCCTGTTTCAACGCTACTCATTGGTCATAGTTTCTAAAGATCACTATTATATCTTTCAAATATCGTCTATAAATTATAGACTTATCATAGTCCGAATTCTGTCTGATGAACTTAGCACAAGATATTGATTAGCATCTAAAGACATAGCAAGATTGTGATTCATTAGTGATTCATTCGAATGGTCTCATTACAAGTTCCATTTGAAATCATACTTCTATAGTGTTATTTACCAGCATGATTTGATCTGCTTGCAAGTATATGAACAAGAATGATGTGAAGAGTTGAAATTTCAAGTTATTGGATAGATGATAATCAAGTTTCCCCTGAAATTCAATATCATGCTCATTAATTCTATGTTATATGGTATTGTTTATTTCGTGTGTTTTATATATGTGTGGGCTGGGATACTGACCGGGTGCCCAAACCAAAGCAGATGGTTTCCTTAGGAGGCCAAACCCGGAACCCTCAACCTAAAGGCCTGATCCACAAAGCAGTGGAGTAACGTCAGGAGCTGCAGTCTTATGGTAGCCGGTGAACAATGATTAATTATTACGCCATTTGTTCTTTCAGGATCTTAGAGATCATGTGCACCATTGATTTGAAATCAGGGTATTCTAACTCCCCTAGGTGGATATTCCATACCCATTTGCTTTTCGTCCTCTCAATTTCGTAAAAACACCCCACCGCGATAAGGTAGTGAGTACATAGATTTGATTGGTAATTTCGGAACATGAACAGATCAAATCTGTGAATAAATAATTTTATAATAGATTGTCTCTTATTTCTATACACAATCATTGATCACTACTCTACGCTATATTTTGGTTCACATCAAAGCTAATGTAGTTTTTTTCACTCATTCATCCAAATGCGCTGGTACGGTCGAGAGTGGGGAGAGTCACCTCTCCCTCTCCAGATTCTCTCACATGGACGCGCGTATGCAACCACTGTCTTCTCGTATTGGTGGTGCTTCTACGAAATTGTGAGGACGAAGTGAGAATGTCCGGTGCTTTAACCGGGTTGGTGGACACAGAGGATCCACCGGGGGGAGTTGAAAAACCCTCACTCTGAACCAGTGATGCACACAGGCTCCAGGATTCTGTGGGAACAAATGACGTACGAACCAATTGCTGATTACTGGGCTACATCTCCTAACGTCGCCCCACTTCCTTGTGGATCAGACCTTTAGATCGAAGGCTTCAGGTGTGGCCTCCTAAGGAAACCACTTGCTTTGATCTGGACACTATAAGGGAAAAAAGATGGTGGTTTGTTTAAGACTTAGCGATACATATCGTTTATATGTTTAGGTACACCCTTTTCTTCGTTCAACATATATAGAGATTTAACATGTCGCGAAATTATCTCTGACAGTAACCATGTTTAATCATCCATCTAAAGTCACAATTCATGATTATTAGTGCATATTATTATTACAAAGGTAATTATTGAACAAATTATTAGCATTGATATCCATCTTAAAACAACAATAACCAATGATATCATTTTTAAATTGTTAGGATTAACTGAAGTTTTAATGTGATTGCTATATTTCTATGAAGAACATATGGAACTCAAAACAACTATCAATCAATATCAAAGTCAGAATTCTCAATACGCAAGTCAAAACAGTCCTACTGTACGGTGCTGAAACTTAGAGAACTACAACATCCATCGTTACGAAGGTACAAGTATTTATAAACAATCGTCTACGCAAGATACTCAATATCCGTTGGTTTGATACGATCAGCAACAACTCACTGTGGGAGAGAACAAACAAGCTTCAGCTCTTTGAATTACCTTTCGAAGTTGGTCATCATTGAGCACCTTTGAGTATATATTTGTTACTATATATAAAAGTGAGACAGTAACTCACAGAAGACAATAGTGGATGTGTCGTTAAATTTCGTGGATTGGTTGAAGTTAGACATTAACACCGTTGGATGCCAGTCTAAAGGTTAAGTGTTTGCGCGCGAAACCGATAGGTCCTGTGTTCGAATCTCTCCAGGCAGGATCATGGATGCTCACCGCTGAGGAGTTCTGTACTAGGACGAAAAGGCCGTCCAGTGGTTCCAGGCTTTCCATGGTGGTCTAGCTTCAATTAACTCATAATTTCAACTATTCAAACAGAGAAATGTCAAATAAATCTAACAATGAAATATGATTTCATTTGAATTTTGTTACTAAGTATAAATATCCGTAAATCAATTATGAACATAACAGACATCTAGTTACCAGGTTATAATCTTAAATATCAATTTGGCCAGCCAAATTTAAAATATTTAGTATAGGGAAATCTGTAGACTTAAAGGCGAGGATTGACAAAGCAAGATCCGCATTCCTACAATTGAAGAACATATGGAACTCAAAATAATTGTCAGCCAATATCAAAGTCACAATCTTCAATACAAACGTCAAGACAGTGCTACTGTACAGAGCTGAAACTAAGAGAACTACTACATCCATCATCAAAAAGATACGAATATTCATAAATAGCTGTCTACTTACTTACGCCTGTTACTCCTCGTGAAGGAGCATAGGCCGCTCACCAGCATTCTCCATCCAACCCTGTCCTGGACAATCCTTTCCAGCTCCTTCCAGTTGTTATTCATCCTTTTCATATCTGCTTCTATTATCCGACGTAATGTGTTCTTTGGCCTTCCTCTTTTCCACTTCTCTTCAGGATTCCAAGTTAGGGCTTGCCTCATGATGCAGTTTGATGATTTGCGTAATGTATGTCCTATCCATTTCCATCGTCTTTTCCTAATTTCTTCTTCAGCTGGAAGTTGGTTTGTTCTCTCCCACAGAAGGCTATTGCTGATGGTATCCGGCCAATGGATGTTGAGTATCTTGCGTAGACAGCTATTTATAAATACTTGTACTTTCTTGATTGTGGTTGTTGTAGTTCTCCAAGTTTCAGCTCCATACAGTAGAACTGCCTTGACGTTCGTATTGAAGATTCTCACTTTGATATTGGTTGAAAGTTGTTTTGAGTTCCATATGTTCTTCAATTGTAGGAATGCGACCCTTGCTTTGCCGATCCTCGCCTTTACGTCTGCATCTGAACCTCCTTGTTCATCGATGATGCTTCCTAGGTATGTGAAGGACTCTACATCTTCCAGAGTTTCGCCATCAAGAGTGATTGGATTGCTGTTTTCCGCTTTGAATTTGAGGACCTTGGTTTTCCCTTTGTGTATGCTGAGGCCTACTGATGCAGAGACTGCTGCTACACTGGCTGTCTTCATCTGCATCTGTTCGTGTGTACGTGATAGGAGGGCTAGGTCGTCTGCGAAGTCCAAATCGTCTAATTGATTCTGAGCTGTCCATTGTATTCCGTGTTTTCCTTCAGATGTCGAGGTCTTCATAATCCAGTCGACCACCAGAAGAAAGAGGAAGGGAGAGAGTAAACAGCCTTGTCTGACTCCAGTCCTTACTTGGAATGCATCTGTCAGCTGTCCTCCATGCACTACTTTGCACTGTAGTCCGTCGTATGAGTTCCGGATAATGTTGACAATCTTCTCAGGAACTCCGTAGTGTCGAAGAAGTTTCCATAATGTCCTCCTATCTACACTGTCGAATGCCTTTTCATAATCAATGAAGTTGATGTATAGTGATGAGTTCCACTCAACTGATTGTTCGACGATGATCCGTAGTGTTGCAATTTGGTCTGTGCACGACCGATCCTTACGGAATCCAGCTTGTTGATCTCGAAGTTGGGCGTCTACTGCATCCTTCATCCGGTTCAGCAACACTCTGTTGAAGACTTTCCCTGGTATTGACAGTAGTGTAATGCCTCTGTAGTTTTCACATTTGCTCAGATCTCCTTTCTTTGGAATCTTGACGAGGTGTCCTTCTTTCCAGTCCATCGGCACTTGTTCCTCCTCCCAAATCTTTTTGAATAGAAGGTAAAGCATGCTTGTGGTTGCTTCGATGTCTGATTTCAGTGCTTCAGCTGGTATGTTGTCGGGTCCTGCTGCTTTCCCGTTCTTGATTTGTCTGACGGCCATTCTAATTTCTTCCGTCGTTGGTGGGTTGACATCTATAGGAAGATCTATGTGTGCTGCTTCGATGTCCGGTGGATTCATTGGAGCCGGCCTATTCAGGAGTTCCTCGAAGTATTCTACCCATCTGTTACGCTGTTGTTGAATTTCGGTGATTGGCTTGCCTTCTTTGTCTTTGACCGGCCTCTCTGGTTTACTGCTAGTTTCTTCGTTGTATCGTGAAGCTGTTTCATATTTCCTTCTCTAGCAGCTTTTTCTGCCGTCGTTGCTAGTTCTTCCACGTATTTCTTCTTGTCGGCTCTAATGCTCCTCTTCACTTGTTTGTTTGCTTCTATGTATTCAGCTTGTGCTTGGACTTTCTCTGCTCGTGTTCGGCTGTTGTTAATTGCTGCCTTCTTGTTCTTCCTTTCTTTGATCTTGTCCAGTGTTTCTATAGAGATCCATTCCTTATGATGGTGTTTCTTTAGGCCCAGAACCTCTTGACACGTTGAAGTTAATGCTTCCTTGATGCCTTTCCAGTTGTCCTCCATACTAGTTTCTTCTTCTTCAGTAGATCTTGTAAGGCTTGGAACCTGTTGTTGAGAGCTATCTTGAATTCATTGAGTTTGTCAGTATCTCGAAGGAAGGCTGTATTGAACCTTTGTAGTGCTGTTTGTCCACTTGTCCAGTTCTTTTTAGCTTCAGTTTTAAATTGGCTACAACTAGGTGGTGATCTGAAGCTACGTCAGCACCTCTCCTGGTTCTCACATCTTCCATTGTCCTTCGGAATTTTTTGTTGATGCAAATATGATCTATTTGGTTCTCTGTAGTGTGGTCCGGTGAGATCCATGTAGCCTTGTGTATACGCTTGTGTGGAAATATTGTGCCTCCTATGACCAATTTGTTGAATGCACACAAATTTGCAAATCTTTCTCCATTTTCGTTTCTTTCTCCCAGTCCATGTCGTCCCATAATATCTTCATATCCAGTGTTGTCTATTCCGACTTTGGCATTTAGATCTCCCATCAGAATAGTTAGGTCCTTTCTTGGCATTTCTCAATGATTGACTGCAGCCGCTCGTAGAACTGATCTTTAATGTCGTCGTTGCTATCATTGGTGGGTGCATAACATTGGATAATATTCATTAAGATCCCCTCCTTCTTTGTTTTGAATGATGCTTTGATGATTCTGGATCCGTGAGACTCCCATCCTACAAGTGCATTTCGTGCTACTTTGGACAGCATAAGAGCGACTCCCTGAGTGTGTGGAGCATTGTCCTCTTCGTGACCGGAGTATAGCAGCATCTCTCCCGTAGCTAGCCTTTTCTGTCCAGCTTGGGTCCAGTGGGTTTCGCTGATTCCCAGTACTGCTAAGTTGTATCTCCTCATTTCCATTGCTATTTGACTGGTCTTCCCGGTTTCCCACATTGTTCGAACGTTCCATGTACCTATAAAAATTTTTGCTCTGGTTGTTAGAAGGGGCATCGGCCTCGTGGCTTCCGAAGGAACTCGGCTTTCACCATGAAGCGTCATAATTCTTCTAACTGAAGACCTTCTAACTCCCAGGGCAGAGTTTAAATGGTTTGAATTATTTTTTCTGGTAAGCGTTTTTTTAGCGAGTTAGTTTTCTACGGGATGGGGACGCTAACCCCATGCCCAACCCTCCTCCTTTACCCGGGTTTGGGACCGGCAGTAACTTCGGAAGAGCTACAGGCGGAGTTAAATAGCTTCTACGCAAGACACTTAATATCCGCTGATTGAGATCATGAACCGATTGATGTTAGACCATCACAATTGAAAACCTGGATGAGCACTGCTGAGGAGTCCCACAATAGGACGAAACGGCCGTCCAGTACTTCCAGGTTTTCAATTGTGATGGTCTAACATCAATCGGTTCATGATCTCAATCAAAAACTTAATAATCTCCACAACCCCTATACTAGTAATATCCGTTGGCCGGATACGATCAACAATATCCTACTGTGAGGGAGAGAAAATCAACTTCCAACTGAAGAGGAAATTAGGAAAGAACATTAGAAGTGAATAGGACATACATTGAGGAAATCACCAAACTGTATCACGAGTCAAGTGATAACTTGGAATCCTGAAGGGAATTGGAAAAGATGAAGGTCGAAGAACATATTACGTCGAGAAATGGAATCAGAAATCAAAAGGATAAATAGAAACTGGAAAAGATTGTCCAGGACAGAGTTGGATGGAGAATGCTGGTATGAGGCCTATACTCCTCCACGAGGAGTAACAGGCGTAAGTAAGTAAGTAAGTAATGAAATGTGGACGAGATTATAATTTACGGATGAACCGATGAACTCTATCGATTTCGGTACAAAGTTCATTAAATCCATATGATTAAATAGTATTTTAACATGATAGATATTATCAGTTGATAATGATGATAACTCTAATTCTACTTACTAACAATAACTTCTTAATTGTTCATACTAATTTATAACATTGATTTGACTTTATTAAGTAGGTAATTTTGTCTTAAGGTCACTTTAATTAATGAATGTTTATGATGTAATCATAACAACAACATACATATTTTATACAATGAATTGAATAGTTGCCTCTATAGTTCGCATAAGCATATGAATTATGTTGCCAACTATAAAGATAACTTCCTTTGGCATCGTATATTGTCATGAATAAGCATTCACAAAGAACTTAGATGTATAATTGTGATGATTGTTTGATTTTGTTTCTTTGAATATATAGATCATATGATCATACGATCGTACAATAAAATAACATGAATTACTGAGATAACAAAACCATAATTAGATCATAATTAGAAATTCCATTGTTTGTTTATTATTCATTTATTTAATAATTTCAATGACGAACTCAACTCAGCTAGACTATTATCAGAAACTAGAGAGGACTAGTTAACTGTTTCTTAATAGTATAGGACTATTCAACAGTCAACATCCATTATCCACTATCAATTGGGAATCTAACCTAAGCCATTCGGTCCCATGAGCGAATGCTTATGATGTAGATTACTTAACCGACATCCAATAGTGTTAATGTATAACTCATACAGTGCTCACCTATTATCTTCAGTGGATAACTGTCTCATAACCGATATCATTAAACTCCACTAGTCAAGATTTCTTAATAGAACTACGCGAGAGACTGAAGGCCCTGCGTTCGAATCCCGAGAGCGGGCATGTGGATGAGCACTTCTGAAGAGTCCCACAATAGTGCGAAACGGCCGTCCAGTACTTCCAGGCTTTCGATGGCAGTCTAATATCAATTGGTTTATGATCTCAATCAATAACTTAATAATCTCCACAACCCCATACTGAGAACTACATGAGTCGTGTCATGATTATTACTGGTATGGAAGAATTTACAGATAATTTAGAACTTTCATAGTTTAAATCACAAGCTGACCTTAGCTAGGCCAACACTAAAAACATACAAGCACTGAACGGATAAATCGTCCTATTATGAGACTGTTTTTTTTAAGTTTTGACTATCCCACTTTTGTACTTTCTTTCAATTTTCCTTTACGATTTGTGTATCTAGTCTTATATTATCATTTCAAATTATAATTTGCACTATATTTTTTATTTATTTATTCATTTATTAACTTGAACACATAAATATTGGTACAAAGGGGCACCGATTACATATGTGCCACATAAGTCACTTGATTTGTGTGAGGGCTGTGATACTGCTCGGGTGCCGAAACCGAAGCATATGGTTTACTTAGAAGGCCACGTCCGGGGCCTTCGACATTAAAGCCTGATCCACAAAGCAGTGGAGCAACGTCAGGAGCTGCGGTCTCATGGTAGTCGGTGACCAACAATTGGTTCATACGCCATTTGTTCTTTCAGGATACTGGAGCCCATGTGCACCATCGGTTTGGAATCAGGGTTTTCCAACTCCCTAGGTGGATCCTCCATATCCACTAGGTCGATTAAAGCGTTGGATATTCGCTTTTTGTCCCCTCAATTTCGTAAACAACACCCGTGGTGCGAGAAGGTAGTGAGTAGGACTTCCCTGGCAGAGGCTATATACACGTGGCCATGTGAGAGCATTTCGAGAAGGAGAGCGGACTCTCCCCACTCTCGGCCGTACCAGGGCATTTGGGGGCCTGAAAGATGAAAAACGTTTATTTCTTTAGCATAATTTTGTCTTGGTACAATGCAACCTCTGTTATTTTTTGATTTCAGATTAGATTAAATTATGATACTTTACTATTTCATCGTTTTCGCTGAGTTCGTTTTTTTGTCAAATCTGAGAACTATACAATTAATACTTCGATTGGAAAATGTTAATCAGTTTTCTCAGACTTGACTGTTCTTTTGTTTCCACATCAATCATTCTTTGTTATATTTTACTTTCTTTGATCTTCTTAATCCTCTGCCTCCAAGTATTTCACTTTTCGATATATGTGTCGACATCAGTAGCACACATTACAGATATACCCTAAAGGAAGTGAATATATTCATGAAACTTTTTGTTTTGTTCTGTACACAGAAATCATAATCTAACCATAGCTTTCGTTTCTGCATATTCAGTCAGTCGGTCAGTCAGCTAGAACGTAGGTCAAAGTACATATATTCATCGTTCCAAGTTGCCATATCTCATTAGCACAGCAAGATGAACACCGGATTCATAGGAGTGGTTAGGTCAAAGGTGGTAATATATAGGAGAAAGATTGCAATAAGGATATAGTATAGGAAGAAAGAATTAGTTCGTAGAAAGAAAGATGTGAAGTGATCTTAATCTCTTAGTTTAAGAGAAGACAGAGAGTGTATACACCGACGCCATTGTGATCGATTCTGAGCCATGTCACCAAGGGTCCCCAACCATTGGTTACGAAAGTCACGCGGACCCCAACCAAGTAGTGTGCATCTACCAACATGGCTCAGATTAGAAGTTAGTGACTTCAGGCACTGATGCCACGTTTTGGTTTGGCCGCCCCTAACTTTCTTCCAACCATCTCCAACACCGGTTAGCATTGCACGTCGTGATAATCGGTGTTCAGGCATATGTAACACGTGACCCAACCATCTCAGTTGATGAAGATTCACAACCAGATCAACTGATTTACCACCATTCCCTAATACCCAGCGTCTAACCTCACTAATATTTACCCGGTGAGCAATATTTCTAAGTCATTTGTGGTCAAATATCAGTAGGTTACGATTATCTTCTACTCTTAATGGCTACATATGCAGAAATTTATATCGATTACAATTCTATGTATTAAGTATCTTGATAATGTTAATTAGGATTATAAGCATTTTTATCATTTACGATTGGTTTATAATGAAATATTCAATGAAGGCAATCAACCAAGTTTGATTTGGTGACTGTTATTATTAGTATTTGTGCTAATCAGTTCCAGTTTATATCATCTTGCATTTATTACACTGAATATTATGGTGTATTTTCATTATGGAAGTGTGGTGATTGTTAGTTTTATTGAAATCATGAACGGATTAGTGTTAAACCATTATTGAAAACCTGGAAGCATTAAACAGCTTTTTTATCAAGCATTCACGTGCGAAACCGAAGATCCTGGCTTCAAGTCCCAAGTGAGGTATTGTAGATGAGCATTGCTTAGGAGTCCCGCACTAGGACGAAACGGCCATCCAGTGTTGTCAGTTTCTCAATGGTCTCAACAATCTCTACAGCCCCATACTGAAAATTACTAATTACTAAATTCGGCAGAAAATTATTAGAGTCCTGGTGAGAAGCTGTGACTAATGGAGCTCAATGGTGTCGGGTTGAAGGGAGTTACCCACCAAAGGCAATGCAAAACGGTCGCTCAATATCATGGATTGGTTAAAGTTAGACATTGATACCATTGGACGCCGGCTCAGTCGTCTACAAATTAATCGTTCGCATCCAAAACCAAATGTTTTGGATTAGATTCCCGGTTGCGAGACCATGGATGCTCACTGTTGAGTATTCTTATATCATGGATAGACGGTTGATCAGTTTTCAGTAGTGGTCTAACATTGATCATTTAGTGATTTCATTGAAACTCAACAATCTTCGTAACCCTATACTTACAAAGTTGTAGCACACCAGAATTTCCAAAAACCTCAACTTATATATAGTAACTTTTAGTGGACCGTTGATCTGGCTTAAAGTTGAGCGATCGAACTAATATGCCATGTACATAAATCTTCCCACTGATTCTTTATATGAAATCTAGGCTCCGTCCCCCCCCCCTGTTTCAGCGATGACGGTAATAAGAAGCCTGATTGATTAAAATGTGTTTATTTCAGGGATTCATTAACTCAAACAAAAATTAGAATGAAAAACAAGAAAACTATGAGGAAACGATAAAGGCAACCGTGACAACTCACCTTGATAAAGTGTGACTTACTATTTATAGCCAAACAAAAATAAACTAAACATATGTGATCTATATATGGAAAGCGATAAACAGGTATCAACATTAGAAACGAAAAAATGGCAAGGTCAAAATGTGACTCAAGAAGCATGAATGACTTAGTTTGTTTGAAAGATAAAATTACTCATAAGAGAGTGATATGATGCTGGACACTACAAACTCAGTCAAAATTCTTCAGTATGAAATAATCATGTTTTGTTGAGTGTTAACTATGTTGGTATGATGAAGAGGGATGGTGTTAGATGTTAGAAGTCAGAATATTTTCTTAACCCTACATTCCTGATCAAATAGTGTGAATGCAATTTTATGTGAGTTATTTGCTTTTATGAGAAATCTTTTCGATTTTTAAACTTCCCTGAATGATTTGAGTGTTATCAAAGTTTAATTTTTTGGCCTGATGTTATGTGTAAACATGTGGCCGGAGATTTTTGAAAGATTTTTTAAAATATGTAATAGTTGAATTCACTAGTCAATTAAAGCTAGACCATCATGGAAAACCTGGAAGCACTGAACGGTTCTTTCTTCTTAGTATGAGACTTCTCAGCAGTGCTCATCTACAATCCCACCTGTAGGATTCGAACCTAGGACCTATCGATCTCACACGAGAATTCTTAACCTCTAGAACTCTGAGTCGACATCCAACGGTGTTAATGTCTTTTGGATTTCTCAGTGGTCAAATGGACACTCTAAGATGTTCATTTGTTCTAACCTTAGTATCTCGAGTAACTTATGTCTCGACCAATGTCATCTTCTATTTTATGAACCAAATTTTTCAAACGATTATTTTGTTTTCGGAATCCTGATTCTGGAAGCATTGTATGGTGCGTGAGACCAATAGGTAGTGGGTCATAATCCTGTGGGCGAGATCGTGGATGCGCACTGCTGAGGATTCCTATACTAGGAAGAAGAGGGCGTCCAGTGCTTTCAGGTTTCCATGGTGGTTCAGCTTTAATTGACTCATGAATTCAATTATTAAATTGCTAAAATCTCCACAAAACCCTCTTCTGATATTAATTTCATTTATCTCCCGTCTTTTCTTTTGTATTTAACATTACACTACTTAATGGTATATTCAGTAGTTAAGCTAATCTCGACCATTTTTGTATGTGGATAGGTATGTCAGTCAAGATTCATTGAGCATCATTGAAAGCAAGGTAATTTTGTAATTTTTTTTAATTACCATTTTTTTCGTACCGTTTTGTCCAATAAAAATGATCAAAGTTACAAGGTTTTTATCAGCCCTTATTTTCTGGAAGGTAATATATTTTTCCAGTGATCTCTTTTCCTCAAAACTATGAACGTAAACAACTTACAAATTACTAGCTGTATTGTTTCGAACCCTATCACGGACATCGATAACGTGTTCCTAAGTAAGTTAGAGAGTGCTATCAGAGATTATAAAAAGGAAGATACTATGTTTATGCAGTTCATGATTCTTATTTCTATAAGAATCAGAAGCCATACATAAAATTTGTATGTTGGAGAAATGGTGGTAGAACACCTAGTGGATCCGCACAGTCTATTAGACGAAGTGAGCTAGTTGATCAGTGTTATTATATTTCTCCCGAAGGGCTATTATAAACACTCAATATCCGGCTTTCATCTATTTTAAGTTTACTGAATGCTACTGGACTGTTGTTTGGGTGAATGTGCACCATAAACATGAATGTAATTGCCTGAGGTACGATAATAATTCATGGATGTGCAGATTAACTGACGTAGAGCTCGAAACTGTCCAAACGCTTCTGATTTCGGGGACAGGGGCTTTCCATATTTTGCACTTTGTGTTTCAATCTTACGTAAAATGCCTGAGACTGAAAGATTTTTTTAACATGAGTCATAAATTATTTTCTCAGGCCAATCTCCAAGGTAATCAATGTGCCTATTAATGTTGTGAGTGGTAGTTGATTATACAAAACTTATATCTCACATCTCATCACTTGGTGAGTTTTGTGTGTTTTAGGTCGAAGAAAAAATGATCCTCAGTATTTTTTTTTTCAACTACCGATTATATAAATTCAATAGGTCGTTTCCTGGATCCTGTAAGTTTTGACGGGACCTGCAAAACGAATAACGAAAACTTGGCTTTGTATCAGATTTTGTATTGGAACATGAATTCAATGGCAATATCTGTTTACTTATCCTTTATAAGTCGTGAAACTTCGGCTGTGCTGTTATGATTTCTGTCATTCTTCAGGCGCTCAACTGACAATCGAGTGTTTGTTGGTACTGTCATGGATGACTCACTAGAGATTGCTACTGCAATCACGGAAGTACATCCGATCTCGTATCACATTTTATGTCGTTTACACCTCAGTCGTAAAGCAATCACAAGGATAAGTCATTATTTGAGTGAGATTAACCTTAAATTTGATTTGTAGAGTCTGCAATCTGAGATTCTACAATTATTCATCCGTCTAATGTTCACTCAGAACGTGGACATTCTTTTTTAGTTTCCAAAACTATCTTTCAGTTATTGAAGCGTAGAATGGGACGTTTTATCGATGTATATAAGATCATAAATAAATTATTATATTTGTAATATCCAAATGAGTAGAAGAATTAGATCTTCTGACGTTTTGTCACTCAGTTTGAGGCACTTCTTCGGAGAATAAATGATCAAATCAAAATTAATCCACGTTGAAATAGTACAAGGGAACAACGCAAGAACATTATATGCGACCATTAAAAAAATCAGGTCTGAATGAATCAATGTCATGTCATTTCGGTCATGATGATTCATTAGCGACATGTATGTTAATTTGTGTGTATATGTGCAGGGTCAGGGATGAAAAACAGTCAGTCAGTCAGCTACAACGTAGGACCAGGCACATGTATGCATCGGTCCAGGTTGCCATACCTCATTAGCACAGCAAGATGAACACCGGATTCATAGGAGTGGTTAGGTCAAAGGTGGTAATATATAGGAGAAAGATTGCAATAAGGATATAGTATAGGAAGAAAGAATTAGTTCGTAGAAAGAAAGATGTGAAGTGATCTTAATCTCTTAGTTTAAGAGAAGACAGAGAGTGTATACACCGACGCCATTGTGATCGATTCTGAGCCATGTCACCAAGGGTCCCCAACCATTGGTTACGAAAGTCACGCGGACCCCAACCAAGTAGTGTGCATCTACCAACATGGCTCAGATTAGAAGTTAGTGACTTCAGGCACTGATGCCACGTTTTGGTTTGGCCGCCCCTAACTTTCTTCCAACCATCTCCAACACCGGTTAGCATTGCACGTCGTGATAATCGGTGTTCAGGCATACGTAATACGTGGCCCAACCATCTCAGTCGATGAAGATTCATAACCTCATCAACTGATTTACCACCATTCCCTAATACCCAGCGTCTAACCTCACTATTACTTACCCGGTGATCCCAGCAGATGCCAGCAATATTTCTAAGGCATCTGTGGTCAAATACTAGTAGCTTACGGGTGTCTTCTACTCTTAAGGGCCATGTTTCGCTGCCGTAAATTAAAACAGAACGAACAGCCGCGCAGTATACTCGTCCTTTTATTGATAGACGGATATCTCGCCTCCGCCAAAGGTGACGTAAGTTGGCAAAAGCCAAACGAGCTTTACGAATCCGTGCTGAGATTTTGTCAGACACCAACCCATTAGGGCTGATCAGACTTCCAGGATAAGTGAAGTTGTCAACGCGTTCGACTACTTCACTCCCTATCCTTAGTTCAGGTGTTGACGCAGACCAGTCCTGAAGCAACAACTTGCATTTAGAGGGAGAGAAGCGCATCCCAAACATTCTGGCATTGTTTCTTAGTGCTACCAGAAGACTCTGCATTTTATCAGCGTCTTCACCAAACAGAACTATGTCATCTGCATATTCTAAGTCGATAAGTGGACCTCCTGGAAGGAGATCAATACCCGAGAATTCAGTCGACGAGAGTGTTATTTCCATCAATAGGTCTATGATGAAGTTAAACAAAAATGGAGAAAGTGGGCAGCCTTGACGGACACCACTTGAGGTTGCAAAAGTAGATGACAGTTCGCCATAAGCCCTGACTCGACTAGTAGTGTTCGAGTAAAGAGCCTTCACAAGGTTGAAAAACATGTGTGACCTTTATGGCTAGAAAAGATAGAGTTTAATTTGTATGTAAGATAAGTGTGAAATGTGAATAATATCAGACTAGGTGGATAGGATAAATAGTTCAAGTAGGATGGATAGTGAGATCATCTTTGCTACTGAGAGAATTAGGATTAAGCATTATATGGAATGCTTCAGCTACTCTCATTTCTTTGTAGTTCGAAAAGCGTTTTTGGTAATATTTTGATGTTTTTGATATTAATTTGATGGTTGTTGAAAATGGCCTGAACTGCTATTGCTGACATCTTTGAAGTCTATCCAGTTCTACAGGATTATTAGGTGATTACTTTGTGTACCTAAGATGTTCATTAGCTCGAGTCAAGATTTCACGAAATGACTCTCCAGTATAGAAGCCATCACAATCAACTCATCGTAATTTGAAGACACAGTTCACTGTTGACATAAAGGAGAGTTTTTCTTGTAAGTAAACGAAAGTATTTCGAAATGTGTTCGTTGTTTTGTAATATACCTTAATTCTGTGTTGTTTTAAGATTTTTTGAAGTTCTTCTGTTGTACCATGGCAATATGGTAATACTACAGTACCAATCCACGTTATTTCATCCGAATTATTATTTAGCAGTGAATTGTCTCGTTTTATTTCTATTGGTTCTCTTCTCTTCGATTTTCTCAAAGTTCTACCACCAGACATTTCACTTTCGATTGATGATACATACTTCTTATATCTGTCAATATCAGTAGCATACACCACACCATTAGTATTATGAGTGCTGCTACTACTACTGTAATGAACGAGATCACACACGGGGACAATCAAATGTACTTGAATGCACAATTATAGGATCGCTTAGTAAAATATGATAAGCATAAAGTAAATACATCATTTGCAAAACGTCAATCAATCGTCTCAAACTTCATTATTCCCTCGTTTTCATATCAATCATTCTTTGTTCTCGTTCTCCTTCTTTAGACATTCTTAACCTTCTATCGTCAGACATTTCACTGAGGATTGCACAGGTATTCAGTGATTGACAATGCTTTAACCAGTAACAACTTCTAATATAACTCGTACCCACCAAGAGAAATCAAAAGACAGAATCGAGGAGATTGAAAGATATATTTGATGACTATCAATATATCGAGAATCGTCTGATCTAATCTGGCTAGCGATTGCAGTAGATGTTAAGCACGGCGTTCCCACTCGTGATCTGGTGCGAATGCATGACCGAGCACCCTCAGCTATGTGAGTCCATTAAAACTAATGTGGTCAGCATCCAATGTCGAAAACTTACAGAGCTATTTATTTTGGGGATTTATTTACCGCTACATCACTTTTGATTGATGATACATCCCGAGCTCCCAAGCTTGGGGTATTTTGAGGAAACTTCCGAAGTCAAATAACTTTCACCAATGTTTGGGGAATTCTGGGGAAAGTTTGGCGAAATCCTCAAAATCAACTGACCTTGACCAAGGTCAAAGGGGAATTTTGGGGAAATATTGGGAAATTTGCCCAGGTCTGAGGAAATGTTGGGGTTTTGTGCCATTTCCCCAAAATTCACTATAGCGGCTTCCCCAAAATTGGGAGCTCGGGATATTACTTATATGTGTTAACATCAATAGCGCACGTTATAACACGATTTATATAGAATTTAGATATTCAGACTAGTAAAAAATACACCATCATAAATCACTGTATCTAAATAACCGTTTAAGGTCAAATCAATAAAATATGGACCCAGTTATTATTTATTTAAAGTCAGCGGAAGTCTACGCACATTGACCTTGAAACTATATATTACACGTACATTCTGTTGATTGGTTAGAAATATGTGTTTTGTTTGTATGTGAACTACATTATTAAAATCTAGCTTAGTTCATACTAATTCATAAAGGAAGTATTAAATTTTTGGCCGACTTCCAGGAATAACTATAATATTGGATGTCGGCTCAATGGTCTAGTTGGTCAAGGTCCCGGGTTCGAATATCGCCGGGTGCGGGATCGTGGATGGGCACTGCTGAGGAGTCCCATACTAGAACGAAACACCCGCCCAGTGCTTCCAGTTTTTTCATGGTGGTCTAGCTTCAATTGACTCATGATTTCAATCAGTGAAATTTTTAAAATCTCCACAAAACCCCCTTCTGATATTAGTTGGTATTAGTTAATAAATGAAGTATTAAGTTTTTGGCAAACTTCCAGGAATAACTATAATATTTCTAAATGACTAATGGTTAATTTAACAAATCTGATCATAATGACTTCAATTGTTGAAAGTTTAACCAAATTAAAAGATGTTTCTTGATTATTCAAGTATTCAAATAATGTACATTTGTCGTATATTAAAACTGGAAGAATTTCTTAGTTTATGATTACATTTACCTGGTACAGCTGAGGATTGGAAGAGTCAGCTCTCCCTCTCGAAATCCTGTCACATAGATATGCATATACAGCCACTGTCCGAGAAGTCCTACTCATTGCTATCTTGAAACGGGGGGGGTGTTTTTTTACGAAATTGAGAGGACGAAAGGTGAATGTCCGGTTCTTTAACTGGGCTGTTAGAAAACCCTGATTCCAAACCAGTTGTGAACATGGGCTCCAGTATACTGAAGGAACAAATGGCTTATGAACCAATTGCTGAGGATTGAACTGCATCTCATAATGTTGCTCAACTGTCTTGTGGATCAAACCTTTAGTTCGAATGATTCGGGTGTAGCCCCCTAAGAAAACCACTTGCTTCGGTCTGGGCACCCGGGCAGTCCCACAGTCAACACATAGATCAAATGTATTCGGTGCCCCTTTGTACCAATATTTTTGTGTTCGAATAAATAAATAAATAGGACTGTTAGTTTTCGATTAGTCATAAATTTCAGTTACAGGATCGTTTGACCATACATTCTTATTTCATATGTGTTCTGTACTTTGTCATATAGACCACTAGGTTCTACGAAAGTATTCGTTTATCCACGATCCCGCCTCGCCAGATTCGAACCCAGGACCTATCGGTCTCGCGCTTAACTGCTAGACCACGGAGCCGGTCGGCATCCAACGATATTGATGTCTAAATTCAACTTATCCATGAAATTGAGCGACACATCCACCAATATCATCAGTGAGTTACTATCTCACAACAGACCAGGTTAAACTCCACTGGCCACTGCATCTTACTAGAACTTCAAGAAATATCTCTTGAAGCCAGTCACTAGTGAGCATATGTTGATGAATATCAGAAGGGGTTTTCGTAGTTATTATAGTAATTTTAATAGTTGAGATCATGATTCATTTGAGGCTAGACCACCATTGAAAACCTGGAAGCACTGGACAGCCGTTTTGTCCTATTGTGGGATAAATATTCCTTTAAAACTAGTTTTAATTGAAATTTATCACAAGTTATATGAGAAATTTTAAACATATCAGTTAATTAGCATTCTAGGAAGTGAATGACCTACAAGTATTTCACTAAAAACGCATGATTTTGTTGGAGTTTTGTTGTCTAAGCTGGATGCTTCGGTCGTGTAGCTTTCATTGTTCTTCTAAACGACATCATCAGCACGACCATCCAGCTCAGGCAATAAAACTTAATCAAAATCATTCACATAAGCTACAAATCTACCATCTCAAAAGTACAATTCATAAATTGATAAATATAAAAATCAGTTATTACAAATTTTTATTAACAGTACTAACGCATATTAATGAGAACATGAAAAATCCAAGTCATTAACACGTTGTTCATGTAGCACTGTAATGAATGAAGGCTCAGATAATGTAAACCAATTTATTGTATTAAGTAAGATCACACACCACTTATAAAATATGGGTGGATCTATCACCGGGAGAAAGACTTCTCGACATTTAGTATACGGATGATATTGTCTTACTGTGCGATAATCCCCAAGATATGCAATCCGCAATCAGTGTCCGTAGGTATGATATGTGCTTCGCACCTTCTAAGAGCATGGCACTTTTACAAGACTGGCAGGACCCTGATCCTGTACTCACCCTGAGTAGTGAGCAGATAGAAGTAGTCGAGAAGTTCGTGTATCTGGGTAGCTGCATAAGAGCTGGTGGGGTGTGAGTGATGAGATCGATTCACGTATAGTGAAAGACAGAGCGGCTTATGTCAATCTGGGCCATCTTTGGCGCCTTCGTGATGTCAGTCTGGCTGTAAAAGGTCGGATCTACAACGCGTCCGTGAGAGCAGTTTTGCTCTATGCTTGTGAAACCTGGCCTCTCCGAGTTGAGGATGTTAGACGACTCTCTGTGTTTGATCATCGTTGTCTCCGAAGGATTGCTGACATCCAGTGGCACCACCATGTTGGTAATGCAGAGGTTCGGCATCGTGTTTTCGGGCACAGAGACGATAATGCAATTGGTGTCACCATCTTGAAACACCGACTTCGGTGGCTTGGACATGTTCTACGAATGTCGTCCCAGAGAATTCCTCGTCGTGCATTACTTGCCGACTCTGGGACTGGTTGGAAAATGCGGAGATGTGGTCAGTATATGATATGGTTTCGTGGCATGAAAGAAAGCTGTAAAGGACTGGCTTGTGTTGGTCCTTCACGACTCCCTGACTGGGGTCCGAGAGATGGTGCAACACAGTGGCTAAAGACGTTATCATATATGGCTTAGAATAGAAGCCAGTGGCGATCCTGCTGTAACCTCCTCTTACTTTCTTCATAAGAAGTGGTTGTAAGTTCCTTAACTGAAAGATTTCTTCTGGTTGTACCTTTCCGTTTCCCCCATTATTATTACACTACCTTACACTAATTTGTGGTCGTTATTGTTCTTTTTACACGCACCTTACATTTTTTTTATCTCTTTCTATCCTCATTATTACGTATCTGGTGACCCCTTGTACCAATATTTGTGTTCAAACAAATAAGATCTCGAGCTAAGGCTTAACATTGTAATATTGACTTTGTTAACAAACTACGATGAATCTACCGACCAACTCGTGTCACTGAGCCTCTGACTGATCAGCAAGAAGATCTGTAGTGATATTTGGTAGAAATTCTCGATTGTTTCAGATACGATTTATTTATAATACTGTGAATGGTATCTTCTTCATGGATATATTCCTTACTACCAGTTTATATATATAGTGGCTGAACATCATTGACAACGTCCAAACCCTACATACTTGGTAACACGAAGGCATGTACAGCAATTAGTTTGGACTATTTAAATAGGCCCAGCACAATGAAGAAATAATACGGTTGTTTGTTCTTACCAAAAAATAAGCTGGATAGCAGATATCACATTAGGACCACTTTAAAACCGAAACAACACTAAAATTACGTTGCTATCGTAGGAAAACTTCTGCACGTTCACTAACATAGACCGAAATTCTTTGTAACTGGGGTAGGGATCTTGGTATTACTGCATTAATAATTTAAACTCCATAAATTCCTATAAAGAAAAAAAACGCACCTAGGTTCATTCATTTCCCAGATTCCCATCAGCGACTCACAATCTTAACCAATAGTACTGACTGGTTGGAAAAGGGACAACGTATACTCCAAATCATATTACCAGGGATTTTTTAAATCGTGACTGAGTCAGATTAAAGGGTAATAAATATTACAAGGGTGGGAAACAAACATATTTATGAAACACCGACTTCGCTTGGGTCTTTTGATGAGCATGCCTTCAAGGAAATGCAATGACGGTCATTTGGAGATGTCAATGAGAAGGAACTTGACTGTCGAGAGCCTATTTGAATTTCCTGAGGACGGATAGCAGTCGTGTATATGCAAGAGACGGAACCAGACCTGTATTCGGACGAAAATGCTCCCAAGGCTGGAGTACCTTGTTGAACCTCCAAAACATTCTACGTTGCATTTGAGCTGTTTACTTCGCCCTGCGTTTATATTCTAAATTAATTGCAGTGGCGTAATACATTGTATTGACCCTCCATTTTCTGAAGTCATGAGTTTACACTCCCTTTACTAGAATGTCTATACATTAATTAACACTATAAATGATACTTCGGATTCCTGTGCATCTATCACCTCTAATTATACCGTGCCATCTGAAACCTTGAACAATAAGTTTCTACGGATCTGATGTTAACTGTAAACATCCCGAACAGTATTCATCTTATTATTCGCACAAAGATACTAACTAATATCACTCAATACCTAGAAGCCTGTATTTTGAACTTAGCCTCAGTGGGCGTGAGATCCTGGCATATGTCATCAGTGAGATACATCAAGTTACTTGATGCCTTGGTATTTGGAAGCTGATACTAAAAAGCAAACCTACCAAATACTCCTACGGAAAGCATCCATCTAATATATGAACAACTTATGCGCAAAAATTCATTATCTTCAAACCTAACAGCATGTACAAATACTTACGAGTCACAGTGCTATCAAATGTCTTTAGTCTTAAATATTACGATGCACATCACTCATTTTATGTGCGACTGAGCAATATCAACCTGAGTGGAACACAAGTTAATTCAATTAAGGATTCTGTTGTCCCACCAATGATACAAGGAAAGGAACATAAACAAATTCTAACCGTCTAGGAAATTGGAAACTACTCAAAAATATTAGTTGAATGACCAATGAAGCGAGTATTCTTTTAAAAGAGATATCAATTTACTGATTTTAGAGGAATGAGTATTAGCACCTATAATAAAAGACTTTACAATCCATCTGAAATGTCAATCCCGACGAATACAACACCTTAATTATGCTATTTAGTAAAAGCTAATGTAGCATTTGCAATATCTAAAGATTAAATGTAGCATAAATCCTTCCATGTTTACTATACAAGTTGAATTTACAAATAAATACAACAAGTTTAATTTAGCAGAATTCAAAATGCTTAAAAAGAAAAACAATTAAGATGGTACAAAAAAACTTGAGGAACATTTTCACAGAAATGCACTGTCAAAGGGCACTTCATGAACGAATATGTGCCTACAAACAACTAGGTAATGGACAAATGAAACTAAAGCTCATTGCTTATTGAACATACATGAAAAAAAACAGATCTTTAGAGCAAAGGGATATGAGGACAAAAGCAAAATAAAGCCATTTGAGAAGCAGCTTCAGAGTTCATCCTTTATTTGATCTTCTTGTTTAGTTGCTTCACTGGATTTACCACCAGACTCTACGAACTTTTTCAGGGCTTCAAAAGATCTATCACCTGTGTAATCGATAACCTATAAATTTCAAAATGAGAATTTTTAGTTCGTTCGAGCTATGAAAACATAAAAGTTAATTAAGTATTTATAAGTTTTGAAAAACTAGGTTTCCCCGTGATAAGGTGACTTAGTGGTAATCTATGAAGTAACTGGCTATCGGATACAGATTTGAGCGTCATGATTCTTGAAACAAAAATCCATAGTTCGATAACATTAACATTTTGGAATGAAGATTCGAAGTCCAGGTAGCTCCTTTTGATGCTAGTGAATTTTCCGAGCTAGATAGTTGAATTAAAGACCTCTCATCATCGTTCTGGACAGTATCGAAGATTCATTTATGCAGAGGAGTGTTTCAGTATATCCACTGAACACAACGAAGAAATGTTTTGAGGAAAAAACTAATCGAAATCTTAAAACTACCAACTGAAAAAACAGAATGCAAGTATGTAGTGAATACATCAGAACTATTATCTAGAATAGAACAAGATATTTGCCAGAAATGATCACAGTGCAACACGATACCTCAGGTAACAGAACTGTTTGCAGCTTTCGATTCATCACCTATGACATTAAGACTTAACGAAGAAATGCAATGGAAAAAAGTCATTCGACACTGGCCTTGAAAATGATATTTTGTTGAATGATTATTAAGGTCGATATTTACGTACCTCATCCGAGTTCTTGGGGTAAAACTTCAGAGTTGGAAAACTGGTAACTTTAAGATCTTCAACTTCATTAACTGTAGCATCCATTTTTGCGATCACTGTATCTGAGTTTTTGAAAGTCTCACCCAATTCATCCCAAACCGGAGCAAGAGCCTTGCAATGGCCACACCAAGGAGCATCTAAGTTTCCAAAAAAGTTATTAAAAAATCCTTTTAGTCGTTAAACAGATGTTTTATACACTGCTAAAGTATAATATTTTAAAGACATATGCGCTATTTTCTTACATATTATTTCAGTTTATTTACTTCGACCGAAAAACACGTAAAATTGAAAGATATAGTGAAAGACAAGAAACCTAAAGATGTGACTCGAGTTCAATGAATGGTATTTATTGGGTTTTTAACACAAAGGTTGACACCGAAGCACGTGAAGTTATTTCAAGAACTTATAATCAAGCAAATTGAAAAAATACATCATTTAGTAAATGTCAAGATTTTAAACAAAATAGTGATTAAACTGGTGAATGAGTTCACAACATATCTACTGAAACGAAGTACTTACACAGTTTGACGAACACGTCTTTTGATTTATCTTTAACTACATCGTTATAATTTTTCCCAACAAGAACTTTAACAGAACCTGTTTGGTCTGATGGTATTTCTTCACTCATAAGGAAAGGCTTGACTTTCCCATCGATTGTTCTTTGAACGAAATCAGACATTGCGGAAACAGAGTAATCGTTAGTATCTGGTTTATACTTAGTTGTTTCTTCACCAAGTTCGATAATTCGGTAAGTTGGGGCATCATTTTTCGAAAGCCCGAAAAATTCCAACACACGTAAGTTGTTTTCGACATCAACGTCGACGTATACCACATGGAGCTAGAAAGTAAAAAGAAAAACAATACACGTTCATATTTAAGAATTCTTGGATGTTTTTAAAAGGGGACTATGTAAACTTCATTAGCTATAGGAGGGACAGAGACGTATTAACTTCTCATCACTGAACGGGCTGATCCTAAAGCACGAGTGTAGTCACAAAAAGAAGCGTGAAGACAAAATATAATTATACTTTGTGGTCGGTTCAAATAAAGAATCTGAATTTTAAAAATATCTGAGAAAAACGTATGCATTGACACACTAACCATTAAAAAGCATTTTTTGTAGTACTGGTAATTGAATACTCATCATCTACCCTTAGACTCCACTGAAGGGCACTTCGTGATAACGAATAATTAGCTTATTTCTGACTGGTACATATCATTGAATGACGAATCTGCAAGTGCCATGCCTTACTTGTAGTTAAGTTGAACAGTCCATGTTTCTTCGTAGTGAATTTTGCTTTCCTGAAAAAATGTCACTTCCCAGATAATCGGCATCAATAATTTCCTAAAAGCAGTCAGGAGCCTGTCTTCCTAGCAACCTTTGAACATTTCAGGAAATAAGTTCTTGATCATACAATGTCTTGAAAAATGAGTTGTCTTTATCAAACTTGTTGGTAGACCATCATATGATAGATAATCACATATACTAGAAAAGTTTAGCCTGGGTATATTTTTTTACTGCTGAATCACCCGACAGTACTCTATATACACTAAGCAAGATTACTAGTGTGATATGCGTTAACAATGTCAAAATGTATTAAGACTGTGAATAATGCCATCACTAATTATATTAAGACACTCGTGATAACGTAACTAAATAGAATGTATGGTCTGGACCATCCTAAAATTAAGAACACTTATGATTTGAAGACTATCCCAAAGCATAAAACTTTACTAAGGTTTCGGAAATATGTACTATTTATGATTCTGTACATACGACGATAAATTGCATGGGGGACGTGGATGATCATAACTTTATTACTGCTAAAATTAATGGGGTTATAACTACCGCCAGAACTAGGTAAGTAATGACAGACTGAGAATCACTAATTAAATATTAATTTGTGCGAAATGTTTACCTAATTTAGAAGTGCCTTTCCCTACATGCACCTGCTTAAGTAAGATTTTCAAATTAATGTGATTCGACACTGCAATTTAGAGACATTATTAGGTATCACGGGTCGGTGTTGCTGGGTTGGAACATTAAAACACTAGATAACAGAAGCCTTTACGCCTCAAAGTTTGACATTGCGTCTAGATGAAGGAAACACTTGATAAGGAATACATTTCCTAATACAACGAAAGGTTATGTAAAACATTATCAGCATAGCTATGAAGGATTCACCAGATGATCCCTACAAATAATTACCTTGCCTTTGAATTGTCTTGCAACTTCCGTCAGCTTACCAACGAGATCCGAGTGGTCTGTTGATTTTGAGAGAAAGAAGACGATGTGTTTTTGAATTGGACTTCCAAATACAATTCCAGCGGTCTTCTGGGAGAATTCTGACACAAGAGGGACACTTTCCACCTGTACGAAATGCTTTAAATTTTCCAGTGTTTCTCCCGTATATTCAACACGATTGTCGTCGAACTGTAAATGACAAACAGTTAAATATGAACTTACATTTTTAAACAAAACAATTTTTGGTGTCTGGGTGATACCATACTCAGTCAAAATATCACTGGAGTTAGCTATTGCAAAATCAGCATCATCTAACTCGTCGGCCACTTTTTCGAAATCTGCCAAATCCAAGGAGTCCGTATCCTGAAAAGTAAGCTCAACAACCGTTTAATTACCTTGATAAAACCCAATATTGCAATGGTAGCCTTGTCGATAAATTGCTTACAACTATCTAATGACTCAATATACTCCACGGGAGGTTTGGATTTTCTCAAGCACCAGTTTACAATTGCGTCAGAGTCTCTTTCGCCTCCAAAGTCAATGGGTTGTTCGTTTCGGAAGAACTTTAAAGTCGGATATCCCTTGACAGCATGTTTGAACGCAAGTTCTTCTTCGACAGTAGCATCCACTTTAGCAAGTTTGACTAGTGAACCTTTGTCCTTTAACTTTTTGGCTGCTGCACTGTACTCTGGGGCAAGAGCCTTACAGTGACCACACCAAGGAGCATCTAAATAAATCAATCAAATGAAGTGTACCAACTCACAGAACTCAACCAAAACAAACTTATTGTTCTTGATGACATCATCGAAGTTCTTTTTATTTAATACAAGCACATCATCTTCTTCAGTGACTTCTGACGCAGCCAAAACAAGGGAAACAACAACGAGGGCGACGGATAACTTCATGTTGTACGTAGCAATGACACGTTTGCTTACCTGGCTATTTCAACAAACACAACGTATAAGCTTTGTACAATCCTCAATTTCCAAGATTTTGTTAGCACGCTTCAAGTGGTTGCAACTAGAATAAAAGAAACATTTTTCAGGAAAAATTTCATTTACATAACCAATAAACCATTTTGGAGGTTTCAGATTTTTAGGACAATCCATTGCAGGTGGACTTGGAAGTACACCCTCAACTTGATGTAGATGCTCATTAGGATTGCTTACTGCACACGACCTTATGTGCTACAAGGTAGTCTGTTCCACAAACGGTCCCCAAAATCCACAAGAAACCTACAGTCATCAAGAACAGCACTCTTCGTTTTCTAAGCCTCAAAAGGCACTGGTGTGTGTTATACAAACGCACTGGTAACAGCAGCGCATACAGGCAATGCAAACAAATGAGAAACATTAGCACAAGAACAATGAGAGAAGACAAGCTTTAGTGTCAGGTAAAACTAATCGATAGATTTTATGCGAATACGAAACGCTTATTCCGTAACTAAGCCACCCTTCGACAAGCCAAAACTCGAGTTTGCCAACTCCTAGGTCCCAATGGCCTTACTAACAACAACGGTGACGCTTCTAACCTTTGTAGCGGTTAATAAGTCCCCAAAATAAATAGCTCTGTAAGTTTTCGACATTGGATGCTGACCATATGTTTTAGTGGACTCATCTAGCTGAAGGCGCTCAGTCATGCATCCGCACCAGATCACGTGTGGCAACGCCGTGCTTAACAACAACCGCAATCGCTAGCCAGATTAGATCAGAGAATTCCGATATATTGGTAATCGCAACATACACTCTTCCGATCTCCTCGACTCTGTCTTTTGATTTCTCTTGATGGGTACGAATTATATTAGGTGTTGCTGGTAAAAGCGTTGTCAAACACTGAATACGTGTGACATCTTCATTGGTGAGACTGACGTGATCTGGTACGCCTAATTGCAACTGTGGGTCTGTTCCTTTTTGGGATTTTTATATATTATTGCCTTATTTTTCAGTTTTTATACATTGTGACATTTTTCCCAGTGTCTCAGGATATCTATATTTTTCCCTCGTATTCTCGTACTTAATATTCCCCTATGACCGAACAGGCTCCTGAGGTATTTAAGATTAATACCGTGTCCCCGCCCTCGTTCCAACTCATGCCCTTCTGGCCCAACAATATCGAAGCCTGGTTCTGTTACGCAGAAACCGACTTCTGCAAGCACGGCGTGAACGACACAAGTGTACAATTCCTCGCAGTAGTCAAGGCACTACCGCGGGAATTCAACAGGTACGTAACACCTAGTATGTTTACTAGTGATGTTTCCGATCCTTACGAAATCTTAAAACGCTCGATTCTTAAACGAGGAGACCTAACCGATCGACAAAGGTTAGATCAACTCTTCAATAACATCGACCTGCAACACGGTTCTGCGACAGACATGTTGCAACGGATGAGAGAGGTTATAGGCCCAAGAACTTTCGACGAAGGTCTATTCAAACAACTCTTCTTGTCAAAACTTCCCCAACAGGTGCAAGCAGTTCTGGTCTCGTTCCAGAACAACGCCTTAGACGAACTAGCTGCATCTGCCGACCGCATTCTAGAAATTACGAAACCTACTACCGAGGTATTTTCAGTCAAAGAAAAGCCTCACACGACTCAGAATGATATAACCGACTTATGTCACACACTCACGCGTTATCTTAGTCTTCGTACCGACCGTAAGAGATCGCGCACACCACGTAGAAGCATTTCTCGTAAGCGATCTGTCTCTAGACCACGAGAGACAGATAACCCCGACTGGTGCTGGTATCATAACCAGTATGGAAAGTTTTCCAGAAATTGCAGAAAACCCTGCAATTTTCCCAACACGAAACCGACTGATTCGAAAAACAATTCGGGAAACTTCCAAGCCGGCACGCGTTAACGGCAACCGTAGCCGGCGAACAAAGCCGTCTGTTATTCGTCACAGATGTGACAACGAGAGTTCGCTACCTCGTCGACACTGGCGCAGAAGTTAGCGTTCTCCCAGCAAATCCTAACGACCGACTTCACGAATCGACCCTAAACTTACAGGCGGCAAACGGAAAACCGATCGCTACGTATGGCAAAAGGTACGTTTACCTTAACGTGGGTTTACGCAAACCCATCCACTGGATTTTCGTCGTTGCAGATGTTTCTATGCCAATCATTGGTATGGACCTTCTACAACACCACAATCTGATCATCGACACTCGCAAACGGAGGCTAGTAGACGGAAACACTAATTTGTCCGTTTGCGTAACTTCTTTTACTGGTTGTAGAGTATCCCCAGTCACAGTTAAACATATGATAGACCCACTCTATCAACCACTACTCGATAAGTACCCTGGGATACAACAAACGCAACCGAAACTACCGTGTGTAACCAGCAATGTTACACATCACATCACGACTACAGGACCACCTGTATTTTCTAAAGCACGACGACTAGCTCCTGAAAAGCTAAGGTTAGCGAAAAACGAATTCGATCACATGATGGACTTAGGAATCATACGACCGTCAAGTAGCCCATATGCATCTCCGTTGCACATGGTCCCTAAAAAGGACAGCAACGATTGGCGTCCAACTGGTGACTATCGGCGATTGAACGCGAAAACCATTCCCGATCGTTACCCGTTGCCTCACATTCACGATTTGACAGCTACCTTGAAAGGTACAACTGTCTTTTCGAAAATCGACTTGGTTAAAGCGTATAACCAAATCCCTATGGCTACTGACGACATACCGAAAACGGCTATCATAACTCCCTTCGGACTCTATGAATTTTTGCGAATGCCTTTCGGTCTAAGGAATGCTGCTCAAACATTCCAAAGATTCATAGACGACGTTTTTCGAGGTCTCAACTTCGTACACGCGTATGTTGACGACTGTCTAATCGCAAGTCCGGACAGAGAAACACATCTCAAGCATCTGGACCTTGTTTTCGAACGATTACAAAAACATGGCATAACTGTAAACGTTCAGAAATGCCAATTTGGAACCGACTCGTTAGACTTTCTGGGACACACTATCGATGCTCAAGGTATCCGACCCCTTAGAACCAAAGTGGCGGCCATTCTGGATTACCCAGAACCGACCACCGTCAAGCAATTACGCACGTTCAACGGCCTGGTAAGTTTCTATAGACGTTTCATACCGAAATGCGCATTACTTATGAAACCTCTGACCGACCAACTTCGTGGAAATGCGAAATCCATTAATTTGGACGACACCGCACGAAAAGCATTCTCCACAGTTAAGGAACTGATCGCTAAAGCAACAATGCTCGCACATCAGGACACCCGAGCACCCATTAGCATCGCAGTAGACGCATCCGACTCGGCAATCGGAGGAGTCTTACAACAATGGGTTAACAACTCCTGGCAACCCTTGGCATTTTTCTCTAGAAGGTTGCTAGACACCGAATCGAGGTACAGCACATTCGGTAGGGAACTCCTAGCTATGTATTGTGCTGTACGGCATTTCCAACACTATATCGAAGGCCGTGAATTCACTCTTTTCACGGACCATAAACCGCTCACTTTCTCGTTAAGCTCTCCTTCTGACAAGTACTCTCCCCGTGAGTCTCGACAACTGGACTACATTTCGCAGTTTACTTCAGATATTCAACACATCTCTGGAGCAAACAATGTAGTTGCAGACGCTTTATCTCGCATAACTTCCTTGAACAGTTTCCAAGGAATCGACCTTCTTAAACTCGCCGAGCTTCAAAAAGAAGACACTGATCTTCAGCACGAGTTATCGTCCACAACACTTAAACTACGCATCAAACAGATGGGAACAGGTAAGGAAACCTTACTTTGTGACACATCTACAGGTAGGGATCGCCCAATCGTGCCGAAACATTATCGACGCAATGTCTTCAATACATTGCACAAACTTTCTCATCCAGGTGTTCGTGCAACCATCAAGCTTATAGCAGAACGATTTTGCTGGCCTGGCATGAATAAAGACGTGAGGGAGTGGGCACGCTCCTGTGTAAGCTGCCAAAAATCTAAGGTTATCAGACACAATAAATGTCCCTTAGGCTCGTTTAAAACTCCCGATGCTCGTTTCGACCATGTTCATCTGGATTTGGTAGGACCTTTACCAGATTCAAATGGATACTCTTATCTCTTAACCTGCGTAGACCGTTTCACTCGATGGCCAGAAGCAGTACCTATCAAGGACATCACTGCTGAAACAGTGGCCCGCACATTCGTCGAACGATGGGTAGCAAACTTCGGTTGCCCTTCAACCATCACTACAGACCGCGGACGTCAGTTTGAATCTGATCTTTTCCGTCGTCTGACCACACTTTTAGGAATCACTCGCTTCCGAACGACCGCCTACCATCCACAAGCAAACGGGTTGGTAGAACGTTTTCACCGACAACTGAAAGCTTCGC
Source organism: Schistosoma mattheei (assembly GCA_944470405.2). Classification (NCBI taxonomy): domain Eukaryota; kingdom Metazoa; phylum Platyhelminthes; class Trematoda; order Strigeidida; family Schistosomatidae; genus Schistosoma; species Schistosoma mattheei. Next base: position 2,837,318 of record OX103946.1, read on the forward strand.
TATCAGCTGCAAACGTTTCACAGTGGACCGACGCTCTTCCACTCGTCTTACTAGGTATCCGCAATGCAGTGAAAGCTGACATTGGATACACTGCGGCTCAACTCGTTTATGGAACGACACTTCGACTTCCAGGAGAATTCGTGGATCCTTCGTGCTCTTCGATGAACATGGATCTAACCTCCTACACGAACAGGCTTACAAACGCAATGCGTTCAGTTAAACCTGCTTCCACTCGACCTCAATCAACTGATGTTTTCGTTCAACCTGACTTACGATATAGTACACACGTTTTCGTACGTCGAGACTCGCATCGACGACCATTCGAATCAGCATACGAAGGACCTTTCAAAGTTCTTCAACGTGAATCTAAGTACTATATAGTCGATAAGAACGGAACCAACGATAGCATCAGCATCGATCGCTTAAAAGCAGCGTATTTAGAAGGAAATCCTATCTACGTCGATTTTCCTTCGGTACAATCGAACGACACGACTCCACTCATAATCCCTCAACCGACAACCAACACTGGCGATGATACTCCGAATGTATCTGAAAATAAACTTAAAACGACGCGTTCTGGAAGAAGAGTTAGATTTCCAGAACATTTAAACGACTATTGCACGTAAGGCACTACTAGATATTTAATATTATCTCGATCTTTCTTTTTACGATATATTTTTTTTAAAAAAAAACAATTTTAATATGCTTATATATTTTTATTTTTTATTCCAAAAAAAACAAAACAAAAAACAAATTTTTTTCTCGCTATTACGTGTAAATTAGTTTAGATTCCAATTTTTTTCTCCGACATTTTGTTTTTACGCACATACGAGTGTATTTCGACATGCACTTACATTTTCTTCTTTCTTTTCCAGGCCGGCTGGAAAAGAACGATGACGTTTATGAGGAGTCGAAATTTTCATTGTACTTTTTCTTTTTTTACTATGTTGTACCTCGGTCCCATATAGTAAGGAAAGACGACCAGACGCTGCTAATTCTAGTAAGCTATCAGAAGAGTGTTTACCAACGACAAACTCGTTGGGTTTAAACTTCTGGCTGGCCACGTCTTAGGGTCGTCACTAACCCACTAGGGGGGGAGTGATCTGTAGCGGTAAATAAATCCCCAAAATAAATAGCCCTGTAAGTTTTCGACATTGGATGCTGACCATATGTTTTAGTGGACTCATCTAGCTGAAGGCGCTCAGTCATGCATCCGCACCAGATCACGTGTGGCAACGCCGTGCTCAACATCAACCGCAATCGCTAGCCAGATTAGATCAGAGAATTCCGATATATTGGTAATCGCAACATACACTCTTCCGATCTCCTCGACTCTGTCTTTTGATTTCTCTTGATGGGTACGAATTATATTAGGTGTTGCTGGTAAAAGCGTTGTCAAACACTGAATACTTGTGTCATCTCCTCCTTCATCTACTGGGATTCAATGAATTGCATCCTAGGTTACCAGAGGAACTTTCAAATTTCGTCGCGAATTCATTAAGCATAAGTTACAGTCTATCTTTAACCCATCCATTACCGAAAGACTGGAGGAACGCCGTAGTAAGTTCCACATCCACAAAACGTATGAAACCTGAGAACTATGGACCCCTAAGCTTAACCAGCGTGGCTGTTAACATTTTAGAAAAGACTATCCATAAGTTATTAAAGTATCTCTTCGGAAACCAGGTTCTTTCTAGAAAGCAGTATGGTTTTAGAACGAGTTATTCTTGTCTCACCAACTTATTAGTAGCCTGTGAAATTTGGTGCTCATTAAAAGATCACAGGTTACCTAGAGAAGTAGCATACATTGACTTTAGCAAAGTTTTTGACAAAGTTTCTCACAAACGACTGCTACATATTTTAAGTAATATCGGGGTCAGAGGAAGTTTATTAGTGTGGATAAAAAGCTTCCTAGCTGAGCCTCAACATGAGTACGGGTTGTTGTTAAATTTAAACGGCAAAGATGATATAGTAAAATACATTTATAAGCTAGGTTAACGTGTAGGTTGATGAGGAACATAAAAAACAAGAAAAACTTGGCCAAGATGTAAAATATTTTTGAAGTTGGGATGACTTATAGGACTTCAGTTAGAAATATGACGAGTTATAATCTTTCCATAGGAAGCTGTTTAAGTTAGCCTAGCGATATTTGTAAGATCCAATCTATGGTTTGGACTGCTGAATAGCCTTCCAGGTACGTTAGACACGCGCCTTTGCCCGTCAAATCAAAACAAGTAATCGGGTAAATAGCGGTTCTATAATTCATCATAAATTTATATGTAAATCGTTACCTAAACAAATATTACCACCCGGCTATTCAACCAATAATTGTTCTATCAATAAAATCTAAATAACATTAAATAAAGTTAACAAAAGATGTGGGAAAATTACCAGTTACAACAGTGAACGCTACTCTATCCTGACTGGATTGATCACATACAAAAGGAGGAGCGAATCAATATGGCTGCTGCCAAGAACAAGTGTCAAATAAAACAACGCAGATACAGTTCGGGAAGAAGCACAAAAACTTAGTGAAGGCGTAATAAAATAAAAGCTATGATAAAATGCAAATATTAACAATTCAAATGTAATCAAAAAACTAACAATGTACAACTAAGGGGATCAATAGGAACAAAGTGCAAGTGTATACATGGAGGGATTTTCACAAACACACAAAGCATTCAAAATGGATCTTACAATATTTATAAATCTGTGGCAAAGATAATTTGAACTAAGAAATGCTGAATAATTTTTTGAATCCAATGTACTTCGTCTGTAAACAACAGACTTTTTCATAGTTGCATGTTGTAGTATAAAGCTGTTAAGTATATCTCATCCCGAAGTCATTCCTAATTATTATAATCCCACTCTGTTCAACTCCTAAGCAATCTTCACTTAGATTTCCATTTTTTGCGTTTTAATAATAAAATCAAAATTTTTGAAATTATTACATATATTTTTCGATCAGTTGTTGCCGTTTTCCTTTTGACTTATTTTTCAGCTTATCGATACCCGGACGATTCTTATTGTTCTTTTGGTAAACTTCGGCGCTCAACAGTCCCACTCGATATGGTATCGAACCAACGTCACGTTGATTCTGTTGGGAGAGTAGTAGAGTGACGTTGGGTCCTAATTACACACTCCTTGAAGCTAAACACGAGATAACTGGGAAAATATATGTTCAACATTTGACGCGGAGAGAAGACCAACAATGAAGAAGCCGGGAAGAATTAATTCAATTCAATCGGATGGCATGATTCAGCCTTGCAAACTTGGTCGTTCAAAGTAACTCGTCACCTTTATTTATATCAAATATATCGTTCTATCTTCAGTCTTATTGTGTCCCCCGTTATATATTAATGATTATTTTGATACGATGAGTCAGAGTAGGCAATGATGTGCCTTTCGCGTAAGCTCTTATAGACTAGGCAGTTACATCATGACAAATGTTGGATACATATTTTTCCAGTTATCTCGTGTTCATCTTTGTTCATTTTTGGTAAGTCCTGATATGCGAAATCAACATGTATCCTGAACCAGGGATACTCGGACTGTGGCCATGGGACCGGCAGTACCTTCGCGTTACACTTGGCCGCTTGCTGACATATTTCATCGCTTCCTTTATGATGGAGTCGTTCTTGGATTCAGATTGTGTTTCAGCTGCTGAGACTGGCAAAGCACGAATAGCGGATGTTAGGTAACATTGCGCGTGGTCGTCTGTCATTAGGGAGGCAATAACTGCATCTTCACCGGCCGTATGATGTTCGCTGACAAGTCGTGACAAGGCATTAGCCTGACCAAACTATTGGGCGCGCCCGTACTGAATGTCAAAATCATAATCCGAAAGTATCAAAGCCCATCGCTGGAGACGGTTTGCAGAATGGGTTGGAACACTAGATTTCGAACCGAAAGTTGTGAGAAGAGGCTCGTGATCAATGAGAAGAGTAAATCTTCGACCGTACAAGAATTTGTGGAAACGGCGTACTGAAAACACAAGTCCAAAAGCTGAAGCGTCTGCGGCGACAATGATAGGCATGGACGGATCGTAGTGCGTCAGTAATAGTTCAGAGCTTATGACTGTTTTCAGCTAGCAAAATGCAGCTTCACATTCTTTTGCCCAGTTCCAACTGGTATTCTTATTCATAAGATGATTTAGCGGAGCGCGTATGTCATGCATCGACGGAACTGAAGCTGGGTAGTAGCTAATTAATCCCAGGAATGATCGTAGCCCAGAAATATTAGTGGGAGTCGGCATCAGCTTTATAGCTCGAATGTCCTCAGGATCTGGTCCGCGACCTGTGGCATCAAAGATGAATCCTAAGTATTCAACTGACTTCAAGAAAAGCCGGAATTTTTCTTGGCGTAATCGGAATCCGTCATCACTTACGCGTTGTAGTACAGCTGTCGTGAGTTCTCGAAGCTGTTATAACGATGTGGCAACAATTAAGATATCATCGAGATAAGTTGCGACCCCCAGAATACCCGATAGAATGGTATCGATTAGCTGCTGAAAAATAGATGGGGCTGTTTTAACACCGAATGGTAGGCGATTGTACTGAAAAAAGCCGCGCTGAGTATTTGTGGTAAGTAACTCTCTTGAATCCGCAGCCACTTCCACTAGTAGATAGGCATCAGCGAGATCCAGCCTTGCAAAGAACCTATCACCATTTAACATCATAAACATCTGAAGTGACTGGCAGTGGGCAATGGTGCTAGTCAGGAGCTGCGTTAAGACCTATGGAAAAATCTGCGCATATTCGGATTGTGCCATTAACCTTCTTAATAACCACAATAGGTGCTGCCCATGCAGAATAAGAAACAGGTGTAATAACTCCCTGAAGTTGAAGGCGGTTAAGTTCTTCGTCAGCTTTCGATAACGCTGCGTACAACACTGGTCTCGTTGGACGGAAGACAGCTTTAGCTCCACGTTTCAGCCGAAGTGTTGCTTTCATAGCTATTCGCTGACCCAATACAGGCTGGAAAATGGTTGAAAACTCCACCATTAGTTCTTTTGAATATGCTTCAGGTTCATGAGGTTGTTTCACTAGATGGCATACGGTGCTTAACGGAACGTCAGTTAAATGTAGTCGGTCAAACCAGTTTAAACCAAGTAGATTAATATAAACTGGTGTGATGTAAGGTACCCCGGTAAACGTCGGATCGTCAAAAGAAACTTTGCAATCCGGTTGTCCCAACAAACGTAGATAATTACCCCATGAATTTCGAGGTTTGTGTGTTGTTGGCACCGTGCATGGTCTATCCATTCTGATCCAATATGTTCGTGAGAGAATTGTTACGTCAGATGCACTGTCTATTCGCAATCTAAATGGGCGCCCATTAATACTAAGGGTAATAAATTTCCTCTCAACTGGGGTTGAGTTCTTACAGCTTAGTATTAGACTCAACGAATTCGTGTTAAATCTAGGGGTAGGCTCGCTGGCGCCTCTGGAGCTGCACGGCTTTTTTTCAACAAAAACCATCTTTATGACCCATCACATTATATTTCCTGCACCGATGTTGTTTATGTGGACAGCTTCGAACAAAATGCCATTCACTGCAGTGCCAGCATGGGGAAGGAGGATATGTTTTTGTCTGTTGACCTGAACTAGATATCGCTGAGGCAGATTTATGAGAGTTGGGTGGTTGTTGGACTACATGAACTTCGGTACGATCCGAACCACCACGTTAGACCATCGTAGTGTCACGCTGTAGATTGATTAGACGTTGATATTCGTTTGCAATATCATTAAGAGTTAGTTTTAGGTCTTGGTCCAATCTACTTAGCAAACGTGTTCTAATGTCAATGAACTTCTTTGATGAGAACGAGGGCTTTAAATTGGTCTTCAGTAAGTGACTTCAATCGGAAGCGTTCTCATTCTCGGTTGACGATACCCACATGTGTGAAAAAATCAGCATCTTCGTTCATGGTGAGCTTCAAACATCGATAGCGCGTATTGAATAGTGAGGAGTTGTTTCCGAATTGTTGGCTCAATTAATAATAATAATAATAATAATTTATTCTCAAATAACAGTTTGTTACATGAGGCATGCCAGTTTACAGGCAAGATCAAATTGATACAAATGATACAATATACACTGTATTAAATTACATAGCTGGGTTGAAAATTTATAAGACATGAATGTAGATTGTTTTAATCAGTACTGCAGTTGGCGCGCTTCACGAGAGTTGCGTTGCGAATGTGCGACTGACGATCAAGAATAGGTCCATTGAAGGTATGAGCTTCTAGAAATCGCAACCTTATGTCCCTTTGGGATATCCAAGGCTTTAAGGATGGTGCAGGATGAAGTAACCTGTTCCATATCTCAAGGGAGCTGAAAGAGGGAGGAAGTAAAAGAAAACACGAGAGGCAGAGTAGCCAATATTCATGTAGGAATGTTTAAGGTATGATTACTCAGTCTAATTTTCTTTTATTAATGCATTTGTTAAGAAAGAGCATTTTAATAGGTTAAAGAAAATAAGCTTTAGCAAGGTGTGAGTGGACATACAACTGACAAATGGAGGCGACTCGGGAAAGAGCTGAGAGTATAAGATTATGTGTGATTATAAAATAAAATATAGTGCTAGAAACAGTATTGTGATATACAACTGGCTATCTTCCTTTTATTATCGAAGCTATTAGAGCCCCTTTCGTTTTTTTTTAAGGTTTTATAGGGTCTTGAGTAGGCTTCGTATATTAGCGAATTGTCTAATTTGCTTGTAATAGGATTTCTGAGTAGGAAGTGAAACCAATTTAACGTTCGTAACACGATTTAAAGAGGTATTTTGCGTGATAAATCAGCTTCAATACCTTAAGTCCGTGACATCCCACTAAACCATAAGGAGCCGTAATTAAACAAAATGTTCTGCCCTACAGACATGGGTGGATTGAAGTTATCTCCCCACCATCATGTTTGCTGGTCAGTAACGCCACCCTCCCTCCTTACAGTGTTCGAGAATGAGCGACCGCGTGGGTTTAGAGACAGAATTAGGTTGCAATACCTGTCTAGTTCAATAGAACCCGATTTTCGAAGCAGCAAGCATACCTTCTAAGCATCATCCTGATTAGCAAAGTCAAATCTGAATAAGTCTTCGTAACGTCGAAACCACATATCAAAGGTGACATTGGATTCCGGATCGTAATGAGACTCGGAGATACTGTTAGCGATACCATCAAGTGATGGTGCAGTAGTAGTAGGATTAGAGCTGCTTGGTTAAGTATTTGGCGTAAACTTTGTATCTGCTAACATATGAATAAGCCTTATCTGCTGCTCGAGTAATAATTCAAGTTTGGAAGAATCCATGTTTCCGAAGCCACCGTCGCCAAATTTGCTAGGGTTGAAGCTATCACGAGTTCACTTAATCTGCGATCGAGAAACAAGACTCGGTGACCAAAGACCAGTAAGCTAGTTATTGATGTGTCCCAGCCCCGCTAACTAGAATAAAACGTCCAAGCTTGGAATGGGGAAGTATATTCTGCAAACAGCCAGAAACGAGTGATAACAACAAACGCAATTCAAAACGCATATATACAGTACAAAACCGTCCTTGGAGAGTGTCACAAAATAGCATACCAACGGACCAACAGCGTTTAAGATATTTCCCAGTGTGAAATACGACATGAAGGTGACAAGAAAGCCTTTGACGCGAAAATAAAGAAATTCAAATTTTCTAAATAAAATTACAAAATTAGATCCTTTTCAAATGAGTTCTGGGGATCTAACGTCCCCATACTCAAATATACGTCTTGAATTGTGTTTTTTGTTATCTCTCGTTTCCGGCTGTTTGCAGAATATACTTCCCCACTCCAAAAAAAGGACATGAAAAATTTAAAATCCACAAATCAACACCGGATCTTCAAAAAGGGGAGGTGTGTTAAGTCCTGATAAACACAATGAATGATAACTTTGGGATCATTTTATGGGCCAATACTAGCGTACATTTTTATCGTATAATTGTTAAATAACCAAACTATTCATATTTATGTTCCTCCTATTATAAACTTTATTTTGACATATGAACCGTTATTATACGTTTTACCATTCGTGAATTATACCCTACCTATTAGTCACTACCTCCCACATTCATAGCCACATTTGGTCAAATTTTGTACAAATGTTATTTTTTTATTTTATGCTACGTTGTGGTTTGTTTGATTGGTATATCAATCGAGTATGTTTGAAATATAAGGATTCATATTGCAGGGCCTGAGATTGGTGTTCTGGACTTAACTGACTGGGCTAGGTGGAAAGCAGGACCAATCAGGACTCTGAGTTGCTCGCACGTAATTTACGCGTCCTTAGTTCGATCGATAATTCGGTGCTTCTGATTGGCGGCTTTAGGCTATGACAATTTTGTTTGTTAATGAATTTCCTAGTTTCTTATTGCCGTTGGTTTTGTTATGTACGAACAATGTCAAGATATGGAGACATAAAAAGTAAAGGTGATAGTTTAGGGCTTCAAAATGACCTGGAGAAATCAACTGAATGGTCTCGAACTTGGCAGTTGCCGACCAATAATTTCAAGTGCATTGAGGTGTATATTGGTCGCTAAGGTACAGATACGTACATAATGAATAACATTGAGTTACCTGTTGCCCAGACACAGGATGACTTAATAGTCATCGTTAGCTAAGACTTAGAACCTGCTAAACAGTCATGTGATAGCCACCAAAGGTTTTAGAACTATATGGTTAATACTTAGGGCTATTATCTATGTTGATGCTAAAACCTTTTAGACTTTGCATACCGTATTTGTGCGTCGTGAACTCGAGCACTGCATACAAGCAGCTACCCTATACATAGAACAAGACAGTCAGCTGTTGAAAAAGGTTCAAAGAATCGCAACCAGGCTGATTTCTTGAATAGCAAAGGTCCAATATCATGCTCGACTGATTAAACTAAACCTATTTCCATAGTCTTATGGAAAAACCAGAGGCGAATCGATTACAGTTTTCGAACTGCTTAGTGATAAATTTGCATATGATATGTCCTCATTTTTCTTGTCTTGCAAAAGAAAGAATTTACAGGGATATCCTAAAAAAAGTTCACAAGCCTAGAACAAATCACTTGTCAGATGATTATCAACTTTCCCATAGAATCATGAACGAATGGAATTCATTAATTCAACACGTGATTGAAGTTCTATATGTCGTCCCTTTCAAAAGAAAGTTAAATCAACTGAGAGATCACCATTAACACAGGCTACCTAGCCTCCTGTCCTTCAAAACTGAATGCGAAACTGTGACAGGCTCATACAAGACTTTTCTACAAAGATAAGAAGGGCCTTTGCCACTGTAGGTCAGTTGGGTATACGCGTAATAATTGTTTTATACATGGCTTATCTCTATAACCGGCCCGTGGATTTTTTCAAGTTCATAAGATTGTGCTCAAACACATTCCAACAAATGAGCTTGTGGTGACATTAGTTCCTGACTATACGACCTTTGTAGCCTAGCATATAATTGATGGAAAATTTTTATATTCAACAACTAACAGAAAGAGAAGGTCAACAATGGTGTACGCGGGAACATTCAATACACTCTGTTGGCAGGGGTGGCTCAGTCTTGCAGGTGTGGTCATTCTTGCGTAACCCATAAATTTCCACATTAAATATATCATTCCATGCTCAGCCAAAATATGTTCCTCTTAAGTGCTAAGGGCTATATTGTTGTCACGATACAATGAGTCAGTGTGGACGATGATGTAACTTCCACGAAAGGCAGTCACATCATGACAAATCCATTATTTCGAAATTATGTATGTTGTTACAACAGTACTAATAACGAACTACACCCTGATTATACAAGCCTCCAAATACGGCGTATAATGCACCAACCAACCTGGAAGAAGGACGGTTAACAACAACTATGGTCTAGTCGATGAATTACGTCCAACATTTCGGTCATCTTAACTAAGTTACTCTAGGTCTTGAGAGACGTTTTTCCAACCACAGTTCAGGTTTCTCACTTAAAACGCAAAAACTACATTTATAACTAGTAGTTACACAATCGTAAGGAGAGATTAACACGTTTAATCATTGATGACCATCCTGTTTTAAAGTTATTCGGAACTAAGTTGTTTTATCTGCGCTCGACACTTTATAAGATAGCCAAGGCGATGGATAAATCAAATATGTCTCAAACCAAATGATTCACTGATGACTGCATTCGAAAGTTCCTAAGTCAGTTATATTTAGGGTAGGATTAAGTGAACAAAATACAGCTTTAGGACTTCTCAAAATGCTTCTAATATGAAAAAGAATTACCTATATGCCATCGTTTACCGGTTGATAGATTACAACTAAGTGAACTGTAGAGGTAAATTAACCCTTGAAATAAGCGGTTTCGTAAGCCTTCGTTAATGATATTGACCTCAATAGGCGTTGTGGACAACAGCGTTGTCAAGAACTGAATTTCTGTGACATCTTTTACGCACTTTTTTACAAATAATTCGCTGTTAATATTGAATTCCTCAGCTGAGTTTGTCTCTTGTTTTATGTAGGTGAAGTTCTGTTTTCTTGTGAGATGTATTTATTTCGTGTTCTGATATTTTCATTTATTTATTTGTTCAATCAGATTGTTTGTTTCAACATTTGTCCTCTTTCCTTCTATGGATACTAATTTTGCAATTTTCGCCCCACAATCAACAGACCGACCACTTGATAACGTGGTATCGGCAGTCGCAAACGCAGTAAGATGTGTTAATATGAGATGGTTCTGTAGCGTGGCGTCGAGTTGTGATTAACTATGAACACCGCTACCAAGAAACGCGTGCCAGAATAGATCAGAAGGCGAGGGTTGGACGTAACCAAATAGATCCATAAAATCCCCGAGAAGCCAAATATCAGAAGACAGTTAATGGACCAAATCGAGATGTATTCGCTGGCGATCTCGTGGCATCGAAAGGATACCGAGATCGTGCCAGAATACAAGCTTGGTTACAGAACGTAACCGAATTCGCGCGAAGTTACAATCAAAGTGTGTGTAGAAGAATGGAAGCACAAAATAGCTGTCATTAGCACAGTCAAACAAAAGCACGTTAAAACAAACACTGGTACAGTTGGTTATAATAATAATTGTTTCTATTAAACCAGTCGTGTTCTCGTGATAAATGTGAGTCACTACAGGAGCCCCCCGCTAGAAAGGGTTTACACTTTCGATAAGTAGCGGTTTAAATCGTGGGACTGATCGGCTGACGAGCGATTGTCGGACGGAAGAATTGGCGAACAGGAAAGCGATCTTTGATCGTCGAGTTGCCAACGAAGGTCGTTTTCGGAGAACGGTACCAGGAGCGATGTGCTGTATTTGTTGCTTGAGTTGGGATGCTACACCAGAGTGGTTTGTATCCAGAATCTGAAGAGGGCGTTCGTAGGGATGCGGACCAGAAACGCTGCAGACGAAGGACGAAACCACGTTGATCCGATGAACCAGAAGCGACCATAACGACCAAGTTCGAGACCAAGCGTATGCCAAGCATTCGAAACCAAAATATCGACTGCGTACGTTGACAAGAGCGTGGGTGATCAGGCCAGCTTTCGCCAAAGTTGACTGAAGTCGACGGAACCAAACGGAGATGGTCGAAGGAGTGGGTTCAGGAAACAAAAAGAAAAGCAAAAGAGAAGAGTGTAGCATGCATGTAGCATAGGAATAGTCCTACACCGTATCGGTTGTTGACTGTGCGACTAGTCGCGGAAGCGTACGGGTAACCGTACTCGGCGACCGGAACGTGAGACGGTAGTCTCGTTCGCGTCGCGTGAGCCTGCAATCTCATCCGAAGTCAAGGGCGGCGTGGTCTGCTGATCTGGGCGTGAGACTGTCGTCTCGTCCGTAGATGGTGCAGATGACGCGTGCTGTTGACTGGGACGTGAGAGTGAGGTCTCAGGTGTATCTAGCGTAGGACCTGAAGATGGTTTGAGGATCCCGCTAGTAGGTTTGATAGGTCTAACATTGAATCTCAGGTTATCAGATAGGGCACTGTCATCGACGTGTGCTGGTTTGAGACGATCAATGCTGACGATCTCGACGCGGCCATGTCGATCAACCTTGAAGGTCTTTTCGTGACGAGCGATCACGTGAAAAAGGCCTTCGTAAGGTTGTTGCCAAGGTTTGCGTACCGAATCTACTCGTACGAAAACATGTGAACAGGTAGATAACTCTCGAGGGAGAGCGACCTGTCGATGTTGTATTCGGGTTGACACCGGAGACAGCGTTCGTATAAATGCAGACAGTCGATGGACGTAGTCTGATTTACCGAAATTAGGTCTGCTCCGTGGTGTGAAGAATTCTCCGGGCAGACGCAATGTCGTGCCGTATACAAGTTCAATGGCGGAACATTGGATATCTGCCTTTAAGCTCGTTCTGATCCCTAAAAGAACGGGCAGGAAGGTTTCGTGCCAGTTGCCGTTTTCGTGTGCTCGTAGAGCACTTTTAAGTTGGCAATGAAACCGTCTACTTAACCATTTGGTGCTGGGTGGTAGACAGATATGCTTATGAGAATGCATTCCGTAACAAGCAGCCGGGTCAGCGAGGAGAATAGTTAATAGGGGAAAATTTCTCGAATAAAGCGTGGAATTCATCGTCACGCGGACAAAAATTGCCAGGGATTCGGTACACATAAATGGGAGTCTATTATATTAATACTATTTTAATCGTTATCCGTCATGTCGCGTATATTATATATTAAAAAATATGAAAATATACGACAGACGTGGATAGATAAATCATAGACTCACCGAATTGGCTTCTTTGGAAGATTTGACCAGATGTTGAGGCGTGTTCCAAAATACAGCTCACCAATTGTAGCGTGGCGTCGAGTTGAAATTGACTATGAACACCGCTACCAAGAAACACGTGCCAGAATAAATCAGAAGGCGAGGGTTGGACGTAACCAAATAGATCCATAAAATCCCCGAGAAGCCAAATATCAGAAGACAGTTAATGGACCAAATCGAGATGTATTCGCTGGCGATCTCGTGGCATCGAAAGGATACCGAGATCGTGCCAGAATACAAGCTTGGTTACAGAACGTAACCGAATTCGCGCGAAGTTACAATCAAAGTGTGTGTAGAAGAATGGAAGCACAAAATAGCTGTCATTAGCACAGTCAAACAAAAGCACGTTAAAACAAACACTGGTACAGTTGGTTATAATAATAATTGTTTCTATTAAACCAGTCGTGTTCTCGTGATAAATGTGAGTCACTACAGGAGCCCCCCGCTAGAAAGGGTTTACACTTTCGATAAGTAGCGGTTTAAATCGTGGGACTGATCGGCTGACGAGCGATTGTCGGACGGAAGAATTGGCGAACAGGAAAGCGATCTTTGATCGTCGAGTTGCCAACGAAGGTCGTTTTCGGAGAACGGTACCAGGAGCGATGTGCTGTATTTGTTGCTTGAGTTGGGATGCTACACCAGAGTGGTTTGTATCCAGAATCTGAAGAGGGCGTTCGTAGGGAATGCGGACCAGAAACGCTGCAGACGAAGGACGAAACCACGTTGATCCGATGAACCAGAAGCGACCATAACGACCAAGTTCGAGACCAAGCGTATGCCAAGCATTCGAAACCAAAATATCGACTGCGTACGTTGACAAGAGCGTGGGTGATCAGGCCAGCTTTCGCCAAAGTTGACTGAAGTCGACGGAACCAAACGGAGATGGTCGAAGGAGTGGGTTCAGGAAACAAAAAGAAAAGCAAAAGAGAAGAGTGTAGCATGCATGTAGCATAGGAATAGTCCTACACCGTATCGGTTGTTGACTGTGCGACTAGTCGCGGAAGCGTACGGGTAACCGTACTCGGCGACCGGAACGTGAGACGGTAGTCTCGTTCGCGTCGCGTGAGCCTGCAATCTCATCCGAAGTCAAGGGCGGCGTGGTCTGCTGATCTGGGCGTGAGACTGTCGTCTCGTCCGTAGATGGTGCAGATGACGCGTGCTGTTGACTGGGACGTGAGAGTGAGGTCTCAGGTGTATCTAGCGTAGGACCTGAAGATGGTTTGAGGATCCCGCTAGTAGGTTTGATAGGTCTAACATTGAATCTCAGGTTATCAGATAGGGCACTGTCATCGACGTGTGCTGGTTTGAGACGATCAATGCTGACGATCTCGACGCGGCCATGTCGATCAACCTTGAAGGTCTTTTCGTGACGAGCGATCACGTGAAAAAGGCCTTCGTAAGGTTGTTGCCAAGGTTTGCGTACCGAATCTACTCGTACGAAAACATGTGAACAGGTAGATAACTCTCGAGGGAGAGCGACCTGTCGATGTTGTATTCGGGTTGACACCGGAGACAGCGTTCGTATAAATGCAGACAGTCGATGGACGTAGTCTGATTTACCGAAATTAGGTCTGCTCCGTGGTGTGAAGAATTCTCCGGGCAGACGCAATGTCGTGCCGTATACAAGTTCAATGGCGGAACATTGGATATCTGCCTTTAAGCTCGTTCTGATCCCTAAAAGAACGGGCGGGAAGGTTTCGTGCCAGTTGCCGTTTTCGTGTGCTCGTAGAGCACTTTTAAGTTGGCAATGAAACCGTCTACTTAACCATTTGGTGCTGGGTGGTAGACAGATATGCTTATGAGAATGCATTCCGTAACAAGCAGCCGGGTCAGCGAGGAGAATAGTTAATAGGGGAAAATTTCTCGAATAAAGCGTGGAATTCATCGTCACGCGGACAAAAATTGCCAGGGATTCGGTACACATAAATGGGAGTCTATTATATTAATACTATTTTAATCGTTATCCGTCATGTCGCGTATATTATATATTAAAAAATATGAAAATATACGACAGACGTGGATAGATAAATCATAGACTCACCGAATTGGCTTCTTTGGAAGATTTGACCAGATGTTGAGGCGTGTTCCAAAATACAGCTCACCAATTGTAGCGTGGCGTCGAGTTGAAATTGACTATGAACACCGCTACCAAGAAACACGTGCCAAATAAATCAGAAGGCGAGGGTTGGACGTAACCAAATAGATCCATAAAATCCCCGAGAAGCCAAATATCAGAAGACAGTTAATGGACCAAATCGAGATGTATTCGCTGGCGATCTCGTGGCATCGAAAGGATACCGAGATCGTGCCAGAATACAAGCTTGGTTACAGAACGTAACCGAATTCGCGCGAAGTTACAATCAAAGTGTGTGTAGAAGAATGGAAGCACAAAATAGCTGTCATTAGCACAGTCAAACAAAAGCACGTTAAAACAAACACTGGTACAGTTGGTTATAATAATAATTGTTTCTATTAAACCAGTCGTGTTCTCGTGATAAATGTGAGTCACTACAGGAGCCCCCCGCTAGAAAGGGTTTACACTTTCGATAAATAGCGGTTTAAATCGTGGGACTGATCGGCTGACGAGCGATTGTAGGACGGAAGAATTGGCGAACAGGAAAGCGATCGTTGATCGTCGAGTTGCCAACGAAGGTCGTTTTCGGAGAACGGTACCAGGAGCGATGTGCTGTATTTGTTGCTTGAGTTGGCATGCTACACCAGAGTGGTTTGTATCCAGAATCTGAAGAGGGCGTTCGTAGGGAATGCGGACCAGAAACGCTGCAGACGAAGGACGAAACCACGTTGATCCGATGAACCAGAAGCGACCATAACGACCAAGTTCGAGACCAAGCGTATGCCAAGCATTCGAAACCAAAATATCGACTGAGTACGTTGACAAGAGCGTGGGTGATCAGGCCAGCTTTCGCCAAAGTTGACTGAAGTCGACGGAACCAAACGGAGATGGTCGAAGGCGTGGGCTCAGGAAACAAAAAGAAAATCAAAAAGAGAAGAGTGTAGCATGCGTGTAGTATAGGAATAGTCCTACACCGTATCGGTTGTTGACTGTGCGACTAGTCGCGGAAGCGTACGGGTAACCGTACTCGGCGACCGGAACGTGAGACGGTAGTCTCGTTCGCGTCGCGTGAGCCTGCAATCTCATCCGAAGTCAAGGGCGGCGTGGTCTGCTGATCTGGACGTGAGACTGTCGTCTCGTCCGTAGACGGTGCAGATGACGCGTGCTGTTGACTGGGACGTGAGAATGAGGTCTCAGATGTATCTAGCGTGGGACCTGAAGATGGTTTGAGGATCCCGCTAGTAGGTTTGATAGGTCTAGCATTGAATCTCAGGTTATCAGATAGGGCACTGTCATCGACGTGTGCTGGTTTGAGACGATCAATGCTGACGATCTCGACGCGGCCATGTCGATCAACCTTGAAGGTCTTTTCGTGACGAGCGATCACGTGAAAAGGGCCTTCGTAAGGTTGTTGCCAAGGTTTGCGTACCGAATCTACTCGTACGAAAACATGTGAACAGGTAGATAACTCTCGAGGGAGAGCGACCTGTCGATGTTGTATTCGAGTTGACACCGGAGACAGCGTTCGCATAAATGCAGACAGTCGATGGACGTAGTCTGATTTACCGAAATTAGGTCTGCTCCGTGGTGTGAAGAATTCTCCGGGCAGACGCAATGTCGTGCCGTATACAAGTTCAATGGCGGAACATTGGATATCTGCCTTTAAGCTCGTTCTGATCCCTAAAAGAACGAGCGGTAAGGTTTCGTGCCAGTTGCCGTTTTCGTGTGCTCGTAGAGCACTTTTAAGTTGGCAGTGAAACCGTTTACTTAACCATTTGGTGCTGGGTGGTAGACAGATATGCTTATGCGTATGCATTCCGTACCAAGCAGCCGGGTCAGCGAGGAGAATAGTTAATAGGGGAAAATTTCTCGAATAAAGCGTGGAATTCATCGTCACGCGAATAAAAATTGACAAGGATTCGGTACACATAAATGTGAGTCTATTATATTAATACTATTTTAATCGTTATCCGTCATGTCGCGTATATTATATATTAAAAAATATGAAAATATACGACAGACGTGGATAGATAAATCATAGACTCACCGAATTGGCTTCTTTGGAAGATTTGACCAGATGTTGAGGCGTGTTCCAAAATACGGCTCACCAATTGTAGCGTGGCGTCGAGTTGAAATTGACTATGAACACCGCTACCAAGAAACACGTGCCAAATAAATCAGAAGGCGAGGGTTGGACGTAACCAAATAGATCCATAAAATCCCCGAGAAGCCAAATATCAGAAGACAGTTAATGGACCAAATCGAGATGTATTCGCTGGCGATCTCGTGGCATCGAAAGGATACCGAGATCGTGCCAGAATACAAGCTTGGTTACAGAACGTAACCGAATTCGCGCGAAGTTACAATCAAAGTGTGTGTAGAAGAATGGAAGCACAAAATAGCTGTCATTAGCACAGTCAAACAAAAGCACGTTAAAACAAACACTGGTACAGTTGGTTATAATAATAATTGTTTTTATTAAACCAGTCGTGTTCTCGTGATAAATGTGAGTCACTACAGTTCTTATTATTTCCAATGACGTCGTTAGTGCCATAAAAATCTTTTGGTTATGGATAACAATTAATTGAAATCTATGTAATAACATATAAAGTTTGGTTTTAAACGTCGCAATCGGCGAACGAAGTCCAAAATGCCTGATACGTACCTTACCGTCGAGGCGTCAGTGCAAAGAAACTGTAGTGGCATTGAACAATAACCGCACAATCCACAAAGCTGTGAACACAAGACTACTCAGAAAATAGATATTCAATATTTAACGCGGAGAAATACCTAACGATGGAGAAGGCGCGAACAATGAATTGAATGGACTGAAGTTGGTCGAGTGGCATGGCTCGGTCATGCAGGCGTGGTCTCTGCTGAATGCTACCTTATATCTTCTATTCATATTAAATATATTGTTCTTTCTATAGCCTAACCTTGTTCTACATTCTGTATTGGTAATTGATACGATACAGTGAGTTGGTGTAGTCGATGGTGTGACTTCCACGTAAGATCTTATAGATTAGGGAGTTATATCATGACAAATCTACAAATTTAGGATTAGGTCTATTATTAGAGCAGTACTAATAACATACTAGACCATAATTCTACAAAACCATCTTGTTTGCACCAGCTTATAAAAGTGTGCATTTGGGTCTGGATACTCAGAACCTATTGTACTGTGGCAGCTTATTAATCAGTGCCTTAGCGACAACGTCGGTGAAAACACAGATAATATTTTTGAGATGAAAAATAAATTCATTTATCTTCAGAAATTCTTGTTGTTAAAGTGACTAGGTTGGATAGTGTTGATAAGCCGAGAAATGCACTATGTATCCCGCAAGGTGACCGGATCTTTTCGTAAAATCTAATTTGGTCATCACGAATTCACGTGCACTATTAAACCGTTTCTAACTACACGAAATACATAGGTTTTAATGGTATGGGAGCTTTTAAGTCACCTACTGACAAGTTCGGTTTAATGATGATATGTCTAACTGACGCTAGTATTGAAATGCAATGGCTGACTGGTCGGTCAATGCGGATGGATCGATCGGAGATGAATGGTATAAGTTTAAGTCCACATTCTAGTTCGCAACACCACCGTTTATCCCATGGCCAACATGTAATCTAACATATTGCCCTCCATGGGTTATTGAGGAAACTCGGGAGCTGTTGAAAAGTAGGAAACACTTCTAGAACATATTCCTATCGACAGGACACGCATCATTTAAGCGTGAATGCAAAAATGCGGAGTATATGTAAAAGAACCATAGCTAAATCCCTTGCTATTTACGGATGACAGCTGGTGTATTACAGCCGTAGTTGTCCGAAACGATTGGTTCCGCATGTTAAACGGCGAACAAAACGTAGTGATGGTATTCTGCTGTTACTGTTACACAAAACTTCAGATTTACTATCTGAGTCAGATCAGGGAAAAGCTGAGACTTTTTCAAAGTATTTTGGCGAAATCTAAAAATACTTGTCCCAATCACACCAAGATATCAAGCACAGGGTCTGTACATGTGACCGAGGAAACTATTCTTCTATTGTAAGGTACCGGTCCCTAACGATTAGCATCCACGACTACAGTCATCTCATGCGGACCTTCTTTCAAGACTGCTGGCGACGCTCTTCAACATGCCTCTGCAACTCCTCCAACTCCCTAGAGAGTAGAAAGACGCCACAGTCCTATATTTAAGGATGATCAGAGACTACTGGTCAGTCAGTCTAACCAGCATAGTCGTTAAGTTACCTGAAAAAATAGTCACGCAGATCCGCACAATCTTTTTACTTCCAAGCAACATGGGTTTCGTAACAAGCGTCCATGCTGGGCTAACTTAATTATTGTGAGAAAGGATTGGACAGAAACCCTAGATAACTGTCTGTCTATCAGCGTGATATTCATAGATTTTGGCAACACATTTGACAAGATTTCACACTCAGGTCTTATGCAGACGCTCTAGAAATTCGGAATGACAGGTGGCGTACAGGAATGGATGGGAAACTTCTTATGTGACCACGGACAGAGAGTGAGGGCTAGTCGCACTCCATCCGATTGGAAGTCGGTCAAAGATGGTATACCCTAAGACACCATTTTAGGCCCTCTTCTGTTCCTTCTCTACGTTAATGAATCAATGCTATTGCTTAAGTCATCAACATTATTATTGGCGGATGATGTCAAAATCTGGAGAACAATAAAAATTGAGGTTGATCATTTTGATCTCCAAGTTGACTCAGACGAATTAGTTAGATGGGCTCGAGGTTGGGGCCCGGAAGTTATTTCTAGGAAGACTGTGCTCATGCGAATCGGACAGTGATAGTTACCATTATATTATTGGTGGAACATATCTTTAACGCGTTAAGGAACTTAAAAAATTAGGAGTAATAATAAATCATGACTCGAAAACAACTGCTATTGGCGACGCATCTGGTGCCAAAGGTTTCCGCGCATTATGGTCATTTCGCCGAGCACTCAAATGCTTTGACAAAGGAATGTTTCGAATTTTATGTCCCACCTGCGTAAGACCACACTTAGAGTACTGTATCCAAGCAGCTAGCTCATGTCTGATAAAGGATACTAACTCGCTTAAGCGTGTTCAGAGTGTAGGAAAGATGAGCACTTAAAACGAGGTGACCTCATACTGGCACATCGTATCTTCACATATGAGTTAGGTGTTAATATGTCTTGTCTTTTTGCTCCCTCCAGCACTAATAATCTCAGAGGTCACAGCAAGAAGGTTCAAAACCCGCGATCTAGTAAACTTAAAGTGGGGTCCCGTTTTTGTCATCGAGTAGTCAATGACTGGAACGCCTTACCCGAATAAGAGGTATCAGCCCCATCGGTGAATACTTTCAAAAAGCTGGACTTTCACTGGAAGGCAAACTGTCAGGATTAGCACTGGTTCACCAACCTAATATCTTTATTATTAAAAACTGAAGACATAAGACCATAGTGTTTAACTCGAACATCTATCTGTAAATGCTGTTGGAGTAAATGTCTCTGCGAAATAGGTATAAATTTTCTGC
Organism: Schistosoma mattheei; assembly: GCA_944470405.2. Classification (NCBI taxonomy): domain Eukaryota; kingdom Metazoa; phylum Platyhelminthes; class Trematoda; order Strigeidida; family Schistosomatidae; genus Schistosoma; species Schistosoma mattheei. Next base: position 2,857,690 of record OX103946.1, read on the forward strand.
TTGATTAGTTTCCAACTAACAGCACCCTCTCTATTAAAGGGTAGTGATTCGATCGATCAATCATTCAATCAATCAATTAGTCAGTAATCTTAAATCAAAGTTCGTTTCGACCTTACCGTTGGACTTTTACACATTGAACATTATCAAACATTTAAAAACGTATTGAAACAACAATAGAAGAGCGCAAAGAAATCTGTTGGCATGTATAAGCTTGCTACAAAGATATTGAGCTTTGGATATGCTGTCCATTGGATAGTTTGACCGCATAGTTTCTGTCGTTGTTATGATCTACGGAGACAGCGCCCACTTCAAATAAGCATGTTTCTAGCAAGTCAAACTATCTGTTCCTAATTTCGATTTCAAGATTTTCCTGATTTGAGGATTGATTTATTGCTCATTGTCCATTGTCGTCCTCAGTACGTGTAAGTAAACTGTATGCACATCCTGGTTCCTCGATTTACCTGTTTTTGTTCTTTTTCCATCACCTCTAACTCACCATACTCTGAATCCTCCTGTAAAACACAAATTACATTCTAAATATAAGCAAACTGCCACACTTTTTTTGATAAGGTTGTTTAACAATCACTTCTAGAGCTTTTTCCATCTTATTATGCGTGCTTGGATTACGGTTCAAATGTGTGGTAGACTGACCATTGAACATGCAGTTGTTTGACAATATTACAGCTTGCCTATTGATTATAATCAGCGTACAGTAGACTGAGAATTGATATAAATAACTATCTGTTGGAAATTTTTTAGGATCATATGAGCAATTGAGTACCTCTGACAAGAAATTTTGGCACTATCCTGGTTGGACTACACCAAAATACAAGGCGACCCAAGGTCCCAACTTTGGGGAAATTTTGGGGTTTTTGTGCCGTTTTCCCAAAGTTTCCTCAAAATTTACTAAAGCGGCTTACCCAAAGTTTCCCCAAAATGGGTCAAATTTTCCCCAAAATTGGGAGCTTGGGGATAGGTCTGATGATGTCACAGGTAATCAGTGTTTGACAACGCTTCTACCAGTAAAATCTTCTAATATATTTCGTTCCCACCCAGAGAAATCAAAAGACAGAGTCGAGGAGATCGGAAGAGTGTATTTGGCGATTACCAATATATCGGAATTCTCTGATCTAATCTGGCTAGCGATTGCGGTTGATGTTGAGCACGGCGTTGCCACACGTGATCTGGTGCGGATGCCTGACCGAGCGCCTTCAGCTAGATGAGTCCACTAAAACATATGGTCAGCATCCAATGTCGAAAACTTACAGGGCTATTTATTTTGGGGATTTATTTACCGCTACAGATCAACTAAAATTCGCTTATCGGGTTTTAATACTATATCTTGGTACTTGTCTGTTGATCTACCATAGGATTAGAAAATGTTGGCCTAGTCTTTAATTGACTCAGGAAACACAACTTTTGGATGGCTCAATGGTATCATTTGAATTTATTGGTAGTTAAGTACTAAATAAAAATTTTACATCTACCCAGTTAACAACATTTATATCAGTTAGCTTTCACAAGGAAATAATCAATCACTGTATCTTTTTGGACCAAATAGTCTCTATTCGTTCATCTCGCAACTAAAAGTTGGATATTATTGTATGTGATATGGACCTGATGAGGTACAATCCATTATACCAGCGTACTTTCACATGCTGTCAGGAATTTTTATCGTTCGACACGTGCTCTTGTCTAATAGATGTTTTGCTCGACATTACCTATTTTCACTGAAGTACTTTCAGTTTGAGGAGGGAAGGCTAGGTGGGTGTGTTCGTCATCATGTTGGAGGTCTTTCATTTGACTCAACCGTTTTCTACTAGCATTCAACGAAGTAGCTGTAGCCAATGGTCTCTGCAACTAGTTCTGTTAGTTGATGATTTGTTGAAAAGTTGGAGGTTAGCTGATATGGTTGGTTTCAGGCTTTCTTCACTTCTACTGTTCTGGAACTCAAGAAAATGGTGGTCCAGCTTCAATTGACTCATGATCTCAACCATTAAAATTATTGTGATAAATTATTTAGACAAAGTGTTACGCAATATTTCTACTATTAGCATTCAGTTTACTTAGCAGGTCACAATAACTTTTGTGTTTTCTACGATTTTTATAGATTTGTAATAAAAGTAAACAATAGTTATGTAATGTTTGAAATCTGTCAATGAATACTGAAAATAAATCCAAGCTAACATTATCAAATTGTGTTTGTGATATTTGTCAATGCTTTAATAATAAACTAGAAAATAAACAATATACTCATGTTAAATGTAAATTGAATGATAAAGTTAAATTATGGAATCGTTACGAAGGAATTGTGAAATTTATTGGTCCTATTCATTTTAAAAGTAATGTCAGTGTTATTCTTGTTGGCATTGAATTGAATTCACATAGTAAGTAGTGAGATCAGTATTATTCTTTACACTTTTAATTACTACAAAAATTCTGAATAGTTTCTAGGATTACATTAAATAATTATAATCTCTACTGTGATCAAATGAAACGTATTCTTGTACCGACAACATTTTTTACATTATTATCACCAGGACAACGTGGTTATCCACAAATTAAAGGTTTTAAAATGAATCCAAATTATAAATTAATACAGAAAAATCGTGAACTTTATAAAACTATGTAAGTTGTAATTGGTTGTTTGATGAGACTATATTTTATAGACGACCATTGAGCAACGCTAAATTGACCCTGAGAGTGTCCATCTAAGAACTAGGACCAAATGAGTGTTGTAAACCTGTATGAGGTATTAGAGTTATGATTTACATTTGATGGTTAGGACTAGAAATTAGATTTTGAGTTTTTCTTACGAGTTGATATCAGCTATAATGCCAAAACTCTATTTAGCCAAATAGATGAGCGAATTTCACGCTAAAATCCAAGATCTGTTATCCTATATCTGATTGGTTCGTCCATAAATTATAGTCTCTCCGATTTTATAAAATGAATTAATTCATCATGTTATCATTCATAGTGATCCAATATTGTATCAGTTGAGATTTCGAAGATAAATGGATAAAAGGTACTCATATTGATAGAAAGAAATTGATAAAGGTAAGAATGAAAGTTTGTTAATGTATTAAATTGGATTTAATAATCGAGATCACGAGCGGATTGAAGATAGACCATCATGGAGAATGTGGAAGCACTAGATGGCCGTTTCATTCCACTGGTCATTGTTTTTCATTAGAGCTACAGGAAATACCTCTTGAAGTCAGTCACTAGTGAGCATATGCTGTCTGTTGTGAGGTAGTAACTCACTGAAGACAATAGCGGACAGTGGCTCGATTTCGTAGATTGGTTAAGGTTAGACATTAACACCATCGGATGCCGACCGGCTCAGTGGTTTATAGGTTAGGCGTTCGCGTGCGAGTACGATAGATCCTGGGCTCGAATCTCGCGGGAAGCGGGATCGTGGATGCGCACTGCTGAGGAGTCCCATAATAGCACGAACCAGCCGTTCAGTGCTTCCAGGTTTTCCCTGGTGGTCTGACTTCAATCGACTCGTGATATAAACTATTGAAGTTACTATAATATTCACAAAAGCCCATTTTTGATATTAAATTTAAGTTTATTTTTTCATACTTGCAAATTCAAAGTTATGTTTAATACTGAAATTAGATAAAAATGGTTCTCAATATTATACAAGAATGGTCAGTTGTTTTGCTTTATTTTTTTTCGAGACTACTTAGTAATCAAAATTGACTGATCACTGGGTGGTGATCAATGTCATGCTTGTCTAGTCCTTATTAGTGCAGATCGAATGCTATCGATCATGTTGCAATGTGGCCACCAGTCTAGGTGACTCGACACTGCGGGCACTATGCATTGAGATTTAGATGGTAGTTGGAGGTAGTCAACAGGAAACCCTGGACCCGGGTTTCGTGCTACTTGGCACTCGTCAGCAAGGTGTACCTGTAATCTTGAGGGAGCTGGTGCTCCCTGGCGGATTCGATCTCGTGTCGCCCAGCTTCACAGTCAGAGACGTTACCACTGAGCTATCCGAGCCGTGAATAACCTCCTGTAGGACTGAGATGTAATCACAATTGACTGATCACTGGGTGGTAATCAATGTCATGCTTGTCTAGTCCAGGGTTTCCTGTTGACTACCTCCAACTACCATCTAAACTACTTAGTAATACCTATTCATGACTTTACTTTATGATTGAACTCAAAACTTATGGATTTTTTTAGTCAGGATAATCCAGTGTCTGACATCTTTAATTTTATCCAGTATACAAAACATTGTTAATATTATTATATACCTTCTCATTTCCAATGTGAATGAATTCCATTAATCGTGATTTCTCTTAAGTACTTCAAGAATCTATCTCAAAGTTAGTTATTAGGATTAGGATAGGTGGCATACAGATAAGATCATAACCAATTAAGAATGATAAAGAAACTAAAATAAAAAATAGGAGAAAAATGCCAAAGTATGACAAAAAGTCTTGAAGGAAATGATACTTTAAATACTACGATTCTTGAGTTAATATCAATGAAATTTCAGAATAACAGCATGTTCGTTCGAACTCTTCGTTTTCGGAAAAAAACTTGAACGAAATGACTTAACATTAGTTGAAATAAGTCAGATGTATTTGTTCTTTCGCTGCCATATTCTACGTTATTCACAATTTAGTGATTGACTAAAATGTTTTTCAATAAAAGTCCAGTACTTAGTCATCGTTTTGGAAGTTGATGTGGATGACTGTAAGCTTACTGATTAGTTGCAGTACAAAATGCAACTAACATCTTTACTTAAAGTGTTATTAGATTTAAGTCAATTTATTCGGTATAAACTCGTCTACTCTTCATAATTCAAACCATTACGTGTTACGTATGCCTGGACACCGATTGCCAAGACACGCAATGCTGACTAGTGTTGGGAATGGTTGGAAGAAAGTTAGGGGCGGTCAAACTAAAATGTGGCATTAGTGCTTGATGAAGGCACTAAATTCTAGTTTGAGCCACGTTGGTAGATGTAGACTACTTGGTTGGGGTCCGCGTGACTTTCGTAACCAATGGTTGAAGACTCTGGGTGACATGGCCCAAAATCGATCACAATGGCGTCGGTGTATACACTCTTTGTTTTCCCTTAAACTATGACATTAAAATGATTTCATATCTTTCTTTCTGCGAAATCGTTCTTCCTTTCTGTACTTTATCCTTACATAAAACCTTTCCTTCATATATTACACAATTGAGTCAACTGCTTCTATGAATCCGGTGTTCGTCTTGTTGTGCTAATGAGGTGTGGCAACTTGGACCGATGCATGTATGTGCCTGGTCCTACATTGTAACTGACTGACTGATATAAGTAATTAGTAGTTAGGATCCTGTACGACATGTTTTACATTGTATCATGACTTGTTATACATCCTATTAAATTTCATATCATTGTATTACATTATATGGCATAGATTCATATGAGTTAATTTTGTACTATTGCGGTGCGTGTTACTTATATCGACATAAGTAGTATATAACGCTAATCAGGAATAGAATGTCTCACAACAGAAGGTCAAGAATATCGAGAAGGAAAGAACAGAAACAGAAAGTAATTAGTATGGAATTGCAGGAACAATGAAGTGTAAGACGACTGAATGACATTTTGTAAATAAAGTATTTACTGTATCGTTCTCATATTTTACTAAAATGTTTTGTAATTTTTGTATTAAAATATATTCGATCAGTTGCCATGACATTATCCACTTAGCTACTGAGTCTTAATAGCCACATTCTATGAGTCTTCAATTGTGTTCTCATTCACTATCCTATAACTTTTATAAGAAAACATTATCCATATTATATTCAGCTTGGTTAATCATATACTTGTAATATTTCAGTAATATATATTTTTACTGTTGCATAATTTTCTTATGTTTAGATGAAGAATATAATGGAAGGGTCCAAGTATCATCTGTTCAATATTCCATACTTTAATAATTGAAGCATTATATCATTATAAATGCTATGATATTTATATATATATTATATAAATATATAAGGTATTAGAAGAATCTGTGATGTTTTATGATCTTGTTTACATTTGTTTCCTTATGTTAACTGTATTTTAAAAAGAAACCGAAATAGTTTAAATAAGTTAAGGTTTCTTTGTTTAACATCCCGACATCTGTCAGCAATGAGATCGTATGAATGGTTCCTGTTGAAATATATATCTTTATTTGAACACAAATATTGGTACAAAGTGGCACCGAATAGATATGCGTCACACAATTCACTTGATTTGTGTGTGATCTGTGATATTATCCGGGTGCGCAGACTGAAGAAGGTGGTTTTCCTAGGGGTTCACATCCGGAGTCATCGATATAAAGGTTTGATCCACAAGATAGTGCAGCGACGGGAGGAGATGTAGTCCCATATTAGTCGGTGATCAACAACAGATTCGTACGCTGTTTGTTCCTTCAGGATCCTGTAGCCCATGTGCATCATTGTTTTGAAATCAGGGTTTTCCAACTCCCTTGAGTGGTTTATCCATATCCAACAACCCGGACTTACGCTTTTCGTCCTCTCAATTTCATAAAAACACCCCCGTAGCGAGAAGACAGTGAATACATAGATTTGATTGGTAATTTCAGAACATGGACAGATTAACTCTGTGAATAAATAATTATTATAATAGATTGTCTCTTATTTCTATACAAAATCAGTGATCACTACATTCGACTTCTGTCTCACAATCACTTTTTTCATTTTTATTGTATTTGAATGACATTCCTCTATATTTCGGCTCACATCAAAACTGATGTGATTTTTCCTCTCATTCCTCCAAATGTCTTGGTACGGCCGAGGGCGGAGGGAGTCAGCTCTCCCTCTCCAAATGCTCTCACATAGACACGCGTAAACAGGCACTGTCAGCAAAGTCCTACTCACTACCTTCTCGTGGTATCGCTGTTGTTTGCTAAATTGAGAGGATGAAAAGCGAATATCCGACACTTTAGCTGGGTTGGTGGATACGGATGACCCACCTAGTGGAGTTGATAGTCAGTGACCAATAATTGGTTCATACGTCAGTATACTGGAGCCCATGTACACTATTGGTCTGGAATGAGGGTTTTCCAACTCCCCTAGGTAGATGCTCTGTATCTACATAGAGCGCCTGACATTCGCTTTTCATCGTCTCAATTTCTTAACGAACAGTGATACAGCGAGAAGGCAGTGATTAGGACTTCCCTGTCAGTGACTGTATACGCATGGCCATGTGAGAGCGTTTGGAGAAGAAGAGCTGACTCTCCCTACCTTCGGTTGTGCCAGGGCATTATAGATTTAATTCGCATTAGTGAATAACCGAATTAAAATAAGTCGAATACGAGAAAGGATTACGAATACATATATTTTGTACACTCACTGATCTAGACAGGAAATAAGATGGATGAAGCGAATAGAAGAGAGCGAAGCGAAATGACGCACAATGGAGATGGCTTGTCAGTCGAATTCATTTAATCAAGCGTTAATCAATATTTATAGCCAGATAAAAAATAGTTTACAGATATGTGATGAATAGGATAAGAAGTGTACACACTCATACATACGCTCATGAATAGATTGGTCTGTCCGAAAGGTAGAATAAGTTATAAGGGCTTAATAATAATAATAATAACCAACACTACAAGTCATTTCAAGACAATTTTTGTTATCAAGGTTATAGATTTATAAACTAGAATGCCTGTTACTATGTCTACTGTAACCCTTACAATTTAAGCTTATATATACTCATTTCTGTATGGAATTAACAGTTATACTGATAAAATAGTTCTAAATTATGACTTCATGATCTCAATCAAAAACTTAACAATCTCCACAACCCCTAAACTGATAATTACCATGTGCATACTAGTGATTAGCTTCGTGAGAAAATTCTCGGAGTTCTGGTGAGAAGCCATGATCAGTAGAGTTGATCCGTGTCGGGTAGAAACAGGTGTCTACCTCAGTACAACGGAAGATGGTCGCGCAATTTCGTGGATTGGTTGAGTTTAGACATTAACACCATTGGATGCCGGCCGGCTCAGTGGTCCAGTAGGTTAAGCGTTCGCGCGCGAGACTGAAGGCCCTGGGTTGGAATCCCGTGAGCGGGATCGTGGATGCGCACTGCTGATGAGTCCCACAATAGGACGAAACGGCCGTTCAGTGCTTCCAGGTTTTCACTGGTGGTCTAACATCAATCGGTTCATGATCTCAATCAAAGACTTTATAATTGTTTAATGTCATTTGATATCTAGAAGTTTTTTTGTAGATGATTTCGTTATTGATCTACTATCGATTTCCATTTTGTTTTTAGGCAATCTTATATGATACTGATATCAGTAATGCATGATTGAGATTGTTTATTGATTCATGTAATTCATTATGTTTCTGTTATATCCTGATGAGAATAATGAAGGGTAATTGTTGGAATTTATTTCTAAACTAATTCAATATGTATATTTTTGATTGTATAGTGGTTTAGTAGTTAAACTATTCATATTCATGTTCCTCATATTATAAGCTTTATTTTGATCAATGAACTATTATTATACGATTGGCCGTTCTTGAGTTATGCCCAGTCTATTAATTACTACCTCCCACATTCACAGCCACATTTGGCTAAATCTTGCACAACTGTTGCTTCCTATTTTATGGTACGATGTGGTCTCTCTGGTTGGTATATAAACCCAGTATGTTTGAAATACATGATTCATATTACAAAGGCTGAGATTGGTGTTCTGTACTTAACTGGCTGGGATAGGCGGAAAGCAGGACCAATAAAGACTCTAGACTGCTCGTACGGGTTTACGCGTCATTAGTCCAGTCGATAATTCACTGTTCTCTAATTGGCGGTATCATCACATTATACATTGATAGGGCACAAACTCACAAGTTATAACAGTTTCATAATGACATTTTCCAGATTTATTGAAATTCATAATCATCAATAAACTGATATCATTTTAAAAGATTCTTGTGAAGACCGCGGAACAATGAATAGCTCTTTAAGCCTAGTTTAAGGGTAGGTAAATTTCATTCACAGCCATTAAATATTTCAATCGGGATATTATCAATCAGTCCATGGTTTAGACTTCAGTCATTGATTATTTTTTACTTTGAAATGGTTTGTAATATATTGTATGATTCTTGTTTAATATTATAAATGCATTACTATAGAATTCTCTCCTTGAATAGTTCTATACATGTCATAGTAAACCAGTAATTGAATACAAGTTGGTGTTATAAGTAATTTCATTTAAATAGTTAAGATCATGAGTCAATTAAAGCTAGACCACCATGGAAAACCCGAAAGTACTGGATGGTCGTTTCGTCCTAATGTGAGACTCCTAGGCAGCGCGCATACACGATCCCGCCTCGTGAGATTTGAACCTGTTGTGACGCTATGGCCCACTAGTTATCACGTAATCTATTCGCCAATCAAAATACGACTTATTCACTCTTGTACTGTACTAAACCAACGACGTCCAACCGGTCTGATCAGCCTACCGTCTTATTGGTGTGTTGATCGTCTAACCCGTCTAGCTGAGTCCAGAATGTCAATAACGGCCTCCACTATGCAAATCATTTATTTTAGACATACTGGGTTTATATATCAAGCAAACAGACCGCAACGCACCATAAAATAGGAAGTAACATTCATACACAAATAAGCCAAAAAGTGGCTGTGAACGTGGGAGATAGTAATTAATAAACTGAGTATAACATAGGGACAGTAAATCGTACAATAATAATCTATAGGTCAAAATGAAGCTTATAATAAGGGAAATATAGGTATACACAATCTAATTACTGAATAGTTATACCATAAGAATATATAGATAATATTAGTCCATCAATAGGTCTCAGAAGTTACTCGTAATTTAATCTTTGCTAGGATATAACAGAACTCAAGACTTTCGGTCTCACGTGAGAACACTTAACTTATAGGCCAATGAGCTGGCTGGCATCCAACGGTAATATTGTATAACTTCAACTAATCCACGAAATTGAACGACACATCTACCATTGTCACCAATGAGTTACTATCTTACACCAAACAGAATATGCTCACTAGTAACTGATTTCAAGAGATGATTTTTTAGAGTTCTAGTCTTCAGTGAATTATTATCTTACAACAGATCCAATTGAATTCCAATATTTCCATGTTTTCCATCATAATCTAGCTTCAATTAATTCATAATTTCTACTATTAAAATGATTACAATCTCCATAAAGAAAAACCTCCTTCTGGTACTAATTTCATTGAATTAGAATAAACAAACTCACAACGGAATCATACATATGAAGTATTGAAATTACATTGATCAAATAACAATTGAATACAATGAAATAAGTAGTATATTTATCACATACATAAAATATCATCATTTAATATACATTAGGAACTAGTTATTATTATTACTATTATTAATGTGTATTGATACTGAACGTGATTACTTAGATGAATCTCATTATTGTTATGGGAAAAAAATAATGATCATCTCTGTAATAAAATCAATTGATTAGAGATCAATCAATATTGATTATCAATAAATCATGGAATGTTTCAAAGAATGTTTTGTTCTTAGTATTTTCATTTCATCATTACATAATCATCATTAGTGAATGATCATTTCATTATCTTTGATGAATTCAATTAGTGATAAACATTGTTATATTAGAAAGGAATTTAGTTGAATTACTTAGATCCAGTTCGATTTGATATGTATAAATAAATATTAATTAAGAAAGTAGATATGAAAGCTTTTCAAAATAAAATGTTGATTATCATAGCAGACTACTGAATAAAAATATAAGTAGTCTAAAAAAATAAAGCAAATATTTAGCATTAGGTTATACATATTTATGTTATATTTGTTCTGTATTAAATTTTTTGAATTTTGGTTTTTGTAAATTCAAATGTGAATTGAGTTTAGCTGTAATAAATTTAAAGAATAAGCTGTATGAATTCAGAGAATGTATTTTTATAACGTGTGTGTATATATTACAAATAATCAAATTTCAAAGGGTGTGTAGTAAACTCAGTATGAATATTATCAAATGCTTTTTATTCTCTTAGAGAATGTATGATGTCAATTGTTTTGTAACGTTGTCATTACCATTGATCACATTCCTACTTACCGATGTAAAAGTTTTATTTTGTTTTAGTTCTATAGTAACAATATACTTGTTCGTTTACTTAAACTTCAATAATACTTACTTACAACTTTAACCTCCCGTGGAGGAGCATAGACCATCCACCAGCACTCTCAATCCCAACTTGTGCTGGGCGATCTTTTCCAGCTATTTCCAGTTGTTATTGATCTTTTTCGTATCTGCTTCGAATTCCCGACGTAATGTGTTCTTCGGCATTCCTCTTTTCCACTTCCCTTCAGGATTCCAATTTAGCTCTTGTCTCGTGATACAGTTTGATGATTTCCTCAATGTATATCCTATTCACTTCCAACGTCTTTTCCTAATTTCCTCTTCAGTTGGAAGCTGATTTGTCTTTTCCCACAGTAGGATGTTGTTGATGGTATCCGGCCAACGGATATTGAGTATCTTGCGTAGACATCTATTTATGAATATTCGTACCATTTTGATGATGGTTGTAGTAGTTCTCTTAGTTTTAGCTCTGTATAGTAGGGCTGTCTTGACGTTTGCATTGAAGATTGTGACTTTGATACTGATTGACAATTAGTTTGAGTTCCATATATTATTCAGTTGTTAGGATGCTGCCGTTAATTTGCTAATCTTTGCTTTCACATCTGCATCAGATCCTCTTTGTTCATTGATGATGCTGCCAAGACACATGATCCAGTGTAATCAGGAAAAGATAAATATAATACCACTAATAGTTGATTGGTAACTTTCCTCGTTCAACCCAGCATAAACTAATTATTATTCAGTCATCTTCAATAATGTAGTTTGTATGAAATGTATTATGTCAAATGCATTTTTCAAAGATAGTTATGTCTATCCACTGGATTTTCTACAATGATTATCTCTAAGCCTAATTAATCAGAAAAATTAGAAAGATAACAATTTATGTAATAATACCGTTTCCATTGTATTTCATCCTACTTCAGGCTAGTCAGATGGATATATCTACATCATAGTGTTGATGTTTGCGATCATTTATGAACTCAGTATCAATTACTTCAACAGAGATCAGTGTTTTAGCCCCCAAAGTTTATAAACACAAGCATAAACAGTATACAGCATGTATAATATATTGATATGAATAGGACATACTTTTGAGTAAATTGAACAGTTTAACATTAGTCTAACCTAGCCTGTCGTATGCCCTAATGGTATTCTCGTAATTTTCGGGTTGACTGATCTGCTAAGGTCGATGGGACAGTGCATGATGCTATTATTGTGTGCTAGGTTTAAAGAGAATTACATGCTATATGCATGGAAATTCGCCCCGTTGTTGTTCCTTCCTAACATTAGTCTAACATTACTAAATATTCTATCTTTGAATATAAGTGAGAAATTACCTTAATGATGACGTCTCAGATTATGAAATTGTGTAACGCGGATTCAATTCCGCTGGGGATATCAGATCTTTTAGCATTACAGTTGTAATTTGCCAACAGGTGCTGAAGATCGAGAAACCTAGGTTCAAATTTCCTTGTACACTTGTATCCTTGGTGGGTACAGAGGATCCACCTAGGGGAGTTGGAAAACCCTGATTACAAACAGTGGTTCATATGGGCCCCAGGATCCTAAGGAAACAAATGGTGTATGAACCAATTGTTGGTCACCAGCTACCATGGGACTGCATCTTCTGTCGTTGCTCCACTGCCTTGTCGGTCGAACCTTTAGGTCGAAGGCTCCGGGTGTGGCTTCCCAAGAAAACCACCTGTTTAAGCACCCGAGTGGTATCCCAACCGTTACATAAATCGAATAATTTATGTGGCGCATATCTATTGATGCCTCCTTGTACCAATGTTTATGTGTTTAAATAATTAAAACATAAATATCTGTACTCTAGCTCCAACTATCTAACATCTCAATAACGTGCACACGGTGTCAAGTCGCTGAACATGGTAGTCACACTGAAGCTTGGTCGATAAAATTCACTCAGCACTAAACGACTTAAACGAACATGGTCAGTGATCAATCAATTAAACGAGAGAAAAGGGTGGGACTATAATTTATGGACAACTTTAAGTGACCCTGGGAAATTTCAGCTAATCAGAAATGTAGTCGGTATAAAGTAAGAATATATCATAGAAACAAGAAAATTTAGAGTCGATACACTTCTTTAACATGGTTATAAAGCTTTTCAAGGTTAGAAAGAGATTTGTGGGAACTGTAGAAGTTTCACAGTTTAAATCACAAAGTGATTTTAGCTGGACCGTTATTGGAAACACGGAAGGATTAGAAGGTCGTTTAATCATAGTATGGGACTCATTAGTAGTGCGTTCACGAACCTAGAGCTGGGAATCTAACCCAAGACCTTTGATCTCGCTGGCGAATGCCTAACGTTTGGACCACTGGATGACACAGTGGTGTAAATATCCAGCTACAATCAATCCACGATATTGTATAACCCTAAATAATCCACAAACCAATAAACTCCCTAATCGGTTCATATGAGACAGTTTTACTGATTATTCAATCCATTCCGCACGGAAATTTAGTATCCCATCAACCCAGCGCTTGAGTAAATAACTTAGTAACTAATAATTGTGAACAAATAACTGTACATAATGAAGATATATGTAATTTGACAAATATCAAGATAATTTACATACCTAGATTTAAGCAGAGTAAAAGACTTAGCATTGATATTTTAGTGTTATGGAAGTGATCGAGTTTGAAATTTCACACCGAATCTCTATTGGCTAACATGGATAGCTGATTTTTAGAGCTCTGAGAGAATCTGACTCAGTAATCTAAAGATTAAATGTTACCCATAAGGCTTAAAACTCAACGATTCTGTCTCTCATGTGGTTGTGGATGAGCAGTGTTGAAGGATACATGTTAGGATCAAAGAGTTAGCCAATCGTACCTAGTTTTTATTGGTTGTCCGTGATATGAAACTTCAACTGTTACGAATCATACCTCATAATTTATCTCTAACTTAATAATTGAATTCGTGAGTCAATTGAAGCTAGGCCACCATGGGAAACCTGGGATTACTGGACGGCCGTTTCATCCTAGTATGGGACTACTCAACAGTGCGCATCCACCATCCCGCCCTCGGGACTCAAACGCAGGACCTGTCAGTCTCGTGCGTGAACCCCTAACCTGTAGACCACTGAGCCGGTCGGCATCCTACGATGTCCATGTCAAACTTCAACCAATCCCTTACTGTTGTGTTTTATTTATACCATGTGAATGTTTGAGTTTGTTCGACATCATAATTTTATAACTACAATGTAAAATCTGAAATTTCGCTCTTAGATAAACATTCTACTCTCAATACAAACACACAGAAATTGAATAGATTGAATGATTACATAGAATCTTCATCAAATGTCAAAACAACTACTTTCTTATCATCTGTAATGAAGCATTATCAAATGAATCATAATTGAATTCAGCGTTTTACTATGAACTGAGACCAGCTGAATAAGATGAAGGAACAACTGAAGCTCTAGTAAGAAGCCATGACCTATTAAACCAGTTAACTAATGAATGAGATAAACAATTGCCTATATCATGAAATCATGATCACACTTGGTTACTAAATAACTGAAAATACGAAATGATGAAATGAATGGAGTTAATTCGTGTCGGATAGAGAAGAGGTATCTACCTCAGTACAATGAAAGATGGTCGCACAATTTTATGAATTGATTGAACTTAGACATTGACACTGTTGGATGTCAGCAAGCTCAATAGTCGACAGGTTAAGTGTTCGCACATGAGACTAAAGGCCCTAGGTTCGAACCCCACGTGGTGGACGAAAAGGTTAGATCTAAGTTGTTAATGTGCATTGTTAAGGTGAATTATTAGTTTTGCAGAAAAACAAACAAACAAAAAAACAAAACAAAAATTACGTAACTCATTTAACATCATAGATCTTATATTTAGTAAACTAACATAAATGAAATAACCTGATCAATATAGTAAACCTTAAAATAAACAAGTAGCAACTAATTATTAATATTTTTAGTTTAAGTTAAACTAATTGTTAGCTCAAATTATTCAAAACACAATGTACCCTGTTAGTAAGAATGATGATGTCACAATAAAAAGACTTCAATATAAAAAGTATTAGAGGTGTGTTGATAGACAAGGCTGGAAATTTCAATTTGGAAAGAGGATAAACATTTGAAGGCACTGGACGGTCAATACATCATAGAATGAGACTCCTCGCTAGTATGCATCCATGATCCTGTACTTGACAGTCGAGGTTAGAAACTTCGGTGACAATCACGAACACTTATCCTTTAGACGACTGAGCCGGTATCCAAAGGTGTTAATGTTTAAATACGGCTCAGTGGTCTAGAGGTTAAGTATTCGCAAGAGTGATCGGAGGTCCTGGATTCGAGTCCCGTATACAGGATCGTGGATGAGGACTGCTAAGGAGTCCAATACAAGGATGAAACGACCGTCCAGTGCCTTCAGGTTTTCTACGATGATCTATCTTACATCGACTCATGAATTTAAATATGAAAATTGCTAAAATCTCCACAAATCTCCATTCTGAATATAAAAATCGTTTTGTGTGTTTATTAGACTTTTGTTGAGATCGAATCAATCATCTAATATCATCCGACAAAACTTGTTAGTTGTCATAATTTATAAGTTTTTACAATAAACATTCATCTAGATAATGAAACAATAGTATACACTTACAAATTATGCTTATATCTTACTTACTTACTTACGCCTGTTATTCCTCGTGGAGGAGCATAGGCCGCTGACATATCTTACTTACGTTAAAAGTATATTAATATTTTCAAGTAATTAATATATATATATATATATATATATATATATATATATATATATATATATTAGTTGTTGGAATGTTCTCATGGACGTTTACAACTGAAATCTATCAGTCACTTTCGGCATATGTGCATCCCATAAGGATTGCTTCAAGATTGCAAATAAGTCAGAAAGATGTTTAAGTAGAGATGGATAATGACTAGTAATGAAATCTAGGATGGTTATTTCGTCTTATTTGGAGCTTGTTATTTGGATAAGTTTCAAGTGAAAGGTAATTAATTCTAATTCCGGAGTGAATATCAATTCCAGGACACGAGTACATCCAGATGATGTATCTGATATAGAAGGCAACAAGTGTTCTGGATCCTATTGCTATCTATATCATTTAAACCAATTATCATATACATTACAATTTGGATTATTCAAGTCATAATTGATACTTGATCATATTTGATTCAAAATGATTAGTATCAAAAGTGATTTTATGAATATCATAGTGATTATATTACTTGAAATAATGAGTCAATTAAAGCTAAACCATCATAGAAAACCTGAAAACATTGAATATGGATGCTCACTACTGAAGAGTCTCATAATGGGACGAAACAACTGTCATGATCTCAACTATTAAAAAAAAAGTTCTTAAACAATGAATATGAATAATTGTTAGATTGATAGTGTTGTAATTAATTTTTATGATTGAATTGTTCAATGATTTAAAATAGAATTTTTGTTCATTCAGTTAAAGACTTTGTCTGATATGGTTCAGAATCGATTACAATGGTGTAAATTTATATACTCTTTGTCTTCCTTTAAATCATGAGATTAAAAGTTATTTTATATCATACTTTCTATTCACTAATTCTTTCTTTAAACATTAGTACTATTGAAATGACTACTTCTATGAATTTGATATTCATCTTATTGTACTAATAAGGTATGACAATATGGATCAATGTATCTAGTTGCCTAATCTTACATTGTAACTAAGTGACTGATTGATTAAAACAATACATTGTAAACAATTTGGTTAGAACAATTAGTTAAATTGATTAAATGAAATGACAAATAATTATCCCAATTGATTAAGATCATGAGTCCGTTGAAGCTAGATCACCATGGAAAACCTGGAAGCACTGAACGGCCGTTTCGTCCTATTGTGGGACTCTTCAGCAGTGCAGATCCACGACTTTGCCTCCTGAAAAGATTAGAACCTAGGACTTAAAGGTCTCGCGCGCGAGCGCTTAACCAATAAACCACTGAGCTGGCTGGCATCCAACGGTATTAATATCCAACTTCAACTAATCCACGAAATTGAGCGACACACCCACCATTGTCATTAATGAGTTACTATCTCACAACAGACCTGGTTGAACTCCATTGGTCACTACTTCTCACTAGAACTCCAGGATATACTTCTTGAAGTCAGTCACTAGTGAGCATATGCTGAAGAGTCCCACAACAGAACGAAACAGCCATTCAGTGCTTTCAGGTTTTCCATAATGGTCTAGTTTCAACTGACTCATGATCTTAACCATTGAAATTACTAATAATATCCCAAAAAAACCCATCTGAAAATAATTATTCATTTAGTTAGTTAATCAATAAAGTTAGTTAATAGTTGAATTCAAGAATTCATTCAAACTGAATATAACCAATAGAAAACTTGGAAGTATTGAATAGGTGTTATTAACTCAATGATAAGTAGAATAAAGAAAGAAAGTTATTTAGATGAATGATTTACTTTAGAAAGAAAATAGTATTAATTAACTTCTAAGCCATGACCATTTCTTAATACTTGGATGGAGATGACTTGGTTTCATTGGTATATCATAATATCTTTCTGAAAATAATATTAAATAGAGTAATGATAATATACATATATATGTATTATTATGTAATATCTATCTATTATATAGGATGTAAATAGTATTCTATTGTATGTGTTGGGGACGTTAGATCCTCAGAACTCACTTGGGAAAGGATCTAATTTTGTAATTTTATTTAGAAAATTTGAATTTCTTTGTTTTCGCGCCAAAGGCTCTTTTGTCACCTTCATGTCGTATTTCCCAATGGGAAATATCTTAAATGCTATTGGTCTGTTGTGTCTTTTAGTATGCTATTTGGTAATTCTCCCTGAGGACGGTTTTGCATTGTATGTACATACGTTTTGTATTGTGTTTGTTGTTGTCGCTGGTTTCTAGCTGTTTGTAGAATATACTTCCCCATTGCAAGCTTGAACTTCTCCTTCTAGTTAGCGGGGCTGGGACTCATCAATAGCTAGCTTATTGGTCTTTGGTCACTGAGTCTTGTTTCTCGTTCGCCGATTAAGTGAACTCGTGATAGTTTCAACCTAGCAGTATGAATCAATTCAATTCAAGCCTTTCTTATAACAATACATTTTAATATCAAAGGGGAGTTTTTTGGAGATTTTAATCATTTGAATAGTTGAATTCATGAGTTAATTAAATCTAGATCACTATGAAAAACTTGGAAGTACTAGATAGCCGTTTTGTCCTAGTATAGGACTGCTGAGAGATATATATCTACGATTCCGCACATGCGATTTCTATCAAGGACCTTCGATGGCGAGACTGTAGTTTACGGACGAGCCAATCATAAGCGTTTGAGTAATTTCAAGGTCACGGAGCCAAGTTCAACATCTGATGCTTACATACGATCGGTTTACAGCAGATTTTAGAGAAGAGGTGATTATTGAGAGGCTACAAGAGATGAGATTACTAAGAAGTTCTTGTACGTGTGACTGTGGTTATCAAGTAACTGCAGTAAAGTGTGCAGACTACCGTGATGAGATTGTATTCCGTTGTTCTTCATGTTGGAGGATATATGTGCAATTAAAATGACACGTCTACACCAATCATTCAGAGAAGTAAAAAGTATTGTGGAAATAGATTAAACAGTAGTGAGAAAGCGAAAATACAACAGGGGACGTAGTATCAAGGAAGATTTGGTAAGTAGCACTTCCGTAAATATACTTGACAGGTACTTGTAATTTATGATCGATCAACACAGAAGGGGCATTTTCCGAGGGTTAGAAACCGGCAAGCAAGCACAGTAATACCAATTATACAGGAATACGTGCAGCTGGTCACTACAGTATATACGGATGATTGGAGAGCTTATAGATGCCTACATAGACTTGGGTATGGGCATCATGTCGTAGTGCACAAGCGCCATTTCGTCGACCCTACAACCGGCGTTTATACTAATAATATTGAAGCCATGTGGTCCAGACTGAAGGAATTTTAAGACCGTATCGCGGCTCCGGAGAACAACTATTATGGAGCCATATGGACGAGTTCCTATATCGTATTCATTATGATTTCAGAACATCTGAACCTTTATCAAACCTTAACAAGTTTTTAAATCACGTAAAAGAAGAATATCCACTGTAATTCATTAGTTCCTTATGATATATTTTTACTTTATACTGACTGTCTTCTGATTGGCTAATAATTGTCGAGGTTCGTTAAAGGTTCGTCCATAAATCAGAGTCTTGCCCTTCAATCCATTGATGAAATTGCATCACCATCTACTATTGTCTTTAGTTAGTTACTATCTCATTGTGCTTCCAGGTTTTTCATAGTGATCTTGCTTTAAATTGATTCATGAATTGAACTATAAAAGATACAGTTCTTAAGTCTACTTAGATGAACAAGTTGACGATGATATAACAAAATATTTTGGATTCTTTCCTAATAAATAATATTTTCTCAATATGGAAATAAATATTGAAGTGACCTAGTTTTATCAAGAGAACGCGATTGATTTAATGAAAACAATCATTATTATAACCAATTGTACCAGTGATTGTTTTACTGTGCTCGTTTATTTAACTGTGCTAAAGACAGCCATATTATTGCTCCATTATCTTCCGATTGTGACCTTGCACGAATTCGGTTAGGCTCAGTAACCACACTTGTACTCCTTTGGCACAATCTCGGTATCCTTTCGATACCACGAGATCGCCAACAAATACATCTTGACTACAGCCATCAACTGCCTTGTGATATTTGGCTTACGGGGGACTTTATCGGTTAACTGGCACGTAGTCTTCTTGTCGTGGTGTTCATAGTCAATCTCGACTTGACACCACGCTACAATATGTTGGATGTAAAAGACGTGAATGTCTTAATAACTCTTTGAGTATACAGTGTTGGATAGTATATCAAAGGTACTTTTACATTGGAAAACAGTTCGAATCTATTGGAAAGTAAACTTTGATTCCTTTTTGTAAATTAAAACAAATTAAGAAAGATAATATTTGAAGAATACAATAGATTCTTTGTTCTCTTGTATATATGTAAGTGAAGTTAGTCAATAAGCTACAATGTAGGACAAGGCATATATACACATAGGTCTATGTTTCCATACCTCATTATCACAACAAGATGAACACCAGATTCATAAAAGTAGTTAGTTCAGAGGTGGTAATATATAAAAGAAAGATTGCAATAAGGATATAGTACAGGAAGAAATAATTAGTTCGTAGAAAGAAACATATGAAGTGATTTCAGTCTCACGGTTTAAGGGAACATAAAGGGTGTATACAACGAAGCCATTGTGATGGTTTCCGAGCCATACCACCCAGAGTCTCCAACCATTGATTACGATAGTCTCATGGACCCCAACCAAGTAGTCCGCATTTACCAACATGGCTCACACTAGAAGTTAGTGGCTTCTTCAAGCACTGATGCCACGTTCTGGTTTGGCTGCCCCTAACTTTCTTCCAACCATCCCGAACACCAGTTAGCATTGCGCGTCTTGATAATCGGTGTTCAGGCATACGTAACACGTGGCCCAACCATCTCAGTTGATGAAGATTCACAACTTCATCAACTGATTTACCAACATTTCCTAGTACCATGCGTCTAACCTCACTATTACTTACCCGGTGATTGCAGCAGATGCGAGCAATATTTCTAAGTCATCTGTGGTCAAATACTAGTAGCTTACGAGTATCTTCTACTCTTAATGGGCACATTTCGCCGCTATGAAGTAGAGCAGAAAAAACTACCAAGCAGTAGACTGGCCCTTTAAACGATAGACGGATATCTGCCTTCGCCACAGGTCATGTAACTTGGTAAAAGTCAGACGAGCTTTTCGAATCTGTACAGACATTTCGTCAGACACCATCCCATTTGTGGTGATCAGACTTCCAAGATAAGTGAAGTCGTCGGCGGGTTCGACTACTTTACTCCCTATCCTTAGTTCAGGTGTTGACGCAGGCCAGTAATGTAGTAATAATTTGCATTTAGAGGAAAAGAAACGCATCTCAAACATCTTGGCATTGTTGCTCAGTGCTACCAAAAGACTCCGGATTTTATCAGCGTCTTCACCAAACAGGAATATTCGATCTGGATATTCGAGGTCAATAAGTAGACCTCCTAGTAGGAGGTCAATTTTTAAAAATCCAGACGACGCAAACGTTATTTTCTGGGGTAGGTCTTTGATAAAGTTGAACAAAAATGGATATAGTGTACAGCCTTGATGAACACCGCTTGCAAAATCAGATGATAGTTTGCCATAAGCTCTCACTCGATTAGTAGTGTTCGAGTAAAGAGCCTTAACAAGGTTTATGTCCTTCTGAGGTACGTCTTTCAGTGACAGACTCTGCCACAGGACCTCTCGGTCTACAAAGTCAAATGCTACTTTTAAGTCAAGAAAGACCACCATTGTCGGACGCCGATAAGCATGTCTGTGTTGTAGAATCTGACGAATAGTGAATATGTGGTCGATGCAGCCACGATTAGGTCTGAAACCAACCTGATTTCCTCATGTTTGCAGTTCACGAGTCTTTGTTAGGCGCCCAATAATTATTGAGGCTAGTATTTTAGATGCTATATTGGTCAAACTAATACCTCTATGGTTATCACAAAATGATTTTGACCCATTCTTATATATTGGGATAATTAGGTATTGCTACCATTACGTCGAACTCCCAAATTTTAGCTAAAATATAAGTTAACCTAATCTCTAAAACTAGACCATCATCCTTAAAGACTTCTGGGGCCAATCCATCTGAACCAGATATTCTTCCTCGTTTCAGATTAGCTATAGATTTTTGAACTTCCGTTAGAGTCGGGAGACCTACTTCAATGTTCCATTCATGCTGTTTGAGAATGGTAGGTAGTATGTAAATGAAAAGAGAGTAATGAAAATCGAATGAATTATTAATCACATTCAGTCAATGTTATCTTTTTATGTTGTTGCTTGATTTGATTTTTTGATTTCTCTGTTGAAATCATCATACCACTGGATTATCCTGTTTTATACATAGTTTTGTTGTTGTAATAATAAGGGAGCAGTTTAATCAGAAAATCTGATTTACAACTTTCTTTTAATAATGACAACAAGTGTAACTGATGCCTTTTATTATTATTATTATTATCAGAAGGGGTTTTGTGGAGATTGTAGTAATTTCAATAGTTGAGATCATGAGTCAATTGAAATTAGATCATCGTAGAAAGCCTGGAAGCACTGAACGGCCGTTTCGTCCCATTGTAGGGCTCCTCAGAAGTGTTTATCAACGACCCCGTCTTGCTGGATTCAAACCCAAGACTTACCAGTCTCGTGCGCCAGCGCTTAACCAGTAGACCACTGAGCTGGCCGGCATCCAACGGTGTTAATGTCTAGCTTCAATTAATCCACGAAATTGAGTGACACATCCACCATTGTCATCATTGAGTTACTATCTCACAACAGACCTGGTTGAACTTCACTGATCACTGCTTCTTATTATTATGTTTTTTAACATCACCAGTGCCTACTTCAAGCAGAAAACAGTAACATCAAAGTTATTCACTTTGATATGTGGACGAAGGAAATAATGTTTAGTTGTTCACTTAGTCAGACTAATAGTGTCAGTATTTGAAGTGGTAATATACTGACATTCTAGTCAGGCTCGTCACATGTTCTTAATATGAGTTATATTGACGTTCTATAGAATAGACACTGGAAGTGTATTCAGTGCAGATATTCGTCTCAGATAAATTAACGTGCTATTCGTGTAAACAAAGAAAATCGTCCGTTATAACACACTTTTAATCTTTCTTAGAAATAATCAGATTGTTCAGAATGTATTCCATCGAAAACTGGATTTATCGTCAAATTCAATGTGGCATATAATATTCTCATTTTATTTCCATTATTCTAATGAATAAATAATTACAAGTTGATGGAACTAATGTTTTTTGGTTGGAGGTAGTCAACATGAAGTCTTAGATCTAGGTTTCGTGCTATTCGGCACTCATCGGCAAAGTGTACCTGTAATCTTGAGGGAACTGATACTCCCTGACGGATTCGATCCCGTATCACCCAACTTCACAGTCAGAGACGTTACCACTGGGATATCAGGGTCACGACTGACCTTCTGTCAGACTGAGATGTATTCACAATGGATTAATCACTGGGTGATGGTCAATGTTGTGTGTATCCAGTTCTTCTTAGTGCAGATCGAATCCTATCGATCAAGTTTGAAAATGTTGAATAAATGAGTTTCTGTTCACCTTATTTTATGCATTGAATAAATAAATTTAAATGATAAATAAATATGTTTATATATCGGTTGATACTCACCGTAATCTACGTTTGTAACCATAATTGCTAAAGTGATTTGAGAGAGATTGTGGAGTTTGAAAAGAATAGACACATTGTGACCAATATAAAGAGTAATAAAAAAAACCCAATTATTGTTTTCAATGGAATCAAGAATCGATCTAAGTTTGACAAACTTTGAAAATCTGGAAGTACTTAGGAACCATTTCATTGTAGTATAAGACACCTCAGCGGTATTCATTTATTGACCTCATAACTGGGGATGGAACCTATGCCCCCTCGGCCTCACTTGTCAATAATTAACTTCTAGACCACAGAGGCGGTACACAAATATTGTGAATATCTAGGTTCAGTCCATGAAAATATGTTTGTTGAGGCATTTTAGAGTTTATGTCTATGATGTCATTAGTTTTTTATTGAAAGGCAAATGGTATGTTTAGAGTTGCCTTGTAGTAAAACCTAGAAGGTAAGTGTATTTGAGTCCCTAAACTTGCAGGTAAGATATTTATCATTTATTCACTACATTCTTATCTTGAAATATCAGAGCGTTATCTACTAGGTAAGTTCTCTTGTTTGGAAAATACTAATAACCAGTGACGCTTCTCTTTATCAATTGTTTAGTGTATCACACTTGATTATTAAGAAGGTAACCCATATTTGAAACTCGACCACTCTACACTAATAAACAACATCCGTATGTAGTAAAAGACATTTATCAACAGAGGATGACGGCAAATAAGAATATTTACAGATTCCAACATGACTATGACAGCTAATACACCTAGATAAATCATAACATGCAAGATCAAACGTTATAAGTTGATTTCTCACAGGCAAAGCTGTGGATGCACACGAAGATGAAACGATCGTCCAGTGCTTCTTAATTTTCAATGGTGATCAAGATAAAGTCAGTGAGTGATTTGAAGTCTGAAATTCCTTCAACGTTTGCGAATCTCTCTATTACTAACTTACACATGTACTCCTGTTACTCTCCGTGGAGGAGCATAGGCCGCACACCAGCACCCTCCATCCAAACTTGTCCTAGGCAATCCTTTCCAGCTCTTTCCAGTTATTATTCATCCTTTTCATATCTGCTTCTATTCCCTCACGTAATGTGTACTTTGTCCTTCCTTTTTTCTACTTGCCTTCAGGATTCCAAGTTATCACTTGACTCGTGATGCAGTTTGGTGATTACCTCAATAAATATCCTATCCACTTCTAACGTCTTTTCCTAATTTCCTCTTCAGTTGGGAGCTGATTTGTCTTCTCTCACAGTAGGATGTTGTTGATGGTATCCGGCCAACGGATATTGAGCATCTTGCGTAGACAGTTATTTATGAATATTCGTACCATTTTGATGACGGTCGTAGTAGTTCTCTTATTTTCAGCTCCGTACGGTAGAACTAACTGTCTTGACGTTCGTGTTGAAGATTGTGATTTTAATATTGGTTGATAATTTTTTTGAGTTCCTTATGTTCTTCAATTGTAGGAATGCGGATCTTGCTTCGTCAGTCCTCGCCTTTAGGTCTGCAAATTCCCCTATACTAAATATTTTAAATTTGGCTGGCCAAATTGATATTTAAGATTATAACCTGGTAACTAGATGTCTGTTATGTTCATAATTGATTTACGGATATTTATACTTAGTAACGAAGTTCAAATGAAATCATATTTCATTGTTAGATTTATTTGACATTTTTCTGTTTCAATAGTTGAAATTATGAGTTACTTGAAGCTAGATCTCCATGGAAAGCCTGGAAACACTGGACGGCCGTTTCGTTCTAGTACTGAACTCCTCAGCGGTGCTCATCCATGATCCCTCCCGGAGAGATTCGAACACAGGACCTATCAGTTTCGCGCACGAACGCTTAACCTCTAGACCACTGAGCTGGCCAGCATCCATCAGTGTTAGTGTATAACTTCAACCAATCCACGAAATTTAACGACACATCCACTATTGTCTTCTGTGAGTTACTATCTCATTTTTATATATAGTAACAAATATATATGAAATTCAATAATTAACGCAAAGGTGCTCAACAACGGCCAATTTCGAAAGGTAATTCAAAGTGCCCTAATGGAGAAATGTCATCAATGGGGCTCAGCCTTGCTATATATTAGATAAATGGCAATTAATAATGATCAAGGACTATCACAAATTTACCAGAGTTAGAAATGTAAACTCATAGTTAACAACTCAGTAGTTTAAAGTTTAGACTATCATCATGAAGCCTGAAGGTCTTGGCTTTGAATCCTAGTGATAATGTAGACTTATCATACTAAAGAGCCTTAAGATAAAAAATAGTTGTCATATGCTTTCAACTCTTAAGTAGTTTTCTAATTAAAATCAATATCAAATTTGGGTTTTGCACTGAACATTTACACAGACTGTCTAACCGATTAACCAGAACTCATCGGCTTATACTTACTTACTACTTTTTTTCATTTTTCTCATGTCTGTCTTCATTTCTCGACGTAATGTGTTCTTTGATCTCCCTCTTTTCCTTAGGCTTTGAGGATTCCATGTGAGGGATTGCCTTGTGACGCAGTTGGGTGCTTTCCTCAATGTGTATCCCATCCACTTCCAGCGCCTCTTTCTAATTTCTTCCTCCACTGGAATCTGGTTTGTTTCCTCCCACAGTTGGTTGTTACTGATAGTGTCTGGCCAACGAATCCGAAGTATTTTGCGTTGACAGCTGGTAATAAACACTTGTATCTTCTGAATAATGACTTTAGTAGTTCTTCAGATTTCCGCTCCATATAGAAGAACTGTCTTGACATCTTCATCAGATTCACCGTGTCCATCAATGATTCTGCCCCTCTTGTATGACAATTTCAACTTGACTAACAACACATTTTCTTGGTACTTAAGACATAATCAACATAAAACCCACCAATTCCAATTAATAACACACTGGTTCATTTCACAGAATGTTTATATTGCACAATAAGTAGATATGATGATGGCTGGCAGTAGAATACAGTATGCTCGTTCCATCCTGTTTTGATATTCGTCAAACGGATGTACTTACATCTTAGAATTGATGTTCATTCTGAGACTCGAATCCATTATCGTCTGCTTTAGACATCATCGTAAAATCCACTTAGTTACTAAGTCCAGATTCATTATTTGAATTAGTTGTTTGAATTATCCCGTTGATACTACTGAATTTAATATTTCATCTTATGTAATAGAAAGATGATGGAATTATAATTGTACAGTTTGAAAAAGCGCTAATTTAAATTTTTATTGAATTTATATTTTTAAGTATATACTACTTAAATTGTAAAATGAATGATAAGTAGTATGAAAAGAATTTTTTAGAAAGAGAGAAAAAAAACAAAAAAAATTTATAACTTACCAGGTGGTGGTGTTTTCTTTTTCTCACAGCAACATAAATTTCTTGCACGTTCACAAAATGATGGATGCATTTCCAAGTTAGATACACTGAAATGAAATTTGTTTTTTTTTAAACTTTATTCATCACTAATTGTCTAGATGAGTTGCTTTTTTTTCAAATTATGAATCAATCGAAGCTAGACCATCATGGAATATCTAGAAGTACTGGACAGTTGTTTCGTTCTAGCATGGAGTTCCTCAACAGTGTGTAACCATGATCATCCCCTCGCGAGATTTGAACCTAAGACTTTAGGTCTCGCGCGAGAACACTTAACCTCTAGACCACTGAGGTGGCTGGCATCCGATTGTGTTAATGTCTAAGTTCATCTAATTCACGAAATTGAGCGATGCAGCCACCACTGTTTTCAGTGAGTTACTACCTTACAACAGACAGCATATGCTTACTACTGACTGACTTCGAGAGTTATTTCTTGGAGTTCTAGTGAAAAGCAGTAACCAGTGGAGTTCAACCAGGTCTGTTGTGAGATAGTAGCTTACTAAAGACAATGGTAGACAGTGGAAACATTTCATGGATTGATTGAAGTTAGACATTAACACCATTGGATGCCGGCCAGAGGTTAAGCCTTCGCGCGCGAGACCGATAGGTTCAGGGTTCAAATTCCGTAAGCAGAATCGTTAATGCGCATTGCTGAAGAGCCCCATACTAGGACGAAACGGTCATTCAATGCTTTCAGGTTTTCAATAATGGTATAACATTGATCCATTCATGATCTCAATCAGAAACTCAATAATCTTCACAACCCCATACTGATATTTATAAACACAGTTAGTATACAAAAATATCACTTCTTTTTTTAACAGTCAGCCAGTAACAACGTAGAACTTTGTACGTACATACATCAGTTCAAGTTGCCATACCATATTAGAACACAGATACAATTGTTCATTCAAATCCCATAATGGTAGAGGTAGTAAAAGTATAAGCAGTGATCGGAAAGATTAGGGTTTGAAGATGTTGGAAATAGAAAATACAGATATGAAGAATTTAGAAGATTAGAATTTGGGAGAACACAAAGAGTGAATGCACCTGCTCACACTATTGCAAATGATTTTGAACCATATCATTCAAGGTTTCTAACCATCGGTTTCTTTCATCTCGCGGATCCAACCAATTAGTCTACACTTACCAACATGGCTCAGTCCACTTGTCAATGACTTTATGGATTTGTGTCATGTTTTGGTTTGGCCGCCTCTAATTTCATCAAATAACCTCTGGTCATGAAATATAACTCAAGAGGTGGCATTTCAATCATAAACATATTATCAACTATAAATATTTTACTTACTCATTTAATAATCCTTTATTTCTAACTTCTTCAATTTCATGATCAACTTGATCTAAAAATTTTTGTAAATCATCTGATTCATTATCATCAGATCGTTTATTTCCTGATGGAGCTGATAGATTTTCTGGAAATGCATCAGGATCCATAAATACAGATCGATAACTAACATCTAAATTATAATCTAAAATTTTTGATGTTTGAAAATCTTCATCATCATCACCGAATGGATTCATAACACATAAGCTACCTGAAAAATGTAGAAAAAAGAAATCCTTAGAAATCCTTAAAAATCAACATCCAAGACCTTTAAGAAAGACTATATATATATTCAGTGGAGCTTCGTATAAAATTCTTCAGTCGATGGTTGATTTAAAAGTACTTCACCTAACTGTTTATATATATATATATATTACTTACTTATTTACGCCTGTTGCTCCTTGTGGAGGAGTATAGGCCGCACACTAGCACTCTCCATCCAACACTATCCTGGCCAATACTTTCCAGCTCTTTCCAGTTGTTATTTATCCTTTTCATATCTGATTCTGTTGCCCGACGTAATGTGCTCTGTGGCCTTTCTATTTTTTTGAATCCCTTCAGGATTTCAAGTTATCGCTTGACTCGTGGTGAAATTTGGTGATTTCCTCAATGTATGTCCTATCAATTTCCATTGTCTTTTCCTAATTTCCTCTTCCGCTGGAAGCTGATTTGTGTTCTCCCACAGTAGGATGTTGTTGATTGGATCCAGTCAGTGGATATTGAGTATCATGCGTAGACAGCTATTTATAAATATTTGTACCTTCTTGATGGTGGTTGTTGTAGTTCTCGAAGTTTCAGATCCTTTAAATTTATTAGTTTACTTGCTTTTGTGGAGCATGTTATATCACCGCTACAAAGTATGCTTTTTCCAAACAAATTTTCTGGTATTCTCGTAGATAATTTTCAAAAGATGGTGTAAAGTTAGGTCAGATGAATAACGAGACAGAAACTTGTGGACAACAGGCTTGGTTTGCATAATCAAAAGTGACTTGCACAATTCCTTTTCCTTATATGATTCTAACCCGCCTCAATTTTGCTATCACTAATATTAGTAGTAATTATTAATACGTAATCGATAATTAATAGGCTAGTAGCAGTTGTAAATAGTTAATCTTATATTTCTGATTGAGATCATGAACTGATTGATCTTAGACCACCATTGAAAACCTGGAAGTACTGGACAGCTGTCTCGTTCTGTCGTGAGACTATTCAGCGATGCACACTCACCATCGTGACGTTTACGACTGAAATCGATCAGTTTCTCTCGGCACATATGCATCCTCTAAGGTTTGTATCAAAGTTGACACTAAGTCAGAAGAATGCTTAAGTAGAAATGGATGGTGATTAGTAGTGAAATGCACAATGCTCATTTCATTCTATTTGAGACTATATTATACAAGTGAGCATCTATAATGTTTCTTAAGATATGAATCCATGTCACATACAATTAGAAAAATATATATCAATTTCATATATCGTCAGCATTTGAATTGACTAAGGTATTACTCGCCATATCATAGTATTGACATGGTTTTTAATGGAATGAAATAAGAAACCGAAGTTTTTGTGCTTGTTAACAAGAATTAAGAAGCTCACTCATACTATTTTGAATCATTGAACGTATTCTACGTTATAAATTAGGCACATACTTCAACGACAAATCATCCTTAAAAAAAATTGTAATTTGATAGAACAGAAGTTTACCAGTTAGCCTACATTTTACTGGTTCACTTCAAAGGTTCCTAATGGATTTAACCTTAAAAAATTGAACCGAAATAAAATACCATTTTTTCATCATGTCTTTAACTTTATTTTCAGTCAATTGAATATTAAGGTGGTATCTGATTGCCTTTCAACTGTTCATTTTATACTAATAGTTGAATTCATGATTTAATCTAAGCTAGATCACGATTGAGAATCTGGAAGAAGTTGATGGCCGTTTCGTTCTAGTATAGGACTTCTCAGCAGTGATCATCCGCGTTTCCGTATCAAAGGGACTCGAACCCAGGACATTCGGTCTCGCACGAAAACTCTGGATCAGAACCAACGGTGTTAATATTTGAATTAAATCCAGCTACGATATTTCGCGATCATCTTTTGTTGTTTTCAGTAAGTAACTGACTCACAACAGACACGTATTTACTCTACTAGTGATGATTTCTTACTAGAACTCAAAGAAATCCATCTTGAAGCTAGTCCCAAGTGAGCACATGATTATTATTAGAATAGGGGTTTGTGGAAATTGTAAGAACTTTAACAGTTGAATTCATGAGTCGATCTAAACTAGACTACCATTCAAAATCTGAAAGCACTAAACGGCAATTTCGTCCTAGTATTGGACTCTTCAGCAATGAATTCAACTTTGAATACACTACAATCTCCACAAACCCCATTGTATTCTAATCATAGTCGGATAAACCATTTATCAAATTATAGGTTACATATAAATTTTTTTTTTAAAAAAAATCAATCATTCTTACCTTTAACCAACCCATAAGGAATAAGAAAGAGAATATACTAAAAATTGGGACATATAAATCCACATTATGCTGACCATTTTGATTACGATGTTCAACAAATTGACAAGCAAATATTTGACACATAAAATAACTATAAACTGCTATAATTACAACCTATAAAGTAAATAATCATCAATGTATTACATAATCATATATAAATGAATAAAAGAATGAATTAAACAATCATTTATGAATTATGATAGGAACTAGTTGAAGGTGTACAACATAAACTGATCAATGATTTGACAGTATAAAGTTTGATGAATGAAACATACGAACCATGTCGGGTAGAGAAGTTGAGATTGATTATGAATACAGTAGTGTTGAGTATTGTGAGAGGTATGAGGGTGGTTATCAGTTCCCGGTTGTCCACACCGTGGAAGGGTTCTTTTGAAGGTGCCTGAAAAGGAAATTTGATTAGAGGTGGTTTTAGTGACCGGAGAGCGTGACCATAGTGCCCAAGGGACAACTGCTTGAGGTTGGTCACACACGACCTTTTTATGGGTGATTTTTGTGTTAGCTCCGTACTTGTTGAGACCTTACCGCTGGAGACGGGTTTCTGTGGGATAAAGCGGGGTGTGCACTTTTATGATTGAACTTTTCTAACCCCACCCCTTCTTATGGGAAGGCAGCACCACTGTCATGCTGGTTGTCTAAAGGAACACCTTACTGCTGTCACACCTCTGTGCAGTCAGCAGTACAACTTCGCCTTCGGATTTCGGGTTTGTTGCTTTTAGTCTTACCTCTCTTCAACCGACCTGTCTGGTATGGTAAGACCTTGAGGGATGGTTGTTCCAGCCAGTATAGCTCGATTGATTCATCACGATAGGAAAGCTCGACCACCACATCAAGGTAGCAACAACGGTCGGGCGGGTAGAGAAGATGATTGCGCAATATCGTGGATTGGTTGAAGTTAGACATTAACACCATTGGATGCCGGCCAGCTCAGTGGTCTAGAGATTAAGCGTTCGCGTGTGAGATCAAAGGATCTGGATTTGAATTCCATGTGGCGGAATCGTGGATACGCATTGATAAGGAGTCTCGTACTAGGATGAAAAAGCCATCCAGTACTTCCAGGTTTTCAATGATGGTCTAACATCAATCGGTTCATGATCTACATGAAAAACATACAAATATACTTGGTGACTAATTCGAAAATATATTAGTGTTTGCCAATCGAGAGTAGAATGATAGTTTATTGATTCGTTAAGCTTTTATATACTGTATTTCTGTAAAATGGATTCAAATTAGCCTGATTATTGAGTAGAATGACTGGGACATTTTCGAGATAGAAAATCAATTCATTCATGATGTTTTATGATTCAAGAAATCTAGTCAAAGTACTCATTAGAAAATTAATTTATGATTTTCCTATTAACATTATTGAAAACTATATATTGAAAAAAATAAACAGTGATTGATCACAAACAAATGGGAAGTTTCGAACAATCAAGAATCATCCTATTGCACAGAGTATTAGTTCTGTGGATAATGTAATAACATTTGAAACAAACGGTGTTAGGTTGAAGTCCCGGAATGAATGTGACGCGGTTACATCCAGCTGACCAGTTACGAATAGTACAAAAAGTGTTTTCATAGACCATCTCTGCTCAATAGCATCCTATACAAACGTAGACTAACTATGATATATAATTGCCAATATTCTTTATAGTACGGCGAGACTATAATTTATGAATGACCTTCGAACGAATCTTAAGTGGCTAATCAGGAAACTGGTGGTTTAGAGTAAAAATGTATTATACAAAACCAAAGAATTAGAGTGAATACACTTTATAAGGTTAGAAAGAGGTTCAGCGGTTCTGGAATCATAATGCATATGATAGAGGAACTGATCCATATGGTTCTATAGTAGTCGACCTCTGCAGATATAATAAAGTCGAAAAACCTCTTTCAGCCTAGACCTTGTAGCTTCAATATTGCTTTTGTGCACTACGGTTTCTGGGTCCACAAAATGCTACTTGTGGACAACTACATGATGCACATAACCAAGTCTGTGTAGGCATCGATACGCTTTCCAGTCATCCGTTTATATTGTAGTACGCGGCTGCATATAGTACCGTTTACTTGACCTGTCGACCACTGAACAGTCGAAACTTCAGTAACATCTGCAAATGTTGCAGCCAGTTCTCAACAATGACTATAATTTGCCTTAGTCTCAATCTGGATCGAGCGAAAAAATTCTTATTCTAGCAGACTTCTTCCTCCAACATATATTACATCGAAAAAGTATCATCACAGTAGTCTGTACAAGGTCCACAAATCATTTGATTTACATAATCGAAAATCAAGGAACTTCTTAGTAGTCCCATTTGTTGTGAACCGATCGTACATGAGCATCTAGTACTGAAATTGTCGCTGTGACCTTGAACTCCCTCGGACGCTTCTGATTGGCTCATCCATAAATTATAAGAATTACCTAACAATTATGTCTTATAGTTTGCAACATGGATTTATTTTAGACAACTGTTGAAAACCCCGGGATCACTGGATCGGACTCTTCAATAGTGTACATCTGTGATCCTGTTGGAAATCGAGTTCACGACTTTCAAGTCTCACAACTGGAGCTTGAACTTTTTAGACCACTGAGTTAGTACATATACTTAGAATAATTTAACAAGTCCTATGAAATATTCACTTTTAAATTCACATAATATAAAACAAGTTTGTTTTCTCGTTCTATTTGTCAGTCACATTCTAAAATGATACTGTTGAGTCGTTGAATTTGAATTCAATGATCTTCTACATTTGTAAATTCTGTCAAATTATTGTATAACTTGAAATTGAATTAAAACTTTTGTCAATGTTTCACTTACTTGAGTATACACTAATGGAATCATAATACTACTGTATACTTGTAAATTCTGCATACTTTGTCTAACTCTACCAATATTCTATAAAAATAAGTGAGAAGATAAAGATTGATTAATTTTGCAAATGAATACTATTAATTGGTAACTAATTGTATAACTAACAAAAGGCAAGTGATCATGCTAACTATGAACTTACATACTTATTTACGCCTGTTACTCCTCGTGAAGGAGCAGAGGCCGCTCAACACTGTCCTGGGTAATCCTTTCCAGCTCCTTCCAGTTGTTATTCATCCTTTTCATATCTGCTTCAATTTCTTCACGTAATGTGTTCTTTGGCCTTTCTATTTATTTGCATCCCTTCAGTATTGCAAGTTAGGGCTTGCCTCGTGATGAAGTTTGGTGATTTCCTCAATGTGTGTCCTATTCACTTCCATCCTCTTCCCCTAATTTCCTGTTCAGATGGAAGTTGATTTTCCCTCTTTCACAGTAGAATGTTATTGATGGTATCCGGCCAATTGATGTCGAATATCTTGCGCAGACAACCATTCATAAATACTTGTACCTTCTTGATGTTGGTTGTTGTAGTTCTCCAAGTTTCAGCTCTGTACAGTTGGGCTGCCTTGACGTTTGTATTGAAGATTGTGACTTTGATGTTGGTTGAAAGTTGTTTTGAGTTGCATATGTTCTTCAGTTGTAGGAATGCGGATCTTGCTTTGTCAATCCTCGCCTTTACTTCTGCATCTGAACCTCCTTGTTCATCGACAATGGTTCCCAGGTATGTGAAGGATTCTACGTCTTCCAGAGTTTCGCCATCAAGTGTGATTGGATTGCTGTTCTCCGCTTTGAATTTTAGGACCTTGGATTTGCCCTTGTATATGTTGAGGCCTACCGATGTAGAGACTGCTACTACACTGGCTGTCTTTATCTGCATTTGTTCGTGTGTATGAGATAGGAAGGCTAGGTCATCTGCGAAGTCTAAGTCGTCTAATTGGTTCTGAGCTGTCCATTGTATGCCGTGTTTTCCCTCAGATGTCGAGGTCTATGAAACTTGACACTAATTTCTAAGAATATGATCTAAGATTAATATTTGTTTTATGGATTATGAATTACTGTTCGAATGTTGAGCGTGTCGACGGTTTCATTTATCTTGAGAGTTTCATCAGTCCTTGTGGTCTGGTGTGTGATAAAATCTTAGCAGGGATACAGAAGGCTTGACTAGCTTTTGCTAACTTGCGTCATTTATGGTGTAGGCGAGATATCCGTCTACCGACGAAATGACGGGTTTACTGCGCAGCAGTTTGTTCTGTCTTACTTTATGGCTATAAAACATGGTCGGTAATAGTAGAGGACATTCGTAGGTTACTAGTATTCGATCATAGGTGTCTTCGAAGCATTGCTCGTATATCGTGGGACCAACGAGCAAGTTGTTAGGAAAGGGGTACTAGGTAAGGATGGCAAATCAACTGATGAACAAAACATGGTACAAATTCATGAGGTCACTGACAAGTGGACTGAGCCATGTTGTTAGGTGTAGACTACCTGGTTGGGATCGGCGAGATGATAGCAACTGATGGCTAGAGACCTTGATTGACATGGCTCAAAATCGTTTGCAATGGCGCAGGTAAATTCACTCTTTGTGTTCTCCCAAATTCTAATCTTCTGAATTCTTCATGTCCCTTTCTTTCTTCTCTTTCTAAATTTATTTCACTGGATTATACTCCTTGAATAACCCTGTTCTTAAATTATACTTAGTTTATTAACTGGTGTCTACCACGTTCACAGTCAGTTTTTGGCTTGATCTTGTATAAATGTTATTTGCTACTTTATGGTGTGATGTAGTCTGTTTGGCGGGTATATAAACCAAGTATGTTTGAAATATATGATTCATACCTGATAGGTTGATATAGGTGTTCTGGACTTAACTGGCAGGACTAGGATAAAAAGGACGAAAAAAGACGCTAGGCTGTTCATACTTGACGATACATCATTGGTTTGGCACAGTACTAAGATTAAATAAGTTGTATTTAGATTGGCAAATAAGTCACATGATATTAAGCCTGGCTTAAGGTCAGAACAATCTTCAGGTTGGTATTTCAACTTATTTTAGAATTATTTAGTAATTTAATAGTGGGATTCATGAATCAAGTGAAGCTAGACCATCATGGAAAACCTAGAAGCACTGGACTGATGTTTCGTTCTAGTAAAGTATTGTTGAAGAATCCTATAGTAGGACAAAACGGCCGTCCAATGCTTCTAGGTCTTACCATGGTGGTCTACCCTTACATAAACTCATGAATTCAACTATTAAATTATTATAATATCCATAAAATGCCATCTCTCATTATAACTATTTTAAATGGAATAGAATAATGAACATACTTCAACAGTATAAAATGCTACTTTAGGATCATCAATATAACCACTTTGTAATGCTTTTAATGTTAATCTTTGGGCCCATTGTATAGGTACCCAATATTCTGGTGTATAATTAGTTTTTGTACGTCGAAACCAATCAGCTGCTATACGTTCAAATGATGAAATTTCTTTTTCAGTAATTAATACACCAAATGAACTTTTCACTTCTATTAAAATAATAATAATAAAAAAAGAGAGATCAATTGAAAAACAGTATAGAATATTCATCCTGTACAGATTGCCTTGATATAGCCTTAAGTCACAAGCTTTCTTAGCAAAGATGGATAATGGCTAGTAGTGGAATCTAGAACGTGTGTTCCGTACTAATTGGGACTCATCAGCTGGATGTATTTGCATCTCAGAGATGATGTTCACTCTGAGACTGAAACCCAGAATTGTTCGCTTCAAACTTCATCGTGTTATCCACTTAGGTACTTAGTCCTTATAGCCAACTGTTTGTTCAATGGGGTGAAGTTTAAATTCGCTTGGTGTTGTTTTACTTGAATTTTTTCATTGTTATTTAGGACTGCAATTGATTAGTCTCTTGTTGGCACGTGTCCACCCTGTGCGGAATGCCTCGATATTAGCCTTAATTCACAAACATGGTAAGTAAAGATGGATAGTGGCTAGTAGTAGAATCCTGGACGCAAGTATCGTCCTGCTAGACACTATCTATTTTTTCATAAATGATTGATCATTTGATTATTATGAAAATATTATTGATGGATTATAGTGAAAATAATAGTAGCATAATAACAAAAGATGTCATCAACTATCTGTTAAAAACATAAACATATTTACAGTTGATTATTTACTGAATAGCGACTAAAATCTTGTGCCTTTAGTGTTGATCAAATTTGGTCACTAATATAAATGACCTGACATCTTGTGTAGTTTACTGGGTTGTTAAGTTGCTAAACATGGTAGACAGAAAACTTTGGACCTAGGTTTTGTGTTACTGAGCACTTTCTAGCAATGCCTCCTCATAATATATAAGAAAACCAATCCATTCTAGTTGACTCGAACTTTATCACCCACCGGAAAACATCAGTTTTCTCAGGAATACAGGTAGGCTTTAATGGAGAGTGACAAATAGGAAGAAACCAAGGTCTATTGTTTCTTACAATTGATTGATCACTAGGTGGTGATCAATGTCATGTATGTCAGGTTCTTCTTATGGCAGATTGAATCCTATCAACCAAGTTGCAATAAGGCTACCAATCTAGGTGATTCAACATTGCATGCACTATGTTGAGATGAGATGGTGGTTGGATGTAGTCAACACGAAACCCTGGATCTAAGTTTCATACTACACGGCACTCGTCAGTAAGGTGTACCTGTTATGCTCCCTAATGGATTTGACCCCATGTCACTCAGCTTCACAGTCAGATATGTTACCACTGATCTATCCGAGCCGCTTCTGACCTCCTGTAGGACTGAGATGTATTTACAATTGATTGATCATTTGGTGGTAATCAATATTAAGTATATCAGGTCCTTCTTAGTGCATCTTTGGAATTTTTGAGGCTTTTTATCTGACAATACCATCTGATATGAACAATCTAGAATAGTTAGCATTCATGTATCACTGAATCTCTCTATAAGAGTATGTGTTCTATAATAATAATATATTCACTACTGATTTGATTTGATAAGGTTCTCAAAGATCTAGTAGGAACTATGATGGACAGAATCAATCAAGTTAGGAATGGAACAATAATTTTTCAATGACACCAGTTCAGTATTTTACTATGGAATTCATTGAAGGGTTAGAAATATTGACTATTTGATTATCTGTATATAGTCTAAATGTAGCATGCTCATCATAACGACTGACTTTTGTGATCTAAAATACATGTATAGTTCATTGAGGGGTACCATTAATTTATTCTAGATCATTTCTCCCTAGACCTCGATAATTCTCAGGCGATTGTCAATTTTTCTAATAACAACCATCTTCATTCTTGTTACATTGGCTACTTGATTAACGTAGAATATGATATACAACTAACGGCAGTCGAATGCATAGAATCCTACAGTCATAAAATCAGAAGAAATCAGAAGTTATTGTTGAGTAAGAATCAAGAATATACAGAAAATCATGGATATTTATAGATATTAGCCTTAGCTACATCATTATAATTCAGTCAATCCACAAGGAGGCAAGTCAAGTTGATCTTCTAGAAAACTATATCAAGCTCAGATTGAGTGTAAACTCTTCGGATCTTTTAAAGTCTCTGGACGTTCCATCATACTTCTTGAAAGTCATCTCAACACTTCTAAACAGATCCTTTTAAAAAAAGATCACAGATTCATTCCATTAGTTTGTGATATCCTTTCAAATATATTGAATACAAAATTCAAATTAATCATAGTTATTTACTTACTTTGATCTTGATTAAATGCTCTTAACATTTCTCTTAATTCTACAACATCAGCTGCTTCAAATGCATCAGGTAATGCACCACATTCTTCATCTGTAGCTAATGGTGCTAATGGTGTATGAACATCTGAAGAATTAGGTGTTTGTGGTTGAACAAATATATTATTTAATGGACTATCTAATTTAGTTTGTATTGGATATTGTGATTGGGATAATTGTTGTTGTAATATTGATTTTGATGGTGATGTACGTACCACTTCACTTGCATCAATTGACCATGGTTGACATGTATTTCTACTTATTAAATGTTTATGATTTGTTGATTTACGTTTAGGTAATACAGGACCTAATGCACTTGGTAAACTACCAATATCATCATTTTTAATAAAACGACATGCAATTTGATCTGAGATACGTTTCATCATTAATACCCAGGCTAAATTCATATAACGCATAATAGTTAAACGAATTTTACGTGAACCTTCTTCACTTTTTGCATTGATAGATGACTAGAATAAAAGAAAATGTAAAATAAAAAGTGTTATGAAATAGTAGTTGGTTAGTTAAATCTTCTCATTGATGTTAATGACTACAGTTGAATAGCCTCTTTTTAACATGTCTGTATCTTGTCATTTGATTAAAAGTATTATAAAGAGAGATGGATGGATACGTCTAGCTGACAAGTTTCAGGGAAGATGAAACACCATCCATTTCTATTCACACAGTGGTTTATTGTTAGGAAAGTGAATGCAGTTTGAGTTTATTCAATTTGAAACAAACAACAGTATTGTATTACTATATTTTCAACCACCACCACAACCACCACCACCAGGGTGCTTGGTACCTGTGTGGTTGCACCACAGGATTGATCTGTACCATTCAGATTGTAGCATCAAAGCCTATATGGTGTCTGATTCTCCTGTGGAGCGGGATTGAGCTATACTCCTAGGGTTATAAAGTTCAAGCCTGAATAGTGTATGGTTCTCCTAAAAACGGGATTGAGCCGTACTGTTTGGGTTGTCACATGAAAGTCTGGATGGTTCTCCTGAAAACCGATGTAAAATTACCTTGGCCCACAAGGGTATATTATATAACTAACTTATATAAATTCAGTATATTCTATTTAACTATTCTAATCAGTAGTATTGTTTATTGTTCTTAAAATTTAGGGGATAAAAGTTCAAGTTAAGTTTACGCTCAGTAGTTATTTAAGAAATGATGTTGGCGATAATATAATATGAATATTCTTGGAATCTACTACATGAATTAACTTGTTGAAATGATGACGAAGTGTTAAAATTTGAAATAATGAAAATAGCTTTATTGTAAAAGAGCGAATGAACAATCCAATAGTATTGAAAAACTTAAACAGTTCCTGAAGTTTTAGTGAGAAACAGTGATCGGTAGAGTTCAACCGGGTCTGTTGTGAGATAATAACTCACTGGTGACAATGGTGGATGTGTTGCTCAATTTCGTAGATTAGTTGAAGTTAGACATTAACACAGTTGCATACCAACTAGCTCAGTGGTCCAAAGGTTAAGAGTTTGCGCGCGAGATCGATTGATCCTATGTTGGAATCTTACGAGGTGGGGTCGTGCATACGCACTACTGAGGAGTTTCACAATAGGACTAAACGGTCGTCCAGTGCTTCCAGGTTTTCCATGGTGCTCTAGTTACGATTGACTCATGATGTCAACTATTAAACAATATTTGTTGAAAGAAATTTTGCCTTCCTGTTTGATTCACTTGGAAGGAAATATGAACAACATGTGTGACTGTGAAAATACTACACTCTCCACAAATTCCCCATACTGACAACAATCATGTTCTGGCTAATGACTAGCTTCAAGATGTAACGCATGGAGTCCTAGTGAGAAACTGTGACAAGTGGAATCTAATAGATGTCGAGTATAAGACAGACATCCACTGCAGACAATAGATCAAAGGTTACTCAAGACCATAGATTAATTGAAATGAGAGATTAAAACCGTTTGATACCGACCTAGTAGTTTAGATGTTAGCCGTTCACGCGTGAGACAGGAAGTTCTGGGTTCGAGTTCTGTGTTCTCACTGCTGAGTAGTTTCATACTAGGGTTAGACGGTCGTCCTATGCTTTAAGGTTTTTGTTGGCAGTCTATCTTAGATTGACTATTGATTTCAACTGAGAAGAAACATTTTAATTGTTATTTTTTATGCAGTCTATTGAAAATAGGTCATCATTTAATCATTAAAACAAATGAATAAGATCAGGTCTATTACGAAAAGATAAGAAGCTTGTTTCATTACAACAAAAGTTCAAATATGTTATCACTGATTTGTTCAGATTTCAATAAACCTCCTGTTGGATTAAAATATTTCTTATTGATTGATCTTTAATGATAACCAAGGTTATTCCAATCCTATCCTTTTAACGTTGATCAAATTCTATCTATGAAGTTTCACTTTAACCACTAGTCTAAGTGACTCAATATTATGTACACTATACTGAGATGTTATTTCAGTGGAAATAGTTGGTTGATTGTTGTAGCTTGATCAATAGAATTAGGTCAGTACTTAAGGGATGAAAAAGCATAAACTTGATCAATAGACGGTAAATAGTTCATTGTAAATATAGAATAAGTGGATCACAGTACATTTATAGATAATCGTACGTCTTGTTAAAGTTGTCAACTGTGTTAATTGTTGTAGCTCTTGCTAACTGTGTAATTTTATAGTTGAATTCACGAGTCAATTGAAGCTAGACCACCATGGAAAACCTGGAAGCACTGGACGGCCGTTTCGTCCTAGAGTAGCATCCCTCAGCAGTGTACATCCACGACCCCACCATGCGAGATTACAAACCAGGAACTACCAGTCTCCCGCGTGAACACTCAACTTCTACACCACTGAGCCAGCAACCAAATGTGTTAATGTCTAGCTTCAACTAGTCTACGAAATCGAGCAACACATTCACCATTGTCATCAGTGAGTTATTATCTCACAACAGACCCAATTGAACTCTACTGGTCACTGCTTCTCACTAGAAATCCAGGAAATACCTCTTGAAACCAGTCACTAGTGGGTGTACGATGATTATTATCAGAAGGGATTTTGTGGTGATTTAAGTAATTTCAAAGTTAAATTTATGAGTCAATTGAAGCTAGACCATCATGGAAAACCTGGAAGCACTGAACGGTCGTTTCGTTCTATTGTGCGACTTCGTATCATTGCGTATCCACGATCTCTCCAGGCGAGATTATCTTGAATTATTTTAAATTTAATGTTACCGTTCAGTTTACAATCCAAATGTATCTCAGAAACAGTTAGGTTCATCATGAATACAATAGAATAGTTGATTACAATTGTTATGAATAGTTTTTATGAAAGAAGTTGGCTAGTGTCCTATCAAAATATCTCAATAAAACTAGATTATTTCAATACTTAGAGGTTTCTACCTCAAATTCGTCTCTTTTATTCATTAAGTCTTATAGTTACTGTTGGTTATAATTGGTTGAAAAAGTGTGGACAATTCAAATGACCCTGAATAGAGTATCGAACGATTAAAAACATAAGTGCATCAGGTAAAAAATGGTATGAATATTTTTGGCAATCAGCTTTTTTTTGATTGAGATCATAAACCGATTGGTTTTGGACCACCGCTTGAAAACTGGAAGTACCGGACGGCCGTTTCGTCTTATTGTGAGACTCTTCCGTTGCATTGAGCATCCATGATCTCGCTCGCGGGATTAGAACCCAGGGCATTCAGTCTCTCTAACCTGTCGACCACTGAGCTGGCCGGTATTCAATGGTGTTAGTGTCTAGCATCAACCAGTCTACGAAATTACGCGACCAACTTCCACTATACTGAGGTAGATACCTGTCTCTACCCGACACGGACTAGCTCCACTGGTCATGGCTAGTCACTAGAGCTCCGAAAATTCCCTCATGAGGCTAGTCGCCAGTGAGCACATGTTAATTATCAATATAGGAGTTGTGGAGATTATCAAGTTTTTTTTATTGAGATCATGAACCGAGCGAGCGGGATCGTGGACGCGCACTGATGAGAAGTCACACA
Source organism: Schistosoma mattheei (assembly GCA_944470405.2). Lineage (NCBI taxonomy): Eukaryota > Metazoa > Platyhelminthes > Trematoda > Strigeidida > Schistosomatidae > Schistosoma > Schistosoma mattheei. The sequence continues at coordinate 2,900,119 of OX103946.1, forward strand.
ATAGAACGAAACGGCCGTCCAGTGCTTCCAGGTTTCCAACGGTGGTCTCACATCGATCGGTTCATGATCTCAATCAAAAAAACCTAGTAATCTCCACAACCTCTATACTGATAACACCTATTTTGTATTAAACTTGTAACAAACTGTCATGTTGTCAACTGTCAACATATCTAAAGTCTTTATAAACAAAGTATCTTGATGTTATTTTCTGTATGTGTTGTGACATACAGTGTCCGAAATCCGATACTGATACACACTGTGCTACATACTAACCCTCTCCCCCCCTAAAACACCATTTAGGCAAGAGTGAACAAGAAAGTGTATTGAGCTACCAGATAAAATGCACAAATACTCATTATATGTCTATCACTCTAATCCTTAAGAAAATGAATCATTTCTTATCGTTTTAGTTGACTTCTGTTTACTGTCGATTGACCTTCTCATTATTGATTTTTTATATCACCATGGAAATTATTTATTTATCATTAAATTATTAATATAGAATCTTCAATACGAACGTCAAGGCAGTTCTACTGTACGGAGCTGAAACTTGGAGAACTACAACAACTACAATCAAGAAAGTACAAGTATTTATAAATAGCTGTCTACGCAAGATACTCAACATCCATTGGCCGGATACCATCAGCAATAGCCTTCTGTGGGAGAGAACAAACCAACTTCCAGCTGAAGAAGAAATTAGGAAAAGACGATGGAAATGGATAGGACATACATTACGCAAATCATCAAACTGCATCACGAGGCAAGCCCTAACTTGAAATCCTGAAGGGAAGCGAAAAAGAGGAAGGCCAAAGAACACATTGCGTCGGATTATAGAAGCAGATATGAAAACGATGAATTACAACTGGAAGGAGCTAGAAAGAATTGCCCAGGATAGGATTGGATGGAGAATGCTGGTGAGCGGCCTATGCTCCTTCACGAGGAGTAACATGCGTAAGTAAAGTAAGTATTAATATAGAATGAACTTACAGCAATTTGAAGTGCAATTTGATTCATCCATGGTATATATAAATACATTTGATACCAACGTGATATTATACCAGATACAAAAAATCCCAATAAAAATGATATAGGTATATCACCTTTAGTTCGAACACAGAATTCAACAATTTCTTCAAAAATTCTATAAAAAAGATTAATAATAAATAAGAAAGATGATTTAATTGTTAAGTATGTGATAACATGTTAACTATGGATAAGACTATCATTTATGGATAACTTTCGAATGATTGAAAAGTGACCTTGACGATGTTCATCTACTTGGTAGGGTTATATTGTGAACAGGAAAACAAGAAGATCTGATAAACTACAAAAGTTATTTTTGCAGGACGTTACTTCAGTGAATTCAAAGTTTGTAAAACACTAACATTTATTTTTGTCCCTAATTTATTCTACAGAACATAAGCTTTTGTTCGATGTATGATTCATTGCCATAGCCCTTTTTCTGTTCCGACGCTATTGTAATTTAAGCATCATATTTTGCACCTTATTTTCTACTGTAATTCCCAGCTTTAGACATAATTGTATTTTTCCTAATTATTGTACGTTGTGGTCGGATCAGTCACCTATTTATTCATGTACCTTTTTACAGTAATCTGAAATCAGAAGAGGAACTAGAAAAAAATCAAGATATCAGAAATAGATCGAGTAGTGTTCCAGTTGTCTTTTCTTCACTCATTCGCGTGCTTGTCAGTCAATCAGATGATAGAATAGTTTTCTTCTCTCTATCCTACTTCGAACTCACGCGTACTGGCCTCAAGGTTAGGTCAGTCAGCCTATCGCACCAAGGTCTTAATCCTCAGTACCAAAAGTGGGTAGACAAACCAAAGGACATAACAGATTATTTGAACATTATATATTAGTGTAAGGAATTAGGATCAGGATCTACAGTTTGATGCTGTGGTTAAGAATCAGAGTTATAGTTCTCATCACGAACTGACATCAGTTAAAATGTCAAAATGATATTCGACTAAATGAGTAAACGGATTTCATACCGAAATTCAAGACTTGCTATCTTAAATCTGATTGGTTCGTTCATAAATTGTAGTCTCATCAAGTATCTCAAAGATTTGTTCATCAAAAAGATTTAAAAAAATATTACTGTAAAACTGAAATAGATTCCTTGATCTAATTTAATTTTAAATTGTATTGTAATATGTTCAAAATACGGTCAATTAATAAGACAAACAAGAGATGTTTCTTTTCAAATGAACATAAAATATAAGCAGCAAACCCAAGGTCCGAAGGTGAAGTCGTATTACTGACTGTATAGAGGTGTGACGACAGTAAGGTGTTTCCTTCAAACAACCAACATGACAGCGATGCTGCCTACTCACAAGAAGGAGTGGGTTTAGAAAAGATCGACCATAAAAATGCACACCTCGCCTTGTCTCACAGAAATCCGTCTCCGGCAGTAAGGTTTCAACAAGTACGGAGCTAACATGAAAATTACTCACAAGAAGGTTGTGTGTGACCGACACCAGGCAGTTATCGTTTTGGTACTGAGGTCACGCTCTCAGGTCATTAAGACCACTTTTAGTCCAATTTTCTGTTCAATGCATAATTCATCACAATCGATACGACCTAATCTGTGGACATAATTTTGTACGAAACTGAAACCTAGGTCTAGGGTTTCCTGTTGACTACCTCCAACCACCATCACATTTTAACATAGTGCATATAATGTCGAGTCACCTAGATTGATGGTCACTCTACAACTTGGTTGGGGTGATTCAGCTGGTTACTTTCTTTGGGCTAATGTTAACTCAATCTAATATAAATTTGTTCCAAAATGATTTGTTAATTAATAACTCCATCAACAGTACGAGTGACTTGTCATAAACGACATTGGATGATGGTCATTGTATACAACAGGTCGACAAATGTTGGAAAACTCATTCTAAATTGCTGTATGTGAGATCGGTGTATTACAGTATTTTTTAAAAGTACCCGGTGTTATATTATCTCATCTACTGAATTAACTGTACTAACTTCTAATGATATTGCTTTTAATAAAATGGAGTCCCGCACTTCGCATATGGATTGATTAACAGTACAGTGAAATAATATATTATCAGTGATAACAGTGTATACAGCTTATCTTGGACATGAATTCGACTGAAGGAATGTCAACATTCTGGATAAGAGATACTATAAGAATGTCAGATAATGTTTAGGAACATGTCACCTGAATCATTTAGTTACCAACAGGTACACAGATTTAGGCTCAATCCACGGACCCATAGGTAAGAGGTTAATAAATGACAGGGTCAGAGATCGACCAACAGAGATAAACAACGTAAATGTAAGGACAAACAAAGCGCTAACACGACGCTGTATGTAAAGATCAAACCCAAGGCCTTCTGCTTCTCGAGAAAACGCTTGAACGCTAGACAATTGAGGGTGTGTGGTTTAAATAAAGTGCGATTCTAAATTCAACTAATTCACAGTAATGTACAACCATTTTCCATTGCTTCCGGTTAATAACTCTCTCCCATAAGATATGTTTATGCTTTACTGGTCACAGCTTCTCATTAGAACTCACGAAATTTCCTCTTTAAGCTAGTCATTTGTTAGCACATGATAATCATCAATGTGAGATTTTGGAAAATTTAGGAGTTAAACTTGTACATAAGATCAAATGCCCTATGGTTCGAGTCCTTTTGCGGGGTCGTCGATGATCACTGAAAATCTCCGTTCTAAATGAAGAAGACTCTGGAATAAGTTTGTCCATAATGACAACACGGCTGTACAATTAAATCATCTACTTCAGAGGACGTATCACTACCTAAAACATTCACCTGAATTGTAAATGTTTTCCATGATTTCAAAATCTAAAGTACACTAATCGATCGACTAACCTCTTTCCTAAAAAACTACATTCTTTTTTTCATGTTTTAACAATACTACTTACAATGGTTGATATCATGAATTAATTGAAGCTAGATCACCATGGAAAACTTGAAAATACTAGACGGACGTTTCGCCCTGTTGTGGGACTCCTCAGCAGTGCGCATCCACGACCCGCCTCGCGTGATTCGAACTCAGGACTTAACAGTCAATCACTCGAATGTTTAACCACTAGTTCCTTTGATGATTTTCATTATAATTATGAATTGATAAAATAACAATAATAATAATAATAATGATACTTACACTTTTTGCTTGTCATTCATTGCAAACCGATAAGATAAATTTAAAACATAATAAGCTGAGATGTAGATTAATAAGTCGACCCATACCAATTTGTACAAACTCCCTTTCCATCTGAAATGATTAATTAATGTGAAAAGTGTTATTTTACTATATAAAATATGAACAAATTGTTTATTTGAACTTAAGGGTTAATGAGACCACAGGATTCAACCCTTCATTTATAGACAGTATGAGTAAATTAATTGTATTCCGACTAACTGGATGATAATCGACAGCGTCGTATTACCTAGTCTATAAAGCTAATCGGCTAGGATTTTACTTATATCAACAGTCCTATCAACTTGAATATGTGTTACTCTGAACCTAATGTTATCCGACTGAAAGACACTCATCTGATTGCTCCCAAATGTCCTGGTACGGCCGAGAGTTGTGAGAGTCCTCTCTCCCTCTCCAAATGCACTCACATAGTAACACGTATATAGCCGCTGCTACAGAATCCTACTCACTGCTTTCTCGTAACGGGGGTGTTGTTTATGAAATTGAGAAGACGAAAAGTGAATATCCGGTGCTTTAACTGGGTTGGTGAACATGGAGAGTCCACCTAGAGGAGTTGGAAAACCCTGGTTGCAAACCAATGGTGCAAATGGGCTCCAGGATCCTGTGGGAACAAATGGCGTATGAACCAATCGTTGGTCACCGGCTACCATGGGACTGCATCTCCTAACGTTGCTCCACTGTCTTGTGGATCGGACCTTCAAGTCGAAGGCTATGGGTGTGGCCCCCTAGGAAAACCACCTGCTTCGGTTTGGGCACCCGAGCAGTATCGCAGCCCTCACACATATCGAATGAGTTTTGTGTGACGCACATGTATTCGGTACCTCCTTTTACCAATATTTATGTGTTAAAATAATAAATAAATAACACTCATCTGATTATTTCGATGGTATTGTTTCATGGTTGTAGTATTGATTTAGTGGGTCGCAATCTTTGAAAGTATTTCAACTTTGATGTAAATCTTCTTAGTTATTTAGTCGATCTATATCGAAAATATTGAATCTAACCTTACAAATAATAACCTAGTGATTATTCAGTATGCTTAAACTACTTTGAAAGCACTTGTGGTCAAAAATTAACTGACATAAGAGTACGTAGGAAAAAAGCTAGGGTGAGGCAAACCAAGAAGTGGGATCAGTCCATGAAGACACTGATTATTGAACTGAGCCATGTAGATACATGCACACCAAACAGTCAGGGTCTGTGTGATTATCATAACCAGTGGTAGGAGTTTTATTGTTCATAATTGTTTGCGATAGGGCAGGTGTATTCACGATTTGTCTTCATCTAGATCCTAATTTTCTAAATTTTTCATAAATCTTTTGTTATTTCACTAGTTTATACTTTCATGAATCGTATCTTCGACGCCTAATATCTTCTGTTACCATTAGTGTTGTTACTAATTATACTACTCTGGGATTCGCTAATAGGATATGGTAACTTAAACCAATGTACACACGTGCTTAGTTCTATATTGTATTTCAGTGACTAGCTAGCAACTTAAAAGTGTTATCAATCCCTGTAGATCATATATGTTACGTTCGCTACTTGATTAACATAGAATATGATATACAACTAACGGCAGTCGAATGCATATAATCTTACAGTCAAAAAATTTAGAAGACAGAAGAGATCAGAAGTTATTGTTGAGTAAAAATCGAAAATACACAGAAAATCATTAGTATTTATAGATAATAGCTTTAGCTATAACATCATTGTAGTTCAGTCAATCCACAAGCACACAAGTTAGGCTACCTTCCAACCATAGCATGTCACGTTGATATTCTAGAAAATTGTATCAGGTTCTGATTGCGTATAAACTTTTCGACTTCTCTAGGATCTCTGAAGGCTCCGTGATGCTTCTCAAAGCCATCTCAACAATATTTAACTGTCAAAACTGTTAGAGAACATTGCGTTTTGTTTACACTTAAGAATTCACTATGACATTTGCTCAAAGTATTCTACTAGTTTAGTCAAATTTATTATTTATTTATTTAAATACATAAACATTGGTACAACGAGGCACCACCTTTATATGCTCCACATAAATTATTCGATTTGTGTGAGAGCTGGGATACTGTCCGGGTGTCCAAACTGAAGCGTGTGATTTTCTTAGGGGACCACACCCAGAGCCTTCGACCAGAAGGCCTGATTCACAAGACAGTGGAGCAATTATAGTCGGTCACCAATAGTTGGTTCATACACCATTCGTTCCTTCAGGATACTGGAGCACATGTGCACCATTGGTTTGGAATCAGTGTTTCCCAACTCCCTCAAGGTGAACATGGAGAGTTCACCAACCCGATTAAAGCACCGAACATTCTCTTTTCATCTTCTCAGTTTCGTAAACAACAGTAATGACACGAGAAGGCAGTGAGTCGGACTTCCCTGTAAATACTTGTATGCACGTGTCCATGTGAGAGGATTTGGAGAAGGAGAGCTGACTCTCTCCACCCTCGGCCGTACCAGGACATTTGAGGACACTACTAAAGAGTACTTTAAATCAATACACTTGAAAATTTATCAGTTATTGAGATAAATGAACTACATATGTATAAGTAATTCATTTATGCTGTCATGTAAATAAACTGCCTACACTAATAAATAAGTATACTCATACATAATAACAGTCTGCGTATGTGTATGAACTTGAATTTAATGGTAGAATCGATGAACTAAATACGAAAAAATTTGAATCGATTAACTTTAATGTTACAAAGATGAACTGATAACATAGAGATTCTGATGATCATCAAGATGACAACTTCATACATTGTCCCTCGAAATGCTCTCACATGGCCACGTGTATATAGCCTCTGTCAGGGAAGTCTTACTTATTGCCTTCTCGTGGTGAGGGTGTTGTTTACGAAATTGAGAGGACGAAGAGCGAATATCCCGATATTTAATCAGGTTGGTGGACATAGAGAGCCTACCTACGGGAGTTAGAAAACCCTGATTCCAAACCAATCGTATACATGGGTTCGAGGATCTTGAAGGAAAAAATGGAGTATGAACCAATTATTGATAATCGTCTACAATGGGACTGAATCATTTTACGTCGCTCCACTGTCTTGTGAATCAGATCTTTAGGTCGAAGACTCCGGGTGTGGCCCCCTATGAAAACCACCTGCCTCGGTATGGGCACCCGGGCAGTATCATAGCCCTCACACATATCGAATGAGTTTTGTGTGGTGCATATGTATTTGGTGCCTCGTTGTACCAATATCTATATGTTAAAATAAATAAATAAAATAATAGTGAGCGAACAGCTCAGCCTTCAGCTTATCCAGTGGCCAATTCAAGAGTAATCATGAAGCGTGTGGATTATAGCTGAATACATAAATTCTTATTCACCAATTTGGTTCCAGTGAAAACCTTCAAAGTCTTAAGGAACTATGAATATACCACAAAGGTAAACAAGATATGATTGAAAATGTGAGTACAGGAAAATATTCATCCATCAAATGTACGTAGTAAATGGACTCACACTATTAGGTATTACTTTATTCATTTTGTTGATGTAATTATTAACCGGTATGTGAAAACACAGTCTCCAGCAAGTCTTACTAAAGTACTTTGGATTTAAAAAAGTGTGCAGTTCATCCTGTACCTATGGACACTGATTTTCAAATGATTAATTATAGATTGGATGGCTTGAGTATCATTGCACATTATCATCCGCATCCGCGAAACGTTTTTCGCCAGGCAACAGATCCACACTATCATTACGAACTTCAATCACGGCTATTTCTGGAAGGATTGCTGATAACTAGTGGCAATACACTGTTACTAATACGAGGATTCAGTAACGTACAGTGATGATAATTCAACGGATGTCATCATGTTGAAACACCGAGTTCGGTGGCTTAGATATATGCTACGAATATCACTGCAGTGAATTCCACATTGTGTATTATTTACTGAGGCTGGGGGACTAGTTGAAAAAGAGAAGTAGCCAGTTTACCACACAGTGCTGGGTTATGAGATAAAGTTATGCAGGACTGAAATCTCTCAGTCCTTCACAACTCTCTGATTGACGACCTAGAGTAGTACAGCTCACTGTCTTGAGACGTTATCAAAAATCGCCTAGAATAGAGGCTAGTAGTAATGCTTCAATAATTTTCTTTTCCATTCTTTATATAAGTGAAAGAAACTTATTTAAATGAAGAAAACCTTTCTGGTTGTATTTTTCTTAACTGAACATGCATTCACTTATTTTCGTTTTTTATTGAGATCATGAATCGATCGATATTAGACCACATTTAAAACTTGGAAGCGCTGAACGACCGTTTCGTCTTAGCGTGGGACAACTAAGCAGTGGGCATCCAGGATTCGGTACACGAGTTTCGAACCCAGGACCTTCGATCTCGCGCGCGAACGTTTAACATCTAGACCACTGAGTTGACCGGCATCCACCAGTGTTAGTGTCTAACATCACCTCATTCCACTGTATGAGGTAGATTCCTTTTTCCACCTGATATGGATAGTTTTTGATTATGCCTATCTTCCTTGCCCTATCCTTTCTAAGTCCCAATTTCTTATCGTAAGATGCATATTCATGATGATGACCATTTTTACCATTATATATTGTCATCGTTGAAATCATGAGTCGATCTCAGTTAGAATACCATTCTAGTATGGGACTCTTCAGCAATGAGCAGTCATGATCTTTCACTTGAGATTTGTTTAAATAAATAAATAAATAAATAAAACGATGAATACATTGAACAATGTTTAATTCCTTTAACACTTTTTGTAAGGGGAACTACTAAGTAATATTTTCAAATTATACTTACTTTGTAAGCAATGATGGATAGTGGCTAGCAGTGGAATCCAGGACGCGCATTTTGTCCTATTTGGGACTCGTCATCTGCATGTACCTGCATCTCAGAGTTGATGTTCACTTTGGGACTCGAATTCAGTACCATCCGCTTTAAACGTCATCGCGTTATTCACTTAGCTACTGAGTCCTGATAGTAGGATGAAACGTGCGTCCTGGATTCCACTGCTAGCCACTATCCATCATTGCTTACAAATAGCTTTTGAATTAAGGTAATATCGAGTCATACACACAGTATGCATATATGCCAATAACAAACTGATCAATTGCAGTGTTAAACCTCAACAGGAAGATACAAACCAAACAATACCAAGGGGATTATACTTACTTTTTAAGAATTTTTAATAAAACAGAAGCACCTCTCCATCAGATAATTCGTCTGCATAAGCAGTTGGCATTATATGAATGTATGTATGTGTGTGGTTGAGTTGCTGGGTGGGTGAGTGGTTGGGTAGTTGTTTGGTTGATGAAATTGTTGTTACAACTTAATAAGCTATTAAATTCCTATCGAACATTTCTATTTGATTATGATTATTATTGATAATCATGTAACTAAGTGATCTTATAAAATTACAATTTATATATCCAACTGTTTATGAATGATTCGTTGTGAAATTGTCTATTCAGTTTTTTTTTTAGTACTAAGAGGGACATGTTGAATGTTATTGTTTTTGTTTGTTTGTTCAAAAAAAATTATAACCTTTGTCTTTATGAATGTGTGTGTGTGTTAGTGTATGTTTCTAGGTTCCTACTTATTCAAGAGTATTGTATCTTATTTGTGTATAATTATTTATGTATGTTTAATGAATTGAACTAAATTTGATTGATTCATTGTTTTTTAGGATGGATACAAAATGTGTGTTTAATGAAGAAAGGAATAGAGAAGTTTAATGATTGAAGGATATCGTTTCATTGAATTCAAAATTTATAGAGTATTAATATTGCCCTCAAATACTGTAGTACGGTCAAGGGTGGAGAAAGTCAACTCTAACCTCTTTAAATGCTCTCACATGGTCACACGTATATAGTGTAGTGGCCCATGGATCTGACTCCAAGAAGATTGTAATGATTGATTGTTATTGGAATATATATGTCATCTATCCTCGCAAATAATCATCGACTTAAATCGCATTAGTCAGTAACGGAATTAAATAAGTCAAATAACAAGAATGGAATAGGGAGAAGAGGAACGACGCAGAGTGGAGATGTCTGGTAAGCCAACTCCCATTTAACCAGCCGTTAATCAATATTTATAATTACATAAAAGTAAGTTACAGACATGTGATGAGTAATTGGATAAGAAATGTACACACACCTAAGCGCTCATATAAAAACAGTCAAGATTGATAAGCGAATAAATAACAAGGTCAGAATGTGACTCAAGTAGAATGAATAGAATGGGCTGTCCGAAACCTAGAATAAGGTATATGGGCTTAACATAATAACCGACACTACAATAGTCTCTGACAGGAAAGTCCTACTCACTGCCTTCTCGTGGCGGGGGTGTTGTTTACGAAATTGAGAGGATGAGAAGCGAATGTCCAACGCTTTAACCGACCTAGTGGATATGAAAGATTCACCTAGGGGAGTTGGAAAACCCAAATTCCAAACCAATGGTGTACATGGGTTCCAGGATCTTGAAGGAAAAATAGAGTATGAACCAATTCTTGGTGATCGGCTACAATGGGACTGCATCTTTTTACGTTGCTCCACTGCCTTGCGAATCAGAACTTTAGGTCCAAGGCTCCGAGTGTTTCCTCGTAAGAAAACCATCTACTTCGTTCTGGGCACTCGGACGGTTACCCAGCCTTCAGATGAATTGAATGATTTTTGTGGAGCATATCTATTTGGTGCCTCATTGTACCATTTAGTTTTATGCCCACCTTATTCTATAAATTATAACCTTTTGTTTAATGTATAAATTACTGTCATATTATCGCCTGTTATGAAATTAATGTAATTAAAACATGACTTTTGTATCCTATTTTTGCAACTCTAACGACTTTATTTGAACTTAAAGGTATTCTTCTCATTTCTTGTATGGGGTGGTTTGTTGGTTAGATATTTATTCACGTACATCACGAATAATAGAGAGAAACAGCTCTAGCTAAATCGCATTCTTTACGCCTGCTAGGCTATTCGGTCATAAGTCAGTCGGGAAATGGGTTGTTCTCTCTGCCCTCAATGTCGTTTAGTCAAAAATCGGACTCACATATGAGGAGTTTCAAATAACCTATCACTTCATGACCGTAAACTAGACCGAGACAACTCTCTCTCTTCCTGAATAGACTAGTGGGGCGATAGATCAAGGTCGTAAAACTGGGCTTCTAATTTTTGATATTGACGAAAACGCGTCGTTAAAGAGACAGGTTTTATTGAATTCAGCTTAAGTATCTTACGTTTGAAATAAAACACGTGTTCTTTTTGTCTCCTAAGGCAATAGGAAACCCTGTTGAATACCTCCAACCAACATTGTATCTCGACATAGTGCACGCAATGTCGAGTCAACTAGAGTGGTGGCCACATTGCAACTTGGTCGACAGAATTCGATCTGCACTCAGAAGGACCTGACATACATGACATTGATCATCATCCAATGATCAACCAATTGTAAATTGATCAACAGTAAATCCATGGGTGAAACCTATGTCTAGCTAGAAATACCGATGAAAATTTGAATTCATGAAAATGCTCCACAAATTATTCCCCCTTTCAGCTTCGTTTTCTAATAAAAATGGTCTGTTTTATTAGAGTGGGGAAGTTATGGATAGGATGACCTTACCAAGTTAGATAACCGTTGGAAACCATATAGGACTGGATAACTTTTCCTTCCTAGTTTAAGACTTCCACATACAAGACACTGACTGGGATTGAGCCCAGGAACTTTAGGTGTCATCGTAAGAGTTTAAACTGTAAACCAGTGAGGTAGTTTTTGTTGGTTTTTATGTCTATCAATCGACGGAAAATACTTTCCCCGGTGACTTCACCTCATTTTTTAAGAGTTCGAATATGGCTACTTTTGTGCGATTCAGTAGTTGAAGTAATGTAATCTAAATTACCAGTCAACTACGTAGGTTATGTAAGGTTCAAGTGAAAGTGAAACCTATAATGGTGCTTATGAATGAAAAATCTACAGTTTTACAAATCTACAATTCCTTTTTAGTGTCTGGATTTGCCTTAATCAGCATTTTAAACCTTTTCCCATGAAAGACTAACTTGTGTGTCTGGCTGAAATGTCTCTATCGGAAATATTATACAGTGCTTCTGTACTTGAGTTATAAAATACACTAGCAATGGAATAAAACATTTCGAAATACGTTTTACATGTCAAATTTACAAACAGAACTAATGGGAGGACGAGTATTTTATCAAAAACAGATGATAGAGTTCGGTGTCCAGATTGAATTATGTCATCTTAGAATATGTAGACGACATAGTTCTATTCTGTGAAGAGTCGGAAAAAAATGTAGTCCTTGCATAACCTCGAGAAGAAAAAACACAAGGATGTTTAGATATTCCCCCTAAATGTAAAATATTACTTCACGGTTGGATTAATAATAGAGAGTAAAGTAAGCGGATCGATCTTGGATGTCTGGACAGCCCTGATGAATTGGTGTCTAACGAGATCTTGGCTTATACCATGATTAGTGTAGTTAAGGTGTTAAACTAACTCTCAAAGCACGAATATATTCTTTAAGAATTCAATCTGCTTTAAATGGTATCTCTAAAACTCTGTCCCTAAAAATAGATGATATTAGTAGGTTGTTAGTAGCTAATCATAGACGTCTTGCATATTGTTTGTGATATCAGATCAAGAGTATTAACTAAATATGACAAAGAGATTGATGAGATAGTGAATTTTTATCAACCTAGTTAATTAAAACATACTAAACTTGCCATCATCTATCTCCTATCTCAATACACATTCATATCTGGCATGGGTTCACAGAAATGATACCGATTCCTCAAGTCATTTATATTGGGACCATTGAGTGAATAAATGTGAGGTGATACGAAAAGTAATAACTAAATATGACAAATAAATTGATGAGGTGGTTAATTTTTGTCAACCAAGTTCATTGGGACATCCTTAACGTGTCATCATCTACCTTCTACCTCAATCTATAATGATATTTGGTGTGGATTGAAAGAAGTAACACCAATTCCTCAAATCATTTTGTGAGAATAGTCCATGAGTTAACTCAAGGAGGCGTTAAGAAACCCATAAAGAGCTGAAGATATTTACTCCGATCATCTTTCAGAAGAATGTTCCAGAATCCCGGTTGAATGAATGTGAGATAAGACAAAGAGTAACATCGATTCCTCAAAATCATTTACTATTCGTCTATACCATATAGTTAAATAAGGATTACATAAAAGAATCAATACTATTACAACTTATACTATTCTTGTATTTCCTTATGCGGTTACAATCTACTCACTTAAACCGATGTACATTTACTTTATATTGAATAATTGAACAATCAAATTCATTTAAACAAACAAACAAAAAGAAAGTGACCCAAAATCAATGACTTACTTTTTTAAAATAATTAAAAATACTAATGTACCTTGTCCATTAGATATATCAACCAGATAAGATGATAACATATTATTGATTATTGATTATAATAATGACGTAATAATAATTACTATTATTGTTACTAATCCATGTCTCATAGATACTTTCTAAGTGCCATTTATATTTTTGCTTAGTTACTAATAGATTATTATTACTGTTGAATTCAAATAATGAATAACTATTTCTATTCAATGTTTCAATTGTTTTTGTTTCTGTGGTTATTATTCAATAATCAATAATTCAAATTATAAAAGACAGAGAAATTATTAATAAAATTTCCAGATTGTTTTAAAACGAATGACAAAATATAGATCATCTTTTATTGTTGCTGGGGTTGTGGTTGTTTGTGTGTGTGTGTGATGTCATCAACAAGTTACCTAAATTCTTTTTGTTTTATTTGTTTGTTGCTAGGTAAGTGTACTTTATCATTCATCTTCAATTTTATACTTTTTTAAAATTGATTTACGAATCATATTAGTTCATTATTATGTAATCGATCAATATAACCTAAGGATAGTGACCTTAATAATGTTCGATAATCAATAAATTCAATATTTAATAGATGCTGTTTTTTTAAAAAAAATTTGAATTTAATTGGTTCGTACACATTATACACTGATTAGCTGTTGAATAAATAAAGGTTGATCAAGTTATGTTGTTATGCATAGTAACTAATTGGAAAATCATTGTCAGAGTTCTAGTGAGAAGCCATGATCAGAGGAGCTAATCCGTGTCGGGTAGAGACAGTATAATGGAAGATGGTCACATAATTTCGTGGATTGGTTGAGGTCAGATATTAACACCATTGGATGTCGGACATTTCAGTGGTCTAGTGGGTTGAGCATTCACGCGTGAGACTGAAGGTCCTGGATTCGGGTCCCACTAGCAGGATCTTGGATAAGCACTGCTTAGGAGTCCCACAATAAGAAGAAACGGCCGTCCAGTGTTTCTAGGTTTCTAATGGTGGTCGGTTCCTGATCACGATCAATAGTTCATATCGATTTATTTTTTATAAATTTGGATTATCATTATTTTATGTTTCTAATGGACATTTATGAAGAACTTTTAACTAAGATAACATAGATGGCCAGTGATTATATTGTTTTAAAATGATTTATAACAAAAATACCCACTTTGTATTTAACTAGTGACTATTCAACTAAATAAAATGTACTTTCAATATGTAAAATTAAACAGAAGATTTAGTGGGTATTTTGAAGTGTGCTTACTGCTGAATGCATCTAAAACTTCTTGAAGTTTCGTTGTAAGATCTATTTAATCAATAACATCTCAAGTGAGAAAGTTGTTCCTCAATATTGTATTTCATTCCCCAAGCAAGTTTAGTTTTTTAATTTATACTACTTATAAGTAGCACAAAATATTTATATGAAATAAAATCAACTACGTGAGTGTGGATTGTTGATCGAGTCATGAGGAACATTCTAGTCTTTCATCTAAAATAAAAATTATATATACAATTCAAACTCAGTAATCAAGTTTTAGGGGATTTGTTAATGTTGAACTATTCATTCCGTGATGACGGTAACAGATATTTGTTAATAAGGCAAACAGATAGTTAAGAAGTTACGTTTTAATTGTCTTCGTAATTTTTATCAACACAATTGGAAAGCAGAAATAACAAATGCCATGAATAATACATATTACCATAAAGTGTGAACTGAAATAATTTTGTAAAAATGGTGAAGTGACAAGGATATTGATCAATTTCATTTGATCCATTATGATGATCAAGTTATATTCTTAAGATTTCTTCATAGTAATGCTGTCAACCTTAGTATTATAAAGTGACAAACAGTTTACTTATCTCTTCATTTTGAACGGATCGATTAATGTCAATTTTTCTCGTACTAAACATCATTCATTTTTAAATTTGTATAAAACTATATTTTTGATTAACTCCGCCTGGAGTCCCTCTGGGGCCACTGCCAGTCCCATGCCCGGATAAAGGAGGAGAGTTAGGCTATCTAGAAAAATTAATTGAAAACATTTAAACTCAACTTTTGGAGTCAGAAAGTCTTTATTTGGAAGAGTTATGACACCTTATAGTGATGCCGAGTTCCTTCGGTAGTCACAAAGCTGATGCCTCTTTTGACAACCAGAACAACCATTATTTAGGTACATGAAATCCGCGTACGATGTGAGAGACCGGAAGAATCACTTAAATTACTGTAAAAATATTTTTGATTATTATACAAATAGTTACTGGATATTTAGTATACAGGGTAGTTTTTGAATGACTCAATCATTTAATGAATTCTAATTCTATTATCAGAAGGGGTTTGTGGAGGTTTTAGTAATTTCACAGATTGAAATCATGAGTCAATTGAAGCTAGACCACCATGGAAAACCTGGAAGCACTGGATGGCCGTTTCGTCCTGTTGTGGGACTCCTCAGCAGTGCGCATCCACAATCGTGCACCCCATGAGAACCAAACGCAGAGCACTATTATCTTTCAGACCAGTAGGCCGGCATCAAACGATCTGATGACGAGTCCAGTACTAGGATAAGACGGCCGTCCAGTGCTTCCAGGTTTTCCATGGTGGTCTAGCTTCAATTAACTCGTGATTTCAATCCGTGAAATTCCTAATTCTATTAATTGAGAGAAATGAAAACTTTATAAAAAATAAGTTTCAAATTAATTAGCCTACTTTTCATCAATATATTTCACTATATTAACGTTAAAAAATGCTTGTCAACAGTTGCCATGGTAACCTATTTAAAAAGCGGCGAAATTGTTTATTTAAATTGTGAAAATGCATCAAAACAGTTTACCAAAATAGAATAACAATACTATTGAATATTAGTTAGTAGTAAAGTTAAAAAAAGATTCAATTTTCTTCTATTCGTTGTCATTTTTTGGACAGATATTCTACTTCTTATCGATGTCACACACTACTTATATCTGTCAATATAAGTAGCATACACCACATGTGAAATAAATCAAATCTTGTACAGAATGCATAGAATACTCCTTAGATATCCTTATGAAAATTATTATAATCTTAAAGGATGATAATTAGATAATGAAGACAATGTGTAAAGTAATTACTCAGAGAGAATTCTATCTAAGCTATTACAGCTTTTGTAAGTTGTATTCATTATATATTATTGTCATATCATAAGGAACCTTTGAAAATAAATGATCAGTTTCACCCTAGTATGGAGCCCTCATAATTACAATGTCCTTGACCTTACTAGGAATTGAACTCAGGATCTATAAGACTCATAGTAAAAGCCTAAACATTAAAACCATTAGGTTGATGTATACTAGTACAATTCCATATTTAGTCAGTTGGTTTTCTAGATTGAAGACCATCCAATATTATCACTGACGGGTTTTTTTTTTTAACTCTGAACAAATTTTGAACTATACTAGTCACAATTATTCATCACTAAAACATTAGAAATCTCTTGAAGTAGGTCACTAATGAGCTAACTATAACAGTTTAGTTGAAGGGTTTTCATTGAGATTGATTTGAATTGTTGTTGTTGTTGTATCCATATTATTTAAGGTATCACTATAAACCAAGTAGCACTAGACAGCTATTATACTATAGTAATAGACTCTTCTTCAAAGAGGATATTTAGCTATCGCTCTTTTATGTGACTTAATATGATGACTATATCTAATTAGTTGATGTATAAGCTATATGGCTATATAGAGCTGAAGGTCTCATATGAGGCTGGCGGTCCGCCATTGTTATTGTGAACGGTTCGGCATTGCTTTGGTAAGTTTTGCTGACTGTTCATGCAAAAAATTGGTTTGCTGGTTAACCGATTTCATTCATACTGATTGTTGCTTTTCTGTGTTCCCGAGGGCTATTGTCATTGGGACATTGTAAGGCATGTCGCCATTACTAACATTAACGAGTTTGACTGTCGTGTAAGCGGAATAGGTCAACTTTGGCCTGTTCGTGCTGTGCATAATTGATTCACGTGATGATTGATCGGAATAACTATACATGTGATATGAGTGTGTATATGAATGGTGCGAATGGTCTACCAGGATGCTTGCTACCTGTGTGGTTGCGCCACAGGATTGAGCTGTACTATTCAGATTTTAGCGTTAAAGTCTGTACAGTGTCTGGTTCCCCTGCTAAACGGGGTTTAGCTGTACTGTTTGGATTTTAACGTGAAAGTCCGGATGGTGTCTGATTCTCCTGAAAAGCAATGTAAAATTGCCCTGGCCCACAATGGTATATTATAATAACTATAATAGACTCTTCTTCAAAGAGGATCTTTAGCTATCGCTTTTTCATGTGACTTAATATGATGAATATTTCTAATTAGTTGATGTATTTAACCATAAAAATCTTCGGAAATGATCAAATACATAGATGAAACACTGTTATCAGTCGCCTGCCGGAGCTTCGAGTTTGTCATCATTTCAAATTTGTATTTTTACTGCCTTAAATTTGTACACTTTAGATTTTGTTTTCAATCACTATTTGTTTGAGTGAATGTATGCCTTTTGCATAAGCTATTACAACTTATCAGCAATCTAATTACTGAATAATTCAAGATGTTCCACAACGTTGGTTTATATATTTTTCTCTTCCTTCAAGACTTGAACAAATGTAAGGCAATTGTAAAAGAATTTATGTAATAATACATTCCGAGATATCATACTAAAACCCTAGGAAAGCATTAAAAAGCTCTTTCGCCTTAGTCTAGGGTTCCACAGGAGCGTTAATCCACTATCTTACATTCGTAAATCGAGCATAAGACTTACATTTTTTGTCCACGAACAGTTAATCACTGAGGTTGAATTCAATCGCTTACAATCGTGGAGTGATTAAAATGAGATATACACACAATTGGATTACGACTCAAAAGTCTTAAGATTAACCGTTCGTATGAAAGTTAGATCCAGTGTGATGAATTGTGCATGTGAACTGATGAGAGGTTTGACACTAAGATGAAACAGCTGTTTAATGCTTTCAGATTTTTTAATGGATGATGAAAGTTGACTGGTTCGAGATTTTGACAAAATTTACGGCTAAATATAAATGACAATCCATTAAATATCATTCATTTGAATATTGTGCTTCTAGATTTCTGCAAATAGAACATATTTCATATTCAGATTAATAATATTTGATTTCTGAAATGATGAATGTGGGAGTGTGGTATGTGCTACTGATGTCGACTTATATAAGTAGTATATATCACCAATTGAAAGTAGAATGCCTAGTATCAGAAGGTTAAGTAGATCGAGCAGAAGAGAACGAGAACAGTGAATGATTAGCGTGGAAACTAAGGAACACCAAAATCTGAGACGATTGATTGATATTTTGCAAATGACGTATCTACTGTATGGCTCTTAGATTTTACTAAGAGATTCTGTTTTCTTATGTATGCCTGTGTTCAAGTTCACAACAGCAACAGTAATAATAGTAATCTGAAATGCCGTACATTGAGTTTAATTATCTTTTCTTTCATGTGTTCACTATTCGCTTTCTTGTAAACTAATAAAAGTCTAGAGGTTGATCAGTAAGTTAACGTCATCCGTGTTTAGTATAGTTATCTAGTAGTGTTGTGTTCAAGAACTCAGGTGGGGACAAATAAATGTTGAGGTTCGACATTAACACCACTGGATGCCGACCGGCTCAGTGGTCTAGTTGGTTAAGCGCCTGACGCGAGAGTGGTAGGTCTTTGGTCCGAATCTCGCGGGTGCGCACTGTTGAGGAGTCCCATACTAGGACGTAACGGCCGTTCAGTGTTTCCAGGTTTCCCATGATGGTCTAGCTTCGATTGACTCATGGTTTCAATCAAAAACAAATAAATGTGTTTTAATATCAATTTACAAACTATCTTGGTAAAATATAAGAACCTTACAATGAATACTTCATTTACAAATTTCTGTCATTTGTTCTTCACATTCTCTATGATCTCTCAAGTTCACAAATGCTTTCTTATTCCGTTCTATTTTATTCAACTTGATCTTCACAGCGTTTTGCCATCAAATTTTCCACTTCTGATTAATATTCCATGCTACTTTTTTCTGTCGACATAAGTAGCACACACCACACACACCACATTTAGATATTATTCATTACAATTTTATGAACATTGTGTATTAGTATGATTCATGTATTTAAGTTTAAAAACAATTGTAGTGGATGAGAATACAAGCGGGGACAACCAATTGTATTTGAATACACAATTACAGAATCTCTTGGTGAAATCTGAGATCAATACAGAATATACTTTATTTACAAAATGTTGATCAATTGTCTCAGACTTTGTTTTTGATTGAGATCATGAACCGATTGATGTTAGACCACCTTTGTAAACCTGGAAGCATTGGATGGCCGTTTCGTCCTATTGTGGGACTTCTCAACAGTGCGCATCCATGACCCCAGTCGCGGATTCGAAACGAGGGCCTTCGGTCTCGCACGTGAACGCTTGACCTACTGGACTGCTGAGCCGGTATCCAACGGTGATAGTGTTGTTGCTTCGTTTCCATACTAATCGTTCTTTTTTCTTCGATTCTCTTTACCTTCTGTCTCCTGGCATTCCACCTTCGATCGATGATACATACTACTGTCGATACATCCTGTCTGTTGACATCAGCAGCACGTAGCACACTACTAGTATTATTAATACTGCTAAAACTATTGCAGTGAACGAGATTACATGAGAAGTAAATCAAATGTATTTGAATACATAATTACAGAATCGTTCAGTGAAATCTAATAACCATACAGTAAATACTTCATTTGAAAACTATCCATCAATTATCTCCGACTTTATTGTTCCTTCATTTTCATATTAATCACTCTTTTTGTCTTCGATTTTCTCAACGTTCTACCATCAGGCATTTCACTATTGATTGATGATATATATTTATACTACTTATATTTGTCGATATCAGTAATACACACCACACCTTTTTTAACATTATTACTTATTTATTTACATTATCAATAAGAATAATCTATTTATACATAATGAATATTCAATGTATGTCTTATAATTCGTTTTCTTACTCAATTCAATTAGATTACTGAATGTAACCGATTACATAATCATTATATAACTTTAAGTAAACTATCTTTGAGATAATAAGTTCTTGAGCATTCATGAAAACGTATATAATAGTATCATGATGTATGTTACTAATGTTGACAGATATCAGTAGTATATAACACTCATTGAAAAAGGAATGCATACATGCAGAAGATTGAAAAGTATCAATTGAAGTAAAGAGAAAAGAAGTCAGAAAATCATTTTGATAACAAGAGAATTGAAAGAATCATGAAGTATATAAACGACAATTAAGGTAAGATATGCCCCGAGTGCCCTGGTACGGCCGAGAGTCGGAAGAGTCCGCTCTCTCTCTCTCTCCAAATTCTCTCACATGACCATGTGTATATAGTCACTGTTAGGGAAGTCCTACTGAATGCCTTCTCATGGCAGGAGTGTTGTTTAAAAAGTTAAGAGGATGGAAACTGAAAGTCTGCTACTTTAATCAGGTCAGTGAACAAATAAATCCAACCTACAGGAGTTGGAAAACTTTCATTCTAAACCAATCGTGCATATGGGCTTCAGGATTTTAAAAGAACGAATGGTGTATGAACCGATTATTAGTTATCGGCTACCATGGAACTGCATTACCTGATGTTGCTCTATTGTTTTATGGATCTTTCGGTTGAAGGCTCAAAGTATGACTTCCTAAGAAAAAGTGATATAATCCATTGTATCGTACCTTTTATATTATTCTATCAAAATGCATATCGTTTAGCTTTTAATTAAATGAACATTCAAATAGATTGAATCATGTTATCAGTTTTTTTAATGAATAAATAGAAATCAATTAGAATTAATTAACTAAATGAAATTCAATCGGGTGTATTGTGAGTTAGTAACTTACTGAACAATTTCATGGATTACTTGAAGTTAAACATTAAAACATATTGGATAGCAACCAGCTTAGTAGTCTATAGGATTTAGAGTTTACACACACACACACACACACAAAACTGATAGGTCTTATGTTCGAATCTTACAAGACAGAATTGTGGATATACACTATTGAGAACTTCTATGCTACAACAAAATGATCATCATTTAATACTTCTAGATATTCCATAATGATCTAACTTCAATGAACGATCTCATTCATATTAGATCCTTATTCATGATAATGATAATGAATTGGATAATTAATCGGTAATCAATAACATCAAGTGTTCTACCTTTTATCTTTTCTAATTAATTTAAAATAAATAATTAACCTTATTTAATTAGATATTGATTTTTTATTTGGTTAATTGAATTAATTAAATTAATTTATAGTATCGTTTTTACAATTGTTCAACTCTTATATAAGTTATTCTACCTTCTGGACAAGCTAATTTATTCATTATTATTGATTGAGATCATAAAACGATTGATGTTAGACTATCATTGAAAACTTGAAAACACTAGATGACTGTTTCGTCCTATTATGGGATTCATCAGTAGTGTGCATCCATGATCCGGCTAGTAGGTTCGGACCCAAAGAGTTCAGTCTCATGCGTGAACACTTAACCTACTGGACCATTGAATCGACATCCAATGGTGTTAATATTTTTCTTCTTTTTTTCAGTTACTTATTTGATGTCAATTAGATTAGACAATAATGATAGGGATAAGTTTACCATAGTAACCAACACTACAAAAAAATGTTTTTTTTTATTATTTTTTCTTTTATCTAAACAACAGAATAAAATAGATAATAAGAATTTCTTAATATTTTAGTGTATTATTCTTTCTCCATTGATTTTGTTACCATCCTTAACAAAAAAAAGGTAGGTATCAGTTTTATTGATATTCACATCTATGTATTTCTCAATGTGTATAAAGTTTGATATATTTGATAGAGATCATTTTATGATGGTTATGTTGTTTATAAAACAGAACAACAACAACAACAACAATGAAAACTCTATAATCAAATTAACAATGTGAGACTCCTCAGCTGTGTGCATTCCTGATCTGACCTCATAAAGTTCGAAGTCAGCACCTGTCAATGTCAGGCGTGAACGCTTAATGTCTAAACCGCTTAATTGATCAGCGTCCAGTGGTGTTCATGTGTCACTTCAACTAATCTATGAAATTCAGCCCGAGAAAATAAAATAATTAAACATAAATAAGAAGACATCTGTTTTATTCGCTAATCAAACTAAGGTATTTTTGCCTTTTTTCTCTTTTCTTTTTTTGTTGTGGTTGTTGTAGTTACAACTTTATTGTAAATCGATGACTATGATTGGATTGTAATCAAGGTAAATGGTTGCGTTGAATTGTGGTACTCGTCTGCAGTGCGCATACACGATAACGATTTGTGAGATTCGAATCTAGGACCTATCAGTCTCATGTGTGAGTGCTTAATCTCTTGACCATTGAGTTGATCGGCATCCAACGGTGTTCATGTATCACTTCATTTAATCTATGAAATTCAGCCCGAGAAAATAAAATAATTAAACATAAATAAGAAGACATCTGTTTTATTCGCTAATCAGACTAAATTTTTTTCCTTTTTTCCCTTTTCTTTTTGTTTTGGTTGTTGTGGTTACAACTTTAATGTAAATCAATGAATATGATCGAATTGTAATCAAGGTAATTTGTTGTATTGTAGTGATTTAAATAAACTATATTAACAGATCACTTATACATGGATGATCAATATTGAATGATCACTAGTTTAGATGTGAACAGTTCACGAATCAATATGTGCATAGTGTTCATTCTTTTCAATGAATATTGCCAGTAACTATGATGTTCGCCGTTTGTACATTTTTGTACCTTGTACAGTTAAAGGTTATAATCTTTTTATAAATGTACCTGAATAGGTTATGCAATTACTCTCTCTCTGTGGTGCGTGCTACTTATATTGACGCGATCAGCAGCAGATGGGGAAGATCAAGAAAGGAAGAACGGGAATAAAGAGCAATTAATATGGAAATGAAAGAACAAGGAAGTTCGAGACAATTATTGATTCTTCTATTTTACCAAGTAACTCTGTAATTTTGTGCTAAATATGATTCGATTGTCCTCACTGGTGTTCTGTTCACTACATCTCCATTATTGTTTAGGATTGCAATTGATCAGTCTCTGATTGACATATGTGTATCTAATGCGGATTGCTTCGATATTGCCTTAATTCATAAGCATTCCATTGCTAGTCACTATCCATCTTTGCTTATAATGTCTTCTAATGGTCTATGAAAAGTCATGTAACGTAGTGTATACAAATTGATTCAATCAAAAGATGGAATAATTTATAGTTTGTATTTTACAACGTTAGTCAACTTTAGGCTTTAATGTAATTCAGATATAGTATTATCAATAAAAATACTGTCTCATCTGTAAATGAATTAATTCTAATGGTTATAGTTAACCAATCGGTCATTTATTAGATGGTTTATTGAAAGTAAGTTAAAAAAAAGTAATTTCACGATCCTGCTCGCTGGATTCAAGGACCGTAGGATCGTAGATGCGCATTGTTGAGGAATCCCGCAATAAGACGAAACGTTCGACCATGTTTTCAATGGTGGTCTAACATGAATCGGTTGATAATCTCAATCAAAAACTTAATCATCTTCACAACCCTATACTGATAATAATCTCAATCAAAAGTTGAAGTCTAATAGCAATAGAATAATCATTACACTATTTAAATAAGGTTTTAGTAGTGAATTACAACTGTTGAAGCTTTTAAAAAAGTGGGACGAAACAATTTTTTCTAATTATATTTGGTTCTTAAATCGGTATGATTATAATCTTGTTTTTCAATAGATGAATTCATAACACTCTTCATGAAGATAATATACACCGAACAATCTGAACTTCTGTCACTCATCGTTGTATCTAAAAACTAGATCACAGATATGACTGAGTTATGATATACCACTTGTGAAACTAAGATCTTTAGCCTTAGACGATCACTATGTGAATTAAATAGTTAGTCTATTATAATAATCTACTTCAATTATATGTGTAAATCTACTTATTAGTAAGCTCTGGGAGACTAAAATAATTTCTTAATTACTCTAAATATGATCAAATTGTAGTAGAAGGTGTTTATGTTTCCTTCAATTTCAGAGGAATTTTCGCCTTCAATAATAAGATAATGAAAGTATTACATAATTGTTTCATTGTATTTTGAGCTATTCTTAAAGAAGGTTTAACGGCAAAACTATAATTTATGGACGAACCAATCAAATTTAAGATAACGGGTTTTAGATTTCGGCGCGAAATTCATTCACTCATTTGGTCAAATAGCGTTTTGGCATTATAGCTAATGTCAGTTCGTGATGAACACCCTAAATCTAATTCTTAAACTTAATCATCAACTGTAAATCATAATTCTAATTCCTTATACTGGTTTATAACTCTCATTTGGTTCTAGTTGTTAGGTGCAAACTCTCAAGGTCACTGTTGCGTCGCTTAAAGGTCGTTCATAAATTATAGTCTAAACGGTTTAGTAAATTTCTTAAACATTTTGCACATGGAATTAAAATTCAGTAATCTGTTATTCTTAGATTGCAGTAGTCAAATAGCTGACAGTAAATGTCAGTAAAAAAAAACTATTTACTTTATGATATAGAATAAATTGAAAGTAGCTAGCAGTGAAAACCAGAATGTACATCATGTCCTACTTGAAGCTCATCAACTGGATTTACCTGAGTCCTAGATTTAATGTTTACTTCGGAACTTCAAAGCAGAACTGTTTGCTTCAAAAAGCAAACTCGTTATCCACTTAGATATTGACTGAGGATAAACACTTACTTGTGAGATGAGTATGAGTATCAAGGCAATTTGTATAGAATACACATATACCAACTTAGATTAATTAAATTTCAGCTAAAAAATATCAACAATGGTGTAATCCGAATCATTTCAAATTGAATGATTGACTATTATGTAACAATTAATATTAGATACCTAGAGTAGAGAGATAATATAATCGTTAGATTTTTATTGTATTCACAAACTGTACAAATCTACAGTCCTCCACTCTACCAACTGAGCTATAACCCCTAAATGCCCTGGTATATCCGAGAGTAGGGAGAGTCACTTCTCCTACTTGAAATGATTTCATATGGCCACGTGCATATAACCATTGTCAGGGAAGTCCTACTCATTGCCTTCTCTCAACGGGGGCGTGTGTTACGAAGGCGAGAGGATGAAAAGTAAATGTTCGGTGCTTTGACCGGGTTGGTGGACACGAAAGTTCTACCTAGGGGAGTTGGAAGACCCTCATTCCAAATCCATGGTGCTCATGGGCTTCACGATCCTTAGAGAACAAATGGCGTATGAACCAATTATTGGTCACCGGCTACCATGTAACTGCATCCCCTTACGTCTCTCCATTTCCTTATGGACCAGACCTTCGGGTCAAAAGCTCCGGGTGTGGCCCCCTAAGAAAACCACCTGCTTCGGTTTGAGCACTCGAACAGTATCTCACCTCTAACACAAATCGAACGATTTATATGACGCATATCTAATTGGTGTCTCTTTGTACCAAGATTTATGTGTTTTAATAAATAAGAGTATTCATAAACAATCGATTGAATACACACACACACTGATAGAGTAAATATAAATACAAAAAAGGGTTTGAATTTTCGTATGGCTAAGTATACGCCGTTTTAAACTTTTATACAACATCACAAAAGCTGAGTTAAGATCAATCTTATGGCCTGTTTCACTTATATGTTTAGCAATAGAGGATGATGGATGTTTATCCTCTGCTCTTATTGGGTCACCTGATTGTATTTGTTTCTGCAACCATTTAGGTACATATTCACACAACTCCAATTTTGAGATCACGGTTGCTCCTCCCTATGTATATGTGACCACACACATTAAAATTGATAAACACAGTGGGATGTGACATAATCGTTTTCATACCTTTTAGGTTTTGGATGAAGCATTCACCTTGTTCTTTCTTTGATAATAACATTTGGTGTGCATTACGTTTTATTGATAACTGATTGATTTAAGTCTTTGTTTCAATAAAAGGCTATTTGAATCACCTCTGAATGGTAAAGTGATGTAGACAGGCTTTTTTCTACCAAGACTACAGTAGGTTTCATTATACCATGGACTTTCTTATTGGGTCACTTGATAGTATTTATGTGATCAGATTGTTCGAAATGTATCATTACATAGTTCTGATCATATTCGTCTTCTTTTTACATTATCGAAATTTATCAAAGGAACTAATGGCTTTGAAAATACAAAAATAAGTTGAAATCATGAGTCCATTGAAGCTAGACCACCACGGGAAACCTGGAAGCACTGGACGACCGATTTGTCCTAGTATAGGACTCCTCAGCAGTGTGCATCCACGGCCTCGCCCCCCTGCAAGATTCGAATCCAGGACCTACTGCTTTTCGCGCGTGTGCACTTAACCTGTCGACCACTGCGCTGGCTGGCATTCAACGATGTTAATATCTAACTTCAACTAATCCACGAAGTTGCGCCAACTGACTCATGATTTCAACCAGTGAAGTTTCTAAGATCACCACAAAACTCCTTCTGACAAAAATAAGTCTCATTTTTTCTTAATGATCTGGTGTAACTAGGATAATGAATGAATTCTGTTAACTAATGAGAAAGTGTATGAACGCTTAACCTATAGATAAATGAGCCTGCATCCAATATTGTTAATATCTAATATCAAACAATTCATGATCTTGTTCAACCATTCATCCATTGTCTAAGGTAGATAAGTATCTCTACTCAACACGGGTTGGATTCCATTGGTCAGAGCTTCTCACGAGAAGTGCCGGAAGCCAGTCACTAGTAACTAGATGATCATAATTATTAGAAACGGAGTTTATAATTAGATTATAGTTATATATTAAAACTGTTGGATACCAGTCAGCTCAATGGTTTAGATTTTAAGCATGTGTTTAAGTTCTTTTAATGAGAGATCGTGGATGCTCACTGCTGAAAACTTCCATAGTAAAACAAAACAGCCGTTTAGTGCTGTCAGATTTTCATTCATAAATTCAACTATTAAACTCACTATCAAGATAGATATATCTGACACAATATGAATAAGTCATCAGTTAATTGAATTAATGATGATCTAGAAGTCTTGACATTATTCACTCAGTATCATATTCAATAATATTGATCATATGGCATCTTCTACAAATCTCTGTCACTCACTCACTCACTCACTCACTCACTCACTCACTCACTCACTCACTCACTCACTCACTCACTCACTCACTCACTCACTCACTCACTCACTCACTCACTCACTCACTCACTCACTCACTCACTCACTCACTCACTCACTCACTCACTCACTCACTCACTCACTCACTCACTCACACTGATTGTAACTTGATACTTATTACAGAAATCCAAATTAATCAATATAAGTAAAATATTTAATCATATGATTAGCATTGCATTTATTTAATCACTATCAATTATTGATTTTAGTTTCGATATGGTAACAAGGTATTCAATAATGAAGTAGTGATTCATTTAGTTACTGGATTTATTTACTTCTTATTGATTAGAACTATTTATATCACTATGTAGGTCTTATGAGATAGCTAGAAATTTATACAACATTATCATTTGTCTATGAATTGATGAAGTTAAGTAACTAGAGATGATCTCAAATGAAGTATAAGATCTAATTATCGATTCTTATAATCATTCCATTGAAGAAGGTTCTTCAAAGTTTATCCATAACGAATGTTGTTTCTAGGTAACTTGTAATAGCAAAAAAAAAGAGTAAACATTTCTTCTTCCACATAATTAACTAACTAGAAATTGAAAAAAACAACAACAACTGAAACTGGGATCATTAAAGGAACATGAATTGCTGGAATTAATCTAAAGTAAATATAACTGTTGAGACCATTATCACAGTGTGGTGTATATTTTACGCATGTCAACAAATATAAGTAGTATGTAACACTAATCGAAAGTGGAAATCTTAACAGTAGAAGGTTAAGAAGATCAAGTTGAAAAGTAAAACAGAAATGAAAATAGATAAAAATGATAACTTGAAAGAATCATACAGAATGTAATGAACAAATGATGGAAATTTATAAATGAACTATTCAATGTATAGTTCTTATATTTTACTAAGTGATTCTATACTTTTCTACTAAAATACATTTAACAATTGGATTCATGAGTAAATTGAAGTTAGACCATCGTGGAAAACCTGGAAGGACTGAACGACCGTTTCGTCCTATTTTCGGACTCCTCAGTAGTGTGCATCCACGATCCCGCCTTGCGGGATTAGAACCCAGGAACGATCAGTCTCATGCGTGAACGCTCAACCTCTACAGCACTGAGCCAGTATCCAACCTTGTTAATGTCTAACTTCAACTAATCTACAAAGTGGAGAAACATATCCACCATTGTCATCAGTGAGTTACTATTTCACAACAGACCCGATTGAACTCCACTGATCA
Organism: Schistosoma mattheei; assembly: GCA_944470405.2. Lineage (NCBI taxonomy): Eukaryota > Metazoa > Platyhelminthes > Trematoda > Strigeidida > Schistosomatidae > Schistosoma > Schistosoma mattheei. The sequence goes on from OX103946.1 coordinate 2,929,232, forward strand.
CTGCTTCTCAGTAGAACTCCGGGAAATACCTCTTGAAACCAGTCACTAGTGGGTGTACAATGATTATTATCAGAAGGGGTATTGTGGAGAATTTATGAGTCAATTGAAGGTAAACCAACATGAAAAACCTGGAAGCACTAGATAGTCATTTCACCCTATTATAAGACTCCTCAATAGTTCACATCCACCATATCGCCTTGTGAAACTTGAACTCAGAATTTTACTTTCAACCATAACAACAACAACAGCAACAAAAAACACAACGAAATCATAATATGAAATTATCTATCCATTTGAATAATCTTACCTTCTAAGTATTTTGACAAAGATAAATATCCCTTGACCATCAGATATATCATCAACATATGAAATAGACATAATAATTTATTGTAAATGAATAAGAAACTGTAAACAATTTGACTTTTTGTATCACTTTGACGTATTATAAATCGGTATCTGTATATCCTTCTCTTTCTCTTTATATATAAATGTATAAAGCTACACGTTTGTTTGATAGATGAAAATCTTAAAGCCAAATTATAATTTGAGTTCAATATTATCAAGAGTTTATCCAATTATAAATGTATGAATTCTTATTTACAGTAAAAGAATTTCTATTTTATTCATTTTTATTTTGTTTTGTTCTTGTTTTCTTTTTTTTTCTTACTTTTTCTTTTTGTCATTTATTATTCATTTAATTAAGTAGTATAATTATTGCATTTTTGAAAAAAATGCGTAGGTGTACAAATACATTTGTGCGTGTATGTATGTGTGTGTGTGTTTGCCTGCGTGTGCGTATACGTGCGTACGTATCTATGAAAGTGTGCATGTGTATTCTCATCTGTGTGTTATTATTGTTGCTGGATTCAATTAACGGAACAGTTAATTGTCATTATGATTTTGGCATTTTCACTATCATATTACATTAATCTTAATGGAATGATTAAGGTCATATGATTTGAATTATGATTGGTCAATTGAATTAATGAGGTATTTTTATTTATTATAATTGGATAAAAAATATGGCACAGAGATTAAATAGTGCAAGCGAGCGAGCGAGCGAGAGAAATATTTTCTTTTACGAATCAATAATGTAGTTTTAATGATGGTACTACTCAGTGAATGTTTCTCTCTCTCTCTCTCTCTCTCGCTCTATGTGTGTGTATGTGTTTGTGTACGGAATATACAGGAAACTGTGTGAAAATCAATTTATGAATCAAAATATAAATATCTCTGAAAGAAAAAAAATTATTTCATTTTGATTGACATCATGAATCGACTGATGTTAGACCACCTTTGGAAACCTGGAAGTACTGGACGGCCTTTTAGTCCTATTGTGGGACTCCTCAGTAGTGCGCATCCATGATCCCACTCGCGGGATTCGAACACAGAGCCTTCGGTCTCGCGCGCAAGTGCTTAACCTACTGGACCACTGAGCCGGCATCCATTTAGTCAATCATTTAGTCAATCTACAGCGTTGATGTGTACTTCAGGACTCAGTAGTTAAATGGATAACGTTGTGGAGCTTGAAGCATACATTGCTGGGTTCGAGTCCCAGAGTGAACATTAACTCTGACATGCAGGTACATCTAGCTGACGAGTCCGGAATAGGACGAAACATCCGTCAACCTGGATTCCACTTTTGACCACTATCGATCTTTGCTTATAAAACTTGTAACCGAAGGCAATATCGAGACAATCTGCATAGGATACACATATGCCAATAAGAGACTGATCAATTTCAGTCGTAAACAACAATGGACAGATACAAGTAAAACAACACCAAGTGAATTCAAACAGTCTACTGATTGATAAACTTTTCTTTATATTCATTAATTAACAGAACATTTTTGATCAACGTAGAATTGGCAAGACTATACTTAATGGATGACCTTTGAACATTACTGAAGTAACCTTGAGAAAGTCAGTTCACATTCTAAGGTGAAATGAAGGTTATAAAACAGGATAAAGAGTAAGGATTATGATTTACATTTGATGGTTAAGGTTAGAAATTAGATTTAGTGTTGACATTACGAACTGACATCAGGTAAAATGCCAAAACTCTAATTAATCTAATGAGTGAATGAATTTCGTGTCGAAATCAAAGATCTGTTGTCCTAAATCTGACTGGTTCTTATAGTATCACCGTAGAATCAATCTGGGAAGAGACACATTTCGATCATCTTTTTGTTAATATATTTCTAAAACATATGATTCACATAGTATTTAACAAAGTTATTCTTGGCAGACCTCGTTGAAACTGTTCAGAAAGGAGAAATTAAAAGCATTAGAGTAAGACAATGATAATTGATATTGTTAATTGATGATATAAAAAATGAATTATTGATGATTTCATCATTGATATTTTTGACTGAGATTTGATCAGTTGTGATTGGCATGTGTACTTCGACATAGTTATAATAACATCAGTTGATATTAAATAAATGGGATGTAGTTCGAAGTGAGATCTAGGACTATGAGATTATGCAATGAGTTTTGAAAGAAACAATACTGAATTTGAACTCTGGATTGAAATTTCACTCTAAAATGTAGATAAAACCACTTTCTGAGTAGTAAACAGTACAAATCGTGCGTTATGAATTCTTTTTGATTGAGATCATGAACCAATTGATGTTGGACCATCGTTGGAAACCTGGAAGCACCGGATGGCCGTTTAGCCCTAGTATGGGGCTTCTCAACAGTGCGCATCTACGATCCCGCCTCACGAGATTCGAACCCAGGTCCTATCAGTCTTGCGCGCGAGCGCTTAATCACTAAGCCACCGAGCTGGTGGTCGCAATTCAGCTTGATTGATGTGTTGTACCCGGACGAAGAATAGGTGAATGTTAACAGCTAGGATCTATTAGTGGACTATTGTTATATATGTACTTATTGTATGATTATTAAGTAACTATATTATATGTATATCCATATTTCTTTTATTTTAAGCTTTCATTTCATCTATAGGTTATCATTATACGAACTCATGATCTATCGGTCTCGTGCGCGAACGCTTAACTTATAGACAACTTAACCGGATCAATAGGTCCTGAATTCGAATCTTTCCAGAAGGGATCGCACTTCTGAGGAGTCCTATAATAGGACGGAACGGCCGTCCAAAGCTTCCAGGATCTCCAACGTGGTCTAGTTATAATTGACTCATCAATTCACTTATGAAAAATTACTATGATATCCACAAAACCCCTTCTGGTATTATTATACGGTTTATAAATCTTAAGATGTTCCCAATTTATTAGTAACAGTCTCTCACATTGAGATCTTAGATGCTCGTTTATTTCGGTTTGGTACTAATTAGCTGGGAATGGTTTGTTTCAAGTATCGGTTTTCACATTTAAACTCAAACTTATTATCTTTCAATTTGATATATTAAAACATCTAGACTATGCTATACACGTTTTTTCAGTGTTCATTTATCTTTCAGTTTGATTCCACTTACCAATTATTGAATTTTGATCATGATGAACCTCTGTCTATAATAAATTACATCATTTAAATTCACTTGATGTTGTTTTACTTGTATCTTTCCATTATTATTTACAACTGCGATCGATCAGTCTCATGTTGGCATATGTGCATCCTATACGATTGTCTCGATATTACTTTAAGTCAGAAGCTTTATTTTAAGCAAAGATGGATAGTGGCTAGCGATGGATTCCAGTTTGAAACATGTTTCGTCCTATTTTGGGCCTCATCAGCTATATGTACCTGCATCTCAGAGTTGATGTTTACTAAATGAATGACGTGAAGACATTTGAAGCGAATAGTAATGCATTAAAGTCTCAGAATTAACATCAACTGTAAGATTCAGGTACGTCTAACTGATTCATCTCATATAGGATGAAACATGAATCAAACTAGTTTCCACTACTAGCTACTATCCATCTTCGTTTAAAAATTTCATCATTATTTTTGATTCATTTTCAAAACTTTATTTTCATCTTTAAAGAGTAAATTGATGAGGGCCTAGAACATTGAACAGGTTTCTTATACTATCTTGATAGTCTTCAATAATAATTACATATTCTACTACATTCAAACCATAGAAACAAAACAAAAAAACAAGACGAAGAAATTATTTTTCATTCAACCTACACATTGAAGAATGTTGATTATGATTTGAAACATACGATATACTTATGTAATAATTCAATTTTTCTAAGATTTTTACACAATTAGATAACAGATGTCTATTTCTTAATGAAATCATATATGTTACTATATATAAATAGAGAGATGATAAAATATGTTATACTCATTAAAAAAAAAAACAAAAAAAAACACGAGATTCCATCAACGATTGATCCATATATATTCATGAATTAGTTACTATGCATTGAACTCATTTGATTCTATAGAACTAATATTTGTATATTGTTGAAAGAAAAATAAACAAAACAAACAATAACAAACTAAAGGTTCATAATGATATTACGAGAAAACCAGAATGCTTATTATTATTATTATTATTTTTGTTACTATCCATATGTTTTCAATATAAGTGAAAGGTATGGTTAGTTAACCGCTTCCCTATAAGTACCATAAAAACACACATAGATGCAGGCATGTACGCGCACGTTTGCAACCGCCGCACATACACACGTACATACGCACACACACACACACACACACGTACGTTAGAATCATTGTATCTGTTTTGAAATGGATAAATCAAAGGAAACGAGAAATACACTGAAATATTTCATTTAGAGATAATTTTTTTATGTTTTATTTCTATTTTGTTTGTTTTTATTCAAGAAATCAATTTGTTGTTTAAGCGCGAAAAAAAGATTAAAATAATTAAACCATACATAAGAAGACATCTGGTTTATTAGCTAATCAAACTAGGTTTTTTTTTGCTTTTTTTCTCTTTTCTTATTGTTCTTGTGGTTGTTGTGGTTACAACTCTATTGTAAATCGATGAATATGATTGGATTGTAGTCAGGGTGAATTGTTGTGTTGTAGTGATTTTGACGACAAACGTTTCGTGGCAGTATGGTACTCGTCAGCAGTGCGCATACACGATAACGATTCGTGAGATTCGAATCTAGGACCTATTAGTCACAAGTGTGAGCGCTTAATCTCTTGACCATTGAGTTGATCGGTATCCAATGGTGTTCATGTGTCACTTCAACTAATCTATGAAATTGAGCCCGAGAAAATAAAATAATTAAACATACACAAGAAAACATCTGTTTTATTCGCTAATCAAACTAAGGTTTTTTTGCTTTCGCTAATCAAACTGTCTTCTCTTCTTCTTTCCCTTTTCTTTTTGTTGTGGTTGTTGTGGTTACAACTTTATTGTAAATCAATGAATATGAACGGATTGTAATCAAGGTAATTTGTTGTATTGTAGTGATTAAATTAAACTATATTAACAGATCACTTATACATGGATTTATTTTTATTATTATTATCAGAACGGGTTGAAATTATCAGTCCTTTGAAGCTAGATTTTTTAAAGTTAGACGTTAACACTGTTGGTTGCCGGCTTAGTGATCTAATGGTTATGTAGTGAACAGAACACGGGTGGAAACAATCGAATTGTATTTAGCAAAAAATTCCAGAGTTACTTGTTAAAATAGGAAAACCAAATAGTAAATCGTTAATTTGCAAAATATCATTCCATCATATCAAACCAGACTGCTGCCGTTGCAAAAATCAATCCATTGTCTCACATTTCATTGTTCATGCGCTTTCTTACAAATTGCATTGTGTTCTCGCACTTCTTTTCTTGATCTTCCCCTATCTTCTGCTGCCAGATATTACTTTCTTTAACTCGCGTTATATACTACTTATATCAATATAAGTAGCAGGCATCACAGTTAGGTTGATAGTTCTTAGGTTTGAATCTCGCGGTGCGAGTTCGTGGATGCTCACTGCTGAGGAAACATACTAGAACGAAATGGTCATCTAGTGTTTAGAGGTTTTCCATGGTGGTATAGCTTTAATCGACTCATGAATTCAACTGCAATATATTTATTGGTATATGGGACTTGTTAAGATTTTAGAATGTTCACAGTTCGAAACATGAACAGATGTTGGCTAGACTCCTATTGAAAACCTGGATGCAGTAGGCTGCCGTTTCATACTAGTATTGAATAAGGACTGAATTCCGCTGGTCACAAGTGTGTCGGGTTTGAGATATTTATCCTTCGTAGGGGATGGATAAAGGATTGTTAAATATTGTAAACTGATTAAAGTAAGACCATAACACTGTTTGATGATAACTCAGTAACCTAAAGGTTAAGTGAGACCAGCTCAGTGATCGACAGGTTAGGCGTTTGTGTGCGAGACTAAGTGTCCTGGGTTCAAGTCATGTGTGCGGGATCGTGGATGCCCATTGCCGAGGAGTCCTATACTAAACAGAGATGGCCATCCAGTGCCACCAGATTTTCAATGATGGTCTATTCATGTTGTCGATTTTAAGATAACGTATTGATTTTTCAAAATAATTAATTTAATCTTTCAATATTAATCTAAAGTCTTGCGTTTTTCTTTGTAAAGGGGTTGGGAATATACGGTAACTGTATTTATTTTATATTTGACTTCCTTAATGTTTTCTAGCAATTGATAGAACCAAGCATCATGAACTCCTTACTTAGTTGATACGCAAACAAAATTATCACATGAGATTAATTTCCCAATGTTTTACTGATCAATTCAATGAGCACAGGGTTGTGCAGATCAGATTAACATTGAAAACATGAAAAAACTGGACAGTCATTTCATCCTAGTATGGTACTCATCAGGAGCAAATATTAACGAATCTGCACATAGGGACCGAACTCAGGATCTTTGGCCTCGTTCCATGAACGCTTCACCTCTACACCACTGAACCAGAATGCAACGGTGTTGATGTCTAACTTCAATCAATCCACGATGTTGCGAGACCATCTTTCATTGTCTTTAGTGGGTAATTGTTTCACAACCGACACTATTGAACTTCGTTGGTTACGGATTCTTATTAGAAATTAGATAATTATCTTTCAAAACTAGTCATTATTGAGAACATGATTATTATCGGTATACGGTTATGGAGATTGCTTAAAATGATAGTCTAACAATAGTCGGTTCATGATTTCACTAAAACACATTAAAGCCTATGCACTCACTTGATGACGGTTACAGTAATACAATTACATCATATAGTTAGGTTACAATATTTCATACAATAACTATACAAGGATTATTAGAATCAGGTGTATTCACTTTGGACAGGGTAACATAGAAACATAGTATAGTGTAATGATAAATGTCAATTAACAAATCTAATAATGCTTATCTAAAACTGAAATTGGTCGGTCTCATAGCTTATAATGTTTGTGACTTAAGGCTATATCAAAGAAATCCGTACAGAATGCATATATGTCAACATGAGATTGATCAATTGTAGTCCTAAATAACAATGAGAACATACAAGTAAAACGACATCGATTGAATTTAAACTTCACTACATTGCACAAGCAGGTGGCTATCTGGACTAAGTAGCTAAGTGAATAACGCGATGGCGTTTGAAGTGAATGGTACTGAGTTCATGTCACGGAGTGAACGTTAACTCTGAGATGCAAGTACGTAAAGCTGATGAGTCCAAAATAGGACGAAACTTACATCCTGGATTCCACTGCTAGTCACTATCCATGTTTTATTATGATACTTGTGACTGAAAACAATAATGAGGCAGTCCGTACAGGATGCACATATTTCAATAAGAGACTGATCAATTACAGTCCTAAATAACAATGAGAAGATTTAAACAAACAGAACCAAGTGAATTTAAGATGTTATTTATAATTAAATAATATAAGTTGTTGAGATCATGAGTCAATTGAAGCTAGACCACCATGGAAAATCTGGAAACACCAGACGGCCATTTCATCCTATCGTGGGACTCTTCATCAGTGCACTTCCACAACCCCACTTCGTGGGACACGAACCCAGGACCTATCAGCCTGTCAGCGCTTAATCACTAGACCACTGAGGCATCATCTGATATTAATAAAATAATATTTGGGAAAGTGAAGAAATGCATGTAGAAAATGTTGAAGGTATTTTTAGATAGAATTCAAACCACATGTTCTCCCACGCAGAAAGTTTTAGATATTCGGTCAAAAAAATATTCTAAATGAAATAATTTCAAGCCAACTTCAGTACAACATCCTACCAGTCGTTTGCATAAAAATCATTATTTCACATTTCTTGACCATATTACTTATATAGATAATTAAGTAGCAAATACACATGACACTAAAATTGTAATCTTTGTATCTCAGTCATACGTTTATTTCTTCGTTGATAAAATTTAATGGAATGTTGACAGCTATAAGTACTATGTATCATTAGTTGAAAGTGAATCGTCTGGAGTCAGAAGGTTAAAAAGATGGAATTAAAGAGAACGAGAACAAAGAATAGTTGGTGTGAAGACAAAAGAACATTGAAGTCTTAGACGATTGATTGACATTTTGCAGAAGGAACAGTCGAGTTTTAGACAATTGATTTACCGTTTCCAGATGAAGTATTTATTTTATGGTTCTCAGATTTTACCAAGTTATTCTGTAATTTTTAGTTCAAGTACATTTGCTCTTCCCCCGCTTATGTCTTCGTTCACTGCTAGATAACCATTAGAATACATTTGAACACAACCACTTTGGCTAAATATGAACAGTTTTACTAATGTACTGAACAATTTTCGAATGGACTAGTGGTTCTAACTTATTCATACATGAAAAGAATTATGAATTTTGAAGGATAGTAAAATTTTACTCATTTAATTCAAGAATTTAGATTTTGTAAAGAATCTCCATTCGGCTGTCTCTATATCCACTGAATAATTCGTCGAAGAGATCCAGATGAACACAGACAAGTAGATTCTATTCAAGCACCAGTAAAGTAAGATGGTGGCAAAGGTGAAAGGAAAGAAAATAGAAAAGGTACATAAACAGAAAAGTTTTTAGTATAGGGTCGTGTAGATTGTTGAAGTTCATTGGATTCATGAACTAATTAATGTCTGACCACTATCGAAAATCTAAAATCACTGGACGGCAGTTTTGTCCTAGTGTAGGATTCTTCAACAATAAACATCCATAATCCTGAACTCAGGACTCAAACTCGAATATTATATCCCAATGTATTTGGTGGGTGGTTGCGCACTGTTAAAGAGTTCCATACTACGACGAAACGGCCATCAAGTGCTTCTAGATTTTCAATAGTGATCAGACATTAATCGATTTATGATTTCAGTAAAAAAACAGAAATGTCAATTTACCACCATTTTTGGAAACTTCTGAAAAACACATTTTACTCAATGAACGTCAAAATAAATCTTGTCAAATTATAATCATTTAGAGATGAGTGACCAACATTATTTGACAAATTAACGTTTATCCAGTAACTGTAGTCTAGGATCCAGATAAACACTTTGTTTATATACAAACTCATTAGTTAACTGACTTTATTATTTCAATTTCCTAAGTAAATGAATCTGTTTTTGATAAAGTTTTGTTCTGTAAGCTAGAGGATTTGGTCATGGAGATTTCGTCATTCTTCTGAAGGGCATCATCAGTACAGACTATAGATCAAATCATTCAACTCAAAGAATAAAACTCTATCAAAATCATTTATCTGAGTGAGTTACATATCTTTTGCACTATGTTAAAATGAATCTGTCAATTAAAGTAGAATATAAATTAGTAAAGAAAACTTCTTATTTTCTAATTGGCATTTAGTATAGGGTTAATTGTTTTGACATTGAGTTATCTCAACATTATTTAGATGTCGATTATTGAACTGTCAACATCTTGTAGTGTCCGTTGTTGGGTTAAATCCACACAGCATATTCTAGCTTCTGGACAGTTCAATTTATCTATTCTTTTTGAGTCATATTTTGATCTCGTTAATTATTCACTTATCAAACTTAACTGTTTTTATATGCGCATATATATGTGTACACTTTTTATCGTATTCATCACATTTACTTACTTACTTACTTACGCCTGTTACTCCTCATGAAGGAGCATAGGCCGCTCACTAGCATTCTCCATCCAATCCTGTTTTGGGCAATCCGTTCCAGTTCTTTCCAGTTGTTATTTATCCTTTTGATTTCTGCTTCTATTTCCCCACGTAATGCGTTCTTTGGCCTTCCTCTTTTTCGCTTACCTTCAGGGTTCCAAGTTAGGGCTTGCCTCGTGATGCGGTTTGGTGATTTCCTCAATGTATGCCATATCCATTTCCATCATCTTTTCCTAATTCCTTCTTCAGAGGGAAGCTGATTTGTTCTGTTCCACAGAAGGCTGTTGCTGATGGTATCCGGACAATGGATGTTGAGTATCTTGCGTAGACAACCATTTATAAATACTTGTACATTCTTGATGGTGGTTGTTGTAGTTCTCCAAGTTTCAGCTCCGTAAAGCAGAACTGCCTTGATGATGGTATTGAAGATTCTCACTTTGATATTGGTTGAAAGTTGTTTTGAGTTCCATATGTTCTTCAATTGTAGGAATGCGGATCTTGCTTTGTCAATCCTCACCTTTACTTCTGCATCTGAGCCTCCTTGTTCATCGATGATGCTTCCTAGATGTTGTAACGTGAAAAAGAGCTGCTACTGATTGGAGGATAGCCAGTGCGAATTATCGATAGGACCAAAGACGCGAAAATACGTAAGAACGGCCTTGGGCTCTCATTGGTCCCGCTTCCATGTCTAGCCCAGCCAGTTGAGTCCAGAGCGCAAGTCTTAGCCTCTTAGATATGAATCATTATATTTCAAACATACTCTGTTTATATAACAATCAAGCAGACCACATTGTACCATAAAATAGAAAATAACATTGTACAATATTGACTAGTAGGAAAATGACACGTGAAATAAATAATGACCAATAAGAAAATAACACCATTTCAAGTTCAACGATAGCGTTAGACTTAACAAAATAATTTTTGGGATATTCAGAAAAATATCCCAAGATCAGATATGTGAAGGATTCTACATCTTCCAGAGTTTTGCCATCAAGAGTGATTGGATTGCTTTTCTCCGCGTTGTATTTGAGGACCTTGGTTTTCCCTTATGTATGTTGGGGCCTGCTGATGCAGAGGCTGCTGCTACACTGGCTGTTAGTTAGCTGATGTTAGTTCTGGTAAGTCTTGCAATTTGAATGCTATATTCGTCTCCTAGGCTATTCTGTAACTCCCAAACTAGAACTATACAGCGACCTGAACAACGAGAGAGAAGACGCAAAGTATGTGTGAAGTACTTTACCCCAAGGTTCATTATAGTACAGAAAATATAGGGTTTTTATTAATATTTTTAAATGTCCTTGGGTTGCTCGAAGATTCTGGAATGCTACTAAACATAGTAGCAGTATAGCAATCAGCCAATCAGAACCTCTACATATGACGTTTCACTTTCTTGATATTTTTAGCTAAAACTTCAAGTGAACGCTGATTCGATGAAACGCTTCTTGGTGTTTCCTGATCCCTGCTTGTCTTTTGCAAGAAATTTTCTGGATCACTCCAACAAGTTCGTGGTATAAAACCTGAATCTAATTTTTAACCGTAAACATTAACTGTAAATGCGAATTCTAACTGCTTTATAACCTTCATTTAGTCCATTCTTAAGGTCACTTCAGCGTCGCTCAAACGTCGTTCAAAAAATAATAGTCTCACCAAACAAAGTTCGACATCATTACTGATAAGGTTTAATGATGTGCATCATTAAGAATGAGAAAGCTAATGAATGAAAGCATTAAATAACTGTTGAACTACGTTAAAAACAGATTGATGTTAGAAAGACGGAACACTAGGTATACAACAAATTGTTTAAAGATTATGAGATATTGAGTCAATTAGATTGACGGCAACTCTAAGACTTGTTCAATGTGATTCGATTTGGATTGGAACTAGATAACATATGATTACGGTGAATACTGATGTTACAAATTTTCACCTAGTACGATCACACCATGAGACACAGAAATCGTAGTTTTGGCCTCTGCCAAGATTGTTGTTGGATATTATTAAAATTCCTATATTACAACACTGCATACATCTACTTTTTCGCTGATATCTGTTCATATGTAAACAAACAGATCGACATTCTTGAATGTATTTGTTATAACTTATCGTTTGAATGCTTATTGTCTTGGCTCTTTTAATGTTACTTTATGTATTTGGTCATCGCTGATTGTTAGGTCGGGAACGCTTATCACTTATACTCGGAACGAGGGACCTCTACAATTCCCATGACTCGAAAATAAGAACACCAAGATTGGTATAAGTGATGATTTATTAACTCCAAAACACGACGACGACGACTCTAGTAGAAAATACACTCATTTATATATTGATTGTACACCCATTTTGATTATTAATTAGGATTAGATCACATACTCAATCAATCAAGAAAATTATGCACAATTATAGGAACAAAAATCAAACCTATGGGAGATATAAAAAAACAAAGAAGTACACAATGACAAATTTAAGGTCGACAAGAACCAATCAACGTCGAGGTGTAGAGAAGAAGCTGTGAACCACATGCGAAGAAATTCGAACACTTCACTTCGATCTAAAGTTTGTGGTGATGATGTCATTCAGAAGAACTGTGAAAGCTCCACGACCAAACCATCTAGCTCAGAGAACAAAACTCCATCAAGACCGATCTACAGTCAAATAACAACTGGTAGTTAAATTACTATTTGTTTGCATTATTTTCTTCAATGATTACAAATATACCTAACTGGCTAGTGTCAAATAGTGCAATAATAGACCGAGAGCTTTCTTTCGACTACTTTCAAACATCCGAAATTGTTTTTCATACCCAGAATGATCTATGTTGATTCGAAATGTAAACGTTTTAATGTTTGATCCGGCTCCACGTCTATACTATATTTTAGTTATTTAATACCATTATTGCTAACGAATTCTGTCGAAAGACCATTTTAAATTTATTTCAATTTGATATTTCAGCACTGAACATCTTGATGAAAGATTCAAATAAACTTAGAGACTATTCTACATATGAACTGATGTAATCATTAGGATTGTAGAAAATTACGTTTATTTATATCTTATTTGCGACTTGTTAACCATTCTCCATCACGACTTTGAAAAGCGGGCTATAACCAACCACTCCATGTCTAATGATAAGTAAATAAGCTTCAGGCTACATTAAATTGATATCAACAATCCGGTATTTTTAACTTTTGTTAGTTTGTAGCATAGTAGAGCAGTTATTGTGTGCTATCATGGAATGAATTTCATAATTTGTAAATTCTTTGATTGAAATCATGTATCAATTAATGTTAGATCACTATTGGGAACCTGAAAGCACTGGACAATCCTTTCGTCCTAGTATGGGACACCTCAGCAGTGCGCATCCATGATTCTGCTCACAGGATTTGAACTCAGGACTTTCATTCTCGAACGCTTAACCTCTAGACCATTGAGTTGGACTGCATCCAACTGTGTTAATGTTTAACTTCAACCAATTCACGAAATTGCTTGACCATTTTCTATTATTTGAGGTAGATACGTGTCTCTACCTGAAATGGATTAATTGCACTGACCACAACATCATATTTGGACGTTGAGAAGGCATGTTCATACTATTCGATTACTTACTTACTTACTTACGCCTCTTACTCCCAATGGAGCATAGGCCGCTGATCAGCATTCTCCAACCCACTCTGTCCTGGGCCTTCTTTTCTAGTTCCATCCAATTCTTGTTAATTTTACTCATGTCTGTCTCCATTTCCCGGCGTAACGTGTTCTTTGGTCTTCCTCTTTTCCTTTAGCTTTGAGGATTCCACGTGAGGGCTTGTCTTGTGACGCAGTTGGGTGCTTTCCCCAATGTGTGTTCTATCCACTTCCAGCGCTTCTTTCTGATTTCTTCCTCCACTGGAATTTGGTTTGTTCCATCCTATAGTTGGTTGTTGCTAATAGTGTCTGGCCAACGAATCCGAAGTATTTTGCGTAGACAACCATTAATAAACACTTGTATTTTCTGGATGATGGCTTTCGTAGTTCTCCAGGTTTCTGCCCCATACAGTAGAACTGTCTTGACATTTGTATTGAAAATCCTGACCTTGGTGTTGGTTGACAGTTGCTTTGAGTTCCAGATGTTCCTCAGTTGTAAATATGCTGCTCTTGCTTTGCCGATCCGCGCCTTCACATCTGCATCAGATCCACCCTGTTCATCAATGATGCTGCCCAAATATGTAAAGGTTTTTACATCTTCCAAATCTTCTCCGTCAATTGTGATTGGATTGGTGCATTCTGTGTTGTATCGGAGAATCCTGCTTTTCCCTTTGTGTATATTGAGACCTACTGCTGCTGAGGCTGCTGCCACACTGTTCGTCTTCTCCTGCATCTGTTGTTGCGTTTGGGATAGAAGGGCCAGATCGTCTGCGAAGTCTAGATCATCCAACTGCATCTTAGATGTCCATTGTATCCCGCGCTTCCCTTCAGACGTTGACGTCTTCATGATCCAGTCGATCACCAGGAGAAAGAGAAAGGGTGAGAGTAAGCAACCTTGCCTAACACCGGTCTTCACTTCGAACGACTTTGTCAACTGTCCTCCATGCACAATTTTGCAGTGTAATCCATCATAGGAATTCTGTATGATATTGACTATCTTCTGAGGCACGCCGTAGTGTCGAAGAAGTTTCCATAGTGTTGTTCTGTCCACGCTATCAAATGCCTTTTCGTAGTCAATGAAGTTGATGTAGAGTGATGAATTCCATTCAATTGATTGTTCCACAATGATCCGTAGAGTTGCGATTTGGTCTGTACACGATCTATCCTTACGGAATCCTGCCTGTTGGTCACGAAGTTGGGCGTCTACGCAGTCCTTCATCCTGTTTATCAATTCCCTGTTGAAGACTTTTCCCGGTATTGAGAGAAGAGTGATGCCCCTGTAGTTATCACACTTGCTGAGATCGCCTTTCTTCGGTATTTTGATCAGAAGTCCTTCTTTCCAGTCTGTTGGTACTTGTTCCTCATCCCAAATCTTATTGAAGAGAATGTGGAGTATCCTTGCAGTTGCCGCTACGTCTGCTTTTAGTGCCTCTGCTGGGATGTTGTCCGGTCCTGCTGCTTTGCCACTCTTGATTTGTCTGATGGCCATGCTGATTTCTTCAATTGTTGGTGGGCCAACATTGATTGGGAGGTCCGTGGGTGCTGCTTCGATGTTGGGTGGGTTCAGTGGAGCTGGTCGATTCAAGAGTTCTTTGAAGTGTTCTACCCACCTGTTTTGTTGCTCTTCAATGTTGGTGATTACCTTGCCTTCCTTGCTTTTCACTGGTCGTTCTGGTTTGCGGCGATTTCCAGAGAGTTTCTTTGTCGTGTCATACAATTGTCTCATGTTTCCTTCTCTTGCAGCCTTTTCCGCCGTCGTTGCTAAATCTTCCACATATTTACGTTTGTCGGTTCTGATGCTCCTCTTCACTTGTTTGTTTATTTCCGTGTATTCAGCTTGTGCCTTGGCTTTTTCTGCTCTTGTTCGACTGGTATTGATTGCTGCCTTCTTGTTCCTTCTTTCTTGAATCTTATCCAGTGTATCAACAGTGATCCATTCCTTGTGATGGTGCTTCTTGTGACCCAGGACCTCATGA
Source organism: Schistosoma mattheei (assembly GCA_944470405.2). Taxonomy (NCBI): domain Eukaryota; kingdom Metazoa; phylum Platyhelminthes; class Trematoda; order Strigeidida; family Schistosomatidae; genus Schistosoma; species Schistosoma mattheei. The sequence goes on from OX103946.1 coordinate 2,944,855, forward strand.
CATGTTGAAGTGATTGCCTCTTTGATCCCCTTCCAGTTGCTCTCCACAGTAGTTCCTTCTCCATTGAGTAGATCATGAAAGGCCTGGAACTTGTTGCTGAGGACTATCTTGAATTTGTTGAGTTTGTTAGTATCCTGAAGAAAGGCCGTATTGAACTTTTGTGATATTGTCCGCCCCGTTGTCCAGTGCTTCTTGAGTTTCAATTTCATCTTGGCGACCAGCAAGTGATGATCTGATGCTATATCAGCTCCTCTCTTGGTTCTCACGTCCTCTATAGTCCTCCTGAACGTTTTGTTGATGCAAATATGGTCGATTTGGTTTTGTGTAGAGTGATCCGGTGAAGTCCATGTGGTTTTGTGTATGCGTTTATGTGGGAATATGGTGCCGCCTATGACCAGCTTATTGAAGGCACATAGATTTGCAAATCTCTCACCATTTTCGTTTCTTTCTCCCAGTCCGTGTCGTCCCATGATGTCTTCATATCCAGTGTTGTCCGTTCCAACCTTGGCGTTGAAATCTCCCATCAGAATGGTCAGGTCCTTTGTTGGGCACTTCTCGACGATTGACTGCAGCCTATTGTAGAATTGATCTTTAGCGTCTTCATTGTAGTCGTTGGTAGGCGCATAGCATTGGATGATGTTCATTGAAATGCCCTCTTTCTTTGTTTTGAACGAGGCTTTGATGATCCTTGGTCCATGAGATTCCCATCCTATAAGTGCATTTTGCGCTTGTTTGGACAGCATCAATGCAACTCCTTGTGTATGTGGTGCATTTTCTTCTTCATGGCCGGAGTATAACAGGAGCTCTCCTGTAGTTAGTCGTTGTTGTCCAACTTGTGTCCAATGTGTTTCACTGATCCCAAGTACCTCTAGGTTGTATCTTCTCATTTCTGCAGCAATTTGGAAGGCTCTTCCGGTGTCCCACATTGTACGAACATTCCATGTACCTAAATAAATGGTCGCTCTGGTTGTCAGAAGGGGCATCGGCCTCGTAACTTCCGAAGGAATTCGGCTTTCATCATGAGGCGTCATAATTCTTCTAAATGAAGACCTTCTGACTCCCAGGGCAGAGTTTAAAAGGTTTGAATAATTTTTTCTGGTTAGCGTTTTTTTAGCGAGTTAGTTTTCTACGGGATGGGGACGCTAACCCCATGCCCAACCCTCCTCCTTTATCCGGGCTTGGGACCGGCAGTAGCCCCCGGAGGGACTCCAGGCGGAGTTACTATTCGATTATAAAGAAACAATTTATTAATTCAGTTTGCTTATAGATATTAATCAGCTATAACATCAAAGTGATTAGATCTGGTGTTTTCACTTAACTGTTTTCGAATGTTATCATCAGTTTTTTTGTCTATAGAAACTGTCATATCTACAGCTTATATTCTTAATAGACCACGTATAACTTAAACAATCGAATGCTGGAACCCTCGAAGTCGTAAACAACACATTGATATTCTAGGAAGCCTCATTTCGTTCTGACTGGATGAAACTGTTCGGCTCCTCTAGGGTGTTTGGAGACTCCGTCGTCGTTCTGGGAAGCTATCCCAACAGAAAGATTGTTGAAAACATTTATTCGATGCAAGTTTAGAGTATTAATCAGTACTAATACAAAAATATATTCACCGAAAGACGATAATTTATTTGCACAATTGAGAGATTGTAATGAATGATAGGAACCATAACATTATTAAAATTAAATGTATAATCTGAAGTATTTTTAATAATCATTGATTTCATTGTTGACACAATAAGAATAGTTCAGTGTGTTCATCAGTTAGTATACCAACTTACTTGTGGCTGTCACCTTTGGTGAACGAGAATAGACCGCCCACCAGGATCATCATCACTTCTGATATTTAATGAAGAAAAGGAACAACTTATCATACTTTGTAAAGTACATAAGAATATTGGAACATTCGAATGATGAATTCAATTTGGGACTGTATTTGATCAGTCCCTTGTTAACATATGTGCATCCTGATTGCATTGCCTCGATATGACCTCTGCTAATAATGCTTATGGTTTAAGACAATAAGATGCATGGAGGACAGTTGACAAAGTCGTTCGAAGTACAGAGCGGTGTCAGGCAAGGTTGCTTACTCTCACCCTTTCTATTTCTCCTGGTGATCGACAGGATCATGAAGACGTCAACATCTGAGGAGAAGCACGGGATTCAGTGGACATCTAGGATGCATTTGGACGATCTAGACTTCGCAGACGATCTGGCTCTTCTATCGCAAACGCAACAACAAATGCAGGAGAAGACGAACAGTGTAGCAGCAGCCTCAGCAGCAAGATGATCCGACACAACACAGCATGCACCAATCCAATCACAATTGAAGGATAAAAATTTGGAAGATGTAAAAACCTTTACATATTTGGGCAGCATCATTGACGAACAGGGTGGATCTGATGCAGATGTGAAGGCGCGGATTGGCAAAGCAAGAGCAGCATATTTACAACTGAGGAACATCCGGAACTCAAAACAACTGTCAACCAACACCAAGGTCAGGATTTTCAATACAAATGTCAGGACAGTTCTACTGTATGGGGCAGAAACCTGGAGAACTACGAAAGCCATTATCCGGAAGATACAGGTGTTTATTAACAGTCGTCTACGCAAAATACTTCGGATCCATTGGCCAGACGCTATTACCAACAACTAACTGTGGGAGAGAACAAACCAGATCCCAGTGGAGGAATAAATCAGGAAGAAGTGCTGGAAGTGGATAGGATACACACTGGGGAAACACACAAATGCGTCACAAGGCAAGCTCTTACTTGGAATCCTGAGAGCCAAAGGAGGAGAGGAAGACCAAAGAACTCATTACGTCGAGAAATGGAGACAGACATGAGAAAAATAAACAAAATTTGGATGGAACTAGAAAAGAGGGCCCAGGACAGAGCGGTTTGGAGAATGCTGGTTGGCGGCCTCTACTCCATCTGAGGTAAAGGGCGTAAGTAAATTAAGTAAAGTATACCAATAAGAGATTAATCAATTACAGTACTAAACATCAATGAGAAGATTCAAATGACCAATACAATAATGAATTAAACATTACCACATTATACAAACTAATGAACAACTAGATTCAGTAGCTAAATCGACAACATGATGATGATATTTGAAGTGAACAGTATTTAATTCAAGTCTTAGAATAAATATCAATATTGAGATTCAGGTATATTCATCTAACAAGTCCCAAATAAGACGAAACACAAATTCTTGATTTCACTACTATCTATCTATCATCTATCTCTGTTTATATTGAAATGATGGTATAGGTAATGAAAAACAAAACCCAACTCAGTTCTACTATTTGTAACATTCTTCAAGTAGTACACATTAATCACATAACGAATTACCCCCCCGCACTCACCCCCACTTTACATTCATTAAAATTTAACTCGATTTAGTAGTAACTAACTGAATTTATCATGAGTCCATGATTAGGTTTCCAGCAACAACCAAAACAAAAAAACTCCTATCAATTAATGATAATGACTTTCATAGTTCTATAATAAGAATCATCTTCTTTTTATGGAGAATCTCCATATACTTAGATGAAGTGTTATTGTATTATAAAAATGTAATACAAACTTAAGTAGTATGTTTTATTGAAAGAAACCTCTTGCCTTATTCTTTATTGGAATTGTATGGAATGAATTCTCTTTATGTCTATTTTGTATGATTACGTACTTATGTAAGTAATTGTATAACACTTGTTACATTATAGTATAAATAGTATTATTATTATTATTCATGAATAGGTAGAAACTAGGAAGATCTTTTCAAGTGACATAGTTACATAATTATGAAATTTATGAATATTATTACTATTTTATTTCTTTTTGGGATTTTTATTTCAATTCATGGATATCCAGGTAGGTTTCTATGATGAGTTTATTTAGTTATACATTTATTTCCCTCTAAACTTAAGTTGTTGCTTCACGACTGGCTTCTATCAACACTTGAACTAAGGTTAGAGAGTAATGATGCAGTTGAACACGTTCAAAACTTTATTTAATATCAGAATGGGTTTTGTGGAGATGTTTAGAAATTTCACTGGTTGGTTGAAGTTAGACATTAACATCGTTGGATGCTGGCCATCTCAGTGGTCTAGTTGGTTAAGCGCCTAGCGCGAGACTGGTAGGTCCTGGGTTCGGACCTCGTGGGGGTTGGGATCGTGGATACGCACTGTAGAGGAGTCCCATACCAGGACGAAACGGTCGTCCAGTGCTTCCAGATTTTCCCTGGTGGTCTAACTTCAACTGACTCATGATTTCAACCAGTGAAACTTTATTTAACTTGGAAATGTGAACAACTCTAATGCGCTGATGTTTAATGAAATCTCTGCATGGATTCGGAAAGCTTGTTTGAATTTTTGCTAACTAATGTGATCTGTAACGAAGGAGATATATCTGTCTACCAATTAAAGAATGAGTGTACTGTAAGGCAGTTTGTTCGCTTCTACTTTGCGGCTGTGAAACGCGTTTATCAAGAGTAGAAGATACTCATAAGCTACTAGTATGTGATCATAGATATTTTAGAAATACTGCTCGCATCTACTGGGATCACCGGGTAAATAATAGGGATGTTAGACGTATGGTATCAGGGAATAATGGTAAGTTGATGAGATTGTGAATCTTCATCAACTGAGATGGTTGAGTCGCATGTTACGTTTGCCTGAACATCGATTACCACGACGCGTGATGCTGACTAGTGATGGAGACGGATGGAAGAAAGTTAGGTGAGGCCAAACCAAAACATGGCATCAGTGTTTAGAGTCACTTACTTCTAGTCTTAGTCATGTTGGTGGATGAAGACTACTTGGTTGGGGACTGTGGGTGACATGGCTTCGAATCGATCACAATGGCGTAGGTGTATACATTCTTTATCTTACCTTAAACCGTCAGATTAAAATTACTTTCTACAGACTAACTTGTGAAATGTGGTGAAATTTGATTCATTTTTGTATTAGACGTTTTAATCTTCCCACTGATGTTTAAGACTGTAATTGATTAGTCTTTTATTGACATATGTGCATCGCGTTCATAAATAGTAGAATAGTGAATTTAGAAAAAGTAACACTTTCGAGTAACATGGTTACATAATTATTAAATTCATAAATATTGTTACTGTTCTGTTTCTTTCTGGGATATTGATTTCAATTCAAGATTATCGAGGTAGGGTTCTTCATTTTTATTGTATTCGAATGACATTCCTCTATATTTCGGTTAATATTAAAACTAACGTGCTTTATCCTCTCATTCCCCCAAATGCCCTAGTACAGCTGAGAGTGGGGAGAGTTCGCCTTCCCGCCACAAATGCTCTGACATGACCACGTGAATACAGCCACTGTCACGGAATTCCTACTCACTGCCTTCTCACGATATTGAGTGGACGAAAAGTGAATGCTCGACGCCTTTCACCATTTTGATGGATATGGAGGATCCACCCAATTTAATTTGAAAACCCTGATTCCAAACCAGTGTTGAACATATGCTCTAGTAATCTGAGGGAACAAATGGCATATGAACCAATCACTGGCCACCGACTACAATGAGACTACATCTCCTTACATTGCTCCACTGTCTTGTGTATTGGACCTTTAAGTAAAAGACTCAGCAAGTGGTCCCATAACAAAACCACCTGCTTGGGTTTGCACACCCGAACAGTATCCCAGCTTACACACAAATCGAATGATTTATGTGACGTACATCTACCTGGTACCTCCTTGTACCTATGTTTATGTGTTTAAATAAAATAATGATGACACAAATACTACTAAATGTAAAATCATTCAAAATCATTCATAAAATGCACTTCAAACTGTTTTAAGCTAATTTTATCCTAGAATTCACTTGGTATTCTTGACTTAAATCTTCCGATTGATGTTTAAGATTGCAATTGATCAATCTCTTATTGGTATATGTGCCATACTATGCATATCGCCTCAATATTGCTTTAATTCACAAGGATTCTCAGCAAAGATGAATGATGGTTAGTAGTGGAATCTAATTTAACGTATGTTTCATTCTATTTGTGAGTCATCAACTTGATATAACTGCATCTTATGGTAGATGATAAGTTTATCCTGTTTCAAGTCATCTCAAATATTATTCATAATGATATTCCATAATAGTTTAAGCAGAGCTCTACTGTTATTAACTCACGGATACTCATTCTGAATACATAAGTCACAATCTAACTTATATAGTAACCATTATCATATGTTTTTTTTGCTTTGAATAGTGTTTAAAGTATCCACAATTATTATGTAATTTTCATTATAGACGAATACCCAAAGTAAGCTGATGGATAATTTATTATTATCATTTGTATCAGAAGGAGTTTCGTGGGTGGATATTATGGTAATTTCAATAGTTGAAGTCATGAGTCAATTGAAGTAAGATCATCATGGAAAACCTGGAAGCTTTGGACAGATGTTTCATCTTATTTGTTTATGTCTTTAGGAATGTACAAACTTGTGAAACATTTGTAAACTATTAATGTTATCGTTAAATATATTAATCTTTAGTATAAGAAGGGATTTTGTGGAGATTGTAGTAAATTCAATAGTTGAGATCATGAGTCAGTTGAATCTAGTTGAAGCTAGACATTAACACCGTTAAATACTGGCCGGCTTAGTGGTCCAGTTGGATAAGCGCCTGGCGCGAGACTGATAGGTCCTGGGTACGAAACTCGCAATGCGGGGTCGTGAGTGTGCAGTGCTGAGGAGTCCTACAATAGAACGGAACGGCCGTCCAGTGCTTCCAGGTTTCCCATGGTGGTCTAGCTTCAATTAACACATGATCTCAACTGCTGAAATACATTATCTTATTTTTTTTTGTATGTTCAGTGAACAATTACAACAACCGTAAGTTTGTTATCATGGTATTTGTTGTTATTTTTAGTGTCCTTAATCTGATAATGAATTACAGTGTGATACGCACTAACTTTCCACCGCCATCAGCTAACTACTGGAGCGAGAACGTGTATTTGACTACTGAGTGAAATGCACAAATAGTCGTTCATGTACATATATATCAGTTTATTCTTAGGAAATTATCCCATTGACCCTCATGAAATGTACTTAAGCTTTACGTCATTTCTGATTGCCATCGATTGACATTCCCGTTAGGCTACTTCTAATTGGCTCTACATATCAGTATTTTAATTCCGTGATTTCAGTTTTTCAGTGTATATTATGAGTATAAGATTTGTTTATACGTAGAACGATCTAGAAGTTAAGGGTTCGCATGCAAAGTTAAAAAACCTGAGTTCGAGTCATGCATGCGAGATTGTGGATTTGCACTGCTGAGGAGTCCCATGCTAGAATCAAGTGGCTGTTCAGTGCTTCCAGGTTTTCAGTGGTAGCCTAGTTTATATTAACTGATGAATTCAACTGTTAAAATAAAACATAGTAGACAGATAATAGACGTTAAATGGATGATTATTAAAATGTACAGATACCATTCAAAAATACTGTACATATACATAGGTGATATATGTATATATATAATAAATAGCGGTAAGATTATAGATTATGGACGACGTTTGAGCAACGCTAGATTGACCTTGAGAGTGTTCAGCTAATAACTAAGACCAAATAAGGGTTATAAACCAGTGTGAGGAATTATAATTATGATTAACAATTGATGGTTAAGGTTAGAAATTAGGTTTAGTGTTTTCATCATGAACTAACATCAGCTATAATGCTAAAACGTTATTTAACCAAATGGATGAATGAATTTCGCACCAAAATCCGAGACCTGTTATCTTATATCTGATTGGTTTGTCCATATATTATAGTCTCGTCCGAATAGTTTTATAAAATAGTAATTGAATAGGGAGGTTGATTATAAATACAGTGATCTTGAGTGCTGTTAGAGGTATAAGGAAGGTTATAATTTCCGTTTGCCCACCCCATGGAAGGGTTTTTCTGAAGGTACCTAAAAAAGAACTTGGATTAGAGGTGGTCTTAGTGATCTGAGAGTGTGACGGCAGTACCCAGAAAACAACTGCTTGGAGTCGGTCACATATGACCTTTTTGTGAGTAATTTTCATATTAGTTCCGTGCTTGTTGAGACCTTACCGCTGGAGACGGGTTTCTGTGGGATAAAGCGAGGTGTGCATTTTTAGGGTCGACCTTTTCTAACCCCACCCCTCCTTATGGGAAGGCAGCACCACTGTCATGCTGGTTGTCTAAACGAAAAACCTTACTGCTGTCACACCTCTGTGCAGTCAGCAGTATGACTTCACCTTCGGACCTTGAGTTTATTGCTTTTATTCTTACTGCTCTTCAACCGACCTGTCTGGCATGGTAGGACCTTAAGGAATGATTGTTCTAGCCACTATAACTCGGTTGCTTCATCACGATAGGGAAGATCGACCACCACATCAAGGTAGCAACAACGGTTGGGTCGGTCTCCTATGTCGTAGCTGACTGACTGACTGAGCCTTATAAAATAGAAATAATGACGTTACTTGACTTGTTTAAATGATGAACAAGACTTCAATAAGTATTAATTTTTATTTATCTATAAATTAACACAATACATTTTATAAATTCAGGAAAAGTAGTGGGCTATGGTACGTCACTGACATTAAATGTTTTCGTAATGGTTATTTGGTTAGAATGAATTATTAGAATAGAATATATCACTGATGTTGTTTAGCTTTTACTTACAAGTATGATTGATTGATAACTTTACCTAGACACACTGATGATGATAATTTGACTATAAATTTGCTTATGTATTTGCTCACACATACATATTCGTCTGTCAGCTTGAAATTCACTTGATGTTTTATATGCTAATAAACTGGTGTTACCACTTTTCATTGCTTTCTGGTTTCAAATACCGTTGAGATTTACATTATAACCGTTATCGAGGTGATTAAATAACGAAGCAAAGACACTACAGACACATTTTACAACTCTACTGTTAATAATTGGTAATCGGCCAAAATAAGTTGCATAGGTTGTGAGCCAGCTATGCACACATAATTAAAATAAAATTATTTTGAAAGACTTACTTACTTACTTATGCCTGTTACTCTTCGTGAAGCAGCATAGGCCGCCCACCAGCGCTCTCCATTCAACCATATCATGAGCAAATATTTCTAGCTCTTTCCAGTTGTTATTCATCCTTTTCACGTCTGTTTCTATTTCTCGACGTAATGTATTATTTGGCCTTTCTCTTCCCTTCAGAATTTCAAGTTAGGACTTGTCTCGTGATGTTGTAGTATGGTGATTATTGTAATGTATGCCCTATCCATTTCTAATGTCTTTTCCTAGTTTTAAAAGAGAAACAATTTATATCCAGTATGAGTTTATTCAATATGAAACATCATCACTTATTCAGTATGAAGTTGTGTATTGAGATCTTTTGGCATCTACCATTAAACTATATTTCTTACAATGTTTCACTTATGATTGATTTGTTAACATACCATTAAATTATACTATTGGAAGTAATGACCTAATGTACTGTGTATTTCTATTGTTTATCATGTATTGATCTCAGTTAAGGTATCATTATGAACTAGAAAGTACTAAGTTCTATACATTTCAAACTTCAATACATTCATTTCAAAGTGTAATAATCATTCAATTCTATTGTTATTGTGTTGAATGTTTTTACTTTACTTTTCATATACAATAGGGGACTTTTCGGCAAGTTATTGTAAGCTTTCTAAACAGATTGTTTTATCATCTTAACCCTCATGAATTATAGTTTTCATGAATATAACAACCCTAAATTCACTTGGTATTGTTTACTTGCATCTTCCCATTGTTATTTACAACTTCAACTGATCAGTCTCTTATTGGCATATATGCATCCTGTGCGGATCGTATCGATGTTGCCTTAACTCACAAGCTTTATAAGCAAAGATTGGTGATGAGTAGTAAAAGAGTCCAGTTTAACGTGTATTTCGTCCTAGCTAAGTGGATAAAGTGATAGCATTTTAAGTGACCGGTACTAGGTCCGAGTCCTGGAGTAAACATGAACTTCTAGATGCAGGTGCATCCAGCTGACAACTCCTAAATAGGGTTAAACGCGTGTCAAACTGGTTTCCACTACTAGTCACTATCCATTTTTGCTTATATAACAACCCTATTATCAATAAATTATTCAAAGGTACAAATGCGTAATGAAGCGAATCCGTTTAGTCGTTTACTGTCTTCTAAATTTCCTGTAAGTACACTAACTTTCTTGCAAGAATACAATAACTTGAACAAGCAAATTTTTGTGAAGGAGATCTGAATTCATTCAGCTTTCTTGAAACGAATAACTAATGCCTAGTTCTACCAACTATACAAGAAAAACTGGAAATTAGGAAAGATAGGAAACTTCAGTTCATAGTAAATACGATGTAGTACATACAAAATATCTTTGCTTATTGTCAATGTATACAACATTAAAAGGTATTTCCTGGAGTTCTATTGTGAAGTAGTGACCAGTGGAGTTGAACCAGATCTGTTGTGAGATAGTATTTCACTGAAGACAATGGTGGATGTGTCGTTCGATTTTGCGGATTAGTTGATGTTAGACAATTACACCGTTGGATGCCGGCTCAGTGGTCTAAATGTCAAGCGTTCGCGCGCGGCACTGATAGGTTGTGGGTTCTAATCTCCAAAGACGGGACCATGAATAGGTGTCTACAAGGTATTAACAAATAGCACTAGTCACTTAAGACAAATCTAAAACATAAAACTTTACAGTAACATTTTAATAGTTGAATATAAAACATCAGATGTTGCTATATCAATTATCATCCTATCATTATCATTTGAATGATAATATTTTCATTGCTTCATGTTTGGATTTCATATAATTCATCTGTACAAAAGCTTCAAACTCGTATAACCTAATACTATTAATTTAATCATTTAGTTTATGAGTCAATTGAAGTTAGACCAGCATGGGAAACCTGGAAGCACTGGAAGGCCATTTCGACCGATTGTGGGAATTATCAGAAGTGCGCATCCACGATCACACCTCTAGAGGTTCAAACCTAGGACCTATCAGTCTAGCGCGCGAACGCTTAGCCTTTAGGTCACTGAGCTGGCCGGCATCCAATGGTGTTACTACTTAACTTCAACCAATCCACGAGAATCGCGCCACCGTGAATTCAATTATGAAATTATTACAATCTCCACAATGTTGAGCAAATATAATCTGATCGTTAATTTTTGCTGTTTCAGTAAAAGTTTCAGATTTTTCTGGTAAGTGTAATACAACCTTGTAATGTGTTCACTTAAACAACACGTAATTTTAACGGAGTAATGTTCTTTTAAACAAGAACAGAGATGGCGATAACCATATGTATTTCAATATTAAATTACAGAATACCTGAGAACCACGCAGTAAATACCTCATTGTAAAAAAATACTCATCAATCGTCTCAGAATTCATCGTTTTTTCGTTTCCGCACCAATCATTCTCTGTTCTCATTCCCATCTGTTCGATCTTCTCAAACTCCTACCGCCAGACATTCCACTTTCGATTAATGATTCATACTACTTATATCTGTCAAAATCAGTAGCATACACTACGATGTGATTATACATACTTACGATTTGTGTTTATACTAGATAACAGATAAATTTGATATTTCGAGATACTGTAACGTTCGCTTGATCCTTCATCTTTTCATTCGAAAAAAATTCTCCAAAGTGTACATGTAATTTCTTGTTTAAGATACCTAGATTCTGACTAATGTATTATTGCTTAGACGCCTAGTTAATCTACATCGATTGAAATAATCAACTGATAACATTGACTTTCTGGAAAATCAGCTTAAAGTCAGTGCTCAATAAATTCAATGCATTCTAATCATTGTTGTTCATAATATACTATCGTTAAGTTTTGAGAAACTAAGTAAAAATTAGTCAATATTGAGATTGCAAACCTATCATAGATAGACTAACATTAAAAACTTGGATTCACTGGACGGTCGTTTCGTCCCAGTATGCAACTCCTCAGAAATGCGTATCCACGATCTAGCACTCGGCAAACTAATCCAGGTCCTTTTGTCTTATTCACGAACACTTACCCTCTACACCAATGAGCCAACATTTAATGTTCAACTTCAACCAATCCATAAGATTATGCGACCATCTTCCATTGTCTTCAGTGGGTAACTGACTCAGATCAGACACTGTTGAACTGCATTGATCATGGCCTCTCACTAGAACTTTGAAAATTCCCTCTTGAACCTAATCACTAATGATCACATGATAATCATTTGTATAGAATAATGAAGATCCATACTAGTACTCTTAAGAGAATCTCAAATAAAAGGTAACCAAAATTATGTTCATAATGTTTGGAATCCAACTTTATCACATTGTATGATTACCAATACTCAGCTCAATCTCAACTTTCTTGTAAGTTATTTGTATAATTATTGATTTGTATGAATTAGTATTGATATTTGAGTAGAGTAAACATGAATTGATGAATACTTAAACATACTTATAATCTTTAGATTTGTATAGAGTAAACAATATGTAATAAGTTGTCTACATCATGTTGTGTATTGTAGTGCTGTGATTCTAAACGTTAAATACATATTTCATAGTTGAATTAATGAGTCGATTAAAGATACATCATTATTGGAAACCTAGATATATTGAATAGTTGTTTCATCCTAGTATGAAACTCCTCTGTAGTACGTATGCACGATCTCGCAATATAGGGATTCGAACACAGGACATTTGATCTCATGCGCGAACGATTAACCTGTAGACCATCCAACCATCATCTGAAGGTGTTCATGTCTAACTTCAACTAATCCATGATATTTTACGACTATCCACTATAACCTTCAGTGAGTAACTGCCTTACAATAGACATGGATCAACTGCACTGATCACGGCTTCTTACCAGAACTCTAGGAAATACATCTTGAAGACATGATGTTTATTATTAGAATGGGGTTTGTGAAGATTGTAGTAATTTATATTCCATACTTCAGAAATAATAATACTGTACAATACAAATGAACAATGTATTTAACAGACGATAGGATGTACCACTCGTTATTCGTATCTTCAAACAATGTACAATATTAGATGATACATGTAATCTGATTGTATATGTATGATAGTTGTTTCCTGGTATATTAAAACTTTATTCTCAATATTATGTAGAAACCTGACAGTTGAGAAGCTTTACATTGTTTCTTCTTTTTTATGTGGATTAGTATGTTATTTCTATCTTTCTTATACACATATGAATACTGTGTAATGAATATCAATAATGAGTTAGGATAACCTCATTTGTTCACGGCATTTTTGACCTTGAATATATATTAACCAATCAAAACGAAGCGGGAAATTATTATTTAAATGGGTGTAATCAGTGATGGAGGGTTTGTTTTGTTCTTTATTGTTTTTACTGGATTTTTGAAAAATGTCAAGTTTCATACAACGAAATCACCATTTCATCATGCTATGAATATGTCAAGTGTACTGTAGTTTAGTCATGATGAAACTACAATATACCGAAAGACATACGTGAACTAATTGACTGTTTAGATAAGCGGAAATGTAAATGTAACCATTGACTACAATACACTTAGATGAGTTATAAATATGCGATACATTGTCCAAGTTTCAATAATGATTATACAATTTCTTTTTTAGGGGCTGGTTTTTCAGTTAGAAACTGATGAACATCATTTACTTATCACGGACATATGAACATGTGTTTTATCTTACGTTTTCGTTTACGTAATTGCTCATTCTTATATTGTTGAATTGTATTTCTAACAATAAGTACATTATGCTGAAATATGTATTTCATTATAGTCCAGTTTACCATCTCATTCTTAGGTCATGTTCAATAGAGAGTGGAAAAAGAAAGGAAGATTTCCTTTTGTACAAAGCTCAGTGATTGAATTTAAGGATGATTTGAACATCTAATTGTCTTGATCATCAGTGATAAGTTTCTTTCGCGGCAAGAATGATAAGTTAAATTAAATAGGATCATAAATATTTATGTACTGAATGATTGTTCATATGATAGATGCTGTTATAAATCATGTGGTGAGGAATCATTTGAAGTAGATGTTCATCAAGTTACTGAATGAAAATCAATAAACCTAAGAATATGATCATGATCAAATCAGTATACCAGGCTAACGAGTATAAATACATCCTGTTCATGTACGTCTAGATGGATTGATGTATACATTTCAACAGAAACGTTTCATGATTGTAAGTGTGACTTTGATTGAACGTGTCGAATTGTCTGATCATTTGTCTTTGAGGATTCTCGGACAAACACGTTGGTGATTTTTCTGCAGGATTAAAAAACTACTTCATTATAATCTTAATACAATTGTGAAAGTATAGTTTCATAGTACTTAGGAGTCGAATGTATGGGATGAATTCAGTGAATCAGTTATGTTTGACAGTTTTTTATTTATAGTGAAACTGTAGTGAACGAGAACTCAAAATGGGGACAATCAAATTTATTTGAATACAAAATTATAGAACTTCTTAGTATGATCTGAGAACCATACAATGAGCAATTCATTTGCAAAATCCTAATCAATCGTCTCAAACTCCATAGTTCCTTTATTTCCACAACAATCATTCATTGTTTCATTATCTGTTCTTCGATCTGCTTAACATTCTGCCGTCAGGCATCACACTTTCGATTAGTGATACATATTACTTATATCTGTCGACATCAGTAGCACATCACAAAATCATTTATTCAAATTTGAATGATGATTGTTGTAAAACGCACTAGGCAAACATTGAAACAGTGTTCATTGTAATTTTTATGCGAAATATTGCATGACAATTTAGTACTGGTATGATAATATTATCGATGAGGCTATCGCTTTATAAAGCTGCGATGAGTTGGTTCGTCGAAAGTATGGAGTGCGGATGATTATTCACATTGGCGTAGTTTGTTGCGTTAGATTCGTCGTATGGATAGTATGAATTGTTGCTGTCAAAATATACATACCACCGACTTTCGTAAACAATCAGTGACTTGAATAGCGTTAGTGAATGACAGAATTAAAAATAAGTCTTATATGACAATAGATTACGAATACATGTATTTCATACAATCATTGATCTAGACAGACAATCAGACGAATGATATGAAGCGAAATCAAATGACATGGAGTGGAAAAGGCAAGTAACTCAATGTATACAGTAAAGAAAAATCAGTTACAGATACGTGATGAGTAGGGTAAGCAGTTACTCACAGACGTGCACACAAAAACAGTTAGGGTTAATAAGCCAATAATTAACAAAGTCAAAATGTGGCTTATGGAGAATGAAGCTAGGAGAAAGAAGATAGAATAATCTATGTGGGCTTGATAATAGTGCCAACCAATATAACAATAGAAAGATAATATATAGTAATCGTTGCAAAATGTTTGAAACATTCTCAACTTAAATAGTTTTCTACAGAATCGATATCGTATACTACTCCAAACAACTCAGCCTGTAGCTCTTCGCATACACATGAACAAATGCAGATAAATACAGCCAGTATAGCAGCAGTCTCTGTATTAGTAGGCCTCAACAAACACAAGGGGAAAACCAAGGTCCTCAAAGTGAAAACAGAGAACAGCGATCCAATCACTCATGGTGGCAAAACTCTGAAAGATGTAGAATCCTTCACATATCTGGGAAGCATCATTGATGATCAAGGAGGTTCAGATGCAGACGTATAGGCGAGAATTGGGAAATCAAGGACTGCATTCCTAGAATTGAAGAACATATGGAACTCAATACAACTTTCAACCAATATCAGAGTGAGAATCTTCAATACGAATGTTCAGGCAGTTCTACTGTACGGAGCTGATACTTGCCGAACATCCACAACCATCATCAAGGAAATACAAGTATTTCTAAACGGTTGTCTACGCAAAATACTCAACATCAATTGGCCGGAAACCATCAGCAACAGTCTGTTGTGGGAGAGAACAAACCAGCTTCCAGCTGAGGAGGAAATTAGGGAAAGACTATGGATATTGATGGGACATACATTACGCAAATCATCAACCTGCATCACGAGGTAAGCCTCAACTTGGAATCCTGAAGGGAAACGGAAAAGAGGAAGGCTAGAAGCAGATATGAAAAAGATGAATGAAAACTGAAAGGAGCCGGAAAAAGTTTTTAGGACAGGGTTGGATGGAGAATACTGGTGAGCGACCTATGCTCCTTTGCGAGGATTAACAGGCGTAAGCAATTAAGTATGTACTACAAACATTTAGCTTAATATACACTCATTATTAGTAGTCTGGGTTAAAAAACACCACAGATGATAGTTTAAATTTGAGTATTCTACTTGCTTGCAGCCTAATGTGAAAACTTTGATTGTTTTCACCACGAATTGACATCAGCTATAATGCCAAAACTAGCATTTAGCCAAATGGGTGAATGAATTTCGCGCCAAAATTCAAGATCTGTTATCTTAAATGTGATTGGTTCATCCATAAAGTGGTAGTTTCACCGGATTTTATTCTCTCTATTCCTTTCTTAACTGAAGATCCAGAAATAGGAATTGTCACCAGTTTCAGGTAATTAATTTGAAGTACTAAACATGTATAGGTCATTTCAGCTGGAAAGCATATTATTTTTAGATTAAATTTCGAAACTCACTGGAATCCAACTTATATAATGAATTTAACTGCAGGTCTTAGGTTAGAGTCTTGTGCACGGTCCTGTGCATGTACACTTTTGAGATGTTCCATACCGGAAAGAAACGGCCTTCTCGTGCTTTCAGGCTTACAATGAATGTCTTATACTGATCAATTCATGATTTCATTGAAATTCAACCGTTTCCGCAACCTCAAACTAAAACTTCACGTAAATGTTTGTAATACCAGATATTTCTCGAAGAGTATAGTATAGCACTAATCATCATTAAAAGATTTTAAATATAGCTGTATCAAATGAATATCAATCATTCACAATCCATCAGTTAGTTTAAAAACTGTTAATCCGGTGTATGCTACTGATTTCAACAGATAAAAGTAGTATATCTCATCAATCTAAAGTGAAATGTCTGGCTTTAGAAGTTTAACAAGATCAAAGAAAAGAGAACGAGAAAAAGAATAGATGCTATGGAAACGAAAGAATAATAAACTCTGAGACGATTGATTGACATTTTGTCAATGAAGTGTTTACTGAAGAAAAAACATTACTAAGTAAAAATGGATAGTGGCGAGCAGTGGAATCCAGTTTGACGCGCATTTCGTTCAATTTGAGACTCGTCAGCTGGATATAGATAAGTGTGGGATGCAAGTGCATCCAGCTGACAAGTCTCAAATAGGATGAAACACGCGTCAAACTGAATTTTACTGCTCGTCACTATCCATCTTTGCTTAAAATAAACCTTGTCATTTAAGGAAATCCGCACAGTATGCACATATGCCAACATGAGACTCATCAATTGTAGTCCTTAACAAGTTAAACAACACCAAGTGAATTTAAGAGAACATTGTTATTATTATCATTATTAAAGGAATTCACTTCATTTGATTACAATACATTAAGAGTAATGATAAAATAGTTTTATCCAAATGTAATTAACTGACAAACCAATCACTGAAAGATCAAACATGACATAATTCTTACTGATCATACTAATTATAAGAAAGAAACATAAGAATAATATAATGGTTCATGGAAGGTAAATAATCAGTTCTTCATTCCCATATTGCATCATTGCATTGAGAAGAATGTTATAATACAATGTTACCTTTAAAAAAGGCAGCATTGGGTAATTTACACTATTAGACAGAAGTGTAGTGTAAAGTGCATTTCTAAGATAAATGATCTCTTCAAAACATTTGGAGTAAGACAATGAATATGCTTTTGAATGAGATCATTAGCCTATTGATGTTAGACAACCATTTAAAACCTGGAAGTTGAATCTCTAGAGGTAAATTCTTCGTGAGCGAGACTGAGGGTCCTGGATTCGAATCCTGCGAGTAGAATCGTGGATACACACTGATGGAGAGTCCGACAATAGGACGAAACGGTCGTCCAGTACTTCCAAGTTCTCAATGGTGGTCTAACATCAATCGGTTCATGACCTCAATAAGAACTAAAAATAACATAACTGATTTGCGAATTTCTATCATTTATCCTTCATATTATATACGATTCTTTCAGTCTACAATTCTTTTTCATTTTCCCCTTCAATTCGCATCAACTCAATCCTATTAGTCTTTTGTTGCCAGGTTTCCCATTTCTGTTTGATGTTACATACTACTTATATCTGTTGATATAAGCAGCATACATTACAATACATGTTTCTTTTCCTAAACAAAACAAAACATTTCAGAATAGTTTACCTTTTGGAAGTGGTTATAACAATAAATATAAGTTTTTTTCTTTGTTACTATGTAAATAACTTACATCATATTTGAAAATTTGCTGATTTTTATAAAATAGAAAAAGGCGTTTTCAAATTATTACATCATTCACTATTGTATCAATGTTTTAATGATATGAAAAGCTTGAAGCAGTGGATGGCTGTTTCGCCTTAGTATGGGACTTCTGAGTAATGTGTATCCACGATCCTAAACCAAAGTGACCCAGGACCTGTCGGTCTCGATCACGAACGCTTAACGTCTAGATCACTGAGCTGATCGGAATTCAACGATGTTAATGTCTAACTTTAATCGACTCATGAGTTTAACTACTAGATTACTACAATCTCCACAAAACCCCTTCCTGATAATATCTGTAAACTTTATGGATACGTTATAAGTTGTTATTTCTCCATTAGACCTTGAATCTATTTTCTAATTGTAGGGCCTCAAACTTCATTCTTAATTCGTTTCCACACCAATGATTCTCTGTTCTCGTTCTCTTCTCTTAAACTTTCTACTGCCAGACATTTCACTTTCGATTGATGATATATATTACTTATATCTGCTGACATCAGTAGCACACACCACACCATAAATATATTTATATATATTAAGTGATTGACGGATTATGACAATCATATGTCATTGATGAATTTTCTCGTTTCATGATTAATGGGACAAGCAATTTATAAATGAAGCTAATATGGACTTGAATATTTGTTGCCATTTTTAGGCAGTATTCCTTATCATTACAAATAAGTATATTTATACAATTTAAGAGTTAAGACTGAGACTGGAGGTCCTGTGTTCGAATCTCACACGAGAGATTGTGGATGCTCACTGTTCAGGAGTCTCATACTAGCACAAAACACCGTTCCATGCTTCTAGGTTTCCAACGGTAGCGTAACATTAATTCATTCATGATCTCAATCAAAAGCTCCACTGTCTTCACAACACCATTTTAAGAAGATTATAACTTACCAAATGATATTAGGTTGATCGGAACATTCTAGACATTTGAACAACATCATAAAAATGGCTGAATTTATAGTTCGCCAAATATATTTAAGAAAACTATTAATATTTAAAAAGGAGTGGAGAATAACTCGTTTTGTGATAAAGATGTTAGACCACCGTTGGAAATCCGGAAGTACTAGACGGCCATTTCGTCCTATTGTGGGACTACTCAGCAGAGCGCATCCACGATCCCACCTCTCGAGATTCTAAACCAGGACCTACTTTACCACTGAGCCGGCATCCAATTGTTTTAGTGTCTAACATCAACCAATTCACGAAATCACGCGACTATCTCCCATTGTACTGAGGTAGATACCTATCTACCCGACTCGGATTAGCTCCACTGGTCATGAACAGAAGTGAGGACAATCGAATGTATTTGAACCCACACTTACAGAGCATCTCAATAACATCTGGAAACCATACCGTGAATAGTTAATTTGAAAAATATCAATCCATCGTCTCAAACTTGACTGTTCCTTTTGCAAATATTAGTCTATGCCTCAGATTTCATAGTTCATGCATTTCATACCAACTGCGTTGCATTCCCGTTCATTCCCTCTCGATCTTCCACTGAACTACATTCCATACCTGAACACCGTTATATACTACTTATGTGGATATAAGTAACCCATACCACAGTTTGATCAATGTAGTTATTCAGTAATAATGTGTAATATGAAGTTCATTCAACTTCATTGACTAAGTTACTATTATTCTAACAAGTAATAATAACTTCATTCAATATATTTCAAGGGATAATAGTCAATACTCTAGTAGGTAATTTCTATAATAAAATAAACACTATCGTTCTATTAATACGCTTACTTTATTCATTTGATGGCTTTTAATGATCAGATATCTGATTCCAAGTGGATCATTTACTACATGTTATCGAAACATACATGTAATCGATACTGGCATATAATTATCTATTTAACTCGCATTAGAGTAATGAAATGCAGATTGTTCGTTTCGGTCTATCTAATATTTCCAATTGGAAGTTCATTATGAGATTTGAATTCATTACCTTTAACTTCATCCATTGAACTATACTGGATACAGATGATAGTTTCATTCAACTAACTAGTCTCATTTAGGATGAACTACATATCTTCGATTCCTTCACTAGTCACAGTTCATTTAAACGTTATACAAGTATTTTGAAATGTTATTTTTGCCTATAAATAAATAAGCATATTTGTAATATCCTAATGAGTATAAAATTAGATTTTCTGACGTTTCGTGACTTAGTGTAAGTCACTTCTTCAGAGATTGTTCTTTTTAACGTTCATATATAGATCAGGATCATCTTTAGATATATGGAACATACAATTTAAATTAAATATCATCATATTCATTCATATAGTGAGATCACAATTCGATATGAGTAGTATTAACACATTAGTTGATACTTACTCTTGGGATCTTTGTTTTATAGAAATGAAAGACAATTTCAATAGAATTCATACATTATGTATATATACTTTATTATGGTAAACAATATCAAAGTAAAAACAAACTAGTTAAAGCTATTTGTCAATGAAGCTCAATGATTGATATACATTATTCAAAGGGCATTTCAATACATTGATTTTTGAATAGTTACCAAATTGATCGAAGATATTCATTGAATTTTGAAACATAGAAACAATAATGAATCTTTTAAATCATCTACCTTTATTTTGTCGTATTTAAATGATAAACAGTGGATAACCGAGTTATTGTTTGTGGGATCAGGAAACAAAGTGTTATCATTTCTAATCTTCTACCCTATTAAAATATAACGTAATGACAGCGCCAATTAGAATAGAATGACTTATCGGCCAGACAAATGATTTATATACCCGTAAGAGCAGTCTACTGTCCTTCTCGGACCTTCTTCCTATCTAGCTTTGACTGTTAAGTCCAGAACACCAATCTCATCCTCTGCAATATGAATCATGTATTTCAAAAATACGGGGTTTATATACCAATCAAACCGACCGCATCACATCATAAAATAGGAAACAACATTTGTACAAGATTTAGCCAAAAGTGGCTGTGAATGTGGAAGACTGTAATGAATAGACTGGGCATAACTCAAGGATGGTAAATCGTATAATATAATAGTTCATAGATCAAAATAAAGTTCATGATAAAAGGAACATGAATATGAATAGTTTAGTTACTTGACTATTATATAGTGAAAATATATGCATAGTATTAGTCCATAAATAGATTCCAGCAGTTAACATTCATCCGTCTCATTCGGATATAATACAAAGATTTTACTTCCACTTTATCGAGTATATTGTTTACCATGAGAATGGGATATGTCCGTTGTTACCAAAAAAACACACTCAATTGATTAGATAACAATATCTTGATCATTCACCTGAAGAATCTCTGCTAAAATTGGACATGGTGCCTATTATTCTAAATGATCATTAATCCTATGGGTAAATTTAATTAACTTTGACAAAGCACAACTAACTTCGAATTTTAGTTTATGCCTAAAACCATTTATCATGAAAACTTTGAATTTTTGTGGCTTTTGATTATCTGACTCCTATTTGATTGTATGTTGATGACTGTCGAAATATACATATCCTCGCTACCTGGAAACATATTCATTGACTTCAATCACGTTAGTGAATAACGCAATTAAATAAGTAAGTTACGAGAATAGATCTTTGAATACGATTATTTCGTGCAATTGTTGATCGAAAGGTGATGCAAAACAAAATGACTCACAATGGAGCAGGCAAGTAAGCTCTCTCCATTTATATTCAAACATAAATCGGTTAAAGACAAGTAGTGAATAGGATAAGCAGGTAATACGCATACGATCATATAAAAACAGATGGCGTCAATAAGCTAATCAGTGATAAGGCAAAAATATGGCTTGACAAGAATGAATAAGTTGATCTGTTCAGAGACTAGAATAACCTATGTGGCCCAACATAGGGATAACCATGAAGAAATGCAAACCTAACTGCCGATTTGTTCTGTAGACATACATTATCAATAATAGTGCTCTAGTGTACAAGAACACGAGTGGGGAAAATCGAACGTATTTGGACACAAAAGCACATCAATTGCGTTTCGTATACGTGCTTTCCTTCTCGATGTTCTACTGAAATACATTTTATTCGACATTATCATTATATACTACTTATGTGAATATAAGTAGGTCACATCACAGTACTATTAGAACATTAAACGAACTACTACTACTACTACTACTACTACTACTAAATGGTTAATACTATAAAAAAATAAGCATTTGGCTTACCTAAAAATTCTGCTTTATCCATTAATGAAAATAAATAATCCCTAAAATGTAATAATGACAACATTTTTGAGATCCATGTAGAAACATTCATTCAAGATTAAATATATATCATTTAACAATATTGGTAAGATTGTCTTTGAAATCATAACTGTGTTAATATCAACTTTAATGATTCTTAGTTATCAGAATGAGGATTTGTGGAGATTGTTGAATTCATGAGTTAGACCACCAGTGAAAACCTGGATGGACTGAAAGGTTGTTTCATCATAGAATGGGATTCTTGATCAGTGTACATTTACGATCCTTTACACGAGACTAAAATCTAGGATGTGATATACTTTAGAGTCCCTATTATAGGACGAAACAGCAGTTTAGTAATTCTAGGTTTGTGATGGTGTTCTAACATTGATGAAATCATGATTTCAATCAAAAATTCAACAATCTCCACAACTATGGACTGATAATTTACATGTACTCATTAAGGACTAGTTTCAAAATGGATTACCTGAAGTTCTAGTGAGACATCAAAACCAGTGGAATCAATCCGTGTCTGTTGTGAGGCACTTACTCACTAATGACATTGTTAGACGGTCGAGCAACATCAATAAAATACAATGTCATAAATTATAAAATACACAACATACGTAATGTAAAAATACAATTACTTACAACCATAATTGACCCCTGAAATATAGATACAACAAATAGTAGGATGAATTATTACCAGTTATCTTCTTGGAGCTAAAAATACATAAAGATATCTGTGGTACCTGAAAGTGTTGTACATGAACTCATAATCTACAGAATTCATCTACTCTGTGAATAAACTTGTTATCAGAAGGGTGGTTTTACGAAGATTTCGATGATATAATAATTGAATTCATGAGTCCAGTGCTTCCAGATTTGCCATGGTAATCTAGGTTCAATTAAATTATGAATTCAGCAATAAAAGTACTAAAAGTTCCACAAAACGCTTTCTGATAATCATGATCATGTGCTCAATGGTGACTGACTTCAAGAGTTATTTCCTAGAGTTTTGGTGAGAATCGCTGATCAATGGAGTTCAACTGAGTCTGTTATGAGATTGTAAATCACTAAAGACGATGGTGGATGATGGATCAACTTCGTGGATTGGTTGAAGTTAAACATTAACACTGTTGGATGCCGACAAGCTCAGTGGTCTAGAGGTTAATGACTCACGTAAGGACCCAAAGTTCCTAGATTCAAATACCGCGGAGCAAGATCATAAGTAAGTATCACTGAGGATGAAACGGCCGTCCAGTGATCCAAATTTTTCATGGAGTTCTAGCTTTATTCGACTCATCAACCAGCCTATTAAATGAATAAACTTATATTTCAATAGATTCATTCAGAGTAAACTTACTTATTGAGTTTGGTCATATTGGATGAACCTGTTGGTTTCAATACTGGAAAATTCAAAGTACGGTAAACATATTCAGTATGATTTATGCAAAGATACAAATAAACTTCTTACAGGTCATATTTATGAACAGAAGACAAATTTGATACTATAAAACATCAAAGATAACAATTCCACCTTACCTGTAGTCGTTTCATTGTTGTTAGATGGTTTCGAATCATTGTGATCAATAAAAAGTAACCCAATTATGAATAAACTAATCAACATTTTATTAAGTTATTTCATTGAATTTACATCCATTTATATACCTATTTATTGTAGTTTACTTAGACAACTTGAGGTATGTTACACGTTAATGTAAACATGATGTTTCATTGGTTTTAACTAAAGCTAATTCTATGTTAGGTTGTTATATGAGTTCCATGTCAACAAATGTTCTGTTTTCACTAAACAAATAGAAAGTTTGAAGTTTGTTAAAGACATAGAGAATTGATTAAATTTAGACATTAACACTGTTGGATATCAATTCAATGATCTGAAGATTGATAGATCGTGCGCAAGATCAAACGTTTTGAGTTTTGATCCAATCTGTGGCGTCATGGATTTACATTGCCGTGGAATATCAGACTGTGATAAAACCGCTCTTTCGGTGACACTTTGGTTTTAGTAGTGATCTAGGTAAAATCAATTCATGATTTGTTAAGTTTAAGATGTTAATATGACTACATAAACTATTGAAAATTCCACTGCGTTAATCATACGTCAAGAATATATAAGAACCAAAATATCAGTCGTAACAAGAAGACTTATATTATAGATAATTATTTCGTGACTAACATCAAGATTTTACTCTTAGAGTTCTGGAGAAAACCTGTGATCAGTAAAAGTCAATCTGTGTTGAGTATGAGATGGTTATCTACCTCAAGCAATCGATGAATGTTTGCTGAAGGTTATAGATTGATTGAAGTTAGACATAAACATTGTAGGGTGCCGACTCAGTGGTATAAAGTTTCAGTGTTCGTGAACGAGATAGAAGTTTGGGGTTCGATTTATGAGTACAAAAAGATGGATGCCCACTATCAAGCTGTTCCATACTAGAACAAAATCTAAGTTACATACAGGGGTAGACTTCTAGGATTTGTCGCTTACGGAACAGGTATCGAAAAGAACCTCCAAGTCTCAACCTCTTACGGATAAGTAGAAACTTTTATAACAACGAATCACGTATTTTGATGTACAAATTTTGTGTTCTACTTCTCTTAGAACACTGCATGTTTATTCTTAGTAGCGTGCGCATAAAGGATAAATTTATATTGGAATCAGCACAGAAGCTTCTCTCTAAAAGGGTCTGCCCAATATTAGGCCTGCTTACACTACGGCAGTGTTGGCCATCTTGTGCGACGTTTGGACGAAGTGTGCCCATATAACTAGGATTAGTAGGGCAAAACATTGTTCGGGAAGTATATTTTTGCGTGGTAAAACGACTGTAATATTTTTGTTGTTAGGTCTGGAACCAGACGGTTCTGTATATACATCAACCTTCAGATTCCTTCAATTGTTCAGTAAATGAATGAGAATGGAATGTGAACAAGATAGGGCACAAGTATTCCTTGTTCTTTTTATTGAGGGAAACAAACTGACCTGGACTTTCTTGAAGGTGAGCTGTTCTCAAAATCGAGTTCCTTATTGATTTAGGGGCGATTTTGTCAAATATGTTATAAATAATCACGTTATTTCGAGGAATCATTCGCTTAGCAATTTCGCTAGCGATATATTTGACAACAGATTCAACTTAAATAGTGTCTTCAAGTTCCACAGCAACCATATCTTTCGACAATGTCAGTTTGAGAGGTGGGGGTGTCCTTAGTTCTTGCCTAAGATCATCGTGCTTTGATAAAGAAGCGGCAAATGACTCCATACTGAAACGCGTGTCGCTTAATTGCTCACAGATATTGTCCCACTCACTCTTAATACTATCGATTATTTTTGATCATAATATAGATCCTGTTATTAAATTAGAAGCTGAGTCATCTAGCAGCAAGTGTGGATTATATCCACTTCTTATTCAGCAAAGTTGAGTGATATGAGTTTGGATCACACGAGGAGTATTTTTTGTTTCTTCAAAAGTGAGGGCAATCTTCAATAACTTATACCAACCACCATGAAACCTGTCTTCACGAATTTCTGCCGACAGATTGCAAACATCAAACATTGTCTAAATCAATCAACAAATCTCATCAGTAACACCAACTATCTATCTATCCAGGTCATGGCCATCGTTTAGTGTATCTCTGACAGTAGTTGATATAAACGATACACAGAACATAGTGTAGACTTTGTCATCAGGATGATTGACAACATTCTTATAGTCAGTATACATCAAGTTTAGTTATATTAGTTCCTTAGATTGAAAAACGTATGATAACATGTGAAAATAGTCATTAAACTCATTTGAAATACGATGGTAAATAGTTACAGTGTTTATTCATAGCTGAATCAAGATCGTCTATGAAAAGCAGTAGTAGCATTGCAGTGAACAGAACATCGGTGAGGACAACCGAATGTAATTAGCACGAAACTACAGAGTTACTCGGTAAAATAGGAAAGCACTATAGTAGATCGTTAATTTGCAAAATATCAATACATTATACCAAACCGGACTGTTCCTGTTGCAATCATCAATCCATTGTCTTACATTTCATTGTTCATGCGTTCTCTTACAAATTGTATTGTGTGCTCACTCTCTCTTTCTTGATCTTCCTTCAACTTCTGCTGCCAGACATTCCGTTTTTGACTAGTGTCATATACTACTTACATCAATATAAGTAGCACACACCACAGTAGTAGTAATATAATGAAAATTTCATTCAACTTTGTTCCGTGTGAGTATGTGATTGTCAATCATATGAAAACATCATTATTCAGCCAAATTCCTTATTGTATTTAAAATATATATCAGGCTCATTATTCAATAGAGAATATCATATTAATTGATTCATAATATAAAATATAATGATCAACAACAAGAAAGTACAATAATTGACATTGCTACAAACAACAGCTGAGGTCAGTGAATCGGCGTTCAGATCATATTCACCATTATCATCATTATTGTAACCGTGAGAGATATATTTCATATGTGAATTTACATATTAGATTAGATATAGTCATATAATAGATGTAATGCATAAAAATAATGCTACAACGTAGGCCCAGGCACATATGCGCATCGGTCCAAGTTGCCATACCTCATTAACACAAGAAGATGGGCACTGGATTCATAATAGTAGTTAATTCTGTGGTGGTACTATGTTAAAGAAAGATTGCATATAGGGATATAGTACAAGAAAAAAGAATTAGTTCGTAGAAAGAAAGATATGAAGCAATTTTAATCTCTTAGTTTAAGGGAAGACAAAGAATGTATTCACCAACGACATTGTGATCGATTCTGAGCCATGTCACCAAGAGTATTCAACCATTGGTTACGATAGTCACGCGGACCTCAACCAAGTAGTCTGCATCTACCAACATGGCTCAGATTAGAAATTGGTGACTTCAAGCACTGATGCCAGGTTTTGGTTTGACCACCCCTAACTTTCTTCCATTCATATACAAACACATATTCATGACTGAATTATCAAATTGCAGTCCTTAGAGTAAACAGTTTCGAGGGGATGAAAGAAGAACACTATATGTTCAAGTAAAACAAATACAGTTTATCAAGGATATGTTCCTGTTAGACAATGATGTTTTTTCCAAATCACTTCAACGATACTTATAGGTTGTTGTCAAACACATAATGGTGTCTAGTAAAATAAAAATGGTAATGCTAATTGTCCAGTTGATCAAAATAGAGAAGACAAAATACAAAAAAGTTGACCAACAAACAATCTATGATAATCATCATAGATCTGAAATTACTCATCACTGTCATTGTGATTATCAGTAATGAGCATTAAAATGAATGTGGATGTTTCAGTGAAGAAAAAGGTTTTCTTGACAATATCAATTTGTGAAGCTGTACAATGGTATTTATAGTGGATTTACTAAGTATATAGTAGTTTATTGCGAAATACAGGAATTTTTACAATATTATTGAATTAGTGAATGTGAATACGAGTGGACACAATCGAATGTATGTGAAATCTGAGAACGATACAGTAAATATTTCATTTTCAGAAGGGGTTTTGTGGAGATTTTAGAAATTTCACTGATTGAAATCATGATTTGATTGAAGCTGGACCATAATGGAAAATCTAGAAGTACTGGGCGGCCATTCCTTCCCAGTAAAGGATTCCTCAGCATTGAACAACCAGGACTCCGTTCCTCCAGAGATTCGAACCCAGGACCCATCAGCCTCGCACCAGGCGCTTAACCAACTAGACCACTGAGCCAGCCGGTATCCAACGGTGTTAATCTCTAACTTTAACCAATCAACGAAGTTGAGCCAACGTACAACATTGACTTCAGTGAGCTGATATTTCACAACAGAAGTTGACATGGTTTGTAGGCCATTCTTCAGAAGTGTTCGTCCGACTATGTTCAATTCATCACGGGTTGTGTCATCAGTGCATATTCTCCTGCTCTTGAGGATAGAGAACGGAATAAATTCTTCTCCCCAGTTGGAGCACACAACTACACAGAATCCTATTTATCCAGTTCCATTTCATTTCCATTGTCCGTCAATTCAAGATGTTTGATTATCTTTGAAAATTTTGTACGACTCATCTGTTTTACTACGGATTACTACATGCTGAATAAATTAACCATCAATAAGATTGTACAGCTTCACAAATCGATATCGTCAAGAAGAAAATTTTCTTCACTGAAAGATCTTCATTCAATTCATTCGACGAATGGACTCAGTACATGTTCTTTCAGGATTATCATTGACTTCAATATTTTCTTTTCAGTTTGGTCAACAGTCAAATGCACCTATCCAGAATATTAGATATCGATCAGTATATCTTTCACAGCAATTTGTATAAAACGATACACAGAATGCGTTCTGGACTGTGTCATCAAGGTGAATGAAAACAGTCTCATAGGAAAATATACATGAGACATACTACTTAGTCGAGTCTAAACGCATCATTATTATTCATGATAGTCCTGTAGGTTGATAAAATAAGTATATGAAAACTAGATCACTTTATAAGAAAACGATCACTACAATCCTTTGAAAATAGTCGGTTAATTGTTACAGTGTGTATTCATAGCTGATGCAAGATCTTCTATGGATTGACACACAAACTATTTGTTTTCACTCTGTTTTCTATTTAGAAAAGTAGTATTCATTTATAAAATAAAAATTTCATTCATGCTTATTCTATATGTGTCTATAATTGGCAGTCATGTCAATGTATTATTAGAAAGCGACATTTTTCATTTTACAATTGAGGTTCTGTTGGAGACGTTAGATCCTCAGAACTCATACGGAAAAGAACCTAATTTTTGTAATTTTATTTAGAAAATTTGAATTTCTTTGTTTTCGTGACAAAGGCGCTCTTGTCACCTTCATATCGTATTTCTCACTAGGAAATATCTTAAATGCTATAGATCCGTTGCGTCTTTTAGTATGCTTTTTTGTAATTCTCCCGAAGGACGATTTTGTACTGTATATATCCGTTTTGAATTGTGTTTGTTGTTATCACTCGTTTTTGGCTGTTTGCAAAATATACTTCCCCATTTCAAGCTTGCACTTCTACCTCAATTAAGCGGGGCTGGAACGTGTCAATAGCTAGCTTACTGGTCTTTGGTCACCGAGTGTTGTTCCTCGTTCGCAGATTCAGTGAACTCGTGATAGCTTCAACCATAGCAGGTTCATATCACACGCACTGTATCATAGAGAATACCCCATAATTTGGTCATTTTGTCAGAATATGTTAATAAACAACTGATATTTCTACAAATAACAACTGAAGTCAACAGATATGAATTTTTATAATTAAGGCCACATATGATTGACTTCAGTGAGCTGATATCTCAAAACGGACTTTATTGAACTTCGTTAGTAACAGCTTCTCACCAGAACTCCAGGAGTATCCCTTGAAGTCAGTCACTAGTGAGCAGATGAATATTATCAGAATGGGTTTTGTGGAGATCTTAGAAATTTCAGCGCTTCCATTAACTCATGATTTCAATCAGTGAAAATACTTCATTTGTAAACTTGAAACATTTGTCTCAGATTTCATTGCATTTCCGTTATAATTGATTTCTGTATCTGTCCTTTTTTCTTCAATCTTCTCAAATTTATGCTGCCAGATATTCTGTTCTTGACTACAGTTACATACTACCTATATTGACAGGTTTGACACACACCACAATATATGCTACTTATATTTTTTGACATCAGTAGCGTTCGTGAGTGGCCAAAAAGAAGTGGTATCGTATATACAAATATATATTGTGTCGAAGTGATCAAAAATCTTCAAATATATCAAGTAATTGTCCGTAAATAGAAATTTCAATTTATTCAACGTTTCCTATCACTGTCAGTTGACATGGTTTGTAGGCCATTCGTGAGAAGTGTTCATCGGACTATATTCAATTGATCATAGGTTGTGTCATCAGTTTATAATCTCCTGCTCACCCTACTCGGAGCACCCAACTACACAGAATCCTATTTATCCAGTTCCATTTCATTTCCATTGTCCGTCAATTCAAGATGTTTGATTATCTTTGAAAATTTTGTACGACTCATCTGTTTTACTACGGATTACTACATGCTGAATAAATTAACCATCAATAAGATTGTACAGCTTCACAAATCGATATCGTCAAGAAGAACATTTTCTTCACTGAATGATCTTCACTTAATTTATTTGACGAATGGACTCAGTACATGTTCTTTCAGGATTATTATTGACTTCAATATTTTCTGTTCAATTGAATAACCAAGTGTGGTTGGGTAAAAGCACTCAAATTTGTGTGACTAAATATTTGTCTTTTGAAGACATACTGTTCAAAAAGTCTACTGTTAAATTTTCCATGGTAGTTCAGTGATGACAATATTGATCAATTCAGAATGTCTAATTATTTAAATATGAATGAGTGGTATGCCATCCATTGAATTACTAATGATGGGTTGTGAGATGAAGGATTTCATGGTTGTAGAACTGTTTGCTTCTTGAGTGTTTCGAACACTGACTTTGGGGAATAATTCAATAATTTCTTTATCAGATTCCAGCGAAAATTGAGTAAACAAATGTTGGTAATATTTCGATGTACAGTAAACTACATCCATAGCACACATTGCCTTAACCACTCACAGTGGTTTTAGAATCGTTTAGCTAGATTTTTTAAATTTTGGAATTCCTTACGTATGAGATTTCGTTCACCCTTTCGATGTCACTCGTCTATTTATACTTGTTTCGATCGTCTTTCGAAATGGCCAATCAGACTGAGATACCCACGGACGTATAATTAGTTACATTCAGTTTGCGCGGGTTTCCCAGCATCAGGCTTCCTTCTGCTGTTGAAAGAAAGCTAACCTTTATGTAATGAATACATTAAGGGTACACATTTTGGTTATTCTGTAGAGCTTACAGATACTAATTTTTGAAAGTGTTTCTGGGAGTGGCTTACTTAATTGGGAATTAATGTGGATGAGGTCGTGCTCAAATAAAGAAATTAGTTGTTATCGTTTCAGTATGACACAGTTATGAACCGATTCCACCTTGACGATTTTCATCTCCTTTAGTGAAATGAGTTATGAAAAGACGATTAGTCACATTTATGACATGGGAAGTTATCATATTATTGTGTGTGCTACTTATGTCGATAGATATATGTAGTATATATCATCAATCGAAAGTGAAATACCTGATGTCAGAAGATAGGTAAGATGATCGAAGTTGAGATAATAAGAACAGAGAATGATTGATGTGGAATCGAAAGAACAATGAAGTCCAAGGTAATTGACTGACAATTTTTCAAATGAAATATCCACTACATGAGTCTCGGAATTTACTATGAGATTCGGTAATGTTGTGATCAAATTCATTCGATTATCCAAACATGTGTTCTCGTTCAGTACAACATTTTATTCAGGAATTACCCCAGATATACAAAATAGATAGTGGATGGGATATACACTGAGGAAAACATCAACCTACATCATAAAGCAAGTGCTAACTTAAAATCCTGAAGGGAAACAGAAAGAAGTAAGACTAAGTAACACACCACGTCGAGAACTGGTAGCAGACATTAAAAAAAGATTGGCAAAAACAAAGAACTAGAACATTAAAAGTGTTATGACAAACTATTTTTTAATGATTACTGCTTTTTGATATGCGTCTGAGACTAAGATCATTCGATTCAATTGGTGATCAATACAGCTTTATATAACAATGTTGATTCGTATTACAGACTCAGTAAACTGTCATACAAACAGGAAAACAAAAGCCACTGGATAAATGTATTTACTACGTATGACACTCTGACTCCATCAACATTCGGAATTACAACTTTTCAAACCTTTGATTGCGTCACACATTTGCATAATATAATTATCATTAAATGATTCCTATTTTTACCTTCGGTCTACTGGCGATGTATGACTATCATTTAGTACAACTGGTTGATTTCCTCTAGTCATAGGTTCTCTCTCTGAAATGCTATTCATAACGGATGGATAAAAATTAGAATTTAAGTAGATATAATTATACCAACCGGGTGCCCAGATCGAAGCAAGTGGTTTGCATAGTCGGTCACACCTGGAGCCTTTAACCTAAAGGTCTGATCCGTAAGTCACTGTAGCAATGTCAGGAGATGCAGTCCCATGATAGCCGTTGAATAATAATTACTTCGTACGCCATTCGCTTCTTCAGGATCATGGAGCCCATGTGAAACATTATTTTGAAATCAGAATTTTCCAACTCCCCCATGTGTATCCTCCATATCTACTTATCCGGTTAAAGCGCCGGACATTCGCCCTTCTTCCTTTCATCCCAGCTATCAGAAAACAGTGAGTAGGACCTCCTGAAATTGTTCGTATGCATGTGGCCATGTGATGAAATTTCAAGAGGGAGAGTTGACTCTCTCCACTCTACGGCTGTACAAGGGCATTTAGGGATTTG
Source organism: Schistosoma mattheei (assembly GCA_944470405.2). Classification (NCBI taxonomy): domain Eukaryota; kingdom Metazoa; phylum Platyhelminthes; class Trematoda; order Strigeidida; family Schistosomatidae; genus Schistosoma; species Schistosoma mattheei. Next base: position 2,977,979 of record OX103946.1, read on the forward strand.
GATTAATAAGACATATATTATTTTTACTTTTTAATTGTTAAGTAGCTAAAATATGCATATTCATGTCCCTCTTATTGTAAGCTTTTTTCAAACCAGTGGATTATTATCATATGATTTACCTTTCTTCTGTTATGCCAAGTCGATTAATTATAGTCTCCCATATTCACAGCCACTTTTGGCTAAAGCTTGTACAACTGTTATTTTCTTTTTTATGGTTCGATTCAGTCTATTCGGTTTGTATTTAAACCCAGTATGTTTGACGACTGGCACAAATTCGTCGAAAAGTTTAGGCGAATAAACAAACCGCGGTAAAATCAAGGGGCAGAAACCAATCTTATTTCATGATATGAAACGTGTTCCACAATTCACCATCGGAATTGTAAAACACTTTGGAATCAACATCACTCAGAAGGCGCAACCGTCACATTATGCTAGTTTTGCAATCCGATGGACCCAACACCGAAACAATGCAAAACAATTTATTTAAACTTCAAGAAGTACCACAATGGTCAGGATGGACACTATCTAGATACACAGCTACACAAACGTTGGTTGGATGTGAACATGGACAATACAGCATCAATGATATCAATCAATCGTGACAACTATGGACAGAAATCTTCGCTCGGAAACATCATAACTGTGGTTTGAATTTCGAATAATTTCAAGAACGCTAGTAATCAGATCAATTCACAATCATGAATCACATCAATATCAATCAGGATTATCAATCCAATAGGTGATTGTCGAACGGTCAAGTAGTTTGAGTTCAGGAAATCAAATCATGAGTATAAAAGAACACATAAACACAATTAGACTTGAGAAGATAAGTAGTTAGAAATAAGGGTATCAAATAAAATTTACAGGATGTCTGTTTTGTGATGCGTTAGCTCAATTTGCTTACTATATATAGTGTCTTTGGCATAGTGATCTCACAAGACTGAAATGAATAGAATTATTTAACTAACAATCTTAGTTATGATGTACAAAAGAATGTGGCCATATTTATTCAATGGACAAATGATCAACTTCCTTCAGTAAAATGCTTCCACAATAAGTTTTGTTACCATTATCTAGATGATTTTGAATACATTCAAGCTTGATTAGATGAACTTAAACCATTATATTGTTTCTTGTTCCTTTCATAGATTCGCTTTGCTGAAATCAGTTCAAAAACTATTTCCCTTACTGTTCACGATTTTCACCTATTTTTCAAACATGATCAGATCGCACAAATCAGAGCACCGTAGATGTATATAACATAATCAAAGAATAGCAGGAACTAAGTTTTCCAGTAACGGAGGGTGAAAGGGTGAGTTAAAGTGATGACACACTGGTTTTTACAAAAAGTTAACCTGAAGACTTCAGATTATAACTTTAACATTACGCTGAGCCTATGTGTACTTCATTGAACTAGGTAAATCGAAGAAACAAAAACTTCATACAGAAGAATGCTTGGGGAGCTTTAATAACCTTACTTACATCTTAAGTAGAATATACTCGCAAAACAAGATTTTCTCAGACACTTTTTGAAAATCCAAAACTCATATAATATTGTAGCTGATTTATAAAATATCGTCTTTCTCCAGGGAATCAATGTATTACTGATAGTAAATCAATCTGTGGAACATTAAGTAAACGTGTTTCATATAATCATTGTTTCCGTAAGTTGCTTGATTTGAAATCCATACGTATAGCACGTCGAAGAAATCTAAACGAAAACGGATACGTGAAACTATAGCGTTTAGTAAATATTGTTATGAACGCTACACTGACATGATGGTTAAATGAAATTATACAACCTCTGGTATAATTATCAGTTGATATATCCAATGAACGAACATTGAGCCGTTGAAAGGATTTCTAGCTGGTGGTCAGAACCGCGTACAGTTGTCTTGAATTAACCTTTACTATATGCGTATGCTGAATAAACTCCTTATTTTATTGACCTGTTGCTTGCAGCGTACAGCAATTGAAAGGCTGTTTAACTTTCTAGCGACAACATTCTTTTTTGATTGGTTCGAAGTGATAAATATTGGAGTCATATTACAACATCGTAGATTATGTTTGCCACTAACGTACCTGCCTCAACACGGAATTATTGATAGGGTTCATTTAGATGACCATCATCAGTCATTTGATTAATAATAATAATAAACTAGAGACTTCTGTACATGAAATGTTGCAGAATCAACGTTGAATCGAGTTCTCCATGAAGTGTAAAAGCAAATAGTTCACATGTCACTGCTCAACCTCTTAACCCAAAACGAACATCACGTAAGCTATCTAAAATTCGTTATCTCGACCATATGTTGATAAACCGTCATCTAGGATAGCTTGTTATTGTTCAGCAGTACCGATTTTAAGAGTAACAACGGCTTCATTCAGATAACGTTACAAAATAAGGACGAATTTCAATTCTAAACGATATGTCAAAATGTCTTCGATTTCCTGTGAAATCCGATCGCTTCCATCAAACTATGATACCCAACTTTATTCAATATTCAACACAAACATACATTCCGCCATCATTGAGATGTGTGTATCCAGAATATCGGATAACGATCAGTTTTTCTGTCACTGTGATTGGTATAAAACGATACACAGAAAGTGATGTAGATTGTGTCTTCAAGACAATCGACCACAGTCTCATAGAAAATACACATAGGATATAATAACTGATCGAGTCCAAAAGCATAGGTTTATTAATGGTAGTTTCCTAGATTGATATAATCAGTATATGACAACTTGGTAATTCTAAGATAATACGAGCGATGAGCGCACTTGAAATAAGTTAGTCAATGGTCACAGTTTCTATTTATAAGTGAAGCTAGACCTCCTATTAATTTTTGAATGAACTATTTGTTTACTTTTCATTTTGTTTGTATAATGAAACTTTTTCATTTGTCATTGTTCTATGTGCGTCAGTGATTTTCAGTCATATGAATGCATTATTACAAAGCGACATCGCTCATTATATTTTAGATTGTTGATAAAATCACTACCATGTGATTTGAATAATTAGATAGAATATGGTGATAAACAACAGGAAAGTATGGACATTGAAATCGCTAAAACTAAACAACTGAGGTCAACAGACAGATAATGTACACACTCTTATTATCATTATTGTTACTTAAAAATTTTTTTTTATCCAAAAACGCACTCTAGAACACATATTACTGACTGAATCATAAAGTTACAGTTCTCTGTGTAAACAGTTCTGAGATGACAAAAGATGTACATATTGTGCTCAAGTACTGTTCCTGTTGGACAATGTTTTCTAAATCACCTTAAACACACTTTCTGGTTGTGGCCAAATACATCACACTTCAGAGTAAAGTGGGAGTGTAAAAGATGATTGTCCACTTGACCAAGATAGAGAGGACGAAATACAAACAAGTAGAACGACGAACAATCAGCGATAATTATTATGGATCTGAAATCACGCATCACTATATGTCGGATTATCACCAATAAGCAGTGTCAACCGACATGGGTTCGAAGATATTCTTCAGAACGGTTTGTTGTATTATGTTCAGCTAATCATCAGTAATATTTTCAGTGCAAATTTTATTGTTACTTGAGAATAAAGAACGGATCAAATTATTCTCGCTACTCAGAGCACCATGAAAGTATACGAACAGAAATGTACGAAAAGAGTGGATGGTTATTATATGATAAAATAACACCTAAGAGGCTTTAGCAAGATATTAGATGTTTATCCAAAACAATAATTATAATGAAGTCGAAAATATCACCACAAAGCATGCTAACTGCTTTCAGCACACTTCACAACACAACGAATTCTTTATTTCGAAAACCCGTCGAAGGATAATAAAGAACAGCAAACAATAACAGATTAAATACAAGCCTTGACAAATTGTATGAGTTGATGCGGCGTAACACCAATAGCATATAACCTCTTCATTTAATAAGCCATAATGAGTGCTTACGATACAGTTTCTATTAACGATACGTAAAATACATATGTAGTATGATGAAGCACTCTCTTAAATACTTTATAATCTGAATTATACTCTTAATGAGCACAACAACGTATTTACATTATCACAAACAGAGACAAATTTTGTCCTCTTAGATAGACACTGATCAACAGCAGAGAACGGACAATGTACCACTGAAAACAATCGCGATGTTGGTGAATTCACAAAATTACATCGAAGTTGCTTATTTGATAACAGATTGTGATAGTCGAAAAAATAAACTTTTCATTATCGTAGACATTACTTACTTACTTCGGCCGTGTACTCCTAATGGAGCATAGACCGCCGATCAGCACTCTCCAACCCACTCTAACCTGAACCTTCTCAATTCCATCCAACTGTTGTTCATTTTTCTCATTTCTATCTCCATTTCCCGGCGTAATGTGTTCCTTGGTCTTCCTCTTTTCCTTTGGCCTGCAGGATTTTATGTGAGTGCTTGTCTTGTGACGCAGTTTGTTGCTTTTCTAAATGTGTGTCCTATCCACTTCCAGCGATTCTTCCTAATTTCCTCCTCCGCTGTGATCTGGTTTGTTCTTTCCCACAGTTGGTTGTTGCTAATAGTGTCCGGCCAACGGATTCGAATTATTTTGCGTTGACAACTGTTAATAAACACCTGCATCCTCTGGATGATGGCTTTCGTAGTTCTCCAGGTTTCTGCCCCATACAGAAGAACTGTCCTGACATTTGTACTGAAAATCCTGACCTTGGTGTTGGTTGACAGTTGTTTTGAGTTACAGATGTTCTTCAGTTGTAAATACACTGCTCTTGCTTTAGCGATCCGCGCTTTGACATCCGCATCAGATCCACCATGTTCATCAATGATGCTGCCCAAATATGTAAAAGGTTTTGCATCCTCCAAATCTTCTCCGTTAATAATGATTGGATTGATGCATGCTGTGTCGTATCGGAGAAATTTGCTTTTCCTTTTGTGTATATTGTGACCTGATGCTGCTGAGGCTGCTGCTACACTGGTCGTTTTCTCCTGTATTTGTTGTTGCGTTTGGGGTAGAAGGGCCAGATCATCTGCAAAGTTTGGATCGTCCAGTTGCATCCTAGATGTCCACTGTATCTCGCGTTTCCCTTCAGACGTTGACGTCTTCGTGATCCAGTCGATCACCGGGAGAAAGAGAAAGGATGAGAGATCGTCGACATATTCTTAATGTAAAGCAACAGAAGTCTACTCTCCCAAGATTAAAATTATTTTCGCATAATAATCAAACACAAATATTCCTGACCAGTTTCGCCAAATTTATTATTGTCACGAAAGTGGAGACTTATATTCGTTTTTCAATCTTCGAGGTTCAGAGTATGTTAAATATACTCTTGACATCATCTTATCTCAGCGATTTACTTGTAGGTTTTAACTCAGACAACAATTAGTGCAAGCACAAATGATGTGTTGAAATAATTTATTAAAATACTATAATGAAAATCAGTCCTTTCTGCTAGTGCTGATTATTTAGTTTTCAGATGCGACATTTCATCTGAATACCAAATAACGGCCAGCGGTATAACGCGGTAGTCAAATAGAATAAAGGTGGTCTTTTTCAGACGTTAAAATTTCCCAATAATCAATGATGAAATTACTTGACAGAACGTTTCCATCTAGATCAAATTCATGTTCAGATGTATCATTTTCGACATCCAATCAGAACAATTTGGGTTATATTGATTTCAGTCAATCAAATCAAAACTATGTAACATTGACAGACAACAAACTGTTTGTTCACAAACACATGAGCACACATTATAAGTTACATGTTAACCAATCACACTTTTTAAAGTTTTATTAATCACATCCAAATTAGGTCTCAACAATAGGGGTCAAGAATTTCAACCAATGGTAAAAAAATGTCAGCTTATTTTCTCAACAGTCAGAAGAATATTGGATAACGATGAGTTCGGCTAGATTCATCATTGGTGAACAATGGACATGGTCACTTTGAAATATAGAATAAAAGAGAAACAACAAAACGCTTTGATAGTCTATAAAAACCTGACGAGTTGCAGTCAAATCTGATTTACTACTTTGAACGAGATGGTGAGGTGAGCGTTAGCTGAATAGACTAAGTAAATGAGTAAATAATACAAACTGAAGCTTGATTTATTGAGATGACCTTATTTTGTTCTTCTGAACAATTCTAGATACAATCTTCAACGTCATCTGTTGATACGTTTTTTTCTGATCGTGAACTTGTTTCCAAAATTCTTTAGTTGTCAAGACATCTGTGAACCTGACTGGAAGAACTATAAAAAAGTAATTTTTGAAAATGCTTCATATAGATATGTAAGTAATCAATCTGATTGTAACAAACATACTCAGTCTCTTTATCATGCTTACACAGAGAGAATTCGGCTCAATCAATCTAATCCGCTTGTGGATGGCGAACTTCAAGTTTTCACTAATGATGAAGTCAGTTGACTTCATTTCTAATTGACGTACTTATCCATGTTTGCATCTTTTCAGTTTGTTGAACCGAAATTCCCCTTCAAATACTACGATACTCGCATCAATATCTTTAATATTTTCCCTTCAGGTAAGTGAACATATTTCTTTGAACTAAAGCTGTTATTGAGTTTTCTTGATCATATTTCATTTCATGAATTAAAGTTTATGCATTATACTCAGCGAGTTCGTTAAATGCGCCTTGTGAGCTGCAAGACGTTTTAGTATCTCTTTTCGTGTTCAAATTGTCAATGGTGTAACGCCCTACAGCAAACGAAATACAGTTCTCGTAACTCAGTTATGTATCTAGTTTATTTCAAAATCTTTTATTCATTCACTGTGAAGTTGTCAATCAAGTTGAATGTTTTAATTTATTAAAAACAGGCTTAACGAAAATATACACATCTGTATACGTGGGACAAATCACAAATCGTATGGTAGACACTAGCTATTATCGATTCGAGCTTTTGGATAGGAGTGAGTGCTTCTATAACACAGTGTCATATTTCTTTGATTCATTTTTTTCACATTGATTTCATATAAATGATTCCGCGCTTAAATTGATTATTACAAGAGAGTTGATCGGTACACAGTGATTGTTTTGCTTGTGTGATTCTCGTAACAGAAGGTGTGTTCACAACACGTTAAACAAAACAGAGACTCAACCCAAATTAAACACTCATTGTTTGAATGGAAATGATAAACTTACTATACAGTCTATCATAATTACAAAATAGATGATATATCACCGACACGATACTTCTTGATTGACTGAAATAATCCAACTGATCGTTTGTGCAACAATAAACGATGATTTGTGCGAAGGCAGATTGCAATTTATAAGCCTATGAACCATCAACTTCGACCTGATGCCGTCCAACACCTTTCTTGATTCATAAAAGTTTAATATCTCCATGTTGCTGTCTGTTGACCATTTAATATTTAACTTCATCTTGGCAATCATATTTATATGGTTATGAACTACGAATCCATACACTTCCTGAAACAACTGATTGCTGAACGATTATTAACTGTCTCGTAGAACGAGATGATTTACTCAATCCAGAACACTTAAAAGATCATGTTCACATCTATTCATATCGGCAAGTTATCAGAATTGATAAATAACAAAATCTGAGAAAACGATTTTCTTCGAGTATTATGAAATGTATATTGGAGATCTCTTATTCATTATAAAGCTTCTTAAATTAGTCTTACAAAATTGAATCATTCTTCTCAGTTGGTTGAATTGTAACGCTCATCGGATTATTGAATTGATAGTAATCCTGAAAAATACTTCCTCATAAGAGTCAATCATTGAGTTAGCTACAATGCTCGGTTTGAATCACAGAATGAAGTAGATAACAAGTATGTAAAGGCCGTCCGTGTTCAGACCTACAATTATTGTAAGAAAAATTCAAAGCTTTATTTTGATCATCATTGTTTCAGAGGACGTATTCGCTGTCAAAGTGCCTTTTGTGAAAACAGTTAATGATACTGGTAAGTAAACATTTGATGATCATTTGATCATACACGTTGAAATGTATCGTTTTATCTTCACTCATTATGATTACTCACAGTTTACGGCATTGAACTCTCCTAAGAAATCGAAAAAAAGTGATTATTTGTAACCGTTCTGGAAAATCAAGTCAAAATTGTGAGTAAACTTTTTTACTCATCAATTCAACACATTGATTGAAACTTAAAGAATAATCGAAATGAAATGAAAAATACTTAAGTTGATAAGCATTTATTTGATCATTGTGGATGAATTCAGTTACAATTTTATTTTACTTGTGAAAACCAATGAAGAGTATCACTTTCGTTAACAGGCTACAGTGTAACTAGACGAGAAGTCGTGATAAAATGATGCGTTGAATGTTCTTTGAAAATCCATTTCTATACACAAAACATTCATCCACATATTCACTCATCGCATAGCCATCCTTACTTCACGTTATACAGTTTCAATACGACTTCAGGAACTTAGCACCTGACATTTATTTGAACGATTCATGCTCATTTCATTCACATGTCACTTACTTGAACATATTTATCATGAATTCATCTGAGGAAAACACTTGAGCTAACAACGTAAAAAATCGCCATGAAAAATGGAATTCAGAAATTGATTTTTCGTGGGATCTTTAGAGATTATGTTTGGAAATAAACACGTTCTGTTGCGCGTTCGTCACAACGCCATTACTGCACAAAACGCATTCACTTACACACCCACTCATCGTATAGCCATTCCCCAATATTAACCAATCAAGTTAAGGAAACTTTGAGACGATATTTAAACAGTCATTGATTTCTCATTTATAACAAACAAAGACTATATTCACAGTTTCTTGATCGATTAAAATATTTATACATTACGTATCAAACTGAATTCCCAAGTTCATCTTTATAAAGAAGCACTTGATAACTTAAAACATATATGCTAAGAGTCGATTGTCTGGGGGTTAATTGAAGAAAATCTAATGTTCATGTGAATACCTCTCCGACTGTCAGATCTCAATGAAAAGCGTTATGATTTATTGTTTCAATAATAATGCAATAATAATACAACTTCGGAAACTAAGCATGTGACAGTCTTTCGGAAGGATGCATGTTTATTTCATTCACTTAACGTTCACTTGAATTTAATAATTACGAACTGAACTGAAGAAAGAATTAGAGATAACGCAGTAAATACCCATTGAAGCCTTACCACTTTGTGAGTAGGCATACATAGTTTCACATTTAACGATAACATGCTTCATATTTATTCCTTGAATTCTAACTATTATTAGTCTTTTAATTGTAGAGGTTACAGCCATGACAATTTATTTGATACATCCGAATGGGAAAATATCTTTCTATTATGAAAACGTAAGTTGAACAACGAAATGGAAATTTAGTTTCGTCTTGATTTATCAAGTCTTTAAAGTATGTGAACGTTGTCGATTAAATTAAGTTATCTTGAGCGTGGTAGAAATAGATCATTAATCTGTGATGTGCAGACAATCATTTTGACAACATAATAAATCTTTTAATAAAAAACCCTATTATAGCAATTGTTTAAAGCACTGAGTCATCAAATATAATTTCTTATCAGTAGTATCAATGATGTGTTCGTGCCGAATAGTAACAAACAGTGCATATTAGAGTACTTCACGGTAAGGGTCAAATTCAATGGAGCTTTAGTTCATCATCCGAATAATTGCTGTTCCATAAGTTCACTGTTGAATATTTTGAGAGTAGCATCCTTGAAATTATTCGCAATCACACTGTATTTATACAGACCTAGGTATTCATCTGACAGTGTGTCTTCACATACCATGAGTTTGACAACTGCAGTTATTCTGAATACTCAAGCACGTTAGACAAAAAAGAATTCTAAAGAGAGAATATCAGTAAGCTTACTATGATTATGATTATTTGTTTGTGAATCAGATAATTAGAGAGACTAAACATTTCTCCTGTGATTATTCGGTTTTGTTTCAGATGGTTGTGTGTTAATAAATGTTGACTATAACTTCCGATATTTCATATTAGATTCCTATGGAAATTGAAGAGAGCAAACGACAATCGAAAATCAGCCGTAAATTTGTATGTGGATCAAGTAAGAAACGTTTTAACAAATAGTGTTAACATTTTGATGTACGATGACTTGCCTCATCATTCAACTGTCCGTGTTATCTTCCTCTCTATCTGTGCCCGGCGATAACCATAACAAAACGGATTGTTCCTTTAATCACTCAGTGTGATCTCATATAATTTACTTACAGTGCACATCAATCATTTGTTTCGTGAGTAAAATCAATTCATGAATAGGCCATGAAAGTGTTGTGGATAATTGTGCAAAATGAATTTGGAATACAGTTCGTAAACGGACTGTATAAATATTACTGGATATTGAATACATGTCGTCACTGAAATGTTTACACGTCTTGTAGTGAAAATGCAGTATCACACCTGAATATGAATGTCAGTGCAACCGAATTCTGAAAGTGTTTGATAATTGTGACTAGATCCTTTGAACGATGGCTTTGTGTAATTACGTGAATTGAAATCAAACTATGTGTCTACAATCCAACGACTATCATCAGAAGTGTTTTGAGTTTTTGAACTGAGATCGTAATGATGTCGTCTCAACATTCTGTGCGAAATTTCATAGATATTGGCTTTTACATAACACATATGCTGACGCTCACTTATCCAGATACTTCAAATAAAACAACTAAGGTATATGAATGTCTTCGTCGTAATCGTTTTACAGGCTATTTGGAGACGTCCCACACTTATGGTAACCGATTCGTTGGTCCAGACAAGGATATATGAATGACGCTATTAAGCAGACGATATTAACATTTGTTTTTTAACATAATCACACACAGTACGACAGTCACACATTCAATCCTCAGTCACACCGCGCCTCAATGCAGAAGAAAGTTTGTTTTGTATGAAATAGAACTAAGGCGGTTGAACGTCGAACAAATATTACGTTTACACACTGCTTAATCGCTAGGCTTCACTGAAATGACAATGTGATGTTGGAAGACGAAGCTTAGTTTCAAGACGCGTATTGTGTGTGATTAGTCGAGTTAGATACAATGTTTCGTGAATGAACGTAGAAAAATTCACTGAATGGTTGGTCATATGTTGATCGTTCGAAATGCATTACTTAGTCTTTAAATAGTGAAGATAATTTTCATATTTGTAATGTTTGCGTGAATGGTCTTATTGGTGTTTTGATGCATATGCACCCTGTGGGGATTGTCCCGATATTGTCTAAATTCACGAAAATTGTGAGCAAGATGTAGACACCGACTGGCAGTAGGATCGACTGCAGTCTCAAATGTTTGTTAAAGGATTTATTAAACAATATGTAAATGAATCAGAACTTTACCCGAACGTACAGGCCAGTGTGTATATGGACCAAGTATCTAGGTGTATGTGCAAACGGCGTCTGACAAGATTGTTGCTGTATTTTAGTCCCAGAGTAAACATTATTCTGAGATGCAGGTATATCTGACTGACGAAACGCGCCTCTGAGTCTTCACTGAGAGCAACCATTCTTCTCTGGATTGTAAATTTTCATGTTGCCTACATGTTATTTGAAATGTGAAACAATACGTAAAGTTACACCTATTTCAAGCAGATGTTGCACTGATGTTTACGTAAAATAAATGAAGCAATCACCGTTTTTCAACTCATCGTTCAAATATCGATCGCTTTTGAAACTCACGTCGAATGAAACCTTTAATTTTTGGTACGTTTGATGATTAATACTACGTCTGTTACGGGAAATTTTCTAGTTTCTTTTTGTGACCGAGTCTTGAATATTGCAAAAATCTTGTTATATCTTAAATAGATATGAAAATTTTAAGTATCTTTTTCTGTTGAATTTGTCACACAAGATAATACAGAATACGAAATAATTGTTCCTGGAAAATGGATCAGGACTGGCACGTTGGTGGAGTATGAAGCCATCGGAAGTATGTTATTCCTCAGTTTACCAGCATTACCTATTTTCACACTTGAATACACCACTTTTGTCTCTTCAAACTGAAAATTCTAAGAGCAAATGTAGTCAGCTATTCAATGATATCCAGTCATCTGACTCAAACGACGTCTCGCTTACCTATAATTACCACACCTCTATTCGCTTTTGAATGTTAAAAATGATTACGGGGCATTTTGAACTGATATTACAGCCTTGAACGTGATAAAATGCACTTAAGCACATAGTCACACAACGATAGGCGAGATCATTTTAGTCTGAAGAGAGGGAAGTGACAGTCAGTTGACTTGGAATAGTCCGATTTTCTTTTTTTACATGTGATATCAAACATTTAACAGGCATTGAAATTGCGACAACACTGAATTTAATTGCGGCTACCTTAAAAATACGGTCGAATTCGGAAAGCTCTCTTCTGTCGTACACATCCGATAAATTAAAGGTATAAAGATGTCACGTCTTCAAAATACGATTTATCATGGTCATTTTGAGAATTAATTTTACGGTATGAAAATATGTTTCTTCTCGTGAATATGAACGCTGAGTAGCTAAAACCAGATTTCTATTCAATACGAGTAAGACTAATGAAATAAAATTTCGACTACGAGAGATATTTTCCATAATCAAATGAACAGACCGGAATCAGCAAACATACTTCAATATCTTACATCAACGAAGGTCTACTAAAGTCCTTTCAAGGAGAATGTCTCTGATGATTGGAAGAACAATGTTACTGTTCCCTATTGTTCCATAGGCTTATTATAATTGAAAGCGAACTGTGAGTCTATGAACAACTCACCTTCTTGTATTGATTGCAATCATCAAACTGATACCGTGAATCGAAACTGCAAATTTTATTGCAATGCGCATTTTCGAAGCTAATAACGACACCGTGTGTACATATTTGAATGTAAGCAGTCATTGAAATACATCAAATTTGCCTATCGCAGCTCGTCATTCACGGTTGACACGCAACGTAGTTTCAACCAATTCAAACGTGATGCCGTGAAATATCAGTGAAGTTGAAAAGTGCACAAAATATTACATAGTGCGTCGTGATGCCAATTTTTCACTGGATGATATAGTCACTTAACACTGAAAACACCATCATATCATTGTGTCATTCTTACTTTTTTCAATGCACTTATCTATTCTTTATTAACTAAAAATGAAATCACCTTATTCTTTTCACAGCAATTTGTCAACGATACAATTCGACTGAATCGTGCCGAAACGCAACAACATGGAATATGACGTGTATTTGGTGCGAGAAAGCAAACACATGCATTGAAAGTAATGATCATGATACTCATGACTTGAAATTAAGCGATTGCTGTAATAAGGTTAGTACCTGTTGGGCTTACCTAAAAAAGCCCTGTATATGTTGACTTTACCTAATCAGATATGAGTAAAATCCTTTCTTTCCCTGGAAACAGTAAAAAGGGATCGATGCTTGAGAACACATCGATTTTTCAGCTCATTCAACGTGTGTTAATTTCAGAAATACGAATTGTAACCGAATACTAATGTTGATTGTAACAAAATACAAATGAAACCAGTTTGAATGAGGAAACGTGTAGAATCCAAACGGAAGTTTGTACTGAAGAAAAGCCATTAAGGCATTTTGGATACGCCCTAATACGTAGTGGAATCCAAAAGAAGGTGACTGAATTAATGACGGATCTAGTTTTCATTATAAACATAAATTTACATTATTACCCGAACAAATATTTCCACTCAGCTATTCAATCAATAATTGTTCACTTAATCAAATCTTAATTATAGTAAAAAGACAAGTTGAGAAAAGTTGTCCGTTAGTCGTAGGTTAGTGCGTACCTATCACAAAGAATATCATTTCGGTAGTAGACGTTTTATTTTTAGTAATGAATACCACTATTTCCTTTGTACAAAAGAATTCGGATGTTAACGATCTGAGTACACGAACATCCATCAAGCACACTGAGACAGCATCATGGATAACAGAATTTCAGGTTACACTGAAAATCAAGGAAAGTATCTGCTCAATACATGTTAACTATTTGAGTTTTAGTAATAAATGCTACTGTTCTATTTTTTTGTTCAGAATATGACAACTGGAATGATCGAAAGGAATAAACAGATCAAACCATTTGAGTACTTATTTGTTGGCATACCCTTGATCATCTCTTTGCTACTTGCATGCATCGGTTGTGCTATTTGGAGATGGCGGCATAAAAGAAAGAACAGTAATGTAAGATTTTGAGTCACGTCATATTATTCTGTTCACGTTCGTTCCGTTCCGTAATTAGTTAGAAAAAGTTTGATCTAGTTGATCATTCTAATGATTTGACTCATTGCTTCACAGATCTACGCACATTTTTATGCTTGTTTACGTAATACCTGACGTGTTCTTATTGATAATATATTACACATTCTGTTTTTAAAATTCGCCTAATCGCGTTCATATAATCAAAAGTGTATTACATCACAAAAGTCCTTTGAATATTATATTTTAATTAGTCGTGCCCTTGTATACGTGAATTTTTTATTATGATTTCATTGTAATTGTTCATTTTGATCAAGTAATATGTTGAATGACCTTATCAATAACTAACTAGGCACTTACACACTTCGGTACGTGATTATTGCATGATCACGTTGAGTGACAAACTATGATTAACTGAGTGCAATCTAGTCTGATCACTATACCCTTCATGATTTTATTGTTGAGATGTGCAGTATATGATCAACGGTTCGTTTCAAAGCTTAGTCTTTAGAAAGGCCTACACTAGAGTAGTCTTTGTCAGCATAACACAAGATTCCTATGCTTTGACTAAAGATTTGAGAGCCGTATGCTTTAAATGTGTTTGTGGGACAAAATTTCAGCGTTGCACTTTGAACTACACTGTTGCGAGGCACAAATGTTACACATTGGGCGCTGAATAGGTTTTCAGTCACCTCCATGATACTGAAGTGCTTTAACGTCGTAATAATTCGCTATTCGAGATTGTTTCAGTCTTTCAATCGAGAAAGATGGTTTCATGAATACTCGTATGTTACTTTTGCAACAAAAAACGATACAATTTTGTCCAGTCAAATAATTGCAAAGAACATCGAATACATGAAATGACTTTCTGTTGACAGCATGTCACTTATAGTCAAACTCCAGAGATAAATAGAACCTAACAGTAATTAATCTGAATTAATCTGAAACTATAAGTAAACGCTGATGTATATAATATGTATATACATATGTATATATCGAGGGGACCAACAATATTGGTCGAACCACCGATTTGTCAGGCCATGTACAACTAGAGAAAATAAGCGATATGTTGAAAGAAAACTGTCTAAATCAACTAAATAGAACCGATCTGACTGTCCAAAAACATGTTCTCCACAATCTTGATGTGGACAGATGTGCCGAAGAGACTAAGCTGATCGCATTAGTTTTATCCATTCCACATCTCAATCCATAATTACCATAAAAACAATCTGCAGGTAGTGATAACATTCGTCCTCTACTTAATAATTATGTACAACAATAACTCTCAGGTTGTACACCACTTGCTGCATAAATACAACTAGCTGATATTTATCCTTGATACGCATCAAACCGATTTGAACATTTACATCCCTCATATGCGAGTTCGTCTATTCACAAAAGCCACGTTTTCTTCTTACGCCATAACGCATTCAGACCAGTGTTTAGAACGATTTGATATCAAACCCAAAACACTCTCTAATCACTTTATTTCACATAAAATCAATAGAGACGTTATTAGCTATTTTATACTTAATTACATCGTACTCAAACTCATTCTGTGTCAATGCACACCGGCTTCTAAATTGAATTTCGTCACAACCATTTTTTGTACTGATCAGCAATCTATGGTGCTTTTTCCTAGCTAAAGATTCAAACAAGAATATTGATGCGAAATATTTTGATCTTTAAGACTGATTGGATAAACATAGAGATGTCTTCCTGTTATTTATCGGTGAATAATTAGCAAATAGCAACGTGTAAACAGTTCTCTAAGCAGACTAACTGAACAAGTCTGAGAATAAATTAAGTCTATCTATTAGCGTTCCCCTAAAGCATAAGGATTGTAAACATACAGATTTGGTAGGATACTCAGATTGAGACATACTGTTTCAGAGCAGTCTTGTCGTGGGTGTCATGCACTTATATTTAACCGAATCAGTTGTTTGCGTACGACGTTATTCGCACTCCTGCAAACATGTATAATGGTATTACGTCTCACAAATAAGTTATACCACTAAAATGCCATAATTACTTATGACACTTACAGGAATGTTACTCTTAACTGAATGACTTTACAGTAGCTACACATAGGTACATTATTTATTCAACCCGGAAAACACTAACTTCAACTATCAAAGGGTTCTGGAACGCTAGAAGCATCATCATGAGAAATGTCTCTCCATCAAAACCCTGAACAAGATTCAAGAGACGAAAAACAAGAAGGAAGTTAAGATTAACATAACAAGAACAGAGGAAGTCAAAGCACAATTAGGATGCACTGAAGCAAAAAAGCAAGTAAATAGAAGCATTAGAACTGACAAGCAGAAGAACGTGCAAGGTCTAGCGACGACAGTGGAAAAAGCCTTTAGTGAGGGAGATATGCAAAAACCATATGATTTAACACTGAAACACTTAGCGAATTATCATAATCCAGAGAGGGCGGTTGAGGACAAAAATTGCAAGCCAATCAGTGACATTCAAGAACTGAGGAACGGTTGAGTAGAACATACAATGGATACGGACAAACCGATATACATGTTACCTGTATTTCACTTTAAAATGGTATTTTTGAGAAGCGATCGCTTGCATTTGTGGGTTGAGTGAGTGCAAGTACATCACTCGTCCGTCCTAAGTCACAATTTAAAGTCAAATGTTTTCATACATTAAATGTAATTGTCTGGCTAATGATCAAAAATAGTGTTGATGAAATCTTGTGCAGTTTCTGTAGAATAAGTATACAGCTGAGTCATCCGAAAAGCAGCCAAATTTAGGGTGAAATACATTGATTGCCATGATGACCTGTGCATTCAGTAAATGAAATTGTCAGGTTAATGATCAGAAATCAATATGGGTTAGATAGAGTAGGAGAAACAAATGTAATAACGAGTTATAAGTTATGTAGTATGTAAAATAATATGAATTAGGTCCACAATGATATATATGGGGTGAATGCTGATAAAATTACGCATTAGGTCGAATATAATTCTCCTGGATGCAGAATTCGGGATTTTGATGTAAATAACTGTTGTTTCAGCCGTATGAATGATTTTTAATCTAATAGATATAGGCAGGTCCCAGTGAACAATACACATTCCTGTAAAGTCAACACTACATAAAAGTCATTCCAACACTAAAGTTTCTATTTTATTTTCTATTACAAACAATCCTCAATTCATATATTGTCATTTATAAACGATGCATTTTGCCTTCAATCTGACCACATTTTGGATGATCTATTTTCATAAGATGATTGTAGAAACTGGATAGAATTTATTGAAAAGCATATTCTTCATCCATATCAACTGAGAATTTTGAGTGAATAAAATGTCTTTATTACTTTCCAGTTGTATTGCAACGATTGTTTGAATTGATAGGAGTTTTGTAAATTGATGGTTACCCTGTTCATCAGGATTTTTGAAGTATAGGTTTATCAGTTGATTGGATCCCTTAAATGAATGAAATAAATTTTTGGAAGTAGTGCCGTGATATGTTTGGATTAAACAAACATGAACTGGATTCAATTTCGAGGATCAGTAAACAAGTGAATGTTATCTTGGCTGAGTGTAAACGTGTTTATCTGCTGCAGCGGCTGTAGTATGTTCAGATCACCAATATCAGCTTCCACCATGCGAATCATCTATTTTAAAAACACATGGTTTATGTACAAGCCAAACAGATCATATGACATGACACAACGTGAGTCTGTAATCAAGAAACACTCATGACTTGAAAACAGTGAATCGCATAATAACGGTCTGTAGATCAAAATATATCTTGTAATAAGAGTGATATGAATGTAACTGAACTGTTGGTTGAATATTTACACAAATGAAATAATAACCCATTAATAACATAGAACGCTCCTATAATTTAACATTTACCTCAATATAACTAAAAAGGATACTGAAGCGTTTCTACGGCTTTATTTACCTTGGTTGAGTAACCGGCATAAAAATAGACGCATGGTCGCCCTGGTTTACTACCGCAATCGATAATGCCTATTCTGAGACGTTCTTTGGTTCAAAAACACACAATTTGTGAGGTCGGTCAAGTTCTGTCTTAACCATTGGGAGGGCGGCATATGGTAAAGGTCTTTTAGGTACAGTGTTAAGAATATGAAAAATCCACTCATTTATTCTCTCGCTAGCTCGAAGTTCAGCGGTCACAATTGCAGTTCTCAGTCATCTCACTGCTTAATGCAAACGAAAATGTGTTTTCTGAAGTACTTGGTACTGATATTTTGTTTGTAAATTGATCAATCATCATGCTATAGCGACCATCCTACAACCAAACTCGACTACGGTTACTATGGGTTAAAACATTTTATTAACCTAAAAACATACATTGTTATTTGAATAGCAACACTGTACATATTTCTTTGTACCGTTATGATCACCAGAACACACACACCAGAACACTCTATCTAAAATGTTGATCGCTCAAATATCACTCGACGATTCATCCTCGTCCTTATGGATGTATGTACTCATATCCTCTTATTAGATTTCGCTTTGGAGTGACTAACTCCAACTACCTAACATCTGAAAATGTGACACATGTTGGCATGTGGGTCATGCTACAGTTCGATTTTTGAGCTATAATTACAGGTTTAAATAACCACATAAGTATGACCCTCGTATTTCTCTCTAATGAATTAGTTGACAACGCCAATTACTACGTTCGTCCACAAGTTACTAATTTTTCTGTATCTTTCGTAGAATAACCGAATCGATTGATTCATACTGACAGATTGATAGATTGTGAACTTTGTCAATTTATAGCTACACATCAGTAGTAGACCAGATAATTCCGTTAACTTTACCGGTTGCAACCTTATGTGAAAAGAACGCATCACGTTCATATATATCTCAACAAGTAACGCTGAAGAGTTATTTCCAGCCAAACAACTGGAAAACGTCATATCATCTCAGAATAATGCATATACATTCCGAAAATAATAGTTACAGAATTCATGTCAGTTAACAGACATGGTCATTTTGATATAAATTGTAGCATTACATGTGGAGAACAAACGAAGGACATAAGATTGTTTTGAGTTTACCAGTTCGAATTCCCTGCGCCAAAACAAGTTTATTGTAATCATCTATAACTAGAGAAAATAAAGCAGAAGGAAAGTGCGTGCTCCAATAAGGTAATAATTGTTAAAATATGACAGTCAGTTCTACCATAGTGCACGTGTTATGTGACTCACTGATATACTGTCCATGATAAATATTATTCGAATTAGTAAGGGTTGACATGGGCGGTGTAAATATGAAGCAACAGGATGTAAATGATTTAACTTGGTGTATTCTGTAATAAGAATGGGTAAACAGCTAGAGTTTCTGTAATCTAGTTTATGGAATAAGATATACTTGCGTGTGCTAAAACACTTATTGCATTCTCAGAGGAGCCATAAGCACCGCTGCAGCGAACAATGGATTGGAGTGATTCCAGTTTATATATGGATTGTGCAGGTAATTCAACAGTCTGCAGAAATAACGGGTAGAATAATTCATAGCGGAAGATGAATTAGAATGAGTTACTTTCACTAATGACAAGAAGTCACGTATGTTGTAATTAGAAGTTTCTGCATACTGGATTGCGTAACTGGATGTAAAGGACAGTTCGTTTATTTTATTTCATCACATTATCATTGTTATAAAGAAGCACTAGATACACACAATATCAATGTGAATGTGAAGAGATGAACAAAGACAGATGCATATAAGAAAAATGAGGGTAATATCGAACATAAATCAGTGTGTGATAGCGATTTAATCATAATAGTAATGTAAGAAAAAGTTCATTTAGCATGTGTCCAGTTAAAGAAGTTACAGAATGAGCCTATCTACAAGAACACTTTCACAAATGTCTTTCATAAAAACTAGAAATAGAAATGGGCCTGAGACACCACTTCTGATTATACCACTTCTGACAGGGACAGCGTTAGACAAGGAAGAGTTCATTTTAACTATTTGGTGTCGGTGTGCATCGAAACCCATAATATGCGCGTTTTTCCATGAGAACTGTGTGTCTATGTCGAACACGTTGAAAAAGTGTTATCTTTAATTAAACTTAGACAAGACTAATGTCAAGATTGATATAACACACAAGATCTGCTCACAGAAATCCATGCACAAAATCATTTTTCGATGAGTAGGTGGCTGAATAGTTCGTCACTCATGATTTATTTAATAATCTCAGAGATAACTGGAATTATGTTTTCCAGTATTCACGACTTTTCAGCAGTAAGGTTAAGTACTTGGTTCCACAGAGGGAGTAGTCAGCTTTTGTGGAAGATAAAGAATATCTGAGCCACCGTACTTGTAGATAAATGATGAAAGGCCGTTAACTTCATGATCTTTTGAAACCTATGCGGTATTTATAAATATAGGTACTCTTCGACCGTGTCTGCGAACACGAAGTTTGTATTGGCTGTTAGAGCAAGTTACTTATGTTTGCATTTCTAATGTTACATTGGAAGATATCGAAATAATATCTCCATTAGATATGCATTGCATATGTGTGGTCATTAAAGGCGTAAGAGGCAGTTGTGTAATCTTTCTTCATAAACCAGAGTTGAGCCGCATAAGTAGGTCCTGCTTCTGAAGCGACGGTGTTCGTTACAGCCTCAAAAGCTGTATGTTTGTTTGTGGTACGATTTTGTGTAAGACTCCAACTCGTAGACTTATCCGAGATTATACTGGCAATTCTAATCTTCGTAAGCGCCCACAATAGCCACTCAGATTTCTTTGTGCTGTTCGGATAATAAATGAGAATCGAATCCAAACAAGATAAGGCACGAGGATTTCTGGTACCATTTATAAAGGTGAATGGACTGATATGGACTATCGTAGAGGTCAGTTGTCTTCATTACCGAATTTCGTATAGATTCACTGGCATGTTTTCGGGTATGTTATAGATAATCACAGTACTTCGAGTGATCTATCGCCTAGCATAATAATCATAGATATAATCCATAACAGATTCTAATATAATGATAACTTCAAGTAACGCGGGAACAACATCCCTCGACAATAGCAGTTTGAGAGGTGATAGTGGCTTTGATTCTTGCATAATCTCATCATGCTTTGAAAAACAACCTGCAAATGACTGCACACATTTAAACGCATATCACATCATCACTTATAGATACCGTCTCAGTCACTTTTAATATAATCACGGCTATTCGATCTCAAAATAGAACTTGTTAATAAAGCTGAAACTGAGTCATTTAGCAGTAGATGTGGAGAATATTCACTGCCAACATTAACAGCGCATGTGATATAGACAAAAACAGAGGTTTTATTATCTGAAGAATTGGGGATTTGTGGGTCATGTATTCTAAACAGTTGACAGTTCTTGCCACAATCGTTAATCCTTATGCTATTTATGAGCCTTAAAATACAAATCAATGATATCTGAATGCTATGCATTGAGTACCATACAAATACAATGCGAATTGCAAACCAACCGCTAGGTGCTTTATTTCAGGTTACTGTGTGTAAATGAATAATATGACTGAAGGTCAGGCCACAAGCATACTGATCCGAAAACAAATCAGTCAGCCGACGTCTGAACGAATATTTGAGTTTGAATGGACCAACAGGAACGAACTTAGACTAGTAGTACAAATACAGATCAAACAACAATATTGGCAGTTATAACAGTAATCGTAATAATGATGAGAGAATTTTCAAGCGTTTCTGAAAGGTTGAATTATAAGAACGTTTTCATTTGTGTTAATTCCAAAATACCATTTTTAATGTTGGATGACGGACACGTAAAACACATGTATTTTCATGGAAGATTTTGTAAACTTCACTTAACTATTTTTGTCAACCTAGATCCATATTCAGTAACAACATACATTTGATCAGCAACAAAATGTATTTATCCACAAAATAAGGAACATATCATACCCTAATAATATGACTCAGGAAAAAACAAATTGCGTGACAAACATTCGTGAGTTAGTTAATCACAATAAGACAAAACAGACAAGTGAATCTCACTGACTACCGACATTCAAAGGATAACTTCTGTAGCTCAATCCTGAGAAAATGCTCAGTATTATTTGAACACGCCATCTTATGTCAGCACCCTCGAGAATAGGATTAGTTAATTCTCACTGTGCAAAGTTGTGTGATATGAGTTTGCATCACACAAGGAGTATTGGTTTCTTCAGAATGGAATGTAAACTCCACTGAACTGTACCGACCACTATGAGACCTGAATTCATGGATTTCTGCCGACAGACTTTCAACACCGAATATTATCTAACCCAATAAAAATACCTCCACAATAACATCAATCAAATATATGAATTTGATGTCATTGAGACAGACATACCTGAAATGCTAATGAATATTTTTTATAAATGCTTCACTACCGAGAAACTCATTCTGATTCTGCTGCAAAATTAGGACGAATCTCAAAACCTAATGATATTTCAAAATGTTCCTGTAAATCTGATTGATTCCACCAAACGATGATACCCAACTTCAATCGATATTCAATACAAACATACATTTGTTCAATACTGTAATTAATCTATAAAGAATATTGGGTAACGATCAGCTTATCTGTCACAGTGATTGATACACTGTTCGTGTTTTAGATTATGTCATCGAGGTGATGGACAAGTGTCATGTTCCATACACATGGGACGCAATAACTAGTCGTGCTGAAAGGCATCAGGATTAACAATGATAATTCCATAGATTGATAAACTGAGAACGCATGAAGTAGATAATTCTATAAAAGCGATGACTGAACTTAACTCGAATATGATGTTAGGTGGCTACAGTGTTTATTCATAGCTGAAATAACACCTTCTATGAATTGACGGAAAACGCATATGTATTCAAATCACATTGTGTTTAGAGAAGCAGTATTTGTTTTTAAGATGAAAACTTCATTCATCTTTGTTCTGTGTATGTCGGTGAGCATCAGTCATATGAATGTACTATTAGAAAAAGGGCATTCTTTAATTTGTTGAAGTTTCATATCACTACAAAATATAGAATATATTATAATAATTCTTAATTAATTAATTAAGTAAAATGTGTTGATAAAGAACAAGAAAGTACAAACAACGGTATTTCTGCAAACAACAACTGAGGTCAACAGCTAGATCACACTCTCACTTAATGCACTCTATTGAGTGAGAAAATGAGTTTCTATCATGATCTTGAGCAATATTGGATTGGCAACCACTTGGTGGTGATTTGTTTGGATGCCACCAATCTGCTTCTTCAGACATACAACATTTCACCTGTTGTAATAAAGAAACGTAACAAGAATTAGATAATTCGGTATTTGAGACGGTACAGGATGCCGTGTTATTACATTTCGGCAACATCTTATGCAGTGATACCAGGTTTCGACCGCACGTGAAGCACCAGTGTTTTTAAGCTCCTGTTATTTTAAGTGAAGTGTTCCTTGGTATCAAACTATCTAGCTCTGGATACTCTATCTAAACTAACCCATCAAAATGAGCTACATTGTTCAACTTGGCATTGTTTCAGTATTCATGCACTGAGTGTATGATAAGTAATTGCCGTTAACATGTGTTATTATTTGTTGATGTTCTGTGTTTGAGGACAGTCAGCAGGAATTTCTTCCGATTTAGTTTCAACCGAATTACCACTCATCAGCAAGCAGAATTTGCTTTCATGATGGAACAATGCTTTTAGTATGGTTTAAACCTTTATTGAAAACGTCTAACAGCTTAGGTTGGTTGTTCAGTGTTGACCTCAGGCAACCAAGCATATGCCGAAACGGTATAGCTCAAGTATTCGTTCCCTTCCTTATTTTGTATAGGCTTTATATTTCCTATTATCTTACATTGAATGTTGAGAGGCTTTGTTTATCTGAACAAGTAATCCCGTGCTGCACAGTGACTGCACGAAGATCTAGATAAAGACCTATCCACTACTTGTCTGGTTTCTTCTATTAAAAGCACGATAAACTCTTTGATTGTTTGCACTATATTTGGTGTTTAGGTTTCAACATCAAGTCTTCAAGACTGGCCATTACACGTTAACATCGTTGAAACAATGGGACAACGACTTACGTCCAGGCAAACATGATGTTGATTATTTAATGGTAGTAAATTATGGTGCAACTACTAATGAACAGCATGTGTTTTCAAATATAACAAAAGTGTATCAGTGTATTTTTTGTTATAACCTCATGCGCGGAAAAATTGCACATCTGACATTTCGTAACTTGATGCAAGCCACTTTTTCTGAGTAAATACCTGACCGAATATGCATCCATCTCTTTACTCATTGGGAAATAACAAAAGTATATGCATTAATGACCGACCACCTTATGCTCATATTATTTGAAATGAAGTCATGATACTTATAAAAAGTGAATCAACTTTGAAGACCTTAGCGATGTTGGCTTCCATGAAAAACTGTAAATTATATTACTTATTCATCGAGACACAGCATCGAGTTTGCTTCAAGCCACCATGAAGCTTCCATGGTTAATCTAGGAATTCCGTCTCGTTGCACTAAAAGCCGCGTGGATAGTGAACACTGTTGAAGAAATCGTTGGTTATGACCAATTAGAATGAATGAGTAGACGTATCAAGCAGATACATTTTAACAGAACACACATGTTGATTGTTCTCAGTGCATAAAGATTTTAATATCTCTATTATTCAACATTCTTATACGTTGACTATACTCATTTATCTACCTGGGTTTTAATTACTCAAATTATTTAATAGAGCAGAAATTAATACAACCACAACATGCTTTCTGGTATTATATATAGAAACTGGACTAATAAACACACGAATGTGCACAAAATTTTGAATCAACACACAACTCGGGATCAAATTATTAGGTCAGTAGTGAGTGACTGACAGTGATAAGGATTAACTTGTTGCACTTGGAGGTTGTTTCAAGAATGTCCAATCAGATCAATTTCTGTGGAAGTGTGAAAAAATCATAATGTCGGACTTAAATCAGAATGAAATGCTTGATGAACAGGTAGAATAGCTGCGTTCAAGGAAGAAGAGCATACTTAGACGAAATGAGGAATAGAATGCTGAATGAGGAAAACAAACTTGATTGTACATCGAGACGAGAATTCAGTCAACAAACACAGTGAAATACACAAGGACGAAGAACGCAGTGTGACGATGAGTAGTGAAGGTATATGTGTACAAAGCAAACAAAAAAATAACCACCATTTAATTGCTGTAACCAGTGAAAAGATATCAGTTGTTGACTTCATGTGAGCGTTTCGTGGTCGAGTTAAGAAAGACGAATATTTTTGCGAAAAACTGTTTAAATTTTGTTTCAAATCAAATTCACTAAATAAGCAAATTATATCATGCAGCTAGAGACATTCGTTCCTCAGCTTCTCTTTGACATCTCATCTCTTCAGGATGGGTGAATAAGCGTGAAAACCGTGAAGCCCAATAATAGTTAGTTTGAAAACACAATTCAGAAATGTAAGAAAACATATAACTGAAATAAATGTAATTATATTAAGTTTCACCACATATATTTTTCCGGTAAGTTCTCACAGAAACACACCGGACGCCTGTAAATCGTTCAAAATGCTTCATTCATTAGAAAAGCAACACAAATTTTACAGGTTGCTCCATATTCGGTTTCAGAGTATCTAAAGTATCCAGGTCGAACATGAAACTGTAAATACTCTTCTTTTATGTAACTTAACCAACCTTAGATGTATAATCTTTTTCCTAGTTCAGGGTTTTTGTAAAAGAAATTATGGAACGATCCAACAGATTTGAAGTACCAGATATATAAGCATCTACACTGGATTTTTCCTGAATAATCACTTTATATTGAATACACGTTCTGAAAAAAAGTCTTCATTTCATTCATCATTTTTTCTGCGTGAGTCTTGACTTCCATTCATCTGAACACAGTATTAGAACGTGGCATTCCTCATTATATTTTCATTCCTTTTAGGCTCACTACACAACAGAGAATACCATGTGATTTGAATTATTAGATATCGTATGGTGGTAAACAGCAAGAAAGTACGAAAACTGAAATTGTTACAACAAAACAAATGAGGTCAACAGGCAGATATTTACAAATCAGACTCTCAGATCATGTGCACTATTATTCTCAGTATTGAGATTTTGGAAACATAACTTTCATCCAAAAACGCACATTAGATTAAAAGAACTCAAGTAGATGTGATGATTATATGTCATATTCAAACACATATTCCTTAAACAATCATCAAGTTACGGTTCACAGTCTGAACAGTTTTGACAGGAGAATATATGTGTATGTTGTGCTCAGATCAAACAAATATTGTTCGTCGAGAATAATATGTTCTTGTTGGACAATTTTTATTTTGAATCATTTCAACTAAAATGTCTTGTTGTTTTAAAAGACATTATTGCGTCGGTGAAAGTAGAAGAGTAAAAGATCCGTGATAAATACCGTGTAACGAAAATCACATCATTGTCTTTCTGTTCATCACTAATTAGCATTGTCAGTTGACATGCTTTTGAAGATATTCTTCACATGTGTTCTTTGTAGTATGATCAGCACCTCGCCAGTTGTGCTTTCAGTGCATATGTTGATCGATGAACATTTAGACGGCTCTAACCGTCAGTTGATACTTCAGAGTTCACTCAATGAGTTTCTTGTTGGTGAAAAAGTGAGGAACACTGCAGAATAATGTGTGCTATTCAAGGACCTGGATAATCTGTTCTCTAAATTTTAAGACACTAAGTTCATTCTGAATTCAATGATCACGAATAAAACATTCCTCGACATTGCTCAAATATTTTCATTTTGGCATACTGGTTTCAAATTACTGTTAACAACTGAGATGGGTTGGAATCCATACTCCAGAAAATTTTGCAGGATTATATTCAACTCATCATCAGTTGTGTCTTCAGCGAATATTCGTCCGGGTTTTGAGATTGTAGAACAGTTCGAATTACTACCCCTATGCAGAGCAACCAAGCCCGTGAGTTACAGTGTAGCCCAATGCACTTCATTTTCATTGAGCTCCAATTCAATAACTTCGTTTTGATAAGTTAATAACTTAATTTGACAATTTTTGAAAACAGTTCATTACTACAGACTACTTCTAATATTCCCTCTCACATTTTAATGGAAATTGAGCACAGTACTGTTGTTGATGTTTTGATGTGCATTAATCTAGGTCTGCAATATTCTGTTTGCTGGTAAACACTTTCTGTATGTTTCAGTACAGAAAATCCAGAGTGATCTTACATAACTTTCTTATAGTCGGCAGTAATCCATTGTTTCGTGTATAAAATAAATTGATCTGAATATGAATGAGGAGTTGAATTCAATTCGGCAACACCAAATGAGAATACCATTCATAAACACACCGTCCAATTTACACCAATGGAAGGTAAAACTTATCAAATACAAAACAGTATAATGAGTCACGGATTAGCTAGATATTTTATTCTGTCCACAGTATAGTTCTTGAGTTTAGATCAAAGTCAATTTAACTCGTTGGATAATAGTGCTCACGCACGATACCCAGAGTCCGTTGAATAGATGCCACAAGCAACAGTCTGCCATGTGCGAGAACAGATCAGCTTTTGGTTGAAGAGAAAATTGAGAAACTTCGTTGTACGTGAATAGGACGTACGTTACGAAAATCATTAAACTGCACCACAAGGCAGGCCCTAGCATGGAACCCTGAACGGCAGCAGATAACTGAAAGGTCAAAGAACACACTATGTTGTGATTTGAAAGTAGACATTAAAGTGATTGACGGCAGCTGGAAAGACCTGGAAATGATTATCCAGAACAGAGTTGCATTGAGAATGATTGCGCGTGAACTGTGCTTCTTCATGATAGGTAACAGGCGTAGGCAAGTAAGTATTTGTGTATTACATGTAAACTTGGAGAGTAAATGTTTGTTATGTTCAGCTTGTTCATCTGGTTCAATTTGAAAAATTTGTGATAAAATTAAGGACAAGTACAGTCATATTTCACTTCTCACATTTGACCGCAGTAGAATTTATCAGTTGATAATACAATGAACGTTAAATGTTGGATGAAATTCTATTTATTCCAACTTGACAATCCTTACATTTTCCATGAATGTTAAACCTGGCTATCATTGGAACGTAGAACAATTTTGGGTTCAACACTAAAATGCTCACATATTGGTAATAAGTTCAAAGAACCTACTAATCACCCTTGGAGATGTTCTGAAGAAGAAAAATCGCAAACTGCATTGAGAAAAAAACGCCGACGTTCAACAAATGTAAGCAAAATGTTGTTTCTATTACATTTTGTGAAAACTGCATGACATTACATAGACTGTAATGAAACCATGGACCATAAAATTAAACATTCAGAATAAGGTAAATATTTGCAGTGTCATAATGAATTTATATCGACAAATAAAGATAATGATCTAATATTATGATTATGAATATTGGCTTTATATAGCGTCTTGTACAATACAGAATTCTCAGCACAACGTATATCAATAAGTTTCATTTACAAAGAAGAGGATCTGAGAAAACTGATAACCGCTTATATAAAGCAAGTAAAGTAACTACCTGAAATTAAGTGAGCTTTTATACTTCTGCTTGCACACATTGCTTCTAATGTGTGGACATATAAAAAGATATGAAGGAGATGGATGGTTTAAAGCTTATAACGTAACGCCTACCAGGCTTCAAAAAGAAAATTCAATATCCATCGACAACTATATTATTGATCCATCACACATCTTATTAACTTCCGTCAGCACTCTTCATAATGCGGAAATGCCTTTTTTCAAATTCCCGTGAAGGTGTAATGCAGGAGGGTATAAAATAATGGGTTATAGAGTAGAATTGACGAATGTCGTGTAACGGCATAGAACGTGCACTGTATTATTGAAAACATTTGTGATGTTGGTGAATTCACGAAAATACTCGACAACTATATTTTCCGACTGCGGACTGTGATACTCGAGTGAACAACACATTGATTACTGTCAACATATTTCCAAAGTGAAAGAACAAACATCCTCTGTGTCAAGTGGTAGAATATCTGCTCCTTGTCATGCAACACATCGACTTTCATATACTCCGATCATTGGCAACTTCGATCTACATAAATGAATACATTCAGTATCACTTCTGCATGAAAAGCTTGAAAACTATTGTCCCTTCTGATCTGAACATTGACGAACAGTCAGCAATATAATATGACACAATGTATGATGGATGATGTACATTTTGTCAACTGGGATAATAACGATAATAAAAATTTTGTTGTTAAGACTATTGTCATCCATTTCTAGCAAAATTCTAGGCTCCTGTGATCATCCGTTCTCCGAGGAGACTGGCTTATTTCACAATCGATTATTTCTTTTGCACTTTGTTGTACGCTGCTTATTTTCGACTATAAATACAAACGTCATAAGTATACTCACCTTTCTCTTCTTCATTTCAAACCGGAACCTACAGAACTACGAAAATCGTTATCAGTTCTTTAACTTGTTGCTGGTTGGTATTTCAAATTTCACTAACGGTGATCATGACACAAAGGCTGTCACAGCAAATTCTCACAGACGTATAGAGAACTGAATTTTTTTGACATATATGTGACAGATATGTCTGTGTGTGAAATGATTCACAGTCATTTTTAATCATTTGTGATTTCTAACTGTCATATACACTTTGAACACTGTTAATCTATGGTGAATTTATTCTTTTCTTATACAAACCATTATCAAGAGTATTAAACATCCTGCTTGCTTTAAACAATAGCTTGATATTCACTGAATGCAACCAACTAAAGTGAATATGACAAATAAGTTTAATTGACTAAGAGCAAAGAGAAATTATTGATGCAAACTTTTGTTAAATCTGGTGAATACGAATCAATGTAAATTATTGTGGCCTATCATATTTCAACGAGGTTTCTCGAAGCAGTTTTAGAGATAAGTATCCAAATATAACAAAATAACAACAAAAACTATTTGTTTTTAAAATTAGTGTCAAAATTGTTATTGGGTCTTCATCAAACAAAAATGGACATTCAAACATTAGGTCTGACCACTCTCGTCGTCGAGGACTATTTGGCTCATAGGAATGCTTTTAAGTCATAACAATTTGCTATTCGAGATTTTCAGTTTGCTTGATAATTAATAGAGTGCTTGTGAATGCCAACTATATATACTGAATCACTAGTTCGTGTTCAAAACTATTCGCACCTCTGGAAACACTTAAAATTGCTTTGTTTAACAAATTTAAAGAAATTTGAAGAAACGTTACTCTATAATGAATCGAGTCACAGTAGCTATACATCAAATTTGGGGTTTCTCAAATTAGGTAGTCTCATAGGACGAAAAGCATTGTTCACGAAATATAACTTGTAATTAGTGACTCCAAAGTCAAAAATCTAATTCTTTTTGTCGGTCAACGCCTTTGAGTAGTGACTGTTGAACCATTGATAAGATTGTCCTTAGTAATCATGTGAACAGTTATGCAAAATAAAATCCGTTCCGTGTGACAAATATGTGAGTAGTCACTCCACAAAATCCAAATGATTCACCCGTTCACAAATTAGTTGAGCTACGACTTCCTTTAACGTCGAGTCAACTGGTTTATCATCTGAACGCCTTTCGAAAATTTTGGCTTCACATTTAAAATGTTCACTTGTTCTTTTAGCCCATTTTATGAATATAATCGGACATATCTCATGGCATCACTTGAAACATAAACAGACATAAAAAGATTGTTCAAGATCATCAAAAGAGAAAATCCATTGCGTATTGGTGTTCATAAAGGCACAACACTGTTCAAGTAATTCGTTGGAATTACATTTCAATGCACTTTAAACTGGACTCGTTGTCTGTGTACGATTTTGGTCAATTTTCCGAGTATGTTAAGATAAGACTATTCAATGTAGCGTATATTTATGTCGTCTGATTAAAAAATGACAAAAGTAGTCCTCGGGAAGCGAGGGTTAAAGGGTTTTTGCAAGCTATTAAAATAGTGTTTTTTAGAAATTTACTGGAACACTTGAGAACAATTTCTTGACATTGGGATAAGCCTATTTGTACTTTTTCTAACGAATTATATCAAGGAAATTTGAAATTCATACTTTAGAATGTCAGATTATTAAGGTTTGTTTGAAAGATGCTTCTGAAGCTTACCTGGTTTGGCTAAGTGATGTAGACTAACTAGCTCCAAACCTATATCTAAGTTTTACAATTTACTAAATTCTAACATACACCATCAGAACATGACATACATGTTAAAACGTAGATAAATATGACATTCTTCATCGCTCTCTGATGAATAAATCAAAAATGCTAATCACTACATTTACCCACAAATCACTGATTGTTCTGTATTTTATGTCATTTGATGGAATAGTCTGGTTCATACCGACAGGTTGCTTTGCAATGAACATTTTCAATTTATGAACAAACATCAGACATCCGACTCAGTGATAAACTGTTCGTGTTAGATGTTATTCAAATTAATAAGTGTTAACAGATAAGTGTTAAAATGAAGTAATAGCATATAGGTGGTTTAACTAAGTAAATTCTGTCATGAGAATGGCTAAACATTTGAAGTTCATATAATCTAACTTGTGACATAACACATACTAACAGTAGCTACAACATTCAATACATTTTCAGAAGAGCCGCATGCGTAAATGAAGGAAACAAAGAATTGTAGTGATTGTAGCAGATTATTCCAGAGTATGGATAATTCACAGGTAAAGTGATTTATGTAGAGAGGTGATTTAAAATGTGTTTGTTTCACTAATTAAAACCAGGTCCTTATGTATTTGCTAAA
This sequence comes from Schistosoma mattheei, assembly GCA_944470405.2. NCBI lineage: Eukaryota > Metazoa > Platyhelminthes > Trematoda > Strigeidida > Schistosomatidae > Schistosoma > Schistosoma mattheei. The sequence continues at coordinate 3,009,998 of OX103946.1, forward strand.
GCTTCCTGCATATTTAATTTTTTGACTGGACGTCAATGATGGTTTATTAGGTATTTTGAAGAAAAAGATTGTATGCAGTTTCAGTTGCCCCATCGATAAAGGGTTGGGCTGAATTTCATCACATCTGGGATTATTATTCATGGTTGAAAGGTGTTTTGAGTTCCGTGTGCTCTTCAGCTGTAGGAATGCGGCTCTTTCTTTACCAATCCTCGCTTCTACGTCTGCATCTGATCCTCCTTCTTCATCGATGATAGTTCTCAGGTACGTAAAAGATTTCCATAACTTACAGAGTTTTGCCATCAAGTGTGATTGTGTTGGTATTCTCTGTGTGGTATTTGAGGACCTTGTTTCTCGCTTTGTGTGTGTTGGGGCCTACTGATGTAGAGAATGTTGCTACGCTAGCAGTCTTTATCCGCATTTGTTCTTATGTATGAGATAAGATAGCGGGGACTCCTGCAAAGTCCGAAACGTATAATTGGTTTTAAGCCGTCCTTAGTCTTCCTTACTTTCCTTCAGATGTCGATGTCTTCATAATCCAGTCGACTACCAGAAGGAAGAGGAAGTTAGAGAATAAACAGCCTTGTCTGATTCTGATCCTTACTTGGAATGCATCTGTCGGCTACCTATGTGCGCTACATTTTACTGTAGTCCGTCTTAAGAGTTTTGAATAATGTTGACATTCTTGCCAGGAACTCCATGGTGACGGAGGGGTTTGCATAGTGTTCTCCTATCTACACTGTGAAATGCCTTCTCACAGTCAAGGAAGCTGAAGTACAGTGACGAGCTAAACTCATCTGATTGTTGGAGGATGATCCGTAGTATTACAACTTGGTCTGTGCACGACCGATCATTACCTACAAAGATTGTTGTTCCGGCTGTAAGAATAAACATTGGCGCCGCGACTTCCGAAGAAACTCGGCTTTCACCACGAGGTGTAATAACACTTTTGAACGAAGACAATCTAACTCTCAGAGCACAGTTTAAATGGTTGGGATTAATGTCTTTGGTTAGCGTTTTTTTCAACGAGTTAGTTTTCTAGTGGATGATGTCGCGAAACCCGTACCTAACCCTCCTCTACATTGGGTACGGACGGAGTTTAACGACTAATCGTAGTAGCATCCAATTTTTAAGTCTACTACTGTATGCATCTTAGATAACGCCTCACCATTCATGGTAAAATTTAAGTCAAGTGACTTATTATAGAACCATATTCACCAACATTTACCTCTGTTAAGCAACATCCGTCTTGTGGGATACTTTGTGGAGCTCCACGCTGATGCGTTCTTGCACATTTTTCATCCCATCAGAAGAAAATGAATACAATTCTTCGAGATCGTCTGCAAACAGAAGGAGGCTACTTTTGACTAGGAAGAAATACTTTCGACTATTTGATGTTGGTTGCTGGGAAAAGGATCGGAGCAATCAAACGGGGTCTTTGGACCCCTGACCATGCACGTTTATCCGTAAGAAATTGGTGGCAAACGATGTGTAAGGCATAAGAAACGACAAAGCGTAGCACCGAGACCAGATATCCTTGATTACGTTGAGACAAGTCCAAATTAAAGAAGTCAGGGTGATATATCACAGAACGCTGACTTAGAAATCCATGAATAAAATCATCGATAACTTTTCAGTGACTGGATGGTTGGATAGTTCGCTACAGACGAGGATTTCCATAAACATAGGGATAACTAGAATAATCTTTACGAGCCCATAATTGTTGATGCCAGTCATGTCTCCAAAATTGTAACGTTGTATGACGCCTTCAGCTTTCCAACAGTAAGTTTAAGTACATGCTTCCATGGTTAGAATTAACACATTTGGAAGGGGATGAATAACTAGACTACAATATTTCTAAAGAAAGGATAAATCCCGTTTAATTCGTGAGATCTCGAAGACTCGGAGTTTTTTTATTTACTTACTAGTATTCAAGCATGTGAAGGAGATAGGTTTTACCGGGTTACTAGTCACGCACATGACTCTTGAAACAGTGCCATTCAACAATTCTATACCATTTGCAAATATACCACTGAAAATTTGCAATGCTTAAACAGTGGTATCTAAAAGTGTTATGCATGAAATGCATGGTATATCAAAATTTTGAGTTGCTTTAAAGCGTTTACTGGATTGGCGAATAGTAAAGCTGGAATCATATTCGATCATGTGCAACAAGTTAATCCTTATCACTGTCGATCACTCACTACTGACCTAATAATTTGATCCTGAGTTGTGTGTTGATTCAAAATTTTGTGCACATTCGTGTGTTTATTAGCCCAGTTTCTATATATAATACCAGAAAGCATGTTGTGGTTGTATTAATTTCTGCTCTATTAAATAATTTGAGTACATAAACCCAGGTAGATAAATGAGTATAGTCAATGTATAAGAATGTTGAATAATAGAGATATTAAAATCTTTATGCACTGAGAACAATCAACATGTGTGTTCTGTTAAAATGTATCTGCTTGATACGTCTACTCATTCATTCTAATTGGTCATAACCAACGATTTCTTCAACAGTGTTCACTATCCACGCGGCTTTTAGTGCAACGAGAAGGAATTCCTAGATTAACCATGGAAGCTTCATGGTGGCTTGAAGTAAACTCGATGCTGTGTCTCGACGAATAAGTCATATAATTTACAGTTTTTCATGGAAGCCAACATCGCTAAGGTCTTCAAAGTTGATTCACTTTTTATAAGTATCATGACTTCATTTCAAATAATATGAGCATAAGGTGGTCGGTCATTAATGCATATACTTTTGTTATTTCCCAATGAGTAAAGAGATGGATGCATATTCGGTCAGGTATTTACTCAGAAAAAGTGGCTTGCATCAAGTTACGAAATGTCAGATGTGCAATTTTTCCGCGCATGAGGTTATAACAAAAAATACACTGATACACTTTTGTTATATTTGAAAACACATGCTGTTCATTAGTAGTTGCACCATAATTTACTACCATTAAATAATCAACATCATGTTTGCCTGGACGTAAGTCGTTGTCCCATTGTTTCAACGATGTTAACGTGTAATGGCCAGTCTTGAAGACTTGATGTTGAAACCTAAACACCAAATATAGTGCAAACAATCAAAGAGTTTATCGTGCTTTTAATAGAAGAAACCAGACAAGTAGTGGATAGGTCTTTATCTAGATCTTCGTGCAGTCACTGTGCAGCACGGGATTACTTGTTCAGATAAACAAAGCCTCTCAACATTCAATGTAAGATAATAGGAAATATAAAGCCTATACAAAATAAGGAAGGGAACGAATACTTGAGCTATACCGTTTCGGCATATGCTTGGTTGCCTGAGGTCAACACTGAACAACCAACCTAAGCTGTTAGACGTTTTCAATAAAGGTTTAAACCATACTAAAAGCATTGTTCCATCATGAAAGCAAATTCTGCTTGCTGATGAGTGGTAATTCGGTTGAAACTAAATCGGAAGAAATTCCTGCTGACTGTCCTCAAACACAGAACATCAACAAATAATAACACATGTTAACGGCAATTACTTATCATACACTCAGTGCATGAATACTGAAACAATGCCAAGTTGAACAATGTAGCTCATTTTGATGGGTTAGTTTAGATAGAGTATCCAGAGCTAGATAGTTTGATACCAAGGAACACTTCACTTAAAATAACAGGAGCTTAAAAACACTGGTGCTTCACGTGCGGTCGAAACCTGGTATCACTGCATAAGATGTTGCCGAAATGTAATAACACGGCATCCTGTACCGTCTCAAATACCGAATTATCTAATTCTTGTTACGTTTCTTTATTACAACAAGTGAAATGTTGTATCTCTGAAGAAGCAGATTGGTGGCATCCAAACAAATCACCACCAAGTGGTTGCCAATCCAATATTGCTCAAGATCATGATAGAAACTCATTTTATCACTCAATAGATTGCATTAAGTGAGAGTGTGATCTAGCTGTTGACCTCAGTTGTTGTTTGCAGAAATACCGTTGTTTGTACTTTCTTGTTCTTTATCAACACATTTTACTTAATTAATTAATTAAGAATTATTATAATATATTCTATATTTTGTAGTGATATGAAACTTCAACAAATTAAAGAATGCCCTTTTTCTAATAGTACATTCATATGACTGATGCTCACCGACATACACAGAACAAAGATGAATGAAGTTTTCATCTTAAAAACAAATACTGCTTCTCTAAACACAATGTGATTTGAATACATATGCGTTTTCCGTCAATTCATAGAAGGTGTTATTTCAGCTATGAATAAACACTGTAGCCACCTAACATCATATTCGAGTTAAGTTCAGTCATCGCTTTTATAGAATTATCTACTTCATGCGTTCTCAGTTTATCAATCTATGGAATTATCATTGTTAATCCTGATGCCTTTCAGCACGACTAGTTATTGCGTCCCATGTGTATGGAACATGACACTTGTCCATCACCTCGATGACATAATCTAAAACACGAACAGTGTATCAATCACTGTGACAGATAAGCTGATCGTTACCCAATATTCTTTATAGATTAATTACAGTATTGAACAAATGTATGTTTGTATTGAATATCGATTGAAGTTGGGTATCATCGTTTGGTGGAATCAATCAGATTTACAGGAACATTTTGAAATATCATTAGGTTTTGAGATTCGTCCTAATTTTGCAGCAGAATCAGAATGAGTTTCTCGGTAGTGAAGCATTTATAAAAAATATTCATTAGCATTTCAGGTATGTCTGTCTCAATGACATCAAATTCATATATTTGATTGATGTTATTGTGGAGGTATTTTTATTGGGTTAGATAATATTCGGTGTTGAAAGTCTGTCGGCAGAAATCCATGAATTCAGGTCTCATAGTGGTCGGTACAGTTCAGTGGAGTTTACATTCCATTCTGAAGAAACCAATACTCCTTGTGTGATGCAAACTCATATCACACAACTTTGCACAGTGAGAATTAACTAATCCTATTCTCGAGGGTGCTGACATAAGATGGCGTGTTCAAATAATACTGAGCATTTTCTCAGGATTGAGCTACAGAAGTTATCTTTTGAATGTCGGTAGTCAGTGAGATTCACTTGTCTGTTTTGCCTTATTGTGACTAACTAACTCACAAATGTTTGTCACGCAATTTTGATGCTGACCGAATATATGTTTTAACTGAATATGGATCCAGTTCAACAAAAACATTTGTTTGATGTAGACCAAATTGTACATGAAGATAAATGTGTTTTACGTGTCCGTCATCCAACATTAAAAATGGTATTTTGGAATTAACACAAATGAAAACGTTCTTATAATTCAACCTTTCAGAAACGCTTGAAAATTCTCTCATCATTATTACGATTACTGTTATAACTGCCAATATTGTTGTTTGATCTGTATTTGTACTACTAGTCTAAGTTCGTTCCTGTTGGTCCATTCAAACTCAAATATTCGTTCAGACGTCGGCTGACTGATTTGTTTTCGGATCAGTATGCTTGCGGCCTGACCTTCAGTTATATTATTCATTTACACACAGTAACCTGAAATAAAGCACCTAGCGGTTGGTTTGAAATTCGCATTGTATTTGTATGGTACTCAATGCATAGCATTCAGATATCATTGATTTGTATTTTAAGACTCATAAATAGCATAAGGATTAACGATTGTGGCAAGAACTGTCAACTGTTTAGAATACAAGACCCACAAATCCCCAATTCTTCAGATAATAAAACCTCTGTTTTTGTCTATATCACATGCGCTGTTAATGTTGGCAGTGAATATTCTCCACATCTACTGCTAAATGACTCAGTTTCAGCTTTATTAACAAGTTCTATTTTGAGATCGAATAGCCGTGATTATATTAAAAGTGACTGAGACGGTATCTATAAGTGATGATGTGATATGCGTCTAAATGTGTGCAGTCATTTGCAGGTTGTTTTTCAAAGCATGATGAGATTAGGCAAGAATCAAAGCCACTATCACCTCTCAAACTGCTATTGTCGAGGGATGTTGTTCCCGCGTTACTTGAAGTTATCATTATATTAGAATCTGTTATGGATTATATCTATGATTAATATGCTAGGCGATAGATCACTCGAAATACTGTGATTATCTATAACATACCCGAAAACATGCCAGTGAATCTATACGAAATTCGGTAATGAAGACAACTGACCTCTACGATAGTCCATATCAGTGCATTCACCTATATAAATGGTACCAGAAATCCTCGTGCCTTATCTTGTTTGGATTCGATTCTCATTTATTATCTGAACAGCACAAAGAAATCTGAGTGGCTATTGTGGGCGCTTACGAAGATTAGAATTGCCAGTATGATCTCGGATAAGTCCACGAGTTGAAGTCTTAGACGACGAAGTATCACAAACAAACATACAGCTTTTGAGACTGTAACGAACACTGTCGCTTCAGCAGCAGGACCAATTTATGTGGCTAAACTCCGGTCCACAAAAGCTGATTACTCCCCCTATATAACCAAGTACTTAACCTTACTGCTGAAAAGTCGTGTATACTGGAAAACATAATTCCAGTTATCTCTGAGATTATTAAATATATCATGAGTGACGAACTATTCGGCCACCTTCTCATCGAAAAATGATTCTGTGCATGGATTTCTGTGAGCAGATCTTGTGTGATATATCAATCTTGACATTAGTCTTGTCTAAGTTTAATTAATGATAACACTTTTTCAAAGTGTTCGACAAAGACACACAGTTCCCATGGAAAAACGCGCATATTATGGGTTTCGATGCACACCGACACCAAATAGTTAAAATGAACTCTTCCTTGTCTAACGCTGTCCCTGTCAGAAGTGGTATAATCAGAAGTGGTGTCTCAGGTCCATTTATATTTCTAGTTTTTATGAAAGACATTTGTGAAAGTGTTCTTGTAGATAGGCTCATTCTGTAACTTCTTTAACTGGACACATGCTAAATGAACTTTTTCTTACATTACTATTATGATTAAATCGCTATCACACACTGATTTATGTTCGATATTACCCTCATTTTTCTTATATGCATCTGTCTTTGTTCATCTCTTCACATTCACATTGATATTGTGTGTATCTAGTGCTTCTTTATAACAATGATAATGTGATGAAATAAAATAAACGAACTGTCCTTTACATCCAGTTACGCAATCCAGTATGCAGAAACTTCTAATTACAACATACGTGACTTCTTGTCATTAGTGAAAGTAACTCATTCTAATTCATCTTCCGCTATGAATTATTCTACCCGTTATTTCTGCAGACTGTTGAATTACCTGCACAATCCATATATAAACTGGAATCACTCCAATCCATTGTTCGCTGCAGCGGTGCTTATGGCTCCTCTGAGAATGCAATAAGTGTTTTAGCACACGCAAGTATATCTTATTCCATAAACTAGATTACAGAAACTCTAGCTGTTTACCCATTCTTATTACAGAATACACCAAGTTAAATCATTTACATCCTGTTGCTTCATATTTACACCGCCCATGTCAACCCTTACTAATTCGAATAATATTTATCATGGACAGTATATCAGTGAGTCACATAACACGTGCACTATGGTAGAACTGACTGTCATATTTTAACAATTATTACCTTATTGGAGCACGCACTTTCCTTCTGCTTTATTTTCTCTAGTTATAGATGATTACAATAAACTTGTTTTGGCGCAGGGAATTCGAACTGGTAAACTCAAAACAATCTTATGTCCTTCGTTTGTTCTCCACATGTAATGCTACAATTTATATCAAAATGACCATGTCTGTTAACTGACATGAATTCTGTAACTATTATTTTCGGAATGTATATGCATTATTCTGAGATGATATGACGTTTTCCAGTTGTTTGGCTGGAAATAACTCTTCAGCGTTACTTGTTGAGATATATATGAACGTGATGCGTTCTTTTCACATAAGGTTGCAACCGGTAAAGTTAACGGAATTATCTGGTCTACTACTGATGTGTAGCTATAAATTGACAAAGTTCACAATCTATCAATCTGTCAGTATGAATCAATCGATTCGGTTATTCTACGAAAGATACAGAAAAATTAGTAACTTGTGGACGAACGTAGTAATTGGCGTTGTCAACTAATTCATTAGAGAGAAATACGAGGGTCATACTTATGTGGTTATTTAAACCTGTAATTATAGCTCAAAAATCGAACTGTAGCATGACCCACATGCCAACATGTGTCACATTTTCAGATGTTAGGTAGTTGGAGTTAGTCACTCCAAAGCGAAATCTAATAAGAGGATATGAGTACATACATCCATAAGGACGAGGATGAATCGTCGAGTGATATTTGAGCGATCAACATTTTAGATAGAGTGTTCTGGTGTGTGTGTTCTGGTGATCATAACGGTACAGAGAAATATGTACAGTGTTGCTATTCAAATAACAATGTGTGTTTTTAGGTTAATAAAATGTTTTAACCCATAGTAACCGTAATCGAATATGGTTGTAGGATGGTTGCTATAGCATGATGATTGATGAATTTACAAACAAAATATCAGTACCAAGTACTTCAGAAAACACATTTTCGTTTGCATTAAGCAGTGAGATGACTGAGAACTGCAATTGTGACCGCTGAACTTCGAGCTAGCGAGAGAATAAATGAGTGGATTTTTCATATTCTTAACACTGTACCTAAAAGACCTTTACCATATGCCGCCCTCCCAATGGTTAAGACAGAACTTGACCGACCTCACAAATTGTGTGTTTTTGAACCAAAGAACGTCTCAGAATAGGCATTATCGATTGCGGTAGTAAACCAGGGCGACCATGCGTCTATTTTTATGCCGGTTACTCAACCAAGGTAAATAAAGCCGTAGAAACGCTTCAGTATCCTTTTTAGTTATATTGAGGTAAATGTTAAATTATAGGAGCGTTCTATGTTATTAATGGGTTATTATTTCATTTGTGTAAATATTCAACCAACAGTTCAGTTACATTCATATCACTCTTATTACAAGATATATTTTGATCTACAGACCGTTATTATGCGATTCACTGTTTTCAAGTCATGAGTGTTTCTTGATTACAGACTCACGTTGTGTCATGTCATATGATCTGTTTGGCTTGTACATAAACCATGTGTGTTTAAAATAGATGATTCGCATGGTGGAAGCTGATATTGGTGATCTGAACATACTACAGCCGCTGCAGCAGATAAACACGTTTACATTCAGCCACGATAACATTCACTTGTTTACTGATCCTCGAAATTGAATCCAGTTCATGTTTGTTTAATCCAAACATATCACGGCACTACTTCCAAAAATTTATTTCATTCATTTATGGGATCCAATCAACTGATAAACCTATACTTCAAAAATCCTGATGAACAGGGTAACCATCAATTTACAAAACTCCTGTCAATTCAAACAATCGTTACAATACAACTGGAAAGTAATAAAGACATTTTATTCACTCAAAATTCTCAGTTGATATGGATGAAGAATATGCTTTTCAATAAATTCTATCCAGTTTCTACAATCATCTTATGAAAATAGATCATCCAAAATGTGGTCAGATTGAAGGCAAAATGCATCGTTTATAAATGACAATATATGAATTGAGGATTGTTTGTAATAGAAAATAAAATAGAAACTTTAGTGTTGGAATGACTTTTATGTAGTGTTGACTTTACAGGAATGTGTATTGTTCACTGGGACCTGCCTATATCTATTAGATTAAAAATCATTCATACGGCTGAAACAACAGCTATTTACATCAAAATCCCGAATTCTGCATCCAGGAGAATTATATTCGACCTAATGCGTAATTTTATCAGCATTCACCCCATATATATCATTGTGGACCTAATTCATATTATTTTACATACTACATAACTTATAACTCGTTATTACATTTGTTTCTCCTACTCTATCTAACCCATATTGATTTCTGATCATTAACCTGACAATTTCATTTACTGAATGCACAGGTCATCATGGCAATCAATGTATTTCACCCTAAATTTGGATGCTTTTCGGATGACTCAGCTGTATACTTATTCTACAGAAACTGCACAAGATTTCATCAACACTATTTTTGATCATTAGCCAGACAATTACATTTAATGTATGAAAACATTTGACTTTAAATTGTGACTTAGGACGGACGAGTGATGTACTTGCACTCACTCAACCCACAAATGCAAGCGATCGCTTCTCAAAAATACCATTTTAAAGTGAAATACAGGTAACATGTATATCGGTTTGTCCGTATCAATTGTATGTTCTACTCAACCGTTCCTCAGTTCTTGAATGTCACTGATTGGCTTGCAATTTTTGTCCTCAACCGCCCTCTCTGGATTATGATAATTCGCTAAGTGTTTCAGTGTTAAATCATATGGTTTTTGCATATCTCCCTCACTAAAGGCTTTTTCCACTGTCGTCGCTAGACCTTGCACGTTCTTCTGCTTGTCAGTTCTAATGCTTCTCTTCACTTGCTTGTTTGATTCAGTGCATCCTAATTGTGCTTAGACTTCCTTTGTTCTTGTTATGCTATTCTTCGCTCCCTTCTTCTTGTTTTTCGTCTCTTGAATCTTGTTCAGGGTTTTGATGGAGAGACATTTCTCATGATGATGCTTCTTGCGTTCCAGAACCCTTTGATAGTTGAATTTAGTGTTTCCCGGTTGAATAAATCATATACTTAAGTGTAGCTACTGTGAAGTCATTCAGTTAAGAGTAACATTCCTGTAAGTGTAATAAGTAATTATGGCATTTTAGTGGTATAACTTATTTGTGAGACGTAATACCATTATACATGTTTGCAGGAGTGCGAATAACGTCGTACGCAAACAACTGATTCGGTTAAATATAAGTGCATGACACCCACGACAAGACTGCTCTGAAACAGTATGTCTCAATCTGAGTATCCTACCGAATCTGTATGTTTACAATCCTTATGCTTTAGGGGAACGCTAATAGATAGACTTAATTTATTCTCAGACTTGTTCAGTTAGTCTGCTTAGAGCTTTGTTTACACGTTGCTATTTGCTAATTATTCATCGATAAATAACAGGAAGACATCTCTATGTTTATCCAATCAGTCTTAAAGATCAAAATATTTCGCATCAATATTCTTGTTTGAATCTTTAGCTAGGAAAAAGCACCATAGGTTGGTGATCAGTACAAAAAATGGTTGTGACGAAATTCAATTTAGAAGCCGGTGTGCATTGACACAGAATGAGTTTGAGTACGATGTAATTAAGTATAAAATAGCTAATAACGTCTCTATTGATTTTATGTGAAATAAAGTGACTAGAGAGTGTTTTGGGTTTGATATCAAATCGTTCTAAACACTGGTCTGAATGCGTTATGGCGTAAGAAGAAACTTGACTTTTGTGAATAGACGAACTCGCATATGAGGGATGTAAATGTTCAAATCGGTTTGATGCGTATCAAGGATAAATATCAGCTAGTTGTATTTATGCAGCAAGTGGTGTACAACCTGAGAGTTATTGTTGTACATAATTATTAAGTAGAGGACGAATGTTATCACTACCTGCAGATTGTTTTTATGGTAATTATGGATTGAGATGTGGAATGGATAAAACTAATGCGATCAGCTTAGTCTCTTCGGCACATCTGTCCACATCAAGATTGTGGAGAACATATTTTTTGACAGTCAGATCGGTTCTATTTAGTTGATTTAGACAGTTTTCTTTCAACATATCGCTTATTTTCTCTAGTTGTACATGGCCTGACAAATCGGTGGTTCGACCAATATTGTTGGTCCCCTCGATATATACATATATATATATATATACATATTATGTACATGAGCATTTATTTATAATTTCAGATTAATTCGGAAATTTTTTATTACTGTTAGGTTCTATTTATCTCTGGAGTTTGACTATAAGTGACATGCTGTCAACAGAAAGTCATTTCATGCATTTGATGTTCTCTGCAATTATTTGACTGGACAAAATTGTATCGTTTTTTGTTGCAAAAGTAACATACGAGTATTCATGAAACCATATTATTTGATTGAAAGACTGAAACAATCTCGAATAGCGAATTATTACGACGTTAAAGCAGATCAGTATCATGAAGGTGACTGAAAACCTATTCAGCGTCCAATGTGTAACATTTGTACTCCGCAACAGTGTAATTCAATGTGCAACGCTGAAATTTTGTCCCACAAACACATTTAAAGCATACGGCTCTCAAATCTTTATTCAAAGCATAGGAATCTTGTGTTATGCTGACAAAGACTACTCTAGTGTAGGCCTTTCTAAAGACTAAGCTTTGAAACGAACCGTTGATCATATACTGCACATCTCAACAATAAAATCATGAAGGGTATAATGATCAGACTAGATTGCACTCAGTTAATCATAGTTTGTCACTCAACGTGATCATGCAATAATCACGTACCGAAGTGTGTAAGTGCCTAGTTAGTTATTGATAAGGTCATTCAACATATTACTTGATCAAAATGAACAATTACAATGAAATCATAATAAAAAATTCACGTATACAAGGGCACGACTAATTAAAATATAATATTCAAAGGACTTTTGTGATGTAATACACTTTTGATTATATGAACGCGATTAGGCGAATTTTAAAAACAGAATGTGTAATATATTATCAATAAGAACACGTCAGGTATTACGTAAACAAGCATAAAAATGTACGTAGTTCTGTGAAGCAATGAGTCAAATCATTAGAATGATCAACTAGATCAAACTTTTTCTAACTAATTACGGAACGGAACGAACGTGAACAGAATAATATGACGTGACTCAAAATCTTACATTACTGTTCTTTCTTTTATGCCGCCATCTCCAAATAGCACAACCGATGCATGCAAGTAGCAAAGAGATGATCAAGGGTATGCCAACAAATAAGTACTCAAATGGTTTGATCTGTTTATTCCTTTCGATCATTCCAGTTGTCATATTCTGAACAAAAAAATAGAACAGTAGCATTTATTACTAAAACTCAAATAGTTAACATGTATTGAGCAGATACTTTCCTTGATTTTCAGTGTAACCTGAAATTCTGTTATCCATGATGCTGTCTCAGTGTGCTTGATGGATGTTCGTGTACTCAGATCGTTAACATCCGAATTCTTTTGTACAAAGGAAATAGTGGTATTCATTACTAAAAATAAAACGTCTACTACCGAAATGATATTCTTTGTGATAGGTACGCACTAACCTACGACTAACGGACAACTTTTCTCAACTTGTCTTTTTACTATAATTAAGATTTGATTAAGTGAACAATTATTGATTGAATAGCTGAGTGGAAATATTTGTTCGGGTAATAATGTAAATTTATGTTTATAATGAAAACTAGATCCGTCATTAATTCAGTCACCTTCTTTTGGATTCCACTACGTATTAGGGCGTATCCAAAATGCCTTAATGGCTTTTCTTCAGTACAAACTTCCGTTTGGATTCTACACGTTTCCTCATTCAAACTGGTTTCATTTGTATTTTGTTACAATCAACATTAGTATTCGGTTACAATTCGTATTTCTGAAAATAACACACGTTGAATGAGCTGAAAAATCGATGTGTTCTCAAGCATCGATCCCTTTTTACTGTTTCCAGGGAAAGAAAGGATTTTACTCATATCTGATTATATAAAGTCAACATATACAGACCTGTTTTAGGTAAGCCACTGAACGAAGAATACACGATGGTTCCTATTCTTAGCAATAAAATGTTTATCTGAGTAAATCCACTTACTCAGGAGTTGGAATTCGGTGATATTGAGATCGACCTGTGCAACTCAACAAGTACTAACCTTATAAGAGCAATCATTTAATTTCAAGTCATGAGTATCATGATCATTACTTTCAATGCATGTGTTTGCTTTCTCGCACCAAATACACGTCATATTCGATGTTGTTGCGCTTTGGAATGATTCAGTCGAATTGTATCGTTGACAAATTGCTGTGAAAAGAATAAGGTGATTTCATTTTTAGTTATTAAACAAAACATAAGTGAATTGAAGAAAGTAAGAATGACACAATGATATGATGTTGGTTGAAACTACGTTGCGTGTCAACCGTGAATGATGAGCTGCGATAGGCAAATTTGATGTATTTCAATGACTGCTTACATTCAAATATGTACACACGGTGTCGTTACTAGCTTCGAAAATGCGCATTGCAATAAAATTTGCAGTTTCGATTCACGGTATCAGTTTGATGATTGCAATCAATACAAGAAGGTGAGTTGTTCATAGACTCACAGTTCGCTTTCAATTATAATAAGCCTATGGAACAATAGGGAACAGTAACATTGTTCTTCCAATCATCAGAGACATTCTCCTTGAAAGGACTTTAGTAGACCTTCGTTGATGGAAGATATTGAAGTATGTTTGCTGATTCCGGTCTGTTCATTTGATTATGGAAAATATCTCTCGTAGTCGAAATTTTATTTCATTAGTCTTACTCGTATTGAATAGAAATCTGGATTTAGCTACTCAGCGTTCATATTCACGAGAAAAAACATATTTTCATACCGTAAAATTAATTCTCAAAATGACCATGATAAATCGTATTTTGAAGACGTGACATCTTTATACCTTTAATTTATCGGATGTGTACGACAGAAGAGAGCTTTCCGAATTCGACCGTATTTTTAAGGTAGCCGCAATTAAATTCAGTGTTGTCGCAATTTCAATGCCTGTTAAATGTTTGATATCACATGTAAAAAAGAAAATCGGACTATTCCAAGTCAACTGACTGTCACTTCCCTCTCTTCAGACTAAAATGATCTCGCCTATCGTTGTGTGACTATGTGCTTAAGTGCATTTTATCACGTTCAAGGCTGTAATATCAGTTCAAAATGCCCCGTAATCATTTTTAACATTCAAAAGCGAATAGAGGTGTGGTAATTATAGGTAAGCGAGACGTCGTTTGAGTCAGATGACTGGATATCATTGAATAGCTGACTACATTTGCTCTTAGAATTTTCAGTTTGAAGAGACAAAAGTGGTGTATTCAAGTGTGAAAATAGGTAATGCTGGTAAACTGAGGAATAACATACTTCCGATGGCTTCATACTCCACCAACGTGCCAGTCCTGATCCATTTTCCAGGAACAATTATTTCGTATTCTGTATTATCTTGTGTGACAAATTCAACAGAAAAAGATACTTAAAATTTTCATATCTATTTAAGATATAACAAGATTTTTGCAATATTCAAGACTCGGTCACAAAAAGAAACTAGAAAATTTCCCGTAACAGACGTAGTATTAATCATCAAACGTACCAAAAATTAAAGGTTTCATTCGACGTGAGTTTCAAAAGCGATCGATATTTGAACGATGAGTTGAAAAACGGTGATTGCTTCATTTATTTTACGTAAACATCAGTGCAACATCTGCTTGAAATAGGTGTAACTTTACGTATTGTTTCACATTTCAAATAACATGTAGGCAACATGAAAATTTACAATCCAGAGAAGAATGGTTGCTCTCAGTGAAGACTCAGAGGCGCGTTTCGTCAGTCAGATATACCTGCATCTCAGAATAATGTTTACTCTGGGACTAAAATACAGCAACAATCTTGTCAGACGCCGTTTGCACATACACCTAGATACTTGGTCCATATACACACTGGCCTGTACGTTCGGGTAAAGTTCTGATTCATTTACATATTGTTTAATAAATCCTTTAACAAACATTTGAGACTGCAGTCGATCCTACTGCCAGTCGGTGTCTACATCTTGCTCACAATTTTCGTGAATTTAGACAATATCGGGACAATCCCCACAGGGTGCATATGCATCAAAACACCAATAAGACCATTCACGCAAACATTACAAATATGAAAATTATCTTCACTATTTAAAGACTAAGTAATGCATTTCGAACGATCAACATATGACCAACCATTCAGTGAATTTTTCTACGTTCATTCACGAAACATTGTATCTAACTCGACTAATCACACACAATACGCGTCTTGAAACTAAGCTTCGTCTTCCAACATCACATTGTCATTTCAGTGAAGCCTAGCGATTAAGCAGTGTGTAAACGTAATATTTGTTCGACGTTCAACCGCCTTAGTTCTATTTCATACAAAACAAACTTTCTTCTGCATTGAGGCGCGGTGTGACTGAGGATTGAATGTGTGACTGTCGTACTGTGTGTGATTATGTTAAAAAACAAATGTTAATATCGTCTGCTTAATAGCGTCATTCATATATCCTTGTCTGGACCAACGAATCGGTTACCATAAGTGTGGGACGTCTCCAAATAGCCTGTAAAACGATTACGACGAAGACATTCATATACCTTAGTTGTTTTATTTGAAGTATCTGGATAAGTGAGCGTCAGCATATGTGTTATGTAAAAGCCAATATCTATGAAATTTCGCACAGAATGTTGAGACGACATCATTACGATCTCAGTTCAAAAACTCAAAACACTTCTGATGATAGTCGTTGGATTGTAGACACATAGTTTGATTTCAATTCACGTAATTACACAAAGCCATCGTTCAAAGGATCTAGTCACAATTATCAAACACTTTCAGAATTCGGTTGCACTGACATTCATATTCAGGTGTGATACTGCATTTTCACTACAAGACGTGTAAACATTTCAGTGACGACATGTATTCAATATCCAGTAATATTTATACAGTCCGTTTACGAACTGTATTCCAAATTCATTTTGCACAATTATCCACAACACTTTCATGGCCTATTCATGAATTGATTTTACTCACGAAACAAATGATTGATGTGCACTGTAAGTAAATTATATGAGATCACACTGAGTGATTAAAGGAACAATCCGTTTTGTTATGGTTATCGCCGGGCACAGATAGAGAGGAAGATAACACGGACAGTTGAATGATGAGGCAAGTCATCGTACATCAAAATGTTAACACTATTTGTTAAAACGTTTCTTACTTGATCCACATACAAATTTACGGCTGATTTTCGATTGTCGTTTGCTCTCTTCAATTTCCATAGGAATCTAATATGAAATATCGGAAGTTATAGTCAACATTTATTAACACACAACCATCTGAAACAAAACCGAATAATCACAGGAGAAATGTTTAGTCTCTCTAATTATCTGATTCACAAACAAATAATCATAATCATAGTAAGCTTACTGATATTCTCTCTTTAGAATTCTTTTTTGTCTAACGTGCTTGAGTATTCAGAATAACTGCAGTTGTCAAACTCATGGTATGTGAAGACACACTGTCAGATGAATACCTAGGTCTGTATAAATACAGTGTGATTGCGAATAATTTCAAGGATGCTACTCTCAAAATATTCAACAGTGAACTTATGGAACAGCAATTATTCGGATGATGAACTAAAGCTCCATTGAATTTGACCCTTACCGTGAAGTACTCTAATATGCACTGTTTGTTACTATTCGGCACGAACACATCATTGATACTACTGATAAGAAATTATATTTGATGACTCAGTGCTTTAAACAATTGCTATAATAGGGTTTTTTATTAAAAGATTTATTATGTTGTCAAAATGATTGTCTGCACATCACAGATTAATGATCTATTTCTACCACGCTCAAGATAACTTAATTTAATCGACAACGTTCACATACTTTAAAGACTTGATAAATCAAGACGAAACTAAATTTCCATTTCGTTGTTCAACTTACGTTTTCATAATAGAAAGATATTTTCCCATTCGGATGTATCAAATAAATTGTCATGGCTGTAACCTCTACAATTAAAAGACTAATAATAGTTAGAATTCAAGGAATAAATATGAAGCATGTTATCGTTAAATGTGAAACTATGTATGCCTACTCACAAAGTGGTAAGGCTTCAATGGGTATTTACTGCGTTATCTCTAATTCTTTCTTCAGTTCAGTTCGTAATTATTAAATTCAAGTGAACGTTAAGTGAATGAAATAAACATGCATCCTTCCGAAAGACTGTCACATGCTTAGTTTCCGAAGTTGTATTATTATTGCATTATTATTGAAACAATAAATCATAACGCTTTTCATTGAGATCTGACAGTCGGAGAGGTATTCACATGAACATTAGATTTTCTTCAATTAACCCCCAGACAATCGACTCTTAGCATATATGTTTTAAGTTATCAAGTGCTTCTTTGGAAAGATGAACTTGGGAATTCAGTTTGATACGTAACGTATAAATATTTCAATCGATCAAGAGGCTCTGAATATAGTCTTTGTTTGTTATAAATGAGAAATCAATGACTGTTTAAATATCGTCTCAAAGTTCTCTTAACTTGATTGGTTAATATTGGGGAATAAATATACGATGAGTGGGTATGTAGATGAATGCGTTTTGTACAGAAATGGCGTTGTGACGAACGCGCAACAGAATGTGCTTATTTCCAAACATAATCTTCTCTAAAGATCCCACGAAAAATAAATTTCTGAATTCCTTTTTTCATGGCGATTTTTTCACCGCTTATCAGATCTAGTCTTTTAATTTTTACCTTGTTAGCTCAAGTGCTTTCCCCTGATGAATTAATGATAAATATGTTCCAGAACGGTAACAAGTTATTACTTTTTTCTATTTCTCAGGAGAGTTCAATGCCATAGACTGTGAGTAATCATAATGAGTGAAGGTAAAACGATACATTTCAACGTGTATGATCAAATGAACATCAGATGTTTACTTACCAGTACCATTCATTGTTTTCACAAAAGGCACTTTGACAGCGAATACGTCCTCTGAAACAATGATGATCAAAATAAAGCTTTGAATTTTTCTTACAATAATTGTAGGTCTGAACACGGACGGCCTTTACATACTTGTTATCTACTTCATTCTGTGATTCAAACCGAGCATTGTAGCTAACTCAATGATTGACTCTTATGAGGAAGTATTTTTCAGGATTACTATCAATTCAATAATCCGATGAGCGTTACAATTCAACCAACTGAGAAGAATGATTCAATTTTGTAAGACTAATTTAAGAAGCTTTATAATGAATAAGAGATCTCCAATATACATTTCATAATACTCGAGGAAAATCTTTTTCTCAGATTTTGTTATTTATCAATTCTGATAACTTGGCGATATGAATAGATGTGAACATGATCTTTTAAGTGTTCTGGATTGAGTAAATCATCTCGTTTTACGAGACAGTTGATAATCGTTCGGCAATCAGTTGTTTCAGGAAGTGTATGGATTCGTAGTTCATAACCGTATAAATATGATTGCCAAGATGAAGTTTAATATTAAATGGTAAACAGACAGCAACATGGAGATATTAAACTTTTATGAATCAAGAAAGGTGTTGGACGGCATCAGGTCGAAGTTGATGGTTCATAGGCTTATATAATGCAATCTGACTTCGCGCAAATCATCGTTTATTGTTGCACATACGATCAGTTGGATTATTTCAGTCAATCAAGAAGTATCGTGTCGGTGATATATCATCTATTTTGTAATTATGATGGACTGTAAAGTAAGTTTATCATTTCCACTCAAACAATGAGTGTTTAATTTGGGTTGAGTCTCTGTTTTGTTTAACGTGTTGTGAACACACCTTCTGTTACGAGAATCACACAAGCAAAACAATCACTGTGTACCGATCAACTCTCTTGTAATAATCAATTTAAGCGCGGAATCATTTATATGAAATCAATGTGAAAAAAATGAATCAAAGAAATATGACACTGTGTTATAGAAGCACTCACTCCTATCCAAAAGCTCGAATCGATAATAGCTAGTGTCTACCATACGATTTGTGATTTGTCCCACGTATACAGATGTGTATATTTTCGTTAAGCCTGTTTTTAATAAATTAAAACATTCAACTTGATTGACAACTTCACAGTGAATGAATAAAAGATTTTGAAATAAACTAGATACATAACTGAGTTACGAGAACTGTATTTCGTTTGCTGTAGGGCGTTACACCATTGACAATTTGAACACGAAAAGAGATACTAAAACGTCTTGCAGCTCACAAGGCGCATTTAACGAACTCGCTGAGTATAATGCATAAACTTTAATTCATGAAATGAAATATGATCAAGAAAACTCAATAACAGCTTTAGTTCAAAGAAATATGTTCACTTACCTGAAGGGAAAATATTAAAGATATTGATGCGAGTATCGTAGTATTTGAAGGGGAATTTCGGTTCAACAAACTGAAAAGATGCAAACATGGATAAGTACGTCAATTAGAAATGAAGTCAACTGACTTCATCATTAGTGAAAACTTGAAGTTCGCCATCCACAAGCGGATTAGATTGATTGAGCCGAATTCTCTCTGTGTAAGCATGATAAAGAGACTGAGTATGTTTGTTACAATCAGATTGATTACTTACATATCTATATGAAGCATTTTCAAAAATTACTTTTTTATAGTTCTTCCAGTCAGGTTCACAGATGTCTTGACAACTGAAGAATTTTGGAAACAAGTTCACGATCAGAAAAAAACGTATCAACAGATCACGTTGAAGATTGTATCTAGAATTGTTCAGATGAGCAAAATAAAATCATCTCAATAAATCGAACTTCAGTTTGTATTATTTACTCATTTACTTAGTCTATTCAGCTAATGCTCACCTCATTATCTCGTTCAAAGCAGTAAATCAGATATGACTGCATCTCGTCAGGTTTTTATAGACTATCAAAGCGTTTTGTTGTTTCTCTCTTATTCTATATTTCAAAGTGACCATGTCCATTGTTCACCAATGATGAATGTAGCCGAACTCATGGTTATCCAATGTTCTTATGACTTTTGAGAAAATAAGCCGACATTTTTCTACTATTGGTTGGAATTCCCGACCCCTATTGTTGAGACCTCATTTGGATGTGATTTATAAAACATTAAAAAGTGTGATTGGTTAACATGCAACTTATAATGTGTGCTCGAGTATTTGCGAATAAACAGTTTGTTACCTGTTAATGTTACATAGTTTTAATTTGATTGGCTGAAATCAATATAACCCAAACTGTTCTGATTGGATGTCGAAATTGATACCTCTGAACTTGAATTTGATCTCGATGGAAACGTTCTGTCAAATGCTTTCATCATCGATTATTGTGAAATTTTAACGTCTGAAAAAGACCACCTTTATTCTATTTGACTACCGTATTATACCTCTGGCTGTTATTTGATATTCAGATGAAATGTCGCATCTGAAAACCAATTAATCAGCACTAGCAGAAAGGGCTGATTTCCATTATGTTATTTTAACAAATGATTTCCACATATCATTTGAGCTAGTACTAATTGTCATCTGGGTTAAAACGAAAAAGTAAATCGCTGAGATAAGATAGTGTCAAGACTATATTTAACATATTCTGAACCTTGAAGATTGAAAAATGAATATAAGTCTCCACTTTCGTGACAATAATAAATTTGGCGAAACTGGTCATGAATATTTGTGTTTGCTTAATATATGAAAATAATTTTAATCTTGATACGGTAGACTTGATTTGTTTTACATTAAGAATATGTCAGCGATAATGAAAAGGTTATTTCGTCGACTGTCATAATCTGTTATCGAATAAGCAACTTCGATGTAATATTGTGAATTCGCCAACATTGCGATTGTTTTCAATGGTACATTGTCCATTCTCTGCTGTTGATCAGTATCTATCTAAGTGAACGAAACTTATCTATGTGTGTGATAATGAAATAATTTGTGTTCATCAAGAGTATAATTCCGTCTATAAAGTATTTAGGAGAGTGCTCCGTCATACTACATATTTTATTTTACGTATCGTTAATAGCAACTGTATCGTAAGCACTCATTATGGCTTACTACATGAAGAGGTTACATGCTTTTGTAGTTACGCGGCATCAACTCATACAGGAAATCGAAGTCATTTTGATATATCGTTTTGCATTGAAATTCGTCCTTATTTTGTGACGTAATCTGAATGAGGTGATTGTTACTCGTAATATCGGTACTGATGAATCAACACAAGCTATTCTGAATGCCGGTTGGCTAACTTATGGTCGAGGTCGCGAATTTCAGATGGCTTATGTAATGTGTGTCTTGGGTTTAGAGGTTAAGCAGTGAAATATGAAGGATTTTCTTTTACATTTCACGGTCAACTCTATGTAACGTTGACTATGCAACATTTCATGTCCAGTATTGTCCCCAGCTTGTTGTATCTCATTGGTCAATGGACTGATGATGGACAGCTGAACCATCCCTATAAACAACTCTGTGTTGAAACAGGTACGTCGGTGAAAATTAGTCATTTGTGGTGTGGTGTATATATAACTTACGATGGTTTAATACGACTCCAAGATTTATCCCTTCAAACAAAACAAATACGATCTTTGTCGCGCGATTCTAATCTCCGGTATAAGGAAGTAGAAATCCCTCAACGGTTCAATGTTCATTTATTGGACATATCAACTGATCATTATTCCGGAGGTGGTATAATTTTATTGGACCAACATGTCAGTGGAGCATTGACCACAATATTTACTAATAGTTGTCATTTAACGTATCTATTTTCGTTTAGTTTTCTTCGACGTGCTATGCGTATGGAGTTTACGTCGAGCAACTTACGGAAACAATGGTTTTGTGCGACGCGTTTAAATTATGATCAACAGATTGATTTATTATCAGTAATACATTTATTCGTTGAGGAAATACGATATTTCATACATCAGCTACAATATTATATTAGTTTTGGATACTCGAAATGTGTCTGAGCGAATCTTGTTAAGCGAGTATATTTTACTTATGATTTAAGTAACGCTATTACAGCTCCTCAAGCTTTCTTAGGTATGAATTTTGTATTTCCTCAACGTACCTAGTTCAATGAAGTACACACAGGCTCAGCGTATTGTTAAAATTTTAATCTGAAGTGTTCCAGTTAATTTTTTTTCAAAATCGAGGTGTCATCACTTTAATTCACCCTTTCACCCTCCTTTACTGGAAAACCTAATTCATGCTATTTTTTGATTACGTTATATAAATCTACGGTGCTCTGATTTGTGCGATCTGATCATGTTTGAAAAAAGGATCAAAATCGTGAACAGTAACGGAAATAGTTTTTGAACTGGTTTCGGCAAAGTGAATCTGTCAATGAAACAAGGAACAGTATAATGGTTTAAATTAATCTAATCAAGCTTGAATGTATGCAAAAACATCTAGCCAATGGCAACGAAATTTGTTGTGGAAACATTTTTCTGATCATGTGTCCATTGATTATTTCAGGCCGCAATCTTTTGTACATCATAAATCAGTTTGTTAATCAAACACTTATATTCATTTCAGTCTTGTGAGTTTGCCATAGCATAGACGGCATGTATCGTAAGCATATTGAATCTCAAAATACAACACATATACTGATACGCGCTTGTGAGAAATGATTTCTTTATTTACTTCAGTAGATGATATGAGTTCGAATATATGCAGATGCTATCATTTGTTTGGAGATGGAACATTCAAACCTCTGACTACATGACTGTTGGGCAATTACCTAGTGGAGTGATAGTCCTGATTATTGTTGATGTGATTCATGATTGTGAATTGATCTGATTACGAGCCTTCTTGAAATTATTCGAAATTCAAACCGCATTTATGATGTTTCCGAGCGAAGATTTCTGTCCGTAGTTGTCACGATTGATTGACATAATTGATAGTGTATTGTCCATATTTACATCTAACCAATGTTTGTGTATCTGTATATCTTGAAAGTGTCCATCTTGACCATTGTGGTACTTCTTGAAATTTACATAAATTGTTTTGCATTTTTTCCATGTTGAGTCCTTCGGATTGCAAAACTAGCATAATGTGACCATTGCGCCTTCTGAGTGATGTTGATTCCAAAGTGTTATACAATTCCAATGGTGAATTGTGGAACACGTTTCATATCATGAAGTAAGATGGGTTTCTGCCTCTTGATTTTATGACGGTTTGCTTAGTCGCCTATACCTTTGTGCCAGTAGTCAAACATACTGGGTTTATATACAAACCGAATAGACTGAATCGTATCGTAAAATAGAAAATAACATTTGTACAAGGGTTGACCAAAAGTGGCTGTGAATATCGAGACTGTAATTAATTGACCAGGCATAACTGAATAAAGGTAAATCGTATTACAACAGCCTACAGGTGAGAAGAAAACTTATGATAAGGGGAACATGAATATGCATACTTCAGCTACTTAACAAGAGTAAAAAGTAAAAATACATATGTCGTATTAATCCAAATCCCTGAATACCTTTGTACAGCCGTAGAGTGGAGAGAGTCAACTCTCTCCCTCGAAATTTCATCAAATGGCCACATGCATGCAAACACTTTCAGGGAGGTCCTATTCACTGTTTTCTGATAGCTGGGATGAAAGGGAGAAGAGCGAATGTCCGGCGCCTTTAACCGGGTTAGTAGATATGGAGGATACACATAAGGGAGTTGGAAAATTCTGATTTCAAAATAATGTTGCACATGGGCTCCATGATCTTGAAGAAACAATGGCGTACGAACCATGGGACCGCATCTCCTGACGTTGCTACCGTGAATTGTGGATCAGACCTTTAGGTTAAAGGCTCCGGGTGTGGCCCTCCATGCAAACCACTTGCTTCGATCTGGGCACCTGGGTGGTATAATTAAATCTTCTCAGGTTTTTAAACATCGGTTATGATGAGCATTTCAGAAAGAACCTATGATTAGAGAGAATCAGCCAGATGTACCGAGTGACAGTCATACATCACTAGTAGAGCGAATGCAAAAATAAGAATCATTTAATGAAAACCATGTAATCCAAATGTACGACGCAATCAAAAGTTTAAAAAGTTGTTATTCCGAATGTTGGTGGAGTCAGAGTGTCGTACGCAGTAAACGCATTTTCTCAGGGGCTTTATTTTCCTGTTTGTACGACATTTTAGTCAGTCTGTAATATAAATTATCATTGATATCGAAAACAGTAATAATTACCAATTGAACCGAATGATCTTGATTAAAACTCGATGTGGTTAAGCATATGGTTACTATTGAAATGTTGCGCCAAATGTCGTACTTAATATCTCTGTAAACCAACTAGTCTCAGACGCATATCAAAAAGCAGTGATGATTGAAAAATATTCCGTCATTATACTTTTACTCTTCACTTGGATTTACTAACTGACCTACTTACGCCTGTTACTCCTCGTCGAGGTGTATATACGTCTCAACAGCATTTTCCATCCAATTCTGTCTTAAACATTGTTTTCTGGTTATTTAATGTTGCTAGTCTTCCTTTAATGTCTACTACCAGTTCTCGATGTGGTGTGTTACTTAGTCTTACTTCTTTCCGTTTCCCTTCTGGATTTCAAGTTAGCACTTGCTTCATGATGTAGTTTGATGGTTTCCTCAGTGTATATCCCATCCTCTATCTATGTGCCATTAAGAGTAATAGTATTCTTGTGTTCATCAGTGATTAACTTTTAAAATGGATTTCATGAAGTTTACTTATGAAATCTACCTCATTGTAATTGAAAAATTACTCATCTTTGGCACAGGATGATGGCCACATATTGCTGTATATCTATACTGATGTGGCATAATATAACTCATGAAATTCGGACACATATCTTAATAGCTATAAGACCGAAAGGTTTTGTTCGTTCATTCGTTGGCACTTCTATAAAGTTTTAAACTGGTTGTAAAATAGTTCATAGTCTATAATCAAAGTTATTTTCAAACGTTTAAAGTTCATTTACTCTCAATAATCCGTTTGTTATAACTTATGCCCTGTGTTCTATCAATATTATAACGTAATGATACTGCCAATTAGAAAACAGTGATTTATCGGCAAGACGAGTGACGCATAAAACAAGTACGAGTAGTCTACAGTACTTATCGGTCCTTCTCCCTGCCTAACATTGCCTGTTAAGCCCAGAACACCAATATCAGCATCCACGATACGAATCATTATATTTCAAACATACTGGGTTTATATACGAAACAAACAGACCACATCGTACCATAAAATAGGAAACAACATTTGTACAATAATAAGCCAAATGTGGTTGTGAATATAGGAGACTGTAATGAATAGACTGGGCATAAATCAAGGATGGTAAATCGTAAAATAATCATCTATGGATCAAAAGGAAGCTTACAATAAGAGGAATATGAATATGCATAGTTTAGTTACTTAACCAAAGATACCTAAAGATTAGTCTACAAATGAATCTTAAAAGTTACCACTTATTATTCTCATTAGGATACAATACTGTTACTTATATCTATCAGTATCTTTGGTATCCTAGAAATTCATTCATTAAAACCAACCTAACAACTGATCTTATATACTACTTATAAGTTCAATAATATCAATCAACCTAAAGAAAAAAATAATCAATATTGATTACATGGTGTTGTGTAATAAAACAGGTCGCATTATAAATGATAAAAATAGTTGAGTATACTAATCAATAATTTATTGACAAACCACACAATAATCAATATTTTTTTAAAAAAATATCAGTAAAACTGTAATGGTTATTATTGGATTTGTTATGGCTGATGATCTGAATCCAATTGGATCGTACGATGATTGTGATAGGGCTATACATCCTGATTACCCTCATGTATAATCATCGACTTAAATCGCGTTAGTGAATAACAGAATTAAAATAAGCGAAATACCTGAACGGATAAGATGGTGGTTGGAGGTAGTCAACACGTAACCTTGTACCCAGGTTTTGTGCTACTTGGCACTCGTCAGTAAGATGTACCTGTAATCTTGAGGGGACTGATGCTCCCTGACGGATTTAATCCCGTGTCATTCAGCTTCACAGTCACAGACTTTACAACTGAGTTATCTGGACCACGACTGAACTCCTATCAGAATGATATGTATTTACAATTGGTTGATCACCACCCAGTGATCAATTAGCAAGAAAGGATTTTGGAGTACATATATTTTGTATAGTCGTTGGTTCAAACGAAAGAGCAAAGAAACGAAACAAAGAGAAGATAAGAGAGCGAAACGAAATGACGTACAATGCAGAGGGCGAGTAAACCTACTTGATTTAGCCAAGCGTGAATCGATCTTGATAATGACACGAAAATAAACTACAGACATCTGATGAATGAGATAAGAAAGGCACATAAATACACTTACATAGAAACAGTCAAGACTGATAAGCAAATAACTGACAAGGTCAAAATGTG
This sequence comes from Schistosoma mattheei, assembly GCA_944470405.2. Lineage (NCBI taxonomy): Eukaryota > Metazoa > Platyhelminthes > Trematoda > Strigeidida > Schistosomatidae > Schistosoma > Schistosoma mattheei. The sequence goes on from OX103946.1 coordinate 3,037,083, forward strand.
ACTACTTCAGAAGAATGAATAAATTGTCCTGTCCAAAAGCTTGAATAAGTTATATGAACTTAACATAGCAACTGACACTACGTCTGAGACACATGAAACTGTAGTGTTTCCATTGAATGAATGACATGATTTGTAGTTTTGTAGATGACAACTAAGATTCATCAAATTTAGGTAAATGGTAGAGCTTTTAGATTACTTTGACAAGTAGTTAGTTATAAACTGTATTCTGTTTGATACATTAGTTCCTCGGTATCAGTCACCACCCATTATATAAATACAGTGAGAAAGAGAAGATCAATCGAAAAGATAGTACTAGTATAGGGGTTGTGGAGATTACTACGTTTTTTGATTGAGATCATGAACCGATTGATGTTAGACCACCTTGGGAAACCTGGAAGCACTGGACGGCCGTTTCGTCCTATTATGGGACTCATCAGCAGTGCGCATCCAAGATCCCACTGGCGGGATTCAAACCCATGGCCTTCGGTCTCGCGCGCGAACGCTTAACCGACTGGACCACTGAGCCGGCATCCAATGGTGATGTTAGACACTATCCAAATCAGAATTTCACATTTAATAACATGACTTAATCTATCAGTTAATAATTCCAATTATTGATGTCAGGTTTGATTTGGTTACTCCTCAAATTCTACCATTCTAACTACTGTCGAGTTAAACGTAGCCTGAGGGGAGGGAGTGTTCAAAATATATGATGATTTATTGAAACAATACAAATGTATGAACCCTATCAACTGATTTCTCATTTTATATATAACAAATCTCAAAATTACTGTAGCAAAACTTTCAAGAAGTCTGTTATTGGAATAATAGTACCCTACATGAAGGAATAAAACATTAATACACCAATCTCGTAATCATCTATTTAATCCATGTGTTACAACTTCCAGTAGTTCAGAATGTAAACAACGGTGAATGTAAATCAAATATGTGTGATATGTGTGAATGAAAAATGAATAGTGGAAAAAATTGATTTTGTGTCATAAGATCCAAATTCCCAATCACTAATTAAGAATAATCGGTTTATTTAATTGATACCATAAACCGATCGATTTTAGACAACTGTTGAAAACCTAGAAGCACTGGATGACCATGATATTCAAGATTAACGCACTGAACTGTTTAAATATTCAATGAAGGAAGTTGAAAGATGATTATGTAAACATGGACTGAAACCAGAAAATATTATTGATTGTAAATTGATCTGTTCATTAATGAGAATTATGTTGACTATGATCATTAAACATGATCAGTTCATGTTAGGGGTAACTTTTAAATGATCAAGAAATGAAGTGTAAATAGAAACAAGAAAACTATCTAAAGGTCCATGTTTATCAACTATATACTTGTGTACACTTATATTTATTTGATACATTTCAGTCAATTAGACAGTCTACTAAAATGTAGGACCAGGCATATATATGCATCGATCCAAGTTGCCATACCTCATTAGCACAACAACGTGAACACCAAATTCATAAAAGTAGTTAATTCAATAGTGGAAATATATCAAAGAATGATTGCATATAAGGACATAGAACAGGAAGAAAGAATTAGTTCGTAGAAATAAAGATATAAAGCAATTATAATCTCATATTTCAAAGGAAGACAACGAGTGTATACACTGAAGCCATTGTGATAGATTCTCAGCCATGTCACCAAGAGTCTCCAATCATTGGTCAGGATAGTCACGAGAACACCAGCCAAGTAGTCTGCATCTACCAACATGGTTGAGGCCAGAGGTTAGTGACTTCAAGCACTGATGCCACGTTTTAGTTTGGCCGCTCGTAACTGCTTTCCAACCATCCTTTAAACTAGTCACCGTCGGGCGTCGTGGTAATCGGTGTTCAGGCATACGTAACACGTGGCCCAACCATCTCAGTCGATGAAGACTTACAACCTCATCAATTGATTTATTATTATTCTCTGATACTCTGTGTCTAACCTCCTGATTACTTATCCGCTGATTCCAGCAGATGTGAGCAACATTTTTAAGATATCTGTGGTCAAATACTAGTCGCTTATGATTATCTTCTACTCTTAATGGCCATGTTTTGCTGCCGTTATTTAGAATATTTCATCAGGTCTATACAACCACGCGGTCTAGCCATCTCACTCGATGAACATTTACAACTGAAGATACATTTCAGTAGTATCAAAATTTACTCTAATCATAAGAAAATTTAGGAAATTCTTTAAGAAATTTTCTAGTAAAATAATTGATCTTCAGCAAAACATAAACATGAAACCACATGGACACAACTGAATTATATATATTTTCAAGGATAATAATAAGAAGAAGATAATCACTGATCATTCATTAAGATTATTTCTACGGTCTCAATATAATTAAAGTATACTACTCATTACTTTATCATAAGACTAAGAATTCCATCTAGAAATGTATAATAATCATGATAAGATCTTTAATGTAATTCATATTTTAAAAGGTGTATGCTTGTTAATGAACAAGTATGAATAGAGACAGACATTAGAGGAATGACCAACGATTGGTTGGAACGAGAAAGGAAGGTTCAAAAAGAGTGGGTTGAAGAATGCTCGTCTGCGGTCTGTACTCCACTGGTAGTAACAGGCTCAAGTAAGTAAGTAAGTAAGCGAACGAGTGAGTGATTGAGTGAGTAAGTAAGTGATATGATGGGAAGAAAAGTTAGGATTCGATTGATTTGGTCATTAATATATGTATAATAATGATGATAACAATCATAAGAAACTCCGCCTGGAGTCCCTCCCGGGCTACTGCCGGTCCCAAGCACGGATGAAGGAGGAGCGTTGGGTATGGGGTTCGCGATCCCATCCTGTAGAAAACTAACTCACTAAAAAACACTAACCAGAAAAAAATTATTCAAACCACTTAAACTCTGCCCTGTGAGTTAAAAGGTCTTCATTTAGAAGAGGCCTCATGATAAAAGCCGAATTCCTTCGGAATTCACGATGCTGATGACCCTTCTGACAACCAGATTAACCACTTATTTAGGTACATAGATGTAACAATGATAAGAAAAACGAAAGAATGATTATAGACTTACCTTTAAGTTCAGAATTAATTCGTTTAATCGATTGATTCATTCCATTATTCAATGGATTAGAATCATCTTCTTGTGTATTATATTCATTAGATATAGTTTTATTCAAATGAGATATCTTTGAATGAGAACTAGATGATGATGATGATGATGATGATGATGATGTTTTAGTCTTTGATAGATCCATTGTATTCAATTGAATATCATTGGGTTTAACTATAGTTAAAGGAATTCTTGGTGTTTCTAATCCAGCTGTTTTACATGAGAAACCTTCTATTTTATTATGATTATCCTTATCCATTGAAGTGTTATTATTATTATTATGGTTTAATCCTAACCATGTTTCAGTTAGATTTGGTATTGTATATTCATAAAATAAATAACCTTGTTCAGTCATAGCAGTACGAAATTTAATAAGACTTAATTCATTATCATATGGACATTGATTAGGTATTTCGCCGACACATGCAGATTGACAATTATGAAAACAAAATTTACCCCATGGGGCTATAGGACATTGAAAGAACATACTATAATCATTAAGTATGTTATTATTATTGTTATTGACTTCTAATTGTTTATTGTTGAATGAATGAACTTCACAACGTATTATTAATTGTACTTGATTAGACGATGGATTAAAACTTATAGTTAATGGTGTATCTGATTCAATATCTAATGGTTTACTATAAATGATAATAATTCCATAGATCATTAGTAATAATAATGAAAGAATCATTTCTAGAATCGAATGCAATGAATTTGATCTTGATTGATACAACATGGTCTTCTTTTTCTTCTGCTTCTTCTTCGTAGAAACTGGGATACTTCAATTAGTTGTTCTTTGTTCTATTATCATGTAAAGTATATGATGGATAAAATAAGGTCTTCCATTGAATTTAATAAAGTACATAGTAACTAAATTATATTTTAGTTATTCCATTAGTAATTTGTCTCTGAGTAAAACCAAAAAATGATTTTTTTTCTGTCATAAACTAAGAGAACAGACGACAATTTTGTATTTTAAATCCAGGACATACGATTTTAGAAAAATCATCTCTTTCTCCAAAAACGTTATTCACATGTTGTGTTCACACTACAATAAATGATCACCATTAAAAAATGATAATAAGCAACAGAGTCTTTTCTTTTTTGAAAACCCACCTCCCCCACCAAAGAAACCTCACTACACCATACTTCAGCATAGCACAGCACAGCACACGCATATACTCACAGGCACACACACACATCAGTGTCATCACCAATACTAACCATTATGTGATTTAAAAATTAACCAATTAATTTGTAGGGTGGAAAAAAAAGTGATGCGTGGGCGTCCGGTACATTATTATGGTTAACAAATAAAAGTAACACCGATGTGTTGAATGATTTATTTGATTATCACTTTTTTTGTTGTCGGTAAGACAGAATTTTCAATGTTCATCTTAGTGAGGGATTATTTTTGTTTGAAAATCATCAAATGGATAAGGAATACTATCAAGAAATTGAAGTATTCAATGGAAGTATATTTCAGTTGAATTTGAATATGAAGTGAAAGATTTTAAGTGAGATTATAATTTATCGATTATATGTTGAGCGATGCCAAGATAATCTTGAAATTGTCCACCTAATAACTAGTATTAAATGAACATCGATTACCACGATGTGCAATGTTGATTAGTGTAGGGGATAGTTAGAAGAAAGTTAGGGACAGCCAAACCAACACGTGGCATCAGTGCTTGAAGTCACTAACATCTAGTCTTAGCCATGTTGGTAGATGCAGACTACTTGATTGGGATCTGCGTGACTATCGTAACCAATGATTGGAGACTCTTGATGACATGGCTCAGAATCGATCACAGTGGCTTCAGTGTATACACTCGTTGTCTTCCTTTGAAATATGAGATTATAATTGCTTTATATCTTTATTTCTACGAACTAATTCTTTCTTCCTGTACTATATCCTTATACACAATGTTTATTTTGTGTATTACTGCCATCTTGTTGTGTTAATGTAATATGGCAACTTGGGCTGATGCATATATATGCCTGATCCTACATTGTAGCTGACTGACTGACTGGTAGTGTATACTTGAATCTTCCCATTCATATCTAGGACTGCAAATTGATCAGTCTCTTATTGACATATGTTTATCCTGTGCAGATAGCTCAGATATTGCTTTCCTTTACAAGTATCAACTCTGGGATGCAGGTACATCAAGCTGACGAATCCCAAATAGGATGAAACACGCACCCTGAATTTCACTGCTAGCCACTTTTCATTTTTGTTTAAAATGCTTATGATTTAAGGCATTATCGAGGCAATCCGCATAGGTTGCATATATGCCAATAACAAGAGACTGATTAATTGTAGTCCTAAACAACAATGGGAAGATACAATTAAACAACAATACCAAGTGAATTAACATTTTAATGATGGTTGTAATCGTTGATAAAATAATAAGAAAGGAATTCTAAGAATAATATTCTTCTAATTCCAGCATGAGGGTGTAGAGATAATTACGTTTTTGATTGAGATCATGAATCGATTGATGTTAGACCACCATTGAAAACCTGGAAGCACTGAACGGCCTTTTCGTCCTATTGTGAGACTTTTCTGCATTGAGCATCCACGATGGTCTTCGTGGGATTTGAACCCGGGGCCTTTGGTCTCGCGGACGAACGCTTAACCTCTAGACCACTGAACAGGCATTCAGTGTTGTGAATTTCTTACCTCAATGAATACACGAAATTGCGTAACCATCTACCATTATACTGAGGTAGATACCTGTCTCTACCCAACATGGATTAGCTCCACTGGTCACAGTTCCTCACTAGAACTAATTTTTGATTTAATTACACTATTCGTTGAATTCATTAAAGTTTTCATTATTTATCAATCAATGTTAAAATTAATCTAAGAGAAAATGACCAATATTATCAATGGTAAGTTTAACAATAATCAACTTGGCTTGTTATATATCCCGATGAGAATAATGAATGGTAACCATCGGAATCTATTTCGGAACAAATACTATCCAGACATTCTTATTCAATAATCGTTAAGTAGCTAAACTATTCATATTCTTGTTCCTCTCATTATAAGCCTTGTTTTGATCCATAGATGATTATTTTACGATTTACCATCCTTGATTTATGCCCAGTCTATTCATTACAGTCTCCTATATTCACAACCACATTTGGCTTATTATTGTACAAATGTTGTTTCCTATTTTATGGTACGATGTGGTCTGTTTGTTTCGTATATAAACCCAGTATGTTTGAAATATAATGATTCGTATCGTGGATGCTGATATTGGTGTTCTGGGCTTAACAGGCAATGTTAGGCAGGGAGAAGGACCGATAAGTACTGTAGACTACTCGTACTTGTTTTATGCGTCACTCGTCTTGCCGATAAATCACTGTTTTCTAATTGGCAGTATCATTACGTTATAATATTGATAGAACACAGGGCATAAGTTATAACAAACGGATTATTGAGAGTAAATGAACTTTAAACGTTGAAAATAACTTTGATTATAGACTATGAACTATTTTACAACCAGTTTAAAACTTTATAGAAGTGCCAACGAATGAACGAACAAAACCTTTCGGTCTTATAGCTATTAAGATATGTGTCAGAATTTCATGACAACGCATGCATATTGATGAAATACTAGGCGATTGGAGGTAGTCGACAGTTTGGTTTGTATATAAACCCAGTATGTTTGAAATACTTGATCTATGTCGTGGAGGCTGAGATTGGTATTCTAAGCTTAACTGGCTGGGCTAGGCAGGAAGCAGGATCAATAAAAACTCTACAAACAACTGCATCTCCAAAAGCTACTCTTCATATATGTCACATCAAAACTCTGTTTCACATGGTAACGACAGTTTTATAACTGATGATATACAGCAAAATATGTCAACACGACTTTGAAACAAAACGAAACGAGTTTATCCATTTTTTAATTCTGATGAATACATTGTGACTATTGCATTGAAAGCAAATATGATTACTGCCAACTAATAGCAAACCAATTAGGTCCATCAATTTTTCAGTTTTTGGACACACTTCGAAACATGACCACCATGCTTATCTGTGAATGAATCTCACCCATTCCTTAGACATGTTGTTGAGCATCTTGCGAGATTTTGTAACCTTAACTCACTTGTTTCCCCACCAAGCAAATTTGCAAAAACGAAGTACTCAGCTGTCGAGAACGTTGAATAAAACTGATCCTGGTAAAGCAGTACTTTTATAGTTAATTATTTTGATTTCGATCTCTGTGTGTAAAGGTGATATGTCAAGTGGTTTAGTTAACTATCAATAAAACAACCCCTCCCCATGTGGTAAGTCAAATATGACTAATGACTATTTCCAATTTGTTCACTTTTGTATTTATCTTGCGGATACTTGACATTTACGTTACTTTTCTGTTTGAGAGTTCCATTCCAAATGTTCTTTGTTAGTTTCGAAACTGTACTGCATACATGACATGTTTACCCACAATCGACATCCTCAATAATAATGCAACAGGTTTCTGAATGCATCATTTCCGGCGGCAAAACTTCAAATTCTGTATAAAACAACATGCTCAGTAACTCAATCGAAGATTGATAAGCATCCTTTTCATGTTACCGCCAATTGTATTTATAAATTTACGTGTACCTGCCAGAGCAGCTACACTTGCCGAACAGAAAAGGGGGCATATCTCAGACTTTTGTAAGTATGTTCCAAAAAGCCTCAGAACAAGAGGAAGAAAGACTATGAATATTGCAATCACCAAACATCTTCTTGATACATGACATCAAATCGATACCCTACAATCATTCAAGGTGATTAATAAGCAGCCAAACTCCAGTCTTCTGAAGTTTGCTGAAGTTGTTGCTATCACACGCCAAAAGCTCGATTTATGCGTTCAAAAGGAGAAGGTTGTAAGATCCATTTTGAAGGTGTTGTGTGTTGGTGAAAATCCCTCCATGTATATACTTTACTTTATTCCTATTGATCACCTTAGTTGTACACTGTTGTATTTTGATTACATTTGAATTGTTATTACTTGAATTTTTTATTATAGTTTTTGTTTTTCTTACACATTCACTAAGTTTGTGTTTCTTCCTGAACTTCATCTGTGTTGTTTTACTTGACACTTGTTCTTGGCGGTAGCCATATTGATTTGCTCCTCCTTTTGTGTGTTCTATCCAGTCAGAGATAGAATAACGTTCATTTGTTGTGACTGGTAATTTTCCCTCATCTTCTATCAACTTCTTTATTTTTTGTAATTTAGATTTGATTGATTGAACAATTATCGGTTGAATAGCCGGGTGGTAATATTTGTTTAGGTAACGATTTACATTTAAATTTATGATGAAATATAGAACCACTATTTACCCGATTACTTGTTTTGATTTCGACGGGGAAGGGTGCGTGTCTAAAGTCCCCGGTCGGCTATTCTTCTATCCAAACCTTAGTTTGGATTCTACAGTTCTAAACAATTATTACTTGGCCGAAGTCGTTTGGCATTAGTTCGCGGATTTGATTATCGTTTCTGGAAATATTTGGTCGTTTCGCTTATGATGCCAACTAATCGTCGAAAGAAAGTCAAGCTCAAAGTTCGTTGATATTAATGAAGAATCCCCTATTACCAAGCAAGTGCCTTTTGATGTCCTTAAGTGTCATGGTTCAGACTCAAATAGGGTTGATTATCATGGTAGTGACTCTAGTCTTAATTCGATGACAGATGACGTAAAAAATCTTAGTTTAAAGGAGAAGCAAAGGCTTGAATTATCAGTAAAAAGCGTTTTGTCTATAGCGCCGGTTGTTGGCCCAGAACTACCAAAGGTTGAATTGAGTTATTTCGATGGACAGCCAAGAGGATACTGGATATTTATAAGGGAATTTGAGACCTATGTAGCGTCAAGAGTCACTGATGATAGCCAATGTTTGCTCTATTTGATGCACTATAGTAAGGACAAGGCGAAAACAGCTATTGTTGGTTGTGTCATGATGAAAGCATCCTCTGGTTATAAAAGAACAAGGGAAATTCTAAAACGTTTGTTCGGACAGTCTCATGTAATCGCTCGGGAAACATTAGAGGACTTATTCAATGCTGTGAATTTTGATTATACCGACGGGGAACTACTATCAAACTTGGCTATTAAAATGGAAAACTGTGCTATGGTCTTGGAACAGATGAATTATACCTCTGATCTAAATTCCTTAGTTACTTTGGAAAGAATAGTGAGACTCTTGCCTCAACCTATGCAAGCCTAGTGGGCGGACTGGGTGGATAAATTGACCGAAGATGATAGAGAGCCGACGTTTCACGAACTCACTCAGTTTATCGCATCGCGTGCGAGAGTAGCTTGTAGTAGACTTGGACGGTTAGCAAATCATTCACGAAAAGGACATACCGTAAAGACAAACTGTCACGCGCAGCCGGAGCACGGGAATAGTTCGACAGCGAAAACTAAATGCAGTATGTGTTCCTACGATCATGATATTTATAAATGTCCACTGTTCTTAGCGCTTACAGTTCAAGACCGATGGTCTCACGCTAAAAGCAAAGGTACTTGTTTCGTCTGTCTTAGACAAGGACGTAAGTAATTGAAGCCATTGGAATTCGTACATATAACCCCAATTTATGTGTACAGAAGAAATACGTGACCCTCCTATCCCTTCCATGGCCAGTTATAACTTAACTAACAATTTTTTTATTTTTTATCATTATCATTATTTATTTTATTCTATTTGTGTTATCGTTAACCTTATTTGCACATCAATTATTCGTTTGTAATTATCCGCCTCTTTGTATTCTTCACTATCTAATTAGTTAAACACATCTTATTACGTAATGATTTTAATGTTTCGTGTTGACTATTCCTTGTCTATTTACCCACGTTTGTTTGACCTTCTATTGCCAACGACTAACTATTGATAAGAGACTTCTTATTGTATTTCATTATTCTTACTATTATGAGTTCATCTGTCATCCTACTATCAAATTGTACTTTTACCTATTATGTGTAGAGACTTATTCTATCTCATTGTGATGATTGACCTATATTGCCTTGATTGGTTTAAAATTTTCGTATAAATATTCATGTAAATTAGAGGAAAGACTGATGACGATCTAATTTCATTATTTGTAAACAATACATTAAATACACAACTTGCCCATCTTCCTTAAGTTTTCACTCAGAAAACTCATCGTTATTTCATTTTTGTTTTCGTATTTCAGTTCCTTACGGCTTTATCTTTTATCCTACTGATTATCCTATTTTGTCTGTATGAGGTCTACGTTTAATTCGTAGACACTACCACACAACGCAAGATGAACAATGGATTTCCGTTAAGGGATTGAAATGTTCACATGAATTAGACTCATATGTTGGATAAATATTTGCTCAATGTTGTTAGGCAGTAAATGATGTATAGCCTAATAGTCTTTGTTGTACATAATTGAAAAGGTGGAGAAAAATGTCATAACCACTTGCATACGACGTATTAGGTAAATGTATGTTCAACAGCGGAATAGATTGATTTCTTGTGTTCAATCTAGTCTATCAGTCACATTTGGGTTATGCTGAACGTGTAATGTTTGTTCAGTTAAGTTACACGGTGTGCGGAATTATGATCTAATTTGTTATTGATACCATTGCAATAATGGACCGAATCCTAAAATTGTGGATATGTCATGATGTGACTGCCTAATCTATATGATCTTACATGGAGTCACATCATTGTCATCTCTGACTGGCCGTATAGTAACAATGCACGATCTAACGTTTGGGGCTTGTAAAGAACACATTTAGGCCAAATATAGAATAATATTATTACTATGATTAAAGACAAGTTATACAGAATAACCACTTCTGCAAGGTTGAGCCATACCGTGTGATTGCAGTCCTAAATATCAACGGGAAGAACCAACCAAACAAGACAAATGAATATTTGCAATATCCTTTCTCATAATTACGTGTGAGTGAGAATAATTATTAAATAAATAGTGTATAATGAAGTGATCATCAACTGGTAGAAACATCATAGTGTTTGTTTTTCAAATCTGTCATCTTAGCAATGCTACGGTCGGACTGTTACTACTTTATTCAATCCACACTGTTCTTCAGTCTTATGTGAGTATACGCTCAACTAGTATGGTATTTTGACTGATCATTTTATAACAATGACCGTTGTAAATTTCAAATAATATTTTCCCATGGTGAGACTACATCAAATTGAACATTCACAACGGATTCATTATTGATTGCAATTATCACAAAATCACATATACAGAATACTGCTAATTTCTAAACTAAATGCTGTAAAACTCTTATAATATAATTCAGCTTTTATTAAATGAAAAATAAATTCACGTAAATATTAAAAAAACGATTTCAGTTATTTAATCAACAGAATGACTTCAGTCGATACGTTAACAAACAGAAAATTGTATAAAACTTGTTCAAATAATTGAAATGGTTAACAGAATGTAAAGAAGTTTTCGGATGAAATACAGAATAAAACAAAATGATCAAAATAATAAAAACAAACGATAAGACGTTTCTGTAAATCATGGATTACTCTTCTTTCTATTATACATCCAAATAGCACAACCGATGACACAGAAAGCGACGACGATTACTGGTATCACGATATACAAGTAACGAGGTGTGTTATTATGTTTACTGTGTACAGTTATTTGTGAAGTGGTGTTCTGAAAGAGAAGCAAAACAGTAGCATTAATACTAAATATCAAATATTCACCGAATAGGGTTCAGTTTTTGCAGTATTTTTCCGAAATTTTTCTTCAGTGTGAATTTCAGTGATTCCTTTGTTCTGCACTTTAACAACGAGAGTCTACAAACTTTCACTAATTATCCAAACATAATATACAATTTCCAACGGAATACGCTTCATCACTCAAACCGATTTCATCGGTGATTCATGGCAACTCACAGAGATATACGGTTACATACTGGATTTCTGAAGTCACTACAAGCTCAGTGAGCTCAAAAATTAATATGACTCCATGCATTTGTGTTAAACAACGTTTCTGTTCATTGTTTTTGTTACCATGAAATCAAAACGTATTCGTTGTAATAAAATTTTCTTCCGAGTAATCGGATGTACAATGTGGAATATAGCAATGTTGTAAACAATCTATGAATTTTAACAATTACTTACCTTAACATCATTATCATGGCTGTTAATGCACATATTAGCTTTTCATACCAGATACATTTCACACTTGATGTTGTCGCATTTTGGCATTTTTCAATGGAATTGTGTATTGAACAACTTACTGTGAAAAAATCAGGAAGACGGCATTTCAAGTTATCAAACAAAAGATACGTGAATAAGAAAACGTGTAACTGATATCAGTCTTATCATCAATCTATATCTTGTATACCGTTTCTGCATGTGTAAAACTCACAATCAATTCGTGAGCTCAATGACACTGACTATTTCGAAATCAGTGCATGAAGGTCAGCTGTTCTCATGCCGAAAACTGATTTTCAATGTTGTTGATTCGACGGAAACACAAAGGAAGAGTGACTTTGTTTTTCAAATCATCATTGGGGCTTCCGCAAAAGCATTCTCTTTAACCCATTATGCGATGGAAGGTTTCAAAATATGTGGCCATGTTCTAGTCTGTTTAACGTCAGTTAGCACATCAGACGCATTGGATTAGTGAAAATAATATTTTGTTCGAAAAATCGAATGATTCTCTTAGTAGTCGAAATGTTATTTCAATAGTCTAACACATGGTGAACTGAAAAGTGTCTGTAGACACTCACTTAACATATTCATGAGTAAAGAAACAATCTATTATTGTGTAAATCGTCGGTAATTTTGTGACTGTAGACATATATATCGACTATGATAAATTGCAATTTGAACGCGTGACTTCTCTACACCTTCAATTTATCAAACAAATTGACAAAGCTGATATTTTAGAAATGAAACAAATACCTACAAGGAATCACAATAACATGTAGTGCTTCAGTGATTTCAGTATCCTACATAAATTGGATATCGTATATACAGAAGCAAAAAACTAACGAACACGTCCTCGATATACACAATCTGCCAACAGACGATAAATGTTTTCGAGCATTAAATCATCTCATCCATCGTTTCGTGGCGTGATTTCTATGTAAATTTGATAAAGTAAAGACTTCTGTGGTAGTTCAATTTGAGTACTTAATCATTTTGAATATCCAACAGCAAATCGACGAGTAATTATTAATAGAAAGGGAAGCGTCAACTGAGAAACAATACTGGATATCGTAAAATGGCTAAATAAAATTGCACTTGGAATTTATAATATGATGAACCAGAAGTGATATATTCAAGTGCGGAAATATTCAATGCTGATTAAAAAAGGTTTAACATACTCTCGATAGGTTTAGGCTCCACTGACGTGTCACTTGTCATCAATTCTGCAGGAGTTGTTATTTCAGGTTCTGTCACATCTGTAAATTTGAAGAAAGTAAAGACTTCTGTGGTAGTTCAATTTGAGTACTTAATCATTTTGAATATCCAACAGCAAATCGACGTGTAATTATTAATAGAAAGGGAAGCGTCAACTGAGAAACAATACTGGATATCGTAAAATGGCTAAATAAAATTGCACTTGGAATTTATAATATGATGAACCAGAAGTGATATATTCAAGTGCGGAAATATTCAATGCTGATTAAAAAAGGTTTAACATACTCTCGATAGGTTTAGGCTCCACTGACGTGTCACTTGTCATCAATTCTGCAGGAGTTGTTATTTCAGGTTCTGTCACATCTGTAAATTTGAAGAAAGTAAAGACTTCTGTGGTAGTTCAATTTGAGTACTTAATCATTTTGAATATCCAACAGCAAATCGACGTGTAATTATTAATAGAAAGGGAAGCGTCAACTGAGAAACAATACTGGATATCGTAAAATGGCTAAATAAAATTGCACTTGGAATTTATAATATGATGAACCAGAAGTGATATATTCAAGTGCGGAAATATTCAATGCTGATTAAATAAGGTTTAACATACTCTCGATAGGTTTAGGCTCCACTGACGTGTCACTTGTCATCAATTCTGCAGGAGTTGTTATTTCAGGTTCTGTCACATCTGTAAATTTGAAGAAAGTAAAGACTTCTGTGGTAGTTCAATTTGAGTACTTAATCATTTTGAATATCCAACAGCAAATCGACGAGTAATTATTAATAGAAAGGGAAGCGTCAACTGAGAAACAATACTGGATATCGTAAAATGGCTAAATAAAATTGCACTTGGAATTTATAATATGATGAACCAGAAGTGATATATTCAAGTGCGGAAATATTCAATGCTGATTAAATAAGGTTTAACATACTCTCGATAGTTTCAAACTCCACTAACGTGTCACTTGTCATCAATTCTGCAGGAGTTGTTATTTCAGGTTCTGTCACATCTGTAAATTTGAAGAAAGTAAAGACTTCTGTGGTAGTTCAATTTGAGTACTTAATCATTTTGAATATCCAACAGCAAATCGACGAGTAATTATTAATAGAAAGGGAAGCGTCAACTGAGAAACAATACTGGATATCGTAAAATGGCTAAATAAAATTGCACTTGGAATTTATAATATGATGAACCAGAAGTGATATATTCAAGTGCGGAAATATTCAATGCTGATTAAATAAGGTTTAACATACTCTCGATAGGTTTAGGCTCCACTGACGTGTCACTTGTCATCAATTCTGCAGGAGTTGTTATTTCAGGTTCTGTCACATCTGTAAATTTGAAGAAAGTAAAGACTTCTGTGGTAGTTCAATTTGAGTACTTAATCATTTTGAATATCCAACAGCAAATCGACGTGTAATTATTAATAGCAAGGGAAGCGTCAACAGAGAAACAATACTGGATATCGTGAAATGGCTAGATAAAATTACACTTGGAATTTATAATATGATGAAACAGAAGTGATATATTCAAGTGCGGAAATATTCGATGCTGATTAAATAAGGTTTAACATACTCTCGATAGGTTTAGGCTCCACTGACGTGTCACTTGTCATCAATTCTGCAGGAGTTGTTATTTCAGGTTCTGTCACATCTGTAAATTTGAAGAAAGTAAAGACTTCTGTAGTAGTTCAAGTTGAGTACTTAATCATTTGGAATATCCAACAGCAAATCGACGTGTAATTATTAATAGCAAGGGAAGCGTCAACAGAGAAACAATACTGGATATCGTGAAATGGCTAAATAAAATTACACTTGGAATTTATAATATGATGAAACAGAAGTGATATATTCAAGTGCGGAAATATTCGATGCTGATTAAATAAGGTTTAACATACTCTCGATAGGTTTAGGCTTCACTGACGTGTCACTTGTCATCAATTCTGCAGGAGTTGTTATTTCAGGTTCTGTCACATCTGTAAATTTGAAGAAAGTAAAGACTTCTGTAGTAGTTCAAGTTGAGTACTTAATCATTTTGAATATCCAACAGCAAATCGACGTGTAATTATTAATAGCAAGGGAAGCGTCAACTGAGAAACAATACTGGATATCGTGAAATGGCTAAATAAAATTACACTTGGAATTTATAATATGATGAAACAGAAGTGATATATTCAAGTGCGGAAATATTCAATGCTGATTAAATAAGGTTTAACATACTCTCGATAGTTTCAAACTCCACTAACGTGTCACTTGTTATCCATTTTCGAGGAGTTTCTATTTGAGCTACTGGCTCATCTGAAATACATTTTAAAAAACCCTAAAAATTTTGATTTCTCGTTAATTAAATAACAATTCGTTTCATCATTTCATGTACCGTAAAATTAAGACTTAAACATTTCTGATTACAGATAGAGTGTTTTTCATACAAAATCCTCACAAAACATGCTTTACATCATTACTGATATGGAAAGCGGCCAGTGTTTAACTAGTAAATGAAAAATGATAATATTGAATTTCTGATTCATTTTAAAACATTATCAGTGCAACATCTTCAAGAAACATGTTCAACTCGGTACAATTCTTTCGACATTTCAAATTACACATAGTCAACATTGAGATTTACTGTTCAAGACTAAGTAACATATTTCAACCGATCAATGTATACCGTTTGACCAAATATTTAGTGCATTGTCTCACATTTAATGACAAAACATTGTATCCCACCGAATCGCTTTCACTAAACGCTTATCTTGAAACTCAGCTTGATCTTAAGACAACACATGATCACTTCAGTATGGCATGAAGATTGAGCATTGTATAAAACAACTATCAGTTACAAGCATCACTCTTTTGTTTCTGTTTGAGTAGTGATATGACTGAGGACTACAACTGGGACTGTTTGTTCTGTGAGTGAATGAGCGGGTGAGTGAGCAAGTGAATAAATGAGTGGATATATGGTCTGTCAAATATTGTCGTTCATATATCCCTGTCTGGATCAGTCCGTCGTTAAATGTATGTGTAAGCATTCTCCAATAGCTATCCACAGTTTTACTGTAATGATATTCACACATCATGGTTCTATCACTCGGAATATTGGGTTAAGAAAACGTCAGAAAATGTGGATCACGAAATTCATTGTCTGTGTAATTTATCACAAAAGACTGAAACAGAACCATTACAAGTTCATCACAACAACTCAAATCGAATTTGTTACAGTGATAAGGATGACCGTTGTTGAATTAAAAACACATGTACTTTGATTTCAATACAGTGTTCCATTGTTCCAAGGACATTAGACATTTTCATTATTGGGTTTCACTAAGATTCTTTATCGGGTGTAACTACAAAAATTCCATTCAAGAATTGTAAACATATAATTGACGTTGAATATCCAGTATACAGTAATTTTTGGACAGTGATTTTACGAAATGTATTTCGACTTTATCCCCCACGATTATCCTCAACACTTTAATTGCACTTCGATCGATTTGTCTTACATTCAAATCAACTAATCATTGTAGACTGTAATACAGTTATATATGATCACTGTGAGCGAAAACAGCAGGTTACTATGTTGACATGCAGATGACCGTGTACGAATGGAATGTAATATTACGTTAACAGAAAACTGTCGACATGGTTACTCTACATCAAAATACCAGCAATAATTGTTACCTCCACACTGAATTACACCTTCAATTATAGAGTCAGTGGACTTTCCTCTTGTTCCGTGGGGATCTGAAAAGAAGTATTGGAAGTATCAAACACTGATATTCAAAAATATAGACACTGTGAAACGATCAACAGTTTAAACACTAAATCCCTCAGAATATTCTGCAATGTACTTTCCGAACAGCTTATCTCCAGAAGACGAAATAAATCTTGTCATAATATGACTGTTTCCGTGCTGTACTCTAAAGTACACTGTTTGTCCTATCTGTCGCGAAGAGACATCATCGTTTCTTTTGATGACTCTTCACTTCTAATTATTCACTGTTTTTAGCAAGTGGTACATTAAAGTGTGTGTCATTAAATGATTAATAATAGTGTCACATAGTCCGTTTGCACATTACAAAAGTTGATCTCTTTCTGTCGTATTCAATGTATCTTGATACTTTGACATTATTGATACGCAAGAAAGAGTGGATTAATCTATAGTATTTGAAACAAAATTTTATTTCCATTCAATTGTACAACTTACGTTCTCATAATAGAGGAATATCTTCCCATTGGAATGTATCACACTAGTTATCTTGGCTATAATACCTGCAAACAAAAGACTATTGATATTTAGAATTCTTAGGGAATGATGATGAGCTTGTTACTGTTAGGTGTGACACTGTATATGCCTACTTACAAAAAATATCCAATTTAAGCAAACATATACCGTGTTATCTCAAATGTTTTCCTTCGTTGAATTCGTTATGAAGAATATCAAGTGGACCTCATGCAAAACATACGAACACAATTTATTCAAAATGAGTGTCAGCTGTTTAGTCTTCGGAACCCGAGAAGTATACAATTCTGCGCAATATTTTCTATCATTACTCCCAAATCAATCGACCTTAAGAACACATGACTTGTGTTGTGGAGTGTTTGTTCACAAACGGAACTTGAGAATTTAATTACTCATTAACCACACTGGCAAATCGATCAGTCGACTGACTCCGACCATGGCGTTTACAAAGAACACAGATTTATTTGTTGAAGTTGTGAAGTGAATAGTTTCAGACATATTGTCCTAAGGATTTACTGATTTTATCGGGTAATATTTAGGAATGACTGTGTCGACGAATGTGGTCCGTGCAGAAAATGGCTTTGGGACGAACATATAACACAATTTATTTGTTACAATAAACAGACTTCACATCAAGTTCCATTGAAGCCAGTCAACGATGATGAATCTGTGCATCAGTGTTTCCACATGTGAGATGGCATTGTAACTTCATTCATCCATTTATTACTCGTCAAGTCTAGTCTCTTTCAGTCTATGTTAACTGTTCTTCGAGTCTATTCATTGTGATTAATTGATCAATGGATTCCACGTACAAGTCCACCCTCATTTTGCAAAAGCGTTATGTATTCCTACTTCTGTCAGTCATTGGGAAAAATTGAATTACACAAACTGAACAGGCAGGTGTGAGCAAACACGATGAGTAGTTTTAAGTGTTAAGATTTCATATGATATCAAATGATCATTCAATGTTCGCTTATATGTACCGTCATAAATCATCCGAAAATACCATTTGACAGCAATGAAATCATCTGAAAAAATGAAAATCGAAAAGATATTTGTATATCTGCATAATGAATATCTACCTCTTTTAATAAATATACATTCTAACAAAAAATGTATTGGCAGACGAGTTATCACCTTCCTTCCTTCCTTCTTCCGAGATTTAAGTGAACTGGTACATTTAAATGAACAATCATCATTCGTTGATTGATTGTGTAAGGAAGGGCGTGGGTTTTAATGTCATTAATCTAAAAAGTGTTAAACATCCAATGGTCCACAGATAGCGACTAAGAGATATTTAACTTTCATGAATCAACTAAGTGTCAGAAAAGAGTTGGAAGACGTCAAGTATAATTTGACAGTTCATAAAGTTAATGACTCAAACTGACTGTTGAACAACATTGCTTAGTGTTGCACATGCGATCAATTTGATTCATTTAATCTAGAAAGACGTATCGCGTCGGTGAGACATCTTTCGCATTGTTGTTTAAATAGACTGGATAACAGATCATTTTCACTCAGCAACCACATCACTTGGTTTATAATTTCTACTGAATCGATTTGTGTTTATTTTGTAGTGAATCCCTGTGTTTATTTGATATTTTAACTTGACAGTAATGAATACGTGCTGTGAACACATGTTCTGGTACCAAATCACAGAAACAATATAATCACTGTGAACTGGTCAGCTTTCGTGTAATAATCAAGCTAAATACTGAACCATTTATGCACAACAAGTGTGTGAGAACAAACAAAAGAAAACATTATGGGATAATAGAAAAACTCACTGTTATCTACCATCTCATATTCAAATAAAGATCGCCGTAAACATAATTATATATATTCCGATGTATTTTTCTGCGAATATTTCTATTTTGCCTATATTTAATGAAAACATACAATTTAATTGAAATTCTATAGTGGATGAATGAAATAGTTTGAAATGAACTGGAGACAAAAATGAATTTCATGAACTGTAATTAGTTTGCTGTAAGACATCGAACGTTCGATAAGTTCAACAAGAAGAAAAGGAATCTATCAAAAGTTTTGAATGTCAGAAAAAGCATAAAACTGATTCATTGAAGAAATTCTAGCAAACTTGATTCATGGAATGAATTGTGATTAACAAAACTCAATAACAATTTTAAGTGAAAGAAAAAAATTATCTTACCATCAAGAAAAATCTCAAATCTAGTGACGTTATTACCGTAATATTTAAACGAAAATTTCGGTGTAACATTCTTAAAAGATGCAAACATAAGAATTAGTAGTTCCATTACAAAATGTAGTCAACTCACCTGATCAGTACTAATTTTTTTAAAACTGTCACTAACAACTGGATACATCTGATTGTGACGTATTGTTCGTGAGTAATGATAATGATGAGACTGTGTATGTGCATTAGAATCTGACTGTATACTTACATATTTATATGAACCGTTTTCTGAAATCACATTTTCATATGTCGCTAATTCAGGGTTTTCGCAGATATCCTGACAGTGGAAGAATTCGGAAAGCACGATAACGACCAAACAAACCGGTATCAACAGACTAGATAGAGAAGTATATCTAAAATGGTTGATATGAAGAAAACAATGTTATCTCGTTGAATCAGACTGAAATTCATATAGTACATACAATAACTTCGTGTGTTCAGTCAACACTCACCTCATCTTTCCGTTCAAAGTAGTATAACAATCTTACCAGAACTTGTTAGGTTTATATAGATTTTTCAGGTGTATGTTTGTTTCTTTCTGATTTCTATGATTCAAAGTGACCATTGAAAAGATCTAATTTCATAAAATCATCTTTTCATTGTTAACCAATCATTTCGGTAGATGAACCCATTATTATCCAATATCTTTGTAGCTATCGAGGACATAGACAGATATTTATCCACCATTGGTTGAAATTCCTGACCTCCATTGATGAAAATGCTTTTGGATATGATTGGCAATACTTTAAAATAAGTGATTGGTTTATTTGTAGTTCAAAATGTATGCTCATGTGTTCACGAACAAACACTTTGTTACGTGTAACAATCTGTTAATGGGCTGTCAAAGACGCCTTAATTTGACTTGATTGGTTAAGATCAAAGTGGCACAAACTGATTCCTTTGGATGTCAAAAAGGGCACTAACATTTGAATTTTATTTCAATTGAGAATATCATTTGATGAATATTAGACTATTATTGAAAACCTGGAGGCACTGAACAACTGTTTCGTCTTAGTGAGAAACGTTTCGGCAGTGCGCCTCCACAATCCCGCACGCTGGATTCAAACACAGGATCTTTGGTCTGCCGCGCCAATGCTTAACCTTTGGACAACCCATTAGGCATTCAATAGTGTCGGTGTCTAATTTCAACAAATCCACGAGGATGTGCAACCACCCACCAATGTCTGAGATAGATACCTGTCTCTGCCTGAAAGGAATAGCTCGACTGGTCACAGTTGCTCACAAGAACTCCGAGAATCCCCAGAAGGAGCAAGTTAACAGTGAGCACATGATAATCATCAAGTTAGGGTCGTGGGGATTGAAAAGTTTTTCAAAGATATCGTAATCTATTTATGTTAGAAAATGGCCCAGGGCTCTACGTTTTCAATGATAGGCTAATATTCACCGACTCATGATTTCAATCGATAGCTTAACAAAACCATACTGCGAATATGGTTGCATATGGTAATGATTCTAAGAGAAAACGATCACTAGAAGAATTCGGAATTAGATAGTAAATGGTTACAGAGTTTATCCATAGCTGAAGCAAGACTAGCTATGAATTGACTGCCGAGATATTTCTTTGCAATTTACTTGCTTTTCACAAATACAATAATATTTTGTAATACGACACTTCCATTCGTCTCTGTTCTGTGTGAGTAGATAAGTGTCAGTCACATAAACACATAATTAGAATGCGGTATTCATTAATCTAACAAAGTTTCATATTACGCCCACTACACAATAGAGAAATCCATATTATTTGAATAATGAAATATAATGAGGTGATAGATGAAGAGAAAGTATAATCATTGAAATTTCTACAAACAACTGAGGTTAACTGACAGATATTTGCAAAAACACTCTCAGATAATCTACACTATTGTTACCATCTTTCAAAAAATATTTCTTATGCGAAATCGTATATTAGACTAGTAGAATTCAGGTAGACATGATGATTATATGTAATATTCAACCACATCATTCTGACGAGAATCGTCAAGTTACAGTCTGAACGATCCAAACTGATTTAGGAGCACGTAAGAAGCATGTGCATGTTTAGGTCAAACAAAGAACGTTTATCAAAAATAACACGTTCCTATGGTTCAATACTATCTTCCAAATCAGTTCAACCAGATTTTCTAGTTGCCAAACACATTGTGGTCTCAAATGAAGTACAGAAGTGAAACATGATTGTCCGCTTGATCAAAATAGAGAAGACGAAATACAAGCAAATAAACCAACAAAAACCGATGATGAGTAGTTACATGCAAGATCAAAACAGCCATAACGTACTCCCATGATTCTAGTAGTGATCTGATCAAAATCACTTTGTGATTGAAAGCTATGAAGATGCCATTATCTTCCAAAAACACTCCTGGCGGAATAACTTCGGGATAATATATTAACTGCATATCGTATGCTACGTATCCCCTCGTTTCCTTAGTGTTCTCATTTGCCTTATAGCGTTCTCAGTCTGCACATTCAACTTTCTCAATCCGCATGACTTTCTTAACACAATTACTTTGCTGACACCCCGTCTTATTGTACATTATCATCACATTGCGTTTTCTTTACTATTAATTATATTACAATTTACATCACTGGTATTGGCACTCGAACAATAATAATAATAACAATTTTTATCTTTATTACGGTTATCGCAATTATTAATAACTCCACTGATCAAATAGACAAGACGAAATACAAACAATTAAACCAACAAAAATCGATGATGATTATCATGGAACTGAAATCTTGCATCTCTATCTCTCTGACTGTCACCAATCTTCAATAAAACAATTGTTAACCTTTCAATGATGAACTGAGGCAGTTTTTTTTAATTGATATCCTGGTTCCAGATTATTTTCAATGCACATGATTTGGAAGCCATTGTGCAGAATTGTTCGTCATATTATATTCAGTTCACCATCGATTGTGTCTTCATTGCATATTCGTCTGGCTCTTGTGGATAGAGAGTAGAATAATTTCCTCTTCCTACTCAGAACTAAGAAGTCTATATCCCGTTCCACGTCGTTTTGATTGACTTCCGCTCAAGTACGTTTAATATCTTCGATACATTTGTCAAACCATTTATATTTAATCACAGAATACTACATGTAAAAGAATCACCTATGATCCTATCATTATGAGTGTGACATTTCTGATCGATTATTCATTCTATTTCATTAACTTTATTACTCGTCTTCCTTTTCTAATTTCTCGCTGACCTCAGGGCTTGGTTACAAGTGACAATATCAATTTTGGTCGGTCGAAATCAAACCCAATGAGTGTAAAATATGTGTGATATCCTGATTGGTAGAAATGATAAATTAGCTAACAAAGAAAAAAACGACCATGTCAGTGTAGGGTATGAATTTAGTTCTGTTAAGCCCTTCAACTAACTCATTTGAAAGACAATGTAGTTCAAACGACTTATAAAATAATCATTGAACCAATATCACGTTGAAATGAAGTACTGCTTGAGCATCTGTGCTACCTGTTCCTGCCATCTAGATATTTCGACAAGTTATCCATTTTTTGTTTGTTTTAATATATCGTTATGTTTATTAACCTATCCTGGTGCATTTCTGAAAAGTGTACAACCTTTCATTGTCAAAGTTACAAAAAGCTCAATAAGAGACAGTGTGGTCACTGGCAATATGTAGAGAAAACAATACACATTATTCAGATGTTCATTTACTGGACTGCTAACACCTAACTGGCGATCACTCAATATTTATCGTCAGGATCGACCAAGAAGTAAAAAACGTAAACTTGTTGAAATACCTCATGCTGAGAATTCTACATTGTACCAAAAATATAATATTGAATAAAGCTTACAATAATAATAACACACCTTGTACCTACCGACAGTATTCCTCTCCTTCTTTGTGTAAAGTTGGGCCGGTGTCATTTCCAGGTGTAAAAATTCCAATTCAGCAATTTCAAACTGTTTTTTGTGAGCTTGCTTTTATACAAACTAACCTAACCAGAAATCCCTGTGTTAAATAGGAAGAAATGAAGAATATTGTAGTGGAAAGTGTTTTCGATAACTTCATCATCACACTCTACAGTTACAAGTTCACAAGTATAGTGTAAGAACGGCTAAAATGTGCATTCAAGTGAATTAGACAATGTTGTGTTAAAACGTGACGACTCTGTGTATCAGTTGTGCGATAAATGCCTCAAAAAATGTGTCGTCTGTAAGCTGGAATGGTTATTCTCAGAAGATTGAAGTAATTCGGTGTGAGTTGCCTATTTGAAATCAATGCAATAATCAAACGAATGATACACAAAAAATGAATGTAAGGAGAATATAATTTGATCAGTGGAGTTATTAATAATTGCGATAACCGTAATAAAGATAAAAATTGTTATTATTATTATTGTTCGAGTGCCAATACCAGTGATGTAAATTGTAATATAATTAATAGTAAAGAAAACGCAATGTGATGATAATGTACAATAAGACGGGGTGTCAGCAAAGTAATTGTGTTAAGAAAGTCATGCGGATTGAGAAAGTTGAATGTGCAGACTGAGAACGCTATAAGGCAAATGAGAACACTAAGGAAACGAGGGGATACGTAGCATACGATATGCAGTTAATATATTATCCCGAAGTTATTCCGCCAGGAGTGTTTTTGGAAGATAATGGCATCTTCATAGCTTTCAATCACAAAGTGATTTTGATCAGATCACTACTAGAATCATGGGAGTACGTTATGGCTGTTTTGATCTTGCATGTAACTACTCATCATCGGTTTTTGTTGGTTTATTTGCTTGTATTTCGTCTTCTCTATTTTGATCAAGCGGACAATCATGTTTCACTTCTGTACTTCATTTGAGACCACAATGTGTTTGGCAACTAGAAAATCTGGTTGAACTGATTTGGAAGATAGTATTGAACCATAGGAACGTGTTATTTTTGATAAACGTTCTTTGTTTGACCTAAACATGCACATGCTTCTTACGTGCTCCTAAATCAGTTTGGATCGTTCAGACTGTAACTTGACGATTCTCGTCAGAATGATGTGGTTGAATATTACATATAATCATCATGTCTACCTGAATTCTACTAGTCTAATATACGATTTCGCATAAGAAATATTTTTTGAAAGATGGTAACAATAGTGTAGATTATCTGAGAGTGTTTTTGCAAATATCTGTCAGTTAACCTCAGTTGTTTGAAACTTTCTATCACATAATGGGTTAGTGAAAATATTTTCGTGGAAGCCACAATGATGATTTGACAAACAAAGTCCCTCTTCTTTTATCTTTACATTGAATCAGCAACATTGAAAATCAGTTTTCGGTCTGATAACAGCCGACCTTCATGTAGTGATTTCGAAATAGTCAGTGCTAGTGAGCTCACGAATGGATTGTGCACTTCTTACATGCAGAAACGGTATACAAGATATAGATTGATGATTAAACTGATATCAGTTACACGTTTTGTTACTCACGTATCTTCTGTTTGATAACTTGAAATGCCGTCTCCCTAATTTTTTCACAGTAAGTTGTTCAAAACACGATTCCATTGAAAAATGCCGAAATGCGACAACATCAAGTGTGAAATGTATCTGGTATGCAAAAGCTAATGTGTGCATTAACAGCGATGATAATGATGTGAAAGTAAGTAATTGTTAAGATTCATAGATTGTTTACAACATCGCTATATTCCACATTGTACATCCGATTACTCAAAAGTTGTATTATCGTTGTGATGTGTACTACCTATGCTGGCTGATATGACTAATATTTAATACAAATCAAAAATAAAATGTCTGGCAACAGATTAATGTAAAAATCGAGTTGGAGAGAACGTATATATAATAAGGTGTAATTGTAACAATAAAGAACTAAGGAACTGATGAAGTTTATGAGTGACAACTGACGGAAGATCTACGAATGAAGTATTTCATGTACCGTTTTCATATTTTACGACGACACTGTGATTTCTCATTTAAAATTAAATTGATTGGCCTCACCATGTCTTCATTCACTTTGGTAATAATAATACTAATAATAGTATTAATAATGGAAGCAGCATTAATCTCAGTGGTATTAATACTATGAATAATTGTATCTTTGTATTATGATCATTACTGGTAAGCGGTTTATTTATAGCACGAATGGTAGAATTTGTAGAACTAGCAACAATGATAATAAATGTAATGACGGTATCAACAGATGTTAGGATATAAGTCAGTATAGAATTGCGTTGTTTGTCGAGTTTTATTTCAGAAGGGCCAATCAAAGTAGGAGATAATTTTCTGAGTTCGATTGGGATGCCGTGATCATTGTGGTTGATGTGTGTCAGGTATGGGCCAGTTACTCACATAAGACGATGGAGGAGAGTCGCAAAATTTCGTAGATTCGTTGAAGTCAGACATTATCACTATAAGATACCGGCTCAATGATTTGAGGATAATCAATGGCGCGCGAGAATGTATGTCATGAGCTTGAGCCATACGATAAGAAAGTGTAGGGGTTTGTGGATAATGTAATTATCACCTACACTGAAATGTTTGCCATACAACAATGCATAAAACTAAGGAAGATTTATGAGTTCCAGACAAATATACATATCACATATTGAATCGATCTGAAATTGTGGTGAATGTTTCTTGTACTACAGTTATGATCTAATGAATGTCTGAGTTGACTTGACAACATCATCTGGCTACAAACATTTCAATAAAATGTTTCAATAACATCTTCCACATCTAGCTTCGGTTCAATTTAAAGTGCGTTGAAATGTTATGATGAATATATTCAACAATGCTGTGTCTTTATGAAAACCAACACGTAATGGAGTTCCACTGATAATAATCTTCAGCTCTCTTTTCATGTCTGTTTTCGTTAATGATCTACAGATGATGTCATAGTCGTTTGTTTTGGGTTGGTCTTTTTCATATCATGATGAACTGTCCTCTGTAACGATGATCAAGTAGTATTGTTGACTCTCGAAACGCCATTCTTCTAACGCTTTCATTGAGTTTTTCCACAATCGTTGCACCACTCGTGTCATAAATATTTACGCTGGCTTGCTCGTTACGTCAATAAGATTTCCAAACTAAGACTTCCATTACACTTCCTGTTGTCTTTCATCATTCGTATTGTCATCGTTTTTGGAATCACTGTCGAATCGTTTTTCATATGTCATCGGAACCCATTTCTGTCATTGATTGTTTCGGGTTTGGAAACACTGTCGTGCATTGAGTTTTACACAGACAGGAATACGGATAAACGTCAACTCGTAAATAAATTAGAATATTCAGCATTCATTAGAATAAAACGTCATCATTGCTCTGTAATGAGTCAGAGCACCTCACTCAGTGATACCCCATATGAGGATTCGCAGTCACCGACTCAAAATAAACATATGATTTCGAGTCGATTTCTTTACAAAAGCTTGCGAATTCGGTAGCCGTATCGAAATATCTGAACTTTGAATAAACACTTTGCAAGTACTGAGCTTAGACAAACGTCAGACTGGTTTCATAAGATATGAGCGAAAAACAAGTCAACGTTTTAAATGTCAAGCTAATTTATTGAAGTGTGTTCAGTTAATAAAAGAGGAAGTCGTGGTTCTACTAATTTGTAGATTTTCTGTAGTCACTGGTCACATACATGATTATGGATTCGATTTTATTTAGGTTTTTATAACTATTCACATGATGACCACTGGTAAGCCTTGTGATGGATATGGAGTCATTACTCAGAACACAAGATGCGTCTGTATTTTGAGGTGCTCTAACGCGTTCATTGAAAAGAGGAAGTCGGGGCAAACCACATCAAAACAACAGCTTATCACCCAGCAGCTAACGGCAGGATTGAAAGATTCCATCGTCAATTGAAAAGCTCACTGATGGCACAAGCTGACACTTCACAGTGGAGCGATGCTTTACCGCACGTACTTTATGGGATTCGTTCAACAATAAAGGAAGACATCGGATGCACTGCCGCCGAACTAGTTTACGGCACAACCTTAACGTCACCAGGGAAACTGTTCAATCGTGAATCTACAACGTGAGGCGATCCTTCCAACTTTGTAAACCTTAGTGCAAACGATGCAGAACATCAAAGCAATATCCCGCAAGAACGGCTTACATTCAGTGATTTATCAATTGTAATTTCTCCACAAAACCATGCAAGTTTGCTTTATATTAAGACAGAACATGCAGTAGACAATCAATCGCAGTGAACACGATCAATTTGTTAATCATAGGGTTGACTAAAAGATACAATTAACTGTAATTGCAGACACGACTGTTAAGTAACCATAATAATGGTGACAACAGTAATGTTGATAATACTTGATCAAGTGTTATGCAGATTTTCAGAAGTCATAACTAATAAGACATTTGAACAGATGAGATGTGAAACGATTATTTTGACTAAACGTTAGAGCAGTGAGGCTCAGCATTAGAATAATCGTAAATTTGAAAAAAGAACTTGAATGAAACAAACAACAGTGAGATTAGACATGCACAAAAAATGATTGATTGCCTGTTTAAATGTGAAAAGCTGAACAGTAATACGATTTGCCATGGGAAATTCAAT
This sequence comes from Schistosoma mattheei, assembly GCA_944470405.2. Lineage (NCBI taxonomy): Eukaryota > Metazoa > Platyhelminthes > Trematoda > Strigeidida > Schistosomatidae > Schistosoma > Schistosoma mattheei. The sequence goes on from OX103946.1 coordinate 3,065,606, forward strand.
CGCTTTGTTATTTTGGTAATGGTAAAGTAAAAGTTCAGCGAAGCTGAATAAAGATCTGAGAGATGTCCCAGCTCTGATCTCATCATGACACAGACATTGGATTGTGTAAACATAGTAGGTTAATTGTAGATACATTCTTCTAATGCTCTTAATTAGTTATTCAATAATAATAATATATGTTTCTGCTATGGCAGGTACACGCCATTTCTACATGCATGATTTACAAATTACAACATTCATTGTTTCACAGTAGGCATCTCAAGCAGGGTTGTTCAATAAATATAATCTATGAAAGTGAAGATCAGTTCATTCCTATAGATATAGTGAGTAGTCTTGGTATGGCGTCCACGTTACACACCAGATCCAATCTCGGCATTATTGTGTTAGTATGTTGGTCGTGCTAATCATTTATGCAACTCAACTTCTTAAGTTTGTAGTTGTTATAAATTAGACTTGTAGAGCGCTTGGTGTGAACTATGACGTTGGAAACACGCATACATCGAGTTTGTTCTAAATAACGTTAGTTCAACAGCTGTGCCCCCATAGCAAGATTCTGAAAATAAGAAACCGAGGAGCAGCAAAGCACTTGGGTATGAACGATAAACAATGCTTAACATTTTGTAGTGGAACAGACATAGGAATGATAAATTATTGGATCAAATTCATACTAGCTCTCGTTGTCACAGTGAAATGTGATCAGTGGCTCCAGATGAGAGAATGCAGTAATAAAGAACAATGAGTTGTGATACTGATCAAGGTGGAGTAAGTTCAAATGAAGGAATGGAAGTCAAGGTTGGAATGAGGAAGGCTGTTTTATCAGAACAGATAGTGCATACAGATAGTAAAGTGTTAATAAAACTAATAACTATATCCCTTATTCCATGATTTTTTCCTTTCTTTTTTCCACCCAATGCCTGCCATACAGAACGACCATTAAACTCACTTCAATTTAAATAGTAAATGGTTACAGTGTTTATTCATAGCTGAAGAAAGACTAACTATGAATTGACTGCCAAAATATTTGTTTTCAATTTACTTGCTTTTCACAAAAGCAGGAATGTTTTGTAAAATGAGACTTCCTTTCATCTCTGTTCTGTGTTAGTAGATGACTGTCTGTCACATAAACACATAAGTAGAAAGCGGTATTCATTATTCTAACAAAGTTTCATATCACGCCCACTACACAATAGAGAATTCCATATTATTTGAATAATGAAATATAATGAGGTGATAGATGAAGAGAAAGTATAATCATTGAAATTTCTACAAACAACTGAGGTCATCAGAAATATTCCGATGTTCTACAATACTATTTTAGTGTTTTTTTAAAAGAATATTTCTGGTGAGACAACGCATATCAGATAAGTAGAATTGAAGTAGATGCGATGATCATGTGCAATATTCAACTAGGTAATCTTGACTGAATCGTCAAGTGACAGTCCCTAACCCGATTAGATTTAGGAGGACGTTAGAAGTACATGATGTGATCAAGCCAAGTAAAGACTGTTCATCGAGAATAATGTGTTCCTGTCGACCGATGTTATCTCCTAAATCCGTCCAACCATATCTTTTACTTACCAAACACGTTGTGGTCTCAAATGAAGTAGAGAAGTGAAACATGAATGCCTGCTTGATCAAAGTAGAGAAGACGAATTACAAATAGATAAACCAACAAGCAATCAATGATAATCATTATGGAACTGAAATCATGCTTCGATGTATCATTGAATATTACTAATTGTCAGTAAAACTAGTGAAGATGTTTCATGAAGAAACTTATCTTCTTGACAATATCGACTCCTGAATTTGCACGATTGTATTTCCAGATTATGTTTTCGCATGTATTAGTGTGTGATATAAAAGATGGGCGTTGCAAAATTATCGCAGATGATCAGACTTATTCATGCGGGTATCAATCAAGAGGAAATTATGTTGCGCATATGAATAGTCGAGATAATCAAGAACCTTCAATTACTTGAAGCAATAATTTATAAATGAAGGGGTGTTATTTCATGGTAATTTGTGTCTTCGAGTGCTGAATAAAATAGGTTTCGTCATTTGTCGACGTAGTAAACAGTCATAAAGAGTCTGCGTTGTGTAATAGTATTGGCAGAGTTCAAAACAACAATCTATGGAACAAAAGATGGAGATAACTGTAGTAAAATATATATGATACAAAAACAATCCAGGGTAATCAAAACCCTTGTTTTTTGTCTTCGAAACAACTTACAACAATCTGAACCAAATGAACAGGAAATTACAAAAAAGTAAACAAAACAGACGATTATGTAGTCAGATTGTGCGATTAACCGGTGTATGAATTACATTTGGGATGTTCAATCAGTCAGTAATGATAAACAACTACACAACCATAAGTGAATGCTACTACTTATACTGCATAGATGGTCATTTTTGAAGGTTTTAATTACAGATTCATAGTGAAGTGGCTGAGCAAGTACACTGACAGAGTTCTTTGACAAAATATAACAACTATACATTAAAGACTTTAATTATCAATCTTACATCAATTGTCCTTCACATTCTTTATGATTCTTCCAATTTTTATTCCAATTCTGTTTACATTCTAATTCTCTTCAGTTCAATCTTCTTAACCTTCTATTGAGAAATATTCCACTTCTGATCCGTGTTACATACTACCTATATCTGTCAATATAAGTAGCATACACCACAAGAGAATGATGAAATACTAAAATGACAGTACTCGATTAACATGATGACATGTTTATACATTGTTTAAGGAAAACTGATGAATTATATTTCCCTATGGAAGTCTTAATGCGTTGGATTACCAGGAACCGGAATTCACGGTGATTTGTATAATCTGAAATTATAGTGCATAGTGTAGTAAGAACTAATAACCATTGGAAAGTTATTTCTTCTTTGTAGTGAATACCATCAACAGTGCAAAGCATTGCAAACTATTGGAACTGAGAGCTTTTATTTCTTACGGTAAGCGCAATATTCTTTAAATATTTGTTCTGAATTATTCATTTGATCTTAAATGTTTTTGATTGAGACCACGAATCGATCGATGTTAGATCACTATTGAAAACCTGGGAATACTGGACGGTCATTTTGTCTGAGTGTGACTCTTCAGAAGTGCGCATCCACAACCCTGCACACGGGATTCGAACCCGAGGCATTCAGTCTCCCGCGCAAATGATTAACCTAATAAACCACTGAGTTGGCATCCAATGGTGTAATGTTTGGCCTCAACCGATCCGAGAAATTGCGCGACCATCTTCTATTGTACGGAGGTAGACACATGTCTCTACTCGACACAGACAAGTTCCATTGGTCACAGCTTTTCACTAGAACTCCGAGTATTCTCTCAGGACGCTAGTCACTAGAGAGCACATAGTAATTAACGGTATAAGGTTGTGAAGATTATTAAATTTTTGATTGAGATCAATAACTGATTGATGTTAGACGACCATTGAAAAGCCGGAAGCATTGAACGGCCGTTTCATCCCATTTGGAACTCTTCAGCAATGTGTATCCACGATCCCGCTAGCAGGATTCGAACACGGGGTCTTAAGTCTGGCGCGTGAACGCTTAGCCTCTGGACTAATGATCTGGCATCCAACGGTGTCAACATCTAACATCAACTAATTCAATACTTGATATAATCTATTATTTATAATGTTTCAAGGATAATTTCGTTTGTTTAATTAGATTAGCCGATGTAAATTAAAAAGTAGTAGATATGTACTTCAGTGTACCTTGGATCTTGTCAACTTAACTAAAGATCAAACTCATAATCTATTGAAATGAACAAAACGTTTGTGAACATTAGCTAAACTTGAAATCGGCATCTACTATAGATCGCTAATCAATTAGAAATTATCCATAAACAATCGGAAGTCAACTCAGTTATTTTTAGTATAAAAATCATCAGTCCGAACCCTAGTAGAGTGACAAGTGAGTCCTAGTAATGAATTTCACACTGGACCAAAGAAGTTAATCAATTAATGAATTCACATGTAAAAGTAAACAATGGAAAGGTTTTAACCTAAGGTGGTGGTTGGAGGTGGTCAACAGGAAACCTTGGACCTAGGTTTTGTGCTACTTGGCACTCGTTAGCAAGGTATACCTGTATATCAACATTATTATATATTGAAGCCTGAAAAAGCTCTAACTTCCTTGAAGTCATAAACCGGTCGATGTAAGGTCAAAATTGAACACCTTCAATCACTGGACGGTCATTTCAACCTTGTATGAAACTGCTCAGCAGTGCACATCCACCATTCCGAACGCCAGAATCGAGCCCATAATCTTCAGTCTCGAGAGAGAATGCCTAACATCAAGACCACTAACTCACAATCCAACGACCTTAATGAACACCTTCAATCAGTCCAGAACGAAGCGCGAACGTCTTCCATAACCGTTAGTGAGTAGCTGCCTCACATCTGACACGATTGAACTGCACTGGTTCCAACCTCTCACTAGAAGTCTTGAAAGTTTCTCTCGAAGCTAATCACTAGTGAGTACATGATGATTTTCAGTATCGGGTTGTAAAGACTGTTGAATACCATCGAAATCATGAAACGATCAACTTTAGACCACCATTTAAGCCTGGATTTTAACTGTTTGACCGTACAATCACTACAGAATTACAGGATTATTAGTTTTTAGTGATACGGAATTTTATTTAATTTGAAAAATATATTATCAGATATTAACTGATCGTTTACCGTGGTATAGTGTCATATTGTAGTCCTTATGTCCAATGGAATTCTTCTGATCAAGTCATATTGTGATCACTGGGAGGTATATTATGATCGAAGTCAGAAATTTCAAGGTTTCAAGATTTCATGACGGTGTATATCCGTCAAGAGGATATTTTTGTTTTCTGAGGGTGAATGATGCTCCAAATGAAATGTGAACCCATATTATTGAGTGAATCAATCAGAAATATTAACAACTGGGTGATTGTGTAATGGTTGCCCTATTTTGAAACGGAACTATTTTCAAATAACCAGATCCTTTGATAACTCCAACCGTAACTCTTCCAGAGTTAATGCTGGTCCCAAGCGCGGGTAAAAGAGGAGGGTTAGGTATAGGGTTAGCTACCTCATCCCATGAATAACGACTGGAAAGAACTTGAAATGATTGTCCGGGATAGGGGTCGATGGAGAGTGCTGGTGAGCGGCCTATGCTTCTTCACGAGGAGTAACAGGCGTAAGTAAGTAATTAAGTAACAGCTGATAAGAATCCATGAAATAGAATTAATTCATTTTATTCTATAAGCTGTTTTGTTCTTGCTCTGTGTTACGATATTTTCAGTGATCGGATTCAAAGTAGTAAACAACATCATCTCATTCGGTCTGCAGTGACCTACTTTTACAGAGAGAACAATATTGGTTTAATGGAAACAATTATGATTATAACCAGTTTTATCAGTGATTGTTTTACTGTACTTTTTTGTTTAAGTGTACTGAAGACATTCTTCCTTCCGTGGATTGTGACCTTGCACAAACATACGTTCGCTCGATGATTCAGCTTGTACCCCTTTGGCACGATCTCGGTATTCCTTCGATACCACGAGATCGACAACAAATATATCTCGTTGCAAACTCCAATCGCCTTCTGATATTTGGTACGCAACCTTTCTGTAGTGGTGATCATAGTCAACCGTGACTCAACGCCGCACTACAGGTTTATCAATATGTAATGCAACCACTTTTCTTAGTAATTCAACATCCCATTTTGTCGTGATTTTAGATATTTGAATACAAGCGATAAGAAGTTCTGGGGAGTCATCTTGAAGAAAAAATGCAATAAGATATTATTTGATTATGTGTACAATATTGTAGGTAATTCAAGGTGGTAAATTACGAAAACGTTTATGTTTATCATTAGACACTTGAAATCTTGTAAACATTCAGAATAATCTTTTGACATAGTGGAGAAAATGTGTAGCTCAAGTGGATTATCATTATCATTAATGACTGTATTCCATATTATGTTTTAATCAACTCTGACGATAACATATTGAGTGATCGCCAGTTACATGGTAACAGTTCAGGAATTGACATCTGAATGATGTTCATGTTTTTGAATGTTTATTGCCAGTAACCACGATGTCTCTGATTGGGCTCTTTTATAGACTGTACAGTGAAAGATCGTGAGCGTTTCATAAACGTATCTGAATAGGTTATGTAACTCATGAACATAATGATGTATTGAAAAAAACAAAGAAAATAACTTGTTAAATTTCTAGATGACAGGAACAGTTAGCAAAGATATTCAACCAGGACTTTAGCTCTCTATGCTGGATGGTTTGTTCATGAAGATTTTATTATTATTTTGAACCGATATCATCAATACAAACTACCTGAAGTGTATGCTGATGATATCTTTCAGAATGACCACACAAGCTCTTCGACTAAACCATTCAGGTCAGAGAACAAAACTCTATCAAAATCATCCACCTGAGCTATAAATCTTCTCCAACATATTATGTCAAATATTGATTTCAAATTCTTATATTCATGGAAAACAAAAACTGATTACAATTGATGTTTATCAGTATAGAGTTGTGAAGGTTGTTGAACTTTATGAACCGATCAATGTTAGATCAGTATTAAAAATCTGTAAGAATCGGATGACTGTTTCGTTCTAGTATGGGACTCGTCGTTAATGCTTGTCTAATCTGTAACGGGTGCTTATCTATAACAGTTCATGTAAAAATGATAAACAACAATCATGAGTTTAGAAAGGAGATTGTGTTTGTCTTAGTTTCTATGAATTAGATGACATAATAATGGTGATCCTATTGTCTCAAACAACACAGTCAATATCAGAAATTTAGTAATGAAGTAGATCTATAGAAAATGGCTTAATTAATTAAACAGAACCAATGAAGATTTGATGATCAGAGATCAAATTTATATATAATAAACTCTTGTGGGCCAGGGTAATGTTACATTGGTTTTCAGGAGAACTAGACACCATCTAGTCTTTCACTTGACAACCCATACAGTGTAGCTCAATCCCGTTTAACAGGAGAGATAGACAACATGCAGGCTTAACCTGAGTAGTACAGTTCAATCACAGAGAACAAACCTCCATCAGAAAAATCTATTTCTATAATAATCAATCCATTTAGATCATTCATTCAATTTTATAACCATCTTAAATCTTTTAGTACATTCATTACTTGTCGACAGATTCATATTAGTCGTAAATTATTCAACCCTCTTTTCTTTTCTTTGTTTGTTTTTTACCGAAACAGTTGAGTTACCAAATCGAACTATACCGGTAAGTATGTCTTAACAACAACAACACAACAACAAAAAGAAAAGAAAAAAAAAGCAGAAAAATGTGCTAACGGATCAACAATCGAATTCTAATGAATAAACCATAGAAGTAAATTCAACTTGGACAATATGCAGAAAAGAGAAAGAAAGAAAACAGAGAAGAAATTGAGAAGAAAGAAAGAATTCTGGAGAAATCATTAAAAAAGAAAACAAAAAAGCAAAAACACAAAGATCTTTCAACAGAATTAACAATAAAAAGATAATACCGGCTATCAGATTTAGAATGCCGCCAATTCATATGCTTTTTTTGTCTTTCAAGGATGAAGAAGAATTATTGAATGTGTAAAAGATTTTGCTTTTCTTATTCAAAAGTAGTTTACGGGATTTTCATGCTTGAAATTTTATCCAATAATACGAATACTACTAATGGTAATAGTTATACTACTAATATGGATAATAGTAATATACTACTACTACTACTACTGCTACTACTGCTACTACTGCTACTACTACTACTACTACTACTACTACTACTAATGAGCTATGTTTGAAGCGATTACGAGTTCACCTAGTCTGAGAACGGAACAAAGACTCTGTGACCAAACATCAATAAGCAACTATTCTGATGCGTCCCAACCTTGCTAACTAGAGTGAGATGTCCAAATTCAAAATGGAGAATATATTGCGCAAGCAGCCAGAACCACAAGCAATAACAATAGGCACAAATCAAACGTCTATATACAGCATATAGTTGCCCTTGGGAAGCGTTACAAAATATCATACTAAAAAATATAACGAACAAATAGCGTTTAAGATTCTCTCGTGTGGAAAATATGACATGAAGGTGGAAATGGGAGCTTTCGGCGCGAAAACAAGCAATTCAAATTTTTAAAATAAAATTACAAAAATAAGATATTTGTCAAGTGAGTTCTGTGGATCTAACAACCCCAGAACAAGAACACAAGTGGCAACGATCTGATATATTTGAGTACAAAATTACTGATCATCTTAGTCAAGTCTGAGAACAGTACTTCATTTGCAAAATGTCAATTAATGGTCTCACACTTCATTGTACTTTCATTTCCACACCAATCATTTTCTCCTCTCACTGTCTTTCTTTCGATCTTCTTAGCCTTCTGCTGTCAGGTATTTCACTCTCGATTGATAATACATACTACTTATATTAATCGATATCAGTAGAACATAATGTGAAACGACTATATATTTTCCCATATATAAGAAATTGAAAATATAAATTCTCATCAATTAATTTCCTCACTTGTTTCAAAAGAGTAGACAAGCAGAGAAATTCACTGACATATACAGAGTATCCATTCAAGATTATCGTAACTTTATACTGTGATAGATTGTAACCTGTTATTGATATAAAATGAGTATATCCAGTCAGGATTTATAATAATATGGTTATTATCAATCTAAATTTACCTATTTATAAAATAGATGACCGTATGATCTGAACGGGTCTTCAGATCTGAAGGTGATAATCGTCACATGCTGATATTGACAATTGACTAACAAACTAGCACATGTTTTGTTTTGATCTTGAAGTAAATTCCTCATGATATACTGATTCATCAGTATAGGGTTGACGACATTATTAAGTTTTTGATTGAAATCATCAACTGATTGATGTTAGACCACCATTGAAGACCTGGAGGTACTGGATGGCTGTTTCGTCTTATCCTGCGAGTGGGATAATGAATGCGCACTGCTGAGGAGTCCCACAACGAAACGGTCGTCTGGTATTTTCAGGTTTTCAATGGCGGTCTAACATCAATCAATTCATGATCTCAATCAAATACTGGTATCAGTTAGCAAAGCAGTATCGATTACGAAATGTTACATAAGCACCTTCCATTGTAACTTTTAATGTCGGATTACACACAAGGTATGTTCAAGGTGGGATAATGAATGCGCACTGCAACGAGACGGTCTGAGAAATGCTGACCTTCATGCACTGAATTCGAAATAGTCAGTGCCAGTGAGCTTGTAGAATTATGGTCTACTATGATATTGGTACTGCTCTGATAATAGACCTAACCCTAAATTTTGTAAATTTGTCATGACATAACTGCCTAATCTATAAGATCTTACGTGGAGGTTACACCATCAACTACATCAACTCACTGTATCGTATCAATTACCAATACATGATGTAGAACAAGGTTAGGCTAGAGAAGGAACAATATATTTAATATGAATATAAGATATAAGGTAACATTCAGCAGAGACCACGCCTGCATGGCCGAGCCATGACACTCGATCAACCCCAGCTGATTCAACTCATTGTTTGCGCCTTCCCCATTGTTAGGTATTTCTCCGCGTTAAATATTGAATATCTATTTTCTGAGTAGTCTTGTGTTCACAGCTTTGTGGATTGTGTGGCTATTGTCCAATGCCACTACAGGCTCACGAATTGATTGTGCATTTTACACATGCAGAGACGGTATACAAGATATAGATTGATGATAAGACTGGTATCAGTTACACGTTTTGTCATTCACCTATCTTTTGTTTGAGAACTTGAAATGCCGTCTTCCTGATTTTTTCACAGTAAGTTGTTCAATACACAATTCCACTGAAAAATGCCAAAATGCGACAACATCAAGTGTGAAATGTATCTAGTATGAAAGAACTAATATGTGCATTAACAGCGATGATAATGATGTTAAACTGAGTAATTGTTGAGATTCATAGATTGTTTACAACATTGCTACATTCCACATTGTACATCCGATTACTCGGAAGTTGTAGTATTGTTGTGATGTATACTACCTATGCTGGTTGACATGAGTAATAAATAATACAAATCAAAAATATAATATCTGGCGACAGAACAAAGCGAAAATCGAGTTGAAGAGAACGTATATATAATAAGGAGTAATTGTAACGAAAAAGAACTAAAGAAATGATGAAGTTTATGAGGGACAACTGACGGAAGATTTACGAATGAAGTATTTCATGTACGGTTTTCATATTTTACGAACACACTGTGATTTCGCATTTAAAATTAAATTGGTTGGCCTCACCATGTCTTCGTTCACTGTGGTAATAATAATAATATACATAGTATTATTAATGGAAGCGGCAATAATGTCAGTGGTATTATTACTATGAATAATTGTATCTTTTTATTATGATCATTACTGGTAAGCGGTTTATGTATGGCACGAATGGTAGACTTTGTAGAAATAGCAACAATGATAATAAATCTAATGTTGATATCGGCAGATGTAATCATAATAGTTAGTATAGGATAGCATAGTTTGTCGAGTTTTATTTCAGAAGAGCCAATCAAATTAGGAGATAATTTTCCGAGTTCATTTGGGATGCCGTGATCATTGTGGTTGATGTGTGTCAGGTATGGGCCACTTACTCACCTAAGACAATGGAGGATGGTCGCAAACTTTCGTAGATTGGTTGAAGTTAGACATTATCACCATAAGATACCGTCTCAATGATTTGAGGATAATCGATGGCGCGCGAGAATGTATGTCATGAGCTCGAGCCATACGACAAGAACGTGTAGGAGTTTGTGGATAATGTAATTATAACCGACACTAAAATGTTTGCCATACAACAATGCATACAACTACGGAAGGATTATGAGTTCCGGACAAATATACATATCACATATTGAATCGATCTGAAATTGTGGTGAATGTTTCTTGTAAGACAGTTTATTTATTTATTTATTTATTTATTTGAACACATAGATATTGGTACAAGGATACACCAAATACATATGCGCCACACAAATCTCATCCGATGTGTGAAGGCTGTGATACTGCCCGGGTGCCCAAACCGAAGCAGGTGGTTTTCTTAGGGGGCCACACCCGAAGCCTTCGACCTGAAGGTCTGATCCACAGGGCAGTGGAGCATCGCAAAGAGATGCAGTCTCATGGTAGCCGGTGACCAACAATTGGTTCATACGCTATTTGTTCCTTCAGGATACTGGAGCCCATATGTACCATTGGTTTGGAATCCGGTTAAAGCGCCGGACATTCGCTTTTCGTCCTCTCATTTTTGTGAACAACACCCCCGCCACGAGAAGGCAGTGAGTAGGACTTCCCTGGCAGAGGCTATATACGCGTGAACATGTGAGAGCATTTCGAGAGGGAGAGCGGACTATTCCCACTCTTGGCCGTACCAGGGCATTTGGGGGCTAATGAATGTCTGAGTTGACTTGACAACATCATCTGGCTACAAACATTTCAATAAAATGTTTCAATAACATCTTCCACATCTAGCTTCGGTTCAATTTAAAGTGCGTTGAAATGTTATGATGAATATATTCAACAATGCTGTGTCTTTATGAAAACCAACACGTAATGGAGTTCCACTGATAATAATCTTCAGCACTCTTCTCATGTCTGTTTTCGTTGATGATCTACAGATGATGTCATAGTCGTTTGTTTTGGGTTGGTCTTTTTCATATCATGATGAACTTTCCTCCGTAACGATGATCAAGTAGTATTGTTGACTCTCGAAACGCCATTCTTCTAACGACTTCATTGAGTTTTTCCACAATCGTTGAACCACTCGTGTCATAAATATTTACGCTGGCTTGCTCGTTACGTCAATAAGATTTCCAAAGTAAGAATTCCATTACACTTCCTGTTGTCTTTCATCATTCGTATTGTCATCGTTTTTAGAATCACTGTCGAATCGTTTTTCATATGTCATCGGAACCCATTTCTGTCATTGATTGTTTCGGGTTTGGAAACACTGTCGTGCATTGAGTTTTACACAGACAGGAATACGGATAAACGTCAACTCGTAAATAAATTAGAATATGCAGCATTCATTAGAATAAAACGTCATCATTGCTCTGTAATGAGTCAGGGCACCTCACTCAGTGATACCCCATTTGAGGATTCGCAGTCACCGACTCAAAATAAACATATGATTTCGAGTCGATTTCTTTACAAAAGCTTGCGAATTCGGTAGCCGTGTCGAAATATCTGAACTTTGAATAAACACTTTGCAAGTACTGAGCCTAGACAAACGTCAGACTGGTTTCATAAGATATGAGCGAAAAACAAGTCAACGTTTTAAATGTCAAACTAATTTATTGAAGTGTGTTCAGTTAATAAAAGCGGAAGTCGTGGTTCTACTAATTTGTAGATTTTCTGTAGTCACTGGTCACATACGTGATTATGGATTCGATTTTATTTAGGTTTTTATAACTATTCACAGGATGACCACTGCTAAGGCTTGTGATGGATATGGAGTCATTACTCAGAACACGAGATGCGTCTGTGTTTTGAGGTGCTCTAACGCGTTCATCGAAAAGAGGAAGTCGGGGCAAACCACATCAAAACAACAGCTTATCACCCAGCAGCTAACGGCAGGATTGAAAGATTCCATCGTCAATTGAAAAGCTCACTGATGGCACAAGCTGACACTTCACAGTGGAGCGATGCTTTACCGCACGTACTTTATGGGATTCGTTCAACAATAAAGGAAGACATCGGATGCACTGCCGCCGAACTAGTTTACGGCACAACCTTAACGTCACCAGGGAAACTGTTCAATCGTGAATCTACAACGTGAGGCGATCCTTCCAACTTTGTAAACCTTAGTGCAAACGATGCAGAACATCAAAGCAATATCCCGCAAGAACGGCTTACATTCAGTGATTTATCAATTGTAATTTCTCCACAAAACCATGCAAGTTTGCTTTATATTAAGACAGAACATGCAGTAGACAATCAATCGCAGTGAACACGATCAATTTGTTAATCATAGGGTTGACTAAAAGATACAATTAACTGTAATTGCAGACACGACTGTTAAGTAACCATAATAATGGTGACAACAGTAATGTTGATAATACTTGATCAAGTGTTATGCAGATTTTCAGAAGTCATAACTAATAAGACATTTGAACAGATGAGATGTGAAACGATTATTTTGACTAAACGTTAGAGCAGTGAGGCTCAGCATTAGAATAATCGTAAATTTGAAAAAAGAACTTGAATGAAACAAACAACAGTGAGATTAGACATGCACAAAAAATGATTGATTGCCTGTTTAAATGTGAAAAGCTGAACAGTAATACGATTTGCCATGGGAAATTCAATCGCTTTGTTATTTTGGTAATGGTAAAGTAAAAGTTCAGCGAAGCTGAATAAAGATCTGAGAGATGTCCCAGCTCTGATCTCATCATGACACAGACATTGGATTGTGTAAACATAGTAGGTTAATTGTAGATACATTCTTCTAATGCTCTTAATTAGTTATTCAATAATAATAATATATGTTTCTGCTATGGCAGGTACACGCCATTTCTACATGCATGATTTACAAATTACAACATTCATTGTTTCACAGTAGGCATCTCAAGCAGGGTTGTTCAATAAATCTAATCTATGAAAGTGAAGATCAGTTCATTCCTATAGATATAGTGAGTAGTCTTGGTATGGCGTCCACGTTACACACCAGATCCAATCTCGGCATTATTGTGTTAGTATGTTGGTCGTGCTAATCATTTATGCAACTCAACTTCTTAAGTTTGTAGTTGTTATAAATTAGACTTGTAGAGCGCTTGGTGTGAACTATGACGTTGGAAACACGCATACATCGAGTTTGTTCTAAATAACGTTAGTTCAACAGCTGTGCCCCCATAGCAAGATTCTGAAAATAAGAAACCGAGGAGCAGCAAAGCACTTGGGTATGAACGATAAACAATGCTTAACATTTTGTAGTGGAACAGACATAGGAATGATAAATTATTGGATCAAATTCATACTAGCTCTCGTTGTCACAGTGAAATGTGATCAGTGGCTCCAGATGAGAGAATGCAGTAATAAAGAACAATGAGTTGTGATACTGATCAAGGTGGAGTAAGTTCAAATGAAGGAATGGAAGTCAAGGTTGGAATGAGGAAGGCTGTTTTATCAGAACAGATAGTGCATACAGATAGTAAAGTGTTAATAAAACTAATAACTATATCCCTTATTCCATGATTTTTTCCTTTCTTTTTTCCACCCAATGCCTGCCATACAGAACGACCATTAAACTCACTTCAATTTAAATAGTAAATGGTTACAGTGTTTATTCATAGCTGAAGAAAGACTAACTATGAATTGACTGCCAAAATATTTGTTTTCAATTTACTTGCTTTTCACAAAAGCAGGAATGTTTTGTAAAATGAGACTTCCTTTCATCTCTGTTCTGTGTTAGTAGATGACTGTCTGTCACATAAACACATAAGTAGAAAGCGGTATTCATTATTCTAACAAAGTTTCATATCACGCCCACTACACAATAGAGAATTCCATATTATTTGAATAATGAAATATAATGAGGTGATAGATGAAGAGAAAGTATAATCATTGAAATTTCTACAAACAACTGAGGTCATCAGAAATATTCCGATGTTCTACAATACTATTTTAGTGTTTTTTTAAAAGAATATTTCTGGTGAGACAACGCATATCAGATAAGTAGAATTGAAGTAGATGCGATGATCATGTGCAATATTCAACTAGGTAATCTTGACTGAATCGTCAAGTGACAGTCCCTAACCCGATTAGATTTAGGAGGACGTTAGAAGTACATGATGTGATCAAGCCAAGTAAAGACTGTTCATCGAGAATAATGTGTTCCTGTCGACCGATGTTATCTCCTAAATCCGTCCAACCATATCTTTTACTTACCAAACACGTTGTGGTCTCAAATGAAGTAGAGAAGTGAAACATGAATGCCTGCTTGATCAAAGTAGAGAAGACGAATTACAAATAGATAAACCAACAAGCAATCAATGATAATCATTATGGAACTGAAATCATGCTTCGATGTATCATTGAATATTACTAATTGTCAGTAAAACTAGTGAAGATGTTTCATGAAGAAACTTATCTTCTTGACAATATCGACTCCTGAATTTGCACGATTGTATTTCCAGATTATGTTTTCGCATGTATTAGTGTGTGATATAAAAGATGGGCGTTGCAAAATTATCGCAGATGATCAGACTTATTCATGCGGGTATCAATCAAGAGGAAATTATGTTGCGCATATGAATAGTCGAGATAATCAAGAACCTTCAATTACTTGAAGCAATAATTTATAAATGAAGGGGTGTTATTTCATGGTAATTTGTGTCTTCGAGTGCTGAATAAAATAGGTTTCGTCATTTGTCGACGTAGTAAACAGTCATAAAGAGTCTGCGTTGTGTAATAGTATTGGCAGAGTTCAAAACAACAATCTATGGAACAAAAGATGGAGATAACTGTAGTAAAATATATATGATACAAAAACAATCCAGGGTAATCAAAACCCTTGTTTTTTGTCTTCGAAACAACTTACAACAATCTGAACCAAATGAACAGGAAATTACAAAAAAGTAAACAAAACAGACGATTATGTAGTCAGATTGTGCGATTAACCGGTGTATGAATTACATTTGGGATGTTCAATCAGTCAGTAATGATAAACAACTACACAACCATAAGTGAATGCTACTACTTATACTGCATAGATGGTCATTTTTGAAGGTTTTAATTACAGATTCATAGTGAAGTGGCTGAGCAAGTACACTGACAGAGTTCTTTGACAAAATATAACAACTATACATTAAAGACTTTAATTATCAATCTTACATCAATTGTCCTTCACATTCTTTATGATTCTTCCAATTTTTATTCCAATTCTGTTTACATTCTAATTCTCTTCAGTTCAATCTTCTTAACCTTCTATTGAGAAATATTCCACTTCTGATCCGTGTTACATACTACCTATATCTGTCAATATAAGTAGCATACACCACAAGAGAATGATGAAATACTAAAATGACAGTACTCGATTAACATGATGACATGTTTATACATTGTTTAAGGAAAACTGATGAATTATATTTCCCTATGGAAGTCTTAATGCGTTGGATTACCAGGAACCGGAATTCACGGTGATTTGTATAATCTGAAATTATAGTGCATAGTGTAGTAAGAACTAATAACCATTGGAAAGTTATTTCTTCTTTGTAGTGAATACCATCAACAGTGCAAAGCATTGCAAACTATTGGAACTGAGAGCTTTTATTTCTTACGGTAAGCGCAATATTCTTTAAATATTTGTTCTGAATTATTCATTTGATCTTAAATGTTTTTGATTGAGACCACGAATCGATCGATGTTAGATCACTATTGAAAACCTGGGAATACTGGACGGTCATTTTGTCTGAGTGTGACTCTTCAGAAGTGCGCATCCACAACCCTGCACACGGGATTCGAACCCGAGGCATTCAGTCTCCCGCGCAAATGATTAACCTAATAAACCACTGAGTTGGCATCCAATGGTGTAATGTTTGGCCTCAACCGATCCGAGAAATTGCGCGACCATCTTCTATTGTACGGAGGTAGACACATGTCTCTACTCGACACAGACAAGTTCCATTGGTCACAGCTTTTCACTAGAACTCCGAGTATTCTCTCAGGACGCTAGTCACTAGAGAGCACATAGTAATTAACGGTATAAGGTTGTGAAGATTATTAAATTTTTGATTGAGATCAATAACTGATTGATGTTAGACGACCATTGAAAAGCCGGAAGCATTGAACGGCCGTTTCATCCCATTTGGAACTCTTCAGCAATGTGTATCCACGATCCCGCTAGCAGGATTCGAACACGGGGTCTTAAGTCTGGCGCGTGAACGCTTAGCCTCTGGACTAATGATCTGGCATCCAACGGTGTCAACATCTAACATCAACTAATTCAATACTTGATATAATCTATTATTTATAATGTTTCAAGGATAATTTCGTTTGTTTAATTAGATTAGCCGATGTAAATTAAAAAGTAGTAGATATGTACTTCAGTGTACCTTGGATCTTGTCAACTTAACTAAAGATCAAACTCATAATCTATTGAAATGAACAAAACGTTTGTGAACATTAGCTAAACTTGAAATCGGCATCTACTATAGATCGCTAATCAATTAGAAATTATCCATAAACAATCGGAAGTCAACTCAGTTATTTTTAGTATAAAAATCATCAGTCCAAACCCTAGTAGAGTGACAAGTGAGTCCTAGTAATGAATTTCACACTGGACCAAAGAAGTTAATCAATTAATGAATTCACATGTAAAAGTAAACAATGGAAAGGTTTTAACCTAAGGTGGTGGTTGGAGGTGGTCAACAGGAAACCTTGGACCTAGGTTTTGTGCTACTTGGCACTCGTTAGCAAGGTATACCTGTATATCAACATTATTATATATTGAAGCCTGAAAAAGCTCTAACTTCCTTGAAGTCATAAACCGGTCGATGTAAGGTCAAAATTGAACACCTTCAATCACTGGACGGTCATTTCAACCTTGTATGAAACTGCTCAGCAGTGCACATCCACCATTCCGAACGCCAGAATCGAGCCCATAATCTTCAGTCTCGAGAGAGAATGCCTAACATCAAGACCACTAACTCACAATCCAACGACCTTAATGAACACCTTCAATCAGTCCAGAACGAAGCGCGAACGTCTTCCATAACCGTTAGTGAGTAGCTGCCTCACATCTGACACGATTGAACTGCACTGGTTCCAACCTCTCACTAGAAGTCTTGAAAGTTTCTCTCGAAGCTAATCACTAGTGAGTACATGATGATTTTCAGTATCGGGTTGTAAAGACTGTTGAATACCATCGAAATCATGAAACGATCAACTTTAGACCACCATTTAAGCCTGGATTTTAACTGTTTGACCGTACAATCACTACAGAATTACAGGATTATTAGTTTTTAGTGATACGGAATTTTATTTAATTTGAAAAATATATTATCAGATATTAACTGATCGTTTACCGTGGTATAGTGTCATATTGTAGTCCTTATGTCCAATGGAATTCTTCTGATCAAGTCATATTGTGATCACTGGGAGGTATATTATGATCGAAGTCAGAAATTTCAAGGTTTCAAGATTTCATGACGGTGTATATCCGTCAAGAGGATATTTTTGTTTTCTGAGGGTGAATGATGCTCCAAATGAAATGTGAACCCATATTATTGAGTGAATCAATCAGAAATATTAACAACTGGGTGATTGTGTAATGGTTGCCCTATTTTGAAACGGAACTATTTTCAAATAACCAGATCCTTTGATAACTCCAACCGTAGCTCTTCCAGAGTTAATGCTGGTCCCAAGCGCGGGTAAAAGAGGAGGGTTAGGTATAGGGTTAGCTACCTCATCCCATGAATAACGACTGGAAAGAACTTGAAATGATTGTCCGGGATAGGGGTCGATGGAGAGTGCTGGTGAGCGGCCTATGCTTCTTCACGAGGAGTAACAGGCGTAAGTAAGTAATTAAGTAACAGCTGATAAGAATCCATGAAATAGAATTAATTCATTTTATTCTATAAGCTGTTTTGTTCTTGCTCTGTGTTACGATATTTTCAGTGATCGGATTCAAAGTAGTAAACAACATCATCTCATTCGGTCTGCAGTGACCTACTTTTACAGAGAGAACAAGATTGGTTTAATGGAAACAATTATGATTATAACCAGTTTTATCAGTGATTGTTTTACTGTACTTTTTTGTTTAAGTGTACTGAAGACATTCTTCCTTCCGTGGATTGTGACCTTGCACAAACATACGTTCGCTCGATGATTCAGCTTGTACCCCTTTGGCACGATCTCGGTATTCCTTCGATACCACGAGATCGACAACAAATATATCTCGTTGCAAACTCCAATCGCCTTCTGATATTTGGTACGCAACCTTTCTGTAGTGGTGATCATAGTCAACCGTGACTCAACGCCGCACTACAGGTTTATCAATATGTAATGCAACCACTTTTCTTAGTAATTCAACATCCCATTTTGTCGTGATTTTAGATATTTGAATACAAGCGATAAGAAGTTCTGGGGAGTCATCTTGAAGAAAAAATGCAATAAGATATTATTTGATTATGTGTACAATATTGTAGGTAATTCAAGGTGGTAAATTACGAAAACGTTTATGTTTATCATTAGACACTTGAAATCTTGTAAACATTCAGAATAATCTTTTGACATAGTGGAGAAAATGTGTAGCTCAAGTGGATTATCATTATCATTAATGACTGTATTCCATATTATGTTTTAATCAACTCTGACGATAACATATTGAGTGATCGCCAGTTACATGGTAACAGTTCAGGAATTGACATCTGAATGATGTTCATGTTTTTGAATGTTTATTGCCAGTAACCACGATGTCTCTGATTGGGCTCTTTTATAGACTGTACAGTGAAAGATCGTGAGCGTTTCATAAACGTATCTGAATAGGTTATGTAACTCATGAACATAATGATGTATTGAAAAAAACAAAGAAAATAACTTGTTAAATTTCTAGATGACAGGAACAGTTAGCAAAGATATTCAACCAGGACTTTAGCTCTCTATGCTGGATGGTTTGTTCATGAAGATTTTATTATTATTTTGAACCGATATCATCAATACAAACTACCTGAAGTGTATGCTGATGATATCTTTCAGAATGACCACACAAGCTCTTCGACTAAACCATTCAGGTCAGAGAACAAAACTCTATCAAAATCATCCACCTGAGCTATAAATCTTCTCCAACATATTATGTCAAATATTGATTTCAAATTCTTATATTCATGGAAAACAAAAACTGATTACAATTGATGTTTATCAGTATAGAGTTGTGAAGGTTGTTGAACTTTATGAACCGATCAATGTTAGATCAGTATTAAAAATCTGTAAGAATCGGATGACTGTTTCGTTCTAGTATGGGACTCGTCGTTAATGCTTGTCTAATCTGTAACGGGTGCTTATCTATAACAGTTCATGTAAAAATGATAAACAACAATCATGAGTTTAGAAAGGAGATTGTGTTTGTCTTAGTTTCTATGAATTAGATGACATAATAATGGTGATCCTATTGTCTCAAACAACACAGTCAATATCAGAAATTTAGTAATGAAGTAGATCTATAGAAAATGGCTTAATTAATTAAACAGAACCAATGAAGATTTGATGATCAGAGATCAAATTTATATATAATAAACTCTTGTGGGCCAGGGTAATGTTACATTGGTTTTCAGGAGAACTAGACACCATCTAGTCTTTCACTTGACAACCCATACAGTGTAGCTCAATCCCGTTTAACAGGAGAGATAGACAACATGCAGGCTTAACCTGAGTAGTACAGTTCAATCACAGAGAACAAACCTCCATCAGAAAAATCTATTTCTATAATAATCAATCCATTTAGATCATTCATTCAATTTTATAACCATCTTAAATCTTTTAGTACATTCATTACTTGTCGACAGATTCATATTAGTCGTAAATTATTCAACCCTCTTTTCTTTTCTTTGTTTGTTTTTTACCGAAACAGTTGAGTTACCAAATCGAACTATACCGGTAAGTATGTCTTAACAACAACAACAACAACAACAAAAAGAAAAGATAAAAAAAAGCAGAAAAATGTGCTAACGGATCAACAATCGAATTCTAATGAATAAACCATAGAAGTAAATTCAACTTGGACAATATGCAGAAAAGAGAAAGAAAGAAAACAGAGAAGAAATTGAGAAGAAAGAAAGAATTCTGGAGAAATCATTAAAAAAGAAAACAAAAAAGCAAAAACACAAAGATCTTTCAACAGAATTAACAATAAAAAGATAATACCGGCTATCAGATTTAGAATGCCGCCAATTCATATGCTTTTTTTGTCTTTCAAGGATGAAGAAGAATTATTGAATGTGTAAAAGATTTTGCTTTTCTTATTCAAAAGTAGTTTACGGGATTTTCATGCTTGAAATTTTATCCAATAATACGAATACTACTAATGGTAATAGTTATACTACTAATATGGATAATAGTAATATACTACTACTACTACTACTGCTACTACTGCTACTACTGCTACTACTACTACTACTACTACTACTACTACTAATGAGCTATGTTTGAAGCGATTACGAGTTCACCTAGTCTGAGAACGGAACAAAGACTCTGTGACCAAACATCAATAAGCAACTATTCTGATGCGTCCCAACCTTGCTAACTAGAGTGAGATGTCCAAATTCAAAATGGAGAATATATTGCGCAAGCAGCCAGAACCACAAGCAATAACAATAGGCACAAATCAAACGTCTATATACAGCATATAGTTGCCCTTGGGAAGCGTTACAAAATATCATACTAAAAAATATAACGAACAAATAGCGTTTAAGATTCTCTCGTGTGGAAAATATGACATGAAGGTGGAAATGGGAGCTTTCGGCGCGAAAACAAGCAATTCAAATTTTTAAAATAAAATTACAAAAATAAGATATTTGTCAAGTGAGTTCTGTGGATCTAACAACCCCAGAACAAGAACACAAGTGGCAACGATCTGATATATTTGAGTACAAAATTACTGATCATCTTAGTCAAGTCTGAGAACAGTACTTCATTTGCAAAATGTCAATTAATGGTCTCACACTTCATTGTACTTTCATTTCCACACCAATCATTTTCTCCTCTCACTGTCTTTCTTTCGATCTTCTTAGCCTTCTGCTGTCAGGTATTTCACTCTCGATTGATAATACATACTACTTATATTAATCGATATCAGTAGAACATAATGTGAAACGACTATATATTTTCCCATATATAAGAAATTGAAAATATAAATTCTCATCAATTAATTTCCTCACTTGTTTCAAAAGAGTAGACAAGCAGAGAAATTCACTGACATATACAGAGTATCCATTCAAGATTATCGTAACTTTATACTGTGATAGATTGTAACCTGTTATTGATATAAAATGAGTATATCCAGTCAGGATTTATAATAATATGGTTATTATCAATCTAAATTTACCTATTTATAAAATAGATGACCGTATGATCTGAACGGGTCTTCAGATCTGAAGGTGATAATCGTCACATGCTGATATTGACAATTGACTAACAAACTAGCACATGTTTTGTTTTGATCTTGAAGTAAATTCCTCATGATATACTGATTCATCAGTATAGGGTTGACGACATTATTAAGTTTTTGATTGAAATCATCAACTGATTGATGTTAGACCACCATTGAAGACCTGGAGGTACTGGATGGCTGTTTCGTCTTATCCTGCGAGTGGGATAATGAATGCGCACTGCTGAGGAGTCCCACAACGAAACGGTCGTCTGGTATTTTCAGGTTTTCAATGGCGGTCTAACATCAATCAATTCATGATCTCAATCAAATACTGGTATCAGTTAGCAAAGCAGTATCGATTACGAAATGTTACATAAGCACCTTCCATTGTAACTTTTAATGTCTCATTACACATTAGGTATGTTCAACGTGTTCGTTCGAGGTAGTTAAAATGAAACTCTGAACCAAAGTTGCGTGCTGTTTGACACTCAACAACAAATTATACCCGAAATCTTGGGAAATCTGATGTTTACCGAGGAACTCGACGCTGTGTCACCCAGCTTCACAGCCAGAGATGGGAACACTGAGCTATGCGGGCCGTGAATGATCTCTTGTACGGATGTAATGTATTCTCTATTGATTGATTACTGGCTAGCTACTAATGTCATATGTGTCAGATCAATCTTAATGTTGACCAAATTTTATCGATTAAATTAAAATGTAGCCACTAATCTAGGTAACTTGACAACGTGTGCACCATTTCGATGGATGGAGATAGTCGATATCTCTGATTAAGCTTATGAGTAATCTAGGTCAGAATTCCGTGAAAATTATCACTTCTTATAAAAGTACAGACATAGCTTTAATGGTGAACCAAAAATAGCACTAGAATCCTTTATAATCCCTTTCATTCCCTAAAAATTCAGGGGACAATTTAAGTGCATTGGCTGTCTTTGATTACAAAATTTGATGTAGTTCAACTGTGGCTAATTGAACGATCTAAAACAAGCGTTTCATTCACCTTAAGGGTTCGAAATAGAGTGAAACACACATACTAGATTTCTTTGCTAACTACAATTCAACGAACGTCAAGACAGTCCTACTGTACGGAGCTGAAACTTGCACAACTACCACAACCATAATCAGGAATGTAAAAGTATTTAAAAATAGCTGTCAACGCAAGATACTCAACATCCATTGGCCGGATATCATCATTAACAGCCTTCTGTGGCAGAGAACAACCAGCTTCCAGCTGAAGAGGAAATTAGGAAAAGACGATGGAAATGGGTAGGACATACACTACGCAAATCGTCAAGCTGCATCACGAGAAAAGCCCTAACTTGGAATCCTGAATGAAGGCGGAAAAGGGGAAGGCCAAAGAACACATTACGTCGGGAAATAAACGCCGATATGAGAAGAATGAATAACAACTGGAAGGAGCTGGAAATGATTTCCCAGGACTAGGTTTGATGGAGAATGCTGATGGACGGCCTATGCTCCTTCACGAGGAAAAACATGCGCAAGTAAGCAAGTAAGTAAGTACGTAAGTAAGTTAGGTTTTATGTACTATTAAATTGTATTGAAAAACATTTACCTTTCATTCATGTACAAAACAATGGCAGTTTAATTAAACTACAATAATAATTTAGATGAAATTTCAAATTACATGTGAACTATTTTACAATCTAATTTATTAGTTGAGTTCATAAATCACTATTGAAAACCTAGAAACACTAGATGGCAATTTCATCTCAGTATGAGACTCATCATCAATGCACAATAATAATCCCGCATGTAAGATTCGAATTAAGAACGTTCAGTCTCGCGTGCGAACGCGTAATCTCTAGATCATTGGTCCGGCATCCAACTTTGTTAATGTTTAATTTTAACCAATCCACAATAGTGCACCACCGTCCACCGTTGTCTTTAATGAGTAACTACCTCA
The DNA here is from genome assembly GCA_944470405.2 of Schistosoma mattheei. NCBI lineage: Eukaryota > Metazoa > Platyhelminthes > Trematoda > Strigeidida > Schistosomatidae > Schistosoma > Schistosoma mattheei. The sequence goes on from OX103946.1 coordinate 3,089,717, forward strand.
CAATCAATCAGGTTGAACTCCACTAGTCACTGCTTCTCACTAGAACTTCAGAAAATATCTCTTAGAGACAGTCATTAGTGACCGTGACGGAATCGTGGATACACACTATTGAAAAGTCCCATGCCAGGACAAAACGGTTATCCAGTGCTTCCAGGTTTTCAATGGTGATCTAGCTTGGATTGACTCGTAAATTTAACGCTTAAATCATTCTATAATTAAAGGAGGTTAGTAATTAAAGCTACCTGGAAACAATAAAGTAATCAATAAAAAGAAACACCTAATTAATATCAAGAGAAAAATCAATAATCATGTAGTCCAATAAAGGTATTTCATTCATTTATCTACTAGTTTTACATACATACATACCTCCAATATAAGTAATATATGGTAGGCAAATCACCTGCAAACAAATTGATAGGGCAGATATTTGAAAGATCTTTCGTGTCTAAAGGTAACCCTCGTGCTATTGATAGAAGAAACCAGACAAGCAGTGAATAGTTCTTTATTTCGATCTTAGCGCAGTCACAGTGGAGCGTGGGATTATCTGTTCAGACAAACAAAGGCTCTCAACATTCAATATAAGATAATAGGGAATATAACGCTTATATAAAACAAGGAAGTGAATGAATACTTGAACAATACTGTTTTGGCATATACTTGGTTGTTTGGGGTCAACTCTTAACCAACCAACCTAAGCTGTTACATTAGCTTCCCCTAGAATCGACTTCCCTAGGAACGTCGGTTCGATTAACCTAACTATCGAAAACACCTTAGTTCTATTTCTCATGCCAAGGGAAAATTATCAACTCCCTCACTGTTTGACTTACAATCAGTGACGACTGACGCTGTCAACCATAGTACATGGATGTCATCTTATTTTGTAGCATGTGATTTCTTCTACAACTATCGCCGACGGTTTGCTGCGTGCTTTCAAGAGAAAGTGTGAGAATGTGGAATAAGAATATCTGAGGATGTGCCGCGAGCGGGCTACCCAACACCATGTTGGTGAGGTACGATTTTTCCGTGCTCAGACCGGCTATCAGGTGTTTACTCACCTGCCTCTTAAGTCGCCCTCAAGTAAAATGTAAAGAAGAATCTACTTCAAAGGTAATGGTGAAAATCAAGCAAACCTGAAGAACTGCTCCACTGCCTGCATAAAATAATAAGATACAAAGTGGAAATACATAAATGTAATTGATAATTGTTCGGTTCCATGTAAGTGCTGGTCTCCAGAACGGATTGGTATTCTGGAAGAGAATAGACATAGTGTAGATATCTTCTGCACGAAAAACCATGAAAACAAAAAAATACTCTTTTGTAATGCATATATGTAAAAGGGTGAACTTGCTAGAAGTTGGACTCCTTAACAAAATCGATCAAACGCGTGACCTTGAGCCTATGATGACCGCGTTTTACAACTAGGTGCGTTGTAACGGGATTAAAATCATCATGTATGATGTTGTTAATAGATTTTGTTTTCTTTCTGTTGCAGGGCAAGCAAGAATAAATGCCTTAGAAGAAGAAGAGCAAGGCCTGCACGCACTGAACTTACAGGATGACTCATAAGACCGTTTTGTAAACTAGCTCACTTTCTGTACAGAAACCGCGGAATTTAATTTTTAAATAAACGTCTATTGGCCTCCATTCCTCGTTCTCTCTGTGGTGTAGAGTGTTCAGTGAACATTGTGTGTGTTGTGGCTTTAGGTCTTTCCGTCTTCCAGTGACTGCTGATTACACGTGTTACAACTGGTGTCGGAGGTGAGATGGAAAAACGCGATGAGAACCTAGACGAACCCCCTCTGATTCCAATCAGGGCTACTCCCGGTTCAACCCCACGCCAGCCACCACTGCTCGAAACATCATCAGATTACTCCGTTTGGAAATTTAAAGTCACAGCGTACCTTCAGAGAGTTCCATTGACCGAGCATTTCAACTACTTTGTTTCCTTTCTGAGCGATGAAGCAGTACGCAGGGCTATAGCGAACGGTTTTGCGGCCAGTAACACGCTCTCACAAAACTGGAGAATTCTAGACGACTGTTTTTCCCTGCCCGTAGACACCCAGCAGATGACAATTCAGTTTTTATCACGCCACCAGAAAGCGAGCGAGAGTCCAGTAGACTATCTTCATTCCCTGCAGCAAGTCGCAGTACAAGCATTCCCCCGGTTAGATATGATGGGACGAGAGGAACTAATGCGCTCACGTTTTGTCGAGGGCCTGTTGCCCGGACCACTCAAAGAACACTTCCTTCGAAATCCACCAACTGATACGTCTGACGTAAAGAGAACAACATTACGCTTCCTGGCCGCTGACAAACTAGTGAATTTATCCAATGCACATTCATCATCAGTAACGACTGTGGAACGAGCCACAAAATCTAGTGGCCCGGACACCTGCCAGGCTACAATGGCTGTGACCGACCTTCCCGGCCGAGGTGCTATCCGCGGACAGTCAAATTCGAGATGGAATAAACAACCAGCATGGAGAAATTACAATGGGCGTCAAGCCGACTGTATATATTGCAAAAGGTTTGGCAGGAACGCCAGAAGATGCGGTCACAACCGCCCCCGTAAACCAGGTAAGCGGTGTTTTGGTTACTTATCTTCCTATGTTAATCATGTCAATCCAACTACATTTAAAGGTAGAGTACAAAACATCGAGCTAGACATACTTATAGACACAGGAGCTTCAGTATCCCTCATTAAGGAAGACTTCTTGCAGAGACTTAATCACAGCATTCAGCGTAAACAGTGCTCCTCTACATTAATCACGGCGAGCGGAGACCCCTTGATTGCGTGTTCTAAGATCGGGTTAGAGCTAACAATAAACAAGAACTCTTTTCGACATGAATTCCTGGTTTGCCCCACACTGACCTGGAACATGATACTCGGGGTTGACTTCATGTTAAGATATCAGGCCTCAATAGACATGAATAAGTCGGAAGCTAAAATTGGCGGGGTTGTCGTGCAACTACAACGCCAGGAAATGCCAACTGAAACTGTAGCCCAGGTGGGAATTGCAGAGATTGTACGTCAGGTACAAGATAACCAATTAATAAGTGAAAAGGACCGTCGAGCTACCATTGACGTACTCCAACGATTTAGCACTGTTTTCTCGGAGAATATCTCTGCAACCATTGTGCAACATTCCATTGTCACAGGTGACCACATGCCATTACGCCAACCACCTCGCAGAGTCCCGGTGCATTATCAGCCTCATTTAGAATCAATGATAAAAGATATGTTAGAAAAAAAGATTATTGTACCATCTTCGTCACCCTGGGCATCGCCAATTGTCTTAGTAAAAAAGAAGGATTCCTCCCTACGACTGTGTGTAGATTACCGACGCCTTAATGCTATAACTAAGCGTGATTCTTTTCCACTTCCACGGATAGACGCTACCTTAGATGCCATGAAAGGTGCTCGCTGGTTCTCAACGCTAGACTTAGCATCAGGGTATTGGCAAGTGGAAGTCCGACCCCAAGATAGAAAAAAACTGCATTTGTAGTGCCTAATGGCTTATATGAATTTCAAGTAATGCCTTTCGGGCTAACTAATGCCCCAGCTACCTTCCAACGATTGATGCAGACAGTTCTGCAAGGTCTCGTACCGCACCAGTGCTTAATCTACCTTGATGATATTATTGTATATGGCAGCACGCCAGAACAACATAATGCCAATTTGAAGGCAGTCCTACAACGTATTAGGCAGCATAACCTAAAAGTGAAACCATCTAAATGTCGACTATTGCAAAAAGAAGTGCTTTTCTTAGGGCACCGCATTACAGAAGATGGAGTGGCAACAGATAAAGAAAAGACACGTGTGATTGTTAATTGGCCGCAACCAAAATCACCCGAAGACGTTCGTAGCTTCCTTGGACTAGCTTCTTACTATAGACGCTTCGTACGTGATTTCGCATCATTAGCAGCACCTTTACACCGATTAACCCACAAAGGACGAAAATTTTTATGGACCAGCGAGTGTCAACAGGCGTTCGATGCTTTGAAGGCTCGGTTAACTTCTCCACCTATATTAGCCTTCCCAGATACTTCAGCAGACGGAGGCGAATTTATACTTGATACGGATGCTAGTTCCTCGGCTATTGGAGCAGTTTTATCACAAGTAGCTCGAGATGGACACGAAAGGGTCATTGCGTATGCTAGTCGACGACTAGATAAGAGTGAAGCACGATATTCTACAACACGTCGGGAGATGTTAGCACTAGTAAAATTCTTACAACATTTTCGCCATTATCTGCTGGGCAAACCCTTTCGTGTGCGCACGGATCACCGTGCACTGCAGTGGCTCCGCTCTTTCCGCGAACCAGAAGGGCAAGTGGCACGCTGGCAGGAACGACTACAAGAGTTCGATTTCACATGCGAGTATCGACCGGGAAATCGACATGCAAACGCGGATGCCCTCTCCCGAATACCCCAGACCACAGATATTATTAACGCAATTCTTAGTACAGCTCCAGAGACAGACTGGCCCTCCTACAAGCAACAGATCCAGACTTACAGATTGTTTATCAAAGACAGCTACATGGAAATAGTAAGCCATCCATGAGGGAGCTTAAAGATCAATCCGTAACAACTCGTCGTATCTGCACCAAATGGGGTAACCTCAAGCTATATGGTGACACATTATTCCTAATGAATGAATCAAAACAACCCCTACTGATAGTACCGCGAGTGAAAGTTGAGAGTATTGTGGAACAGGTACACCGCGAACTTGGTCATGCGGGAGAACGGAGAACTGAACACGCTGTCCGTCAACGCTTTTGGTGGCCTTCCATACACGAAGATGTAGCTCAGTTTTGCAAGAATTGTAACACGTGCTGCCGTTTTAAATCGCCTCAGCAGACACCCCGTGCACCAATGACGCCGATGGTGACGACAGGACCACACCAGCGAGTTGGTATAGACATCATGGGACCACTAACTACGACAAAAAACGGGAACCGCTACATACTGGTTATGGTGGATTATTTCACTAAATGGTGCGAAGCTGTACCCCTTCCACAGCAAGACGCCCTTACTGTTGCCCGAGCTTTCATCGATCACTGGGTCTCCCGTTATGGTGCCCCTGTCTCACTCCACTCCGACCAAGGTCCATCCTTTGAAAGCCACCTCATTACTGAGATATGCCGGCTATTAGGAATCAAGAAGACACACACCACTGCCTATCACCCAGAAGGTAACGGCCTCGTGGAAAGAACAAACAGAACTATTAAAGCCATCTTGCAGTCGTTTGTCAGCAGATCGTCACCTGAGTTATGGGATGAGGTGCTCCCCAATGCCTTTTAGCATATCGTACGTCGGTACATGGGTCCACGGGATTCTCGCCTGCTATTTTGCTGTTCGGGCACGAACTACGCCTACCAGTAGAGATACAGTCACCCCTGCTGCCCTACGAAGAACAAGAGCATGTTCCGTACATACGTACTCTTCGCAACCGACTAGCTGATGCCTACCGTCTGGTCAACATTAACTTATGCAAGGCTAGTGGACACCAAAAAGATATATATGATCGTCAAGCACAAGGACCTAGGTATACGGTTGGAGATCGCGTCTGGTTACGCCGCCCAATGACGTCGCTAGGGGGTTGCAGTAAATTCCATCAACCCTGGCAAGGCCCCTTTGAAATTGTCCTCATCCGATCGCCCACCACGTTTGTATTGCGTAACATACAACGGCCTAAAGACGATGTGATAACGGTGCACTACAACCAGATAAAACCCGATCGGACGACATTTCCCTTCGATGCTCAACTCGCTGATCCACCGCCGGCCACTAGATTTTACGAAGTACCATCTGAAGGAGGGACAGCATACCCGTGCCCAAGATCAGGCACTGAGGACAGTGCCTCATTAGGAGAGGGGGCGATGTAACGGGATTAAAATCATCATGTATGATGTTGTTAATAGATTTTGTTTTCTTTCTATTGCAGGGCAAGCAAGAATAAATGCCTTAGAAGAAGAAGAGCAAGCCCTGCACGCACTGAACTTACAGGATGACTCATAAGACCGTTTTGTAAACTAGCTCTCTTTCTGTACAGAAACCGCGGAATTTAATTTTTAAATAAACGTCTATTGGCCTCCATTCCTCGTTCTCTCTGTGGTGTAGAGTGTTCAGTTAACATTGTGTGTGTTGTGGCTTTAGGTCTTTCCGTCTTCCAGTGACTGCTGATTACACAAGTTACAACTGGTGTCGGAGGTGAGATGGAAAACTCGATGAGAACCTAGACGAACCCCCTCTGATTCCAATCAGGGCTACTCCCAGTTCAACCCCACGCCAGCCACCACTGCTCGAAACATCATCAGATTACTCCGTTTGGAAATTTCAAGTCACAGCGTACCTTCAGAGAGTTCCATTGACCGAGCATTTCAACTACTTTGTTTCCTTGCTGAGCGATGAAGCAGTACGCAGGGCTATAGCGAACGGTTTTGCGGCCAGTAACACGCTCTCACAAAACTGGAGAATTCTAGACGACTGCTTTTCCCTGCCCGTAGACACCCAGCAGATGACAATTCAGTTTTTATCACGCCACCAGAAAGCGAGAGAGAGTCCAGTAGACTATCTTCATTCCCTGCAGCAAGTCGCAGTACAAGCATTCCCCCGGTTAGATATGATGGGACGAGAGGAACTAATGCGCTCACGTTTTGTTGAGGGCCTGTTGCCCGGACCACTCGAAGAACACTTCCTTCGAAATCCACCAACTGATGCGTCTGACGTTAAGAGAACAACACTACGCTTCCTGGCTGCTGACAAACTAGTGACTTTATCCAATGCACATTCATCAGCAGTAACGACTGTGGAACGAGCCACAAAATCCAGTGGCCCGGACACCTGCCTGGCTACAATGGCTGTGACCGACCTTCCCGGCCGAAGTGCTATCCGCGGACAGTCAAATTCGAGATGGAATAAACAACCAGCATGGAGAAATTACAATGGGCGTCAAGTCAACTGTATATATTGCAAAAAAGGTTTGGCAGGAACGCCAGAAGATGTGGTCACAACCGCCCCCGTAAATCAGGTAAGCGGTGTTTTGGTTACTTATCTTCCTATGTTAATCATGTCAACCCAACTACATTTAAAGGTAGAGTACAAAACATCGAGCTAGACATACTTATAGACACAGGGGCTTCAGTATCCCTCATTAAGGAGGACTTCCAGTGACTGCTGATTACACGTGTTACAGCGTAACCAAGGGTGCATCAGAATACTCCACAAAACGGAAAAGAATATACGGTTAAGAAGCAAAAAAATTGTGTAGAGTATGCGGATCAAGTACAGTTGTGTCAAATACCCTTTTCTTGTTTGATTTAGGTATGCATGATATATTGAAGCAATATATCGTCAATTCATCCAAGTAACGAATTGGTTTGCACCTCAGAAGTGTGTAAGTCCTATTACTCATTAGTATTATGAGTGATTAATTGGTGTAAGGAAATATTGAAGTCACTTCCTCCGTGGTCTGATGTGGCTTAACGGCTAAGCACGCGGTCTAGCATTCAGGAGGGCAGAGGTTCGAGTGCGTGTGGGGCCTGCGTTTTTGTTCACCAGACCCACCTTCAATACGATGTTTGTTGCCCGTAAGTCGCGCACATATGAGAGAAAAAATGACAAGAGGACAGATTGATATATCAAAGTGCCATATTGGAAAAGTATAAGTTCTTTGTTTACATGAATATTATCACTATAGAAAAAAAACTACAAGTTTAGTAAATTTCCATTTTACGTTATATTTAAACCAACGAATATATATATATATCAGTTATTGACATAAAATGTCTTTTTTATAACGCTAATGTTAAGTTCCAGGACTTTGTATGGGCCACTAATAATAATTGGTTTAACGTTAGCATAGTCGTGATATTCATATTGTCAGTTCAATGTTATGATTACTAAACAGTTCCCTTATAAGTTGTTTAAAATTAGGTATGTGGAATCAATGCGGCTGACATAGTAACCTTACAGTAACGCACTGTACTATATCTTCACGGTTATTGATTCTTAAATGTCAGAAATTAAAAAAAATCTGAATATTGCCAATAAAGATGGGTTATATGATCACACTAAAAAGCATGCTGCAGGGAAACTGGTTAAGTCATTACGTAAGTTTCCTAAACATGAAAAAAAATGATGAGAACTTTAATAAGTACTTGACCATGGTTTAATCCAAAATGTTTTGTCTAGAAAACTACTTATTAATGGTAGTATTAATCGTATCAAGCTACTAAACTTTTAGAAGTAGTTCATATGGTATATATGTATAGCCAGTCTACGTGAAAAATGTATATAAATATATAAGAAGTACAGCCAACATAGTTAATTAACCAGAAAAAGAAATTATAAAACTCGCCTGGGTTGCTTTTTGAATTCGTTGTATTTGCCAGTGTTAGTTGTATGAGTTTGATTAAAATCCTCAGCCATCGTTTCGGAATACCTAGCTTATGTGTCCAGTATTTTAAAAAAATATTTAACATAACACGTATATATCAAAGGTAAAAGGTCTGGGGAGTTGTCGGTGAGGCGGAATGAGGAAAAAATTATTTTTAAGTAGATGCAGGGTGTGATTAGCTGCGTGGTTAGATTTTATCCTGCAGCCGAAACTGTCAACATCCTTGACTGACTAATTGGATGTGCCCAGCGAACCGTTTTAGTCATTTGTAAAGATTTATTATCTTTACATTTCGATTCCGTAATGGATTTGTCAGTTAAACGATCTAACAACACGTATGGTGGTTCATGATCTAGATAAGCCGGCTTTAGCCTATCAATACTTACTGTGTCGATGTTTCCATGTTTTTCTATCACGAAATATTTAGATTTTCTTGAGACGACTTTGAAAGGACCTTCAAATGGAGGACTGAGTGGTGCTTTTATTTTGTCACATCTTATCCAGACGTGCGTGCAATTGCTTAGGTCTTTAGGTATATATACGGCGCGCGATTGTTCACGAGTATTAATCGGCTTAATTTTAGACATGTGGTCCCGTAGTTGATCTACATAATTTTCTAAATTAAGTTTTTGACTGTTAGTATTAGGGTTAATAAATTCACCTGGTAGTCTCAGAGTTGTTCCGAAAACCAGTTCCGCAGCTGAACACTGTGCGTCAGTTTTGACAGATGTTCGTATTCCCAACATAACTAACGGTAGGAATTCTGTCCACTGATTGGGGTTTGAGTGAGATATAAGGGCGGTTTTTAGCTGACGGTGAAAACGTTCTACCATCCCATTAGCCTGAGGATGATATGCAGTGCAGCGTATCCTATTGGAGCCTAGAAGTTTAGCCAAGTTATTAAATAGTTCGGATTCGAATTGCGCTCCTCTATCCGTCGTTATTGTTATGGGTGTACCAAAAATGGTTACCCAGTTCTGCATGAAAACTTTGGCTACTGTTTCCGCTGTGATGTCCGCTATCGGGATGGCTATAGGGAATCTGGTAAATCGATCTATGCATGTAAAAAGATAATTGAAACCGTTTGAACGTGGTAAAGGACCTACCAAGTCGATATGCACATGGGCAAAACGTGCATCTGGTTGCGAGAAAACACCTATGGGTGAATTTGTGTGACGATTAATCTTTGATTGTTGACATGCTGAACACTCTCTAACCCATTTGTGTACATCCTTCTGTAAATTCGGCCATATATATCTGGCATTGATTAGTTTTGTTGAAGCTTTCGCGCCAGGATGAGACAAAGAATGAAAGTTATTATATATCAACTTTCGCATATTTTTGGGAACGAAAGGTCGCGGCATTGCCTTGGTCGTGTCACAATAAATTAGAATACCATCGATAGGTGATGGGAATTGTTTTAAATTAAGTCTTTGGATTCTTTGACTATCTGATAATGATAAACGGTTCATTATCTCTCGTCTTAAGATGGTGTATGGTTGTGGTGATGGTGGACTTAAAATCAAGTCACGGACTTCTTTGGCGACTGAAGGAGGAAGGATAGAACACAAGTCTCTATAGCGAATCCCTTCAGATTTGATATTGTGTCTCGTGAAATAATGCTCTAGTTGAGCGAACCACAACTCAGGATCACTACGATCAAATTCTGGAAGTCGGGATTTCGTAGCCATAACAGTGTCTATCTCCACTGGTGACAAATCCTCCAGATTATGGGTTTCTATTGAGTCTGACATGCGGTATGTGACAAATATAGCAATAAAGTTAGCACAAAAAGTGGTTACTATAACACGAATAACTTAAGGTAGTTAAAAAAAAGAAAAAAACTATTTATCTATCCATCTTAGTTTACGGATAATCAGGTCTACTTTTACGATTAAGTAAAAAAAATATAATATTAATAACAAAAATGAGGTTAAATTTGTGTTCAAAAGGGCTCACCAATTTCGTGCCTTAATTTAACCCTCGTTCTATTGATAGAAGAAACCAGACAAGTAGTGAATAGGTCTTTATTTCGATCTAAGCGCAGTCACAGTGGAGCATGGGATTATCTGTTCAGACAAACAAAGGCTCTCAACATTCAATATAAGATAATAGGGAATATAACGCTTATATAAAACAAGGAAGTGAATGAATATTTGAACAATACTGTTTTGGCATATACTTGGTTGTTTGGGGTCAACTCTTAACCAACCAACCTAAGCTGTTACAGATCCATCTTCGATACGAGGCCGACTGCGATCAGTAAAGTTATCCAGAGTCGTCACAGAATGTAAAACGCACAGATGAAGCCACACTCGATTGGTTCTGTTCTAATAAATGGACCCGTCTCCTTGCTGGTCAGGGATTCAAGACATGTATTTACACTAGAATTAATTAAGTAGAGTTGTAGAAATTGGTTTAATTAATTAGACAAAACTAATGAACATTCGATGATCAGAGATCAAATATATATATATATATATATATATATATATATATATATAATTTTTCACCATCCAGACTTTCACGTGACAACCCATACAGTACAGAGCTGAAACTTGGAGAGCTCAATCAAATAGGTAAAATCCTATGATTATCTGTTGAGTAAACGTTTTTGCATCCAAATGCCCTGGTACGACAGAGGGTGGGGATAGTTATTTCCCCCCCTTCAAATGCTCTCATATAGCCACTTGAACAAAACCACTACTAGGAAAGTGCTACTCACTGCCTTCACACGAAAAGAGTGTTATTCACGAAATTGAGAGAACGAAAATTGAATGTTCGGCATTTAACCGAGTTGGTGGACTCGAAGTGTCCACCTAGAGGAGTTGGAAAACCCTTATTCCAAACCAGTGGTGCACATGGACTCCAGGATTGTGAAGGAACAAATGGCGTACGAACCAATTGTTGGACAGTGGTTACCATGAAACTTCATCTCCTGACGTTTCTCAATTATCTTGTTGATCTGACATTAAGGTCGAAGACTCCGGGTGTCTCTCCCTATGTAAACTACCTGGTTCGGCTTGGGTACCCGGGCAATACCACAGCCCACACACACACGAATCAACTGACTTGTGCGGCACATATGTATGCTGTACCCCCTTCTACTAATATTTATATATTGAAATAATAATAATTACTATGGTTTATAAATCAATAGATATATCATATATGTTCAATTGAACTCATAGTACAGTTGGTTGTAAAATCTAAAAAGCAACGGAGACCATTGATTCGTACAATTTTCTCATTGAAAGATATGGAATTTTCTTTTTCTATGTAAAATAACTGAAAAACAATTCAAATTATTTTGTAAATTCAATTCACTTGGTTATTGTTTACTTGAATCTTCCCATTGATGTATAGGACTGTAAATTGATCAGTCTCTTACTGGCATATATGCATCTTGTGGGTATTGCTTCATTATTCCCGTTAAGCCATAAGCATTCAAAGCAAAAACGGATGATGGAATTCAGTACGCATGTTTCGTCCTATTTGGGACTCGTCAGTTAGATGTACTTGAATCTCAGAGTTGATATTCACCCTGGGACTTGAACCTAATACGTCATCGCATTGTCCACATAACGTCCTAAATTCCATTGCTATTCACTATCTATCTTTGTTTACAATGTATAAATTAATTATCAGTAATATTATCTATACTGATCGATTACTAGGTATTAGCCAGTACAATATTTGTCTACCTTCTTTCTTTTGACAAACATTCTGTAATGAATAAAATGTAGAATCTTCCTTAAAGTTAAATGTACTGTGTTCATTTTTTAAAAATTATAATATCAGGCAATTGGATACAGTTGATTGGAAGTTATTACACCTTTGACAAGTATCAAATAGTGTGAAATATTGATCCAATAGTATCTTAACTATTGTCTCCATATTTATTCACCATGGAAACACATTCCTCTATACATGTATATATTTATATATGTAAAATATGTTTAGCTCCATAGAATTATTTCAGAAGATAGTTGTATTGTCATAATAGTAATCTAATAAGTTCTTTTCTTTTTGTTGTATTCGGAAGAAAAAGTGCTAATGTTTGTTACGGAATCTAACTTTAACAACCACAACAACAACAACAACAACTGACATTTTACAATTCCCCAAACGATATCAATAACCTGTTTCACACACACATACTTACATACATACATATACACACTTCAGTCTACAGAAATATAGTAGTCGTTTAAATATTTCACTGATAAAAGAAAATGTTATCAATGATGTATGCATTAATGATATTAGAAATTGGTTATATAATATAGAAACAATATAAGAATAATTCACAATGAATTGATCATTGGATGGTGATCAATGCCATGTATGTCAGATCGTTCTTAGTGCAAATCGAATCCTATTGACCAAATTACAATGCGGACACTAATCTAGTTGGCTCGATATAACGTGCACCATGTTGAGATTAGATGGTGGTTAGAGGTAGTCAATAGGAAACGCTGGACCCGAGTTTCATGCTATTACGATAAAAAACCACCTACTTTAATATTTAAAGTTGAAATAAGGTTCAAGCTTGTTATTAAATAAATGTAATCGGTATATTACAATAAAACTATTGTCTAAACAAGATATCCAACATCCATTGACAAGATACCATCAGTTACAGCCTTTTGTGGGGGAGGAAAAACCATTTTCTGACTAAAGAGAAAATTAGGAAAAGACCATGAAAATGGATAGGACATACATTGAAGAAATCATCAATCTGCATCATGAGGCAAGCTGAAAAGAGGAAGGCCAAAAAGAACATATCACGTCGGGAAATAGAATCAGATATGAAAAGGATGAATAACAACTGGAAAGTATTGCATAGGATAGGGTTGGAAGAAGAGTGCTAGTGGGCAACCTATGCTCGTTCACGAGAAGTAACAGGCGTAAGTAAGTAATTAAGTAAGAGATACACAGCTAATCCCTATAATGGTATGATCACAATGTAAATTGATTAGTCCGAAGACACAGAGTGAGTTGGAGAATGGTTGGTGTATGCTCCAATATGTGTAACAGGCGTAAGTAAGTAAATTTCAATCACTATCCTTTGAAAATAATCAGATTAAATAATCAATATGAAATGTTCAATATTATCCAGAAGTATCATACAAATTTGAAATAACTGAGTCAACTGGGAATTAGCCAGATAATAAGTCCATGTGATTGGGCAAGAAGTAGCTTTTAGATATAGGATATACACCATTGCTGGTTTATTTTCTAAAGCATATATATATATATATCAATAAGTACAATCACACATGTCGATTCAGTTAGTTAAGCTCGTGTATCGGTATCAGTATCAACTCTCAGGCATTGTTTATCAAAACGGTCAGATTATAATTTGTGAACGAATCAATCAGATTTCAGATGACAGTTTTCGGATTTTAACGCGAAATTCATCCATTTACTTGACTAACTACTATTTCAGCATGATAACTGAAGGCACTTCGTGATGAAAACCCTAAATCTAGTTAATAACCCTTAACTATCAATTGTAAATCATAATTCTAATTCTTCATACTTGGTTCATAAAACTCATTTAGTCCTGGTCACCAAGTAGACACTCTAAAGGTCACTAGTATAGGGGTTGTGGAGATTATTAGGTTTTTGATTGAGATCACGAACCGATTGATGTTAGACCACGTTTAGAGACCTGGAAGCAATGGACGGCCGTTTCGTCCTATTGTGGGACTCCTCAGCAGTGCGAATTCACGATCCTGCCCGCTTAACCTACTGGACCACTGAGCCGGCATCCAATGGTGATAGTGTCGAACACCAGACAATCCACGAAATCGCGCGACCATCCTTCATTGTACTAAGGTAGATACCTGTCTCTACCCGAGACCGAAGGCCCTGGGTTCGGATCATGCGGGCAGGATCGTCAATTCGCACTGCTGAGGAGTCCCACAATAGGACGAAACGGCCGTCCAGTGCTTTCAGGTCTCTAAACGTGGTCTCACATCAATCGGTTCGTGATCTCATCCAAAAACTAAAAGATCATTTTGATGTCGCTCAAAGGTCATTCATAAATTATACTCTCATCAAACTGGAGACAAATATCAGTAAAACCTTAATCGAAATATCGGAATATCATTACAGGAAATTTATTGATTATTCTTATTTCTTAGAGAAAGAAAATCATATTTCTCAATTATTGATTTCATTTGCAAAAAAATGATTTGATTTTTCTACTGTGATCATCAATAAATGTCTTACTATCATTGAAGTGAAATAATCGACTTATGCCCATTATTTCAATGACCGGAACAATGATATTGCCAATAAGAGAACAGTGAGTTATCAACCAGAGTAATGATACATACAGCCAGTTAAGTCTAGAACACCAATCTCAGCTTCTAAGATATGAATCATTATATTTCAAGCATACTGGGTTTATATACAAACCAAACAGATCACATAGTACCATAAAATAGAAAACAACATTTGTAAAAGATCTGGTCAAATGTGGCTGTGAATGTAGTAGACTGTAATTGATAGACAGGGAATAAATCAAGAACGGCATATCGTATAATAATCATCTCTAGATCAAAATAAAGCTTACAGTAAGAGGAACAAGGATATACATAGTATAGTTACATAACAATTATACAATAAAAGAATATATATATATATATATATATCCTATTAGTCCAGAAATAGTTTTCAAAGGTTACCATTCATTATTCTCGTATGGATATATAAAAAAATTAGACAAATATTCTCCTAACCACTAAACCAAAGTTATAAATGTAAGCTTATTATTGAAGCAGTTCAAGATGAGTACCGGTTATGCTAGGCTTTAGAAAGAATATTCAATGGATTATTGAGACTCATGATCAGTGGAATTCAATTATATCAGGTATATAGCTATTATCTGTTAAGTTCTAGGGTTGTATATTTTATCATCAAAAATAGATGGTGATTAGCGGTGGAATCCAGGACTCGCGTTTCGTTCTACTTCGGATTCGTCATTAGCTGTGAGATGCAGTTACATCCAATTGATGTGCCACAAGTAGAACAAAACACGCCTGCTGGATTCCACAGTTAGTCACTATCCATCCAAGTTTAAAATGCTTGTGAATTAAATAAGTATAAAGGCAGTCCACTCAGTATGCACATATGCCAATAATAGACTCATTAATTGCAGTCCTAAACAGCACTGGAAATATACAAGTAAGCAATACTATGTTGTATGTTTTGTTGTGAATATCACATTTCAATGGTTATGATCATGGGTCAATTGAAGCTAGACCACCATGGAAAACCTGGAAGCACTAAACGGCTGTTCCGACCTTTTGTGCACGACCTTTGGACGAATCTCAGGTGACCTTGGTAAATATTAGTCAATTAGAAAAAAGTTAATATAGAGGTTAGAAAGAGGTTCCGAGGTTCTTAAATCATAATGCATACGATAGAGGAAGTTGCCCATATGACTCCATAATAGCCGCAAACACTTTCAGCCTCGACCACATAGTTTCAATATTTTTTGTGTGTACTCCGGTTGTTGGATCCATAAAATGCCTCTTTTGGACGACGACACGATGAACAAAACCATCTCTATGTAGGAATCGGTACGCCGACTGTACATATTCCCGTATAATTGGTATTATTGTTTTAACCTGTCGGTTTCTAACACGTTGGAAGTGTCCCTTTTGAGTTGACATGTAGCATATTGCAAAGAACTATGAAGCATATTTATGGGAGTGCGACTTACTCAGTCTTCTTTATAACTAAGTTCTCTGTTGAATTTTCGCTGTTTGGCTAATTTTTCGCCTATTTCAACGGCTATTCAGACTCCCTCAGATGACTCGTGTAGACTTGTCATTTTCACTGCTTTTATACATATACAATACTCATTCCACTGAACTGTCGTAGTTTCGCTAACATCTGTAAACGTTGCAGCCAGTGTGACTGGTGTGTTGAGACGACAATTTATGGATGATATTTGAGCGACACTAAACCAAACTTGGGAGTGTCCACCTAATAACTATAGTCAAATGAGGGTTATAAACCTGTGTGGGGAATTAGAATTATGATTTACAATTGATGGTTAGGAGTTAGGAATCAGATTTCGGGTCTTCATCACTAACTGATATTAGCTATAAAGCCAAAACTCTATTTAGCGAAATGAATGAGTGAATTGCAAGCCGAAATCCGAGACCTGTTACTTTTTAACTGATTGGTTCGTCTATAAATTATAGTCTCGCCAATGATGCTTTAATTATCCAGTTCGCAACAATTTTCATCATTTGCCTTAATCTCAATCTAGATCAAACGAAAAAATTTGCTGTTTTGACAGTCTTCTTCCTGCAATATAAGTAACGGCGAAATACAACTGCAGAGAGCAGAACACCCGTGGGAAAATCGAATATATTTAACGCAAAATTACAGGACTTGTTAATAAAGTTTAACAATCATCAAGTAAATGCTTAATTTGCAAAACGTCTACCAATTGTCTCAAAATGACTCAGACTTCATTGTTCTTGCATTTTCATACAAATCGCATCCTGTTTCTCTTATTTACTGTTCGATCCTATGGGCTCTCTGCTTCCAGACATTCTGTTCACAATTAACATCATCTACTACTTATGTCAATATAGGTAACACACCACACAACTTCATTACGGTTGTCTACACAAGGTCCGGCAGTCATCTGATTACCCTAATCACAAATGAAAAGAACTTCTTAGCAATCCCATTTGTTGTAGCCGCTCAATTATAATATCTTCTTTAAACTCCTCTGTGAACAAATCGTACTAAAATTGGCGCCTTCATCTTGAAACCTCTCAAACGCTCCTGATTGGCTCGTCCATAGTCTCGCCAATAAATAATAATAATAATGTGTTATATGATAATGAATAAACTAAAGAGTTCGATCCCTGAAAAAGTGATGAACATATATATGTATATACTTCTAATTAATTAATTTCATTAAAATGAATCATTTATGTGAAACCATTGGTTTTCTGTTCTCTCTTACTCTCCCCCGCTCTCTCACTCCCACTCTCTGTCCCTCTCACTCCCACTCCCTCTCTCCCTCTTTCTATCATAGAACATGTTTATTTACATCTGTAATTGTTACATAACAGATGTAACTAGTTTGTTTTCTTTGTTTTTATTCATTAGCACAACACACTGGAAGTTGATTTATTTATTTTTGTGTGTGTGTGTGCACTTTTTTTTTTTAAATTTTTATTTTGTAAACATGAAAAATTGAAAAAAAATAAAACAATAAACAGATTGATTCAATATGTTGGATGATTTTAACAAACAAGCAAAAAAAGAAAGAAAAAAATGAGAAAAATGAAAAAAAGAAAAAGAGAAATAATCATAAATTATAATGTAATTTGAAATAATGAAAAAAAATTTGCTATAACCAAGGGATACCGATCGAATAGAGTAAACATATAAATGTATGTTATTCATATACAAATAATGTTCCTTTTATTAAATTGTCAATCATACTGAGGATAATGAATTAAAAGAAGAAGGATCAAAAGTAAGAGAAAGAAAGAAAAAAGGAAAAGAGAAAAGAAAGAAAAGAGAGAAGTTGAATTGTTTTGCTTATATCTTCGCATTGAGGTTTACCACTGCAATTGATCAGTCTGTTATTGGCATATGTGCATACTGTGTGTATTGCCTCGATATTGTCTTAATTCACAAGCTTTTTGTAAACATTGATGGATAGTGGCTAGAATGAAACGCGCATCCTGGATTCCACTGCTAGCCACTATCCTTCTTTGCTTATATATCTAGGCATACGCACAGTATGCACATATGCCAATAATAGATTGATCAATTGCAGTCTTAAACATCAATGGGAAGATGCAAGCAAAACAATACCAAGTGAATTTAAATTCACTCCATTGCACAAGCAGGTGATTATCAGGACTCAGTAGCTGAGTGGATAACGTGATGGCATTTGAAGCGTATGTCACTGAGTTCGACTCTCAGAGTGAACATCAACTCTGAGGTGAAAGTACATCCGGCTGACGAGTCCCAAATAGGACGAAACGCGCATCAAACTGGATTCCATTGCTAGCCAATATCCATCTTTGTTTATAGAATCAGTAGACAGTTTATATTGTAATCACATTGAGTTTTTTTATCCATTTTATTTATGTAAATTAATTTATAAGAGATTGAATTAATTCAAGTTCCAAAGTGAATATCAAATCTGAGAAACAGGTATATCCAGTTGATGAATCCCAAATAGGATTTAATGCATGTCGTGAATTCTACTGCTAGTCACTGTGATGTGTGTTACTTGTATCCACATAAGTAGTATATGACGGTGGTCAGGCATAGAATGTATTTCAGTAGAACATCGATATAGAAAGGACGGAAACAGAACACAATTGGTATGAAAATGCATGAACAATGAAATCTGAGACATTGGACTGATATTTGCAAAAGGAACAGTCAAGTTTGAGACGATGGATTGATATTTTGCAAATTAACTATTTACTATATGGTTCTTAGGTTTTATTGAGACTCACTGTAAGTTCATGTCGATTACATTCGATTGTCCCCCACTCGTGTTATTTTTCACTACAGCCACTATCTATCATTCATTAATAAGTTTACTTACTATTGTAAATATTAGTACAACGGGACAGCAAATAGATATGCGCCATACCATAATAATGAGCCCAGTAACAGTTGTCATTGATTTGTGTGAGAGATGTGATACTGCTCGGGTGACCAGACTGAAGCATGTGGTTTCCTAGTAAGGCCATTCCCTCAACCGTTGACCTAAAGATCTAATCCACAATGCAGTGGAGCAACGTTATGAAATGCAGTTCCATAGCAGTAAGCGAACAATGATAGATTCACATATCATTAATTTCTTCAGAATCCTGGAGTTCACGTGTATCACTGGTTTGGAATCAGGGTTTTCTAACCGCCTTAAGTGAATCCTCCATATCCATCAACCCGGTTAAACCGTCTGATATTCGCCTTCCGTCCATGTCACCCGTGTCACTAAAAGGAAGTGAATAGGACTCTCTGGTAGTAAATGTATTTGCGTGGCTATGTGAGAGCATTTTTTCTTGGTGTATTTATTTGAAAAAAAGTTTCATCATTAGCATTAAGATGTTCATTGTGAGACTAGAACCCAGTATCGTATAGCGACTCACGTGCAAATGGGTTTATTCTCATGTAACTCAGTTAAGCCCTTTTGCTAACTTATTTAGCGGACAAAGTCATCCGCACTATAACAATTTATTGTACCCTTATTATTATTTTGTGCTTGTATGAAATACGCATGCTTGAATACTGCTTACGGCCTACGCATTTATTCACTCTACTAGTCTTACTACTAACCGCTTATTTGATTCGATTACTCATTAATTTCACATGCTATATATATGTCCATGTTATTCATATGGCTGACTCTGCTTTCTCGCTCGATTGATTGTACTCGATTGCTTATATTCGCTCAGTCGCTCGCTTGCCTGTTTGCCGTTCGGCACAACACTTAATGCTCGTTTAATGTATCTGTAATTTTGGACATCTGTGTATGTGGTCTCGAAATAAACGTAATCAACGCTTCGTATTCGCCTTCTGAATAATATACCGTTGGGGTTAAATAGGACGGTTATCAAGACGAATTGTATACGAAGTTTAAGGGATATATCGAATACCGACCACCACATAATTGGCGATCCCGACGCGCGAACACGAAACAATCTTCAACGACATGACCCAATTCCTAAAATCTAACGTACTCGATTACAATTGTAACTATCATTTGGATTATAATTATAACTGTGGATTTATTATCTCATTATTTTAATTACACGTACATTATCTCACAAACATTATTGAACATAACGATAATATTCATAATAAACAACGATATTTTACAAACAATTGATATTTTGGTGCAATTTAGTAAGTCCGTTCTTTGTTATAAATTGTACCATTTGTTTTTATCATTGTTTTTATCGACTCACTTTTCTCTGTGACATTCGCATTATATTCGTGTAATTTTTGATCTTTATAAATATGTCTTTAAGTAACGATACAATAGAACTTTCCCAAACGCCGTCCGTGAGGTCCATTAATGTAACTATTCCTCCTTTTAAGGTCACAGATCCTCAACTTTGGTTTATCAGACTTGAACATTACTTTGTAGCTAATCGTGTTCATACACAGCGAGATAAATTTGGCCACGCGAGCTCGCTACTTCCAGATGAAGTAGCAGATAATGTACGAGAGATTTTAATCAAGCCAGACATAGAAAAGCCATACGACGCATTAAAACAGGCAGTGATTAAAGCCGTCTCATTAAGCGACCGGCAAGCCATCGAACAACTTCTCAGTCAAGTGCAGATAGGAGATAGGACTCCATCTCAACTAAAAAACTATATGAGAAGCATAATCGATGACAGAAAAGTAGATAAAAACATATTTTATCAGTTGTGGTTACGACGACTTCCAGCGAACGTGCAGCAGATCCTTGCGGTTGAGGACAGCGATGTCGATATAGACAACATTGCTAAAATAGCCGATAGGATTTATGAGAGAATGAAACAAACAAGGCATAGTACCACAGTAGATGGACGAATCGATGCATTACAAAAGGAGATTAATGTTTTATGCCACAAACTGACGAAACTAAATCAGAGCGATACGCAAAGAGGATGGTCACGAAGTAGATTGAGGGAAAGAAGTCGATCACGTTCTAGGAGACGCTCAGCTCCTACAATATGTTGGTACCATCAAACTTTCGGCGATAAAGCTCGAAACTGTAGACCACCATGTAAGTTCAAACGACCACACCGATTGTCGATAACCGCCGCAACAACTACAACAGCTCCTAGAAACAGTCGTTTATTTTACGTGCAGGATAGAGTAACAGGCGCTCAATTCTTAGTCGATACGGGAGCAGAAGTAAGCGTCGTGCCTCCAGTAAGTAACGAAACACGAAATATCGATACAGCGCTAACGCTTAAGGCAGCAAATAAATCCGATATAAAAACATATGGCAAGCGAAAAGTAACCCTGAATTTTGGTCGTACTACCTCATTCCGCTGGGAATTCATTATCGCAGATGTATCCGTACCTATAATTGGTATTGATTTCTTAAAGAATTTCGACTTACTAGTGGATACCCGACGAAACCGGCTCGTGAACGGCGACCATTCAGTAGTGATAAGAGGAGTGACGACTGATCACACATCCATGAATTTAGTAGTGTCAAAAGACAAAAGCGAGCCATATAGATCGCTTCTAAACGAGTATGCCGATCTGACGAAGGTATCATACGATAACAGAGATCTTAAACATACGGTACAGCACCATATTATAACGAAAGGTCCACCGACTAAATCAAGACCACGAAGGCTAGACCCGAAAAGGTTGAATGTCGCGAAACGAGAGTTCGAAAAGTTGACGAAGCTTGGTATCATAAGACCTTCTAATAGTCCCTGGGCGTCCCCATTGCATATGGTTTCGAAGAAGAATGGGGAAATCAGGCCATGCGGAGACTATAGAGCCCTTAACAAGCAAACGATAGCAGACAGATATCCGATACCACATATCCACGACATTACTACCAATATGGAAGGTGCCACGATATTTTCGAAAATCGATCTCGTTCGAGCTTATTACCATATTCCCGTAGCGGCAGAAGATATATCTAAAACGGCTATAACTACTCCATTTGGGTTATTCGAGTTTTTGCGAATGCCCTTCGGATTAACTAATGCAGCCCAAACCTTCCAAAGATTCATCGATCAGGTCGTCAGGGGTTTGACAGGAGTTCACGCATATATCGATGATATACTAGTAGCTAGCGCTACCAGGGAAGAACATCTACAACATCTACGACAGTTGTTTACGAAACTTCAAGAACATGGCGTCACTATTAACGTGGAAAAGTGTGAATTTGGAAAGGAATCATTGCAATTCCTAGGTCATATGATAAATTCACATGGTATCATGCCAGTTCCGACAGAAGTTGCTGCTATTCGTAATTATCCGTTGCCCGATTCACAAAGAAAATTACGACGATTCTTGGGGCTAATAAACTATTATAGACGATTTATCCCAAACTGCGCAGCAATATTACAGCCATTGACGGACGCCTTGCGAGGACATACTCGAACATTCCGTCTTTCAGCGGATGCTATACAGGCTTTTGAGAACGCTAAGCGAGCGCTAAACGAGAAGATGATGTTAGTACGACGAAAGAACGAAGCACCATTAGCCGTCATGACAGACGCATCGAACTTAGCAGTAGGAGCCGTTTTGCAGCAGTTAGTAAACGGTGCATGGGAACCACTTTCATTTTTCTCGAAAAGATTAAATCCTACCCAAACGAGATATAGTACGTTTGGAAGAGAATTATTAGCAATCTACTTAGCAATAAAACACTTCCGTCATATGGTCGAAGGCATAAATTTTACCGTCTATACAGACCATAAACCACTAACGAAAGCGTTAAGTGCAAAGCAAGACAATTATTCTCCGAGAGAGATCCGACAACTGGAGTTCATTTCACAGTTCACGTCCGACATACAGTACGTTAAAGGACAAGAAAACGATGTGGCCGACGCATTGTCACGAGCAACGATAAGCACACTTATGGCAAGTGGAATTGATTATAACGGTCTAGCAAAGTTGCAGGAGAGAGACATCGAGTTAAATAAACTCAGATCCGGTGGTTCAACATCATTAGTACTCGAAGAGGTGCGGTTTGGTAATTTGCGATACATCAACAGGCCGACCGCGACCATTTATCCCGAAAACGTTGCGACACAAAATATTCGAAAGCATGCACAACATGTCGCACCCAGGAATAAAAGCCACGATAAAGCTGATTAGTGAACGATTCGTATGGACAAACATGAATCACGATGTACGTAATTGGACACAGGCATGCATGAAGTGCCAAAAAGTTAAGGTACATCGTCATACTAGCTCGGCAGTAGGTCCGTTTTCGCACCCAGACACTAGATTTGAACATATACACATCGATATTGTAGGACCACTGCCCGTTTCAAATGGATACAACTATATCTTTACATGCATCGACAGGTTTACACGATGGCCGGTAGCAGTACCGATAAAAGACACCTCAGCTGAAACGGTAGCTAAAACCCTAGTTGAAAATTGGATTTCTTACTACGGTGTACCAACGATTATCACAACTGATAGAGGAGCACAATTCGAAAGTCGACTCTTTCAGCAGCTTACAGAACTCCTCGGTATTAAACGAATCCGAACGACATCGTACCATCCAATGGCAAACGGAATGGTCGAACGCCTACATAGGCAATTAAAAGCGTCCCTTACAGCCGTCATCGTTAACAACGATTGGTCTAATAAACTTCCCCTAGTAATGTTAGCTCTAAGAGCAACAATTAAACAAGACATGGGATGTTGTCCAGCCGAGTTAGTTTACGGAACTACTCTACGGTTACCCGGAGAATTTTTCACTTCAAGTAAAAGTGTCCCGACTGATGTAACCGGCTATGTGCAACGCCTGAGAAAGCACATGAGCGATTTAAAAATAACACCTCCCAGACCACAACAACAACCGAGTATTCATACCACAGGAAACGCATAACAGCTCTCACGTATTCATCAGAAGAGATAAAATATAACCACCTCTTCAACCGAGTTACGACGGCCCATTTAAAGTGATAGAGAGGACAAATAAAACGGTTACCATAGAAAAAGCTGGGAAGACAGATGTAATTAGCATCGATCGAGTAAAGCCAGCTTTCATCGATAGTGATAATCAATCAACAAGTACAGACTCATCTAAGATGGTCACACCAGCGAAACACGAGTCCCAAAAATCAACAGCGTTAACGCAACAAAAAGACAAGACACAGATAACAAAAAGATCCGGCCGCAGAGTAAGATGGCCCCAACAATATGTCGTTACGATTTTTTATTATTGATCTTCTACTATTTTAAATATTAATCATAACTTCTACCTCATTGTATACACATGCATTATTAACCTCGTGTTATACGCTATAAAACTCAACGTATCTTATGTACCCTTACACTTATGCGTATAATTTTTGTTTAAAATGTAAAGACAATACCGCATTCCTTCTATTTCTTGCTACTATTTTATGTAACCTTGTAACAGCTTAGGTCGGTTGGTTAAGAGTTGACCCCAAACAACCAAGTATATGCCAAAACAGTATTGTTCAAGTATTCATTCACTTCCTTGTTTTATATAAGCGTTATATTCCCTATTATCTTATATTGAATGTTGAGAGCCTTTGTTTGTCTGAACAGATAATCCCATGCTCCACTGTGACTGCGCTAAGATCGAAATAAAGACCTATTCACTACTTGTCTGGTTTCTTCTATCAATAGCACGAGGGTTACTTAAGGCACGAAATTGGTGAGCCCTTTTTGAACACAAATTTAACCTCATTTTTGTTATTAATATTTTTTTTACTTAATCGTAAAAGTAGACCTGATTATCCGTAAACTAATTTGAATATATAACTAGTTTTTTCCTTTTTTTCTTAAGTTATTCGTGTTATAGTAACCACTTTTTGTGCTAACTTTATTGCTATATTTGTCACATACCTCATGTCAGACTCAATAGAAACCCATAATCTGGAGGATTTGTCACCAGTGGAGATAGACACTGTTATGACTACGAAATCCCGACTTCCAGAATTTGATCGTAGTGATCCTGAGTTGTGGTTTGCTCAACTAGAGCATTATTTCACGAGACACAATATCAAATCTGAAGGGATTCGCTATAGAGACTTGTGTTCTATCCTTCCTCCTTCAGTCGCCAAAGAAGTCCGTGACTTGATTTTAAGTCCACCATCACCACAACCATACACCATCTTAAGACGAGAGATAATGAACCGTTTATCATTATCAGATAGTCAAAGAATCCAAAGACTTTTTCAAGGTGAAACACTAGGTGATCGGTCGCCGTCACAGTTTTTACGTCACCTCCAAGTCTTAGTGGGTGATAACACAGTGGGTGAAGCAGTCCTAAAACAAGGATGGATACAAGCTCTCCCATGCTACGTCCAACACTGTTTGGATGCACAAGATCCTGAAACCTCATTATCTCATTTAGCGCGTATAGCCGACAGAATAATGGAAAGAGGTCCTCCAACTGGATCAGGCACAATAAATCACACACAAAAAGTAGAATCAGCAAAAGACCCCGTAATAGAAGGACTCATTGCGAGTGTTAAGAGTCTCACTGAGGCTGTCACCAGAATGCAAATGGGTCATAGAAACAGGAGCAGGTCACCACAACGACCACGATCCAAGTCACAAAACAGGTCACAAATGTCCAGACAATCTGGGCAGTTTTGTTGGTACCACTGGAAGTTTGGTGTCAACTCAACCAAGTGCATGCAACCATGCGCCTGGCCTAAGCATAATTCTAAGACAGCGGGAAACGAGTAACCCCTCCCCAGGTCGCGACGACTGAGGAGGGGCGCCTAAACAGTCGCTTGTTTTATGTTAGAGACAGAAACTCTGGCTTGAATTTCTTGGTGGATACTGGCGCTGCTCTTAGCATCATCCCTCAAAATAAAACTGAGATTAGTCGAGAAACATCATCAATTACACTTCAAGCTGCAAATAAAACTAAAATTGCGACATTTGGGCAGAAAACTTTAACCCTAGATTTGGGGTTCAGGAGGCAATTCCCTTGGGTTTTCACGGTAGCCGACTTAGATCTGGCAATACTGGGGATGGACTTTCTAGAGAGATACGAATTTCTAGTTGACACCAAGAAACGGCGATTAACACTAAAAGAAACTTCGTATTACACAAAAGGCAAAGAAAGTCACATCAGCTCTCTTAACTTGATTCAAACTCCCCAGTAACAACAGCGAAATTCCAAGATATACTCGCGGAATTTCCAAACTTAACTAAACCAAACCCACAGCCTTCTAAAGACAAACTAAAAGTAAGTCACACTATCAAAACCGAAGGTGCACCGGTGTTTGCAAAACCCAGGAGACTAGCACCAGATAAGCTCAAAATCGCTAGGGCCGAGTTTGATTATATGCTACAATTGGGTATTATCCGTCCCTCTGATAGTCAATGGGCATCCCCTTTGCATATGGTCCCAAAGAAGAATGAAGGTGACTGGCGACCGTGCGGGGATTACAGAGCCCTAAACCGTCAAACCGTACCAGATAGGTACCCAATACCTCATATCCAAGATTTCACCAACGGTTTACAGGGTATGAACATATTCACTAAAATTGACTTAGTCAGGGCATATCACAATATCCCGGTGGCTGATGAAGATATTCCCAAGACAGCTATTACTACACCCTTTGGCTTATTCGAGTTTGTACGCATGCCATTCGGCCTGAGAAATGCGGCACAGACATTTCAAAGATTCATAGATAACCTACTTCGAGATATGCCATTTGCGCAGGGGTATATAGACGACTTGTTAATTGCCAGCCCCGATTTGCAATCACACGAACAGCATGTACAAGCAGTGTTGAAAAGACTGGATGAACATGGAATAAACATACATCAAAGTAAGTGTGTTTTCGGTGTTCAAACTTTAGAATTTCTCGGTCACACAATAAGCCCAGAAGGGATTAAACCTATCAAAAAAGAAGTGGATACCATCAAACAATACCCCGTACCTAGTTCTCTAACACAACTGAGAAGTTTTCTAGGCCTAATTAACTTTTATCGCAGATTCATACCAGGTTGTGCACAATTAATGCAACCTTTGACAGATTCACTTAAAGGAAAACCAAAAGAATTCAAACTGTCTTCTGACGCCATCGAAGCTATTAAACAGCTTAAAGATAAACTGGCTCAAGCAACTACGTTGATATATCCGAATTCTCTTTCCCCACTTGCTTTGATGGTGGATGCTTCAGATAAAGCAGTAGGCGGTACCCTTAACCAACTGGTTAAAAACGCCTGGAAACCAATTGCTTTCTTCTCGAAAAGACTCGCTCCAGCCGAAACAAGGTATTCTACCTTCGGGCGAGAACTTCTTGCAATCTACCTGACCATTAAACACTTCCGACACATGTTAGAAGGTAGGGAATTTATAGTCTTTACGGATCACAAACCTCTGACGAATGCATTAAAAGCGAGAGCCGATAAATACTCACCTCGAGAAGTCCGACACCTTGACTATATATCACAGTTCACAAGCGATATCCGACATGTCAAAGGTCAGGACAATCAGGCGGCAGATGCTTTATCCAGACTAGAAATGAACGTGCTACAGCAGTCTACAGTAAACTTCGAGACGTTGAGACACGAACAAGAGCAGGACCTAGAATTACAAAACCTACTTAAAACAAACAATTCAAGTCTTAATTTAAAACAATTCCCATCACCTATCGATGGTATTCTAATTTATTGTGACACGACCAAGGCAATGCCGCGACCTTTCGTTCCCAAAAATATGCGAAAGTTGATATATAATAACTTTCATTCTTTGTCTCATCCTGGCGCGAAAGCTTCAACAAAACTAATCAATGCCAGATATATATGGCCGAATTTACAGAAGGATGTACACAAATGGGTTAGAGAGTGTTCAGCATGTCAACAATCAAAGATTAATCGTCACACAAATTCACCCATAGGTGTTTTCTCGCAACCAGATGCACGTTTTGCCCATGTGCATATCGACTTGGTAGGTCCTTTACCACGTTCAAACGGTTTTAATTATCTTTTTACATGCATAGATCGATTTACCAGATTCCCTATAGCCATCCCGATAGCGGACATCACAGCGGAAACAGTAGCCAAAGTTTTCATGCAGAACTGGGTAACCATTTTTGGTACACCCATAACAATAACGACGGATAGAGGAGCGCAATTCGAATCCGAACTATTTAATAACTTGGCTAAACTTCTAGGCTCCAATAGGATACGCTGCACTGCATATCATCCTCAGGCTAATGGGATGGTAGAACGTTTTCACCGTCAGCTAAAAACCGCCCTTATATCTCACTCAAACCCCAATCAGTGGACAGAATTCCTACCGTTAGTTATGTTGGGAATACGAACATCTGTCAAAACTGACGCACAGTGTTCAGCTGCGGAACTGGTTTTCGGAACAACTCTGAGACTACCAGGTGAATTTATTAACCCTAATACTAACAGTCAAAAACTTAATTTAGAAAATTATGTAGATCAACTACGGGACCACATGTCTAAAATTAAGCCGATTAATACTCGTGAACAATCGCGCGCCGTATATATACCTAAAGACCTAAGCAATTGCACGCACGTCTGGATAAGATGTGACAAAATAAAAGCACCACTCAGTCCTCCATTTGAAGGTCCTTTCAAAGTCGTCTCAAGAAAATCTAAATATTTCGTGATAGAAAAACATGGAAACATCGACACAGTAAGTATTGATAGGCTAAAGCCGGCTTATCTAGATCATGAACCACCATACGTGTTGTTAGATCGTTTAACTGACAAATCCATTACGGAATCGAAATGTAAAGATAATAAATCTTTACAAATGACTAAAACGGTTCGCTGGGCACATCCAATTAGTCAGTCAAGGATGTTGACAGTTTCGGCTGCAGGATAAAATCTAACCACGCAGCTAATCACACCCTGCATCTACTTAAAAATAATTTTTTCCTCATTCCGCCTCACCGACAACTCCCCAGACCTTTTACCTTTGATATATACGTGTTATGTTAAATATTTTTTTAAAATACTGGACACATAAGCTAGGTATTCCGAAACGATGGCTGAGGATTTTAATCAAACTCATACAACTAACACTGGCAAATACAACGAATTCAAAAAGCAACCCAGGCGAGTTTTATAATTTCTTTTTCTGGTTAATTAACTATGTTGGCTGTACTTCTTATATATTTATATACATTTTTCACGTAGACTGGCTATACATATATACCATATGAACTACTTCTAAAAGTTTTCGGTTGAGGATATGTTTAGTAGCTTGATACGATTAATACTACTATTAATAAGTAGTTTTCTAGACAAAACATTTTGGATTAAACCATGGTCAAGTACTTATTAAAGTTCTCATCATTTTTTTTCATGTTTAGGAAACTTACGTAATGACTTAACCAGTTTCCCTGCAGCATGCTTTTTAGTGTGATCATATAACCCATCTTTATTGGCAATATTCAGATTTTTTTTAATTTCTGACATTTAAGAATCAATAACCGTGAAGATATAGTACAGTGCGTTACTGTAAGGTTACTATGTCAGCCGCATTGATTCCACATACCTAATTTTAAACAACTTATAAGGGAACTGTTTAGTAATCATAACATTGAACTGACAATATGAATATCACGACTATGCTAACGTTAAACCAATTATTATTAGTGGCCCATACAAAGTCCTGGAACTTAACATTAGCGTTATAAAAAAGACATTTTATGTCAATAACTGATATATATATATATATTCGTTGTTTAAATATAACGTAAAATGGAAATTTACTAAACTTGTAGTTTTTTTTCTATAGTGATAATATTCATGTAAACAAAGAACTTATACTTTTCCAATATGGCACTTTGATATATCAATCTGTCCTCTTGTCATTTTTTCTCTCATATGTGCGCGACTTACGGGCAACAAACATCGTATTGAAGGTGGGTCTGGTGAACAAAAACGCAGGCCCCACACGCACTCGAACCTCTGCCCTCCTGAATGCTAGACCGCGTGCTTAGCCGTTAAGCCACATCAGACCACGGAGGAAGTGACTTCAATATTTCCTTACACCAATTAATCACTCATAATACTAATGAGTAATAGGACTTACACACTTCTGAGGTGCAAACCAATTCGTTACTTGGATGAATTGACGATATATTGCTTCAATATATCATGCATACCTAAATCAAACAAGAAAAGGGTATTTGACACAACTGTACTTGATCCGCATACTCTACACAATTTTTTTGCTTCTTAACCGTATATTCTTTTCCGTTTTGTGGAGTATTCTGATGCACCCTTGGTTACGCACCTAGTTGTAAAACGCGGTCATCACAGGCTCAAGGTCACGCGTTTGATCGATTTTGTTAAAGAGTCCAACTTCTAGCAAGTTCACCCTTTTACATATATGCATTACAAAAGAGTATTTTTTTATTTCATGGTTTTTCGTGCAGAAGATATCTACACTATGTCTATTCTCTTCCAGAATACCAATCCGTTCTGGAGACCAAGCACTTACATGGAACCGAACAATTATCAATTACATTTATGTATTTCCATTTTGTATCTTATTATTTTATGCAGGCAGTGGAGCAGTTCTTCAGGTTTGCTTGATTTTCACCATTACCTTTGAAGTAGATTCTTCTTTACTTTTTACTTGAGGGCGACTTAAGAGGCAGGTGAGTAAACACCTGATAGCCGGTCTGAGCACGGAAAAATCGTACCTCACCAACATGGTGTTGGGTAGCCCGCTCGCGGCACTTCCTCAGATATTCTTATTCCACATTCTCACACTTTCTCTTGAAAGCACGCAGCAAACCGTCGGCGATAGTTGTAGAAGAAATCACATGCTACAAAATAAGATGACATTTTTTTTTTTTTTTTTTTTCCATGGACTGTCGTTGACAGCGTCAGTCGTCACTGATTGTAAGTCAAACAGTGAGGGAGTTGATAATTTTCCCTTGAGATGAGAAATAGAACTAAGGCGTTTTCGATAGTTAGGTTAATCGAACCGACGTTCCTACGGAAGTCGATTCCAGGGGGAAGCTAATGTAACAGCTTAGGTTGGTTGGTTAAGAGTTGACCCCAAACAACCAAGTATATGCCAAAACAGTATTGTTCAAGTGTTCATTCACTTCCTTATTTTGTATAAGCGTTATATTCCCTATTATCTTATATTGAATGTTGAGAGCCTTTGTTTTTCTGAACAGATAATTCCATGCTCCACTGTGACTGCGCTAAGATCGAAATAAAGACCTATTCACTACTTGTCTGGTTTCTTCTATCCATAGCACGGGGGTTACTTTAAGGCACGAAAACCTCACGGACGGGCACAAACCAAATGTACAGCATACACTAACTTCATCTTAATTTTGGTATAAGCAATTTTTTTCAAACAATTGAAACTACCCTATTCAGTTTACTGTTTTTTTGTGCAAACAGACATTTTCCATATATCTTTGTTTGCAGGGGGGAGCTATTATAGGGACTCACGTGCAAATGGGTTTATTCTCCTGTAACTCAGTTAAGCCCTTTTGCTAACTTATTTAGCGGACAAAGTCATCCGCACTATAACAATTTATTGTACCCTTATTATTATTTTGTGCTTGTATGAAATACGCATGCTTGAATACTGCTTACGGCCTACGCATTTATTCACTCTACTAGTCTTACTACTAACCGCTTATTTGATTCGATTACTCATTAATTTCACATGCTATATATATGTCCATGTTATTCATATGGCTGACTCTGCTTTCTCGCTCGATTGATTGTACTCGATTGCTTATATTCGCTCAGTCGCTCGCTTGCCTGTTTGCCGTTCGGCACAACACTTAATGCTCGTTTAATGTATCTGTAATTTTGGACATCTGTGTATGTGGTCTCGAAATAAACGTAATCAACGCTTCGTATTCGCCTTCTGAATAATATACCGTTGGGGTTAAATAGGATGGTTATCAAGACGAATTGTATACGAAGTTTAAGGGATATATCGAACACCGACCACCACAATTCGTTTGTTTCGAACGCCATTAAGTTATCCACTTAGCTACTGAAGATGCATATATACCAATAAGAGATTGATCAATTGAAGTACTAAACATTATGAAATGAATTGATTATTCTTCTTCTGTTCGATTCCATAATCTAATGTTTAGATTAAGGAGTCCTTCATTAATTCATTGTTTCAAATAACAACAAAAAAATGGCGCACTGTTCAACCACCAGAGAATACTCACTAATATTATGTTATTACCATTGTTTTTCATGTGTTACTTCAGTCTGTTATATGATATTTACCTAGTTGCTATAACCATTTTGTAATCAATTATTCAATTCATATTCTTACGTAACATTAATTCATTCTTTCTCAAAAAAATAGGGACAATTTTTTATATTTTTTCTAAACTAATCGTAGTACCGGCTCCATATTTCTTTAACAGACCCCATTAAATCAACCGATTAGAATGAAAAGGTTTTCTATTTTTGTTTTTGTTACATTTTAACTATAAACTATAGTTATTCTATAGAAGAATGATGAGCTACTTGAACAGATTAATGAAAATAATATTCATCAAAAATATCTAATGAATTAACAACCAGTTATGATCAGTATGAGACTTTGATTGAGATCATGAATCGATTGATATTAGATGACCATTGAAAATCTACTCACTAGTGACTAACTTCTGGTGAGAAATCATAGCCACTGGAGCTCATCCATGTCGGGTAGAAACAAGTAACTATCTCAGTACAATTGAAGATAGTCGCGCGATTTCATGGATTGGTTGGAGTTAGACATTAAAACCATTGGATACCAGCTCAATGGTCTCGAGGTTAAGCGTTCACACGTGAGATTGAAGGTCCTGGATTTGAGTTTCGCTGAGCG
The DNA here is from genome assembly GCA_944470405.2 of Schistosoma mattheei. NCBI lineage: Eukaryota > Metazoa > Platyhelminthes > Trematoda > Strigeidida > Schistosomatidae > Schistosoma > Schistosoma mattheei. Next base: position 3,122,686 of record OX103946.1, read on the forward strand.
GGATCTTGGATATGCACTGCTGAAGAGTCTCAAACTATGAAGAAACGGCAGTCCAGAACAATCGAACTGATTAGTTTGTTTGTTGGTTGGAGGTAGTCAACAGGAAACGCTGGACCTAGTTTTTGTAATACTTGGCACTTGTTAGCAAGGTGCATCTGTTATCTCAGTCCGACAGGAGATCAGTCGCGGCCCGGATAACTCAGGAGTAAAGTCTCTGACTGTGTAGCTGGGTCACATGGGACAGAGTTCGTCAGGTAGCACCAGTTCCCTCAAGAATACAGGTACAGCTTATAAGTAATATATTTCTTTGCTGACTAGTTAGGTTTGATCACCATTTTACGTCATTTGTTATAGTCACAAAATATGTTATATTCAACAGAATTTTTCATACATCATTTCAGATAAAGATACTGAATAGCACAAGTAAACTGAAACAACCGCTGCATTTATGGATTAAATCAGATATCAATCGTCAAATTATTGAAAAAAGCTATGCATTCTGATTAGAATAGTAATAGATACCGACTATTGAATTGATTCACTTCAAGTCTGTGTCTCATTATCATTTCCTGTTACATAACGCCCATATCGGATTACAACACAATAATCAACATGAATGATATTCAGTGTTAGAATGCATGTCACCATACCTCATTACTCCACTATCATCTGTCTTCATGTGATGATGATTCTTTGGAGGATCGTTGTGGGATTACACGTTTGTTTGTGTATGTGTATGTGTCTGAGGGGTGGGTGGGGGTAAACTAATGTGGGAAGACGTTATTTATCGTTTCTACAAATAACACTATCCATCCTACACATCAACATTCAACACAAATTTGTGTGATGGAAAATTCCCACAAACCACCCTTCTATCTTAGTCCACTTAGTGCAAACTTCATTCATCACAATCATGCGTACTTCTGTTTTCAATATTTATTACCTTCTTCTTTCCTATATCACTAACAGAATTACTATGACCATTTGTAACTGTTAATGACTTTGTTGTAGCGTCATCCATGTCAACATCACGTTACATTTGAACAAAGATACTTCAATTCGACCCAAGAAATATAACATACATAATGTTTGTTTACATTTTATTAAGTAACTATAAGGTCATATTTGTGTTTTTAACTAACTACCCAATGTAAGTAATTTACAACATGACCATCAGTAATAGGTCAGTCTATAATTAATGTTGATTAATGATATCGAGTGTTGTGACTATAAATAGTTAATGATTAAAGACAGATTTTGCAAAGTAGAACTTGGACACTCGACTTTTGTTCTGATTTATATTACTTACTGACTTACTTACCTACTTACTTACATACTTACTGGTATGTAAGTAATGTGATGCCTCTGTATTCTGATTTACATTATGAAGAATAAGGTGATCAATATGACTCGATCTGCATTAAGAAGGACTTGACATACATGAGATTGATTATCACCAAATGATCAATCAATTATAAGTACATATCAATACTACAGGAGGTCAGTAGCGACACGGTTGGCTCAGTGATAATATCCGTGACTGTGAAGCCGGTTGACACGGGATTGAATCCGTCAGGGAGCATCAGTTCCCTCAAGATTCCAGTAACACCTTACTGACGATTGACAAGTAGTAAGAAACACAAGTTCAAGGTTATCTGTGGACCACCTCCAATCAACATCTTATCTGAACATAGTGCACACAATGTCGAGTCACCTAGACTAGTGACTACATTGCAACTTGATCGATATTATTTGATGTGTAATAAGAAGAACCTGATATACATGACATTGATCACAACACAGTGATCAATCCATCGGAAAAGAATAATTTCATTCAAGTTCTTGTAGAAATGATCTATAGACTAAATGTTACAAAGAATAATTCATCTTGTTAATAAATTCTTATTTTCACTTCAAAGTATTGAGTAAATGGAATGACCCTATTTTTTTATCTCATTGGTAAACATTCGAACTGTCTTCATTATGCGTATTGATTATGCGTTAGATATTACATAATCTTCTTGTTTGCCTTTAATTTATCTGGTTAGTTGAGTGAAATCAAGCTCTCTCTCCGTTGATATATATGTAAACATGGAAGTGAATTCATTTGTTACCATGCAGTGTGCTACTTTATCATTTACATGTTAACCTAAATTTTATACGAAATTTATGTGACTGATGAAGTGATCTACTGATAAAACTATTGACCTTAGATTATTCTTATAATTTTTTAAATGGTTAAATGAAATCCAGCAATAAAAACAAACAAACAAACAACGAAAGTTAACATTTATTTTATCAGAAGGGGTTTATTTGTAGATATTATAGTAATTTTAATAGTTGAAATCATGAGTCAATTGAAGCTAGACCACCATGAAAAACCTGGAAACACTGAACCGCCGTTTGTTCTCATTATAGAACTCATCAGTTTTAATGAGAAGCAGTGACCAGTGGAGTGCAACGAGGTCTGTTGTGAGATAGTAACACACTGAAGACAATGGTGGATATGTCGCTTAATTTCGTAGATTGGTTGAAGTTAGACATTAACAATACTGGATGCCGGTCAGCTCAGTGGTCTCATGGATAAGCGTTCGCGCGCGAGACCGGTGGGTCCTGAGTTCGAATTTCGTGGAGTGGGATCGTGGGTGCGCACACATGAGCTATGAATCTTTTCCATCATCTCAAGATCATTAGAGAATATTGATAAGTTCAGCATTAAGAACTGGATAAACATAACATTGGTTAAAACTCACTAATTACTCATTTTAAGTAGAGTTTCATATAGTTTGCTGATAATATGTCTAGCTGTGACACTAAGTTGGCCGGACACTATTAGCAACAACGTACTGTGGGAGAGAACAAACCAGATCCCAGCGGAGGAAGAAATCAGGAAGATACACTGGAAGTAGATAGGACACACACTGAAGAAAGCACCCAACTGCGTCACAAGACAAGCCCTCACATGGAATCCTCAAGGCCAAAGGAAAAGTGGAAAACTGAAGAACACATTACGCCGGGAAATGGAAATAGACACGAGAAAAATGAACAAGAATTAGATGGAATTAGATAAGAAGGCCCAGGACAGAGTGGGTTGAAGAATGCTGGTCGGCGGCCTATGCTAAATTGGGAGTAACAGGCGTAAGTAAGTAAGTAGGTAAGTAAGTAAGTGACACTAAGTAACGTAGCTTTTAGTCAAACAGAAAGTACAATCCTCCCCTCCTCTTTAGACTCATTCCCGAATAACAACTAGCGAGAGCTTGAAATTTATAACACCCTGTTCTTTCCCTGCATATTCGAACCCAGGACCTATCATTCTCGCGCTAGGCGTTTGACCAATCCACTGAAGACAATGGTGTACGCTGGCGCAACTTCATCGATTGATTAAAGTTAAACATAAACACCGTTAGGTGCTGGCTCAGTGGTCTAGTTGGTTAAGCGCCTGGTGCGAGACTGATAGGTCCTGGGTTCGTATCTCGCGGGGTGAGGGATCATGGATGCACACTGCTGAGGAGTCCCATACTAGAACGAAACGGTCGTCCAGTGCTTCCAGGTTTTCTATGGTGATCTAACTTCAACTGACTCATAGTTTTAACTATTAAAATTACTATCATATCTACAAATAAACCCCTTCTGATGATATCTGATTATTGACCATAGAAAGGTGAATAATTAATATTAAGGACAAGATAAACATGACATCAGTCCTTATTCAATAGTCAATTCATTTCCTTAACATTGAATTCATTTTAATATCTACATTAAACACTTACGATTATTGATAATTAAGTAAGACTAGAGATGAAAATGTACTTTTAGATGAGTGAACCCACGTTTTGTAATTTTTGAAGGTAATAGAATCTTTTTCTTTGTTTTGTCTTCACACATACTACAGGGAATAGTGATAAGGCATTTCATGACTAAGCATCTTTTATACTTGTTTATAATCCTTCAACGTTTTAACTATGTCATAACCTTTATACAAGGTCAATATGATTGTTGCATTAGAAAAGAAAAGAACAACAAAGATTAGTATATAAATTGTATCAAACTAATAAAAGTAATATTGATGGTATTAAGATGAGGTAATACAGTTCGCAATTGTTACTGTTAAGGTGGTGTATGCTACTTATATCGACATATATAAGTAGTATGTATCATCAGTCGACAGTGAAACACTTAGAGGCAAAAGGTTTAGAAGATCGAAGGAAAGAGAACGAGAATGGAGAGTGATTGGCGTAGAAATGAAAGAACACCGAAGTGTCAGACCATTGATTGACATTTTGTAAATGAACTATTTACCATATAGTTTTCTGATTGTCTAGGACAGGGTTGGATAGCAAGTTTTGGTGAGCGGTCTATGCTCCTTCACGAGGAGTAACAAGCGTAAGTAAGTAAGTCTTTGATTTTACTCAGAGATTCTGTAATGTTGTATTCAAATATATTTGATTGTTTCCACTTGTGTTCTCGTTCAGTACGAAGGTTGTCAACATAAAGATCGGTTTATGGTTAATTCTTATCTAACCTCTACTTCATCATACTATTCATGGATTGTATTTTATATTAACAGAATGCATAAACTACGATAATATATTTCTAATTCTAGAATCTTTCATACTAGGATAACCGTAAAATTCTTTACATAATCTTGTGAATTTCTTGTACTGCATGGGATTGACCGTTTAAGTTCACTTGTTATTGTTTACTTGTGTGTTCCCATTGTTATTTAGGACTGCAATTGATTAGTTTCTTGTTCTTATATGTGCATCTTGTGCGGAAAGTATCGATATTGCCGTAATTTACAAGTTTCATAAGGAAAGATACCAACAAGAGACTGACCGATTGCAGTCTTAACTAACAACCGGAAGATATAAGTAAGCAACATCAGGTGAACTTAAAACTTCACCCCATTGCACAAGTAAATGGCTATCAAGACTCAGTAGCTAAGTAAATAACGGGATAGTGTTTAAGGCGGGCTATAATTGATTCGAATCCCAACTCTGAAGTGCAGATAAATTCAACTGACGAGTCCTACATAGGACGAAACACGCATCCTGCTGAATTTCACCACTAGCCATTATCCATCTTTACTTGTAATATAACACTGTAATTTGTAAATGTTCATCTTACTTTATTAAAATCATTTACTTTTCACTTTACATGGACTATGATCATGGAATTCATAAGTCAATCATTTAACTTCATATTGCTATTTGCATATTACATTTTGTGAATTCATTAATTGACTATTAATGATAAATAGAACTACTGTTGGTGACATTAATCAAATTAAATATTCAATTATCAATTAGGAAAGAAGATACATCTATATATTAATGAATAGAGATGATTGGCGTATTTGTTATGACGAGATTTTCGTTATCATTCCATTGTTTATACTTAGTGATTATCTCTTATATAAAATAATCATAACAATCGATTTTTAAGAAAGAACATCCATTATGAACTATTGATAATGGTATACTATACAAGATAAGATAAATTATTACTATTGTAAGGGATCATGTTACACTATAGTGTGATGGGCCAGTCAATCAGCTACAACGTAGGACAAGGCACATATATACACCGGTCCAAGTTGCAATACCTCATTAGCACAACAACATGAACACCAAATTCATAGAAGTAGTTAATTCACTGGTGGCAATATATAAAAGAAAGATCGCATATAAGGATATGGTACAATAAGAAAGAATTAGTTCATAGAAAGAAAGATATGAAGCGATTTTAATCTCCAAGTTTAAGGGAAGACAGAGAGTGTATACACCGACGACATTGTGATCGATTCTTAGCCATGTCACCAAGAGTCGCCAACCATTGGTTACGATAGTCACGCGGAGCCCAACCAAGTAGTCTGCGTTTTCCAACATGGTCAGACTAGAACTTGGTGACTTCAAGCACTGATGCCACGTGTTGGTTTGGCCGCCCCTAACTTTCTTCCAACCATCTCCAACACCGGTTAGCATTGCACGTCATGGTGATCGGTGTTCAGGGATAAGCAACATGTTGCACAACCATCTCAGTCGATGAAGATTCACCATCATTCCCTAATACTCCGCGTCTAACCTCATTATTACTTACCAGGTGATCCCAGCAGACACCAGCAATATTTCTAAAACATTTGTGGTCAAATACTAGTAGCTTACGACTATCATCTACTCTTAATGGCCATGTTTCTCAGCCGTAAAGTAAAACAGAACGAACCGCCACGCAGTATACTCGTCCTTTTATTGATAGACGGATATCTCGTCTTCGCCATCATTCGACTTGTTGATGAATTTATTAATTACTGAATATAATTTGTGTATTGTGAGGACAGTCCATGGGTGAACTTGAGGAAGCTCTAAGAAGTTCAGAAAGAATCGAAGATATTCCATCCAACCATCTTTTGGAAGAACATTTCAGAATCTCGATGTGTAGGTTACCTATCGGACAAATGCTAATAACCCCTATATACTGATTGGATCGCTATAATGATGTTTTTGATTTTGATAAAAACTATAAATACCTGACAAATTTGTACTATAATTGACACTATTTGGAATAACATTCCCCCTTCTCATTTTTGACTTGAAGGGTTCTAGCATTCGAGTGTTCAAGTAGTACACGATATATCAAGAATTTAAGCTCTAGATATAACATGTATGGTGAAGAGTATCCATGAGGGATCTCGCGAGAAGGGATCGTGAATCTACATTGCTGAGAAGTCCCATATTAGGACGAAACGACCGTCCAATAATTCCAAATTTTCCATGGTCGTCTAGCTTCAAATGACTCATAAAAACAACTGTTAAGAAGAAGAAAATTAGTCAATGTCTATTTTTATTTCAAGGAATTCATCTCGATGTTGACTGACATGCACTCAATCAAACTTACACAGAAAATTACATGGTGGACCAAAGGTCTAAATTACAGTGAGCAGATAAATAATACAATTGTTGAATGGGCCTACTATAAGGTTCGATGCATGACGAATATTAATTTCAAACAAAACGAATCCTCATCGAATCCCCACATCAAATAATTTAACCATTGATTGTAAGCTACATGATTAAAACTAGGACTACTGTTTTTCAAGGGTTGGTAAATTGACGCTGATTTATTGTATTTATTTATTTGAATACAAATATTGGTACAAAAGGGCACCGAATGCATATGCGCCAAATAAGTCACTTGATTTGTGCTTGGGCTGTGGCAGTGCACGAGTGCCCAGATCTAAGCAGATGGATTTCTCAAGGGGGCTACACCTGGAGCCTTTGACCTTGAGGTCTAAACCACTAGGCAGTGGAACAACGTAAGGAGATGCAGTCCCATGGTAGTCGGTGACCAACAGTAGGTTTGTATTCCATTTGTACAGCCCATGTGCATCATTGGTTTGGAATGAGGGTTTTCCAACTCTTCTAGGTGCATCCTCCGTGTCCACCAATCATAGATTTATAAAGTCCTAATGAGTAGTAAATTGAATTCTGAATATTTCACACAACTTAATGTTGATCGATTCTTCAGAGAACAAATCATCATATCATATATTACCTTGAAATAACTTGAACCAAATTGTATTAGACAAAACATTGGATTTACATCAAATTCATTCATTGTGATCTTACAATTACATTCTTCCACCTTTAAATCATATTCGTTTCAATAGTTCAAAAGAAACAAGGAAGAATTTTCCTATTTGAATCAAAACTTGAATAGCTCTAATCTTGTTAAGATTATGCCATTTCAGTTTAAGTGATTCTATATGAGATCATTTTCTGTTATTGTGAGAAGTAAATGTAATCTTTGTCATGTGTTAAAAAATGTGAGTTATAAAACGAGTTACATGTGTGGATATTCAGATAAATAGTCCATATTGAAAGTATAGTTGGGACTTCTTGTAGACTGAACACAGTGAACAAAGATGGATAGTGACTAACAGTCGAATCCAACAGGCGCGTTTTTCGTCCTATTCGGAACTCGTCAGTTGGATGTATTTGCATTTCAGAGCTGATGTTTACTCTGAGATTCGAATCAATTATAGCTCGCCTAAAACACTATCCCGTTATTTACTTAGCTACTGAGTCCTGATAGCCAATTACTTGTGCGATGGGGTGAAAATTTAAATTTACCTGATGTTGTTTATTTGTATCTTCCGATTGTTATTTAAGACTGCAATTGATCAGTCTGTTATTGGTGTATGTGCATACTGTGTGTATTGCCTCGATCTTGACTTAATTCACGAGGATTATAATCAAAGTTGGTTGATGGCTAACAGTGGAATCTAATAGGGGCGTGTTTCGTTTTATTTGGGACTCGTCGCCTGGATGTAGCTGCATCTCAGAATTGATGTTCACTTTATCTTTGCTTATAAAGCTTAGGAATTAAGCCAATATCGAGGCAGACCGCACAGGATGCACTATCCTAATAAGAGACTAATCACTTGTAGTCTTAAATATCAATGGGGAGATTCAAACCAACGATACCAAGTGAATGTGAACACACTAAGTTTTAATAGCATGAGGAAAAACTTCAACTATTCACCTTTTTGAATCATTTTTGTATTATCAATTTAGGACATTTGTGAAGATTGTAGTATTTTTAAAGTTGAATTCACCAATCGATCTATGTTAGATCATCGTTGAAAATCTGGAATCACTTGACGTCTGATCCGTTCTAGTATGGTACACTTTAATATTTGGTGATCCGATATCTGAGTCCATTTACATTATGTACTGATTATTTCATCATCATCAGTGCTTGAAGTCACTAACCTCTGGTCTCAGCCATGTTGGTAGATGCAGACTACTTCGTTGAGGTCCGCGCGACTATCGTAACCAATGTTTGGAGACTCTAGACGACATGGTTCAGAATTGGTCACGATGGCGTAGGTGTATAAACTTTTTGTCTTGTAAACTGTGAGATCAATATTACTTTAAATCTTTCTTTCTAAGAACTAATTCTTTCTTCTTGTACAATGTCCTTATATGCAATCTTTTTTTTATATATTGTCACCACTGAGTTAATTACTTCTATGAATTCAGTGTTCATCTTGTTGTGCTAATGAGGTATGGCAACTTGGATCGATGCATATATGTGCCTTGTAGCTGAATAACTGACTGACTGATGTAATGATCATTATCCAAAATAAACATCCCGGTTACTCTCCTATATAATGATCGACTTAAATCATTTTAATGAGTAAGTAAAATGAAATAGGTCTAATGCGAGAATGAATTTAAAATTCGTATATTCCGCATACTCATTTGTCTAAACAAACTATCAGAGAAATGAAGTGAATGAAGCAAACAGAAGCGAAATGAAGTGAAGAGAAGACAAGTGAGTCAATCCAAACGCATCAAGCGTGACTCAATATTTCTATTCAAATCAAAATGAGTTACAATTACATAATGAATAAGCTAAGTGATTAAGATACATAAGATCATATAAATATAGTCAGGGTTAATAAGCGAATAAACGATAAGGTCAAAATGTCGCTTGGGAACAATGAATAAATTAGTTTGTCCAGGCTTGACTTATCGTGGTGTGTGCTACTGATATCGACAGATATAAGTAGTATGTATCATCAGTCGAAAGTGAAATACCTGGCAGCAGAAGGTTAAAAACATCGAATGAAAGACAACAAGAACAGAAAATGATTGACGAGGAAACGAAAGAACAACGAAGTCTTAGGCGATTGATTGACATTTTGTAAATGAAGTATTTACTGTATGGTTCTCAAATTTCACTAAGATGATCTGTAATTTTGTGTTCAAATACATTCGATTGTTCCTAGTTGTGTTCTCGTTCACTACAATAGTACCAGCCACTATAAAGTTTTGAATCTGTATAATGGAAAAAATTCATTGTATTCCATCTGTTGTGCCATGACGGTGTGTTTGAAAGACATTGCTATCCCATTCAACTTATCATTGTCCAATAAAACGATAATGCAGTGATTACTAAGTGTTTTAAGGATCATATATTTGCATTATAGAAATGGCTTAATAATTTCATTCTTACTGTGAAAATTGTTTACTCTTGTCGCAGACGTAAAGACGAGGATTGGCGAAGCAAGGACCGCATTCCCAAAACAACTGTCAACCAATATCAAAATTAGAATCTTCAATACAAACATTAAGACAGTCCTACTAAATAGAGCTGAAATGTAGAGAACTACTACAACCATCATCAAGAATGTACAAGTATTTCTAAACAATTGTCTACGTAAGAAACTGAAAGTTCGTAGTTCGGATACCATCAGTAATAGCCTACTGTGTGAGAGGACAAACCAGCTTCCATTTGAAGAGGAAATTAGGAAAAGACGTTGAAAGTGGATAAGACACACATTGAAGAAATCAATAAACTGCAGCATGAAGCAAGCACATAACTTGGAATCGTGAAGGGAAACGGAAAAAGCGCAGACCAAAGAACACACTGAGTTGGGAATTGGAAGCAGACTTAAAAAGAATCAACAACAAGCGCAAAGAACTGGAAACGATAGCCGAGGACAGAGTTGGATGAAGAATGCTGGTGAGCAACCTGTGCTTCTACTCTAGTAGGATTAACAAATCTTAATAATTGTGTGTGTTACTTCCGTATTGCGTGTGGTTGATTTCACTTGATCTACTTACTTACGCCTGATACTCCTCGTGAACGAGCATAGGCCACTCACCAGTATTCTTCATCCAACTCTGCTGTTTCCAGTTTTTATTCATCCTTTTCATGTCTGCTTCTATTTCCCGACGTAATGTGCTCTTTGGCCTTCGACTTTTCCGTTTCCTTTCACAAGTTCAAGTTAGGCTTGTCTCGTGATGTAGTTTGATGATTTGCATAATTTATGTCCAATCCATTTCCATCGTCTTTCCCTAATTTCCTCTTTAGTTGAACGATGGTTTGTTTTCTGCCAAAGAAGGCTGTTGCTGATGGTATCCGACCAACGGATGTTGAGTGTCTTCCATAGACAGCTAATTACAAATACTTTTACCTTCTTGATGATTGATAGTTCCCCACTTTTAAGCTCCGTACAGTAGAACTGCCTTGACATTCGTATTGAAGATTCTGATTTTGATATTAGTTGAAAGTTGTTTTGAGTTCCATATGTTCTTCAATTGTAGGAATATGGCTCTTACTTTGCCAATCCTCACCTTTACGTCTGTATCTGATCCTTCGTGTTCATCGGTGATTCTTCCCAGTTATGTGAAGGATTCTACATCTTCCAGAGTTTCGCTATCAAGTGTGATTGGATTGGTGTTCTCTCATTTCATCTAAGTTTATACACTCTTTAATCATATTCATAATTTGTTTATTTCATTTAATACATTACATAATCAAATCATCTAGTTTTCAATTGATCCATTTCAAGTGTAGAAATATATTTAGATGTAAACAACATTATATCATAGTTCATATTAACTAAACAAAATAAACAATCAATTAAGGTTAAATGTACTAAAAGGAATGAATAGATGATTAGGTCTACTACATATTTATGTTTATATTAGTTATAATGAAGTATACTATTGATTGATTAAACATTATTAATATAAACAAATACCTACTAACATTTCACTTATCTTCTATTCATTTTAAAAGTACATAATCGTCCTATCAACATTCTATTGTTAATAGAAGTATTTTACAGATTGAAATCATGAGTCAATTGAAGCTAGACCACTATGGAAAACCTGGAAGCACTGGACGGCCGTTTCGTGCTAGTATGGAGTTCTAGTGAGAAACCGTTACCAGTGGAGTTTAACCAGGTCTGTTGTGAGATATCAGCTCACTGAAGACAATGGTATACGGCGACTCAACTTCGTGGATTGGTTGAAGTTAGACATTAACACCATTGGATGCCGGCTCAGTGGTCTAGTTGGTTAAGCGCTTGGCGCGAGACTGATTGGTCCTGTGTTAGAATGTTGCGAGGTGGAACCGTGGATGCGCATTGTCACGGAGGATTCCTACAATAGGACGAGATGGCCGTCCAGTGCTTACAGGTTTTCCATGGTGGTCTAACTTCAAATGACTCCTGACCTCAACCATTGGGATTGAGTAAAGTGTTTGAACTAGGCTCACTAACAAATGTCTCTTTAAAATATGTATCTCGATGGGTGAAAAACTTTTGACAATTATGATTTATAGTCATTCGATGGACAACGGAGATGAAGTATTTTTCTGTATATTTTTCGAAAAATCATAATAATAACTAACTTTAAGCAAAGATGGATAGTGGCCAGTAATGAAATCCAACAGGCGCGTGTTTCGTCCTACTTTGAACCCGTCAGATGGATGTACCTGTATGTCAGAGTTGATGTTCACTCATGGAATGGAGTTTAGTAACGTTCAGTTCAAACGACATAGCGTTAATTAATTAGCTACTGAGTTCTGATAGCCGCTTGCTTGTGCAATGGGGTGAAGTTTTAAATCCACTCGGTGTTGTTTACTTTCCCATTGTTATTAAGAACTGCAATCGATCTATCTCTTGTTTGCATATGTGCATCCTGCACAGATTGCCTCAATATTCTCTTAAATCACAAGCATTGTAAGCAAAGATGGATAGTGGCTAGCAGGGGAATCCATCGGGCGCGTTTCGTCCTATGTAGATTTGTCAATAACAGACTGATCATTTTCAGTCTTAAACATCAATGGGAAGATGCAGTTAAACAATACTAGGTGAATCTCAACTTTACCCCATTGCGCAAGTAAGTTGTTATCAGGACTCAGTAGCTAATTAATTAACGCGATGCCGTTTGAAGTGAACAGTACTGGGTTCTAGTCCATGAGTGAACATCTACTCTGAGATGGAGGCATATCCAGCCTACGAGTCCCAAATATGACGAAACATGTACCTGCTGGATTTCACTGTTAGCCATCAACCATCTTTGCTTATAGTGCTTGTGAATTAAGACGATATCGAGGCAATACGCACATTATGCACATACTCCAATAACAAGCTGACCAATAGCAGTCTTAAATATCAATGAGAAGATTCATGAAAACAATACCAAATGAATTTAATGACTAACTCTGTTCTTATTCTATCCACTATGTTTTTCTTACTTGATCCATACAGACAGAAAGCAAATTGGACAGTTCTGTTCTTTATTATGATAAAGATGGTTGTAATACGATAATTTCATCTATTTCATAATCATATTTTTCGTTCATTCACTGTCAATTATTCATTCAATTTATTTTAGTTTAAATCATGATGAATAATTATGCAACTGTTTATAATGTTTTCTATGATTATTACTAATTACAATCTCATCATTTTAACTTTGAAAGACTAGATTTTCAACACATCAGCTTACTATCAGATGGGGTTTGTGGAGATTTTAGAAATTTTACAGATTGAAATCACCAGCCAATTGAAGCTAGACCACCATAGAAAACCTGGAAGCACTGGACGGCCGTTTCGTCCTAATATGGGACTCTTTAGCAGTGTGCATCCACGATCCCGCACCCCGCCAGATTCGAACCCAGGACCTATCAGTCTCAGCTTGCATCAGATTTCAATACTAAGTTTGGTATTATATCTTAGGCCTTTTCTTGATTACTCATGATTTTCTAACTTTATATATCAACCTTACTACACTTATTTACTTTGACCTGTTAACCCTTGTGAAGGAGTATAAGCCGTCGATCAAGATTCCCCATCCAACTTTGTCTTGTGCTCTCTTTTCCAGCTGTTTTCAAGTACTATTCACTTCTCTCGCTGTCTGCCTCCAATTCTCGATGCAATACGTTCTTTTGTTTACCTCTTTTGTTTTCCTTATCAGGATTCCGAATTGTGACTTGCCTCATGATGCCATTCCATGGTTTCCCCAATGTATGTCCTATTCACTTCAAACAACTTTTTCTAATATACTCTTCAGCTGGGAATTGGTTTATTTTCTCCCACAGTAGTCTGTTGCTGATGGTATCCTATCAAAAGACATTGAGCATCTTGTCTAGACAATTGTTTATAAATACTTGTAATTTTTAAGGATAGATAGATGTACTTACAATCATTTTAAACATTCGATCAACCAATAAATTTTAATACAACGAAATGGGAGTAGTTTAACAGTTGAGTTCCTGAGAAGATTGTCAATATTATCCGTAACTCATATGATGGACTACAGTGCAAAGTCGTGCATGGAGGACAGCTGGCAGATGTATTCCAAGTAAGGACTGGAGTCAGACAAGGCTGTTTACTCTCCCCCTTCCTCTTTCTTCTGGTGGTCGATTGGATTATGAAGACCTCGACATCTGAGGGCAAACATGGAACACAATAGACAGCTCAAAATCAATTAGACGATTTGGAATTCGCAGATGAACTGGCCCTCCTATCGCATACACATGAACAAATGCAGATGAAGACAGCCAGTGAGGCAGCAGTCTCTGTATCAGTAGGCCACAACATACACAAAAGGAAAATCAAGGTTCTCAAATTCAAGGCGGAGAACAGCAATCCATTCACTCTTGATGGCGAAACTCTGGAAGATGTGGGATCCTTCACATACCTGGGAAGCATAATCGATGAACAAGGAAGATCAGATGTATACGTAAAGGCGAGGATTAGCAAAGAAAAAGCCGCATTCCTACAACTGAAGAACATGTGGGACTCAAAACAACATTTAACTAACATCAAAGTGAGAATCTTTAATACGAACGTCAAGATAGTTCTACTGCACGGAGCTGAAACTTGCACAACTACTACAACCATCATCGAGAACGTACAAGTATTTATAAATAGTTATCTACACAAGATACTCAACAGCCTACTGTGGGAGAGAAAAAACCATCTTCCACCTGAAGAAGACATTAGAAAAATACGATGTAAATGGATAGGACATACATTACGCAAATCGTCAGGGTGCATCACGAGACAAGCCCTAACTTGGAATCTTGAAGGAAGGCGGAAAAGTGGGAGGCCAAAAAGAACGCATTACGTCGTGAAATAAAAGCAGATATGCGAAGGATAAATAACAACTGGAAGGAGCTGGAAAGCATTGCCCAGGACAGGTTTGGATGGAGAATGCTGGTGAGCGGCCTATGCTCCTTCACGAGGAGAAACCGGCGTAAGTAAGTACGAAAGTAATGTAAATCAGAAGAAAATTCGAGTACTCACATTCAACTTTATAAAACCTCTCTTTAATCACAAACTATTTATGGTCACAACACTCGATATCATTAATCAACATAGACTGACCTATTACTGATGGTCATGTTGTAAATTACTTACATTGGGTAGTTAGTTAAAAACACAAATATGACCTTATAGTTACTTAATAAAATGTAAACAAACATTATGTATGTTATATTTCTTGGGTCGAATTGAAGTATCTTTGTTCAAATGTAACGTGATGTTGACATGGATGACGCTACAACAAAGTCATTAACAGTTACAAATGGTCATAGTAATTCTGTTAGTGATATAGGAAAGAAGAAGGTAATAAATATTGAAAACAGAAGTACGCATGATTGTGATGAATGAAGTTTGCACTAAGTGGACTAAGATAGAAGGGTGGTTTGTGGGAATTTTCCATCACACAAATTTGTGTTGAATGTTGATGTGTAGGATGGATAGTGTTATTTGTAGAAACGATAAATAACGTCTTCCCACATTAGTTTACCCCCACCCACCCCTCAGACACATACACATACACAAACAAACGTGTAATCCCACAACGATCCTCCAAGGAATCATCATCACATGAAGACAGATGATAGTGGAGTAATGAGGTATGGTGACATGCATTCTAACACTGAATATCATTCATGTTGATTATTGTGTTGTAATCCGATATGGGCGTTATGTAACAGGAAATGATAATGAGACACAGACTTGAAGTGAATCAATTCAATAGTCGGTATCTATTACTATTCTAATCAACATATAAAATTTATTCCAAAACTCTCCAAAATTAAGTGACTGATATCAGAGTCCCGAAATGATTTCACCAAATGCATAACTTCTTTTAGTGTACATAGTCTAAGCGACATACTTATTTGAAGACATATGGTAAGAAGTAAACTGTAGTAAAAAAGACTATTCATCTGGAATATCACAAATATCAAATAACAGTTAAAGTCTTTAACTAGGCTCTGGACGAATAGATACTATCACTTAACTGTAAAGAAGACAGTTCAATTGATACTTGAATAAATATGAAGAATATTAGGATAAGATAATCAATCGTAAGTGAATTGAACTATGAAGATTATAATGTTTCAGGATTAATCAATGGTGAATTAACGATTACGACAAACTATACTCATCGTTACATTTGGAACTGGACCGAAGTTGTTTCATTCAACTATGTATATCGATTAGCATGTATCAAGTAGAGTATTGACATTAGTATAATAAGGAGTAATATATATAATAAGTAGTTGAGATTATGAATCAGTTGAAGCTAGACAACAATGAAAAACCTGGATCTACCTTCAATTGACTTATGATCTCAACTATTGAAATTACTACCCCCCTTCTGATATGTTAAGTAGTTTAAATATCAGATATCTGATTACTACAAGCCAATTGATTACCACTTTAAGATACATCCAAATATGTGATAGATAATTAAACCACCTAAAACTTGGGTTATAAACAGTACAGTTAACAATTTTACTGCCCCATGTTAGTAGGACTTGTTTTATTCTATCTCTAATCCATCGTCAATTCTCTATGGAACTTTTTTATTATGAAGGAACTAAAAGACTTGAGATATGACGTATCATATTGAACTTAATGAAATGAATTTCAACAATCCATTTGATTAACCTGTTAGCCATAACTTATAAAATTATCAATAATGTTTTCAATATTATGAAGTGAAAAGTACTGGGTTTGAGTCCCAGAGTGAACATCAACTCTGGGATGCAGGTACATTCAACTGACGAGTCCCAAATAGCTGGAATGAGCGTTGTCCTCAAATGCCCTGGTACGGGCAAGAGTGGGAAGGATCAGCTCTCCTTCTCCAAATACTCTCACATGACCACACGTATAAATCCACGGTCGTAGAGATAAGAGAGTCATTAGGAAGAGTAGGAAGGATTTGAAAGAATTGATGTGCTTTTAGAGATAACATTAAAATTTCCGGGGTTTGAACTTCTACCGAGAGATTCACTTGTTGACTTAGAATATGCCGATGACATAGTTATATTTGGCGAAGACACTGACAAAATGCAGAGTCTTCTGACCACTATAAGCAACAATGCAAGCATGTTCGGGATGTGATTCTCCTCCTCGAAATACAAAATTTTACTTCGGGATTGGGTTGCATCGACACCTGAACTAATGATAGGGAGTGGTGTAGTTGAGCGTGTCGACCGCTTCACTTATCTTGGAAGTCTCATCAGCCCCTGTCGTCTGGTGTGTGACGAAATCTCAGCACGGAAACAGAAGGCTCGATCAGCTTTTGCCAACTTGCGTCGTTTATGACGTAGGCGAGATATCCGTCTATCCACCAAAATACGTGTTTACTGCGCAGCAGTTTGTTCCGTCCTACTTTATAGCAGTGAAACATGGCCGTTAAAAGTAGAAGATATTCGTAGGTTACTAGTATTTGATCATAGGTGTCTTCGAAGCATTGCTCGCATATCCTGGGACCATCGAGTAAGTAATACAGTTGTTAAGAAACGGGTACTAAGTAAGGATCGCAAATCAATTGATGAGGTGGTGAAACTTCATCAGTTGAGGTGGCTGAGACATGTGCTCCGTATGCTCAACCACCGACTACCTCGATGTGCTATGTTCAGTGGTATAGGAGTAGATCGGAAGAAAGCTAGGGGCGGCCAGATCAAAACATGGCACAAACCCATGAAGTCACTAACAATTGGACTGAGTCATGTTGGTAGGTGTAGACTACCTGGTTGGCGACCGCGAGATGATAGCAACCGATGGTTAGAGACCCTGAATGACATGGCTCAAAATCGTTTGCAATGGCACGGTTGCATCCGCTCTTTGTGTTCTCCCAAATTCTAATCTTCTGAATTCTTCATGTCCCTTTCTTTTTTCTATTTCCAAATTTATTTCATTGAATTATACTCCAGGAATTACATCTTCAAGCCCTAATATTTCCGATCACTGCTTATACTCTTACCACCTCTGCCACTACAGGATTTGAATGGGCAACTGCATCTCTGTGCTAATGCGATGTGGCAAATGCAACTGATGTACGTGCGTACGAAGTTCTAAGTTGTGACTGACTGACTGACTGACTGATACAGCCACTGTCATGAAAGTTTTCGTCACTGTCTTCCCACGACCATGGTGTTTTTCACGAAAATGAGAGGACGAAGAACGAATGTTTCGTGGATAAAAAGGATCCACCTAAGAAGAGTTGTAAAACCCTCATTCCAAACTGATCCAGAATCCTGAAGGAACCAATGGCGTATGAATCAATTATTAGTTACTGTTTTACTGCTCGGGTTAAACCTGGGCAGTGTCTGGCTCTCCTAGTGAACGGAATTAAACTTGACTGTTTTATGTTGTCACATGAAAGTCTGGATGGTGTCCAGTTCTCTTGAAAACCAATCTATAATTACCCTGGCCTACAAAGGTATATTATATAACTGTGAAATAATTACAATATTGCCTAAGAATTGAAATGATGCAACATTTACATCTCTACATTATAATCAATAATTCATATTATTATTTCAGTAAATCAAACTGGTTAAAGCAAAATGGTGATTTGTTGAGATTTTGTCACGTTCACTCTCTACTCCCCCCCTATATTTTATCCTTTTTCTTTTAGTTTGTTCTATATTGTTAAGTAACATGTAAATTGATAAGAAACTAAGTGAGATTATAACAACAACATACATCACGTTTTTCTGATGCTGATGCTGAAGAAGAAGAAGAAGAAGAAACATACAAACAAACGAACGTAATCACTTTAAATAAAATGACATAAATTTTAAAATGAACAAACCGTTAACCGTTGAATACATTTCAAACTGTCATTCTAAATTGTTGTTGCCATGGTGACCAGTAATTAACTACTTACAAGAAAGAGAGAAAGAGAGAGAGATTCAGTCGAATCAATAAAAAATAATGAACTAACTAGACAGCGGGAGTACAAATTTTCTCATTAGTTACATGTCAATTATTCATCAGTTGACAAATTTTTTTGTTTTTCTTTTCTGTTAAGTAGATGAAATAAGAATAATACAATGTACAATTTACTATAAAAGAAATAGACGCCATTAAGTATTCATTTAAATGTGAACTAATATATTATTCATGTAATAAATGTGACTACATTAAGTTAATACCATCTGTGTATTGAGTTCGAGTCTGTTGGGATATTCGGGAAAATATCCCAAAAATTATACTGTTAAGCCTAATGTTATCCTTGGACATGAAATGGTATCATGTTATTGGTCAATATTTGTTTAACGTGTCATTTTCCTACTGGCCATTATTGTACAATGTTATTTTCTATTTTGTGGTACGTTGTGGTCTGCTTGACTGGTATATAAACAAAGTATGTTTGAAATATAATGATTCATATCTCCGAGGCTGAGACTTTCGTTCTGGACTCAACTGGCTGGGCTAGACAGGGAAGCGAGACCAATCAGAACCCTAGGTCGTTCTACGTGTTTGCGCGTCTTTGGTCCGATCAATAATTCGCTACCCCTCAATCAGCAGTATTTTATTTTTCACGTCATAACAGAGTCCCAATGTGAACATTAACATTGTGATACAGGTATATCTAGTGGATGAATCCCTAATAAGACGAAACCATAATCCATCTTTATTTGTTTAATTTTCATTGATACATTAACCAAGAATTTATATGGTACCACAAAACTTTGAAATTATATTTATACTTGAAGATTTAAGTATAAGATCACAGACTTCTTTGAATAATTTTAATAGTTCAGATACTGAGTCAATTGAAGTCGGACCACCATGGTAAACTCGGAAGCATTGGA
This sequence comes from Schistosoma mattheei, assembly GCA_944470405.2. Lineage (NCBI taxonomy): Eukaryota > Metazoa > Platyhelminthes > Trematoda > Strigeidida > Schistosomatidae > Schistosoma > Schistosoma mattheei. The sequence goes on from OX103946.1 coordinate 3,142,615, forward strand.
CAGCCGTTTCGTCCTATTGTAGTAATAATCAAGAATGCGCACCCATGATCCCACCTGGCAACTTTCGAACTCAGGACCCATCATTCACACGACAGGTGCTTAACGTATAGACCAGTGACTCGGCATTCAACTGTGTTAATGTCTAACTTCAACTAATCCACGAAATTCAGTGACACATCCACCATTTTCTTCAGTGAATTACTGTTTCACAGCTGACCCTGTTGAACTCCACTGGCCACTGCTTCTCACTAGAACTCCAGGAAATACCTCTTGAAACCATTGGCTAACGGGCATATTTTGATTCATATCAGAAGGGGTTTTGTGGATATTATAATAATTTTAATAGATGAGATCATGAGTCCTTCATGAATACTTGATATTCAACAGATTACAAAATTACTAAATTACTAATACTTCTATTGATACTTTCTCAAGACAATGTTTATACTCACTTGGTATTGTTGTTTACTTGAATCTTCCGAATGATGTTCAGGATTGCAATTGATCAATCTCTTATTGGCATATCTGCATACTTTGCGGACTGTCTCGATATTACCTTAATTCAAAAGTATTATAAGCAAAGATGGATAATAATTGACGGTAGAATCACGTTTGACGCACGTTCCGTCTTATTTGGCACTCGTCAGCTGGATATGTCTCCATCTCAGAATTGATATTCACTCTAGGACTCGAACCCAGTAACGTTCGCTTCAAGCAACATTGTGTTATCCAGTTAGCTATTGAGTTCATTGATAGACATTATCGATCTTTGCTTACAACTTTTATAATTCTTTCAATCTACTAGCATTAGGAGTGACATGATAATGTCATTAGATTTCTTTGTCAGAGTAATTATGCTTTATCGCCTTAACTAATTGTCAATTGGTAGATGCAGACTACTTGGTTGGCTTACGCGCGACTATCATAACCAATGGCTGGAGACTCTGGGCTCAGAATCGATCACAGTGGCGTAGGTGTATACACTTTTTGTCTTCTTTTAAACTACGAGAAAAATTATTTCATATCTTTCTTTCTGTACTATATCCTTACATAAAATCTTTCCTTTGTATATTACACCATTGAGTTAACTGCTTCTATGAATTCGGTGTTCGTTTTGCTGTGCTAATGACGTATGGCAACTTGGACTGATGCATGTATGTGCCTGGTCCTACGTTGTAATTGACTGGCTGACTGACTGAATTGTCAATGAATACACATGTGAGTTAGTATGTTTTTTATCTTCCACATTCTAACCTAGTGACATCCAAATATCATTAATTAATTCCTATATCAACTATCGCATCACAAAGCAAGTGCTTACCTGCAATCTTAAAAGAAAAAGACCAAAGAACACACCACGTCGGAAATTAGAAGAAGATATTAAAAAAATGGATAATAACGTCAACACCTAGAAAGGATTGTCGAAGACAGTGTTAGATAGAGAATGCTAATGAACCGCTTCTGCTCCTTCATAAGGGATAACAAGCATAAGTAAGTTCCTACAATCATTATTTATTTATTTTTTGAAAAGACAACATCAGAAAATCCAAAAATCAGGTCAATTGTAAGCATTTTTTCTAACAATTAGCTCAATACTCTCTGCCTGAACAACCACAACCACAACAACAATCAACATGTTACGTCTTACAATTAGTTTGATCCAATTCTCTATTCACAGTTACCATTTAGCATGATCTTTAACTTTATTATGTGAATCAAGTAACTAGTCTAATCATAATTCACCGACTATTTCATCTCTCTATATTGAATGTTTCACAATAAGTAAACAATAAAACAGTCTAATAATGATGTCAATGAGAAATATCAACTATGTAACTGGGTATATCAGGTTCTATGAAATGTAATTAACTATACAATTACTTTTCAAGTAAAAGTAAATGTCAAGTAAAGTGTGTGTGTGTGTGAATGTTGTGTATGGGTTTTATGTGTGTGTTTATAATTTAGATTATTCATATAAAGATAAATGGTAGTTATACAATAATTAAGAGATCGACAATAGATAATGATTACTAAATGAAATCAACAACAATCTGAAATAATAATTTAACATTACCGTTTCTTTTCTCACTGTTATGTTCATGCATAAATATTGGTACAAAAGGGGTATCAAATAGATATGTATCATACAAGTAAGTTGATTTGTAAGTGGGAAGAGCCAAAGCTGATTCTTTGATCTAAAGATTCAATGCACAGAACATTGGAGCAATGTAAGCAGATGCAGTCTCATGGTAACTGGTAACCAACAATTGATTCAAAAGCCAATTGTTCCATCAGGATCATGGAGCTCATATGCACGATTGGTTTGGAATGAGAGTTTTTCAACTCCCCTGGGTGAACTCTCCGTGTTCATCAACCCGGTTAAAGCACCGGACATTCGTTTTCATCCTCTAAATTTCGTAAACAACAGTAGTGCCGCGAGAAGGCAGCCAGGGAGGCTTTCGTGACATGTGGTCATGTAAGAGTATTTGGACAGAAAGAGCTGACTCTCCCCTGTCTCGGATTTACCAGGGCATTTGTGGGCAACAAAATGTTTAGATAGCTGATTGAGACTAATTTAAAAGCCACATTAGGAAGCTGGAATAAGAATGAAGCCTTTTTTTAAATTGATAAATACTAAGAAATGTGCCACTCACTAGTGAGCATATGCTGATTCATATTCGAAAAGGTTTTGTGGAGATTGTAGTAAGTTCAACAGTTGAGATTATGAGTCAATGAAGCTAGACTATAGTTATTATTTTTATTACTTAAGTTAACGGTTATATAACATGAACTACTACCATTGAATAGACATCACGTAGATACACTTTCATGTAAACATCTTGCAGTTGATTAAAAATAAATTAGAGATCAGAACCAGAGTACATCATGACAATTATATAATAGATCAGAGAAATATACATTTAATCAGTATGGTTATTTGTGGAGGTTGTAGTATTTCAACAGCAAACTAACATTTGCGAGCTGCTGTGGAGTCTCATACTAGAACGAAACGGTCGTCTCATGCTTCCAAGTTTCCATCAGTGGTCTAGCTTAGATCAACTCGTCAAGTCAACTGTCAAAAATATATTGATCATAAATCTGATAGCTCATACTAATCTATTACAAATCATTTACACTGGATATATTATACACAATATCATAAAATTACTGATTCATTATATAATGATCTAGATTTGAAACTTAGTTAATCTACCATGTTATTTATAACAACTTATTCCTATCAGTGGCAGTTGAACATAACTAATCAATTGGCATTGTTTACTTGAATCTTCCGATTGATATTTTGCCCTGCGATTGATCAGTCTGTGATTGGTATATGTGCATACTGAGTGGACTGCCTCGATATTACCTTAATTCACCCGCTTTTATAAGCAATAATTGTTGATGGCTAACAGTGGAATCTAGTTTGACGCATGTTTCGTCCCTTTCGGACTCGTTAGCTGGATGTATCTGCATCTCAGAATTGATATTCACTCTGAGAGTCGGACTCAGTAACGTTCGCATCAAACGTCATTGCACTATCCATATTTTAGTACTCACTAGCTAAGTCGAAATGTACCATGAATAGTAGTATATTAGATATTTCCCTTCTAACTGATTTCAATTTTTCCACGATACAATTCAATGAAACAATAAATTAGATAAATCTCTATTCAATAATCATATTAATTCCTTATTCATTTATCCTTACATAGGTCAATGACATAATTATGTAATAAAAAGAAACATAACCTATTCACTACACTAACAATATGACCTGAATCAATTCAACCTAAGACTGTTATACAAAAGATAGATAGATAGATAGATACTAAATTCATACATTTTGACAATGAATAGAATCATTTATGGAAGAATTTTTTAGTTGAATAGATCAGTCGAATCACAAAAATATAAAAAAAACATTAGTAACTATGGGATATCCTAAGTAATTGAATTAAGGTAACATAGTGATGTAATTAGATTAGAATTAGATCAATTCAATGTTCTAACTGTTATAACTCATAACCTTGTGTTTTATTAATATGTAATGTAATGATATTGCTAATTAGAGAACAATAGCGATTCTCTGCTTGAATATTTGGGCTACCTGATCTTTCCTACTATCTAGATATTTCGATAAGTTAATTAATTTTAGATGTTTTAATACATCGCATAACCTATTCAAGTGCATTTCCGAAAACTGTACAACCTTTCGTTGTACTTACTTACTTAGTTACATACGCTTGTTACTCCTAATGGAGCATAGACCGCCGGGCAACATTCTCCAATCCACTCTGCCCTCGGCCTTCTTTTTTAGTTCCATCCAATTCTTCTTCATCTTTTTCATGTCTATCTCCGTTTCCCGGCGTAATATGTTTTCTGGTTTTCCTCTTTTCCTTTGGCTTAAAGGATTCCATGTGAGAGCTTGTCTTGTGACGCAGTTGGGTGCTCTCCTACCTTTTCGTTGTATAAGTTATAAAATAACTCAATCAGAGATATGGTAGTTGCTGGTATTATGCATCGAAAAGATAAAGTGACTAGAGAAAGTTTTGGGTTTGATATCAAATCGTTCTAAACACTGGTCTGAACGCGTTATGGCGTAAGAAGAAAACTTGACTTTTGTGAATAGACGAACTCGGATATGAGATATGTAAATGTTCAAATCGGTTTGATGCGTATCAAGGATAAATATCAGCTAGTTGTATTTATGCAGCAAGTGGTGTACAACCTAAGAGTTATTGTTGTACATAATTGACAAGTAGAGGACGAATACTATCACTACCTGCAGATTGTTCTTATAGTAATTATGGATTGAGATGTGGAATGGATAAAACTAATGCAATCAGCTTAGTCTCTTCGGCACATCTGCCCACATCAAGATTGTGGAGAACATATTTTTTGACAGCCAGATCGGTTCTATTTAGTTGATTTAGACAGCTTTCTTTCAACATGTCGCCTATTCTCTCTAGTTGTACATGGCCTGACAAATCGGTGGTTTGACCAATATTGTTGGTCCCCTCGATATATACATATAAATATATATATGTATATACATATTATATACATGAGCATTTATTTATAATTTCAGATTAATTCGGAAGGACTTTTTTATTACTGTTAGGTTCTATTTATCTCTGGAGTTTGACTATAAGTGACATGCTGTCAACAGAAAGTCATTTCATGTATTTGATGTTCTGTGCAATTATTTGACTGGACAAAATTGTATCGTTTTTTGTTGCAAAAGTAACATACGAGTATTCATGAAACCATATTACTTGATTGAAAGACTGAAACAATCTCGAATAGCGAATTATTACGACGTTAAAGCAGTTCAGTATCATGAAGGTGACTGAAAACCTATTCAGCGTCCAATGTGTAACATTTGTGCCTCGCAACAGTGTAGTTCAAAGTGCAACGCTGAAATTTTGTCCCACAAACACATTTAAAGCATACGGCTCTCAAATCTTTATTCAAAGCATAGGAATCTTGTGTTATGCTGACAAAGACTACTCTAGTGTAGGCCTTTCTAAAGACTAAGCTTTGAAACGAACCGTTGATCATATACTGCACATCTCAACAATAAAATCATGAAGGGTATAATGATCAGACTAGATTGCACTCAGTTAATCATAGTTTGTCACTCAACGTGATCATGCAATAATCACGTACCGAAGTGTGTAAGTGCCTAGTTAGTTATTGATAAGGTCATTCAACATATTACTTGATCAAAATGAACAATTACAATGAAATCATAATAAAAAATTCACGTATACAAGGGCACGACTAATTAAAAATAATATTCAAAGGACTTTTGTGATGTAATACACTTTTGATTATATGAACGCGATTAGGCGAATTTTAAAAACAGAATGTGTAATATATTATCAATAAGAACACGTCAGGTATTACGTAAACAAGCATAAAAATGTACGTAGTTCTGTGAAGCAATGAGTCAAATCATTAGAATGATCAACTAGATCAAACTTTTTCTAACTAATTACGGAACGGAACGAACGTGAACAGAATAATATGACGTGACTCAAAATCTTACATTCTTTCTTTTATGCCGCCATCTCCAAATAGCACAACCGATGCATGCAAGTAGCAAAGAGATGATCAAGGTATGCCAACAAATAAGTACTCAAATGGTTTGATCTGTTTATTCCTTTCGATCATTCCAGTTGTCATATTCTGAACAAAAAAATAGAACAGTAGCATTTATTACTAAAACTCAAATAGTTAACATGTATTGAGCAGATACTTTCCTTGATTTTCAGTGTAACCTGAAATTCTGTTATCCATGATGCTGTCTCAGTGTGCTTGATGGATGTTCGTGTACTCAGATCGTTAACATCCGAATTCTTTTGTACAAAGGAAATAGTGGTATTCATTACTAAAAATAAAACGTCTACTACCGAAATGATATTCTTTGTGATAGGTACGCACTAACCTACGACTAACGGACAACTTTTCTCAACTTGTCTTTTTACTATAATTAAGATTTGATTAAGTGAACAATTATTGATTGAATAGCTGAGTGGAAATATTTGTTCGGGTAATAATGTAAATTTATGTTTATAATGAAAACTAGATCCGTCATTAATTCAGTCACCTTCTTTTGGATTCCACTACGTATTAGGGCGTATCCAAAATGCCTTAATGGCTTTTCTTCAGTACAAACTTCCGTTTGGATTCTACACGTTTCCTCATTCAAACTGGTTTCATTTGTATTTTGTTACAATCAACATTAGTATTCGGTTACAATTCGTATTTCTGAAATTAACACACGTTGAATGAGCTGAAAAATCGATGTGTTCTCAAGCATCGATCCCTTTTTACTGTTTCCAGGGAAAGAAAGGATTTTACTCATATCTGATTATATAAAGTCAACATATACAGACCTTTTTTAGCTAAGCCACTGAACGAAGAATACACGATGGTTCCTATTCTTAGCAATAAAATGTTTATCTGAGTAAATCCACTTACTCAGGAGTTGGAATTCGGTGATATTGAGATCGACCTGTGCAACTCAACAAGTACTAACCTTATTACAGCAATCATTTAATTTCAAGTCATGAGTATCATGATCATTACTTTCAATGCATGTGTTTGCTTTCTCGCACCAAATACACGTCATATTCGATTTTGTTGGCTTCGAAATGATTCAGTCGAATTGTATCGTTGACAAATTGCTGTGAAAAGAATAAGGTGATTTCATTTTTAGTTAATAAAGAATAGATAAGTGCATTGAAAAAAGTAAGAATGACACAATGATATGATGGTGTTTTCAGTGTTAAGTGACTATATCATCCAGTGAAAAATTGGCATCACGATGCACTATGTAATATTTTGTGCACTTTTCAACTTCACTGATATTTCACGGCATCACGTTTGAATTGGTTGAAACTACGTCGCGTGTCAACCGTGAATGATGAGCTGCGATAGGCAAATTTTATGTATTTCAATGACTGCTTACATTCAAATATGTACACACGGTGTCGTTATTAGCTTCGAAAATGCGTATTGCAATAAAATTTGCAGTTTCGGTTCACGGTATCAGTTTGATGATTGCAATCAGTACAAGAAGGTGAGTTCTTCATAGACTCACAGTTCGCTTTCAATTATAATAAGCCTATGGAACAATAGGGAACAGTAACATTGTTCTTCCAATCATCAGAGACATTCTCCTTGAAAGGACTTTAGTAGACCTTCGTTGATGGAAGATATTGAAGTATGTTTGCTGATTCCGGTCTGTTCATTTGATGATGGAAAATATCTCTCGTAGTCGAAATTTTATTTCATTAGTCTTACTCGTATTGAATGGAAATCTTGTTTTAGCTACTCAGTGTTCATATTCACGAGAAGAAACATATTTTCATACTGTAAAATTAATTCTCAAAATGACCATGATAAATCGTATTTTGAAGACGTGACATCTTTATACCCCTAATTTATCGGATGTGTACGACAGAAGAGAGCTTTCCGAATTCGACCGCATTTTTAAGGTAGCCGCAATTAAATCCAGTGTTGTCTCAATTTCAATGCCTGTTGAATGTTTGATATCACATGTAAAAAAAGAAATCGGGACTGTTATGATCTCGTCTATCGTTGTGTGACTATAAGTTTAAGTGCATTTCATCAAGTTGAAGGCTGTAATATCAGTTCGAAGTGCCTCTTAATCATTTTTAACATTCAAAAGCGAATAGAGGTGTGGTTATCATAGGTAAGCGAGACGTCGTTTGAGTCAGATGACTGGATATCATTGAATAGCTGACTACATTTGCTCTTAGAATTTTCAGTTTGAAGAGACAAAAGTGATGTATTCAAGTGTGAAAATAGGTAATGCTGGTAAACTGAGGTATAACATACTTCCGATGGCTTCATACTCCACCAACGTGTCAGTCCTGATCCATTTTCCAGGAACAATTATTTCGTAATCTGTATTATCTTGTGTGACAAATTCAACAGAAAAAGATACTTAAAGTTTTCATATATATTTAAGATATAACAAGATTTTTGCAACATTTAAGACTCGGTTACAATAAGAAACTAGAAAATTTCTCGTAACAGACGTAGTATTAATCATCAAACGTACTGAAAATTGAAGGTTTAATTCGACCTGAGTTTCAAAAGCGATCGATATTCGAACGGCGAGTTGAAAATTGGTGATTGTTTCATTTATTTTACGTAAAAATCAGTGCAACATCTGCTTGAAATAAGTGTAACTTTACGTATTGTTTCACATTTCAAATAACAAGTAGGCAACATGAAAATTTACAGTTCAGAGAAGAATGGTTGCTCTCACGGAAGACTCAGAGCCGCGTTTCATCAGTCAGATATACTTGCATTTCAGAAATAATGTTTACTATGAATCTAAATACAGCAACAATCTTTTCAAATGCCGTTTGCTCATACACCTAGATACTCGGTACATATGCACACTGACCTGTACATTCGGGTGAAGTTCCGATTCATTTACATATTGTTTATTAAATCGTTTAACAAACATTTGAGACTGCAGTCGACCCTACTTCCAGTCGGTGTTGACATCTTGCGCACAATTTTCGTGAATTTAGGCAGTATCGGGACAATCCACACAGGGTGTATATGCATCAAAACACCAATAAGACTATTCACACAAATATTACAAATACCTTAGTTGTTTTATTTGAAGTATCTGGATAAGTGAGCGTCAGCATATGTGTTATGTGAAAGCCAATATCTATGGAATTTCGCACAGAATGTTGAGACGACATCATTACGATCTCAGTTCAAAATCTCAAATCACTTCTGATGATAGTCGTTGGATTGTAGACACATAGTTTGATTTCAATTCAGGTAATTACACAGAGCCATCGTTCAAAGGATCTAGTCACAATTATCAAACACTTTCTGGATTCGGTTGCACTGACATGCATATTCAGGTGTGACACTGCATTTTCACTACACGACGTGTAAACATTTCATTGACGACATGTATTCAATATCCAGTAATATTTATACAGTCCGTTTACGAACTGTATCCCAAATTCATTTTGCACAATTATCCACAACACTTTCATGGCCTATTCATGAGTTGATTTTACCCACGAAACAAATGATTGATCTGCACTTTAAGTAAATTATATGAGATCACACTTAGTGATTAAAGAAACAATCTGTTTTGTCATGGTTATCACCGGGTACAGATAGAGAGGAAGATAACACGGACAGATGGATGATGAGGCAAGTCATCGTACATCAAAATATTAACACTATTTGTTGAAACGTTTCTTACTTGATCCACATACAAATTTACGGCTGATTTTTTATTGTCGTTTGCTCTCCTCAATTTCCATAGGAATCTGAAATGAAGTATCGGAGGTTATAGTCAACATTTATTAACACACAATCGTCTGATACAAAACCAAATAATCATAGGAGAAATGTTTAATCTCTCTAATTATCTGATTCACAGACAACTAAACATCATTATAGTAAGCATACTGATATTCTCTCTTTAGAATTCTTTTTTGTCTAACATACTTGAGTATTCAGAATAACTGCAGTTGTCAAACTCATGGTATGTGACGACACACTGTCAGATGAATACCTAGGTCTGTATAAATACAATGTGATTGCGAATATTTGCTAGGATGCTACTCTCAAAATATTCAAAAGTGAACGTTTGGAACAGCAATTATTCGGATGATGAACTAAAGCTTCACTGAATTTGACCCTTACCGTGAAGTACTCTAACATGCACTGTTTGTTACTATTCGGCACGAACACATCATTGATACTACTGATAAGAAATTATATTTGATGACTCAGTGCTTTAAACAATTGCAAAATCAGGGTTTTTCATAAAAAGATTTATTATGGTGTCAAATAGATTGTCTACACATCACAGATTAATGATCTATTTCTACCACGCTCAAGATAACTTAATTTAATCGACAACGTTCACATACTTTAAAGACTTGATAAATCGAGACGAAACTAAATTTCCATTTCGTTGTTCAACTTACGTTTTAATAATAGAAAGATATTTTCCCATTCGGGTGTATCAAATAAATTGTCTTGGCTGTAACCTCTACAATTGAAAGACTAATAATAGTTAGAATTCAAGGAATAAATATGAAGCATGTTATCGTTAAATGTGAAACTATGTATGCCTACTCACAAAGTGGTAATGCTTCAATGGGTATTTACTGCGTTATCTCTAATTCTTTCTTCAGTTCAGTTCGTAATTATTAAATTCAAGTGAACGTTAAGTGAATGAAATAAACATGCATCCTTCCGAAAGACTGTCACATGCTTAGTTTCCGAAGTTGTATTATTATTGCATTATTATTGAAACAATAAATCATAACGCTTTTCATTGAGATCTGATAGTCAGAGAGGTATTCACATGAACATAAGATTTTCTTCAATTAACCCCCAGACAATCGACTCTTAGCATATATGTTTTAAGTTATCAAGTGCTTCTTTGGAAAGATGAACTTGGGAATTCAGTTTGATACGTAACGTATAAATATTTCAATCGATCAAGAGGCTCTGAATATAGTCTTTGTTTGTTATAAATGAGAAATCAATGACTGTTTAAATATCGTCTCAAAGTTTCTTAACTTGATTGGTTAATATTGGGGAATGAATATACGATGAGTGGGTGTGTAGATGAATGCGTTTTGTACAGAAATGGCGTTGTGACGAACGCGCAACAGAATGTGCTTATTTCCAAACATAATCTTCTCTAAAGATCCCACGAAAAATAAATTTCTGAATTCCTTTTTTCATGGCGATTTTTTCACCGCTTATCAGATCTAGTCTTTTAATTTTTACCTTGTTAGCTCAAGTGCTTTCCCCTGATGAATTAATGATAAATATGTTCCAGAACGGTAACAAGTTATTACTTTTTTCTATTTCTCAGGAGAGTTCAATGCCATAGACTGTGAGTAATCATAATGAGTGAAGGTAAAACGATACATTTCAACGTGTATGATCAAATGAACATCAGATGTTTACTTACCAGTACCATTAACTGTTTTCACAAAAGGCACTTTGACAGCGTATACGTCCTCTGAAACAATGATGATCAAAATAAAGCTTTGAATTTTCTTACAATAATTGTAGGTCTGAACACGGACGGCCTTTACATACTTGTTATCTACTTCATTCTGTGATTCAAACCGAGCATTGTAGCTAACTCAATGATTGACTCTTATGAGGAAGTATTTTTCAGGATTACTATCAATTCAATAATCCGATGAGCGTTACAATTCAACCAACTGAGAAGAATGATTCAATTTTGTAAGACTAATTTAAGAAGCTTTATAATGAATAAGAGATCTCCAATATACATTTCATAATACTCGAGGAAAATCTTTTTCTCAGATTTTGTTATTTATCAATTCTGATAACTTGGCGATATGAATAGATGTGAACATGATCTTTTAAGTGTTCTGGATTGAGTAAATCATCTCGTTCCACGGGACAGTTATTAATCGTTCGGCAATCAGTTGTTTCAGGAAGTGTATGGATTCGTAGTTCATAACCATATAAATATGATTGCCAAGATGAAGTTTAATATTAAATGGTCAACAGACAGCAACATGGAGATATTAAACTTTTATGAATCAAGAAAGGTGTTGGACGGCATCAGGTCGAAGTTGATGGTTCATAGGCTTATATAATGCAATCTGACTTCGCGCAAATCATCGTTTATTGTTGCACATACGATCAGTTGGATTATTTCAGTCAATCAAGAAATATTGTGTTGGTGATATATCATCTATTTTGTAATTATGATGGACTGTAAAGTAAGTTTATCATTTCACTCAAACAATGAGTGTTTAATTTGGGTTGAGTCTCTGTTTTGTTTAACGAGTTGTGAACACACTTTCTGTTACGAGAATCACACAAGCAAAACAATCACTGTGTACGATCAACTCTCTTGTAATAATCAATTTAAGCGCGAAATCATTTATATGAAATCAGTGTAAAAAAAACGAATCAAAGAAATATAACACTGTGTTATAGAAGCACTCACTCCTATCCAAAAGTTCGAATGATAATAGCTAGTGTCTACCATACGATTTGTGATTTGTCCCACGTGTACAGATGTGTGTATTTTCGTTGAGCCTGTTTTTATTAAATTAAAACATGTGCTTGCAAATAAACAGTTTGTTACCTTTCAATGTTGCATAGTTTTAATTTGATTGGCTAAAATCAATATAACCCAAACTGTTCTGATTGGATGTCGAAAATGATACATCTGAACATGAATTTGATCTCGATGGAAACGTTCTGTCAAGTGATTTCATCATCAGTTATTGTGAAATTTTAACGTCTGAAAAAGACCACCTTTATTCTATTTGACTACCGTATTATACCGCTAGCCGTTATTTGGTATTCAGATGAAATGTCGCGTCTGAAAACTAATTAATCGGCACTATCAGGAGGGACTGATTTTCATTATAGTATTTTAATAAATTATTTCAACACATCATTTGTGCTTGTACTGATTGTCGTCTGAGTTAAAACCTACATGTAAATCGCTGAGATAAGATAATGTCAAGAGTATATTTAACATACTCTGAAACTCGGAGATTGAAAAACGAATATAAGTCTACACTTTCTTGACAGAATAATAAATTTGGCGACGTTGGTCAGGAATATTTGTGTTTGCTTAATATATGAAAATAATTTTAATCTCGATACGGTGGACTTGTTTTGTTTTACATTAAGAATATGTCGGCGATAATGGAAAGGTTATTTCGTCGACTATCATAATCTGTTATCCACTAAGCAACTTCGATGTAATGTTGTGAATTCACCAACATCGCGATTGTTTTCAATGGTACATTGTCCATTCTCTGCTTTTGATCAGTATCTATCTAAGAGAATAAAACTTATCTGTGTGTGTGATAATAAAATAATTTGTGTTCATCAAGAGTATAATTCCGTCTATAAAGTATGTAGGAAAGTGCTTCCTCATACTACATATTTTATTTTACGTATCGTTAATAGCAACTGTATCGTAAGCACTCATTATGGCTTACTACATGAATAGGTTACATGCTTTTGGAGTTACGCGGCATCAACTCATACAGCAAATCGAAGAAATTTTGATATATCGTTTTGCATTGAAATTCGTCCTTATTTTGTGACGTAATCTGAATGAGGTGATTGTTACTCGTAATATCGGTACTGATGAATCAACACAAGCTATTCTGAATGCCGGTTGGCTAACTTATGGTCGAGGTCGCGAATTTCAGATGGCTTATGTAATGCGTGTCTTGGGTTTAGAGGTTAAGCAGTGAAATATGAAGGATTTTCTTTTACATTTCACGGTCAACTCTATGTAACGTTGACTATGCAACATTTCATGTCCAGTATTGTCCCCAGCTTGTTGTATCTCATTGGTCAATGGACTGATGATGGACAGCTGAACCATCCCTATAAACAACTCTGTGTTGAAACAGGTACGTCGGTGAAAATTAGTCGTTTGTGGCGTGGTGTATATATAACTTACGATGGTTTAATACGACTCCAAGATTTATCCCTTCAAACAAAACAAATACGATCTTTGTCGCGCGATTCTAATCTCCGGTATAAGGAAGTAGAAATCCCTCAACGGTTCAATGTTCATTTATTGGACATATCAACTGATCATTATTCCGGAGGTGGTATAATTTTATTGGACCAACATGTCAGTGGAGCATTGACCACAATATTTACTAATAGTTGTCATTTAACGTATCTATTTTCGTTTAGTTTTCTTCGACGTGCTATGCGTATGGAGTTTACGTCGAGCAACTTACGGAAACAATGGTTTTGTGCGACGCGTTTAAATTATGATCAACAGATTGATTTATTATCAGTAATACATTTATTCGTTGAGGAAATACGATATTTCATACATCAGCTACAATATTATATTAGTTTTGGATACTCGAAATGTGTCTGAGCGAATCTTTTAAGCGAGTATATTTTACTTATGATTTAAGTAACGCTATTACAGCTCCTCAAGCTTTCTTAGGTATGAATTTTGTATTTCCTCAACGTACCTAGTTCAATGAAGTACACACAGGCTCAGCGTATTGTTAAAATTTTAATCTGAAGTGTTCCAGTTAATTTTTTTTCAAAATCGAGGTGTCATCACTTTAATTCACCCTCCTTTACTGGAAAACCTAATTCATGCTATTTTTTGATTACGTTATATAAATCTACGGTGCTCTGATTTGTGCGATCTGATCATGTTTGAAAAAAGGATCAAAATCGTGAACAGTAACGGAAATAGTTTTTGAACTGGTTTCGGCAAAGTGAATCTGTCAATGAAACAAGGAACAGTATAATGGTTTAAATTAATCTAATCAAGCTTGAATGTATGCAAAAACATCTAGCCAATGGCAACGAAATTTGTTGTGGAAACATTTTTCTGATCATGTGTCCATTGATTATTTCAGGCCGCAATCTTTTGTACATCATAAATCAGTTTGTTAATCAAACACTTATATTCATTTCAGTCTTGTGAGTTTGCCATAGCATAGACGGCATGTATCGTAAGCATATTGAATCTCAAAATACAACACATATACTGATACGCGCTTGTGAGAAATGATTTCTTTATTTACTTCAGTAGATGATATGAGTTCGAATATATGCAGATGCTATCATTTGTTTGGAGATGGAACATTCAAACCTCTGACTACATGACTGTTGGGCAATTACCTAGTGGAGTGATAGTCCTGATTATTGTTGATGTGATTCATGATTGTGAATTGATCTGATTACGAGCCTTCTTGAAATTATTCGAAATTCAAACCGCATATATGATGTTTCCGAGCGAAGATTTCTGTCCGTAGTTGTCACGATTGATTGACATAATTGATAGTGTATTGTCCATATTTACATCTAACCAATGTTTGTGTATCTGTATATCTTGAAAGTGTCCATCTTGACCATTGTGGTACTTCTTGAAATTTACATAAATTGTTTTGCATTTTTTCCATGTTGGTCCTTCGGATTGCAAAACTAGCATAATGTGACCATTGCGCCTTCTGAGTGATGTTGATTCCAAAGTGTTATACAATTCCAATGGTGAATTGTGGAACACGTTTCATATCATGAAGTAAGATGGGTTTCTGCCTCTGATTTTATGACGGTTTGCTTAGTCGCCTAACCTTTGTGCCAGTAGTCAAACATACTGGGTTTATATACAAACCGAATAGACTGAATCGTATCGTAAAATAGAAAATAACATTTGTACAAGGGTTGACCAAAAGTGGCTGTGAATATCGAGACTGTAATTAATTGACCAGGCATAACTGAATAAAGGTAAATCGTATTACAACAGCCTACAGGTGAGAAGAAAACTTATGATAAGGGGAACATGAATATGCATACTTCAGCTACTTAACAAGAGTAAAAAGTAAAAATACATATGTCGTATTAATCCAAATCCCTGAATACCTTTGTACAGCCGTAGAGTGGAGAGAGTCAACTCTCCCCTCGAAATTTCATCAAATGGCCACATGCATGCAAACACTTTCAGGGAGGTCCTATTCACTGTTTTCTGATAGCTGGGATGAAAGGGAGAAGAGCGAATGTCCGGCGCCTTTAACCGGGTTAGTAGATATGGAGGATACACATAAGGGAGTTGGAAAATTCTGATTTCAAAATAATGTTGCACATGGGCTCCATGATCTTGAAGAAACAATGGCGTACGAACCATGGGACCGCATCTCCTGACGTTGCTACCGTGAATTGTGGATCAGACCTTTAGGTTAAAGGCTCCGGGTGTGGCCCTCCATGCAAACCACTTGCTTCGATCTGGGCACCTGGGTGGTATAATTAAATCTTCTCAGGTTTTTAAACATCGGTTATGATGAGCATTTCAGAAAGAACCTATGATTAGAGAGAATCAGCCAGATGTACCGAGTGACAGTCATACATCACTAGTAGAGCGAATGCAAAAATAAGAATCATTTAATGAAAACCATGTAATCCAAATGTACGACGCAATCAAAAGTTTAAAAAGTTGTTATTCCGAATGTTGGTGGAGTCAGAGTGTCGTACGTAGTAAACGCATTTTTTCAGGGGCTTTATTTTCCTGTTTGTATGACATTTTAGTCAGTCGGTAATACGAATCATCATTGGTATCTGAAACTTTAATAATCACCAATTGAATCGAATGATCTTGATGATAACTCAATGTAGTTAAGCAAATGGTTATCATTGAAATGTTGCGTCAAATGTCGTACTTAATATCTCTGTAAACCAACTAGTCTCAGACGCATATCAAAAAGCAGTGATGATTAAAAAATATTCCGTCATTATACTTTTACTCTTCACTTGGATTTACTAACTTACCTACTTACGCCAGTTACTCCTCGTCGAGGTGTATATACTTCTCAACAGCATTTTCCATCCAATTCTGTCTTTAACAATGTTTTCTAGTTCTTTGTTGTTGCTAGTCTTCCTTTAATGTCTGCTACCAGTTCTCGATGTGGTGTGTTACTTAGTCTTACTTCTTTCCGTTTCCCTTCAGGATTTCAAGTTAGCACTTGCTTCATGATGTAGTTTGATGGTTTCCTCAGTGTATATCACATCCTCTATCTACTTGTATATCTGGGTAATTCCTGAATACAATGTTGTACTGAACGAGAACACATGTTTGGATAATCGAATTTATTTGATCACAACATTACCGAATCTCATAATAAATTCCGAGACTCATGTAGTGGATATTTTATTTGAAAAAATGTCAGTCAATTACCTTAGACTTCATTGCTCTTTCGATCCCACATCAATCATTCTCTGTTCTTATTATCTCAACTTCGATCGTCTTAACCATCTTCTGACACCAGTTATTTCACTTTCTATTGATGTTATATACTACTTATATCTATCGATATCAGTAGCACACACTATAATATGATAACTTTCAATGTCATAGATGTGACTAATTGCCTTTTTATAACTCACTCCACTAAAGAAGATGAAAGTCATCAGACTGGAATTGATTCATAACTGTGTCATACTGAAACGATAACAACTAATTTCTATACGTTGCTATTCGAAATTTATGGATGATCATTGACGTAAGGTTTTCCAAGTCAATTCAGTTTCTCATTTCTGAGTATCTTGTGTAGTTTTTTCGTAAGTTCAATGATATTTAAATCCTATCTGTAGACTCGTGGATTTTCACTGCTCAGGAGTCCCATACTAGGACGAAACAGCCGTCCGGTGCCTCCGTTTTATGAAGGATGATCTAACATTGATCCATTCATGATCACAATAAAAAATCAACAATCTTTCCAAACCCTATGACTACAAAAATATTCGGAAAAGTTTCTTTATGGATGTTATAGTAGTTTTGTTAGTTGACATCATGAGTCAGTTGAAGCTAGACCACCATGAAAAACCTAGAAGCTCTGAACTTCCGTGACCAGTGGAGTTCAACCGAATCTGTTGTGAGATAACATATCACTGAAGACAACGGCGAGTGTGTGGCTCTATTTTGTGAATTATTTGAAGGTAAACATTTAAACCATTGGATGACGGCCAGATCAGTGGTCTATAAGTTAAATGTTCGCGCATAGTACTGATACACCCTGGGTTTGAGTCTCGCGGGAAGAGATCGTGAGTGCGCACCACTGAAGAGTCCCATAATAGGAGGAAACGGCCATCCAATGCTATTAGATTTTCCATGCTGGACTACCTTCAATCGATTCATGATCTAAACTAATAAAGTTAGAAAAACTGTTACTTTATTTTCAAAGTTATAGTCAAATAAACTATTGGCACGAACATTTTTGTTAAATCAAATCATACAGTATGAAATGACCAGAATGGGAGTCAGCTATTCAAATCACTTGTGTTGTCTTATCTTTAATTTATATAGTCCTCAATGTTTCTTTGGCATTTAATCAGGAATATTACACATTAGGTGATCATCATAAATGAGTTAGAGCATGAATGACACTGATTAATAATGAGTAGTATAGTTTAAAATCAAGAAATCGTAGAAATGAATAATTCTCAAGTTTGATAGATTGTAGATCAATCGATGAAACCTATCGTCAACTGAGTGGTTTCATTGGCAATTAAGTTTCTCATTAACTGTTGAATGTCATTTTCTTCACTCTTTTACATACCAAACTTAACCAAGTATCTACACCATTGTTTGACATGTATTAGAGTACTTTCAAGATGATGATAATCCAGTATGAGTAAACAGATACGTACCCAGATGCCATATCCAGTCCCATGTTATGTTATAAACAAGGATCAATATGAAGCTGTATACAAACGAAGAATCAAACACTGAACGTACTTGACATACATCATGTTATGATATTGACAACTTATTTTATGTACTTAATCATTCACAATAGAAGAAGTATATCATAAACCATTTGTTTTCTTCTTTTACTCATATTACCGTAAAATCAGGTCAGTATTAAAGTAAGTGATAATATAGAAAAAAGTGTAATACAATGTTTTAGTTTTTTAAGTTATAGATGTGTCGATTTTATGTATAGACAAAATTTAAACGACTGGTGGACCTCAGCCGGGTCTGTTGTGAGATAATAAATCACTGGTGAATAAAGTAGATGGTGATACAATTTCATGGATCCGTTCACGTTAGATATTAACACAGTTGAGTGCTGTCTCAGCGTTTTAGAGTGTGAGTGTTTGTGCGCGAGTCCGAGTCGTTCCAGGTTACACTTCGATCGCCGTTGAAAATACACTGTATATAAGGGTAATGATCAGTCAAAAAAAGTGTGGGAAGATTACTTCCATATTCACGCTGTCAATGTGTAAAATCATGAAAGTTTACCATTAAGTGAAGTGAAATCAAAATCAGTATACTTAAACGAATGACTAATTACATAGATAAATACGTTTCAAACTACCCTTTCGAGAATTCGATTGAAACAAAGAATGTGTACAGTCTGAATTTGTACATAATATTTTCTCTATCTATTGATGATTTCAGTAGTGCATGTTCTATTCAGTTCCAATGTATTTTCCGAATTTCCTATTCAACTGGAAGTTGTTTTGTTTATCTTCCATATTGACTGATTGATTTCAAAGGAGTTTTGTTCTTTAGCTGGATGGTTTATTTGTGAATCCTTCATCTTTATTCTGAACTCCATCATCAGTACAAACTTCATGTACAAGTGAATTGTTCGAATTACTCCACATTACTCCAAAAACCTTGTTCTATAGTACTTGATCTTGATTAGTCATTGTTCACCTTTACCCATCCATTGTTGACTTCAATATTTTGAATATATCTCCCATTGATTTGATACTTGGTCCTATATTTTTCCATGATTTTTCTGATTGGTTGACATATTAAGTCGATTTTCAATATGTTTGTTGTTCGCTGATTTACCTGAGTGTTGAGCTCAGAGAACAAAACTTCACTAAAATCATTTATCTGAGCTACTAATCTTTCCACCAGCTCAAAGACTGTTTGTTATTTTAATAAATGAAGTACCATCTAGTCTATACTGTGGTTCTATATTCTACGTCCTGAATCCTTGATCTAACATGACATGACTAATTTATAAGCAAAGTTTAAAGGTAATTAGCAGTGACATCCTGAAAACGCGTTTCGTCCTATTCAAAAATCGTCAGTTGTACATGCCTGCATCTCAGATCTGATTTTCGGAAGATTGAAAGATACAAGTAAACAACACCAACATGAATAATCTTATTGTCTTGTGGACGAATCGTCGTATTTAACTGGGGAGAGAGTGAGAGAAAGGGTGAAAAATTAATTACTTGACGATATATATATTTATTACGATGTATATAATTCAACAACAGATAAGACTACATTATTGCAAGTATATAAAATAATTTTCGCCAACCAAACATTAAGACCACCTAATAAAATACTGTGAGTAATTCAATAAAGGTTTATTTACTCGATATTATTATACGTTTAACATTTTAATAGGAATTCAATAAAGAGGAATAAAGAGGAATCCAGGTCGCTCGTTCCATCCTTTTTAGGACTCGTCAGCTGTGGTCGATGTTCAGTCTAGTACTGAAACTCAAACGCCATCGTGTTATCCATTTAAATGTTGACACCTGATAGCCACTTCAAACAAACAATGTCAAGTGAATTTATAGATAGTCATGGTTGAAATGTATCATTCATACGTGTTGCTACTCAAAAGAACAGTTTTCCAAACTTATCGCTGTATACATTCCTTCAATCTGTTATTGGATTATGATGATGTAAACTAAATAGAAGTCAATAGTTTTAGTGATTACCCATTTATTAATGAGATCTAGTAATCATATTATCAATAGTTTTTTTCAAGATTTAGTATTAGTGAGCCCTAGTATCTGACTCCATTTATATCATGTGGTTATGATCATTGATTTATACATGTCACCAATCCTCGTATATAATCATCACGTCAGTGAATAACGGAAGGATTTGGTTGATTGTCTTAATCATCAGTGACAAGCTTCTTTCAAGGTTAGAATGATAAGTTAAATTAAATAGGATCATAAGTATTCATGTACTGGACGATTGGTAATATGATAGGTGCTGTTATAAATCATGTGATGAGGATTCATTTGAAATAGATATTCATCAAGTTGCTGAATGAAAATCAATAACCCTAAGACTATGATCATGATCAAATCAGTATATCTGGTTAACGAGTATAAATCCATCCAGCTCATGTATGTCTAGATGAAATGGAATAGATTATTGTATACATTTCAATAGAATGATTGTGTGAATTTCATTGAACGTGTCCAGTTGTCTGATCATTTGCCTTTAAGGATTCTTGGATAAACCTGTTGACAATTTTTATTCACGATTAAAAAACGTTTTATAATAATCTTAATACAATTGTGAAAGTATAGTGTCATAGTACTTAGGAGTCGAGTGTATGGTATGAATTCAATGAATCAGTTATGTGCAAAATTCTTATTTATAGTGAAACTGTGGTGGACGAGAACACAAAGTCGGGACAGTCGAATGTATTTGAATACAAAATTACATAACCTCTTAGTATAATCTGAGAACCATGCAATGAGCACATCGGATGCAAAATGTGAGTCACTTAACTCACACTTTAGTGTTTTTTCACTCTCACATCAGTTATTCTCTGTTCCCATTCTTTCTTCTCTGAACTTTTTAACCTTCCGCCGCCTGACATTTCTCTGTGTATTGGAAATACATACTAATTATATCTGTCGATATTAGTAGCACACATCAAACAACTATTCACTGAAATCTGAATGAAGTTTGTTGTAAAACGCATTGAGTAAACGTTAAAGCAATACCGATTGCAATTTTTGTGCGAAATATTGTGTGACAATTTAGTAGCGGTCTGATAAATTATCGATGACGTTATCTATTTAGTAGGCTGCGGTGAGTTAGTTCGTGAAAATTATGGAGTGCGGAAGATTTTCTTCGAAACTGATTAGGTATTCTACTCCAAAAGTTAGGCTAACATTGCACTCATCAGTGCTGGTTTAGCTTACAACACACGAGAGGCGAAAATTTAAACTTGATTCTTATACTTGCTTATAGTGATCAGCAAACTAGTGCAAAAATTGTGACGCATGGAATTGTGAAGATATGACTGACAAGCTTATTTTGTAAATAGTTTTTAATATTATTTGTATTTGTTTGTCAATTTTTCACTGTATGTACATTTATCATTAAATGACTGTACATGTTGTTTTAGTCAATGAACTTGAACACACTTTCCGTTGAGCTACTACATAGCGTGACATATTCGTGCTGGTTGACAAATACATTAGTACTCACGCATTCCTCGTTCTATCTTCATTTGTGATTGAGTTAATGGAAGTCTAAATCAAATACTATCTACATTTATAGACTATAATCGGAATATATCACATCTTACGTTGGACTATATCGCTAGAGAGTTCACCAACCTTCTCAGAGTCATCAAGCATTTATAATTGTGGATTTACATTACTGGACTTAATCAGAACACGCAACGTTTGGGCAATTTAAGTAACGTCCTTAATTATTATTGTATTTGTAACGTTTAACTTGTATATATTAATATTACTATTGATTGTTATTAACTTTGTTGATACCTTTTGCGTTTATATATTGTCTGGTCCACCACAGAATAATGTAATAAGATTCACCGTTCTTGAGTTACATCAATCTATCAATTTCTATCTCCCACGTTCACAGCCACTTTGGTTAGATGTTGTACAAATGCTGTTTTTTATTTTGTGGTCTAGTGTGGTCTGTTTGTTTCGTGAATAATGCCTGTGTGCTTGAAATACATGATTCATATCGCGGAGGTTGAGAGTGATGCTCTGGACTCAACGAACAGGGTTAGTTAGGAAGCAGAACAGATAAGGACTCTAGACTACTCGTACGGGATTATGCGTAATTGGTCTTGTCGATAATTCACTGTACTCAAGCTGCTGGTATCATTACGTTATATATTATTAAAGCACGAGGCCAGAAGACATAACAGGACAAAAAACCTTTATGAAAACATTTTAAAATCAAATTTTTGGGAAGACAATAAATGAGTACGACACAATCATCGCAGACGATTTTGAGCCATGTCATTCAAAGTATCTAACTATCAGTCATGACAAGTATTGAGACCCGAATATGATAGTCCGCATTATTGAAATGGCTATGTCCGATTGTCAAAGGTTACAAACAGTGATCACATATCCTAGTTCGGCTGCATCCGTTATTCTTCAAACCCACTCATACACCAGAAAACATCGCACGTCGAAGAAGGCAGTCGTCCATCATGCCTTACATGTGTCCCAACCATCTCAGTTGATGCAGAGCAACATTTTACATTTGGCAGGGGAGAAATTCGTTGCGAAAATGATTGAATTGTTGTTTAAGGTGGTCAGTGTACTATTCATTCTGCCACTATCTTGATTAAAAAACATTCTAGGTCAACAAGTGAATCATTTGTTGGGAAACAGAGCCGAATTCTGCCATAGTGTCAAGAAATGCTACTACAGTCGGACGACAAAAGTTATGCTTACGTCCCAGAACCTGTCGATGAGTGAATATTCGATGTATACATCTTAACCCAGGTCCAAAACCATTGTGGATCTCGCGGACTTGTACTTCACGACCCCTAATTAGACGTCAAAGTATTGTTCAGGATAATATTTTCGGCAATAAAATCTTATCTGGGAGATTTAGTAAATAGTTGTTCCAACACAACGTACCCTAAGTCTACTCTATGTATAACGAAAGTTTGATTTTTTTATTTCAGTCTGATGTTGTTGTTGGCATTATGGTTGTCGTGACATTATTATGGCTATACAAAAACACTCCCAAACTATACATCAATGTATCTAATTCCGCTTTGCACACGTAAGATCTGGCGTTTTCGAGCTAAGGATGCTCACAAACACACTGCATTCGAATATCTTCGTCAACGAAGTCCATATCGAAAAATGTGTATTCAAATAAAGTGACAGTAGTAAAAGTAACACAGAACATTGACTCAAGTGGTTTGAATATATATTTGACGAAACTCACTCCAGAACCTTCCATATTGTGCGCCGTTTTCGGACTTTGAGGATGTAGTCTTCTAAACTAAAAAATAATCAGTCAATGTCATGATTCTATCGAATCAAATAGAGCTGTGTAGAACAACGTGTATGTTTTCATCGAATGCTGATTAAGTGTGATACGATTAGTTGAGTGAAGCAGAGCAACTTGTTGAAGAAAATAAACGTTCATGATGTGTCTGTCATTTGATATTGAAACAGGCTTTCCTAAATCAACATTGATGAAAACATTCACAGCATTTAACGCTTGAATATTCAACCTTTCGCGAAAACTTCAAAATCCTAGCATAAACTTTACTAGAACCCTGCTTATTATCATGACCAAGAATTTTAATTCTGGATCTGTATTCGTACCCACGTTGTTCATGTTTCAGTATTCAAACTGGAACTTTGCGAAAATGTGGATTGTATATCATTGGATCACACAAGTAATATCAGTTTCTTCAGAAGTGAAGGTATATTACGCTTGACGATACCAATCACCATGAAAACTACAAGCACCGAACATTGTTCAACACTACCAAAATATCTCTTCAAAACCATCAATTATATGTATGAATTTGAAGTTACTGTTGCAGACATTGCCGACAGTCTATATCAATATTTCTCTACAAATGCTTTCTCCCGGAGATATTCATTTAGACCTTGTTGCAAAATTACGACACACTCAATAACCAAGTCATATATCAAAATGTATTTTTTCTTCTTTAATATCCAATCGATTCCGTAAAACGATGATATTGTTGTGTCAGTTATTATATTAAGCCCAAATGCTTTATTCCAACTTTCTGACAGCTGAACCTATTCATACTACTTGAGTCATATTTTGACCTTGTTAACTGCTCGCTTATCAATCTTGACTTTTCATATGAGCGCATATGTGTGTACACCTCATATCCCATGTCTCTTCACATTTCAGTAGTTTATTTTGTCTGCCCATCAATATTGAGTAAGCCTTTCTAAAAATGAGTTGGCTTACAAGTCATCTCCACTGTGCGTCATTTTGCTTTTTTCTATTAAATTCACATTATATAAAAAGTATATGTATTCAAAGGTCATCCCCGGTAATCGACTTATCTAAATTCCGTTATTGACTAACGCAATTAAAGTCGATGATTGTAAACGAGGGTAGAAGATAACGAGCAGTTTTGCGACTTACATGGAGTCAGATATGCGAGCCTCTAAAATATACAACTTCCATCAATATATAAAACGATTGTCAGAACATTATGTAGATTTCGTCAACAAGACGATAGACAAAAGTCTCATAGTCAATACACATGAAACATTTTGATTAGCCCAGTCGAAAACCATCGCGCATATATACGATACATCCATAGATTAATATAAAGATAACGTATAAATTGGATAGTTCTCTAAGAAAACGAAAACTAAACTCATTTGAAATAAGAAGTTATGGGCTACAGTGTTCATTCACAGCTGAAACTTCACCTTCTATGAATTGGAATGCAAACTATTTTTTGTTTTCACTTCACTTCGTTTTCACATAAAAGTGGTACCATTTTTATAATGAATATTTAATTGATCTGTCTTCCGTGTGCGTAGGTGACTGACGGTCTTATTAACACCTAATTAGAAAGCGACATTGTTTGTTCCGACTACGATCCATATTAGGCTGCTTATACAAAAGAGAATACCATAAAATTTGAATAATCAGAAAGATTGTGGTGATAAACAATAATTATTATTTCTGCGATAAAACAGCTAAGGTCAACAGACAGTTATATTCGCAGATCACGCCCTCAGATAATGCTCACTAATATTGTCATTATTGTTACCTTCAGAAAAGTATTTCTCATGCCACAAGGCTCATAATTTAAGATGAGATTAAATAAATATGATATTTTCGTGCAATATATAAAATCATATTCCTGACTGAATTCTCTAGATGCAGTCTTCATTTTGAACAGTTTTGCGGGGAAAACAGAAGCACATGTGGTGTTCAGGTCAAACAAATAGGGTTCATTGACAATAATATGTTCCTGTTTGGCAGTGCTGTCTTCTGAATGAATTCAACTATTCTGTCTAGTGGCGAAACAGAATATGGTTAAGCGTGAAGTAGAGATGTGAAAGATGAGAATTTACATGACCAGAATAAGCAAGAAAAATGCAAACAACTAAAACAGCGAACAATCGATGACTGATAATGTGGAATAAAAATCACCTATTACCACTGTCAACTGACATACGTTTGTCGGATTCAATTCTGTCATGGGTACATAAGCTGATGGATGATCATTGACGTGGCTCAAAAACCTAGTTGATTTTGAGACTTTCATGCATGAGTTTCTTGTCATAGAAAACAGTTAGGAATGCTGAATACATTGTGGTTGTCAGGGATCTGGAAAGTCCATTGTGTAAAATCCCAGAAGGAATATCTTCCTTGAATTTCGTGTTCATGTGCAAATAATTCTTTGAAATATACATGGCATTCTGGTTTCAGATTACCGCGAACAAATGAGATTGATTGGAAGTCATGCTCCAAAAGTGTATGTCGGATTATATTCACCTCATCATCAGTTTTGTCTTCAGTGCATATTTGTTTGGCTCTCGAGGATAAAGAATGGATAAAAGTACACATTCTACTCAGATCACTAAAATCTGCAAGTTTTAATTCACCCCGTTACACTACATTTGCATTGAGCTCAACTTGAATACGTTTCACTTTATTTGATAATTTTGTGAAACACCTATATTTCACCACAGATAACTACTACTAACATTAATTTTACTCAGAGTTCAATAGAAATTTAGCAGAGTAATGTTGTTAGAGATTTGATATACAGTAAAGCGTGGGCAAACTGTTCTTTCTATTCATACAACCCTCTGTTTATACTGGCAAAAAAGCACACAACGCCATGAATTGGAAGCAAACATAAAAACGAATTAACAGGGTCTGGAAACAACTGAACAAAATTGTATTCAACAGCGTTGGATGGAGAATGCTGATTGTTGAGTTATGTTTCCTCGCAATGAGTATCAGGCATAAATAAGTAATTGATAAATACAAGTAAACTTACAGAGAATGTTCATTTTGTTCATCTGTTTAATTTTCTTGATAAAATTAAGATGAAGTACAGTCAAATAATAATCTAGAATTTTTCGCATGATATTACAATGAACATTTTACGTCATATCAAATCCCGTATACTCACACTTAATACTCCTTACATTTTTCATAATTGTCGAAAGTGGTGATCATTACAATTGAGAGCTTACTTGGATTCGATATTGAAATAGGCGCATACTGATAATAAGCAAATGTCTTTCATTCAAAAGCCCGTCAAAGGATAACGGAAAATATTAAGGAGTAATAAGTTATAGGAAGTAATTGATTATTTATGAGCACAACTACTAATTTACATTATGACAGGTAACAATTAATACAACATCAAACGATGTATGGAAGTAATTCATCGAAATACACAAATATAAATCAGTCTTCTTCTTCTTCTACTAGTTATGTGTTAAGCATTTTATTAGTTTTCACATACATTGATCACTGTTATATTTACATATCTGTGTCTACAACAACAAACACTTCTCAATCATTAACATTTCACTTTCAATCAAATGTATTGTCCTTCCTTGATTACAACCATTGAACACTTCAATCTACATAAGTCAACACTTTCAGTTTCACTTAACCATGATCATTGGAAAAATGTTCTCATTTGATCTGAACCTCTATTATCAGTCACTCTTATAGTGTTGCGTGCTATTTATATTGACAAAAGTAGTGTATAACGCGAGTCAGGAATGTAGCGTCTGGCAGGTCGAATTTGAGAAGTTCATTAAGGACGAACAAAATTAAGAAGCAATTTGTATTTAAATGCAAGAACAATGAAGTCCAAGACAATTATTGAACATTTTTTAATTGAAGTATTATAGTATGATTTTTGTATTTATGTATGTAACTTTGTAATAATATTCTAGATATAGTTAGCTTGTCTTCTCATGTGTTCTCCTTCAATTCAGTACATTATGATGGACAAACCGTATGCATGTGTCTTTTTTCGGATGTTTAAATTCCATATTAATCGACGATGAAATCTTATGACAGAATTTCGTATTAAAATAAACTTCAGATATATAAATGTATATTTCGACATGTAATGGAACGTTTGTGCTACTTTATAGTGACATTAGACCATTAAAACACATTCCGCAAAGCTGAACACGAGACTACTCGGAAAATAGATAATCAATACTTAACATGGCTAAATACCTAACGATGGAGGATGAGGGAACAAGGAGTTGAATTAATTGGAGTTGATCGAATGACATGGTTCGGCCTTGCAGTCGTGGTCCTTGTTGAATCTTATCTTACATCTTTTATTCAAATTAAAAAATTGTTCTATCTCTAGCCTAAGCTTGTTCTACATCATGTATTGATGATTGTTTCGATACGATGAGTTGGTGTAGACCAAAGTATGACTTCTACGTAAGATCTTATATATTAGGGGGTTATGTCATATCAAGTCTTCAATCTTAAGATTTGGTCTATTATTAGAGCAACACTTGTATCATAGCACACTATAGTTCTACAACTTTGACTTTTCCCGATCAACTCGAATGATTGGATCATTGACAAATAAATTCACATATTAATACGACAGACTGCTTTTTTGTGAGTATATGAGAGCATATTTTCTTCTATCAATTAATCGATGACCATTTTACACACATCAAAGTGAGATTCCATCAAAAAAGATCAATATTTTAAACCAACGGTTGATGAATATCAGCTCACGTTCCCAACAGCCAGAAAATTATTGAATAATGATGAATTCATTCATCATTAAGATTGGTTAAAAATTAACATAGAACTTTATCAAATTCCGTCTTCTTAATGGTCGCTTTGAATCATTCAATTAGAAAGATACAACCAAACACTTCAAAAGTTTATATAAGCCTGAAAATTTCAATTTAATTTGATTTACTACCTTCAAGGAGAAGATGAGGTGAGTGTTGGCTGAACAAACGATGTAAATGAATATTTTATACAAATTGAAATTGGATTCAATGAAATACTGTTGTTTTCTTTACCTGAATCATTTTAGACACAATTTTTCATTCGGTCTTTCGATATCACTTTATTTGTTCATCGTGTTGCTTCACAACTTCCTTGACTGCCAAGATCTCTGTGAACAATCTCAATTACTACTTGATGAGAAAGTAGTTCGTGAAACCAGTTCATATAAATATGTATGTTCTTAATCTGCTTCTAATACACGTATTCAGTCTTATAATAATTATTATGCACAGAGGATTCGCCTAAATCAGCCCCATCCAGTTATAAATGGCAATTTTGAAAAAATTCTAAATAATCAAGTGAGTTGACCACATTATGTAACGAATGTGTATATTTTCAGGTAGGTTTACCAACATTCCCGTTTCGTTATTACGGCAATTACATCAATCATATTATTATTTCCGATAGTAAGTAAATAATTTTCTTTGAACCACGAATTTTACTGTTTTCTTAATCACATTTCATACCCTGAATCAAAGTTGATTCAATTTCTTTAATTCATTAGTTTTATGCAACTTCTGTGAATCTCCTTTCATGTTCGATTTGTCAATAGTATGAGGCCTTAAAGCAATCCAGATATAGTCCATGCATTTTGTTCTAGTTTTCAGTTTATTTCAAAATATTTTATTTATTCAATGTAAAATTGTCAATCAAATTGTATGTTTTGATTAAATAAACACAGATGAAATAAAAATGCGCAAAGAAAAGGAATTCGGAAAAATTTCAAATCATATAGCAGGCATTGTATATTCCGATTTCGAGGTTTTGGGAGGAAGTAAGTCCGTACATTATTCAGTAGTAGTATGTTGAACTTTTTTCTCACATTGATTTTGCTGAAGTGATCCAGTATTTCATTTGATTTATACACGGGAGTTTACCAGTACACAGTGATTGTTTTGTTAGTGTAATTGTTGAAGGAGAATGCGTATGTCACAGCACGTATGAATTACTGTCAAGTGAAAATAATGAATAAAACAGTGATTCACCTCAAGTTAAACATACAATGATTGAGTATCGGTGATAAACTAATTTATTTAGTACAGGACTATCTACTCAGACAAGAACAGTTAGAACATCAAGTTAACATATATTCATTTCGGTCAGTTATCAAAATTAATGGATCACAGAATCTCGAAAAATGATTTTTCATATGAAGTGTTGAAGTTCTCTTACCCATTTTTCTCAGTTGATTGTAGTAAAACGTTGTCATATATTTGAATTGAAGTTCCTTTTGAAAATTTCGCATGAAAGGTTATTGAACATTTGATTAGACCGGTACTTTCAAATCTCGGAATGAAGTTGATAGCTTGCATGCAAAAGCAAACCATGTTTAGAGATATATATAGTTTAAGAAATAGAAATAGAAATAGCTATTTTGATTTTCACTATTTTAGATGAATACAACGCAGTCAGAATGTCTTTTGAAGGAAAAATTAACGATACACGTAAGTAGAATATGAGTATACGTCTAACCACTTGTGAAATCTTGACAGTTACACCTTTACTCATTGTGATTAGTCACGGTTTGTGTGACACAGCTCGTTTTAAATATTGAAAAAGTAATAATTTGTTACCTTTCACGGAAGTGAGAGTAGATTAATATGTGGAATTGACTCACCATTCGATAAGGTTGATTAAGACTTGGAGAACAGATGGCATGATCTGGATAATACTAAATTTGAAGAGTAACAAATAGATCACTATAAATAATATGTCAGTATTTTATTTCACCTGTAGAAAAACGAATACAGAGATTTATTTTCATTTACAGATCACAGTTTTACTTGCTGAGATGTATGATTTTCAAAATAAATGAATTGTGCTCGTCACAAAGCACTTTCTGTATACAGCACATTCATCTACACATCCATCCATTGTATAGTCATCCCCAAATATTATTTATTCAGATTAAGAAGTTGTTAACACGCTATATGTGAAGTTACTCGTTTCTCATCTACTACAAACGAACACTATGGTTAGTGTCAGTTGATCGATTGAAATGTCCATAGTTTACGGAACAAAATAAATTCTTGAGTTTCATTTAAAACCAACACTTCGTACCACAGGTCATATTTTCTAAGAGTTGACTGCTACAAGAGTCATTAAATAGAATATTGTAATAATGTGACTACCTCTCCGACTATCAGATCCTATTGGGAAACTTGACGATTTGTTATTTCAATAACAATACAGCAGTAATACAGCTTCAGATACCAGGCGTTATACATTAGTTTTCAAGGTTGCATCCTCGTTTAATTCACATGTCGCTCACTTCGCTGTATTTATTATGAATCCAACTAAAGGAAGCATTTGAGATAACATGGCAAATATCCATCGAAATCTGATCACTTTGTAAGTTGTCATATACAGTGTTACACCCAACAATAACTTGCTTATTGTTTTTCACTTAAATTCTAATATCGATAGTCTTTCAATTGTAGAGATTGTAGCCAAGATAACCAATTTGATATATCCGAGTGGGAGAATATCTATCTATTATGAGAACGTAAGTTGCACAATAGGATGGATATATATTTTCATGTCAAGTACTTTAGATTGTTCCAGTATTTCGTGTTTAAGAATACTGTCAAGTTACCTTGAGCATGACCGAACGAGACCAACATTCTGTAATGTGCAAACAGACAACATCACACTATTACTAACCCCTCAATGACACACTTTATTCAAGCAGTTGGTAAAAACAGTGAATATTTAAAGGTGAACTGTTATCAAACTAAACAAGGAAGCATTATCGCGAATTCGCAACAAACAGTGTTTGATACAGTACTTTACAGTAAAGCACATATTATGTCAAGCTTTATTTCAACATCTGTTCCAAACGTTCTCCGTTGAATATTTTGATTGCGGAATCCTTGCAATTATTCACAATCACATTTAATTTCTACAGACCTAGATATTCATCTCACAGTGTGTCGTCACGTTCTATGTTATGTAGATAGTTCATCAAACTTCATTGAATTCTGAATATTCATGCATGTTCGACAAAAAAGAATTCTAAAGAGAGAATATCAGTATGCTTACCATAAGTGTTATCACTTGTTTGTGAATAAGATAATCAGAGATATTACACATCATTTCGATGATTACTTGGCTTTATTGTGTTGACAAAATTTGAATATGACTTCCAATATTCCATTTCAGATTTCTATGGAAATTGAGGAGAGCAAACGACAATCGAAAATCAGCCATACATTTGTGTGTGGATCAAGTAAGGAATATTTCTACAAATAGTGTTAAGATTTTGATAAGTTACTTACAGTTTACATTAATCATGTCACAAAAATGACTTGTCTTTTTCGAGTAATTTCGTCATGTTTTTTTCTCAACTTTCTGTGATAAACTCCATGGATAATGGTTTTCACGATCCACATATTCTGACGCTCAGGTAACCATATATTTAGAACAAAACAATAAGGTGTATGAATGACTTCATCGCAAAGATTTTGGTGGCTACTTGGAGACGTCTCACGACAGGGATATGTGAATGACGATAAGGAGCAGACCATATTTCCATTCATTTTTTCGCAAACTCACACACCTGACGATGTTACAAGCATTGTGCGCACAAATAGACGTGACTAACAGTCGACTCAATCAAAGTCCAAAATATAAGTTCAAAGATTTAATAAAAAAATACAATAATGAGTCAAAACTTTACTCGACTGCACAAGTCAGTGTATATCTGGACTGAGTAGCTAAGTGTTTGACGGAACGGCTTTCGGAGCAAATGTTGCTGGGTTCAAGTACCAGAGTGTATATCCACTCTGAAGTGCAAGTATATCCAGCTGATTAAATGCGAGTCTGCATCTGCACTGCGAGCCACCATTGTTTTCTTGTTTGTAAATTTCTATGTTGATTATTAGCATTAGAAGTGTGAAATATTATGTAACGAATTAAACACATTTTTCGCAAATGTTGCTCTAACTTCTTCGTAAAATTACCCGGAAATTTGCCGATTTCATTTTTCACTTACTTGTTGAATAATAATCATTTTTGGAACTCAGATCGACGTTAACCATAATATTTGGGGATATCGAATGATCAGCGTTATGTTTGTTAAAAGAATTTCTCAGTTTCTTATTTCGACCGCTCCTTAAATGGTGCGAACGTCTTGTTATACTTTTATGTATCTTTTACCGTTCGATTTATCCTAGAAGATAATACAGAACATGAAATAATTGTACCTGGAAAGTGGATCGAATCTAGCACGTTGGTGGAGTATGAAGTCGTTGGGAGTATGTTATACATTATTTGGCCAGTATAAAACATTTTTACACGTGAATACATCACTTTTGTCTCGTGAAATTAGAAATTCCATGTGCAAATTTTGTCAGCCAAAAAATGATATCCAGGCATTTGACTCAATTGTCGTTTTACTTACCATCAACCACTACACGTCGTTTCATTGTTGAATATTAAAAATGATGAAACGCCCATTTTAAATTAATATTGAAGTCTTCACCTTGATTAAATACCTAAACACATAGTCAAGAAGCGATGGATGAGATGATATTAGTCTTGATAAAGATTAAGTGTCAGTTAGTTGAGTGTGTACATGAGAAGTCGAATTATTTTGGGACTTATGAATTGCGATAACACCACATGTAAATGAGATTACACTCAAAACGATCACCTAATTTCGGAAATCTCCTTTATGTCATACATATTCAATAAAATGCATGTATAGACGAATCACGTCTCCAAATCGCATTATTTCAGAATCTATCACAACTTTCACGGCATAAAAATGCGTTGTTTTACATGAATGTGAACACTGAGTAACTAAAAGTACCGAAGGAATTATTCTATAATCTAATGAAGAGATCGCTTTAATATTCGTCGAATAAAATGTTATTTTTATCATCGATGAATTTCCATTGATTCAACTGGCCTGCAGTGTTAACTGACAGTCCAGAATACAGCCACATACTAACATAGTAGGTCAACTGAAATCTGTTCAAGAAAGATGTCATTGATGACTGAAAACGCAGTGTCACTGTTTCTTAGTTATTCTAATGAATTAACATAGTTGAAAATGAATTTAAACTCTAATAGCAACTGACTTTCATGGAATGAATTCAATAGGAAACCTGATATCATGAGAAGAAACTGTGCGACTATCAAAAATTCAATTCAACACGCTTTGACAGCATCGTGTGGACATGCCTGAATGGTAGCACTTATTGCAATCCTTCAGACTCACTCGTCGCGCTTCATCGTTCATTTGCTGCAGTTCCATCCAATTCAATTATGATGTCGTGAAATATGAGAGAATTTGAAAGTGCGTTGTATATTTTGCATTATGCATCATGATAACAATTTTCCAGGGAATGAACTAGTCGCTTAATTCAGAAATTTCCAAATATCATTGAGTTATTGTTACATGTTTTGTATTTTACTTACATTTTGTTTGGTAATTTAAATTTAAGTCACCTTATTCTTCTCATAGAAATTTGTTCAACGTACAATTCGATTAACGCATGCCAAAACTCCAAAACGTCAAATGCAGCTTGTATTTGGTGTGAAAGAATCAACGTGTGCATTGATAGTAATGATGAGGATACTAATGACTTGAAAATAAATGACTGCCGTATCGAGGTTAGTGCTTGGTAAATTTCACATGTCGTTTTCAATATCTCTGAAATTCACATTCTGTTTAAATGGGTTTACTCGATAGAATATATTGTTGCTACAAACGAGATCGAACGTGATTGTAATGCTTTCTCTTCATGGAAACAGTAAACATGTGATCAAAGCGTCTCTTGCTATCAGTCATTGAAATCACAATAATTTTTCAGATCATCGAATATGTGGTTATCTGATAAATCCAATATGAAAGCATATATATCTGCGGATTAATACAAAATACCGATGAAACGAGTTTGAATAAAGAAGTGTAATTTACTGAAAAATGTTTGTCATAGTTGTTCCCCGTTGTTGAAGACCACGACAAGAATTTCGGATTCTCTGTTGTAAAATATGTCATGTAAATGGATTGCTTGAATAAAATCGTACATTAAATCTATATTGGTTTACATTTGGACTGTGATTAGACGTAACATCCAGATCACGGATTTCGTCACACAAATGACTCGTCACATTGTAGTAGGTTAGTGCGTACTTAATAAAACGTTTGTCAGATTAGTAGATGTTTTAAGTGAAAGTACAAATGCGAATTGTGCAACAATGCGTGTGAATTCTCTTCCATCATTCCTGATGAAAATAATGTATGATGAGTAATTGATTAGTTGTATAATATTTGATGTTTTGTAATGTATGCTACTGTCTCCTGTATTCGGGAGAGCACTGATATTACCGATCCGAGTAAGCCAATACCCATCAATCACACTGAAAATACAATGAGGATCAACGAATTTCTACCATAGAAGCTGATCAATACTTAGTAAATATGTGATGTTCAGTGATAAATACCACTATTTTGTTTTCTTTAGAAAGTGATTGCTGATGTTCATGAAGAAACTAAACAGAACAAATCATCTCTGTACCTATATGTCATCATACCTCTAGCCATTTGTCTCTGCCTTCTATGTATCGGTTTTCTTATTGGGATGGGATTTCGTAGACGACAAAGAAGTTATGAATGATTCCCAGAAACGTCCAATAACTTATTCTTATTATTCTGATCAAGCTGTTTTTCACTGGAAAACTTTAGATTTAATTCTTTGTTTCAATAATTTGGAGAATTTTTATATGAAACTGTTTACTTTCTTATGCTTGTTCACGTAATCACTGATGTAATCTGGTTCATAAAGTAACAAATATGGTTTTCAATTTTTGCATAATTATGTTCATTAAATAGAAACTGAAATGTTTCCTGAGAGTTCTATGACGTTTTATTTGTAAATTAGTAGTATTGTGTATACGTGGTCTTCCGATAACTGTCATCATTCGTAATTCCGTTGGGTATGTCTATTTCGATGAAGTCTTAGTAATGGAAAATGTCATTTTGGATCAACTGTGGTCATTGTTTTAAAATGAATTTTCGAAAACCTTATTAAGACATAATCAGGGCACTAAGGCTTGAATAGCAATGAATGCTACTAACAAATATGAATATAAGAAATAAGCATCAAACAAATAACTACCAGCAGAAGAGAGGTGAATATGCAAATATTTGTTGAATTGGGTGTGTGAAAAGCTCCGAGGTGTATTAAGACCTATCATGTTTTGACAAGTTCTATTCCTTACACAAAAATTTTTCGAACCACTTTCAGGAATAAGAACTTGAATTTTAATGAGCCGAAATTACGCTGAAAATTATTTGATTTTGAAAAGTGTCGAAATCGTTATTGGGTCTTCATTAAACGAATATAGTCTTACCTTCATTAGGTCTGATCACTCTTATCGTCAAGAAGCATTCGGTTCAAAAGGATGATTTTGTGTCATAACAATTTGCCATTGGCGATTGTCTCAGTGTGTTTAGATAAATGATAAACATCTTCTGAATGTCTGTACCTCATATTTCATTAATAACGTGATCCAACTTAGTTCAGTCTAAATAATTACATGGAATAACCAACATGAGAAAGAAAGCTTCTGTTGTCAAAATGCCACTTACACCTGAATTTTAATGAATAATAGGACTTATTTGTGATAAACCCGTTCTTTGGATTAATCTCTGCATATATGTATCGAGGAGACCAACAAAGATTGGTCGATCCGTCTATAATCATTATCTGAGCAGACGTTAAGGAAATACTAGGTTATCCACAATAAATTAATCTATTCCACTGTTGAATCCACAATAACCCTAAAACAAATCCTCAATTAGTTATAACAATACTCTTCGCGCAGTCTATTATGTGGAACAACCACTCTCAGGTTAAACAGCGTTTACTGCTTAATAACTTCATATTGAAACTCACAACTTGGGAATGCACACTAGTTTCTAAATGAAATTTCGTCGAAATGAACCATTTATTTATTGAACAGAATACTTTTCGTGTTTCGTTTCACCAACTCATTATGCTATTCCTTGATTCTAGACGGAGTAAAGAATATCCAGGCGTACGTTCTCTGTTTTCGTGACACAGAAGATGAACGTGCAACTGACTCTCTGATATACGTTCTGAATTAGTTCACAAATAATAACGCGAAAACAGTATTCCTAGCAGCCCAACTGAATAAGTCTGAAAACAAATTTACACTTTAACGGATGTTTCATCTACTGCACTGTCACATACACTTGTGCCACTGTGACCTATATCATTGTTTATGGACTTCAAAGTGCTCCTTTAATTTCAGTGCGCGTCATCATATAATATTTAAATTACGGGGGTACTGAATAAAATACCAGTGGAGGTCACTCATGTGATGATTACTTCATAACAACAGTAATGACACTCTAATTGTCACACTGAGTTCATACTCTCGGCAAAATAATAATAGTAAATATAACCCAGGTTCATGTCGAGATATCATTCCACTATCTGCACACGTACACAACTAACTTGAAAATAATGATCATTGAAAGGATGTTGGTTCTCTCCCTATCAAGTTTCTAATAGCGTTTCTTTAAAATATAGACAATGCAAACATAAACGTGTTGTACGATGTTCAGATTAAGGAGAACTTGTTGCGAGCAATGGTCTTCTAGTTGTCACAGATATATAATTTACTGAATCACTAGTTCGTTTCTGAAACCATTTGCACACCTGAAAGAACATAAAAACATCTTGCGTTTAATGAGTTGTCATAATTTCTTATCATACCCGCAGAAAATGAATTCAAATTTGCTGCACAAGGAACTACGAAGTTCAACCACTAATTACTAATAACTTGAAAGTGTAAAATCAACTTCCTCCTCTCGGTCAATGTGTTGAAGCACCTCAAAATACACATATACCATGAATGGTAAGTAGTGACTGTAGAGCAACCTCAATGCTTCTCAGTAGTAATCATGTGAATAGTGACACAAACCCTCATAAACTCGGCTTCAAGTTCATATACATTAGTAGTCCCTTCTGAAAATCTAATTCATTCTCTTATCTACATACCAGTAGAATCACGATTTCATTTTACGTCGCTTCAACGTCTTTTTTCATCTAAACGCGTTCCGATATTTAAAAGATTCACTTGTTCTTCAATTCCATTATATGATACAGTCGAATGTTTACCACAACTTAATATAGAAAAAGTCGTATTTCAAGTCCAGATATTTTAATGTGACTATTGAAAACGAATGGACACGAAATCTGATGATGCATTTGCTAACTCCAAACGAAATTCGAGACCTGGATGATGTGATCTCGATTTTTTACTTTTCCTAAAGTTTGTCAGTCTGTCTTGACAAGATGGGCCAAAGAGACCTTTTGCCGTTTTAGTCCTTCGTCGATGGAACAGCACAATCACAAATACCAAACACTCTCAGAATTCGGCCACACTGTCATTCATAATCAAGTGTTATACTGCATCTTCAAACAGACATCTATATGGAAAGAAACAAGTCATTGAAATAATGAAACATCATTCCGATCATCTTATTCAAAGACGACTTATCAAAGTTGCAGTGATTATTATGATAATATAGGTAAAATTTGAAGAACGTTTTATTTCAGGATGACTAAAACTTTGTTCTCATCGATAAAAGACAGGACTCTTCTTATTAACCAACCTATCACACCTTTCCATTCATCCACATTCATTTGTTTAACAGTCTGCACATTAAAATGTGCTATTGGAGTTGAAGTCTATGTACTGGGAAGATAAGTTTCACCTACATATTTGGGTTTAACTCCTTCTGTTATGTGAAGCTATGTCGGTGTTATGATACAGATAAAAGATGAGGTGATTCGATGTAAGGAATCAACTTGTAGTCATTGGAATAATCAAACAAATGATGTGCATGGAAAGCATGGTCGAAGAACATCATTAAGCCAGTGCAGTTAATAAAAATAATAATAATAACGTTAATACTGACATGATTGTTTAATCCGACAGTTTTCTTGAACGTTCTGGCTAACAGAATGATGGGCACAAAATGAATAGTAAAGGAATTCAGTTTAATCTGTGTACTGTATCATAACCACAATAGAAATGTCAATAACGTTAATACTAATGATTTTTTATTGTCTGTTGGTACAGTACAAGTACAAATGGTATTGATTACAAAGTAAATAACAATAAGGAAAATGTTGTGTGAAATTATTGTGCGATGAGAAGGCTGTGTCAAGATGTTCTTGTTGAGAATTTAATATGGAGTGTGAGAGCAGAATATGTAAATGTGATAAGAGACAGGATAGACATTTGTGGTGGTAGAAATAGGGTAAAAGTGGTCAGCGAAAACCAGTCAACGTCTGATCCCGAATATAATACACCACAGTGTTTTGGAGATATGTTGGCATCATTATAGATTTGATTCACAGAGTCATAAAAGTCAGAACACTTCTGCAAACGTCCGAGCACTTGTTGACTGTTTCGTCCTTGTATGTAACTCAGCAAATTCACGACAACGACAATGCACAACTTTTCCTTCGGTCTTTTTTTGTGGGCTCTTAATTCCTATATCATAGAGACGGCTGCCATATATTTCGATGTGGAACCTTGATCAGTTTACAAATTTACACGACCTTCATCCATTGCTTACGGTCCATAACTGTTCCACATCCGATGTCATTGTAATACAGTAGACGGAATTTTCATTGGAACTCTACCAATAGCACTTTGCGAATGAGAGATATTGGAAACATTTACACGGAAATTAATCCCGACGATTTTTTGGCAAGAGTTGGCGAACTGATAGCTGAATTCAATATCTCTGCAAGCTGTTTCTTACTTATCCGGATTGGAATTATTCCGTCTTAAAAGAATTCTTTCTACTTCAGTAGTTCTTCAACGAAGACCAAACGATTCTCCGTACTTATTACCAATATGCGCCTATTTCGAAATCGAACCCAAGAAAGCTCTCAATTACAATGATCACCACTTTCGACAATTATGAAAAATGTAAGGAGTATTAAGTGTGGATAAACGGGATTCCATATGACGTATAATGCTCATTGTAATATCATGCGAAAAATTCTAGATTATTATTTGACTGTACTTGATCTTAATTTTATCAAGAAAATTGAACAGATGGACAAAATGAACATTCTCTGTAAGTTTACTTGTATTTATGATTTACTTATTTATGCCTGATACTCATCGCGAGCAAACATAACTCAACAATCAGCATTCTCCATCAAACATTGTTCAAGTCAATCCTTCTTAGTTATTTCCAGTTGCTGTTAATTCTTTTTTATGTTCGTTTTTTGGTCTTTCATTTTGTTGTTGCCCTCCAGGATTTCAAGTTAGCCCCGGCGTTGTGATGCAGTTTGACGATTTCAGCTATATATATCATATTCATCTTCAATGTCATTTCTCAATGTTTTCGTCGTGTGAAAGCTGGTTTTCTCTCACGCGTGGTAGGCTGTTGCTGATGATATCCGACCAACGAGCAACGAGTGTCTTGCGTGGATAATTAGACTGATATGATGACGATCAGGGTGGAAGAATGGGTTGATAACATTAAACGTTTACAGAAATAAATGTATATGAGGTGTGGGGAGGCAACATGCTGATTTAACTTGATTTAAACATGAGCGTTTTGCTATTGATTGAAAAAAATCTCTGAAAAAGCAAAGAATAATTGAACACTTCTGTAATTGAAAGGAGTTATCGGCCAATGATGTTAATTGATTCTGACCTAAGACAACACGATGATTTATTTCCTCTATTTGAAATCAGTTGAGTTAAATATTTC
The DNA here is from genome assembly GCA_944470405.2 of Schistosoma mattheei. NCBI lineage: Eukaryota > Metazoa > Platyhelminthes > Trematoda > Strigeidida > Schistosomatidae > Schistosoma > Schistosoma mattheei. Next base: position 3,183,525 of record OX103946.1, read on the forward strand.
CCAGCAACAACAACTCTTTACCTACACTAAATCAATGACAACCCTAAATAATCTTCATATAAATCGTCACACTGATGCGGTACTTTCGCATAATAACATTGTAAATTAATGCGACTAATACTGAAGTGATGATACGGACACCGATATTCATCCAGTTCGATGGAATTGGACAGCGTTCTATAAATCTCATCAATAACATTGAGCAGCATAAGAGTTGTTTCAACCGACACTAGTAATCAGTTGTGATTCTGTAACTTCATTAAGAAAAGTGTGAGCATAAAATTGACGTTGAATACTCACTATACAATCACGTTTTTCACAGTCTGTTTATAGATGATGTTTCGATCTTGTGTCACTTAATTGTCTTCATCTCTTCATTGAGATTCATATTAATTAATTTTATGAACTGAACTATGAATTAATGACGACTGCAAGGAAGTCATACACGATCACTCCTACAGAATACTTGAATTTCCTGTAATGACCTGTTGAAATCTCAATATAAACAGAGGGTAATCTGAAGTGAAAAGAAAACTGGGCACACAGATTACTGTATATCAAAACACAAACAACATCACTTTGCTCAATTTCTATTGAAATCTTAATAGAAATAATGGTAGTGGTAGTATCAGTCTGTGGTGAAATACAGGTGTTTCACAAAAATTATCAAACAAAATGAAACAAATTCAAGATGAGCTCAGTGGAAGTCAAATGTAAGGGGGTAAATTGGAACTGGCAGATTTTAGTGCTCTGAGTATGGTGAGTACTTTGATCCATTCTTTATCCTCAAGAGACAGACAAATATGCACTGAAGACAAAACTGATGATGAGGTGAATATAATCTGACATACACTTTTGGAGCATGACTTACAATCAATCTCAGTTATTCGCGGTAATCTGAAACCAGAATGCCATGCGTATTTCAAAGAATTATTTTCACATGAACACGAAATTCAATGAAGGTATTCATCCTGGGATTTTAAAGAATGGACATTCCAGATCCCGGACAACCACAATGTATTCAGCATTCCTAACTGTTTTCTATGACAAGAAACTCATTCATGAAAGTCTCGAAAATCAACTAGGTTTTTGAGCCACGTCAATGATCATCCATCAGCTTATGTACCCATGACGGAATTGAATCCGACAAACGTATGTCAGTTGACAGTGGTAATAGGTGATTTTTATTCCACATTATCAGTCATCGATTGTTCGTTGTTTTAGTTGTTTGCATTTTTCTTGCTTATTCTGGTCATGTAAATTCTCATCTTTCACATCTCTACTTCACGCTTAACCATATTCTGTTTCGCCACTAGACAGAATAGTTGAATTCATTCAGAAGACAGCACTGCCAAACAGGAACATATTATTGTCAATGAACCCTATTTGTTTGACCTGAACACCACATGTGCTTCTGTTTTCCCCGCAAAACTGTTCAAAATGAAGACTGCATCTAGAGAATTCAGTCAGGAATATGATTTTATATATTGCACGAAAATATCATATTTATTTAATCTCATCTTAAATTATGAGCCTTGTGGCATAAAAAATACTTTTCTGAAGGTAACAATAATGACAATATTAGTGAGCATTATCTGAGGGCGTGATCTGCGAATATAACTGTCTGTTGACCTTAGCTGTTTTATCGCAGAAATAATAATTATTGTTTATCACCACAATCTTTCTGATTATTCAAATTTTATGGTATTCTCTTTTGTATAAGCAGCCTAATATGGATCGTAGTCGGAACAAACAATGTCGTTTTCTAATTAGGTGTTAATAAGACCGTCAGTCACCTACGCACACGGAACACAGATCAATTAAATAGTCATTATAAAAATGGTACCACTTTTATGTGAAAACGAAGTGAAGTGAAAACAAAAAATAGATTGCATGCCAATTCATAGAAGGTGAAGTTTCAGCTGTGAATGAACACTGTAGCCCATAACTTCTTATTTCAAATGAGTTTAGTGGTCGTTTTCTTATAGAACTATCCAATTTATACGTTATCATCATGTTAATCTATGGATGTATCATATATAACCGAGATGGTTTTCGACTCGGCTAATCAAAATGTTTCATGTGTATTGACAATGAGACTTTTGTCTATCGTCTTGTTGACAAAATCCACATAATGTTCTGAGTATGATTTTATATCAATCGGTGTAAGAGATAAACTGATTGTTACACGATATTCTATTACGTACATTTGATTGTTCACCAAATGTGTGTTTTTGTTGAATATTGATGGAATTTGGATATCATCGTTACGCGTAGCAGATTGAATCTTGAAGTAGCAAGTTCAAATCGTCACGTCAGCCATTGATTAGCAATGCACTAATGAAGCAAACTGAAGCGGCTATAATATAAAATGGAACCAGCTTACGTCAGACAGATAATCGTTTTGCGTTAATGAAAAACAGAATGGTTGTCCAATCAGTTGTGTATGTTATGACGTGTATATAATGTTCGTAATATCATATTTCAACGTCAAGGTAATATAATAGTTTAAGTATCATAATACACTGATAGTGATTCCACTGGCATAATTCGATAGTGATAATATGATAATAATCAATCTGGCAACGGGATAATTGACGAATTAGATGAATGAGAAATGTTGATACATGGTCAGCGCACCGATAAGTCATTGAAATTTATACTTATTGTCCTTGCTATACTGCGTGTGTAAGATCGATAAGATTGACACATCTGCATCATTTGTGGAGTGTGTAATGTTGCAAGATAATTGTGCTTAATTGCCATTGAAGTCTGAAAAATACTATTATGCATCTGAAACGAGACCTGTCAAAACACAACCACCTATATCAAAAGACACTAATCGTCGAAGTAATTGGTCGTCATTCGAATTGTCTTATTAACAGACAAATTATGGATCTTATAGTAAGTATAATGGCAGTGGCGATATTTTTCGGATTGTTTCAAGCTAAACATTAAGATCGTTGGATGCCGGTCCAGTAGTCAAAAGGCTAATAGTGCGCACCGATGAATCCTGAGTTCAAACTGTAAAATTTAGAGAATGCGTTATCTCAAGATCATTTGGAGTTGGTATATTTACTTAAAGGACGGAATCATTAAGTCAATGAAACCTTCTTATTGATGAACCTATCACATAGTTCCATTCATCCACAACATTGACATAACCAGTTATCAATCTGGACATTCAATTTAACACTGAAAATATCAAAAAGCAATCAAATAGATACTCAGTGAGTATAGATATAAACAGTCAAGTGTGATAATTCCATGAGCTATATAAAGCGTCCAGTTCTAATGTGCCATCACTTCCTCAGCTCTTTCGAGAAAAATGTCAGATTTTGATTGTGTTCGAACTTTGTGCAAAATATCTCAGTTGCAAGATTTGATTGGTGGAGTTCCAGTAGAAACGACGACTAGTGACGTTCAACAAAATCGAGTGTGAAACATTTATGGACTGTAAACAATGCGTAGAAGTCGAGCAACACTGTGAATCGATCTACATTTCATATCAAAACTCATAAATACCGTCTAAGTGATCTTTCAAATACTATCAAGGGATTTTTGGTCGGTTCAGTTTGCATAAAAGTAAGTTCACAAAAAGGTTTGAAATGGAAAAGACCCCGACATAACAACACACAAAGGAGGAGAGGGACACTGGCGGTAGGTATACGCTATATTTATGATATACAGATCACAAGTTCAGTAGCTCGTTTCGACGAGATTTAAGTTCAATTATTGTTTTCATAATTCATCATCAATGATCAAATAATGTTGTCTGTGAAATGAGTTTAATGTAGACCTTAAAGAAATAAAATTTATGCATATTCAAGTGGATGTGAGATGCTGTACTCTTTACAGACATTTTAATTTTCCTTGTCTTCGTTAGCTGATTTCACAAGTCTGTAAATGTCGTTCCAACTATTTGATAAAAGCAACAATGAGAAATTGAAACAACTTCATATAGCCTGTTCATTTGTCACACATATACCACTAACAAACACTCAGGCACAAATATCCACGCTCAAATTATCACTTCACTCCTTGATATTATATAAACTACATTTCACAAACATACTGGTATACACACACGAAGTTAGTGATGACTCACACAGAATTTGATTCATTCCGTGTCTACATGAACCAGAGTAATATTCACTGAAGACACAATTGACGATGAGCTAAATATTATCCAACAAACACTTCTGAAGGATGGTTTCCAACACATGTCCATTGACAGTAATCGGAAAATTTAAATAAATTTAAATATCACCCTTTATAAATTATTACTTAACATTCTTGAAAGTTTTCTGATATTTCAGACTAAATGTATAATCTTGCAGGCAAGATCATTTTCTTTTCGACTGACAACGACTTAAGCGTTTGATTATCTTTGATAATTTTGTAAAACACCTTTAATTCACCACATACTACAATATGCCTAATAAATCACCTACCAATATGGTTGTTCAGCCCCACGATATCATGTAGTCAATAAGAAACGTTTCTTCACTAAAACACTTTCATTCGTTTTATTGCTAGTTGAAACTAGTGAGAGTTGTAGTGATGTCAGTTGCATATTATTATTCGCTAATTGTTCGTTGTGTTACTTGTCGTATTTCGTCTTGTATATTTTGATCAAGTGGACACTCATCTTGTATATGTGATTTGAAACAAAACGTTGTCCAAAAATAACACATTATCTTCGATGAACCGTATTCGTCTGAGTTGAACACAACCTGTACATTTTTTGTCCTCCTAAAACTGTTTACACTGACTAGTGTGACTTGAAGATTCAGTCACGATTATATGCTTGATTATTACATATAATCATCACATCAATTTACGTTTTACCTATTTTATTGTAGAATTATCAATGATTATACTTTCGTGTTGTTTATCACCATACTGTATTTAGCTAATCAAGTTACATGATATTCATTATTGTGTAGTAAGCGTGATATGAATCCTTTTTAAAATGAGTAGTGTCGCTTTCTCATGATACATTTATATAACACATTTATAACTTTTTATACAGGAAATCAAGGTAAAACAAATGGGTTGTCTTACTTACTCTATCGGGACAAATTTCTAGTGGTTAATACGAGTCAGTGAAATTTATGTTCTATCTTCAAGAAGCCAATAATTTTCGTGCGTTCCAAACTCGGATGTTCAAACTTTACACTATGTGAATTAGCAGCTTCGTCATTTGAACCAAAACTGATCTCTTGTGAGACAGGAATATTCATATTTATTGCTCAAAGCACAGTTTTGTGTGTAATGGTTGTCTAGTATTTGAGTATTTCTGCTATATTTTCAATCACGCATTCTATTTAAAGCGGACAAGGGTTTCTTCCTATGAATAAATTTATAGTAATGACCGTGTCACTAGTAATCAAGACAATTGTTTGTGATTTAATTGAACGTTTTTCAGTCATTGCAATCCGCAGGAGTTGCGCTTATTTTTCAAAGTATTCTATCATCTTTACTATTGTGTGCAAATTTCATGAACTAAAATAGAAACAACCCGGTAAGACGGAGATCGCTGACAGGTCAGTTATTTTCCGAAAACAAACCAAAGTCTTAATTTGGGCATGACCTCAGCCACCTTACTTCACTATTAGACAAACTACTCCTAGAAACGGTTTCAAAAATTAGTATTTGTAATCTTTGCAGAATAACCAAAAAGTGTACCGTAAATGTATTCATTACATAAAGGTTAACTCTGTTTCGGCTGAATGAAGAGGCCTGATTCCGGGAAACTCACACACACTGAATGGGACTAATTATACGTGCGTGAGCATTTCAGACTGGTTAGCCATCTTGAAGTACGGTTGGAATAAGCAGAAATGGATGAGTGACATCGAAATGCTGGATGAAATGTCGCACGTAAGGGTTTTGAGCTAAACGATTCTCAAACCACTATGACTGATAAGGGTATGGTGTGCTACACAAAGGCCCACAGTATGCAAAATAAAATAGCGACGTTCAAGACAATGGTGGATATAGGAAGTGCGGATGTCATTATTGCGTCAGAAACATGGTTATTATCAGATGAGTTTTAAAAGTAAACATGAAGGTGTTCAGCACTGGAGCATCAGCTGAAAACTGGATAATTTACTCAGAAGCCTCGACGTGTTTATGAAAAGACGGAGGGTGATCAGGTAAAAACTGAGGCTATGGTGAAATATTTTGAAGCACTTTCCTCTCAGAATCCTCTTCCAAACTATAAACTAGACCGAAGTACAAATTCAGTCGACCGCTTGCTCACCGTGGACTTTGATCGAGATGATATACTTAAATTTCAGAGACCGAACAGTCAACAGAACCGGATTACCTACACCCTAAAATCTTAAGACAAGCTTCACAATTTGTTGCAACCACATTGACTGGGATGTTTACTATGACACCTGGTCATAGTGCGTTAAATATGGATTAGAAGGATGCAATTGTCATTTTAATACATTAAACTAGAAAAATAAAACTTCCATCAAAATAGGAACGCGTCAGTAGTCTCGGTAGTTTCGTATTTTAAATACTGCAAAGAACAGTTAAAAAGACAATTATCACCTTCGTGGAAACCAACTTGTTAAACAGCGAATAACATGTTTTCAAAACTGGTTTATCGTGCACAACAAGCTTCCTCATAACAATAGAGCAATGGATAAGGACTGTAGTCATTTGAAAATCAGTGACTGTTGTCTTTGTAGACTTCAGAAAGCATCTGACAAAGTGCCAGCAAATAGACTGCCAGGAAATCATGGTATTAATGAACGTTTTCTTAAATCACTTAAAGATCTCCTAGTAGGTCGTAGACAAAATGGAAGATTAAATTCAAAGTGCTCATTCTAGATACCAATATTAGTGGAGTACCGCAATGTTGTGTCCCAGGTTTTTACTTTTCGTATTGCGTGTAAATGAACTCCTAAGAACAGTTGAGTCACCAGTGTTACTATATGCTGATGATGGAAAATCCGACGAGAAACAACACTAAACGCACAATAATGCGCAATTCGGGAAGTAGTGAATATCGTGATTAGCTGGTCTAAAGAGTGGCTGATGCCTATAAATGCGGAAAACTTTGTATAAATGTACCATGAAGATACAAACGCAAATAGGTGCAGCATGGGTGAAGTGCCTGTACTCGTGGTCCTGTCACACAATAATCTTTGGGTGGCAGTACATCTTGGTCTTGAGGCTCCGGCACACCGCTCAGAGGTTGCAGCTCGGAGGTTAAGAATCACACAGAGTTTAAAACGGACAATCATCAAGTAAGAGTCTCATTGCGAGAAATTATGCAGAAAACAGTGGATGTCACAGTAAGCATGCTTATAGTACCTATATTGACGTACTTTTTGTGTTGGTTGGTTATAAGAGAGATAGAAAGCGAGGACAAATTACTATTTTACGTCACTAATTTCATTGCGTTCTTGTATAGACAGTGGGATGACGTCTCTACTAAATATAAGACAGAGTAAATTATAACCGAATGTTGTGACACGAACACACTGTGACCAGAATTGCATTGTAATGGTTGTCGCTAATTCAACATTACACGACTTTCAACTACCGGTATTCCAGTTTTGTACAACGAAATTGAAATCTCCTGTAACAATCTTAGAATTATATATTACAGCACATGAATGTATGAAGGCACTGATAATAATATCATTCACATTAACTGAACTACCAGTAGCTCTGTATATGCACCTCAGGATTAATGTATGATCCAGAGTGATCTATTCAGGTCACTTTCTTTAACTTGTTGTGGTATCCAAATCACATATGACACAATCACATTTTCGTTTAATTTTTCCTCAATAACTATAGAGTCAACAGTTCTGGATATGTAATTCTGGTTCAGGAACTGCTTGAGGGCACCCTGTTCCAGTGATAAGCATGGAAGTAGGAGTCTTGGGTAGTAAAACTGATGTTCTCAGTGCCACATTTCTAGAAGCGAACTTGCATTGGTAAATAAGAAGCTTAAAAAGGGAGTACGGAGTGTGGAGAAACCGAGACCTTCCCTATGGTTGATATGTATTTAAGATTTGTTTGCACTATGGTTCAACGTGTTTGACTGATCTTAGTGCTAATTAAATCGGGGATTTCTGAATGTCAAAAAGTCATTATTCATATATTATTATACATGCATCTGCTCTAAAATAAAATGCTGATAATATTACAGAAGATGTTATTTGCATCGGAATAAACTGGAATTTGTTTGTCATGTAATGAAGAATTCTTGATAATCCTTAACATGCCATGCTGGTCACAGTGTTTGTACCACAAAATGAGTTGACAATATAATTGATCTAATATTAATTACAGAAGCCATCTCATTATCGTTGCAATTCTCCTTCCCAGTAAACGCTTTAAAGCAACTAAAATATTGATATACCATGCATACCATGCATAACACTTTTAGATATCACTCTAAATATAGAACAAAATTTTCAGTGGTATTTCTGCGAATAACACAGAATTATTGAATGGCACTGTTTCAAGAGTCATGTGTGTGACTTGTAACCCGGTAAAACCCATCTCCTTCACATGACTGAATACTAGTAAGTATATAAATGACTCCACGTCTTCGAGATATCACGAACGAAACGGGATTTCATCCTTTCTTTACAAATATAGTAGTCCACATAGTCCACTTCTTCCAAATGTGTTAATTCTAACCATGGAAGCATGTACTTAAACTTACTGTCAGAAAGCTGAGGGCGTCATACAACGTCACAATTTTAGAGACATGACTGGCATCAACAATTATGGGCTCGTAAAGATTATTCTAGTTATCCCCATGTGTATGGAACTCCTCGTCTGTGGCGAACTATCCAACCATCTACTCACTGAAAAGTTACCGATGATTTTAATCATGGATTTCTAAGTCAGTGTTCTGTGATATATCACCCTGACTTCTTTAATTTGAACTTGTCTCCACGTAATCGAAAACATCTGGTCTAAGTGCTACACTCCGTTTGATTGCACTGATCCCTTCCTCAGCAACCAACACCAAATAGTCGAACGTCACTATTTCTAGTCAAAAGTAGCCCATTTCTGTTTGCAGACGATCTCGAAGTATTGTATTCATTTTCTTCATATGGGCTGAAAAATATGCAAACGTCCATCTAGGTGTAGCTCCACAGACTAGTTCACAAGGCGGATGATGCTGAACAGAGGTAAGTGTTGGTGAATATGGTTCTATAATAAATCACTTGACTTGGATTAAACCATAAATGGTGAGTCGTTATCTAAGATACAGTAGTAGACTTAAGAATTGGATGGTACTACGATTTGTCGTTTAACGCCGTCCGTACCCAATGTCGAGGAGGGTTAGGTACGGGTTTCGTGACATCATCCATTAGAGAGCTAGGCATGGGATTAGCGATTCCATCCCATAGAAGACTAACTCGTTAAAAAACACTGACCAGAAACAATAATTAAAACTATTTAAATAGAGCAAGAACAAAGATTGGTGCAGAACAATATGAATTCATTTTATTTCGTTAGGTTCTCATCAGCTGCTTACAACCTAAATTATTTGAAATTCAAATTATTACAGATATTGACATATTTATACATAAGAGTGTGATTAAGGATCAATACATGTGTATGATGATGTAGCAAGCAAATTCAGATAGAGTTAATGAGCTCATAAAATGTTTGATTCGAATAAATAAATAAAGTTAGAGAGGGAAAGTTCTGGAACATTGAAATAGTGATTAGAACTCATGAAAATAGATTAATGGTAATAAAGAAAATATGAATTGAAATCAATCAGTTATGTATGATGTAATTTATATTTCAGAAAGAGTTGCAATAATGACGTAATAAATAAATAAATAGGAGCAAATTAATAGAAAGGGTGGGGGTTATTGTTACCAGGGTAAAGAAAGATTTATTACTGTCTCTTTTTGTATACATAGATCTGGTTTTAAACGTTTGATTGCTAACGCTTCAGCGAATTTCAAAAGGTTCGAGTTTGATTGTTTGTTAATCACCTTGAAGGACTTCAGTATATCAGCTTTATGTCCTGTATCAAGGAGATGTCTTGCGATAGCACTGTTGAATGCGTTCAATCCATTTAACCTTAAACTTTTCGGAATATGTTCTTTGAATCGGACGTAGGCTCTCCTTTCTGTTCTACCAATGTAACTGCTTTGGCAGGTACATGTAAATTTGTATACACAGTTGGTGGTAACATGAAAGGGATACCTGTCGACCTTTGATTGTGTCAAAGAACATGTTGTTTTGGACAGGACAATCAATTTCGCTGCAGGATAAGTTCTTGTCAGTGCAGTTTTTAGTCTCATATTGATTGATCCTGTGACATCGTCACCTTTGAATTGAAGTTTAATAAAAATAGGCTTTTTATTTGCTGTAATTTCTTTCGGTTTTTTATCTTCACATTTGCCGTATTTCTCAATAAATTTCAGTGGGTATCCGTTATTCTTTAAACATTTTTTAACATTCATAACTTCCTCTTCTAGTGTATCGGAAGTACATATTCTTTCTGTTCTGTAAAACAGTGTTTTGACCAGTGCCTTTTTGTAACTGATTGGACAAAAGCTATTGAAATTAAGATAACTACCATTCCATGTGTCTTTCTTATAAACTGAACGTTGAACTGTACCATCTTTTCTTCTTTTCATCGCGATATCGAGAAAATGGAACTTGTTTTCTTTTTCATGTTCCATAGTGAAATGGATATTCGGATGTGCTTCGTTGAAAAACTCTAGCAGATTTATTGCATGTTGTTTATTATTACATACGATGAAGGTATCATCAACATATCTCGAATAATACGTCATTTCATCAATCGCTCGTTTGAGTTTGGTTCTTTCGAGGTTAGCCATGAAAATATCTGCTAGGACAGGACCTAACGGACTTCCCATCGCTACACCATCGTTTGTTTGTATATGATATCGTTGAACTGGAACTGAACATCTTTTGTACAAATGAGTAATAGTCGTTTGAATTCTGGTACTGGTAGAGGTAGGATGTCAGAATGTTGACAAATTATGTCTATGGTCTCAAGAAGTGGTATTTTTGTAAACAAAGATGTTACATCAAAAGAAACCATAAACTTACCGGCAATATTTATGTGATTCATGCTGTCAGCAAATACAAATGAATCCTTTAGTGTATAGGTGGCTAATCGTTGACGCACTGGTTCTAACTTATCTGCCAACCATCGTGCAACTTTGTGGTATGGTGAATTGATCATTGACAAAATAGGTCTAAGAGGATAACCTTGTTTATGTATTTTCGGTAATCCATACATGTGGGGAGTTAGGTGGTCTTCACTTAAAACAGTTATGGCGCCTCGTTGTGAAGGCCCAGTTTCTTCGGAAGTCACGAGGCCGATACCTACTCCTACAGTCAGAGCAACAATTTTTGTAGGTACATGGAACATCCGGACAATGTGAGAGACGGGTAAGACCAGTCAAATTGACAGCACTCGCAGTCAGAAAAATTCATTGGACCCAAGCTGGACGGCAAATGCTAGATACGGGATAGATGCTGCTGTACTCCTTTCACGTATAAACAAAACGCTCCACACACTAAGGGAGTTGCTTTAACGCTGTCCTAAGAGGTAGGAAATGCACTTGTAGGATGAGAACGTCATGGACCAGGAATCATCAAAACATCATTCAAAACAAAGAAGGAGGAAATTACATTGAATGTTATCCAATGTGCTTTATCTGACAGTGTGGCTTGTAAATATCTGTCTGTTGTCCTCAGTTGATGTTTGTAGAAATATCAACGATTGCATACCATATAAGTATTATTTTATATACAACTGATTATTCACAGTAGCGACCGATATAATTTTTTTCTAGTTCTTCAGTACTGATTGAATCCAATTGATCAACTTCGAATGTAGCCACTCATTTATGTAACTTGACATATCGGGTGACCGAAGGTAGACTGCAGGAAATCCTTGAAATTCGTTTCGTGTTAAATAAGACAAATCGCTAAGAGATATCTAGAATTTTTTGAAACTTACGGTCCATGATGTATACATATTTACACCACCCAGTATTCTCCGGTGGTAATGCCTCACACTCTGGGTCTTGGCGATATGAGTTTAAACACCATGTGTTCTGCAATCCCTTCATGATTACAAGTAAGCCTTACATCTAAGTGTCAGCTTATACGAAATTCAAGTCGAATATGATTTGCTACCGACTATCTTCAACATCTTAACAGTTGTATTGTAAATTTTTACCGGTAATGTTGACGTGACTTTTGATTAATAATACAGATTCCAATAATCGAAAATTATCATGAATTCAGAGCATTTGTTCAATAATGCTTTCAGCAGTTTGAGTTTTTTGGAAAATCTGTATCACATTCCGTTATGATTATAGAACAATTGCAGTGGGACCACTTCACAAGTCACTGAGTTGCACTATCGTCAGAACCTCGACCACAAGGTAGTTATGATACAACATAAGCCAGTTCTGCACAGCTATATTTGATTCGGTAGAATCATGACATTGACTGATTATTTTTGAGTTTTGAGCACTACATCCTCAAAGTTCGAAAATGGCGTACAGTATGGACGGTTCTGAAATGAGTTTCGTCAAAAATATATTCGAACCACAGGAGTCATTGTTCGGTATTTCTGTTATTACTGTCACTTTATTTGAATACAAATGTTTTGATATGGACTTCGTTGACGACGATTATCAAATAGAGTGTGTTTCTGAACATCCTTAAGTCGAATAGGCCAGGTTTTAGATAAAGCGGAATTAGATACATTGATGTACTATTGAAAGTTTCTTTTACAGCCATAATAATGTCAATACAACGTCAGAGATGTATCAGACAGAAATAAAAAATTAAGCTTTCGTTATACATAGAGTAGACTTAAGGTACGATGTCATGGAACAACGTTTCTTGAAATCTTCCAGATGCGATTTTATTACCGAAAATATTATCCTGAACAATACTTTGAAGTCTAACTATAGGTTGTAAAGTGCCGATCCGAGAAAATCAGAATGGTTTTGGACCGGAGCCTGGATGTGTAGATCAAATATTCACTCATCGACAGGTTCTGGAACGTATTTGCATTTAATGACCTTAAAGAAGCATTCGCCACTGTTGATCTTCTGTCATTGATAAGCGTGTCAAGTGAGTACATTAACCTTCTACAGGCTCTTTACTCGAACATGCCTAGTCCAGAGTGAGCTTATGTCTAATTGTCGTCTTGACTAATTTCTTCAAATGATGATTTTCAGGGTTATTTGCCTTTCCCACTTTTTTGTAACCCTGTCATGAGCATGCTTTTAAAGATAACACTTTCATCGTCTGACGTTTCAGGGATTAGTTTTCTATCAAATGATTCACTTGTTGACCTAGAATGATTTGATTGTCAAGATACTGGCAGAATGAATAGTCCTCTGACCACCTTAAACAACAATTCAATCATTTTCGGGATGCATTTCCCTCCTGCCAAATGTAGAACGTTGCTTCAGTATTTGCTTGCGTCATCGCTTGAGATAATTGTAGTTAATGAAGTAGTTGAACCTATCGAACGCTTCACTTATCTTCGTTGCTTCATCGAACCTGCTTGTCCAGTGTCTGGTGAAATCCCGAGACGTCTCGCATATTTTGAAAACACGAAGTAAGCAATGCCTGGGTCAAGAATGAGGTAATACGCAAGGGTTTGGAATCGATGGGATAGAAACTCTTCATCAACTGAGACGGTTAGGACACATGTTAGGGATGACGGACGACTGCCTTCTTCGACGTGCGATGTTTTCTGGTGTATGAGTAGGTTTAAAGAATAACAGATGCAGCTGAACTAAGACATGAGATCACTATATGAAACCTTTGACAATCGGAGATATCCATTTCAATAATACAGATTATCTGGTTTGAGTCCCAGTGCTTGTCGTGACTGATTCTTAAATACTTTGTATGACATGGCTCAAAATCGTTTGCGATGACACTGTCGTACTGATTTATCATGTTCCCCAAAATTCTGATTTTAAAATGTTTTCATAAAGTCTTTTTGTCCTGTTATGTCTTCTAGCCTCGAGCCGTATTATTATATAACGTAATGATCCCACCAACTTGAGAACAGGGACTTATCGAGAGGACCAATTACGCATAACCTCGTACGAACAGTTAAGAGTACTTATCTGTTCTACTTCCTACCCAGCACTGTCCGTTGAGTCCAGAGCATCAGTCCCAACCTCCGAGACATGAATAATGTATTTCAAGCACACTGGCTTTATTCACGAAACAAACAGACCACACTAGACCACAAAATAAAAAACAAAATTTATACAACATCTAACTAAATTGGCTGTGAATGTGTGGGACAGAAATTGAATGAGTGAGGTAACTCAAAAACGGCGAATCTTATTATACTAGTCTATGCGTAACAGTTCTCGCATTAGTTTGCTGATCACTCCAAGCAAGTACAAGAATCAAGTTTAAACTTTCACCTATCGTGTTTTGTAACCTCGACCAGTAATAATGAATGTATTGTTTGCTAAACGTCTTGAGTAGAATACTTAGTCAATTTCGAAGAAAACCATTTAACTTTAGAATGTTTCAAACATTTTACAATGGTTACTGTATATTTACTTTAGTTTGTTATAAGAGCTGGTGCCAAATCAAGTCCTGTTTTTGTGTGACCGTATGTCAGTTAACTGCTCACCCTATTCGTCACGTGTCTGTGAATTAATTTCGTCTAACTATAGGCATTGAGTCACTCACCTTTTCCACTGCACGTCATTTCGTTTAGCTTCGCTTTCTCGCTTCGTTCCTTTGATTGTCTGTCTGGATCAACGATTGATATTCGTATTCCATTCTTGTATTTGACTTATTAAATTCCGTTATACACAAACGCGATTTAGGTCCATGATTAAATACGAGGGTGGACGAGATATATGTTTCGACAGCAACCATTTATTCCGTCTAATAGGAGGCAGACAAATAGTCACTTAAATGAAGAGCCAGATGACGAAGCTAACGCAATAAAGTTCGTCAATGCGAATAACTTTCCGCACTACATACTTCCGACGAAACAACTCATCTCAGCCTAATAAATCAATAGCCTGATTGATAATTTCATCATCCCACTACTAAATTGTCACACAACATTTCTCATAAGAATTGCAGTAGGTATTGTTTCAATCTTTACTCAGTGCGTTTTACAACAACCTTCATTCAAATTTCAGTGATTAGTTGTGTGGTGTGTGCTACTAATGTCGAGAGATATAATTAGTATGTATCATCAATAGACAGTGAAATGTCTGGCGGCAAAATGGTGAAAAGATCAAAGAACAAAAAATGAGAACAGGGAACAATTGGTGTGGAAGTGAAGGAACAATGAAGTCTGAGTTAGGTGACTCAAACATTGCAAGTGAAGTGCTCACTGTATAGTTCTCAGATTATACTAAGAGGTTCTGTAGTTTTGTATTCAAATACAATCGATTGTCCCCACCGTGTGTTCTTGTTCACTACAGCTTCATTAATAACAAGAATTTTTCTAATATAACTGATTCATTGAATTCATTCCACACAATGGACTCCTAAGTAATGTGAAACTATACTTTCACAATTCTAATAGGATTACTATGAAGTAGTTTCGTAACCTGCAAAAAGATTGCCAACGTGTTAGTGCGAAGAATCCTCAAAGACAAATGATCAGACAATTTGACACGTTCAATCAACGTCAGACTTACAATCATTCAATTGAAATGTACACATCAATCCATTCCATTTCATCTAGACATACATGAGCTGGATGGATTTATACTCATTAGCCAGATATACGGATTTGATCATGATCATAGTCTTAGGGTTATTAATTTTCATTCAGCAACTTGATGAATATCTAGTTCAAATGAATCCTCATCACATGATTTATAACAGCACCTATCATATTACTAATCGTCAGTACATGAATACTTATGATCCTATATAATTTTACTTATCATTCTTACCTTGAAAGAAGCTTCTCACTGATGGTTAAGACAATTAGATGTTCAAATCATCCTTAAATTCAATCACTGAGCTTTGTACAGAACGAAATCCTCCTTTCTTTTCTTAATCTCTACTTAACCTTATCTAAGAATGAGATGGTCAACTGGACTATAATGAAATACATATTTCAGTATAATGTACTTATTGTTAGAAATACAATTCAACAATATATGAATGAGCAATTAGGTAATAGAACTTTGAACATAAACTCATGATATTTATTTCATGATAATCAAATTATGTACATCAGTTACTAACCCGAAACCTAACACTTAAAAAGAAATATAGTATATTCATTATTGAGGCTTGAGATAAATTCCACGTTTTCAAGTCATCTTAGTGTATGTTGTAGCTCTTTTTTCTTTCATCATTACTGGCTGCGCTACACTTGAAATGTCTATAGAATGCTAGAATGGTAATCTCACTTTAACATACTTGATATTTTTCATGCAAGTCAACAAGAACCATAGAGAATGAACCACACCCTCTATCATAGATTATACTAGTGTAATTTATAATAACCCCTTCATTTTGAGTGGTTAACGTATTCAGGGTCAACATTTCGATGAGGAATACATTCACATGCACACACAAATCACACAGACCAGATTACTACGTCCCGGAATTAGTTGTTCATTCTACAGATTCTTCTGTCATTCGACAATGATGACCATTCATTCAATAAGAAAAAGTAATATACAGTAGTATTTGTATATATCTATATTGTTATACAATATAGAATAAGACATTCGTACATATTATTCAATAATAGAATGATTTCATTATAACACTTTGATTTTCTAGTTTATTCCCTCCATTCATTCATCGTTCGATTATTCATTCCACTATCAATGATTACGTAATACATGGACGAAATAAGTGAAAATGTAATCATGTAAATAGTGTTCGATAATTTCTTAGTGTTGATGATGCAATACAATATATGAAATATTAAATAAGTAATAATCAATGGAAAAGGTATATTGTCGAATCTCGGCGAAATGTGAGATCTTAGATGAGCACTACCGAAGAGTTCAGCGGTAGGATCAGAAGACCAACAAGTTTTTCCAGGTATTCCATGATGTTCTAGCTTCAATCGACTCATGATCTCAACTATTAAATTACTATAATATACACAAGAAAAACCATTCTGATTTAACTTCAACTAGTTTTGATATGGCTATTCCGTGAAATACTGGGATCTTGATTTCGGCTTGTTTTGGTTGGATGGGTTCAATTGGTTGTAATGGAATCTTTTATGAAAAGAATGTGATCTCACTTTTTCAATTTAAGGATAAGTTCTGAAGGATTGACCATAAATATTTAGAACAGAATATACCCAGTGATTAAGTAAATGTCATCGAACTATATCCTGAATATGTCTATATGCATATTCGTAAAGATCTAGCATGATGAGAAATAAATTATCGTTGACTATATACTAGCTGACTCTATGTCAAGATCACATAGGTTATTCTAGTTGCTGGACAGATAAATTAAATCATTCTTCTTTATTTTCATTTTGACTTTGTTAACTATTCGCATTGTTTTGGCTTGCCTTTGCTTGCCTACCCTTCCCTTAGCATCGACTTGACTCGCCTCGATTCGATCTTACTATAAATATTGAGTAGTGCTTAATTAAAGGGAGTTGACTTATATGCGTCATCCACTGCACGTCGTTTCTCTTCGCTTTATTCTTTTCGTTCCTTTGATGGTCTGTCTGAATCAATGAACGCACAAAATATATTTATTCAACACATTGTTCCGTTATTCACTGACGTGATGATTATATACGAGGATTGGTGACATGTATAAATCAATCACCATAATCCCATGATTCAAAAGGAGTCAGACACTAGGGTCAACTAAGACTAAATCTCGAAATAAGCCATTGATAATATGATTGCTAGAACTTATCTCATCACTAAAATTATTGACTTCTATTTGATTTACATCATCATAATCCAATAACAGATTGAAGGAATGTATACAGCGATAAGTTTGGAAAACTGTTCATTTGAGTGGCAACACGTATGAATAATACAATTCAACCATGACTATCTATAAATCCACTTGGCATTGTTTGTTTGAATCTTCACATTGATGCAACTGATCAATCTCTTATTGACATATGTGCATACTGATGGTACATCCAGTTGATATGTCCCAAATGGGACAAAATGCGCGTTATGAATCCTACTGCAAGTCATTATCCAACTTTGCATATAATGCTTGTGCACTGAGACACACCATGCACATATGTCAACAAAGGACTGATCTGTTGCAATCCTGAACATCAATGGGAACATTTAAACAAACTATATCAAGTGAATTTAGACTTCACCTTATTTCACAAACAAGTGGCTATCATTTGTCAGTGGCTAAGTGGATAAGACGATGGCGTTTGAAATTGAGTCTCAGACTGAACATCAAATTCAGCTGAAGAGCCCTAAAAAGGATGAAACAAGCGTCTGAGATTAGTCATGTTGATGTTGTTTACTTATATCTTTCCATCTTCCGAACATCAGATCTGAGATGCAGGCATGTACAACCGACGACTTTTGAATAGGACGAAACGCGTTTTCAGGATGTCACTGCTAATTACTTTTAAACTTTGCTTATAGATTAGTCATGTTATATTGGATCGAGGATTCAGGATATAGAATATAGAACCACAGTATAGACTAGATGATACATCAGTTATTTAAATAACAACAGTCTCTGAGATGGTGGAAAGATTAATAGCTTAGATAGATGATTTTAGTAAAGTTTTGTTCTCTGAGCTCAACACTCAGGTAAATCAGCGAACAACAAACATATTGAAAATCGACTTAATATGTCAACCAATCAGAAAAATCATGGAAAAATATAGGACCAAGTATCAAATCAATGGGAGATACATTCAAAATATTGAAGTCAACAATGGATGGGTAAAGGTGAACAATGACTAATCAAGATCAAGTACTATAGAACAAGGTTTTTGGAGTAATGTGGAGTAATTCGAACAATTCACTTGTACATGAAGTTTGTACTGATGATGGAGTTCAGAATAAAGATGAAGGATTCACAAATAAACCATCCAGCTAAAGAACAAAACTCCTTTGAAATCAATCAGTCAATATGGAAGATAAACAAAACAACTTCCAGTTGAATAGGAAATTCGTAAAATACGTTGAAATTGGATAGAATATGCACTCCTGAAATCATCAATAGATAGAGAAAATAGTATGTACAAATTCAGACTGTACACATTCTTTGTTTCAATCGAATTCTCGAAAGGGTAGTTTGAAACGTATTTATCAATCTTCTTCACAATGTAATTAGTCATTCGTTTAAGTATACTGATTTTGATTTCACTTCATTTAATGGTAAGCTTTAATGTTTTTTCGCGTTGACAGCGTGAATATGGAAGTAATCTTCCCACCACGGTAGACCTGGAAGCACTAAACAGCCGTTTCACCGAATTTGGACTCCTCAACAATGCGCATCCACAATCATACTCGCGAGATTCGGACCTGGGACATATCTGACTCGCGTGCAAACAATAAAGATCTTGTGCGCTAAGACAGCACTCAACGGTGTTAATATCTCACGTCAATGAATCCATGAAATTGTATCACCATCTACTTTATTCACCAGTGATTTATTATCTCACAAGAGACCAGGTTGAAGTCCACTGGTCATACACAAAATCGACACGTTTATAATTTATAAAACGAAAACATTGTATTATACTGTTTTCTATATTATCACCTACCCGAATAGAAGTCTGACTAAACTGTAATATGAGTAAAAAAAGAAAACAAATGGTTCATGATATACTTCGTCTATTGTGAATGATTGAATACATGAAAAAAAATGTCAATATCATGACACGATGTATGTCAAGTACGTTCAGTGTTTGACTCTTCGTTTGTGAACAGCTCCATATTGATCCTTGTTTATAACTTAAGACTAGACATGTATTAAGTTATATATCTGTTTACTCATACTGCGATATCATCGTCTTGAAAGTACTGTAATACAAGTTAGTTTTGGTATGTTATAGAGTAAAGAAATTATCATTCAACAGTTATTGAGAAACTTGATAGTCAGTGGTACCACTCATTTGACGATCATTTTCATCAATTGATCTACAATCAGTCGAATTTGAGAAGTATTCATTTCTATTACTTCTTCATTTTAAACTATACTACTCATTATTAATCAGTATCATTCATGCTCTAACTCAATTATGATAATCATTGACGACCATATAAATCATGGATAAGACAATACAAGTGATTTGAATAGCTTACTCCCATCCCGGTCCTTTATTACTGTATGATTTGAGTTAACAAAAATTCGTAACAATATTTTATTTCACTATAACTTTGAAAATAAAGGAATAACATTGTAATTTAATAGTTTCGGTCATGAATCGATTGAATCTAGAACAGCATGGAAAATCTAAGAGTAATGAATGGCCGTTTCATCCTATTATAGGACTCTTCAATAGTGCGCACCCAAGATCTCGTCTCGCGAGACTAGAACCTAGGATATATATCGGTACCACACGCGAACATTTAACCTATAGACCACGGATCTGGCCGTCATCCAATGGTTTTAATGTTGAACTTCAAATAATCCACAAAATAGAGCGACACAACCACCGTTTTCTTCAGTGATATGTTATCTCACAACAGATTCGGTTTGAACTCCACTGGTCACGGAAGTTCAGTGCTTCCAGGTTTTGCATGGTGGTCTAGCTTCAATTGACTCATGATGTCAACTAATAAAACTACTATAATATCCAAAAAGAACCTTTTCCGAATATCTTTGTGATCGTAGGTTTTGGAAGATTGATGAGTTCTGGTTGTGATCATGAATGGATCAATGTTAGATCATCCTTGATAAAATGGAATTACTGAACGGCTAATTCGTTCTAGTATGGGACTACTGAGCAGTGAAAACCGACGATTTTACAGATGGGATTTAAATATCTTTGAACTTACGAAAAAACAACACAAGATACTTAGAAATGAGAAAGTGAATTGACTTGGAAAAATTTATGTCAATGATCATCCATAAATTTCGAATAGTAAGGAATAGATATTACGTGTAATCATTTCAGTATGACACAATTATGAATCGATTCTATTTTGACTACTATCATTTCATTTAGTGGAATGAGTTATGAAAAGATAATTAGTCACATCTATGACATTGGAAGTTATCACATTATAGTGTGTGCTACTGATGTCGATAGATATAAGTAGTATATATCATAAATCGAAAGCGAAATAGCTGGTGTCAGAAGATGGTTAAGACGATTGAAGTTGAGATAATAAGAACAGAGAATGATTGATGTGGAATCGAAAGAACAATGAAGTCTAAGGTAATTTATTGACATTTTTTCAAATGAAATATCTACTACATGATTCTCAGAATATACTAAGAGATTCGGTAATGTTGTGATCAAATACATTCTGTCATCCCATCATGTGTTCTCGTTCAGTACAACATTTTATTCAGGAATTACCCAGATATACAAGTAGATAGAGGATGGGATATACACTGAGGAAATCATCAAACTACATCATGAAGCAAGTGCTAACTTGAAATCCTGAAGGGAAACGGAAAGAAGTAAGACTAAGTAACACGCTCAATAGAGAACTGGTAGCAGACATTAAAGGAAGACTAGCAACATTAAAGAACTAGAAAACATTGTTAAACACAAAATTTGATGGAAAATGCTGTTGAGAAGTATATACACCTCGACGAGAAGAAACAGGCGTAAGTTAGTAAGTAAGTAAATCCAAGTGAAGAGTAAAAGTATCATGACGGACTATTGTTAATCATCACTGCTTTTTGATATGCGTCTGAGACTAGTTGGTTTACAGAGATATTAAGTACGACATTTGACGCAACATTTCAATGATAACCATTTGCTTAACTACATTGAGTTATCATCAAGATCATTCGATTCAATTGGTGATTATTACAGTTTCAGATACCAATGATGATTCGTATTACCGACTGACTAAAATGCCATACAAACAGGAAAACAAAATCCACTGGGTAAATGTATTTACTACGTATGACACTCTGACTGCATCAACATTCAGAATAACAACTTTTTAAACCTTTGATTGCGTCACACATTTGCATTGTATAATTATCATTAAATAAATCCTAGTTTTACCTTCGCTCTGCTGGCAATGTATGACTGTCACTTAGTACAACTGGCTGATTCTCTCTAGTCATAGGTTCTCTCTCTGAAATGCTCATCATAACCGATGGATGAAAAGTAAAATCTAAGTAGATATAACTATACCAACCGGGTGCCAGATCAAAGCAAGTGGTTTGCATGGGGGGACACACCTGGAGCCTTTAACCTAAAGGTCTGATCCACAATTCACTGTAGCAACGTCAGGAGATGCGGTCCCATGGTTTGCACGCCATTTGTTTCTTCAGGAACATGGAGGCCATGTGCAACATTATTTTGAAATCAGAATTTTCCAACTCCCCTATGTGTATCCTCCATATCTACTTATCCGGTTAAAACGCCCGACATTCACTCTTCTTCCTTTCATCTCCGCCATCAGAAAACAGTGAATAGGACCTCCCTGAAAGTGTTCGTATGCATGTGACCAGGTGATGAAATTTCGAGAGGGAGAGTTGATTCTCTCCACTCTACGGCTGTACAAGGGCATTCAGGGGTTTGGATTAATACGACATATGTATTTTTACTTTTTACTCTAGTTAAGTAGCTGAAGTATGCATATTCATGTTCCCCTTATCATAAGTTTTCTTCTCACCTGTAGGCTGTTGTAATACGATTTACCTTTATTCACTTATGCCTAGTCAATTAATTACAGTCTCGATATTCACAGCCACTTTTGGCTAACCCTTGTACAAATGTTATTTTCTATTCAGTCTATTCGGTTTGTATATAAACCCAGTATGTTTAAAATACATGATTCTTATCACAGAGGCTAATATTGGTATTCTGGAATTAACAGGCAGGGTAAATAACCGATTGAGACTCCAAGCTGTTTGTTCAGGTGTGAGCGTCATTTGTTCGTCGTTTAAGTTCATGTATCTAAATTCGGCAATCATATTCGTGAAAATTGTGGATACGTTAAGGATATAACAACTTCCACTTACGTATAATTTTTTATTATGTTCGTAAGATTATCTGTAACTGATTTCAAAAGAGAAAAGCAATTATAATTTGATAGTCTACTATTCAATTACATCTTCATTTCAGTAATATACTAACTGTTCTCTTAATTTTATTTTGTAAAAACGAATGAGAAAAAGGACGTTTTCGACGACTTCGTCATTATACTTACAAAGCTACATACTTACGACTGTTACACCTTGTCAAGGTGCATAGGTTCTCCACCAGAATTCTCCAGGCAACCTTAATCTCTGCTCACCTTTCCAGTTCTTGCAAGCTGCTATTCATTCTCTTGATATCTGTTTGCAACTTTTGATACAATTTGTTATATGTTCATGATCTTTTCCGTTTTGTCCCAACATTTTAAGGATCAAACACACTAAGAGTGATGTGATGGCAAAATCGATACGTAACTGATCGTTGAAGCGAGACGTGGAATTACATGATTTCAAAGGTGATAATATAACGAGTGAGGTTTTATTACGTGAAATAAGCGACATTGTTATGGAAATTATTAAATGTATTTTTAATATTGCTATTCATTCCCAACTATAGACACAAAATTCAAAGTGACGATAACTTGTCCTAGTAATCTCCAAAAAGTAAAAAGATTATGGTCACTATACATCACTGAATTCGTAGATGACGTGAACGTTCTATCCCATGCCTACCAACAAATTCAGATTAAGACAATCAGCGGAACAGCAGCATCTGATTCAGAGAGCCTCTACATACACAAAGTAAAAAACAAGATCCTCAAATAAAACATAGAGAACATAAATTCACTCACATTTGATGTAGACTTGCTGATAAAAGTGGTCTGTCACGTATCTGAGAAGCATCACTGATGAACAAAGAACATCGGATGAGAATGTCTTGGCGCAGATTGACAAATCAAGGACAGCATTCTTACAGTTGAAGAACATATGGAACTCAAAACAATTGTCAACCAATATCAAATTCAGAATATTTGATACGAACTTCAAGACAGTTCTGCTGTACGGAGATGAAATTCGGAGAACTACCACAACCATAATCAAAACGGTGCAAATATTTGTTAATAGATATCTACAGAAGATACTCAATAACCGTTGACCGCATGTCATAAGCAACAGCTTTCTATGTGACAGAACGAAACAGAAAATTAGCAAAAAATGTTGAAAGTGGATAGGACATGCATTGAGGAAATCATCGAACTGTATCACGAGGAAAGCGATAACTTGCAATTCTGAAGGGATACGGAGAAGTATAAGACCGAAGAACAAACTACATCGGGAAATGAAACCAGATTTGAAAAAGATGAATGGACACTGGAAGGAACTGGAAAGGAGTGTTCAGAATAGGATTGGATGGAGAATACTGGTGGGCAGCCCATGCTCCTTGACGAGGTCAAGTTTATCGAGGAGAAACAAACGGGAACAGAAACAATGAAGTCTGAGACGATTGATTGACATTTCGGAAATGAAGTATTCTCTGAATAGTTCTCAGATTTTGCTAAGAGATTCTGTGATTTAATATTCGTGTACATTCGATTGTTTCCAACTTGTGTTCTTGTTCATGATAATACAGCAAGTGGTCGTAAACGTTCTATAAACTCTTTTCAATGGGCTATGTGATTAACAGATATTTGAACTTAGAACTTTTGTTTTATCAAAATAAGGAAATAGTGAAAAGGGTACCTTAATAATTTGAACTTACCAACAAGTGGTTGTGTATTACTCCTGAAAGTAAATCGATTAACATTCAAATAATTCTGACGATGTCATTTGGAAAACTACCACAAGCGTCATTAAAACGATACAAGTATTTATAAATAGCTGTCTACGCAAGATACTCAACATCCATTGGACGGATACCATGAGCAACAGCCTTCTGTGAGAGAGAACAAACCAGCTTCTAGCTGAAGAGAAAATTAGGAAAAGACATTGGAAATGGATAGAAAATACATCACGCAAATCATCAAACTGCATCACGAGGCAAACGCTATGTTGGAATCATGAAAAGAATCTAAAAAGATGAAGGCCAAATAACACAGTACATCGGGAAATAGAAGCAGATATGAAAAGGATGATTAGCAACTGGAAAGAACTGGAAAGGATTATCTAAGACTGGTTTAGATGGCGAATGATGGTGGGTAGCCTATACTTGTTAACGAGGCTTAACAGGTGTAAGTAATTAATTAAATAATATATACGCTTGAGGTTTGTAGCTATTGTTGTTCGTATCCTAACTGTTTGTAGAATACACTTTCCCTCATCTGAACCTGAACTACTCCCTTTAGTTGATGGGGCCTGGACATATTGTATAATCTATTTTGTATTTCTTTCACGGATCCTTCATTCCATTCACCGATTTTATATAATCTCATCATCTCTTTAACCTACATAACATTAACTATTACATTGTTTATCGGATTCAGTAATTATACGTTCATACCTTCTTACTTAGCTACCCACCTGTTTATGAGTATAGAATTAATCTATTATCCTCAGCAGTGCGCATCCACGACCCTTCGCCCATCCAGATTCGTACCCAAGATCTGTTATTTTCGCGCGTGAGCGCTTGACCATTGACCGACTGAGCCGGAATCCAACGGTGCTAATGCCTAACTTCAATCAGTCCACGAAATCGCGCCACCGTACATCATTGTCTTCAGTGAGCTGATATCACACAGCAGATCTGTTTGATCGCTGTTTATCAATAGAACTCCAGCAGTGTCTCTTGAAGCCAGCCACCAGTGAGCCTATGTTGATTCATATCAGAAGGGTTTTTGTTGATACTATAGTAATTTCAATGGTTAAGATCATGAATCAATCGAAGCAAGATCACTATGGTCTATGATCAATAATCGCTTATCTGCATCTAAACTTGGAAAGATTTTAAGTATAAATCATAGATTACTGATTTGGTTACTTTGATAAAAAGAGTAAGGTAATGAAATCTTGGAATAGTTAAAGGATATTCGTGCATTGCAACCAATAAAATGTAAGTAGACCGATTTCTCAGATGCAGTAAAATCAATAATGTAAATCACAATTCATTTTATTAGACAATGACTTCAACTAGTCAATTATCAAGATAAACAATATAATAATCCAGTTAAAATGTTTTACACTTACTCAGTGGTCTGTTTTACCGATTTACCTACGGCTGAAGGTTTTAAAAAAAAATAGGTGATATTCATACCGGTCAATGTGTCATTGATTTGGTAGAGTACCAAGGTTGTATAAGTCGTATTTCGATTGGCGAATAAATCACATGGTAACTAGGTAGTAGTAGTAGTAGTAGTAGTAGTAGTAGTAATTGTTGTTGTTGTTGTCGTAGTAATATTATTATTAGAAGTTCAAATGGAGATAGTGAGTAACATATGTTGAATAATTAAGAAGTGATATTTGTAAACCTTAATGTATCCGTTATAAACATTCGTGTACATCTGATCAGAAAACTTTATTAGACACCATAGTGCCATTAATCAACATAGGTTTTAATGGTGAAACCATAATTTTAGACGATCTTTAAGCGACGCTAAAGTGACTTTGAGAATGTCCGCCTACATATCACGGTTAAATGATCCAGTATGAGGAATTAGAATTATGAATAATAGTTAATGGTTAAGATTAGGAATTACATTTAGGGTTTTCATTACGAAATGATATCAGCTATCATGCCAAAACTCGATTTATCCAAATGGATGAATGAATTTTGCGCAAAAATCCTAGATCTGTTATCTTATACCTGACTGGTTCGCCCATAAATTATACTCTTCTAGCTTAAATCCCAATCGATAAACGAATGAACATACATTACGGTTTGAATGTTATACCATTTTAATATTTCAAAAAAACCTATTTCTGAACATGAAGCATTCCCTAGATGACTGATATATGAAATAAGTAGATAGAACAATATTCTTTCTAGTTGAATTCATAAGTCAATCTAAGCTAGACTATCATTGAAAACTTGAAAACATTGAACGATCAGTCGTTCTTTGTACGGGAGTTCTCAGTGATGCACATCGATGATCTCACACCAAAGATACTCGAACTCAGAACCCTCAATCTCACGCACAAACGTTTCATCTGTAGACCACTAACCCAAATCCAACGATGATGATGGTGATGATATAAGAAACCATGACCAGTGGAGTCAGATCTGTGTTGGGTGAAGACAGTTATCCACCCAAGGTGGCCTGCTTAAATGACTGGGCTACCTGTTTCTGCCATCTACATATTTCAACAAGTTATCTATTTTCTTGTTTCTTTTAACACATCACTATACGTTTGTAAAAACGTTACGATATTTCGTTGTACAAGTTGCAAAACCAACCAATCAGAGACATCTTAGTCACTAACAATATGCATCGAAAACAATGAACATTAATCAAATGTCGATTGACTGAATTACTAACATCTAATTGACAGTCATTCAATTTTAATCGTCAAGATTAACGAAGAAGTAAGAACAGAATGAAAACTTCATAAAATACTTCATTGAGATCATGAACCGATTAGTGTTAGATCACCATTGAAAACCTAGAAGCACTGGATGGCCGTCTCATCCTATTGTGTGACTCCTCAGCAGTGCGCATTCACGATCCCGCTCGCGAGTTCCGAACCCAGGGCCTTCAGTTTCGTACGCGAACGCCTAACCTACGATTCATGATCTCAATGAAAAATTTAACAATCTCCACAACCACTCTACTGAAAAATACTTTATGTTCAGGATTCTATACTGTACGTAAGCATATTATATTGAAGAAAACCATTAAACAAATATATTACCAATGTAAACTTACTTCCACTAGTTTCAGTCTTATTCATCATAATGCATCCATTAATGATTAGAATTATAAGAAACGATATAGAATTCATTTCATTAAAAGAAAAAGTAAGATTGTTCTATTTCTCAAATGACTTCTGTGTACTCACTTGTTTGTCATTTATATATAGTTCAGAACCGAAAGGGGGACATCACATGTGTGCATAATAGATCATTGTTTGTTTACTAAATGTATTTGACAATTTGTTTGCTTAAAAATTGTTTCTTGTAAAGAAACAATGATATAAATATCAACATATGATCATATTTATAATTCATTTTGGTATTGTGTTTACCTAGATCTTCCCATTGATGTGTTAGAACCGCAATTGATTAGTCTCTTGTTGCTATATATATACACATCCTGTACAGATTGTTTTGATATAGTCTTGAGTTACAAGCTATTTTAAGCAAAGATAGATTGTGACTAATAATGAAATCTAAAATGAGTGTTTCGTCCAAAGTTGGGACTCGTCAGCTGAAATATGGATATCTGAAATCAGTACAAACTAAGTGGATAACATGATAGCGTGTTTAAAGAAAAAACACTAGTAAGTTTGAGTCTCATAGTGAATATCCATTATGAAATGCAGGTATATTCAGTTGATGAGTTTCAAATGGGACGAAACGTGTGTCATATATAATATGAAAACAATATAAAAAAGTAATTACATTTTGTATTTATGAATTATTCTTTCATGTGATATAGTTTTCATGAAAAGTGTCAAGTGTATATCACATGATTTACAGAATGTCTTTCTCTATTTTTTAAAGAAATTTCAAGTACTACTTGCTTAAATTCATTTCTTTGAATGTAGTATTGTTAATAGATTAATTCTATACTCATAAACAGGTGGGTAGCTAAGTAAGAAGGTATGAACGTATAATTACTGAATCCGATAAACAATGTAATAGTTAATGTTATGTAGGTTAAAGAGATGATGAGATTATATAAAATCGGTGAATGGAATGAAGGATCCGTGAAAGAAATACAAAATAGATTATACAATATGTCCAGGCCCCATCAACTAAAGGGAGTAGTTCAGGTTCATATGAGGGAAAGTGTATTCTACAAACAGTTAGGATACGAACAACAATAGCTACAAACCTCAAGCGTATATATTATTTAATTAATTACTTACACCTGTTAAGCCTCGTTAACAAGCATAGGCTACCCACCATCATTCGCCATCTAAATCAGTCTTAGATAATCCTTTCCAGTTCTTTCCAGTTGCTAATCATCCTTTTCATATCTGCTTCTATTTCCCGATGTACTGTGTTATTTGGCCTTCATCTTTTTAGATTCTTTCCAGGATTCCAACATAGCGTTTGCCTCATGATGTAGTTTGATGATTTGCGTGATGTATTTTCTATCCATTTCCAATGTCTTTTCCTAATTTTCACTTCAGCTAGAAGCTGGTTTGTTCTCTCTCACAGAAGGCTGTTGCTCATGGTATCCGTCCAATGGATGTTGAGTATCTTGCGTAGACAGCTATTTATAAATACTTGTATCGTTTTAATGATGCTTGTGGTAGTTTTCCAAATGACATCGCCAGAATTATTTGAATGTTAATCGATTTACTTTCAGGAGTAATACACAACCACTTGTTGGTAAGTTCAAATTATTAAGGTACCCTTTTCACTATTTCCTTATTTTGATAAAACAAAAGTTGTAAGTTCAAATATCTGTTATTCACATAACCCTATTCAAAAGAGTTTATAGAACGTTTATGACCACCTGCTGTATTATCATGAACAAGAACACAAGTTGGAAACAATCGAATGTACACGAATATTAAATCACAGAATCTCTTAGCAAAATCTGAGAACTATTCAGAGAATACTTCATTTCCGAAATGTCAATCAATCGTCTCAGACTTCATTGTTTCTGTTCCCGTTTGTTTCTCCTCGATAAACTTGACCTCGTCAAGGAGCATGGGCTGCCCACCAGTATTTTCCATCCAATCCTATTCTGAACAATCCTTTCCACTTCGTTGCAGTGTCCATTCATCTTTTTCAAATCTGGTTTCATTTCCCGATGTAGTTTGTTCTTCGGTCTTATACTTCTCCGTATCCCTTCAGAATTGCAAGTTATCGTTTTCCTCGTGATACAGTTCGATGATTTCCTCAATGCATGTCCTATCCACTTTCAACATTTTTTGCTAATTTTCTGTTTCGTTCTGTCACATAGAAGGCTGTTGCTTATGGCATGCGGTCAGCGGTTATTGAGTATCTTCTGTAGATATCTATTAATAAATATTTGCACCGTTTTGATGATGGTTGTGATAGTTCTCCGAATTTCATCTCTGTACAGCAGAACTGTCTTGAAGTTCGTATCAAATATTCTGAATTTGATATGGGTTGACAATTGTTTTGAGTTCCATATGTTCTTCAACTGTAAGAATGCTGTCCTTGATTTGTCAATCTGCGCCAAGACATTCTCATCCGATGTTCTTTGTTCATCAGTGATGCTTCTCAGATACGTGACAGACCACTTATATCAGCGAGTCTACTTGAAGTGTGATTTGATCGCTCTTCTCCATGCTGTAATTGAGGATGCTGCATATCCATATGTGTATGTTGAGTCCCACTCATGCAGATGATGTTGCTGCACTAGTTGTCTTCATCTGCATTTGTTCCTGTGTATGATATTATCATATCTTGTGACAGATCACCAGTCTCAGCCTCTGTAATATGAATCATGTATTTAAAAACATACTCGGTTTGTATATCAATCAAGCAGACCACATCGTACGGTTAAATAGAAAATAACATTTGTACAAGATATAGCCGAATGTGGCTGTGAATGTGGGAGGCAGTGACTAATAGACAGGGCATAATTCAAGAATGGTAAAACGTATCATAATAGTTTATGGGTCTAACTAGTGCTTACAATAAGAGGAATATGAATATGCATAGTTTAGTTACTCAATAAGTATGCAATAGAAATCTACGTTAGGTATTGTTCCACAAATAGATCCCAAAAAATTACCACTAATTATTCTTATCGGGATTCAACAGGTATAGAACAACCAGGTAAACGTGTATATAAAAAACAAAAATTTCCTTGAGAAGCTTCGCAAAATAACATTTTGGTGGCTCATTATTTTGACTCAAATTAGATTTTACAATGATGTTGATGACGAGCTCATTACTTTAGTGGCCTGAGAGCTGATTCCAATCAGATTGTATGAATGATTGTTACAATGTCGTCAATCTTCGTATATAATCATCAACTTAACTCGCGTTGATGAGGAAAAGAATTAAATAATTCAAATAAGAGAGCAGATTTCGAATACGTGTGTTTCATACAGTCATTGATCCATCAGATAAACGATCAGATAAGCAAAGAATAGAGAGCGAAGCAAAATAACGTTCGGTGGAGAAGGTAAGTGAGTCAACTCTATTCAACCAAACGTTAAGCGATAATAATTGTCAGACCAAAACTAAATTACAGATATATGATGAGTAGGATAAGAACTGTACACATATATGCTCATTTGACAAGCGAATACTTAACAAGGTCAAAATGTGACTCATCTGGGCTTGCATAACACTTCAGTATTTTAAATAAGATAACCAACCAATGATAAGTTGGGATCCTTTGAAGTTGGAAATAAGGGTAAGAGTAAGTGCTTTAGCGTGTAAACAAGAAAATCCAATTTCCAAATTGAAATTACAACAATATGATGTTTGACATGTGAGTTTGGATGATTTAGCATTCTCAACACATAAACCATCTAAATTGGTACAGAGAGTATTTGAATTTATTAAAACGTATTAGCAATATCTTCATTTCCTTTAGTTAACTAATTTGAAGCATAAACTTCAATTCATATTAAGATTAAACGTTTTCATTTATAGCTGGATACTATAGTATGTTGGATTCCACTCGGTCGCTCCACATAGCTATATATTTAACATTATCACAAAGCGATCTGAAACATTACAAGAAGAGATGGATATTGTTTAACAATAGAATCCAGGACAAGTGTTACTCTCTATTCTATTCTCATCAGTTAGATGTACACGTATCCAAGTTGATGTTCACTTTGGTACCCGAACCCGGCAACAACCTACTGTGTGAGGTAACAAACTAAATTCTAGCGAAGGAAGAAATCAGAGAGAAGCTCTGAAAATGGATAGGACACACATCGAGTAAAACACCAAGTACGTCACAAGGCAAGCTCTCACGTGCAATCCTCAAAGCCAAAGAAAAAGTTTAAACAGCACATTACGCCGAGAATCGGAGACAGATATGAGAAGAATGAACAAAAATTGGATAGAAATAGAAAGGAACTCCAAACACAGAGTGGGTTGGAGAATGTTGGTCGTCGGCCTATGCTCCATTGTTTTTAAAATTTGTCTGTACTGTATCTACGAAACAAGGACTTAAGCTTTTCTATTCCGTATGAAAGTTTAACTTTCACACATAGTCTAAGCATTATAACAGTGGTTTTCAGCTTGATTTCCTTTTCATCTATGTAAAATTGGCGTTAAAATATCTTCGTCTAGATAATTCTCGCATCATTTACATATCCGTAACTTATGTACCTATTGACTAAGCTTTCTTGATTGAAGCTTTTAAAGGTTTCTTATCATTCTTATCATCTATAGTTGGTCAAACAAACTTTAAGAAGCCTAGAAGAAAATAATCAGAATGGAAAGCATTATAATAATGAACATAATCTAGATAGTAAGTATTATCGAACAGCTGATAAGCTGTCAGCAGTGATTTGGTTACATTCATGATAGATTTATTACAACAAGATGAGAAACTTCAAGGAATACATATATCCTGATTCTGTAAGTTTTTTTACGTAAATAGTTACATCTTGATTGGAATCTGTTAAGGCGATTGTCACTATGTTAGTTATCCGTCGGTTATTCATTTATTACGGAATGAACTATTGAAAGTATTATGCAGATTCAAGTCGGTTTGCGATAAGTACAAACTTTCAACATAATCATTACTGAATTTAAAGATGTCATTCAACTTTACTAAATTAATCAAATGCGTGACGAACCATTCTATATAGAATTCCAAAGCCTTCATACGGTTTTCAATATGTAGGGATAAACCAGAAGATCAATTCCCTTCCCTTTGACCACATGTATAATATGTAGTTTTGATAGTAAATCTTGTTAAACTGTATCATTACATGTTCTCTAAATACTATCAATCAATAATAGGTACCATTTCCACTTCATTCTAATTTCAATAATGGTCTATGTGTAAAGGGGTATAACAATTTGTACAACGCATGGATGCTTGAAAATAATCAACTTTTGACAACTTTTAGTATATAACTTTTAACTACTGATAAATAAATCAGTAATGTTTTGTTAAATTCAAAAAGTTAGTAGGTCAGGCAATTTAAGCCGAGTTATGCATGGAAATCAGTTGTAAGCGCAAGAGTATAACTTATAGATAAATCAATCACATTTAGGATATCAGGTATTGAACTTTGGAGTGAAATTTATTCATTGCCTTGGCTAAATACCACTTTGGTATTTTAGCTGATGTCAGTTTGTGATGAAAACTCTAAACCTAATTTTGACGCTAACCATCAATTGTAAATCATAATCTTTATTATTCACAATGGTTTATAACCCTCATTCAGCTCTCAGAAGTAGGTGCATATTCTCAAGGTCATTTTAACGTCACTTGAAGTTCGTCCATACATATTAATCTATTCTGTTGTGAGGTAATCAGAGGTACTTTGTAGGAGTTTCGTGCTGCTGTTTAAGATTCAAAAAGGAATGGCCATCTTGATCAACAAAATACTATTAGCATTAAGGAATTAGACGAAAATGACACTCCTGACTACTCGTTGATCGATCGTCCGTAAACCTTTCCAAAAAACTATTTTGTAAGATTGATGTCAGCTACAGAACAAAACAAATTTCCGGTGATGATTAACGTTTTAAGATTTTACTGATCAAGTTTATTTGCAGGAAAACCACGGTATTTCAAAAAATACTTAATATGATGTTTATTAGAGACTTCATAAAGCATCTTTTTAATTGATTATCAACACAAAATGCTGCCAAGACGGTATGCTATATTATCTGGGCAACTCGTTCCTCCCATCCACATATTTCAAAAAAATAACCTGCTTGCTTGTTTGTTTTAACAAATCATTGTGCCCGTTGGCCGCATAATCCATTCAAGTTCGTTTGTTAAACGTTTACGACACGTCGCTTATACGAGTTACAAAGGAGCACAATCAAAGACATTGTGGTTGCCGGCAATATGTATCGGAATCAATATACATTAATCAGATGACGATTCCTGAAATGCTAACATCTAACCGGCGACCACTCAATATTGATCGTCAGTGTCGATCAAGAAATAGGTAAAGGGAACTTGTTAAAATACTACTTGCTGTGAATTTTATACCATACCAAACTTATTATGTTGAATAAAGCCACTGATAGCAATAATAATTAACTAATATGTTATATACTACTAACTTATAATATAAGTAGCCAGCACTATATTTCGAACGTTTCCGAAAACATCTATTTTTCTCCAATATAAAGTCCATGAGGGGATAGTAATATGCATCATAATGGAAGTGTGAAATAATTTATTAGTATATGTATATATGCTTACTATATGTGTTCATCGAACTGCCAACTTTGAATTCAACAAGGAGTGATCATCATCTAATAGCATATTCAAATAGACATTATAATTAACAGCCTAGTTAACGTTGAATGTAGCAACAGCTTTGACACTTGAAGATAATTTCGGTGAAACACTATCATTTGACCTAGATATTTACACATCAACACTGAATGCCTTAGTGACAAATAGATTATGATAAGCAAACAGTCTTCAACGAAACATTACATGCATTCTTTTTTTATTGAGATCATGAATCGATTAATGTTAGACCACCATTAAAAACCTGAAAGCACTGGATGACAGTTTCGTCCGATTACAGAACTCCTCTGAAGTGTGTACTCCCGATCCCACCCCCAGAACTCGAACCCAAGACCTATTAGTCTCACATGCTAAAGCCTAACCTCCAGACCAGTGAACCGGCTGGTATCCAAAAGTGTTAATGTCTAACCTCAAATAATCCACGAAAATCGGCGGATATCTTCCATTGTACTGAGGTAGAAACCTGTCTCTATCTAACATGAAATAGCTCCACTAGTCGCGGTTTCTCATGAGAACTCTGAGAATTCCCTCACAAAGCTGGTCACTAATGAGCACATGTATTATCACACCCTACCATCAAAAATACAAGTTTAGTTAATGATTTCCAGTCATTAAATGAAAGAAACTACACTATAGCGCCAGTGAAATGTCACTGAGCCCGAGCCAAATCATCCGAGAGCTGGATCACGGAGCATCGAACAGATCACTGATCGTCGTCAAGGTCAGGAACAATCAACGCGCATCAGTTATTCATACGCCATAGACTGGCCCATGTGGTGGTGGTTTCATATTCGCTTGTACTTATTCCTACCAATATAATTCCACACTAGCTACCTTTGTGTTCCGTGGTCTTCAAAACAGCCATAGGATTAATCCACGTGAGATGCTCACCACGAGATCTGAGTTCGAAGTTAGCTTTTGGTCAGTCTAACTCCAGTTGGCCCCCAATCATTCGATGTTGATCATATACGTTGGTGATCTATAATACCTTTACACAAATTTTGTAGGTTTATTTATTCTCATCTTTCATAAAGACTATCATTAAAATAAATTCTTTGTTGATTGCATCATATATTATGCCCTTATGCAATAATTATAGCTATTACTCAAACAGTACACACTTACTAACGCTTGGTACTCCTCGTGAAGGAGCATAGGCCGATCACCAGCATTCTCCATCCAACTATGTTGTTGTTGTTCTCCATGTTTCATCTCCGTACAGTAAGACTGTCTTGACGTTCGTATTGAAGATTCTGACTTTGATATTGGCTGAAAGATATTTCGAGTTTCATATGTTTCTCAATTAAAGTAATGCGGCCCTTTCTTTGTCAGTCCTCACGTTTACGTCTGCATCTGAAAATCCTTGTTCATCGATGATGGTTTTGAGGTATGTGAAAGATTCTACATCTTCCAGAGACTGCTTCTACACTGGCTGTCTTTACCTGCATTTGTTCATGTGTATGCGATAGGAGAGCTAGGTCATCTTCCAAGTCCAAATCTTCTAATTGGTCCTGAGCTGTTCATTGTATGCCTTGTTTCTCCTCAGATGTCGAGGTCATCATAATCCAGTCGACCACCAGAAGAAAGAGGAAGAAAGAGAGTAGACAGCCTTGTCTGACCCCGGTCCTTACTTGGAATGCATCTGTCAGCCGTCTTCCATGCACTACTTTGTACATTGGTCCGTCGTATGAGTTCCGGATAATATTGACAATCTTCTCAGGAACTCCGTAGTGTCGAAGAAGTTTCCATAACAATCTTCTATCTACATTACCAAATGCTTTTTCATAATCAATGAAGTTGATGTACAGTGACGAGTTCAAATATTACATACCATTTGGCATAATAATGTAAGTAATGTATTACGTCAGTATCATGGTTAACTTATCAATTAATAATATAATGAACACATCTGAGAGCATACTATTAATGTGATATAGAATTTCAAATCATTACTGTGAATGTATAATGCTCTAGTTTGCATCAAGTACACACGACCGAACCCTGTACACTGAGTAGGAACTTATTACTTACTTAATTACAACTGTAACATCTTGTCTAAGAAAATAAGTCACCTAAGAGGATTCTTCATCGAACTCTGTCATGGGTAATCCTTTCTAGTTGTTTCCAGTTGCTATGGGGACGATAATTTATGGACGTCTTTCGAGTGACGCTATTGTGACATTGAGGGTGTCAACCTACTTACTACGGCTAAATGACAATTATAAAGCAGTTTGAAAAATAAGCATTATGATTTACAGTTGATAGTTAATGTCAGGAATTAGATTTGCGGTTTTTTCATCACGAAATGACATCGGCTAAAATGTCAAGACGATATTTAGCCAAATGGGTGAATGAATTTCGTGCCAAAATTCATGATGCAGTTCTTTTATATCTGATTGGTTCATTTATTGAATGTAATCTCATCATGTTTTCATTGAATACATCGTGAATTACTGAACCATTACTTGACCAAAGATAACACTGATTGATCGTCTTCCTCATTACTTTCATTTAAAATAAATATTTTACTTACAATCAAGTTTTCATATCAAATTTTGTTTTTGATCGAGATCATGAATCGATCGATGCTAGATGATCATTGAAAATCTAGATATACTGGACGTTTGTTTTGTCCTGATATGATACCCTTGAGTGGTGCTTACCTACAACCTCACACGAACGCTTAACCACTAGACCACTGAATCAGCATCCAACAATTGATATCAATCTTTATGATCGTGATAGTCATTTTATTAAGTATTTGATTACAAATGACACTAACTATTGAAACCTTCGTGTATAGATTGTTCTCACATATAAAACATCAGTTTAGCTTATTATTATAAATATATGTTATGAATCTTTAGG
The DNA here is from genome assembly GCA_944470405.2 of Schistosoma mattheei. Lineage (NCBI taxonomy): Eukaryota > Metazoa > Platyhelminthes > Trematoda > Strigeidida > Schistosomatidae > Schistosoma > Schistosoma mattheei. The sequence continues at coordinate 3,221,057 of OX103946.1, forward strand.
GGTGTTGTTTATGACTCTTATCAAGCAAATCAATAGTAAGTAGTGTATATTTTCGTGGTTGTTATTTCCTTCATAAATACTCAGTGAATAATTACACCCAAATGTTAAACTGCTAGATCTCATTTACAAGATGGAAGTTATTGAATTTTTAAAGGGAGCGGTTGGCATATTATGTAATCTATTACTATGCAGGACACATTGAAAGAGCTTGTCTTTAATATGTTGATATTCATTTTGAAATGGTGTACATGATTTGTAGCTCAAGTGGGTGATTTTGATGGAGTTTTTATTTCATCTGAGCTGGATGGTTTTGTCATGGAGCTTTCATCGTTCTTTAGAACGACATCATCAAGAAAAAAACTTCAGATCAAAGTGAAGTGTTCGAATTTCTCCAAATATTGACTTGTCTTGTAGACATCGATGTTGACTAGTTTTTGTCGACTTTAAACCTGTCACTGTTTACTTCTTTTTACAAGTTGTATCTCCTAATGGTTCGATTTTCAGTCCTATGTTTGTTCATAAATTTCCTGATTGGTTGATGAATTGAATCAATTTCACTGTGATTGCTGATGGATCTGAGTGACAAATTTCTAAAATGCATTTCACAAACTACAACGAGATTGTTGAAAGCATTCGGAGTAGATGTTGCATACAACTGCGAAAAACACTACATCGTACAAAGCGGACGCTCTATTCATCTTCGCCTGCATAAACATCATTTAGTGGTCAAATGTCATGACATGTCATCACTTATATCAATACACGCGGATAACTGTGGACACACATTCGACTGGAAAAATATTGGAAACACCATAGAATTTTTAGAAGCTTGGAACTCATATCAGTCAACAATCAATAAAAAACATTAAAGTCAATCAAATCTATAGACAAATATAGGACCAAGAATCAAATCAATCAGAGATACAATCAAAATAAAGAAGTTAACAATGACAGATTAAAGTTCAGCAGAAATCAATCAAGATCGAGATCTACAGGATAAGCTATGAGTTACATGTGAAGAGATTCGAACATTTCACTTCTACTTAAAGTTTGTGCTGATGATGTTGCTCAGAAGAACAATGAAAGCTCTGTGACTCAACCATTCAGCTTAAAGAACAAACTCCATTAAAGACATTCATCTTGACCTATAGTTTATACTAATTCAGTAAACGTCTCATGAAAAGCGGAGTCCATCAAAGAAAATCAACTACTTCTAAGGAAGCTGTTTAAATTATAGTTTAGATATTAGCTATGTATACTGTTTACACAAACAAACAAAATTGATTTAATTTTAGTCTAGAGGTGAAGCGTTCATGCACGAGACCGATTGGTCCTGGGTTCGAATCTTACAAGGTGGGATCGTGGATACGCACTACTAGAACACAACATCTATCCAGTGCTTCCAGGTTTTTCATTGTGGTCTAGCTTCAATTGACCCCTATATGATGTAATTGTGTTAAGAAAGCGTTACATAACTTTAAACGTTGTTTAATAATTTTGAAAATATAACTGAGTACATAATTTGGTTTGAATATTTGCGCCTCATCTCTGTACTTGACTAATATTTGTAACGTTCCTAATTGCTCCCAACCAATGTTCAACTGTGTTCCTAAAATATGAAAATAAGACGATTGACAATGTATAAGTAAATAAAATGAAAATGTAAACTAATCCCAACGATACTCAGTTAACACTGGTTAGTTTGCCTTGATTGTATAAACATTTACGACTATATTATCCGTTGGTAAGTTCTATCATAGCACCATTTAGCTGATGTTCATTCAAGAATCGATTGAAGTGTTTTACACGGTTTATTTAGATGAAGTTACGCAATTGAAATCATAAGTCGATTTGAGCCGATTCACCACTATAAACCTGGTTGGGTTAGTGGGCAATTTCATCTTAGAATAGTAATCCTAACAAATGTGCGTCAACGATTCCGTTTGAAAGAATAGAACCTAGGACCTTCGAGATTGAATGTGAATACTTAACCTGTAGATCATTGAGTTGCCACTCAACGGTATGAATGTCACACATCAATAGTGAAGACCTGGAAGCACTAGATGGTCGTGTTATATTAGTGTAGGGCTCAGAAGTGCGCATCTGTGGTCCCACATTTGGGACTTGAACAAAGGACCCCCGGTAGTGTGCGCGAATATTTTACCCCTAAGTCACTGATGTACAATCCAGTGATGTTAATATCTAACTTCAATCAGTCTAAGATCTTGTACTGCCTGAGACGGATAACTATCTCACACACGACATGGATGACACTGCAATGGGCATATATCTGTGCCTATTTGGTGTATGGTAGCGGAAGTATATGTGAATGGTCATCGAGTGTGAACGAACAGATTATTGAAACGCTGATTTGTTATTCCGTTAAAAATCTTTACTCTGAACTGATTGAGAGTAACTGCCTGCGACTAAGTAGTATTAAGTATTGTCTAGCATTTATACTGGTTCCCTGTATTTGGTCCTGAATCGGGTGTCTCTACTATAATGTAGTTGTATATAACATACAATTAGAGTATCCAATCTACCAACAATATGAACTCATCAACCAGTCATATTGTCTTATTAGTGTAATACCCCGTTAAAATCAAAATAATGATCTGTCACATCAATGTTTGAAATATACCTAATGAAAAAGTAACTTCAATGGTTAAGATCATGAGTCAGTTGAAGCTAAACCACCATCGAAAACCTGGAAGAACTGGACGGCCATTTATTCCTATTACGGGACTCCTCAGCAGTGCACATAAACAACCTCGCCCCCTGCGAGACTCGAATCCACGACCTACTGGTTTCACGCGCGAATGGTTAACCCCTAGACCACTGAGCAGGCATCCAACAGTGTTAATGTCTAACTTCAACTAATCCACGAGATTGAGCGTCACAAAGTAACTCCTAGAATGGTTAATATTAGATTAAGTATAATGTATAATGTACAATGATCTTACCATATTCCATTTAGTGTACTTCATAAATATACATGATTTAAAACAAAACTTAAATGAATTTCCCATATTCAATGGATTTATATGTTGACAAATCAGTTGAAACAATAAGAACTTATGAACGAACCAATCAGATTTAAGATAACAAGTCTTGGATTTTGGCGCCAAATTCATTCATCCATTTGGTTTAATAGCATCTTGGCATTAGAGTTAATGTCAGTTCATGATAACAAACCGTAAATCTAATTTCCTAACCTTAACCATCAACTGTAAATCATCATTCGAATCCCCTATAAAGGTTGATCACACTTATTTGATCCTAATCACAATTGATTGATCACTGGGTGGTGATCAATGTCATGTGTGTCAAGTCCTTATTTAGTGCAGATCGAATGCTATCCTCCATGTTGGAATGTGGTCACCAGTCTAGGTAACTCGACACTCTGGAATCACTGTTTCTTGTCGACTACCTCCAACCACCATCTAACCTTACTTCATCCTAGTTATTAAGTGAACACTCTCAAAGTCAGTTTAGCGTCACTCGAAGGTCGTCTGTAAATTATAGTCTCACCATAATGTCTAAACGATATCAGTATATATTCAATGGTATATTATAAAATCATTTACATATTAACAATGTTAACAAGCATTAACCTTTGTGAATAGTGATCTGACAACTATAAGTCAACTTACCAAATGAATCCAATAAGCGTTCTGTTGTGTGAATGAACAAAATGGAATCATTCAGTCATAATAATAAATATTGTCGAATGATAAAATGAAATTTGGTTTCTGTAATGAGAATTGAATAATCAATCTAAAATGTTGTCAATTGATTGATCACTAAGTGGTGATCACTGTCATGTATGTATAATCCTTCTTAGTGCAGGTCGAATCCCATCGATTAAATTGCGATGCAACCACTAGTCTAGGTGACTAGACATTGTTTGCACTATATTGAGATAACATGGTGGTTGGAGACATTCAACAGGAAACCATGGAACCAGGTTTCGTACTACTTGGCACTCGTCAGCAAGGTGTACCTGTAATCTTGAGAGGACTAATGCTGCCTGATTGATTCAATCTCATGTCACTCAGCCTCACAGTCAGAGCTATTAGCAATGTGCTATTCGGGCAGCAACTGACCTCTTGTAAGACTGAGATGTATTCACAATTGATCGATCACTGACTGTTGATCAACATCATGTATGTCAGGTCCTTCTTAATGCAGATCAAATTCTATCGACCAAGTTGCAAACCTAGTTTTTTTAAACAAAAGGAACGTGAAGTTGCATGAAACAATTATTTGATTATCATAATTGAATTCATGAGTTTATTTAAGCTAAATCACCATTGAAACCCTGGAAACACTGGACAACCATTTCGTTCTAGTATGGGACTCTTCAGCAGTACATCTACACAGTCCTGCACACGGGATTCCAACCCAGGACCTTCAGTCTCACTCACCAACGTCTAACCTATAAACTCCTAACCAGAAGTCCAACGGTGTGTATGTCTCACTTCAATCAATCCACTATATTGAACAATCATCTTTTGCCTTACAACCGACATGGTAGATCTCCACTAGTCACGGCTTGATAAAAAATATAGATCGATTGTCATGAGATTTCATACATATAAGTAAAATGTTAATTGACATATGATCAAGTAATTAGCTTGACAAGTGACTTACTCCAATATTGACCAGAATTTTCTACCATAAACAGAACAGTTTAACATTAATATTAATACTCCCATTAACTATAACAGTATAGGAACAAAGTAATTTATATCCATTCCAAACCATACACAATGAATACAGTTAGCTGCATAATTTTTATTTGTATCAAAAGAGATTTTGTGAATGTGATAGTAATTTCAATGGTTGACATCATGAGTCAATTGAAGCTAGACCACCATGGAAAACCTGGAATCACTGGACGACCATTTCATTCAATGGTGGATGTGTCGCTCAATTTCGTGGATTAGTTGAAGTTAGACATTAACACCGATGGATGGTGATTGGCTCAGTGGTCCAATGATTAAGCGCTCGCACATGGGACTGATATTTCCCGGGTTCGAGTCTCGCGAGTCAACATCGTGAATGCGCACTGCTGTGGAGTCCCATACCAGGAAGAAACGGCCACCCAGTGCTTCCTGGTTCTGCATTTTAGTCTAACTTCAAGTGACCCATGATCTCAACTACTGAAATTTTGATTTCATTAATATTCCAGTCTTCAAATCATTTACACCCTACATTTCTTCTAAACACAAATTCGGTTACTTACCCAAAGGATCTTCTCAAAGAAATGTAGATAGGTAATCAATATAAGAAACTATACCATGATGATGTAATATATCTGTATCAATGTTATTCATATATTAGAAAGTTTACACAAAAATGATATTATGATTAAGTGTATATTAAAACATTTTCTAGTCTTCAGTTGATATACATTTCCACCTTATATAATGGATGGAAAGTTGTGCAAGATTATGAGTCAAGTGGAGTTAGACATTAACATTGTTGGATGCTGACTCAGTGGTCTATAGGTTAAGGGTTCGCGCGTGAGATCAAAAGCCATGGGTTTGAGTCGTGCGTGTAGGATAGTGAGTACGCGCTTTTGAAAAGATCCATACTAAGACAAAACAGCTATACTATGCTTCCATGTTTTTGATAGTGTTCCAGCTTAGATCAACGCATGAAGTCAACTTTAATACATATAAATTGAGAACTCAATTATATCAAAGTATGTAGAATGATGGTGCACAATAGGTAAATTATTCCGAAATCGATGAAGTCAAAGTGTCAAAGGGATACATATGAATTATTGAGTAGAAAAACTCACTTGTGACTAGCTTCGTAAGGGAATTCTCGTGAGAAATTGCAATCAGTGTAGCTATTCTGTGTAAGACAGAGACAGATCGCACAATTCCGTGAATTTGTTAACGTCAGATATGTCGGCCGGTTCAGTGGTCTAGAGGTTAAGTGTTCGTTTGCAAGACCAAATGCCCTACGTTCGAGTCCTGCAAGTGTGATCGTGGATGAACACTACTGAGGAGTCACAAAATAGGACGAGACAACCGTCTGGTGCTTCCAAGTTTACAATGGTGATCCAACATTAATCGATTCATAATCCCAATCAAGAACATAATACTTTTTAGTATATTCAACTTTTAATCAAAGTGGAGTGTAGAATATCAACAAATTAACTTACTGCTCTTCTGTCATCAAATAAGATTGTTGATTTCATATGTTAATGATATAGGGGTTCAGTAATTTTAGCAGTTGAAATGGATTAGTAAGTATCATAGCTTTTTGATGGTGTTTCGTTCTCTGAACTGGATGGTTTTTGTCGTGGAGTATCATCAGCAAAAAACTTCAGGTAGAAGTCAGGTAAAAGACTTCTACCTGAAGTTTGTGCTGATGATGTCATTCAGAAGAACGATGAAAGCTCCACGACTAAACCATCCAACTCAGAGAACAAAACGCCATCAAAATCATCCACCTAAGCTACAAATTTTCTCCACCATCTCAAGTATCATAGCATAAATCAATCTGATTATAATAGCATGGATGTAAATATTCAACAGTAGAACATGCTTTTACACTTAGATGATGATGAACCAGAATTACATGATTGTATTAGAAGGAATAAAGTTATAATGAAAGAAATCATTACTTCAATTCAATACAAGTATAAACTTGTAAACTACTTAAATACATTAAATTAAGTATGTGTATTTTCAATGAATCAATTCAAACAGAATAGATGTCTCTTCATTCTATTGTGTATGTCAGTCAGTACAATTCTGTATGTCTAACAGAGATGTTAGAAAACATTCATTATCCTTTACAAAACACTGATAATGATTGATAAATAATAATAATAATAATAATGATCGATAGAGACATTGATGATTGTTAATGTCGGAGTTAAGCTGAAAAACAAAGTATCAGATAGTTGTTTCACGCTAGTATAAGTCTGTTTAGTCGTGCGTATCTAAAACCCTTCAAGGATTTGAAAAAAAGGGATCTTGACATTAAGTGGTGATTCATCAGTGAATAATCCTGTGTTAGTTTAACTGAGTTGTCATAACAAACAAATTTAAAGCATACTTGCATACTTACTTACTCCTGTTACCCCAAGTATAGGAGCATAGGCCGATCACCAGCATTCTTTATACAACCCTGTCCTGAGCATACCATCCCAGTTCTTGCCAGTTGCTATTCATCGTTTCATATCTGCTTCTATTTCCCGACGTAATGTATTCTTTGGCCTTCCACTTTTCCGCTTCCCTTCAGGATTCCAAGTTAGGGCTTGTCTCGTTATGCAGTTTGATGATTTGCGTAATGTATTTATCCTCTTTTCCTAATTTCCTCTTCAGCTGGGAGCTGGTTTGTTCTCTCTCACAGAAGGCTGTTGCTGATGGTATCTGGCCAATGGGATGTTGAGAATCTCACATACACAGTTGCTTATAAATACTTATACCTTCTTGATGATGGTTGTTTTAGTTCTCCACTTTTCAGCTCTGTACAGTAAGAATGTCTTGATGTTCGTATTGAAGATTCTGGCTACGAAATTGGTTGATGATTATTTTGAGTTCCATATATTGTTCGACTGCAGAAATAGTGTACTTACTTTGTCAATCATCATATAATATAACAGTCGATCCGATGTCATAGACTACATTACTATTTACATCCAGGATTGTTATAACACCTAATACAATCGAAATAAAAAAATAGTCTGGTGAGTGGTTGAACGTAGTCATTCGTAGACTATAATTCTGCTCTGCTTGACACTCATCAGCATAATATAAATAAAATATGCGAAGAAATTGATGTTCCCTGTCGATTATGAACCAACGTCAATCACCTTGACAGTCACTATTAATGAGCTTAGGGTTTGGTTAGGCTTATACAAGATAGAGAATTATCAATTCCCTTACGATTGCAGGTAGTCCGACTAAAGAATCCCAACTGAAGTGAAGCTTATGCCCAGGCTTATTTGTTGACTACCTTCAACCAACTGAAATCTCAACATAGTGCACTGAATGTCAAGTCATTTTGACCACAGAGCACATCGCAACTTGGTGGACAGAATACGATTGTTGCTAAGATCTATACGGATACTCTATTGATCAATAATATGTATGTATATACTGATCTTCTGTCTTAATTCTATTTTAAAATAACTTTTTATTTTCATTTATTTAGTTTGCCTATTTCTGGAATGTTCTTGTTCACTTTTATTTGTCCCATTTGACTTATTCCGCTTACACGACAGTCAAACTCATTAATGTTAGCAATCGTGACATGCCTTACAATATCCCAATGACAATGGCCCTTGAGAATACTTGAAAGCAACCACCAGTATGAATGAAGTCGGTTAACTGGCAAACCAGTTTTGTGGATGAATAGTCAGTAAAACTTGCCAAAGTAATGTTGAACTATCCACAATATCAATGGTGAACCTTCAGTATCATATGAGACCTTCAACTCTACATAGCCATATAGTTTATACTGCATATAGCACACATGTAGAGTAGTAAGCGAAATAGCCTAGCCTGAAGCGTTAGGGCTTAAATAACGCTTAAAACCCATTATCTAGAGTCGGAATACTATGACTAGACCACCAAGATCCTTTTGATCGCATTTGCGAAATTCTCATTTTTCCGACTTTTCAGACCCTGAGTTAGGGGTAGCATCCCTAACAAGAAATTAGTTTCCACGAATAATAATCTCACTTAAATAATACACTAAGCTGTTTCGTTATGATAGCTGTTAATCATTGAATGAATCTTTAATTATGAACATAAACATTTTTCAGTAGTTAGATAGCTTAGATCATTAGTGAGGTCAATTTGTATCATGAACACTACGGAGATTTACCTATTTATTTAAACACATAAATATTGATATAAAGAAGCATTGAATACGTATGCGCCAACTCAAGTCATTTGATTTGTATGTGGATAGTTATACTACCCGGCTGCCCTGACCGAAGCAGGTAGTATTTTTAGAGGGCCACACCTGGAGCCTTCGACGTAAAGGTAACTGGTGACCAACAATTTGTGTACCATTGGTTTAAAATCAGTGTTCTCCAATTTTCTAAGGTAAAGCTTCCACGTCCACTAACACAGTTAAAACGCCAAACATTTCGTAAACAACACCCTTGCCTCGAGAAGACAGCGAGTATGACTTCCCCGACAGTGACTGTATACGCGTAGCCATGTGAGAGCACTCCTGGTTGTACCAAGGTATTTGAAAGCACGAAGATTCATAACAAACATTTGTCAGTTTGATTGATGGATTGTCATGATTAATTGAAGTGAAATACTTTTGTTTTCCAAACAAAACAGAGAAGAATAGTCATAGCTTAGAAAGAACTGTTTACTACACCACCCAATATACAATTATATACATCCACCTAATGTATAATACATGAATATACCTTTACTAATGTGCAGTATATGTCAGATAAACTATCATATTTACTAAGTCTGTTACATAAGCTAATCATATACCTGACTAGTTTAATAAGATGGTTATTGATAACCAATTTGAATGAATTGAATAATTAGTGATATATAAATCTTGACATTTAAAAGAAATGCTTCTAGTTCAATTAACCATTACTTGAAATGATGATTATCGTTGTATTTGGTTTACTTCTTGTATTTCAAACATTTCAGTCCGCACAGACTGAAAGTGGTAAGTCTAGTTAGTAACAACATTGTTTGTTTGAATCTTCTCATTGATGTATAAGACTTCAATCGATCAGTCTCTTATTGCTTTATGTGCATACAATTTAAATCTTCATCTTATTGCATAATCAAGTGGATATCAGGAATGAGTGATGGCGTTTGAAGTGAATTGTACAGAGTGAACAACAACACTGAGGAGCAGATACATGAGGCTGACGTGTACCATCAGGACGAAACGCGTGTCTTGCATTCCACTGCTAGCTACTATCCATCTTTGTATCTATTTTCAGGTTTATTTCTTTGAGTTATTTGTAATCTCATGATTTGCGTTCAAGTCCTGTGTACGAGATCATGAATATGCACTGTTGAAGCATCCTAATACTTGGACGAAACAGCCATTTAATTCTTTCAGGTTTTCCGTAGTATTCTAAGTGAGATCAAATCATGAATACAGTGCTAATCAGTCAGTTACCACTTCTTCTAAAAGCAGAAACTACTGAAACGTAAGTCCGTTCATTGATATTCTGATTATTTCTCAAAATGACTGAGATAATATGAATGTCATGAATACGCGGAAAAAAGGGACTTCATAAAGAGCCCGATTTCTTTGAATATTAACTATCACTGTTAATACATGTACATACATATTTATATCTTTAAAGTATCTTTAAACACTGTGTATACAAAGATTAGTTTGACTTTGTTAAAACTTGTTGGTTTGTACGTCTACCAATGTATAATGTGATGATACCGCCAATTAGAGAACAGTGAACTATCGACCAAACCAATGACTCATAAAACGAGGACGAGCAGTCTAGAGTCCTGATCGGTCCTTCTTCCCTTTCTAGCCTAGCCAGTTGAGTCCAGAACACCAATCTCAGCCTCTGCGATATCAATCCTTTATTTTAAACATACTGGGCTTATATACCAACCAAACAGACTACATCGTGCCATAAAATAGGAAACAACATTTTTACAAGATTTAGCCAAATGTGGCTGTGAATGTGGGAAATAGTAATTAATAGACTGGGCATAATTCAAGAATGGTAAATCGTATAATAACAGTTCATAGGTGAAAATAAAGCTCATATTAAGATGGACACGAATATGAATAGTTTAGTTACTTAACAATGGTATGATAAAGTATACGTATAGTATTGGTCTATAAATGGTTCCCAAAAGTTACTATTCACTACTCTTATCGGGTATAACAGACTTTATGATATGAAATATACTATCATTACACACAAGTTAAAAAGCAGTCCCAATTATCTTCATCTAATGATGTTCTGATTATGTAACAGTACATGGGGCACTCTGGAATCTATGACTAGAAGAATTCATCTGTCTATTGGATCTAAAATATTTTGTCACCATAGCAACTATTTATGATCTTTGATATATATATAAAACACTTTTTTTTAATTTTCAGAACACCATCACCATGGCAGTAAGTTTATAATTCATAAGATTTGTAACCAAACTAATGAAAAATAAGGAAAAATTATTCTTTTAATACAGTTGGTTTACTCATTAAATGAAATATCAGTATGAGATTGTGGAGATGATGATGTTCTTTGATCAAGATCATAAATCGACTGATATTAAACCACCATTGAAACTTGGAAGCAATGGACGGTTATTTCGTTCTATTGTTGTCTTATGTTGTTTTAAAAATATCAGTTTCAATAGCGAGACTACAATTTATGAACTAACCAGTCAGATTTAAGGTATCAGGTCTTCGATTTTGGCGCGAAATTCATTCATACATTAGATGAAATAGCATTTTGGCATCTTAGCTGATGTGATAAATGACCATAAATCTAATGCCTAACCTTAACTATTAACTGTAATTCATAATTCTAATTCCTCATACAGATTCATAACCTTCATTTCGTCATAGTTACTAGGTGCACAATCTCAAGGTCACACCAGCGTCGCACAAAGGTTGTCGATAAATAGTAATTTCACAATTTTAACTGGGCTTTTTTTCGTTACAATGTAGACCTCTTCAGTAAGTAAATTGTCAAGTTAACCAATAGTTCATTTATTTACTTACTCTCAGTTTATGTTGTCATGCTGATCAAAATAATTTTGATGTATCAACTGAATAGTTGGAAACCAATTCGAGATCAATTTCATATTGGTTAGTTAAGTGAATACAAATCTGAGCAGTTGACTTTATGAGTCGATCTAAGCTAGACTACCAATGAAAACCTGAAAGCGATGAACGGCCTTCTAGTCCTAGTATGAAAATTTCCATCAGTGAGACAAATATCCACTTCAGACAATGGATGAACAATTGTGCAAGATCATAGATCAATTGAAGTTAGATATATTAACACCGCTAAATGTCAGCTCGACTATTGACTGTTTAAGAGTTTGCGCGCAATCCTGAAAGTCCTAAGTTTGAGGGTCATGAATTTACACTACTGAGGCATCCCATATTAAGAAGAGACGGCCATCCACTGATTCTAGTATTTCAATGGTAGTTTAGCATAGATCAACTCATGAATTCCATTGTTAAAATGACTACAATCTCCACAAATCCTCAATCGGTAAATAATCGTACACATTTCTTCATCACACGAATGATTTTCTAACACATTAAATTGGTGACAAAACAGAATACGAAAGGTAATACGTTTGCATTATTGATTCCTTATTCATTAGTAACTGGTTAAATCTTATATGGTGAGTTGAATAATCAAATAGTCAGATTCATTGTATACAAATATGTATTATATTGTGACATATGCTACTGACGTCGATAGATATAAGTAGTATGTGTATGATCAGTCAAAAGTGAAATACCTAGAGAAAAATGATTAAGCAGATCGAAGAAAACAGTATGAGAACAGAGAATGATTGGTGTGAAAATGAAGGAACAATGACGTGTGTGAAGATGGATTATCGTTTTGCAAATAAAGAGTTTACTGTATGGTTCTAAGATTCACTAGACGGTTCTGTAATATTGTATTCAAATACGTTCGATTGTCTCCACTTGTGTTCACGTTCACTACAATATGACTTGAGTTTGTACATATGGAACATTACTATGTACTGCATGATGTTGTTTGTCGTAATATTTATTTACTATTTCATTTCTTTGACCCGTCGACAGCATTATTTTTGCATACAACGACGAATATACAAATGTAGTGTTTGTTATGAATTTTGCCCTTGTCAACATCTCTAATCAGAATACTGACTTGTATGACATAGTTCTTGTGCTAAACCGATAACACATCAAATATCACTATCACCCTTACGTTAACAGTGGAACATTACTGGTTCTTCTTGCCTAGCTCTGTCTATTGAGTCCAGAAAGCAATCTCAGCTTCCACTATATGAATCATATATTTCAGACATGCTGAATTTATATACAAGCAGACCAGACCGCATCACACCAGTAGAGTTCAATCAGTTTAAGGTAATAGACAGTTATCTACAGATGAAGGCTTGAGCAAGATCATTGATTGATTGAATTCAGATATAAACACCGTTGGATGATGGCTCAGAAGTCTAGATATTAAGCGTTTATGTGCAAAATCGAAGGTCCTGAGTCCGAATCCCACATCCTGGATCGTGTATGTGCAAATCTGGAAAATCCCCTACTAAGATGAAAAGACCATCAAATGGTAAATTGTATAACTGTAATCAATAGGTCAAATGGATGCTTACGATACAAATTTTCACACAGAATTACCTGAAACAATAAAAGTCGCAATTCTATATTGACTAAATTTCGTGAAATGTCGATAAAAAATCTAATTCTATGTTAAACAAATTTATTGTTTCATAGCACGATTTTCTCATTATGGTACGTTTTCATGCTGAAATGTGTTATGAATAAGTCCTTGAAGGTATACTTACTCATTAGTTAAGTTGATGAATCAATTGAAGCTAGACCACCAGGGAAAACCTGGAATCCTTGGACTACCGTTTCATACTAGTGTGAGACTCCTCATCAGTGATTGGCTTCACGAGGTACTTCCTGGAATTCTAGTGAAAAGCAGTGACCAGTGGAGTTCAACTGGGTCTGTTGTGAGACAGTAACTCATTAAAGACAATAGTGAATGGTGGCTCGATTTCGTAAATTGACTGAAGTTAGAAATTAACACCGTTAGATGCTGCCTCAGTGGTCTACAGGTTAAGCGTTCGCGCACGAGACAGATAGGTCCTTCGTTTAAGTCTCACATGATTGATTGTGCGTTTGCACAAATGAGGAGTCCCATAACTGAACGAAACAGTCGTCCAGTGCTTACAGGTTTTCCATGGTGATATAGCTTCAATTAAATCATGAACTCAGCTATTAAATGACCATAATATCCACAAAATCCCTTTCTGAGTATGCTTATTCATCATTGGCCTGTCTGTTACTTAAATTACTTTCATATTCATTTTAGACTTCTTGACCAAGGAGAATTGAGTTCTTTATTTCTTTTTACCCGATTTTCAGGGAAACTATCAAAGGAATTTTATCATCATGGTGGTGAAATGTACTACTTCCACTATCATCAGTTATAACTATTTGATACTCTATCGCAATCATACATCATTATTTAAATATATATTTGATGTAAATGATTCTATTTGTTTTGTTCTCCTTGTGAACATTCAATGACGTATTATTCAACTTGGTATAGGACTTGTAATTTGTGTCCATGTAACTGCTCATTGTTTTAGTGATAAGACTTCTAACTGAATTGGTCCACCAACGTGCTCGGTACCTGTGTGGTTGCGCCGCAGGTTTGAGCTGCACTATTCAGATTGTAGCGTTAAAGCCTATACGGTGTCTGGTTCCCCTGCTAAACGGGGTTGAGCTGTACTGTTTGGGTTTTCACGTGAAAGTCTGGATGGTGTCTGGTTCTTCTAAAAAAACCAATGTAAAACCATCCTGGCACACAAGGGTATATTATATAACTAACTTCGAACTGAATGCAAGATTCGGTTCCTAAGCACTTCTAGTAACCTGACGGGCTAAATCTAAACAGCAATTCGAACACGAGAGAAAAAGTGTGAAATATGGGGAAAATAACGCTTTACTCTAAAGGTTCATTTAAGTACAAGAGGATCTAGGGTTTTTACAGCATTTTTAGATGGCCTTAGGTTTCCGGAAAATATTGGAACGCTTGTAGACATACTAGCAGTATAGATAACCATTGATTCAGAAACGTTACATGTGACTTTACACTTTCTAGATGTTTCTGACAAAACTTCGATGGAATGTCGGTTAGATAAGATGTTTCTCAGAGCTTTTCTATGGTTTATTCCAAGAGATTTTCTAGATCTCCCTAACATTTAGTTTTGTGAATTAAGTGGCTCTATATCTGACTTTATTCAGATGGTTTGCTATTTGTTATCGGAATATGAATACCTCTAACCCTCGTACGGAATAAGTCATACACGAGAACGAATTTTGAATACATACATTTCCTATACTCATTGATCCGGACAGACAATACAAGAAACGAAGTGAAGGAAACAAGACGAAACAAAGTGACACTGGGCAAAGATAGATAGTAAGCCAACTCGATTTAACCAAGGGTAAATGGATATTTATAGTCAGACAAAGATAAGCTACAGACAGGTAATGAATTGAGCAATTAATGAATGCACATAAGATTATATAAAAATCATTCAGTGTATGATGGTGGTTGAAGGTAGTGAACAGGAGACTCGTATCACAGCATAAAAACACGTTCGTCTACCCACTCCGACAGATCACCCAACTGATGCACCAATTAAGCTTCATTAGCGATTCCTTCAAAATCAACTACTCACTCATAAACTCCTCCTCTTCTTCTTCCATCCCCTCCACACACCACCGTGTACTCACCCAGAAATAACCACATGTCACATCACAATCTCAGATGGAAACAAACACAAATCGCTTCATTCATTCTATTCACCTCCCACTCACGTGTACATTCTCTCATCCTCGCCCATCCAATCACACAAGCACGTTGAAGAGAGAGATCGCACGTGAACATTGTGCTTTGTGTAGTTTGGTGACGCAATGTTGTGATGTGGTGTATTTCAGATGGACACATATAGTACAGATTGTTGACGATATTGCTGATGTTGACACGTTGTAGGTGGTGGTGTCTGTCCGTCGCTATTTGACTTTAAGTCATAGACTTTTTTAAAAGGTCTCTAAGATAGTATTCTATCATAACAAGTCGTGAATTGATAGTTATTCGGACATATGATTATGTAAGTCTGGAATTTGTGATTGCTTGAATTATAACAATAGGCATTTTGTAGTATCTAAGAGATTGAAATTTATCAGACTATAACACCATTGCAGATGCAGACAAAGACAGCCGTTGTAGCAGCAGTCTCTGCATCAGTAGGCCCCAGCACACACAAGGAGAAAACCAAGGTCCTCAAATTCAAAACGGAGAGCAGCAATCCAATCATTCTTGATGGCGAAACTCTGGAAGATGTAGAGTCCTTCACATACCTAGGAAGCATCATCGATGAACAAGGAGGTTCAGATGCAGACGTAAAGACGAGGATCGGCAAAGCAAGGGTCGTATTCCTACAATTGAAGAACATATGGAACTCAAAACAACTTTCAACCAATATCAAAGTGAGAATCTTTAATACGAACGTCAAGGCAGTTCTACTGTATGGAGCTGAAACTTGGAGAACTACAACAACCACAATCAAGAAAGTACAAGTATTTATAAATAGCTGCCTATGCAAGATACTCAACATCCACTGGCCGGATACCATCAGCAATAGCCTTCTGTGGGAGAGAACAAACCAACTTCCAGCTGAAGAGGGAATTAGGAAAAGACGATGGAAATCGATAGGACATACATTACGCAAATCGTCAAACTGCATCACGAGGCAAGCCCTAACTTGGGACCCTGAAGGGAAGCGAAAAAGAGGAAGGCCAAAGAACACATTGCGTCGGATAATAGAAGCAGATATGAAAACGATGAATTACAACTGGACGGAGCTAGAAAGGATTGCCCAGGACAGGGTTGGATGGAGAATGCTGGTGAGTGGCCTATGCTCCTTCACGAGGAGTAACAGGCGTAAGTAAGTAAGTAATAACACCATTGAAGGTTATGTCATACGATCTAATAACTAAGACATTGCCAACTAACCATTGGTCAGTTGACTTAAAGCCGAAATTCGATTGGGTAGAACAACCCAACAGTGTCATTCTTAAGTCGAGCTATGAAGAAAACGTTTCTGCTAGCGAATGTTAGTCAAAGATTTCGTTCTTTATGCATATACCATTTCACTTGCTTTTGTGGAGCAAGGTACATAGGCAGTGGTTAACATTTACTTTCAAGTTGAATAAAAGAACATAGTTTATTGTAGTTCTAAAAAACCTGAAAGTAAAGCGGTTAGGAGTTCTATCCCTGTAAAGTTAATCAATTTTAATCACTTCACTGATCCACAGGTTGAGTTGATAGGTTTTTACAAAATCCATCCATCCATAAAACAAACACTGAATTGTGTTTACTTAAGAAGTATCCCTATCTTAAACTATTATTATTAGTAGTAGTAGTAAAGATGGGTTGTGGCTAGCAGCGGACACGAGTTTGGGAATACTCATCTGGATGTTATTGCACCATAAAGTCGACGTTCACTTCGGCAATCGAACTCAATACCGTTCGCTTCAAACACAATCGCGTTATCTTCTTAGCTACTGAGTCCTAATAACCACTTGCTTGTGCAACGGGGTGATGTTTAAATCCATTTAATATTGTTTACTAAAATCTTTCCATTGATATGTTGGGAGACTGCAAATGATCCGTCTCTTATTGGCAATCGAATGTATTTGAATACGAAATAATAGAATACATTGTTAAATCTGAGAACCATTCAGTAAATACTTCATTTGCGCAATGTCAATCGTTCCCACGCCAATCAATCTCTTTTCTTGTTCTCTTTTCTTCGATCTTCCTAATCTTCTACTGCTAGACATTTCACTTCTGATTGATGATACATACTCCTTATATCTGTCGACATCAGTAGCACACGCCACATTTCAATCAAGTTTGTTTGTGGTTAATTTCGGTTATGAATTTTATTATCATATTTAACAGTCAATATTCTATTATGATCACTAACGATGCCTGCATAAGCGCGCATGCTTGGTCATATGTAACCATCTACACACATATCCATCACTCCATCTTAAATGTTAGTCGTTTAAATATCGCTCGATAAATTATTCACTTTCCCATTTATATGTGCATGAATCTTAGTATTGCTCTGCTTCGCCTCGACTTGATTTGACTGTGAATCCGCCTCAGTATACGCTTACAAGTTTCTTCATGCGTATTAACCTATCTGCTCAAATTCGCTTATAACTTTGTTATCTGCGCTATTCAATAATAATATGTAGTCAGAGTTTCGTTCTGCCTTCTGAATTTAAACACCGTTGGGATTTACGTAATAGCATTTATCAGGTGGGATTGATAATCGAAACGTCAGAAATGATCTCAGAGTCAAGCCACTACAAGAATTCATTGTGTAGTGAACGAGAAGACAGAGTGACACAACAGAATCCTTTATTAAAATCTGAGAAGGATACAGGAAATATTTCATCTGGAAAATGTTAATCAATCGTCTTAATGGTGAACGTTCCTTCATTTCCACAGCAACCATTCTCTATTCTCGTTCTATTTTCTTCGATATTCTTAACCATCCACCATCAGGCATTTCACTTTCAATTAATTATAGCTACTACTTATATCTATCGATATCAGTAGCACACATCACGATTGTTCTAACATGGAATTTTATGCGTGAACAAACTAAATTATTCGAACACTTAAGTTGCTATCTCATTTCTTGTGTTTTAACTTTCTTCCTACTTTTACGTTATAGGAAGTTAACTAATCATGTGTAATTTGCTTTCAATACGTTGCACTAAAATGCTTTGCGAAATTAATTTATGTATTTCCTTTGTATTTGTCTCATTCACATAATAATTGAACGTGTTTGATTTTTCGTTTCAGTTCTGTATCGAACAGCTGACGAGTCCCGGAATAGTACGAAACCCGCGTACCATCCATCTCTGCTTACAATTGTTTGATTTCGATCAGTTGAAGGGAATATAGTTAGGAAATTCTTTATAAGTGTTCACAACAATACTCATAAAAGAAGGGGAACCTGTTTTTGAACTCGGTGTCATATAATTTTTCAAAAACCTATTCATCATACATATAGTGCATACTACTTATATCGACAGGTATAAGTAGTATGTAATGCCTATCAGAATTGGAATTCATATCAAAAGAAGATTGAAATGATTGCACTGAAGAGAACAGAATGTAGAACAGAAAAAAGGAGAAGACAATTGAAGGAATCATGAAGGATGTAAAATATAACTGATGGAAGATGTGAAAGTCAATTATTTTATGTATGGTTTTTCAAATGCTATGAAAGATCTCTGTAATTCTGCACTAAATAGTAATATGGTGTTTGCTACTTATATTGACATAAGTAGCATATAACGCTTGTCAGGAATAGAATATCTGACAGCAGAAGATTGAGTAGTTTGAGAAGAAAAGAACAGAAACACAAATCGATTGGTATGAAAACGAAGCAACAATTAAGTCTGAAACAATTAACTGACACTTTGCAAATGCAGTATATACTGTATAATTCTCAGGTTTTAGTAAAATTTTCTGTAATATTGTGCTAAAATACATTCGATTGTCCCTACTTGTATTCTTGTTCACCACAAAAGTCTCTCATTCCCACCTGAGTTCTCGTTCACTTCATAAATCTCAAGTACTTTTTTAGATCCAGTATTTAGTTTTGTTATTGATTGAGATCTTGAACCGATTGATGTTAGACCACCATTGAAAACCTTAAAGCACTGGAAGGCCGTTGCGTCCTATTGTAGATCTTTTCAGCAGTGCGAATGCACGATCCTGTTCTCGGGATTCGAACTCAGTTTCGCCCCAGTCTCGCACGTGAACGCTTATCCTATACACCACTGAACCGGCATCCAACGGAGTTCATGCCTAACATCAACCAATCCACGAAATTGCGCGACTACCTTCCATTGTACTAAGGTAGATACCTGTATCTACCCAACACGGAATAACTGCAATGGTCATGGCTTTTCATTAGAATTCGGAGAATTCCCTGACGACGCTAGTCACTAGTGAGCACATGGTCATTATCAGTATAGTTTGTGAAACAAAATGTGCCAACTTCAAGAAAGAAACGTGCTATCATGAAAAATAGTCATCTTGTATATGTGTACAAATGTAATGAACAATAATGGAGTTAAGTGAAAAATAGACAATGAAGTTTTAAAATTTTATTGATTAGTATCATAAGTTTGTTCGAATATTGGAGTCTCACTTCTAACCATTTGCTGCAGTAGTATTATTAAAAAAGGTATACCAATCATTTATCGTATTCCTAAAAAGCAGAAATGATCGATTTAGAAAAGAAAATCAATACTCAAACTTTATTGATTGATTTGATTGGGAAAAAACAATGTATGAAATGATTGATTTAGTTGCTATTCCTTAAAGTGCCATGTGTTTGATTGATACTCATTGGTATTGATAATGAGAAGTAAATAGTAATATTCCACATGACTCCAAATTATCTGATGCATCCTACTCGTTGAAATCATTTGAAATCTAATCGATCTATTGATGTTTCACAAGTTGAAATTATGAGTCAATTGAAGCTAGATCACCATGGAAAACCTGGAAACACAGAACGGCCGTTTCGTCCTAGTACGGGACTCCTCAGTAGTGCGCATCCACGACCCCGCATCTCGCGGGATTCGAATCCAGGACCTACTGGTTTCGCGCGCGAACACTTAACAATCAGACCACCGAGACGGTATCCGACGGTGGTAATGTCTAACTTCAACCAATCCACGAAGTTGCGCCACCGTACACCATTGTCTTCAGTGAGTTCCCATCTCACAACAGACCTGGTTGAACTCCACTGGTAACGGCTTCTCACTAGAACTCCAGGAGTGTCTCCTGAAGTCAGTCACTAGTGAGCAGGTGATTATTATTATCAGAATGGGTTTTGTGGAGATTTCACTGGTTGAAATCATGAGTCAACTGAAGCTAGATCACCATGGAAAACCTGGAAGCACTGGTTGGCCGTTTAGTCCCAGTATGGGACTCCTCAGCAGTGCGCATCCACGATTGATGGTTTGATAAAGTATTTGATGATTGAAGTATTAAAATGGCTTGATTTTTGCACATTTCTAATACCTTTTGTACATTTGACTATAGATGACTATGAAACGAGTTTCGATTGGAATGTAACTTCTAGAGCTACTTAATTACTTACTTACTTATGCATGTAACGCCTTGTAGAGGTGCACAAGACACCCACCAGCAGTCTCCATCCAACTCTGTCATGGACAATGCTTTCAAGCTACCAACATTCTCTTTCATATCTGCTTCCCATTCTCAACGCAGTGTATTCTTGGACCTTCCTCTTTTCGGTTTCCCTTTATGGTCCCAAGTTATCGCTTGCTTTATGATGTAGTTTGTTGATTTCTGTCTATAGTTCTGCTAGAGTTACTGATGGTCCTAAGACCAGGTAAAGGAAAAGGGTTTGGCATAGGGTCGACAATCTCACACCATAGAAAGTAATCTTACTAGAAAAACGTTAACTACATTAAACAAATTAACTTCTAGAGTGGTTGATGTATGCATATGTTGAAATGTTAGAATTTGCTTACCAGATTCCATTCAAAAAGCTTCAAAATATAAATCGTGTAAAACAACAGGCGATTGAATTCCACATAGATACAAAGTATCTTATACCTTTGAAATTGGTTTATATATGCAAATATAACCGTGGAATTTTGTTTGGAATATCAAATAAACCATGTTTACTTAGTACTGTGGTGTGTGCTACTGATATCGACAGATATAAGTAGTATGTATCATCAGTCTAAAGTGAAATGCCTGATGGTGGATGGTTAAGAATATCGAAGAAAATAGAACGAGAATAGTGAATGGTTGCTATGGAAACGAAAGAACAATGAAGTCTGAAATGATTGATTAACATTTTGCAAATGAAGCATTTACTGTATATTTTTGTAAGCAGTGATGGATAGTGGCTAGCAGTGGAATCCAGGAGGCGCGTTTCGTCCTATTTGAGACTCGTCAGTTCGATGTATCTTCATCTCAGACTTGATGTTCACTCTGGGACTCAAACCTACTACCATTCGCCTCTAACGCCATCACGTTATCCACTAAGCTTCTGAGTCCTGATAGCTACTTGATTGTGTAATGGCGTGAATTTAAATTCATTTGATATTATTTGGCTTGTATCTTCCCATAACAGACTGATCAATTGCAGTCCTAACCTCAGTGGGAAGATACAAGCCAAACAATGCCGAGCGTATTTACTGTATAGTTCTCAGATTTGACTAAAATGTTCTGTCATTTTGTGGCATTCATACACCGGAAATGTTCAGCATAACAGTAATTAGTATTTAAAGAATTGACTGCCTAGTAAATATCTTTATTTTTTGTTATAAAATACATGAATAAACTGTATTTCGCTTATATAAACGACCAAGTGACTTAAAACAATATCGAAGCAGTGTGCACAGGATGTACACATGTCAACAAGAGATTGATCAGTTGCAGACCTTAACAACAATGGGAAGATACTAGCAAATAATGCCAAGTAAATTTAAAATTCATCCCATTGTACAAGCAGGTGGTTATCAGGACTCAGTAGCTAAGTGGATAACGTGATGGTGTTTGAAGCGAACGGTACTGGGTTCGAGTCCCAGAGTGAACACCAACTCGGAGATGCAGATACGTCCAGCTGACGAGTCGTAAATGGGACGAAACGTGCATTCTGGATTCCACTGCTAGCCATCATGCGTCTTTGCTAAGCAGGTGAACTATATTATAACGTTTTTTTTTTAATTCAAGGGAGAATGCTGGTGGGTGGTGTATTGTTCTCCTCGAGAAGTACCAGGCGTAAATAAGTAAACTACACTTTACTAAAGCATTCATTGAACTAATAGATTACATCAAAAGCGTTGACATTGTAAATTCAACTTACCAAATGAAGCTAATAAAGGATCTAGTTTGAATAAATCAATAGGAGGATAGTTGATTTTAACACAGTTAAATGTTGATTTAGAAGTCTATTGACTGTCATGTTGCACAAACGTATGAATGTTTGCACATAATGAACAATTTAATCTAGACATCAGTTCATTCTAACACAAGCATGGCAAGTGGAAAGTGATTATCTTATTCAACCATATAGAATGACAGAATGAAGTTTCTAATCCTAATATTTTCATAGTTGAATTCACTAGTCAATTTAAGCTTGATTACCATCGAAAACGTGGAAGCATTGGACGACCATTTCGTCCCTGTATAAGACTCCTCAACAATACGCATCCATGATCCAACACTTGATACTCAAACCGATGATCTTTAGTTTGTAGTACGAGCACTTAACATCTAAAACACCGAGCTGCATGTGATATCGCGCGTGTGCACTGCTGAGGAGTCCCATACTGGGACAACATGGCCATTCAATGATTCTAGCTTTTCACTGGTGGTCTAGTTTAGATAAACTAGTGATTTCAACTGTGAATACACTTCAATCTTCGCAAATCCTCGTACTGATCATTTCAATATTCTTAAATGTCAAGTACGTTTTTCTTATTGTTACAGTATTCTTACCACTAAACAAATATTCTTCAATACACTGGAAGCTATCCATTTAGTTTAAAATATAAAAAGTTCAGTAGAAGAGTTCGACGAAATATTAATGAATAATTTCATCTTTTGCCTGTTGATATCCTTCTGAAGGAAACATATCATCGGAATACATAATACTCAATATTCAACAAAATCATAATACAATTACATCTAATCCTTAACATGAACTCAAAGAAGTTGGAATTCACTTGATATTGTTTACTTCAATGTTCCCATTGGTGTTTAGTACTGCATTTGATCAGTCTATTATTGACATATATGCATACTGTGCGTATTACCTCGATTTTGCTTTAATTCACAAACATTCCCAGCAAACCTGGAAGCACTGGACGGCCGTTTCGTCCTATTATGGGACTCCTCAGCAGAGCGTATTCACGATACCGCTCCCCGCGAGATTCGAACCCAGAACCTATCGGTCTCGCGCCAGGCGCCTAACCAACTAGACCACTGAGCCGGCATCCAATGGTGTTAGTGTCTAACATCAACCAATCCACGAAATTGCGTGACCAACTTCCATTGTACAGAGGTGGATACCTGTCTCTACCCGACACGGATTAGCTTCACTGGTCACGACTTCTCACTAGAACTCCGGGAATTCCCTCACGAAGCTAGTCACTAGTGAGCACATGTTAATTAACAGTATGGGGGTTGTGGAGATTGTTAAGTTTTTGGTTGAGATCATGAATGAATTGATGTTAGACCACCGTTGGAAACCTGGAAACACTGGACCGCCGTTTCGTCCTATTATGGGACTCCTCAGCAGTTCGCATCCACGACCAGTTGGTTAAGCACCTGTCGCGAGACCGATAGGTCCTGGGTTCGAATCTCACGGGGAGCGGGATCGTGGATGCAATCTGTTGAGGAGTCCCATAATAGGACGAAACGGCCGTCCAGTGCTTCCAGGTTTCCAACGGTGGTCTAACATCAATTGATTTATGATCTCAATCAGAAACTTAACAATCTCCACAATCCCCATACTGATGATTCTCTGCAAAAATGGATAATGGCTAGTAGTGGAATGGAAGACGAGCGTTTCGTCCTATTTGGGACTCGTCAGCTGTATATACCCAGAGTTGATGTTCACTCTAAGACTCAAGCCGGATACCGTTCGCTTCATACGTGATAGCGTTATTCATTCAGCTACGGAGTTTTTATTGATGTCAACAAACAATTGGAAACTATTGATTTCAACAGTTTTCATCAGTAACAAACGTAAATATGAATATTGCTTTGTAATGTTTACTCACTCCAATACTGACCAAATTTTCCTTGAATATAATGAATTCAGAAGTAAATAAAGACATTGATGGTTGATTCAAATGAACCCAAAAGACCTAAAAGGCATACACTATGACCTCAATAAACCAGCATGTTAAACTGAAGAATAAGATCATTTGAATATGATAAAATCGACATTGAATTGATTAAAATGAATATTTTAAATCATATGATCAACACTTTGTGATCTACATTTTCTCAAATTGCATATTGTAGTGTGTGTACTACTGATATCGACCGATATAAGTAGTCTGCATCATCAATCGAAAGTGAAATGCGTGGTGACAGAAGATTAAGAAGATCGATGAGGAAAGAATGAGAATTGAGAGTAATTGGTGTGGAAATGGAGGAACAGTCAAGTTTTCGACGATTGACCGACATTTTACTGTATAGTTCTCAGGTCTTAGTAAAAGATTCTGTAAATGTGTATTCATATGCATTAGATTATCTCCACTTGTGCTGTCGTTCACTACCTTCATTGCATTAAGAAAGGTATTTACTTACCCAATGAAAGTCCTTTTGAAATGTAGAATAATAGTTCATTTCAAGAGAATGTGTTCATTTCTAATTACAAGTTCGAATACAAAATATAAGCGTTAATTGTATATGTATACAGTTTTCGTTCGTCCTTGACTCGAGTACTACATTCAAGAGGCTATCCCCAGTTTAAAAATTGACAGTGATCTGTTAAGAAAGGCCTAGAGAACCACAGTTAGGTGGATTCCGGGAATAGCAAACCTCTTATATGACTGACTTAATTAGAACCCATCTACATTGTCATACAGAGGAACAATGGGGAAATTGATCATAGTTATTCAATTACTCAGTGATAAATTTGCATCTGATATGCCCTCATTTTACTTGTCTTCCAAAACAGTGAATTGACGAGGACGTTTTAAAGAAATTTACAAACCCAAAACAAATTACTTGTCAGCTGACTATCGATTTTCCCATTGAATCATGAATGAGTGGAATTCATTACCTCAACACATGATTAAAGCTCCATTTATCGACTCTTTCAAAAGAAACTTGGATCACCCAAGAGGCCACCATTGGCAGGACTAACACAGACCATCTAGCTTCCTATCCTTTCCAAACTGAAACTGTAATCGAATACAATTACTCAGTAAATGTATACTAGTTCTTGCATATACTTCAGTTTACATGATTTTTTTCAATAAATATCAAATGTCAATTCAAGTAGATAGTAACTCACTGAAAACAATAGTGGACGATGACGCAATTTCGTGGATTGGTTGTATTTAGACATTAACACCGCTGGATGTCGGCTAGCTCAGTGGTCTAGAGGTACTGGGTTCGAACCCTACGGGTTGGGATCTTGGAGGCTCACTGCTGAGGAGTTCCATACTACAACAAAAAGGCTGTTCAGTACCTCCAGATTTTCCATGGTAGTCTAGTTTCAAGTGACTCGTCAATTCAACTATTGGATTTATAATTATCCACAACCTCTGAATGAAAACATATAATATTTGATAAAAAACAGAATGTTAAATGTTCAGCTTACTTTTCCGCTATGACCAGTGATGTAGTCGGTTTTCCATATCAAACAAACGATAACAAATTAATATCAGAGAAAGATTTTTGTGAATATTATAGTGATCTAATAGTTCAATTTATGAGTCAATTAAATCTAGACTACCGTTGGAAAACCTGGAAACACAAGACGACCGTTTCGTTCTATTGTGGTACTCATCAGCAGTCATCATGTGAGATCGTGGATGGGTAATGCTGAGGAGTCTCACAGCAGAACGAAACGGTCTTCCTGTGTTTCCAAGTTTTTCATGGTGATCCAATTTCAATTAACACACGATTTTAACCATTAAGATAACAAAATAGTCAATTCATTCAAATGTAATTGTCAATTTATATATACTAATCAGATGATATAAATAATATTCGAATACTTTAAATAACATACGTACTTTTACATTCTGGTTGTGAGGACCTAGATGAACCACAATAACATGACTGTATTAGAAATATTGAAATGATGGCAAATGTAATCATTAAATAACTACTGATAATAGAAGAAGGGAATTAAGTAATAAACTCTGATGTTTATGTTTCTAAGAGCTTCATCAATGGAAATGATGGTACTTTTATGTCAATAAGTGTTTCAATCAATCAATACTGTTATTTAATTGGTTTAATCAGTAAAGTAAACAATCTATATTATAGGCGTCAAAATCATGTACGCCTTGTATAACCCTAAAGTAATGATAACTATCTATTGACTTAATAGTTCCTCCCCTTCATAGATATACATTTCAATGCAGACGATTGTTTTCAGTAGATTATTAGAGGTTTAGAGTTTGAAAAGATAAGGGATTATCAAAAATTTTATTGTTTTATTATCAATGTATGTCACACCCTATCTTAATCTGATAAAGATCGGTAGATATTTGAAGAAATTGAATCCTGAAGCAACATTCATTTGAGTAGTTGAGATCATGAGTCATTTGAAGCTAGATCACTATGGAAAACCTGGAAGCAATGGATGACCGTTTCGTCCTATTATAGGACTCTTCAGCAACGCGCATCCAAGATACCGGCTAGCGGGTTTCGAACCCAGGGCTTTCAGACTCGCGCGCGAACGTTTAACCTATTTGACCACTAAACCAGCATCCAACGGTGTTCATGTCTTCATATATTTCATTGTAATGAGGTAGATACCTGTCTCTACCCGACCTAGATTAGCTACACTGGTCACGGCTTCTCATTAGAACTCTGAGAATTCCCTGAAGAAGCTAGTCACTAGTGAGTACACGGTAATTATTAATATACCGTTTTGGAGATTATTTCAAGTTTTAATGGTGATCCAACATCAATCGGTTCATGATTTCAATCAAAAACATAATAATCTCCACAACCCTATACTGATAATCCATTGAATAACCATCGTTTTTCCATAACTTTCTAGGTTTACATAAATTGAAACAAAAGAGAGATATTAAGTCAGCTACTGTTTTTGGGGGCAAGGTGGGACCATAATTCGAGCTTAACAAGTAAAATGATTATTCACTTAATTTGTCTTTATTCATAGTTGAATAAGAAAGATTTGAGTTTCTTGGATAATCCTGGAACGTTTCAACATTTCAACTATTTCTGATTTGATCTTCAAAAGTCAAGTTCCAAAAAACGATGTTTTGATTACTTGACAGGATTTTACTTCTAATGTTATGATGTTTTTTTGTCATAAATTCATTGAATATTCAAAATGAGATACTGTAAGACAAATTGAAACTATCTTGTTACTTGTAAACATCTCTAGTGATAATTGAAATAAGCCTAGCATCCTAATGTCAACATATTTTATTTGATGGGGATTTTTGAGGGTATTGTAGGTAATTCCTGGAGTTCTAATGAGAAGCTGTGACCAATGTGGTTCAACGGGACTGTTGTGCGACAATAACTTACTGAACACAATGCTGGACGTTGTCACTATTTTGTGGATTAGTTGAAGTTAGACATTAACAATGTTGGATGACGTCCTAATGATCTGGAGGTTAAGCGCTCACGCGCGAAACCAAAAGCATTTGGTTCGAATCTTGCTATGGGAGGGATCATGTATGTGTACCATACTTGGATGAAACGGCTGTCCGATGGTCACAGGTATTCTATGGTAGTCTAGATACAACTAACTCATGAATTTAAACAATTTATTCGCTTCTAATTTGTATTTTAAGAAAATTGCTTCTGTTGCTAAGCCTTCTGAACATCATTCTTTATAATTTTATCGTTCAAACCATTCATCTTGATAGGTATGTTTGAGAAATGAATATCAAACCGCTACCTCTCCGATTGAGGAAACGTGCGTGCTGGATTACACTGCTAGCCAATATCCATCATTGCTTATAAAGCTTGTGACTTAAGACAATATCGAGACAACCGAACAGGATGTACATATGCCAAAAAAAGACTGATCAATTGCAGTCCTAAACATCGATCCGAAGATACAAGTAAAACAAAACCAAGTGAATTTAAACTTTACCTCATCGCACAAGCAAGTGGCTATCAGGACTTAACAGCTAAGTGGATAACTCGATGGCGCTTGAAGCGAACGGCATTGAGTTGGAGTCCCAACGTGAACATCAACCGTGATGCAGATACATCCAGCTGATGAGTCCCAAGTAGGACAAAACTCAAGTTCTGGATTCTACTGCTAACCACTATCTATATTTATAAAAGTAGTATTGGATAAGATATTTTTTAAAATATTTAAATCATTTACTCCACCCATTATCAAGTTGAAATATACAATACACCATAGTTACATAAACAAATAAACAAATCAATCAGATATACTGTCATACGTTTTGACAACAAGCCTGTTGACTAAAATGACTATTTTCAGTTCTATTAGGATCATGGTAATATTATAATCTAAATCATTTTAAGTCGATTAAATAAATATTCATTATTTTACAATAGATTACATCATCTAATAATACTTTATACAAAGGGGATGATTGCATTGGTGCTTATCTTATTTTAGCCTTCCAAACATTACTTACTTATTTACGCTTAATACTCCCTGTGGAGCGTAGGCCGTCGATCAGCATTCTCCAACCCACTCTATCCTGAGCCTCTTTTTCCAGTTCTATCCAAATGTTGTTCATTCTTCTCATTTCCGTCTCCATTCCTCGGAGTGATGTATTCCATGGTCTTCCTCTTCTCCTTTGACCTTAAGGATTCCAAGTGATATCATTTCATTTCATTTTAACACATTTATTAAGTTTTGATTGTGATCATGAACCGATCAATGGTAGATCACCATTGAAAACCTAGAACCATAGTCTCAATTAAAACTCAACAATATCCACAGCCTTATAGTGATAATTATTTTGCGTCCACTAATAGTTCTCAGAGTTCTAGTGAGAAGCCGTGACCAGTTGAATCCGACCGTGTCTGATGTGAGGCAGTTATTCACGAAGATAATAGAGGACGGTCAAGTAATTGGTTGATGTGAAGCATAACCAGCTTTGGATGTCAGCTCAGTGGTAAAGAGGTTAATCATTCATGCACGAGACCGAAAGCCGTTGGTTTGAACCCTTTTGGTAATGTGATCATGAGTGTGCACTGCTCAGGAGTCCCATACTAGAACGAAACGGTCGTTGAATGCTTCCAGGCTTTATGTGATCGTCTAACATTGATCCATTCATGATCTCAATCTAAAATCAACAACCTTCACAATCCCACACTCATAAAATCTAAATAATGTTCACTTATTAAATAAGTTCATTCTTACTTTCCTAATTATCAACAGTAAAAGAAGCAAACAGTATTGAGTCTGTTAAATTCATGATAAATTTTGAATATTGGCGAGACTATAATTTATGGGCGAGCCAGTCAGAAGCGTTGGAGGTATTTCAAGCTCACAGCACCAATTTCAGTACCTGTTACACACGTACGATCGGTTCAAAATGCATTTTATCGAAAACGTCTTAATTGAGCGACAACAACAAATGGGACTATTAAAACGTTCCTTTGTTCGTGATGGTAGTAACTATATGACTTGTGAACCTTGTGCAGACTAATGTGATGATGTTATCTTTCGATGTAATATATGTCAGAGGAAGAAGTCTGCTAGAATAGGAATTCGTTCCTCGATCAAGATTGGAACTAATGCAAATTATGACAGTTGTTGCAAACTGGATATTAAAAGCACCACCATCACTGGCTGCTACCGTGTACTACAATATTGGAGAGCGTACAGATGACTACATGGACTTGTCGACATGCATCGTGTCGTTATTCACAAGTGGCATTTTGTGGACCAAACAACAGGAGTGCACACTAACAATATTGGAGCTATGTGGTTGAAGTTGAAAGAGTTTTCGCAAACTTATCATGGCTTCAGAGGC
Source organism: Schistosoma mattheei (assembly GCA_944470405.2). Classification (NCBI taxonomy): domain Eukaryota; kingdom Metazoa; phylum Platyhelminthes; class Trematoda; order Strigeidida; family Schistosomatidae; genus Schistosoma; species Schistosoma mattheei. Next base: position 3,251,621 of record OX103946.1, read on the forward strand.
CAACTATTATGGAGCCATATAGATGAGTTATTCTACCGTATGTATTATGATTTCACAAACTCTGAACCTCTTAATAACCTTGATAAGTTTCTGAACCATGTAAAAGAAATGTATTCACTTTCATTCTTTAGTTTTACGTAATGAATGTTTACTTTATACTGTCTGTTTTCTGATTGGCTAATCTTTCTCAAGTTCCCGGAAGGTTCGTTCAAAGGTCATTCACAAATTAATTATCTCGGCTTGCATTTCTTTTTTTAAGAAAATGTAAGATTTCCCAAAGGAGAGATCTTTTTATTGATCAATATGAAACATTCAGTTCTTCACAGATTGAAATCATGAGTCAATTGAAGCTAGACCACCATGGAAAGCCTAGAAGCACTGGACGGCTGTTTCATCCTAGTATGGGACTCCTTAGCAATGCACTTCCACGATCCCGCACCTCGTGAGATTTGATCCTAGGACCTATCATTCTCGCGCGAGAGCACTTAACCAACTAGACCACTGAACCAATCACTACCCAATGGTGTTAATGTCTAACTTCAACCAATCCACGAAGTTGAGCCACCGTATACCATTGTCTTCAGTGAGTTGTTATCTCACAACAGACCTGGTTGTACTCCACTGATAACGGCTTCTCACCAGAATTCTAGGAGTATCTCTTGAAGTCAGCCAGTAGTGAGCTGATGATTATTGTCAGAAGAGGTTTGTCGAGTTTTGGAAATTTCACAGATTCACTTTTTATCATTAGGATATCTATGAACCTTATCATATCAGACTTAAATCATCTCTATTCTTTAATATGAAAACTATTACATTACAATTACTAATGAAAGTATTACGTAATGCCTTAATTCCAATATTTCGATACTTTGTAATGTATATTGAACTATACAAAGTTATATGATAGTTCTTGGACAGCATTTGTCTTTATGAAACATCTAAGTTTAAAGAAAACAAAGAATGCTATCATTTGTTGTTTTCAATTAACAAATCTACTATTCTATACTAGTCATGGGGTAGATAATCAAATATCGTATAGAAAGAATATGATATTGTAGCGTTATTGTAAGCCATAAAATAACTTAAGGATTACCAGGGTAAATTCATGATTACAACGAATTTAGTAGTTGAATTCATGAGTCAATTAAAGTCAAATCACCATTGAAAACCTGTGAGCACTGGATAGTTGTTTCGTCTTAGTATAGGGCTCCTCAGCAGTGCTCATTCATGATCCCCAACCGCGAGATTTGAACCTAAGACCTATCGGTCTGGCACGCGAACACTTAACCTCTAAACCACTGAGCCGGCCGGTATCAAACTGTGTTAATGTCTAACTTCAACTAATTCACGACAAATTGTTTATTTAATTGATATCTATATAGAATATCCATGTTCGATGATAATAAAGAATTGTCTCAAATGTTATCCTCAGTTGATCAATCAATTACACTACTTAATTTATGAGTAATCAGTCATGTTTTTATTTATAAAGACATTGAGAATAAGTACGCATGGCTTCTTTTATCATTGGAACCATTATATATGGGTATATATGGGTATTCTGGGCAGATTGCTCGATATTGCTTTACATCATACGCGTTATAGGTAGAGATAGATGCTGGCTATGAGTGGAATCTAGGACATACGTTTCATCCTATTTTAGGTCTAGTCAGCTTGATGCACCTGTATTTTAGAGTTGATGTCCATTTCGAGACTCGAACACAGTACCATTCGATTTAAACGTCATCACGTTACTCACTTAGCTTAGTTTGAATTTTCCAATCAATGTTTAGGACTGTAATTGATTAATCTCTTATTCGTATATGTGCATCCTTTGCGTATCGCCTCAGTATTGCCTTAATTCAAAAGCATTTTAAGCAAAGAGTGAACATCAACTCTGAGATGCAGGTACATTCATCTGATGAGTTCCGAATAGAATGAAACGCGCGACAAATTGGATTCCATTTCTAGTCACAATCCATCTTTACTTATAAAGCTTGTGACCTAAGGCAATATAAAGGCAATCCGCTTAGGATGAACATATGCCAATTGCAGTCCTAAACATTAATGAGAAGTTTCAAGTAATCAACACTACGAGAATGATTGCTGTGGAAGCGAAGAGACAATGAAGTCTGAGATGATTTATGGATATTTTACAAATGAAATATTTACTGTATGCTTTTCACATTTGACTATGAGTTGAAATACATCTGATAATCTCCAGTTGTGTTCTTGCTTACTACAATTTGGTTTCCGGTAGACTTTCATTTTAACCTCTGATTAAGTACCTACTCAATGCTCATCCTCATGTTAGTACTTTTTTGACGTGTATAATCAATTAAATTGGTAAATTCTGATCGAGTAATTAAAGCCTATGAGAACACATCAAATTGGGTCATTCCCAAAAAGAAACTGAACCACATTTCATATAACGGAATATTAAAGCGTAATATATGTTAGCCTGTCCTAATAACAGTATTCTTTCCCATTTACTCATATGCTTTTTCTAAAATTTCATTATTGTGTAACAAAATGAACAATTACATATCACTATAGAAATGGATTTGAATAATAAAGAAATCGGTACAGAATTTCATAGTTCATCTTGAATCCTTATCCGTTCATTTGCTGAAGGAACCCGGCTATAGTGTTCCTAGAAACATATAGATGAATAACGACCATTATTATTCAAAGAAAACAACCTTTAATACCACTTCGAAATACATTATGAACAGTCAAATGATTATTATAAATATAAGACAAATATGGATTAGAAGGTTGATTGTAAATGACGTAATGCATATAAGTAAACTGTATATTTATTTAACATGAATCTCCAATTGATGTTCATAATTGACGAATATATATATAAAGCTTAATTACCTCGTTTACCGTTCCTACTGTGGTGTTGTTATAACGTGAAAAATACTGCTGATTGAGGGGTAGCGAATTATTGATCGGACCGAAGACGCGCAAACACGTAGAACGACCTAGGGTTCTGATTGGTCTCACTTCCCTGTCTAGCCTAGTCAGTTGAGTCCAGAACACAAGTCACAGCCTCGGAGATATGAATCATTATATTTCAAACATACTTTGTTTATATACCAGTCAAGCAGACCACAACGTACCACAAAATAGAAAATAACATTGTACAATATTAACCAGTAGGAAAATGACACGTGAAATAAGTACTGACCAATAAGTAAATAATACCATCTCCAAGTCCAAGAATAGCATTGGACTTAATAGAATAATTTCTGGGATATTTTCCTGAATATCCCAACAAGTGTGTACTACTTATATCGTATATAACACTAACCAGGTATAGGATGTTTGGCAGCAGATAGTTGAGAAGATCGAGAAGGGAAGAACGCGGACGGAAAGTAATTGGTATGAAAACTCAGAAACAATGAAGTCTGAGACAATTAATGAACATTAGCAAATAAAGTATTAGAGTATGCTTTTTCTATTTTGTGCTAAACATATTCGGTTGTCCTTACCTATGTTCTCCTTCATAACACTATGATGCTAACTCATACCTCCAATGTTTGGAAACATAGTAGATAATTGAAATCTTGTTTGGAAAATCGAAATATTACAACGGAGTATATATATATAGTGTAACTGTACTTCTAAATATGTAAGTAGTCACTTTATGGTGTATATTAATTATGACGACAGACATGATTAGTGTAAACACCAGTCAGTCGTGGAATGCATGACAGCAGAAGGTCAAGAAGATCGACTCAAAGGAAACAGAGACGGGATTAGAAAAGCATTATGAATTAAAAGAATCATACAGAATGTGAAGGACAATTGATGGAACATTTACAAATGAAGTATTTAATGTATCATTCTCATAAATTTCAATAGTTGACATCATAAGTCAATTGAAGCTAGACTACCATGGAAAATCTGGAATCACCGAACGGCCTGTTGTGAGATAGTAACTCACTGAAGACAATGATGGAGGTGTTGCACGATTTCGTGGATTAGTTGAAGATAGGCATTAACACAGTTGGATACCGACCAGCTCAGTGGTCTAGAAGTTAGGCGTTCGCACGCGAGACCGATAGTTCTTGGGTTCGAATCTTCCGAGCCGTGATCATGGATGCGCACTGCTGAAGAGTCCCGCAAAAGGACGAAACGGCCATCCAGATCTTCTGTCTCTATTGACCAATCTAAACTACTAAAATTACTAAAATGTCCACAAAACCTTTTTCAGATATTCTCATATATGACGAAGATATTCTGTAACGTATATAGACGAACGTATCTTACCATATTCCATCTAGAAAACTGTGATTAACGTTTATAAAAATAAAGAAAAACAGAGATTATTGTTTGAACTGCAACAAGCATAAATGAATCAGTTATACATTAGTGATGATTATCTAAGATTACTGAACGATATTGAACATTCAACTTAATATTATTTAACAACTAACGAACTGATTATGAAATCCACAGTAGAATTACTCTTGGATTAAAAAACGACAAAAAAGTCACAAAAGTAATGTATGGGATGTACGGGGTCACTCCCTACACGGCAAACTCCAACCGATTACAAAAACAACTATTCTAGACCCGGTAGTTGTGCCGTGCTTCGATGTGACCTATTTCGCTCCAAAAGAGCCTACTAGACTTCACCAACTTGTTTGGCTGAAAGGGACAATGATTATCCAAGATTACTGAAAGATATGAAACACTCAAGTCAATATGAATGAACAGTTAACAATCAAGATGTATGTTTCAGGAATTTGCTGAAGTTAACTTCAATTACTATAAGATTATACTGTTAAAATGGTTCCACTTGGAACATATGACATTTATCTGATACTCTATTTGTCATTGGATGGCGGATACAATATATCTACTGTAAATTTTGTCATTTTAAAATGAAAGTAAAATATTAATGACTACCTACCATAATAAGCTAATAAATGTTCTGAAATAGAAGAAAATAAGTTTCAATAATGTTACATTGGTTGATGTTGCAGTTTACATAAGGATGTGTACTAATTATCGTAATGAACCAGTATACACCGGTTCCATCCAGCTTTCTTTCACAATATGGTACCGTATCATAAATTGTCCTAGTGTCAGCAACTCAACAACTCAGGCAGTTCACCCAGTTTTCGCATTCAAATTTCAGGCTAGTACTTTAATATCTTTTAAACGCACTTTTTAAGGATCATTTGATTGAAGGTAGAATTCACATTTAGTTAATTCTGGGACTCAATCAATCTGAGTGTGGATTATTAAGAAACAGCGGTTTTTACAAGTCTCTTCTCACCATTATCTAGCTTTCTAATCTAACAGAACATAAATGACTGTTAATAGGAATCATATCAACGAGTACGGCTCCTGATCCGGAGCTCTGTACTACTTTATTTATTAACCACATAAACATTAGTACAAGGAGGCACCAAATAGATATGCATCACACTTTGTTATTAGATTTGTGTGAGGGCCATGATACTGTTCAAGTGCCCAAACTGGGGCAGAGGGGCAACGTTTGGAGAAGCAGTCCCATGGTGGCCGGTGGCCAACAACAGCTTCATACACCATTTGCTTGCTTAAGATCCTGGAAATTGAGCTTAATTTTACGTATGCCTGTTGCCCCCGTGGAGAAGCATTGACCGCCCAACAGCATTCTTCATCCGACTCTACCCTAAGCCATCCTTTTTAGTTGTTTCCAGTTGCTATCTGATTCTCGACGGAGTGCTCTTTGGTCTCCCTCTTTTCTGTTTTCCTTCAGGATTCCAAGTTAGTACTTGACTCATGATGCAGTCTGATAATTTCCTCAATATGTATAGAAAGAGTGTTGGGCATAAGATCAGCAACCACATCCCGTAGAATACAACCTTGTTAAAAATAGACATTAATCAAGTGAAACAAATTTGAACCTAGTACCTACTGAGATATGTGGAACGAGAAAAACTGTATTTACTCGATTAATAAATAACAAATAATTTCAATGTTCTCATCAGTAAAGAGTTGTGGAGGTAGTTAAATATTTCTTGATTGAAATCATAAATCCATCGATGTAAGACCGTCATTGAAAACCTGGAAGGACTGGACGTGTGTCTACAAAGTCAAATATTGTCTATTCATCTTTTTTTCTGTTAATTTGATGGATATAAATTCTATCTTAAAATATAATTGAATTGAATAAACATGCTACTTTTGGGTTGATATAACTAAGATGGATTCAATTGAATATATGAATTTTGATAGCTTACATCACGAACTGAATTAAATGTATCAGAAGAGGTTTTGTGGAGATTGTAGTAATTTCAATAGTTGAGATCATGAGTCAATTGAAGCTAGACCACCATGAAAAACCTGGGAGCACTGGAAGGAAAGGTCATGGGTGCGCGTTGCTGTGGTGTCCCATAATAAGATGAAACGGCCTTTCAGTGCTTCAAGGTTTCTCATGGTGTTCTAGCTTCAACCGACTCATCATCTCAGCTATTGAATTAGATAAGAGTGCTACTGAAAGTCTGGACGAACTGGATGACTGTTTTGTTCTAGTATGTGACTTCTCAAACAGTACGGCTTTGTGACCACAGTTAGTTCGAATGTAAGCAATTGATGAGAGGTAGGTTGATTGAAGTTAAACATTAACATTGTTGAATAGTGGCTGTAAATGGTCGATCGGTTAACTGATGACATGTGTGATCAAAGCTGTTGAATTCAATACCTTGTAGTATGATCGTGGAATAACGTAGAAAAAAACTTGTCAGAAAATATTTCAAATGGTATAAATCGATATCTTTACATGGACACTTGAATTAACGAACACAACTGACGTTTACTATGAACTTACCCCACTGCTGAAACAAACCGCCTGAAATACATATTGAAATTAACAATTCACAGATATCAATTAAAAAAACACGGACGTTATCTGTTCCTTGTCAATGTGCTTGAAGCTCTTTGAAATACTTTACCTCAGTTCAATAATTTTAATAAGCATATTGAAATGTATGATCAATAGTTTACCATACTTTAAATAGCGTCAGAAGTATTAAAAAGTTATTATTATAGGGTTGTGGAGATTTTTGAGTTTTAATTGTGATCATGAAGCGATCAATGTTTAGACTACCGTTGAAAATCTAAAAACGTTGGACGGTTGTTACGTCTTAATATGAGACTCCTCAGAAGTGAACATCGACTATCCATCATACAAGACTCGAACCCAAGATCTCCGGCTTCAGCGTGCAGACGCTTGGCCTATAGATCACTGAGGTGTCCGATGTTAACTTCAATCTATTCACCATATTATGTGATCATCCTACATTAAATAATTGGAATAATTTTTCTATAAAATATGAATTTGAAAAAGCATTTACTCACCAAAAGGTGATCGTCTAGTGTAATGATAAAACAATCGTGCCTATTTATTAGCAAATCAAACTGTTAACAGATAATATCCATTAATCGCTATCATTGAATATGAAACAATATGTTAGTTGTAATACTTTGTTAATTACTTTCTTATTTACTTACGCCGGTTACCCCTTGTTAAGGAGCACAGGCTACCCGCTAGCATTCTCCATCCAAAACATCCCGAGTCAACCTTTCCAGTTAGTTCCATTTGCTATTCATCCTTTTCATATTTGCTTCCAATTTGAAACTCAGTGTGTTCTTTAACCTTCCACTTCGCTGTTTCCCTTGGGAATTCCAAGCTAGCGCTTGGTTTCGTGATTTCCGTAATGTATGTCCTATCCACATCCAGTGTCATTTCGTCATTTCCTTCTCAGTAAGAACTTGGTTTGTCCTCTACCACAGTAGGCTATCGGTTAACGAATATTGAGTATCTTGTGTAAGCAATTATTTATAAATAATTGTACCTTCTTGTTAATAGTTGTGGTAGTTCTCCACCACTCAGCTCCGTACAGTAGGACTGTCTCAACCTTCGTATTAAAGATTCTAAATTTGATGTTGTTTGACAACTGTTTTGATTTTCATATATTCTTTAAGTGTTAGAATGCTGCATCACATCCTTTTTGCTCATCGATGATGCTTCTTAGAAAATACTTGATGAAGTGAGATCGATAGACTAAATTGGTAGGTTGTGAATTTAGTTGCTACAAGTTAGGTAATATTAAGTTAGTTATTATTCTATACATTTAAGCCCTTAATTGATTGGTAAATAGAATATCAAGTGATAGACTTACTGTTCCTCTGTCATGGATATAATAAGTGTAAACATCATCAGTATATTCTTGTTACAGATTACATATATATATCTCTTATCATAATGAAATACTTAACTTCCAATTGTACATGTATTCACTATATTCAGAAGAGAATCCTTATATCTTCAAACATACCAGTGCAGTTAGCTGGTTTTGATGATGATCCTGACTGACATGAACGTATTAAAATCAGTGGAATTACAATGTAGATAATCAACATTTCACAGCAATTCACGATATCTGAGTCAGTAAATCCAATTGTTTTGCAAGTTTATATATCAAGTTACTTGAGCAAGATTGATCAGCATATTACATCATTCAGATATATGTTTTTATTGAAATTACGGATGATGAACAAGGCGTATTCAAGTAAAAATTATGTCATAACATACTACACCCTGTCTAAACAACATCAATGATTTGATGATGATGCTAGTAATTAGTTACTAATTTTGGCGGAGTTTTGTTCTCTGATCTGGATGGTTTTGTCGTGGAGTATCATCAGGTAGAAGACTTCTACCTGACATCTACCTGAAGATTTTGCTGATGATGTCATTCAGAAGAACAATGAAAGCTCCACAACCAAACCATCTAGCTCAGAGAACAAAATTTCAACAAAATCATCCACTTGCGCTACAAATCTTCTTCACCATCTCAGTTGGTTACCGAGAAACAGATTACGAATTATAGCTACAGATTTAATTCCATAAATAGATTCAGTCAAAGATGTAACTAACGTGTTTGAGTTGACCTTCATTCTATCGACATTTTAACAATTCAGATAGTCTTATCTTCCTATAGAAGTCTTTAGATAATTTTCTCTTTCAAATGCTAGATTTATATGACTCATTGGAAGAACTAAAGACATCGTTTCTTAGTAGTGTGCTATGTTCTGCTGATGTTGATAGATATAAGTAGTATGTATCATTGATCTATAGTGAAGAACCTTGCAGTAGAAAGATAAAAAGGCCGGAGAAATGAGAGCAAGAACAGAGAATGGTTGCTATGGAAACGAAAGAACAATGAAATCTGAGATGACTAATTGACATTTTGTAAATGAAATATTTACTCCATAGTTCTCAAATTTTACTAAGATGTTCTCTATTACAGTATTCAAATACATTAGATTGTCCGCACTTCGGTTCTCGTTCACGACAGTAATTTTGTGACTAATAACGTACATTTTTGACGACCTAAATACATTTGCTTACTTGACATAGATGTGAGTAGATATGGTAAACAGTTAAACATTTATAACATTATATGTCTATTTTGTATCCTCCACAATCAGTTCACGCAATGTAATGGCTTATATTCTTTATATTGAAATAATATATGTCGGTTAACGAGACACACCGACTTAAACACTCAATTCTCCAAATCAGACATTACACTTTCCAAGTAGACGTTCGTTTACTAGTTATCCAGGCATTTGCTTTGCAATAACAGGTTTATTGATCATGATCTAACTTACATATTAACTTATTAGTTGAAAATGTTTCCAGTTTGATTCATTTCATTGTCTCGTATTCATTTTGAGAGCAGTTTCACAGAGCGTTTAATCTAAACAGCTACTTAATATGAAGCTGTGTCTGAAAATCGTATGTGTTTGACACAGAATTACAGGACTTGTTTATAAAATCTAACAATCAAATAGTAAATACGTAATTTGTAAAATGTCCATTGATTGTCTCATAATGACTCAGACTTCACTGTTCTTGCATTTTCATACCAATTGCATCCTATTTCCATTCTTTACTGTTTGATCCTCTTTGTCTCTCTTCTGCCAGACCTTCTGTTCACGACTAACATCATCTACTACTTATTTCAATATAAGTAGCACACACCACAGTTCTATAATACAGGTTGGCTGCATTACATTAAAAATTGTCACACACACACACACATCATATGTATACAATTAAGCTCAATGAAAATAATCAGTTTGTTACAAATTAATCATTTAAAAATATCGTCATTAATACAAATAATGTTAAACCTTCATAAAATACTATATGATTGCATCTGCTGACGTTGATTCATTGGCTTGTGATTCAAATGTTCAGGTCGAAGTTCCAAGTGTGACCCTCTAAGAAGACCACTTGCTTCTGTCTGGGTAACCGGGCATTATCATAGCCTACACACAAATCAAGTGACTTGTGTGGGGCATATATATGATCATATATTTGATGTTTATTGTTCTGAGTTCGAGTCGATTCAAATATCCATACTGAGATGAAGTTACATTCGGTTGACAATTTCAAAATACAATGAAATCCACGATCGAGATTTCACTGTGAGGCATAATTTGTCTACCATGAAACTACGTTTTCATTATTTTTAAACTGATTGAGTACAATGACGTCATACATAAATTCACTTGTATAAACATCGACAGTGAGATGAGTTATGCAATACTTTAGAAGTAAATTACAATGAAAATCCACACATGTACTATGTGGTTTAAACAAAGTTTGTTTAGTATGTATGCCATATGCAGTTCCATCCTACGATCCTGATCAGGCTTTACTCTATAATATACAATAATAATACGATATTATTAAACGAATGAAGGCAGTTTATGATTCAATGATGATAACAGTGGGATAGATCACATTAACAGGTAGTGTAATGAGAACTGTACTAGTTTTGATAAGAATAATAAAGGCTTGGACCGATCAACGTCATATAATGGGAAGTAGGTCAATGAGTAGACACTGATTACGTCATAAGAAGTGATCAGATAATTGGAGTGTGAATAGTATACTCGTGCAAAGGAAAAGGTTGGGAAGGGGATGAAGCATAGTAAACGAACAAGGAGTATGTAATATAATGATAAATGAGATCATTTATTAAGTCCAAGGGAGAGACAAGGGTGTTAGCTCAAATTCCTATAACTTCTGCTATGTGTCACAGACGAGATCACATAAAAAAAACTAGTAGAAATAAGATAAATCACTTTGAAGGACCTATTTCTGACTACTAAATGACCACTATCGATTGAATGTGATTTAATTTAAATGACAAATCTTCTTGAAACTGAGACCCTGAAATAATGGTATATATACATATTCTAATGAATGTTGTGAAGTGACCGACTAGTTTTCTTCTTTTCCACAATCACGTTCAGTAGCTATGATATCTTGTCTATAGTCACATATGATTGGTGATTTCTTTCATTTCAGATCTGTATACATAATCACAGTTTACATCAAGTGAATCATATTGTAGATCACCAACGTAGATGATCTATGTCGAAAATTGTAGGTCGACTCGAGTTAGATGAAAATGGTATGACGATTCAGATAAATTCGAAGTCACACACCTCGCGGTCAGAATCTAACGTGGATTACGCCTTCGACGTATTAAAATACTATAGCTGCATTGAAGACCGTATAACATGAAGAATGTTATTATGGAAATATATTAGTAAGAATGAGTATAGAGAAGATAGCGAGACCTCCACCGCATATATCAGTCCATGACATACGATTGATTGATACAAGTTGGTTGTCCTTGACCTTGACGAGGATCGATGATCTGTCTGATATTCAGTGACCCAACTGCCGGGTGATTAGGCTAGAGCTTAGTGAGATTTCACTGACCCTACTATATACATACTATACATTCGAGATGTATATTTTTTCTAGTATTGGAACCAGTTATGTTCAAACTGAGATGTTCATATGATTATCTCATTTTTACAGTTCAATAGTCGATTTATAAGACGTCAGGTTCTCATCTTGAAGTGAACATCAAATTAGATGTAAGAACATTCTGTGGAATGAAACTCATTTTTCACTAATATAAACTCTTCTTTCCAATGTTTATGTCAACTATTGTGATGTTATTTGTTCGAATTTAGACCAAAGTACTTTATCAAAAAATAGTTTATTTATCCAGTATAATCATGTATAAAGGTAAATTACATATGGTTACCTTCTTATATTATCAACAACACATTTGAATAACAAACATTGAGAATAACACAGAACAAAATTGAACAGACTTAAAGATGTAGGAATGTAAAGGATCCCATGGTTTATAGTAAGATTTAGTTTATATTGTCTTAAATCTAGTCAAGTTTTATATTGATATACTGAAGTAGCTTCTGATAGTACTCCTAAAATAAATGATAGAAAAGATTATCATTAGTAAGATAGTAAGATAGGCGAATATAAGTAGTAGCTTCATAGTTGAACTAATGAATCGGTCTAAGGTAGCAATGGACAATGTTAATGTTTACCTTCAATCAGTACTTGTGATTCAAACTGTGAAAATTCTACGATCTCTATAAATTCCTATACCGATAACAATCATATCCTTACTAAGGATCAGCTTTAAGATGTTACTCCCGGAGTTCTATTGAGAAGTGGTGACCAGTGGAGTTCAATCTCTATCAGGTATGAGACAGTTATTCACCTTACATATTGGATGAAGAGTTGGGCAAGATCATGGATTGGTTGAAGTTAGACATAAATACCATTGAATTCCGACGCAGTGGTTTGGATGTTAAGTGTTCGCGTATGAGACTGAAGGTCCTGGGTTCGAGTCGCACGTGTGGAGTCCATGGAAGCGCGTATCTGAGGAGTCCCATATTAGGAAAAAAAATGCCGTCCTGTGATTCAAGGTTTTCAATGATAGTCTAGCTTCAACTATTCAACTATGAAAATACTACAATCTCCTTAAATTCTCCTACTGATATGTAGTAGCATTTCAACTTACCATGTTTGATTGATTGTGCTATAGGGGAAGAAATATTTTCAATGAGCTGTTAATATATATATATATAACATGAATAATAGGTGAAGTAGTAATGAATACTAATTTGGTACAACTGGATCTTTAGCAAACAACTTTGATCCGTTTATGATTTGGTGATATTCCTTGTTGAATTCATACTATCTGCTAATAATAATAACGATTAGATGAAGTCATACAGTCAGTGAAGTTTCACTGAACTCTAGACAAATCATCTCTCAAGTCGAGTATATCCTTTTTATACGACTAATTAATGAATATTGAATTACTTAGTAATCTTTGATAAAATCAAACATATGTAACGCTAATTGTTTGATGCATTCCATGAAGGACAGCTGACAGATGCATTCCAAATGAGGACAAAGCTGCCAAGTCTCTCCCTTTATATTTCTTCTGGTGTTTGACTGGATTATGAAGACCTCGACATCGGACGGGAAAACATGGAATATAATAGACTGCTCAAAATCAACTAGAAGATTTGCACTTAACAGATCGCCTGTTTCTTTGATCCCATAACCAACAACAAATGCAGATGAAGACAAATAGTGTAACAGCAGCCTCTGGATCAGAAGCCACAACCTACACAAAGAAAAAAGAACGATCTTCAAATATAACACGGAGAAAACCAACAAAGGAGGTCTGGAAGATGTGGGCACTTTCAATTATCTAGCTAGCATTATCGATGAACAAAAAGAATGTGATGCGAATGTAAAAGCGAGGATTGGCAAAATAAGGGCCAAATTCCTACAGTTGAAGAACATATGGAACTCAAAATAACTGTCAATCAATATCGAATTCAAAATCTTCAGTACTAAGATCAAGACAGTCCTACTGTACGGGGCTGTAACTTGGATAACTACTACAACAAACATCAAATAAACTACAAGTATTTATAAAAAAAGTTGTCTAGGCAACATACTCAATATCTGTTGGCCTGAAACTATCAGCAACAGCCTACCATGATAGAGAACAAACGAGGTTCCCGCTGAAGAGGAAATTAGGAAAAGATGTTGAGGGTGGATAGGACATACATTCCAAAAATCACCAAACTGCATCATGAGGCAAGTGCTAACTTGGAATCCTGAAGGTAAACAGAAATGTGAGAGGCCAAAGAACACACTGCGTTGGGATATGTAAGCAAATATAAAAAGGATGAACAGCAGCTGGAAACAACTGGAAAGGAAGGCTCAGAACATTGTTGGATGAAGAATGCTGGTGGGTAGCTTATGCTCTACAACGAGGGGTAATCGGCGTAAGGAACTAATGGTATGGGTGCATGCCAGATAGGTCACTTGTTGTGTAGAAGTAGAACTGTGATTAGTTACATTTGTCCCTCTCAACTTCATCTACAAACAAAAACGGACACTTAACTGTTTTGATCAAAATGTAACCCAACATAGAAACTAAAGACAAATAACAAATAAACTCACCAAATAAAGTTAAGAAAGTCACTTAGATTAATCAATGAAACATTATGGAAATAAGAGATTATTTGCAATCATTTAAATCTTGAATAAATGAATTAAAAAAATCCCATGAATAAAGCGTTCCATTCAATTAAGCTTCGTATTATCTTCTTAAGTCAGCCTACCATGCACGAATGTGTTACTTTTTGCTTTACGCCACATCGATATGCATCTATAAATTTGTTTGCTCCTATGGGGTAGGTTTTAGTTTGTCCCGCACAAAATACATTTGAGAACAACACTCGCTGTGGCTTTTAAAAATGTCATCTAAAATAATCATCAGTTTAATAGAGAAGCAGTCGAAAAACTGCCGACGCGTTATTTCGAAAAAATCTTCCTTCAAAATAATCTATACAATTAAAAGAAGAACATCAATGAGAGAGAAGAATCAAACTCTTATGACCTGCTTAAATGTTGTGGATCCACCAATTTCAGTCAAAACTCTTCAAACACCACATCCTTTCTTGTTCGCAATTCTCTTGTTGAGTATGTTTCGATCTTATCTTAATGTCCACTCCGGGACTCGAACTCAGTACCGCTTGTTTCAAACACCATCGCTTTATCCACAGAGTGAACATCAACTCTCTGAGATGCAGGTACATCCAGCTGAAGAAACCTTAATAAGAAGAAAGGTGCGTCGTCGATTCCACCGCTATCCACTAACCATCTTTGCTTAGAACGCTTATGAATTAAGGGAGTATTGATACAATCCGCACAATATGCGCATATGCCAACAAGAGATTGATAAATTGCAGTCCAAATCAATAATGAGAAGATTCAAGCAAACAATACCAAGTGAATTTATTACTAACTAAATTCAAAAGAAGAATGTCAATTATAAATAGGAACAGAATGATAATAGTAAGAATTGAAGTTTGAACAATTTTCTTAATCACTTACAATAATCCTTTCAAAAATGATCTGTGTTTTATTCACAAAATCAAATCTTTAATAAATTTACTATTATTCAACTTTACATTTCATATGTTTAAACGGATGTGAAATGTACTTACTTAGTTGCTTACATGCTTACTTAATCCTGTTACTCTCAATGGAGTGTAGGCTGCCGAGCAACATTCTCCAACCTAATCTATCCTGGGACTTCCTTTCTAGTTTTATCCAATCATTATTCATTCTTCTCATGTCTGTCTCCATTTCTCGGCGTAATGTATTCCTTGGTCCTCAAGATTTTGTGTGAGTGCCTGCCTCAATGTGTGTCCTATCCACTTCCAGCGCTTCTTCCTGATTTCTTCCTCCACTGAGATCTGGTTTGTTCTCTCCCATAGTAGGTTGTTACTGATAGTGTTAGACCAACGGATCAAAAGTATTTTGCGTAGATAACTGTTAATAAACGTCTGTATCTTCTGGATGATGGCTTTCGTAGTTCTCCTGGTTTCTGCCCCATACAGCAGAACTGTGTTGACATTTCTACTAAAAATTCTGACTTTAGTGTTGATTTACAGTTGTTTTTAGTTCCAGATGTTCTTCAGTTATAAATATGCATCTCTTGATTGCCGATCGGTGTCTTCACATCTGCATCAGATCCACCATGTTCATAAATGATTCTGCCCAAATATGTAAAGGATTTTACATCTTCCAAAGCTTCTCCATCAAGTGTGATTCGATTGGTGTATGTTGCGTTGCATCGGATAATCTTGCTTTTCCTTTTGTGTATGTTGATACCTACTGATGCTGTGGCTGCTACTACACTGGTCGTCTTCTCCTGCATTTGTTGTTGAGTGTGTGATAGAAGAGCCAGATCATCTGCTAAGTGTGGTTCATCCAGCTGCATCCTATCTGTCCACTGTATCCCATCCTTCCTCCATATGTTGACGTCTTCATATTCTGGTTAGCGCTACTTTTTAGCAACGTTGTTTTCCACGAGATGAGATTGTCGACCCCATCTACAACCCTCCTCCTTTACCCGAGCTTTGGACCTGTGGTAGACTTAGAAGAACTACAATTCAGGTTCCATAAGACTGGTTCAATATAAAAAAAATACAAAATTCTCATGATATACTGATTCATAAACAGAAAATGAATGAATTTCTTTATGACCTTCATAAACAACACTGAATTCCTAATTTTGTCGAATTCAAAGTTTATTCGATCTCATCAATAATTACGAGATTTAAATCACACCAATACAGTTACTTACCCTGACTGTCTGAAAAACAATGACGGAAATCCAGTTGAATGAATGTATTTGAGATGAAGGTATATTGGTTAAGAGAACAATTCAAATGAGAGTTTATGTAAATTGTAGTAATTTAATGGTTGGATTCTACAAACCTTCATTCTCATAAGGATTATCATGTACTCACTAGTGAGTAGCTTCAAGATGTATTTTCTAGAGTTCTACTGAATAGACGTGACTAGTAGAGATAAACTGTGTCTGTTGTGAGGTAGTTACTGACTGAAGACAATGGTGGACGGTCGGGGATTAACGTCGATTGATTAAAGTTAGACATCGACACCACTGGATGCCGGTTCAGTCTTGCACGTGAGACCGAAGTTTTTGGGTTCCAATGCCTTGTCACATTTGTGGATAAGCACTGCTGAGTAGCTTCACATTGGGATGAAACAGCCGTTCAGTGCTTTTTCAAAAAAACTCTACTTATAATTGAAGCTCTTTCCAACTAGTATGTAAGATAATAGACTGATGAAAGCACCATTTTCTATTTTAAAATAGATGCTAACTATTACAAATACACCTAACAACATCTAACTGGTAATCTCAATACATAGATAGTTTGAAATAGATTATTAGTGGATAAACTTACTCTGTCGTTGCTGCTGTTGTGTAATAATTGTTGTAAATAACATGTAAATATAAGTTCTATTTCATTATAATTCATAGTTTACAAATGAACCATACTGTTATGTTCGGTCCTCGCAATTGTTGTGCCGGAAAAAATAAACTCTGATCACTTATACTCAGAACGAGGGACCTCAGTAATTCCCACAATGCGAAAGTAAGAACACAAGACTGGTATTGTATTAAGCTAATTGATATTTAAGACTGTAATTGATTAGTCCCAGAGTGACCATCAACTCTAGGATGTCAGTACATCAAGTTGATGAGTTCCAAATAGGAAGAAATGTGCATGCTGGATTCCAGTACGAGCCACTATCCATATTTTTGCTTATAATTCTTGTGAATTAAGACAATATCGAGGTAATCCACACAGGCTATACATATGCCAACAAGAAACTGATCATTTAAATCCCTAACCAACAATGAGAACATTCAGAAAACGATTACGAAAATAAATTAAAACTTCAGCTCATTGTACAAGGTAGTGGTTATCTGGACTGAGTTGTTAAGTGGATGATGAGATGACGTTTGAAGTGAACGATACTGGGTTTGAATATTGGGGTGATCATCAACTCTGAAATGCAGTTACATCCGGCTAATAAGTCCTAAATAGGAAGAAACATGCGTCTTGGATTACACTACTAGCTACCATTTATGTTTGCTAATCATTAATTAAACATTAATTTTATCAATTGTATCATACTGAACATACTACTTTCACCGGCAGACGAACATGATTGTAGTAGAAGCAATCCAAATATCATTAATAAGATCATCTTTGAATAGAACAATGTTTTCACTGAATGAACGTTCCTTGAAACTCATCATTATCATCATATATATATATGTGTATATCTCGAACATCAATTATTTTGAATATCCTTTGCTACTAAACTATTACTATATATAAAACACTCACTTCATTACCGTAAGTGATTGGTGTGCTTAATAGTCTCATTGTTGTTCTTTGTATGAATATTATGAAAAGCATAAACTGAACTCTTGTTTCAATTAGCATGAATCACAAGTTCCTGAAATCATCATTGTAAAGATAATCAAAAAAAGGATTACATTTCTTTAATAGACTAATTACATAAGTCAATCATCGTTTACATGATATACTCACTTGAATGATCCTTATCTTTTATGATTGAAACGAAAAGATTAGAATGAAGAAAGATTGGTGAGACCATAATGTATGGATGAGCCAATCAGAAACGTTTGAGGAATTTCAAGTTCATGGCATCAATTTCAGTACCTGTTACACACGTACGATCAGTTCACGGTGGATTTTAGCGAAAACGTTATGATTGAGCGACTACAACAAATGAGACGATCAAAAAGTTCATTTATTTGTAATGATGGTAATCATATGACTCGTGAACCTTCTGCAGACTACTGTGATAATATTGTCTTTCAAAGTAATGTATGTTGGAGGAAGAAGTCTACTAGAATATGAATTCTTTCCTTGATCAAGATTGGAACTATTGCAAATTATGACAGCTGATGCAAACTAGATACTAAAAGTTCAACCATCACTGTATGCTATCGTGTACTACAGTATTGGAGAGCGTACAGATGACTACATGGACTTGTTGATATTCAATGTGTCGTTATACTCAAATGGCATTTCGGGGACCAAACAACATGAGTACAAACTAACAATATTGAATCTATGTGGTTGAGGTTGAAAGAGTTTTCGCAAACTTATCATGGCTTCAGAAGCCGACAATTGTGTAGCCATATAGATGAGTTATTCTACCGTATGCATTATGGTTTCAGAACCTCTGAACCCCTTTCTAACCTTGACAAGTTTCTGAACCATGTAAAGAAATGTATTCACTTTCATTCTTCAGTTTATATCATAAATGTTTACTTTATACTGTTTTCTGATTGACTAATCTTTCTCAATTTCACAGAAGATTCGTTCAAAGGTCATCCATCAATTATAGTCTCACCGCTGGTTGTAATACAAATAAAATGCCTTACAGTTAACTCTTATTCTTAAACCAGAACAAAGCATTCTTTTTTATCTCATTTCTCAACAACACGACTCCGCCTGGAGTACCTCTATGGCTACTGCTCGTCCCAAGCCTGGATAAAAGAGGAGGGTTGGTCATAGGGTTAACGAACCCATTCCGTAGAAAACTAAATTGCTGGAAAAAACCTTAACCAGGAAAAAAAATAATTCAAACACAAAGGAAATGATTTAACTTTATATCGATTATATGTTAATTCGGTAGTTTGATCTAAATTAATTATGTATTATCCTAGTTACTAACGTTTATTCGAATCGATAATTGTTGCCATAGCATTTCTCATTTATAAATTAGAGTCGATTATTTGTGTACTCAGTATTCTGTTGTTGTTCAGTGTTCATACTATAACTCAATTGGTCTGCCGTATAGTCTAATCTTGTATTCTTTCTCTTCGTTCGATGCTAGTCAGTATTAGGTAAGTCATCTAGTATAGATTATCAGTTTCCCGCAACCTTGATGCGTATTGGTTGTTTAAGATTGTCTACACATATTGACCGATTGTAGAATATAACGAACATAACAAATGGAAAAACAAATTTTTCGCTTTAACATATGTGACAAATCAGTTATTAGAAGAAGAATGTAAGCGTTAGTTAATAGAATGATAGTTCTTTATTATAGACAAACTTTGAGTCTGTCATTTTGCACAAAACAACCAATTCATTCATTTTCATGATTGGATTCATGAGTCGATTAAAATGTGCACTGCTGAAGAGTCACAAAATAGGACGAAACACCCATTCAGTGCTTCTAGGTTTTCAGTGGTGGTCTAGCACCAATTGAAATATTTATATATCTCGATGAGTTTATTACGTGTTTAGAACTTGGTGAAAGTCATTGCTCTTACAGTATAACAGTTGTTTATGTGTATCTCAAACGTAAATACTTTATCCATCGAACTATTACATAATGATATACTTGAAGTTATAGTTATACAATAAACCCTTGTTGACCAGGGTAATTTTAGGTTGATTTTCAGGAAAACCAGACACCATCCAGACTTTCACAGGACAACCCAATCAGTACAGCTTAATCCCACTTCACAGGAGAACCAGACACCGTAAAGGTATTAAAAGTACAATCTGAATAGTACAGTTCAGTCCTGTGGCGTAACCACACAGGTACCCAACACCCTGGTGGATCATTCGCACCATTCATATACATATTCACGTCACATGTAATTATTCCGACCACTGATCGCGTGAATCAATTATGCACAGCACGAGCAAGTCAAAGTTGACCTATTCCGCTTACACGACAGTCAAACTCATTAATGTTAGCAATGGCCACATGCCTTACAATGTCTCAATGACAATGGCCCTTGAGAATACTGAAAAGCAACCACCAGTATGAATGAAGTCGGTTAACCAGCAAACCAATTTTGTGCATGAACAGTCAGTAAAACTTGCCAAAGTAATGTTGAACTATCCACAATATCAATGGCGAACCTTCAGTCTCATATGAAATCTTTAGTTCTATATAGCCATATAGTTATATATATCGCTCAGTGGTCTAGAGGTTAAGCGCTCCTGCTCGAGATTCATAGGTCCTGCGTTCAAATTTCTCGAGGCTGGAATATACTTGAAACCACTCTATATTTACACCAAACGTATAATGTGTGTAGTAAAGATTTTGTTTGATAGATGACTGATAATGTGTTTAATTAAAATGCTTAAATATCATAACAAGCATAACGTTAGACAAAAAACGTCATTTTAATATTGGCGATATTCATGAAACCAACATTTAATCAACGTTTACTCAACTCATAGTGTTACATCTTAATGAAGATTAAAATATGGGTAACTTCTGAGACCAATATTACACATATATTCTTATTGTATAACTATTCACTAATTATATTATACCCCTTCTGATATTAATCAACAAATGCTCACTAGTGACTGACTTCAAGAGGTATATCCTGGAGTTCTAGTGAGAAGCAGAGACCAGTAGAGTTCAATCAGATCTGTTGTGAGATAGTAACTTACTGATGACAATAGTGGATGTATCGCTCAATTTCGTGGATTGGTTGAACTTGGACATTCACACCATGGAATGCTGGTCGGCTCAGTGCTCAAATGGTTAAGCGGTCTCGCGCGAGACTGGAAGGGCCTGGGTTCGAATCTCATGGAGGGCGGGATCATGGAGGCGCGTTATTCAGGAGTCCCGTAGTAGGACAAAACGGTCGTCCAGTGTTTCCAGGTTTCCCATGGTGATCTAGCTTCGATTGACTCATGATTTCAACAACTGAAATTTTAAATCAACAAACTTTATACATATTGGATTATCATCGATTCAACATTCGAAAATTCAGATTGATAACTGTTTCAGATACTTGTTATGGTAGTTTGTATTGTGTATTGTTCTAAGTATATACAGTATGGAGGGTTTTCTTGCAAAGCATCTAAATCATAATAGTAATCTATCCTTATTCAAATTTCATTGTAGAACTTGTCATTATTTAGAATTAGGTAACTAGATGGTGGTTGGAGGTAGTTGACAGGAAACCCTGGACCCGGGTTTCGTGCTACTTGGCACTCGTCAGCAAGGTGTACCTGTAATCTTGAGAGATTTGGTGCTCCCTGGCGGATTTGATCTCCACTACCTCCCACGATCATCTAATTTCACAATAATGCACACAGTGTCGAGTCACCTAGACTGGTGGCCACATTGCAAGATGTTCGATAGCATTCGATCTGCACTAATAATAAGGACTAAACACGCATGACATTGATCACCACCCAGTGATCAATCAACTGTTGAATTAGGTAATCCTATACCTTTATTTGACAAAATAAATGGTAACTGTTAGGATTTATTTATGAACTATTATCACATATATTCTTATTGTATAACTATTACGTAACTATATTATAAGTACATTCATAATCCTTTCATTATAAACGTTCATTTGACCTATAGACTATTGTGATGATACAATTAACTATTCTTAAGTTATTCTCAATCTATTCGTTAAAGTCTCGCATATAGTCACAGCTACCTTAGGCTTGATCTTGATCTTCATACAGTGAAAACTGATATTAATGTTCTGAATTCAAATGAATAAGACTAGACGAGAACAATCAATATAAACTCAGAGTCGACTTTAGGCTATTCGTATTGATTAACATATCACTGGTTTTTTATAGTCTTACTGCAGTGAACAAGAACACGAATGTGGACAATCGAATGTATTTGAGCACAAAATTACAGAACATCTCACTAAAATCAAAGAATCATGCAGTAAATTCTTCATTTAAAAAATCTCCATTAATCATTTCAAACTTGACTGTTCCTTATGTAAATATCAGTCCATTGTCTCAGTTTTCATTGTTCCTGCATTTTTATAACAATTACATTCCGTTAACACCTCTTCCTGATCGATCTTCTACTGATATACATTCTATGCCTGATCACCGTTATATACTACTTATGTGGATATAATTAGTTAGACATTAACACCATTGGATGCCGATTCAGTGGTCTAGTTGGTTAAGCGCGTGACGCGAGACTGATAGGTCGTGGGTTCGAATCCCGTGGGGCGGGACATGTATGCGCACTGCCGAGGAGTACCATACTAGGACGAAATGGCCGTCCAGTGCTTCCAGGTTTTCCATGGTGGTCTAGCTTCAATTGACTCATGATTTCAACCAGTGAAATTTCTAAAAATCTCTACAAAACCCATTCTGATAAGTAACTTACACCACAATTGGATGATCTTACTACGTGATTATTGAAGGATCATAGGACATAATGGAAACTGTATATTTAGATGGAAACAAAAATTGAATTTTATTTAACAACGTTTCATTACGATTTGATTATAGTTAATTTGATAATTTCATTAAATTAAACCATAATTATCATCATAATACAGTTGATTTTATCCATCCAATAGTTGTTTGACACTTTGCCTGAAAAACAAATATGAAAGACAAAATATCACATTCTACTTATAAAACATAGACAAATTTTATTAGCAAAGTTGAATGGTGACTAATATTGAAATCCTAGACGAGCGTTTCGTCTCATTTGAGACTCGTCAGTAGGATGTACCCACATCCTATAGTTATTGTTCACTTCGAGACTCGAATCCCATACCGTTCGCTTCAAACTTCATCCTGTTATCTACTTAGCTATTGAGTCCTGATAGCTATTGGCTTGCGTAATTGGGTATATATATATATATATATATAATATAAGACCGTAATTTAAAATACATTATAATACAACAAATTTAGAATCACAGAACATTCGACAGGAACCCATGTCTTACGCGGTTGTGTTCAAAAAACTACAATATAAGAGAATTCATTTAAAAAATAAAAAGTTTAGAGATTAACTAAAATGATTGAATTGAAGATTATTCATTTAATAAAAAAGACTATTCAGACAGAGCTGTTTACATATCTCAATGAATACCGGATTGTTCAGGAAAAGCATCAGGGCCTTAGAATAGATTATTCCTGTCTCATTAACTTATTAATGGCTCATGAAAGCTGGTGTGCTCTTTTGAAGATCAAAAGTTACCTATAGGACGTAGCTTACATTGAATTCGGCAAAGCTTTTAACAAAGTTCTTCACAATCGACTGTTATACAAGTTAAGATATTTCGGGGTTGGAGTCAATCTATTAATGTTGATAAAAGATTTTCTAGTTGGGCGTCATGACGAGTGCTGGTGAAGTCACAGTTGTCTAGCTGAGAAACTGTGCTTAGCGGATTGCTTTAGGGTGCAGTTTGGGGGTCAGTGTTATTACTCTTGTATTTAAATGGCCTTTTTGATCCCCTAACATAATCGGTTTTGCTATATAATGATGATGTCAAGAAATGGATAGCGATTACTGGTAAAGGTAATAGCTTAGAGATTTAAAATGACCTGCAGAAATTATCTGAATAGTCTCGAACTTGGCGGTTGCCGATAAATATTTCCAAGAGTACTGTAATTTATATTGGTCATCAGGGTACAGAAATATATTTGGTGAATAACATAAGGTTACATGTTGTCCAGACACAGAATGACTTAGGAGT
The DNA here is from genome assembly GCA_944470405.2 of Schistosoma mattheei. Taxonomy (NCBI): domain Eukaryota; kingdom Metazoa; phylum Platyhelminthes; class Trematoda; order Strigeidida; family Schistosomatidae; genus Schistosoma; species Schistosoma mattheei. The sequence continues at coordinate 3,275,944 of OX103946.1, forward strand.
TATCGTTAGCTAAGACTTAAAAACTACTTCACACTGTCGTGTGATAGCCGTCAAACAATTAGAACACTATGGTCAATATGCAGAGCCTTTAGCTATGTTGATGCTGAAGCCTTTTAGACTTTGTATACAGCATTTGTGCCTCATAATCTCGAGCACCACATACAAGCAGCTACCCTTTACTTGATACGAGACAGTGATCTGTCCAACAAGGTTCAAAGAATCTCAACTAATCTGAATACCGAAATACCACGACTGACTAAATTAAACCTAATTCTATTGTCATACAGAAGAACCAGAGGCAAATTGATCATGGTTTTTTCCATTACTTAGTGATAAAATCGCATCTGATGTGCCCAAAATTTTCTTATCTTCCAAAACAGTGAATTTACGAGGACTCTTTATAAGAGTTTACAAACCAAGAACAAATTACTTGTCCAATGACTATCAACTTTCCCATTGAATCATCACGATAGCATCAACACATGATTAAAGCTCCATCTGTCGACTCTTAGATCATTTAAGAGATAATAATTGTTAGTACTAATACAGGCCATGTAGCCTCCTGTCTTTTCCAAACTGAAACTTTATGTATATGTTGAATTCAAGATCTTCATTAATCGTAATAAAGGCCTTTTCTTAACGAAAGAAGGAAGGTTATACAGCCTAAGGATAAATAACATTTCATGTGTTGGCGTTATAATTATTCACTAATTACACAATATTATGTCCCTGTAATATCTGAACATCCATGCATAGTTCTGATGGCGTTTTAGTTTGGATTATTTTTTCTAGTTACCGTTTTTTAGCGAGTTAGTTTCTGCAGGATGGGGTTGCTAACCACATACCCCATCCCCCTCCTTTATTCGGGCTAAGGACGGGCGGTATCCCAAGAAAGGGCTCTAGGGGAATTGGCACTTTGTATAATATTACTGAAAAGCGAAAAAAAACCAGAGATGAATTTGTTGCAACTTACTTAAGCAAGTTTAATGCACTCCTTTTTAATGACAAAAACATGAATGTGATAAACTGCCCATAGTGTTTAACAGTATAAGAGATCGAATTAAGTACTATCAAACTGACTAGTCATAGACCGTCACTGTTTATTTCATTGGTTACAAATTCGCTCTGTTCAGCAGCGTTGTATATCAATAAAACATCATTTGAATATATCCAAGTGAACTGTATTGAAGCAGTGATTTATTTTACGAACAAAGAAAAAGCGTTCGTGCGATACCGAAGGCCTAGGGTTCGAATTCCGTGAGCGAAATCGTGGTTGCTCACTCCTGAGGAGTCCCACAATAACAATTATGAGGATGTCAGCTCTTTGTTAATGAGTGTCATAAGAATATAATTGGTTGAATGGAGAATGGAGAAGTGTAAAAGATGTTCGAAAACACACATTAGTTATATAAACCGAAAGGAATATATTTCATTTTACTTACCTCAAACCACACAAAAATATGCTACACATTGATGAGGATTGCAAACATTCACATATTACTTAGAATAAAAATGAATGAATCATTATGTGGGAACAATAAACACTTTTTTTTCTAATCCTGATGAAGTCCAAACAAGTTTGTTGGACGAAATGTCGAAATTGTTTAGATTCCAGTCGATAAGATTCTTTCAACTATAATTTACATATATGTAATATCTAATCTATACTCGACGCCTAATTTCTGTCAAACTTTTGGTGGCCCGGTAACTGAATCCAGTTATATCGTATGAATGATTGCCATCGAAATATTCATGTCGCTAATCCTTGTATATAAGCATCGACTTAAATCGCGTTAGTACAGAACGGAATTAAGTAAGTCAAATACGAGAGTGAAGTTTTGAATACGTATATTTTATACACTCATTGATCTGAGCAGACATTCAGAAGGATGTAGCGAAGAGGAGAGAACGAAATGAAACAGCGCGCTGTTGGGAAAGCGTATGAGCCATTTTGACTTAACTGAGCGTTACTCAATATCTGCGGTCGAACAAAAATAACACAGTGACATGTGATGAGTATGATAAGATGTAAACACACACACGTACGCTCATATAAAAACAGTCATGGTTGATAAGTGAATAATTAACAAAGACAAAGAGTGACTCAAGAAGAATGGATAAATTCGTCAGTCAGTCAGCTACAACGTAGGATAAGGCACATATGTGCATCGGTCTAAGTTGCCATATCTCATTAGCACTACAAGATGAACACCGGATTCATGGAAGTAGTTAAGTCAGTGATGATAATATATATCTGTAACAGCACTCAACGGATAAATTGGCCTGTCTGGAAGCTAGACTAAGGTATATGGGCTGCTTAACATAGTAACCGACACTACAAACTATTCGTAGATGATATTGTCTAACAGTTTTATGCTTTTAAAGGATTCCGGACGAATTTCCGGCATATAGTGTTGAATTGTTTTCCCTCTTATATTTAAAAAAAGACATTACCATGGAAAATGCTTTTACACTTATGCAAAATATAAACTGTAATAACATTGTAACTTACTTCCATGATGAAGTTCTACAATGTACAAACGATAATCCATCAATGAATCTTTAATGAACATTCTTGCTTAAAAAAACCAAGTAATTAAGAGGTATATTTTTATCAGAAGGGAGGTTTTGTGGGGATTTTAGTTATTTAATAGTTGAATTCATGAGTCAGACCTCCATGGAAAACGTGAAAGCATCAAACAGCCGTTTTGTTCTAGTATGGGACTCCTCAGCAGCGGGTGACTAATATATCGCCCTGCGAGATTCGAACCCAGAACCTATCAGTCTCGGGCAGGAGCATTCAATGTAGGCTGGAAAAAGATTAGATGTTCATGAATGATTGTGCTTCCAAGTAAAATGTGAAGGCTGGTAAATAAGTAAATTCATTTTGTATTGTTCATTTGAATCTTCCCATTGATGTCTAGGGTGGCAATTGATCAATCTCTTATTAGCATATGTACTTGGTGTATGGATTGCCTCGATAATACCTAAAGTCACAAGCATTATAAGTAAAAAGATGGATGGTGGCTATCAGTAGAATGTCGGATGCGCGATTCATCCTATTTGGGACTCTTCAGCTAAATTTACCTGCATCTTAGATTTGATGTTTACTCCGGTGTTCAAAACCACTACTATTCACTTCAAACACCATCACGTTATCCACTTGGCAACTGAGTCCTGATAATCATTAGCTTGTTGCAATGAGGTGATATATAAATCGATTCCCGGTGTGAATATCAAATCTGAAATACAGTTATATCCAGATCATATATCCCAAATAGAACGATACCGACATCCTTGATTCCAATACTAGCCGCCATCCATTTTTTCTTATCATGAATAATTAGTTCCAATGTATTCGGTTGTAAATGTTCATAAAACTATATACACAGTTGAATTTCCATGTGTAAGCGATGTATTTTCTTTTAACTTGAACCACTAATGTACACAACAAATTTATGGATCACGATTACGTCATAAGCTCTTGATTCATTGAATACATTTTGGAGCATATCATCTAGATAAATTGAACATTTCGTAGATATAAGAAGAAAATTTTGATGGAATTTTGTTCTCTTAGCTGGATAGTTTGATCGTAAAGCTTTTCATCGTTCTTCTGAACGACATCGTCCATACAAACTTCAGATAGAAGTTGATGAAGATGAAAGCTCCATGACCAAACCATTCAGCTCAGAGTACAAATCTCCATAAAAATCATCCACTTGAGCCACAAATCTTCTCCACCATCTCAAAAAAAGACAACAATGCACTTACGAATTCGATGTTCCTATTTAAATAAACAAATTATAGTTGAGATCAATTTAGATTTTGAATGTTTAATATATTCCATTGAGAAAATTTTGAAATGAATTAGGCGGGATTTAAGATAAAAGATCTTGGAAATTGGGCGCGAAATCTGTTCATCCATTTAACTAAACATCATTTTGGCGCTTTAGTTCAGTCAGTTCATGATGAACACCTTAAAACTAGTTCTTACCACCAACCATCAACTCCGAATCATAATCCTTATACTTCGCACACGTTTATAACTCTTATTTAGCTTAAAGGACCAGTGAAATGTCACTCAGCCCTAGACAAATCATCCAGCAGTTGCATCTCTGAAAATCAAACAGGTCATCGATCCTCGTCAAGGTCAAGGACAACCAACGCGCATCAGTTAATCGTACACAATGGACTGGCCCATACGGTGGTGGTCACACCAATATATTTCTATAATAACGTCTTTCGTGTTATACGGTCTTCAAAGCAGCTGTAGTACTTTGATATGTCGAAGGGGTATTCCACGCTAGATGTTAGCCACGAGATGTGAGTTCAAAGTTAGTTATTTAGTCATACTGTTCCTGTCTAACTCGAGTAAGCCTTCAATCATTCGACATAGATCATCTACCTGTGTAATCTACAAGCTGTAGTAAGTAGTTAGATACTCTTAAGGCTACTTTAATGTCACTCAAACGTCATTCATAAAGTATAGTCTCATCATGAATCATCTTTCACAGATTGAAGAACCAAGAAACAACCAAGCAATTCATAGACAAATATTACATAATAACAATATTTAGTAACATTCAACATACCATTACAAAATAGAAATCCAGATTCGCATGATAATATGAATAGAAACCAGATTATAATTAATGCAAACATCATTTGATTATGCTATTGTATAGAATACCATTTGTATTCTCTTTAAATATATGTGCCATTGGTATTAATCATAATAAATCCACACATATTACATAATTCAATTGCGTTTTACTGACCTAATCAAAACTTTGAGGAGGTATCTAAAATATAGTATCTCCTTATGTCTAGGAAGAACACATGTATCCTCTGAATAGTTACTCATCTAATCGATATGTTCGTAGTTATTCTAAATCAAATACGAAGAAAGAAAAGAAGAAAGAATATGTCACATTGAATAAGTTTACATTCATTTAGTGTTGTTTTACTTGTACCTACGCATTAATATTTAGGACTACAATTGATCAGTCTCTTATTGGCATATATGCATCCTGTACGGATTGCTTCAATATAGTCATAAGTCACAAGCTTTTTAAGCAAAGATGGATAGTGGCTAGCAATGGAATCCAGGATGTACGTTTCGTTCTATTTGGGACTCGTCAGTGGGATTTGAACCCAATATCCACTTAGCTACTAAGTCCTGACAGCCATTGACTTTTGCAATGGGGTGAAGTTTAAATTCACTTGGTGTTGTTTAACTAGTATCTTACCACTGTTATTTAGGACTACAATTGATCAGTCTCTGATTGGCGTATGTGTACACCGTACGGATTGTCTTGATATAGTCTTAAGTCATAGACTTTTTAAGCAAAGATGGATGAAGGTACATCAAGGTGACGAGTCTTAGATGCGACTAAACGCACGTCCTGGATTCCAATGCCAGTCACTACTTATCTTCCCTTTAAATAAATTGAATAAGTTTGTTTCAAACAAGTGAAATAAGTAGTATATCGTGATTATTCAGATAATTAGTCATTGTATTATATTAAGATCTTTCATTGAATGTTTATTTGTATGATTACTAACATGTATTAGAGATAAAGAATAAGACCCTATTCAACATTTAATTTATATAAATAATACTTTTTCAGTGAGTAGGCTTTTGTGTAATAAATAATCAAATAGAATAGTTTCAAAGTTGTTCTGTGATGGGAAACGAACTTGAAATGCCTATAAGTTTTCCTTACGGGGTTCGAACTCATTTGTTACACATAGCAGAAGCTATAGGGATTTAAACCAACAATCCAAGTCTTTGTGTTCATAAGAAATTTGTAACACCTTTACCTCTCCCTTGGCCCTAATAAATGGTCTCACTTATCATTATATTGCACACTCCTTGTTCGTTTGCTTTATTTCACCCCCTCCCACCCCTTTTCTTTTTCACGAATATACACGAATTCACAGTGCAATTATCTGACCACTTCTTATGACGTAATCTTATGAATGTTATTTCAGTGTCTAATCACTGACCTACTTCCCATTATATCACATTGATCGATCCAAGCCTTTATTATTCCTATCACAACTAGTACACTTTTCATTACACTACCAGTTAATGTAATTCCACTGTTATCATCATTGAATCATAAACTGCCTACATTCGTTTAATAATTTCGTATTATTATTGTATATTAGAGTAAAGTGTGATCTGGATCGTAGGATGAGACTGCATATTGTATACATACTAAATAAACTTTATCTATGACCACAAAGTACATGTGTGGATTTTCATTGTAATTTACTTCTAAAGTATTGCATAACTCATCTCACTCTTGATGTTTATACAAGTGAATTTATGTATGATGTCATTGTACTCAATCAGTATCAAGCTAATGAAAACATGGTTTCATGGTAGACAAATTATGTCTCACAGTGAAACATAGATCGTGAGTTTCTTTCTATTATGAAATTGTCAGCTGAATGTAATTTCATCTCAGTGTGGATATTTGAATCGACTCGAACTCAGAAAAATATACATCAAAACGTGTCTTCTAATTATCATTTATGATATATATCAATATTACGGATAGTTTGTTGATTTATTCATTTGAACACATAAATATTGGTGCAAAGGGGCACCGAATCCATATGCGCCACACAAGTCCCTTGACTTATATGTAGGCTGTGATATTGCCCGGCTGCCTAGACCGTAGTAAGTGGTTTTCGTAGAGGGCCACACTCAGAGCCTTCGACCTGAAGGTCTAACCCACAAGGCAGTGGGGCGACGTCAGGAGATGCAGTCGTATGATAGCCGGTAACCAACGGTTGGTTCATACACCATTTGTTCCATCAGGATTCTAGAATCCATGTACACCATCGGCTTGGAATGAGTGTTTTCCAACTGCCCCAGTTGGAATCTCTGTGTCCACCAACCCGGTTAAAACGCCTGAATACTTCTTGAGGCCAGTCGCTAGTGAGCTTATGTTAAATAATATCAGAAGGCGTTTTGTGGCAAATAAAGTAAATTCAATATTTGAGATCATGATTCATGTTTATTTACCGTCATTATTAATACAGCAGATCAAGCATTCATCATATCATAAGAACATTTTTTCAAAGGAGATTTCACAACTTATTTCATGAATACACAGAATAACTATATGCTTCTTGATTCTTATACTTTATCATCATGTTAGTTATCATTGATATTGATGATATTGGTGTAAAAGTACCTACATAACTATCCTATAAACAAATTTATCCAAACTATATCTTTCAAGTCAACCAACATTAAATTCAACATCTTCAATACGAACGTCAAGACAGTTCTGTTGTAAGGATCTGAAACTTAGAGAACTACTGTAACGATCATCAAATAAATTACAAGTATTTATAAACATTTGTTTATACAAGATACTGAATGTCCGTTGACCGGATATCATCAGCGACGGACTACTATGGTAGAGAACAAATCAATTTCCAATTGTAGAGGAAATTAAGAAAAGACAATGGAGGTGGATAGTACATACATTCCGAAAATCATAAAACCGCATCACGAGACAAACGGAAACTCGGAATCTTGAAGAGAAACAGAAAAGAGAAATACCACGAAACATGTTGCATGTGGAATTGGAAACAGAAATGAAAAGGATGAATAGCAACTAGAATTAATTGGAAAGGATTTTCCAAGACAGTGTTGTACGAAGAATACTGATGAGTGGTTTATGCTCCTCTAATAGTGGTAACATATGCAAGTTAGTATAACCTTCAAACTTGTCACTACTTCACACGAAAAGCCTTTAAAACTTATCTTTTTACCTAATAAATACCATGCATCAGCTACTTAATACTCGAATTCTATGTATGTTGTAGGATAGTTCTGAAACTCCTTACGTAAAAAGCATATTAATATAATAAGAAAACCTCTACTTGGTAATAATAGATATTTCATTCATCTGATTAACTTATATTATATCCCTTTCAACTGAGAATAAATGAATCAAGTTGATTTTGAGTCATGATGTTTGTACATGGGTCATGGATACTGTATGGTTACTGAAATTGGTACGGTGAATAAACTTTTATCGTATTAATATCAGATGGGTTTTTGTGAATATTATAGTAATTTCAATGGTTAAGATTATGAGTCAGTTGAAGCTACAGCACCATGGAAAACGTGAAAGCACTGGACGGCCGTTTCATCCTATTGTGGGACTCCTCAGCAGCCCACTGAGAGATTCGAACCCAGGACCTACTGGTTTCGCGCGCGAGCACTTAACTAGTGAACCACTGAGCCGGCATCATATAACTCTTATCTAAAATAATTCACCACTAATCTTATACTTTCATGGTTGTTTAAATGAATTCACTTATAAACATATAAATAAGATAACAACAAATTTTATTGATAATTTAAGGCAAAACTATTGACATTTGAAACGTTCTACAGTCTTCATTCATCCACTGAAAAAGTTGCTAAATGTGTTCCTAAAATACAAAAAGATGATGAAATGATTAATTATTCATATTTTAAGGTAACGTGAATAATATGAGATTTATATAATAAGGATACAAATTTAGGATTGAAATTGATCAGTCTCTTGTGGGCATATGTGAATTGTGTGCGGACTGCCATGATAATGACTTATATCACAAGCTTTATAAACAAAAATAGATAGTTGCTAGCGTTCTGTTCTATTTTGCGACTCGTCACCTGGGTGTACCTGTATCCTAATAATAATGTTCACTCCGGGACTCCAAGCTAAGTGAATAACGTGATGGCGTTTTCAAGCGAATTTTTCTGGATCAAAGTCTCGGAGTGAATATCAATTCTGATATGTAGATACATCCAGCTGACGAGGCGTAAATAGGACGAAACGCGCATCTTAAATTCTACTGCAAGCCACTATTTATCTTTGTTTACAGACTAGAATGATTTTGAATGAATTGATTCAAATGAATCGAGTTATTTAGACTAGACATTCAAAACTATTTTCTTCATCATATGAAACTAATGTTCGAAACACACAAGATTATTATACAACTATCGATTGTATATCTTACACATAGCATTACGTCCAATATTCATTTTACAAAATATCAGACATGTTATTCAAATATATTATTCAGCTCAGATTCATAATAGGACGAAATGGTTGTCTAATACTTTCAGATTTTCAATGGTGGTTCACCTCAGAATGACTTATGAAGATTATGTAATACTTTAAAGTAGAATTATGAGATCTAATCGTAAATTAAAGAATTATGAAGATTTAATTAGATCACATACCAAGCTGAAAGGAATGTGCTGCAATGAAAGAAACAATTTTTAAACATATATAATATCTTCAGAAGGGATTTGTGGAGATTTTAGAAATTTCGCTCATTGAAATCATGAGTCAATTGAAGCTAGACCACCATGTAAAACCTGGAAGCACTGGACGGCAGTTTCGTCCTATTGTGGGACTCCTCAACAGTGCTCATCCACGACATGCCTCGCATGATCGGAACCCGGGCCTATCAGTCTCACGTCAGGCTCTTAACCAACTAGACCACTGAGCCGGCCAGCACTCCACGGTGTTAATGTCTAACTCCAACTAACTACACCATTATCTTCAATGAGTTGATATCTCACAACAGACCTGGTTGAACTCCACTGGTGCGGGATCGTGGGTGCGCACTGCTGAGGAGTCCCATACTAGGACGAAACTGCCGTGCAGTTCTTCCAGGTTTTTGATGGTGGTCTAGCTTCAATTGACTCATGATTTCAATCTGTTAGATATATTATATGTATTTTGAGATGATGTAAGCAGATTACTATCTAACCAATATGGATAACTGTGGTGTTTGAATGAACTAATGATACCTTTGTGGGACTCCTCAACAGTGCGCATCCACGACCTCGCCCCCTGCGAGATTCGAACCCAGGACCTACTGGTTTCGCGCCCGAGCACTTAACCACCAGACCACTGAGCCGGCATCCAACGGTGTTAATGTCTAACTTCAACTAATCCACGAAATTGAGCGACACATTCACCATTGTCTTCAGTGAGTTACTACTTCACAACAGACCTGGTTGAACTCCACTGGTCACTACTTCTCACTAGAACTCCAGGATATACCTCGTGAAGTTGATTGGTGAATTCTGGTCGATGGTCAATGTTTCACTGAAGGAACCAAGTACAAGTACAAGTAAGTAACTCGGTATATATAAATTTTCCCTATAATTCTGTGTTGAAAATGGATTTGGAATTCAAATTCAACATTTGAATATGTATTATTAGTCTTAACTTTACCTTGCTGCGCCCTTATACAATTTCAGTATGAACTTGCCTATGTCTTTGCTTGTATAGATAGTTATTCGCCTCTTCACTTCATATTCGTTTAATGTGCTTATAGCTTTGTGATCTGAGATAAATGCTAATAAAACTGTAATTGTCACTTCTCATTGCTTTCTGATTTCATAAAACGTAATGATTAATATTATAATGATTATCAAGGTGATGAATTAACGATACAAAATCATTACAAATTGAATACGAATAAACTTACCAAAGTCCGTTAGCTGAACCTCTTTCAAAGTATAATTCAACAATATAAATTAAGAATACAGTTCTAGATATTTGATTCGTTACAAAAAAGTGTTTAATTCTTGAAAGTACCAGCTTATATAATATAGTAATTCAGTATAAACATTATTACGTAATATGTATAAATATGGGATTAAATTTGCAAAAAAAACCTCAGTAGTGCGCATTCACGATCCCGCACCCCGAGAGATTCGAACCCAGGATACCGTTGGATGCCGGCTCAGTGATCTATTTGGTTAAGTGCCTGACGAGAGGCTGATAATTCCTGGGTTCGAATCTTTCGGGGGGGATCGTGGATGCGCACTGCTGAGGCGCCCCATACTAGGATGAAACGGCCGTCCAGCTTCAATTGACTCATGATTTCAATCAGTGAAATTTCTAAAACTCCCCACAAAACCCCTTCTGATAAACAAATAACTGTTAGTATATCATGGGAATTAAGTTAATGTAGATTATCGATTACTTACACAATTTTTGACCACACACCTCTAAATTTTGTTGAGAAGTTAAAGAAAGAATAATCTGAAATATCAGTCATTTCTTAAATTCTACTAATCATCATAATATAGGTATGACTATAATTTATGAAAGACCTTTGATTGACAGCCAAATGACCTTGAGATTGTACACCTAGTAACTATGACAAAATGAAGGTTATAAATCTGTATGAAGAATTAAAATTATGAATTACAGTTGATGGTTGGGGTTCGGAATTAGATTTATGGTTTTCATCATGAACTAACATCAGCTATAATGTTGAAATGATATTTAACCAAATGAGTGAATGAATTTCGCGCGAAACTTCAAGACCTGTTCATTGTAAATCTGATTGGTTAGTCTTATCAAAAATTTAAAAAAATAGAACGTATAATGATGACAAGTATCATAGGTCGTTATTCACTGAGTGTTATTTCCTCTAAGTTACACAGTGTAACTGCAAAGCTTCATAACTAAATCTGAGAACTGTATAGTGATTACTTCATTTGTAACATGTCAATCAATCACCTTAAACATGACTGTTTCTTCTGCAAATATCAGTCAACCGTCTCAGATTTCATTGTTCTTGCATGTTCATAAGAATTGATTTCTTTTCCCGTTCTTTCCTTCTCGATCTTCTAGTGAATTACATTCTATTCCTGACTAGAGTTATATACTACTTATATGAATAGAAATGTCTCACATCACAATCGTATTTAAGCACTGAATTGATATAAGACATAAAAGAGTAAGAATGCAAATGAATCTAGTTTGACGTGCGTTTCGTCCTATTTTTTATTCGTCAACTGGATGTACAAGCGTCTCTGAATTGATTTTCACCCTGTGACTCGAACCCAGTACCATTCGTTTATAATAATAATTATTATTACTATTATTATTATACTTTTTTGCATTAAAAGCTTGTTGATCATCTCTAATGACTTGAAAACTGGACAAACACGAGCACATTCTTAACCCAATGTATTTAAGCTGTCGTCCTTACCGTTTGTCTTCAGAATTCTGAGTTAGGGGTTGCCTTATGACGTAGTTTGATAATTTTCAGAATGTTAAGCCTATCCATCTTCATCATCTGTTCTTAATTACCTCTTCAGCTAGAAGCATCATCAACAATTTTAATAGAATGCTTGAATGTTTCAAGTGATTATTGAGAAAATTACAATCAAACTATGATGATACTCAATGAAATATCTCTGATAAATAAAAGCTAATATCAAATAGTAAGAACTTACTTGGTAGGTTCGGTTGCATCTGTGAAATAAAATAGAACTTTAATTGATTTCACATACTAGAAGTGGTATTGTGGATACTATAGTCATTTCAATATTTGAGACCATGAGTCATTTGAAGCTAGACCATCATGGAAAACCAGGAAGCACTGGACGGCCGTTTCATCCTATTGTAGGATTTCTCAACAATGCGCATCCATGGTCCCGCCACCCGCGAGACTCGAACCCCGGACCTATCACTCTGGCGCCAGGCGCTTAACCAACTAGACCACTAAGGCGGCCAGCATCCCACGGTGTTAATGTCTAACTTCCACTAATCCACGAAATTGAGTGACACATTCACCATTGTCATCGTGGATACGCACCGCTGAGGAGTCCCACAACAGTACGAAACGGTTGTCCAGTGCTTCCAGGTTTTCCATAGTGGTCTAGCTTCAATTGACACATGATCTCAACTATTGATATATTGCATCCAAATGCCCTGGTACGGCCAAGAGTGGGGAGAGTCCGCTCTCCCTCTCCAAATGCTCTCACATGGCCACGCGTATATAGCCTCTGCCAGGGAAGTCCTACTCACTGCCTTCCCGTGGCGGGCGTGTTGTTTACGAAAATGAGAGGACGAAAAGAGAATGTCCGGCGCTTTAACCGGATTCCAAACCAATGGTGCACATGGGCTTCAGTATCCTGTTGGAACAAATGGCGTATAAACCAATCGTTGGTCACCGGCTTCTATGGGACTGCATCTCCTCACGATGCTCCACTGCCTTGTGGATCAGATCTTTAGGTCGAAGTGTCGGGGTGTGGCCTTCTAAGAAAACCACCTGCTTTGGTTTGGGCGACCGGCATTATCACAGCCCTCACACATATCGAATGGTATTTGTGTGCCGCATATGTATTTGGTGCCTCCTTGTACCAATATCTATGTGTTAAAATAAATAAATAAATAAATTGATATAGTAAATTAACAATGATTTACGACCGTTTTTTTGAGTGAACATACTTGCGGAGCTCCCAGATGATCCACAATGACATGATTGAACTAAGAGTAATGTAATCATTAGATATATAAAAATCATTGTAGATATATATCGTCCAATTTGTTAAAGTTTATTCACTTGACACTGTTTATATAGTTAGTTGGTTACGTTTATGTACCATTGATGTGGGTTTTTCTTTAATCTTTATTGTTTATTTGAAATTAATCATGTACACCATTCATTAGATCAAGTAATATCAATAGAATGCGTGATATTTGTTTGTTTATTTTGTCGTGGGGGTAAGGGGGTACTTTGTTGTTGTTGTTTTTCTTTGAAAACTCAAAACATATCCGATTTGTTGTTATGTGAAAGAATCAAAGAAAAGAAAACTCATTTGAATATAATAGTTTACTAATGAAGTATGGTTCTAGCTTCTTGTCAATGAAACAATAGTACTAGTTTGTTGACATGATGATAAGTTTTCATTAAATGTTTTACAGAAAAGATGGATAGTGTCTAGTAACAGAATTCAGGATGCGCGTTTCGTCCTGTTCGAGGCTCTTCAGCTAAATTTACCTGAATCCTAGGGTTCATGTTCAATCCGGGACTCGAACCCAGTTTTGTTGACTCCAAACACCATCATATTGCCTACCCACTTAGCTACTAAGTTATGGTAGCCACCTACTTGTGCATCTTTGCTTATAATACTTGTAAATTAAGGCGATATCGAGATATTCTGCACCGGATGCATATATGCTGACAGGAAACTAATTAATTTCAGTCCTAAACAACAATGGGATGATATAAGCAAATAATACCAACTGAATTTTTCAAGAAAAGTTTTGTATAGTTTGTTATGGTGTGTGCTACTTATATCGACATAAGTAGTATATAACTACTAGTCAGGAATAGAATGTTTGGCAGTAGAAGATCGAAGAGGAAACAACGGAAACAGAAATCAATTGGTATGACAATTCAGGAACATTGAAGTCTAAGACGACTGACTGGTACTTGCTAAAGAAGGCGTCAACTCTGAGACCATTGACTGACATTTAGCAAATGAAGTATTTACTGCATGGTTCTCAGATTTTACTAGGATATTCTATGTGTTTAGATACGTTCGATTGTCTCCAATTGTGTTCTTGTTCACCACATTAATTCCAAAAAGACTTGTCACTCTCATAATCTTTTTAAATGGTTAAATTGCTGGCACATCCAAATGACGAGTCCTGAATAGGACGAAACGCGCATCAAACTAGATTCTACTGTTAGTCGCTGTCCATCTTTGCTTTATAACTCTTATGTAATTCATTCATTAAGTGAGATTATGTTAATGTTTAGAAATTTGCTATCACAAGTAATATACAATGTGTATAGAACATATAGCTCTAATAATAATAATAATTCATAATGCTTATTAGTATGATTGTTTTGTAAATACAAAGATATAAGTATTTTGTTTACATTATATGATACCGAAAAAGAAAACATTCTGTACATGAAAGATGTACATCATAATGTTTACATCTTCAACTAGTACTCATATTATCACCAAGCATGTTTTATTTAGTATACATATGACAAACAATGAAGTAAAAATAAAGAATAGTTTAGTATTGGGATGGTGATTGTAAAATTTTCACAGTTGAATTCATGAGTTGATCTAAACTAGACCAACACTGAAAACCTGGAATCACTGGACGATCGCTATGTCCTAGTACGGAACTCAACAGAAGTGCGCATTCATGATTCTGCACTCTGGAATCGAACCCAGGACTTTGAACTCGTGAGCGAACACTTAACCTCTAGCATTGAGCGAATCGTCAATTCAACTGAGAAAATGTTACAATCTCTACAATCTACAATACTGATAATAATTATGTGCTCACAGATGACTAGCTTCAACATGGATTTCCTGCAGTTCTAGTGATAAGCCGTGACCAATTGAGTACGATCTGTGTCGGGTATTAAACAGTTATTTATCTGAGTCAATGGATGAAGGTTTGAACAAGATCATGGATCGATTAAACTTAAGCAACAATACCATTGTATGCCGGCTCAGTAGTCTTGTTGTTAGCAGTTCGCACATGAGACAGAAGATCCTGCGTTCGAGTCCCATTGGTGTGGGATTGTGGATATGAACTTCGGTGGAGTCTCATACTTGGATGAATCGGCCGTCCAGTGCTTCAAGGCTTTTGATTGTACTCTAGCTTTGATCGACTCATGAATTCAATCATTAAAAATAGTTTAAAAATCAGAAAATTGGGTTAAATTCGATCTCTATTTAGTAAAGACAAATAAAATTTTATGTTTCTAAATGTATATCACGATACAAACATAGAAGTATGTCTAAATTCCTGGAGGGAACTCTGCTTACCAATGTAGATTGATTAATTCAACCTTGAGAATTAATAATGTGAAAAAAAGGAACCTTTATAATCAGTTAAAACATTCATTCGCCTTATCAATTTGTTATCTTACACTTGTTAGATGCCTATTCATACGTTTACATAGTAATAAAGATCTAGGTGAAATACGTTTTGTTTGAAATCTAGGTATAATATGTTTGGAGTCATTGTAATCCAAGTGACTAGAATAATTGGTTACCTAAATTATCTACATAACTGAACGTTTCGTAAAGCTAATAAGATAGATTGGGTTGCTTTTACGAAATCCAATATATCACTATTTAAACTAAGGTAAAATGATATGCATTTTTTTCATCACGATCACTCATCTAAAGACTCGAACCCAGAACCTTTGATCTCACGTACAAAAGCCTAATTCCTAGCTTAATGTATAGTATATGATTCAATAATCTCCTCAATGCACTATAATAAAAACTGCTTTCATAATAATGAACTATAAAACACATTATAATTTAATAGTTGAAATCATGAGTCAATTGAAGCTTAAGCACTATGGAAAACCTGGAAGCACTGAACAGCCGTTTCGTTCTATTATGTGACGTTTCAGTAATCCAGTGGGTAAGTGTTGGCGCGCTAGGCTGATAGATTCTGGGTTTGAATCTCGTAAGGTCAGGATTTTCGATACAAATGTCAAGACAGTTCTACTGTATGGGACAGAAACCTGGAGAATTACGAAAGCCATCATCCAGAAGATACAGCTGTTAATCAACAGTTGTCTACGAAAAATACTTCAGATCCGTTGGCCGGACACTATTAGCAACAACGTACTGTGGAAGAGAACAAACCACATCCCAGCGGAGGAAGAAATCAGGAAGAAGTAGTGGAAGTGGACAGGACACACATTGAGGAAGGCACCCAACTGCGTCACAAGACAAGCCCTCACATGGAATTTTGAAGGCCAAAGGAAAAGAGGAAGACCAAAGAACACATTACGCCGAGAAATGGAAATAGACATGAGAAAAATGAACAAGAATTGGATGGAACTAGAAAAGAAGGCCCAGGACAGAGTGAATGGGTTGGAGAATGCTGTTCGGCGGCCTATGCTCCATTGGGAGTAACAGGCGTAAGTAAGTAAGTAAGTTGAATCTCGCAAGACAGGATAGTGGATGGGCACTACTGAGAAGTCTCATAATAGGACTATGTACCATATTGAAAAACCTGAACACATTAATTGTCATTATTATATATTTCATTTGTTTATAACTTCCATTTTATTAGATATTATACTTTTCAATTTTAATATACTGGCTTATTGATTTCAAGGTGTGTTCAGTAATATAGACAATAGAAGTTATAAAGCATTGAATGAAATAGATACTTACAATATATAATGCTTATATTCTACATCTAGTCTGAGTAATTAAAATCTAATCAGTAGTAACACCCACTTCATAAATGTTGATTATGTGTTTGAATGTAAGTGATTTGTGTTTGGATTCTTTCTAAGATATTGATTTGCATAGTTACATCTTCAAAGGATTGATACTGAATGACCTTTAGGTTTGACATTTTGATGAATTTAGATTCTGACTATCATGAGATATCAAGATGATTATCATATGGATATAAGTGGAATTGTGTTGATATTCATATGAAAACTTGAATCTAATACGAATCACTTCAGAAACGAACTTTATTATCTAGTAAGCTAATCAGATAAGATAGTCACTAACGTGTTGAAAAACAGAGTTTAAATATCTCCTCTGTTGATATTTGGTATGGAATGTTAGTTGTATTAGTAGTCAGACATTATAAATGAACCATAACTCGCATATTCTAGGTCAATAACCATTTTCCTATGCCTTAGTATGTGAATCCATGGTGTTCAATGATTATAATTTAGTCGAAATGAGTTTGATTTTTGAATAAGGGATAACTGTATTACATGAAGTTATTAAGCCCCAAATGCCCTGATATGGTCAACAGTTGAGGGAGTCCGCTCGCACTCTCGAAATGTTCTCACATGGGCACGTGTATACAACCACTCCTCGCTGAATTAATGTTGTTTAGGAAATTGAGAGGACGAAGAGTGAATGTCCGACGCTTTAACCAAGGAAAGTTCACCTAAGGCAGTTGGAAAACCACCATTCCAAACCAATAGCGCACATGGGCACCAGTATCCTAAAGAAACAAATGGCGTATGAACCAGTAATTGGTCACCGGCTATCATGGGACTGTATCTAATGACATTGTTCCTCTGCTTTATGGATAGGTCAAAGGCTCCGGGATTGGCACCCTAAGAGATCCACCTGCTTCGGTTTGGGCACTCGGGCAGTATCCCAGCCCTTACACAAATCGAATGATTTATGTGGCGCATATCTATTTGCTGCTTGTCTGTACCCATATTTATGTGTTTAAATAAATAAAGTTCAGTTTTCAACCGTGTCACCATGATTATACTGATGAAACACTTTTACATCCACATGAGTCATTGTAATTCGATACTACTGCATTATAGTTCCTCAACTGTCGCTGACATCATCTGAACACTCTATGTTAATACCATGCAGTGGAATATTTTGTGGTGGTGTTCCATTTAGACCGGTTGACAAAGCTTTTTCTGGGGAGGCCTATGTAGGCCCTTCTAAACTACAGTTCATGTTTTCAAGTCTCACAAACCCACCACGCGGATGTGATTTTGTGGGAAACCGTGGCCATACAGGACGTTGAATGTATCTCTGTATCGTAAGAAAAGCAAGTAAAGGAGTTTTGAAGTCTTTACTTACCCTAGCTAGGTATAGTTCACATACATAATAGGTAACACACGGAGTGTTAACTGGGTATTCCTTGTCATTCATACAGGTATGGCTACTCTGTGAACAAATGTATGTTATATACACATCGGTAACACAGGTTTTTTTTCATGCATCCCATGGCATACGTATTTTCACCAACTTTGGAGGGTAGATATTCACTGCTTTCTTAGGAACGTGTTTGCTACAACAGACTGTCTCTTACACATCACATGTACATCATTCAACCTATGGCTACTGCTCCAGTACTCTCTGACATACACATACGAATAAACGTTTTCTCAGAGGAGATTGTTGATTACCTCTACCTAGTATTTGTTACCATATCATTTCATTATGTCTTACACCTGACAGATTAGACTGCTTATAATTACATTGTACGGTACAACACAAACACACACACACACAACCTTTGCATATACCTACGTACATGAGCTACACAGGCCTGAGGACTTCTTCAATTTCTATACATAAACATACACACATACAGGTGGCTCATTGATGTTAAATGAGCCCTGAGTTCAAACATGAGTCAATCAAAGATACAACGAAATGATTGACTAATCTGATCTCTATCGACTGCCTAAATGTATCATCAATATTGCCCCTAATATCCAGCAGTAACGTTAAGGGGCCTTAAGTTGGATCTTTCAATTTATTCAACGAAAACATACCTACGCATTATTAATTATTTTATTTTTTCATTTGTTTCTTTATTATTGATTGATTAATGAATCATCAGAATACTTTCTAAATTTGTAAGGTTCATAATCTTACATAATACAGTGTAAATCTGGAAACCATGGTAACTAAATGCACTTTGTATTTCCATGTGTCTTTACCCATGATTAATGTGAAATAGATTGTATATATCTAAATCTAGTAACATAATTTGTGTAGTTAATTTGAGCTAAGCTTGTTATATTTTTAGTATTATGATCTAGTTAGATGAATAAGCATTGTTTTCTGTTGCTATGACAACCAAACAAATCTCAAAGGTGGCAAATTAATTAGTTGATACAAGTTGAAAACAATGTAAGGTAACCTTATTTAAAAGAAATATGGTGTATACTACTTTTGTCGATAGACATAAGTAGTATATAACACTAATAAGAAGTGGAAAGCCTAGTAGTAGAAGGTTGAGAAGATCTAATCGAAGAGAACTGTAAGAGAAACGATGAAATTTGAGAGAATCAATGAAAAATTTGCAAATGAAGTATTGAACATATGGTTTTCACATTTGATGAATGAACTTTCTAATTTTGTATTGAAAAACATTATTTACCCTGACCTGTATTCTAGTTCATTCCAGAAATATCTGTCACAAGCACTGACTACTTATGAGTAGTTCTCATTGACAATTTCGCTACATGAGATATAGGATATTCAGATATCTTAATGAAAGTGATAGAATAATTTGTTTTACATTAACCCAAAGTATAATAACAATTATAAAGTTTACTATATTGACACAGCATTTAGGTTAGGACAAAACAGGGTTCAGTAATTAGGACTAATGTTTCATATCTGAAATACGTTCTCTGTTATTATGATTTGGATACTAAGGATCAGAAGGGGTTTTATGGATATTATAATGATTTTTTCATAGTTGAGATCATGAATCAATTGAAGCTAGACCACCATAGAATACCGCGAAGCACTGGACGGTCGTTTCATCCTATTATGGGACTCTTCAGCAGTGTGCATCCATCACCCCACTTTGCGGGATTGAAACCCAGGATCTAGCAGTCTTGATTAATCACTAAACCACTGGGTCGTTGAATTTACTTTAATATGTTGTCAGGAAACTATCTTGAATAGTTTCTCCTAACAAATGATAACAGAGACACAGAAAGAGCTGGGTAACAACCAAAAAAAAGAAAAAAAAGAATCGATTTTTGTTCCCAGAAAAAAAATTCTTTTACATATTTGATTCTTAAGAAAAATGTATTTTACATTAAAATATATATCCAAAGATACTTTTGACAGTTTGCCTAAAATGTAAAGAAATCACCCATTCTTATTAGCTGAATACTTTACAATTATAAGATTTATGATGTTATAGAACAAAATCTAAATCTATCTTTGCTTATCACTGAAGGTTATACCAAGGTAATCCACATAGGATGTTTGAGCTCCAGAGTGAACGTCAACTCTAAGATGAAGGCATATCGAGATTAGGAATCTCAAATGGGACGAAACACGCAACCTGGCTTCAATTGCTAGGCACTATTCATCTTTGCTTATAATGCTTGTGAATTTAGGCGACATTGAGACAGTCCGACCAAAATGTTCATATTGCCAACAACAGAGTGATCAATTGCAGTCTTAAATACAAGTAAACAAGTAGGTGACTATCAGGACTGAGTAGCTAAGTGGATAATGCGATGGCATTTGAAGTGGACGACACTGGGTTCAAGTCCCAGAGTGAACATCATCTCTGAGATGCTGGTACATCCATCTGACGAGTCTCAAATCGGACGAAACGCGCGTCGTAGATTCCATTGTTAACCACTATCCATTTTCGCTTATGAAATTTGTGACCTAGGGAAATGTCTATGTAGTATGCACAGGATGTTCATATGCCAACAAGAGATTGACCAATTGCTGTCATAAATAACAATGGGACGATACAAGTAATTGTAGCTAAACAATGGGATATATCAATATATTGGGTTTCTTAAGATTCTTTTTAACTGTATAGTTTACAATACAGGGTATCTATCATTAGCCAATCATTTAAAAAAACTGCATTCCATAGTTTGTAATTATCTTTTCCAAAAGGCCAATTCTATAACGTAAACGACACAACATACCAGAATGAATTGAGTGTACTAAAGGAAAAGAAATATTAAACAACAATATGGTCATTGAGAATACTCTAAAATCTATTCAATGTATTCAGTATTCATTGTGTCCATTTTTAACTGTATCACAGTAGATGTATAATGCTGTGGTCTTATAGCCTGTTAATTCTTATCTGATACGATCACCAGTTGAAATGTCAGTCTATTGACCAGATCAATGATATATAAACCAGTCTGAGCAGTAAGAGTTCGTACTGATCCAGCCGGTTCAGTCCAGAACGTCAACATCAGCCTCCCTGATATGAATCATATATTTCAAGTATATTTAGTTTATACACAAACAAACCTGACCGCATCATATCACCGAATACAAAATAACAATTATCCAGGAGGAAATCAAAAGTGGTGGGAAGCATGGGATACAGTTGACAACGGTTGGACGAGTTAGACTTCGCAGATGATTTGACTCTTCTATTGCACACACAACAACAAATGCAAGAAAAAACGAACAGTGAAGTAGCAGTCTCAGAAGGAGTAGGTCTCTACATAAACAAAGGGAAAAGCAAGATACTTCCATGGAACACAACACGCACCAATCGAATCACACCTGACGGAGAAGATTTGGAAGATGTAAATACCTTGACATATCTGGGCAGAATCATTGATGAACGCGGTGGATCTGATGCTGATGTGAAGGTGTGGATCGATAAAACTAGAGCAGCATATCTAAAATGAAGAACATATGGAATTCAGAACAACTGTCAACCAAAACCAAAGTCAGAATTTTCAATACAAATGTCAACTCAGTTTTACTGTTTGGGGCAGAAACCTGGAGAAATACGGAAGCAATCATCCAGAAGATACAGGTGTTTATTAACAGTTGTTCACGCAAAATACTTTTGATCCGTTGGCCAGACAATATCAATAACAACCTACTATGGGAGAGAACAAACCAGATTCCAAATGTGGAAGAAATCAGGAAGAAGTAGTGGAAGTGGATAGGACACACATTGAGGAAAGTACCCAAAGGTGTCACGAAGCAAGAGTTCACTTGGAATTCTCACGCTCGAAGGAGAAGAGGAAGAGCAAAGAAATGAAAATAGACATGAGAAAAATGAACAGAAATTTATAGAACTGGAAAGGAAAGCCCTGGATAGACTGGGTTGGAGAATGCTGGTTGGTGACCTTTGCTCATTGAGAGTAATAGGCGTAAATAAGTAAATGAAAAGTGACTGTAATTGTGAAATGCTGTGACTGATGCATCGGGGATAACTTAAGAATGGTAAACCGCATACTGATAGTCTACAGGTCAAATGGAAGTTAATAATAAAAGTTATATGTATTTGCATATAATATATTTATTTCATAGTTATATAATAAGAACATATGTGATAATGACAGTCCATAAATAGATCGTATCAGTTACTATTCCCTTATTCTTTGTCTGGATATTATAGCAACTCAAGTGTAATTGAGTTTGTTCACATTCAATGCGGTTAAGCCCTTTTGTTAACTTATTTAGCGGACAGAGTCATCCGTACTATAACAACTTATTGTACCTTTATTATTGTTGTGCATGTATGAAATATGTATGCTAGAACATTTGCTTACCGCCTACTCATATATTCATTCTGTTAGCTTTATTATTAACTGCTTAATTGATTCGATGATCCATTCATTTCCCTATATATATGCATACACTCCACACTTTCGATTCACTGACTCACGCAGTTGCCTCAGTGCTTTGTGGTCTGAGTTATCTGCTAATAGTACTTTAGTCGCTGCTTCTCTTTGCTTTCTGATTTCAAGCCCCGTTGAGGATTATATGATAACGGTTACGAGAATGAGTGGTTGACGAAACACAGCCATTACAATATGTCAATGTTTGAATTTGTAAACTAACTTACAAATAGTTAAATAATCTTAAAACATAATGCATTTTGATTGAGATCATGAATTGATTGATGTTAGATCACCATTGTAAACTTGGAAGCATTGGACGACCATTTCAATGATAGCCTAACATCAATCATTTCATGATCTCAATCCAACACGCAAAAATCTATACAATCCCCATACTGATAATACTTTGTTTTTAAACTTACCACAGAAAGTCTAGAAATACACTTGAATAAAAGATAATAACATTTACATTATTCGCAATATGTACGTACATATAGACTAGATGATCTAGTTGTATAAATCATTCTTACTCAACCATAATGTATACAATTAATTATGGTGCGTATTAAAAGAAACATGAATACAATGAACGTGACATTTAGACGTGTTCTCATTGTCTTAATCTTGACGATGAATAAATTAAAATATATAATTACTAGTAACATTGTCTATATTGCCCCTCTAGTTTACGATTCATATACCTGTGAAGCATCATTGATGAACAACGAGGATCTGACGCAGATGTAAAGGCGAGGATTGGAAAAGTAAGGACATCATTTCTACAGTTGAAGAAAACATGGGACTAAAAACAACTGCTAAACAATATCAGTATGAGAATCTTCAATACGAACGTCAAGACAGTCCTAGTGTATGGAGCTGAAACGTTCAGAACTACCAAAACCATCATCAAAACGGTACACGTATTGATGAATAGTTATCAACGTAAGGTACTCAATATCCGTTGGCCGGATACCATCAGCAACAGTCTAGTGTGGGAGAGGACAAACCAGAATCTATCTGAAGAGGAAATTAAGAAAAGACGTTGGAAGTGGATAGCACATACATTGAGGAAATCATCAAACTACACCACGAGTCAAGTCTTAACTTGGAGTTTTGAATGGAAACGTAAATGAGGAAGGCCGAAAACGCAGTACATCAGGAGATGTAAGCAGACATGAAAAGGATGAATAGCAACTGGAAACGACTGGAAATGGAGAATGATGACGGGTGGCCTTTGTTCCTTCACAATGGGTAACAGGCGTAAGGATGCAAATAAGTCTGGTTTAAGATGAATAGAAATTATGATCAAACATTATTACAGTCAAGACTTTGCATTCACTTGACAAATAAACAATCAAGACAGATTTCATGAATTCCATTTCATCGCAAATTGACACATTTATTCAAATCTTCAATAATCACTGTACGGTTAGTAGACTGTAAATAATTCATATGGAAATCATTATCAATTTTGGTAACAACTTACTGTACTCCGCTTTTAAATTTCCTACATCATGTTATTAATGTCGGTAAAAGGTGTATAACAAAATTGGCGTATACACTACATTTATATAAACCATACTGATTGTATTAAACAGCATAGATACCTCTATTATCTAAGAGGGAAGGATAACACCATTGAGTGCTAGCTCATTGGTCTCGAGTCCCGAGTGTGGGATTGTAGATACACATTTCTAAAGAGTCTCATTCTATCAATAAAAATACATTCTACATTTAATTCATATAATTTCTCGCATTCATTAATTGTCCTACGGTCAACGGACAAAAAATATTGATTAAATTTTTAAAAAAATAGGCCACAAATAGTCATCAGAATGGTATGTTCAGCATGAAAACTTACTCCCATGGACCAGGCGGTCTAAAAGTGTTATCATAGACACAAAACCGATAGATCATAGATTGTGCGAAGTATTTGAACTAAATAATAATGAAGTAACGATAGATGATCGACTTGAAAGTAACCAATTTGATCATTTTATCAGATATTTTGTTATCCACTCAAGATCCGTATGTATATCAAAAGAATCTGATCTAAATTCAATCTTTGTGATTCAAAACAAGAAAGTATGAAATGATCGGTAAAGTAACTAGTTGTCATGTTTTCAATAGTCTTCTAATAACAAGAAAGTGTTACTTGATTTACATTAATTAAACAATTATACACCCCCAAATGCCCTGGTATGACCGATGGTAGGAGAGTCAGCTCTCCCTCTGCAAATGCTTTCACATGACCATGTGCATTCAACCACTACCAAGAAAGTCCGACTCACTGCTTTCTGGTGACATTACTGTTGTTTACGAAATCCAGAGGACGAAAAGTGAATTTCAGGTACTTTAACCGGGTTGTTGGACACGGAGGATTGACATAGGGGAGTTGGAAAACCCTCATTCCAAACCGATGGGTCATATGGGCTCCAGAATCCTAAGGAAACAAATGGCATATGAGCCAATTGTTAGTAACCGTCTATCATGGGATTGCATCTCCTGACGTTGCTTCACTGCCTTCTATATCAGACCTGTAGGTCAAAGGTTTCGGACGTGACCCCTTAAGTAAACCACATGCTTAGGTTTGGTAATCCAGACAATATCCCTGCCCTCACATAAATCGAATGATTGATGTGGCGTAAATCTCTTTGGTACCTCATTGTACCAATGTTTATATGTTTAAATAAATAAATAATAATTCAATGACATTAAAACTGAACTTCATAGAACACGATCAATGACAGGCTGAATAAACGAGTATTACCAGATTATTTCATAGAATGTGTTATGCGCTAAACTTACGTAGTAGTTGTATCTGCTTCCATTAAAATGGTTAATTCAATACATTAACGGTATTAAATATTTACTAATTACATTGTAATAACTTTAATGTTACAAATCAATCAATCCTACCATTGTTTAACAAACTATATTGTATAGTTATATAATACATTTACATGTAAAGTATCACTTTCTGAATGAACATACTACTTGAATTCGATGCTGTAGATTGAAATGATTGAAATAACAGAAGTGAAATAATCACTGTAGTCATTATCATGATAAATGTGTTAATCAGTTGCGGACTAGATCTTTTCTTCTTCTTCTTCTTCTTCTTCTTCTTCTTCTTCTTTTTCTTCGTCTTCCTTCGAGTCTACTTATAAATATGTTGTATGTTCATTCAATCGATTGATTTGATCAGTTTATCATTTATGTTAGTTTATAGATTTTAATTGATGTTTTTTTGTTTTTTAGAAATGTGAAATAGGCGTATACTGTTGTCAAGTTATAATACACCCTTCAACATCTATTACCTATATCAATAATCTGCCCTTTTCAAGCTTCTATTCTAAGCTGGACCACTTTTGGAAACTTGAATAACTGAATAGCCGTTTCGCTTTAGCATTGGAGTCCTGAACGGTGCTCACCCATGATCCTACATATAGGGTTCGAACCCAGGAACCCCGGTCTCGCAATTGTCATTAAGATACACTACACCCTTCTATATATACTGCCTATATCAATAATTTGCTCTTATTCATTACTGATATTGTTTTTAAAATGTTTGTTGATTGATTGACGTAAACTGTTCAAAATACCAAAAATATGAATATATTTTGTTCTTAATACAATGATACATATTTTTATTTAAGTTCTGTTTTGAATGTTTTGTAAACGTTGATGGGCTCAAAGAGTCCACCTAGGGGAGTTGGAAAACCCTGATTCCATAGCAATGATGCACATCGGCTCTAAGATGATGAAGGAATAAATGGCGTATGAACTAATCGTTGGTCACCGGCTAGTAAGGGATTACATCTTCTGACATTGTTCCACTGTCTTGTGGATCGAGCCTTCTAGTCGAAGGCTCCAGGTGTGGCCTCCTAAGAAAACCACCTGTTTCAATCTGGGCACCCGATCAGGATCATAGCCTATACACAAATCAAGTGACTTGTATAGCGCATTTGTAATCAATGACCCTTTGTACCAATATATATGCGTTCAAATAAATAAATAAAACTATAGGTCAACATATATGAATTTTTCAACAAAAGTTCAATCTCTTCATTCATCCTACATAAACGTATAATTCATATGAGGATCAGGTCTGTGATCATATACTTTAATTGAAAAAATTTGATCGTTATTTAAGTACTAGATAAGAGTAACAATCATCAACTCTTAGCAATCAATCTGAGTCAATGTAACTATAAATTGATCGAACGTAATTGATTTATTACATGAATGAATTTCACCAATCGATTCTTCATTCATCTAGTATAATTCTTCAATTATTCTACAATTGCGTGAAATGTGAATGTCGGACTCGAACTCACGATCCTCGGACTAGCGTGAATGTTTAAATTTAAGACTAGTGAGCTGGTATCAAAGATGTTATTGCTAAGCTTTACAGGATCCGTGATATTGCGCGATCTTTCTTATTTATCTTCATTGTGTACCTACTTTACACCCGACACGGTTTAATTTTACTTGTCATGGCTCATTATTATTACTCCGAGAAGTAATTTTCTCTGCCGCATCCGGGGTCGTAGATACTCACTATTGAGGAAAAACAGCCATCCAATGCTTTCAGGCTTTCAGTAGTGGTCAAACATTGATCAGTTCTTGAGTACAATGAAATTTAACAGTTTACACAACCCCATACTGAAAATTATCATGTGCTCACTTGTGTCGAGCTTCAAGAGGTAATTCTGGACAAACCATGACAACTGGAGTTCAGCCATATCTTCTTAAGACAGTTACCTACAGAAGACAACAGAAAATGGTCATAAAACACCGTAGATTTATGAGGAGCAACAATCAATAATATAGAAACGGTCGTCCAGTGCTTCCAAGTTTTCCACGTTGGTCTAGCTTCAACAAACTCATGAATTCAACTTTAATGTCTTTCAATTACTTGGTTGGCACCAATAGTAATCTACACTACTTAATAATACTTAGTAGTTTAGATTTCCCTCAATCATTTTATTGACTTGTATATTATAATAAAAGACAATCCAATCATTTAGAACAATTGTCTCCTTCTTTCTGTTCATTTTTTTTATACGTAAAATGTGTTCATTACCCATTTATCAATATTTTTCTCTGCTGTGCTAATTACTAAATTTCAACTTTTGTGAACTGACTATCTAATAACTGAGTACAGCTTGATTTTAGACGTTAATTCCATTGGATGTTGGTTTAGTGGTCTGAGTGTGCCAAACGTTAGCGCACAACACCGAAGTTCCTGGGTTCGAGTCCCACTTGTGGAGAAATAGGTTCGCACTACTGAAGAGTTCCATACAAGGATGGAACGGTCATCTATTGATTCAAGGTTTCCAATTGTGATCGATCTTAGATCTACTCATGAAATCAATTATTGATATTACATTGTGATTTGCCACGTATCCTTGTTAATACTTCCGCTTGATAAAAATGTGATCTGTTTATGTTATGATTTCATTTTGCAGATATTAATTTGTAAAATAAATTTTGTAACTACGCTGTTGACTCTGTAACTAACCCATGAATAAGGGATGCTGTGAGTTTCTAATTTTCATTGTTTATGTTGTCCTCTACGATCTTATCTCATATCCAAATATATCTCATTATTCGGTCTATATAGTCTGAATGTCAGATAGTGTTTATGTTGAAGTGTTAGACATATTTTATAAACATAATGTTACCTCCCTTTAAAGTTCCTTGAATCGACTTCTGACTCAAACGTTGAGTATTCAAATTTATCATAAGTATCGTTCTTAATTGAGATTATAAACCGATCAATCGTAGACCACCATTGAAAAACTGGAATCACTGGACTAACATTGACCACTGAGTGGTGATCAATATCATGTATGTCTGGTCCTTCTTAGTGCAGATCGAATGCTATCGGTCAAGTTGCAATGTGGCTACCAGTCTACCTTACTCGACATTGCGTGTACTATATTGAGTTAAGATAGTGGTTGGAGGTAATCAACAGGGAACCCTAGACCAAGGATTTGTGCTACTTGACACCCGTCAGCAAGTTGTACCTGTAATCTTGAGGGAACTGGTGCTTCCTGATGAATTTGATCCCATATCACTTAGCTTCACTGTCAGGGACGTTAGCACAGGGCTATCCAGGCCACGACTCGAAAACACAGACCAATAATTAACAGCTTCCATATATATAAAAGTTAGTAAGACTACACTTACATTATTTATGACAAAAATTATCAATGTCGAAGACATCTTTTACGCGTTCAGTAATTGTCATCAATCAGTCAACTACACAATGTGATCATAGTGGGATTCAGATGTTCTCTTCTTAGATGTTTTGGTAAAAAAAGTAGACCTGACGGTTCTCTGAAAAGATCCATATAGAGAAAGTCAAAATGGAATTTTAAATACACTAATTTTTAAATTGAGGTCTCAATGAATCAAGAGAGAAACCTGATTTTTTTGTCTGTTTGTAGGGTTTTACGTATGCTCATTAAGGATACGATCGATATTAAACTTGGTAAACTACCTCAGATACTCATCAACAATTATTGAGAAAAAATCTGAAATTTCACTGATTGAAATCATGAGTCAATTGAAGCCAAACCACCGTGGGAAAACTAGGAGCACTGGACGTCCGTTTCGTCCTATTATGGGACTCTTCAGCATTGCGCACCCACGATTCCGCACCCAGGGGGTTCTAACCCCGAACCTATCAGTCTCACGCTAGGCGCTTTACCAACTAGACCACTGAGCCGGCATCTAACGGTGTTAATGTTTAACTTCAACCAAGAAAAAAAGTAATAATAAATCAATGAAGGTCATGAAGTAAGTGTTCTTTTTCGAAATGATCATTTCAATGATGATATTGCATAATTATAAATAGTAGAAAAAAAGATATGAAACGATTTTAATCTCATAGTTTAAAGGAAGACAATGAGTGTATACACCTACGCCATTATGATCGATTCTGAGCCATGTGACCCAGAGTCTTCAACCATTGGTTACGATAGTCGCTCGAACCCCAACCATGTATTATGCATCTATCATGATGGCTAAGACTAGAAGTTAGTGACTTCAAGCACTGATTATATATATATATATATACAGATGCTGCCGATACGAATGTCAGTTCTTTATGGTGTATAGCCAGTTCTAAACATGAAATAAAATCTTTACTGAACATGAATCATAACTCCAATGGGAGACTCTCTCATGCTACTGCCGGTCTCAAGCCTGGATAAAGAAGGAAGTTTTGGCATAGGGTTAGCGACACTATCCGGTAGAAAACTTACACTTTAAAACGCTATACATATCCCATGGAACTTCTTTAATCTTAGAGTATCTTAATGCATATTTGAGCATCTGGACATTCATAACGGACAATATACGACTTATTTATATATTAATTGCTATATATATAGGTGCTGTAAATTGTTCAATAGTACTTCGATCTATGACACACTGAAACGTTACATTTCTAAACACAATATTACTACTTACATGTAATAAGTAACAAGTGTAAAATAGCACAAATTATGATATCAACGGGATTCCAACCCAGAACGTCTTGGTCTCACACGCGAATACTTGACCTACAGACCACTAAGTTGGCCGACATCTAACGGTATTAATGTCTAACTTGAACCAATCCACTAATCTATGTTCGGCTAAGCTTCACATTATCCTTTCTAGTCTCTCTATAATTGGAAGTTGTGTAAAGTATAAGATCTCTGTCTGTGCTAAATCAATGTGCGTCTGTCAATTTACTTGCCCATATGGAGCAGAATGTATTGGTCACACAAAGCGAGCTATTTCAAAATGCGTTTTCGAACATAATCATGCCTAGCTCCCCAATGCTGTTAGTCAAGAGCTCAGTCTTGGAGCATCTAGTCAATCTCAGTCGCTCCGCTTCACCAGAATCTTCCTTCAAAATCATACATACAGTCAGAAGAGTTGACACAATATGAATGCATGTCAAAAACTTATGTACAGCAGAGGCTAGTAGTATTCAATAGATTAAGCCCAGCTTTTGCGTACAAAAACTATAATGTTCATTCTCTTATTCTTCCATGGTCCTAACCCTTCTTTCGATCTTTTACAACCTATTGTCATTTTGAGTTACTACTACTCCTTTGTAATTGTTTTCACAGCTAGTAATCATCCATTATTACAACCTTTAATTATTCTGTTCTTGATATCCATCAAGTGTACAAATATTTTCACGTTACCACATTTTCTTTATCTATCCCATACACATCAACAAATGCAAGTGAAGACAGCTAGTGTAGCAGTAGCATCTCCATAAGTGGGCCTCACCCTTCACAAGGGTATAACAAAGATTCTCAAACACAACACAGAGA
Organism: Schistosoma mattheei; assembly: GCA_944470405.2. NCBI lineage: Eukaryota > Metazoa > Platyhelminthes > Trematoda > Strigeidida > Schistosomatidae > Schistosoma > Schistosoma mattheei. Next base: position 3,307,233 of record OX103946.1, read on the forward strand.
ACACCAACCTGTCAGAGAAGTGAAAACTTTCACGTACTTGAACAGCATCATTGATGAACAAGAAGGATCTGATGAAGACGTAAAGGTAAGGATTGGGAAAACAAGGGCCAAAACAACTGTCAAGCAATATCAAAGTCACAACAATACTATTGTTGGAAAAATACCACAACCATCATGAACGCCACTTGACTGTATACAATCAGCATCAATCTATTTTCAGAGATAACAAACCAGCCCCCACTTAAAGAGGAAATTTGACAAAGGGAGGAAAAAACCGAAAAAGATGAAAACCAAGTAACACACTATGTGGTTTAATTAATTTTTTTTGGTTAGAGTATTTTTAGCGAATTAGTTTTCTATCGCACACACAACAACAAATGCAAGAAAAAACGAAAAGTGTAGTAGCAGCCTCATCAACAGTAGGTCTCAACATGAACAAAGGGAAAAGCAAGATGCTCCCATGTAACACAACACGCACCAATCAAATCACACTTGACGGAGAAGATTTGGAAGATGTAAAATCCTTGACATATCTGGGCAGAATCATTGATGAACATGGTGGATTTGATGCAGATGTGAAGGCACGGATCGGCAAAGTAAGAGCAGCATATTTAGAACTGTAGAACATCTGGAACTAAAAACAACTGTCTGTCAACCAACACCAAACTCAGGATTTTCAATACAAATATCAAGACAGTTCTACTGTTTGGGGCGGAAACCTGGAGAACTACAAAAGCCATCATCCAGAAGATGCAAGTGTTTATTAATAGTTGTCGACGCAAATTACTCCGGATCAGCAACAACCTACCATAGGAGAGAACAAACCAGATTCCAACTGTGGAAGAAATCAGGAAGAAGTAGTGGAAGTGGATAGGATACACATTGAGGAAATCACCAAACTGCGCCACGAAGCATGACTCTACATTGAATCCTCAAGGTCAAAGGAGAAAAGGTAGATCCACGAACACATTACGTCGAGAAATGGAGACAGACATGAGAATGATAAACAAAAATTGGATAGAACTGGAAAGGGAGGCTTGGGATAGAGTGGGTTGGAGAATGTTGGTCGTTGACCTATGCTCCATTGTGAATAATATGCGTAAGTAAGTAACTCAGTAATACACTATGTCGGAAGTTGAAAGTAGATATCAAATGAATGAATAACAGTTGACAAGAACTTTAAAGTTGAACAGTGATTATGGTGAACTAGTGATCTATGCTCCTTGATAAGGGGTAATAGACATCATTAAGTAAGTATAATGAATAGATATACATATATATGAAATGATAATCATTGGTGTATTCACATTATTCTTGACTATTTACATAATTGTTTACATTCAATCTATATCATCTTGATTACAAGAAGTATATTCACAATGGAAATAGTTTGAACGAAATAGAATATGTATATATATTCACATGATTTCATTGTTTCTATACATCATTATTGGTTCATAGAAAACAAATAAATAATCACAGTCATTGTCATTTGTTTCTAATAGAATTTTAAATTCATGAAGATTCTTTCCATTTTATTCATTATTGTATATTGTATTCATAGATGGATAGATGGAAGTGGTAGTAAGTTAGTGTATTGTTAAATGATTTAATATATATGTATATATTATAATAATTTCAATGGTTAAGATCATGAGTCAATTGAAGCTAGACCACCATGAAAAACCTGGAAACACTGGACGGCCGTTTCGTTCTATTGTGAGACTCCTCAGCAGTGCGCATCCACGATTTTGCCCCCATGTGAGACTTGAACTCAGGACCTACTGGTTTCGCGCGCGAGCACTTAGCTACTAGACCACTGAGCTGGCGGGTATCCAACGGTGTTAATGTCTGACTTCAAATAATCCACGAAATTGAGCGACACATCCACCATTGTCTTCAGTGAGTTACTATCTCACAACAGACCCGATTGAACTCCACTGGTCACTATTTCTCACTAGAAATTGTAGATCATGAATTGAAGGTTCTGAATTCGAATCCTGAACACAAGATGATGAATGTGTATTGATCAAGAGTTACATACTAGAATGAAATGGCTGTCCTGTACTTCTAAGTTTTCAGTAGTGATTGATTCATATTCTCAATAATACATATGGATTTAGGAGTAATGTACATTTATGATCCTGTATCCAGAACTCGAACCCGCTTAACCTCTAAAACACTGAGTGATCTTATAGTCAAAAGTGTAACCTGTCAAAATCTAGTATTGTTTACTGGAATATCAATTTTAAATGGCCTTTTGACTAGTTCTATTGTTTATCAAAAGTGTTAAGTGTTTATCATCGTTTATATATTGATCTAAGTATTTCATAACTATCGTATTGCTATCATGAATGAGTTACCTTATATTAATTAATGCATATCTATTTTGAAATATAGTTCCATCATTATGACATCTATTCATATACCATCTAGATCAAAGGTTTACAGTTGATCATAGAGGGGTTTTGTGGATATTATAGTAATTTAATAGTTGAATTCATGAGTCAATTGAAACTAGATCATCATGTGAAACTTTGAAGCACTGAATGGCCGTTTCATCCTGATATGGGACTCCTCAGCGAGATTTAAACCCAACATTCTTTGAGGAGTCCCATACTAAGACGAAATGGACATCTAGTGCTAACGTTTAAGCCTGGAATCGGTATATTATTTCAAGAATTAACTGTCAGTTTAGAAAGATCTAGTTCAATAAGGATGTGTTTTCATGTTTAGCTTCTATCGATTCATAATCATATTGATTGTTATCATGGTGTATCATACATTAGTGGATCGTATTATTCCAATAAATATGATCAATAAATTAAATTACTGTCTATTCAATTTCCAGGTTTTCAAAACACAACACAAATAGACACTAAGTAAGTTAAACTAAATTCAGGACAATTCAATTTGTAGTGAATGAGAACCTTCTGCCTCTAGGCATTCCACCATCGATTGATGTTACATACTACTTATATCTATCGATATCAGTAGCAAGAACTCATTATGAAAAATAACTCTTTAGCAATTTAAACTGATAGTCATCTTGAAAGTGTTCAACGTATGTGTTCATCTTGATGATGATATTTTCCTCATCACTATTATTACATAGAGATCCCCATGAAATGATATCAGCTGTATAAACAGTGTAAACGAGAAGGATCCAAATAGTTATTTTATTGACACTCAGTATTCCACATGGGATATAAGAAGGGATTAATTACAACAACTTCAAGTATCATAGTGACGACAAGTTTACTTCTCGATTAATATTTGTGTAGTTATACTTCCAATTCTAATAAATTCATAATCGTTTGAGATCATGAATCGACTGATTGTTAGACTGTCATTGAAAACCTAAAAGCACTAGACAATCATTTCGTCATAGTTTGAGACTCCTCAGAAGTGCACATCCACGACTCGAAACCTATAGGTCTCGCACGCGAACGCTTAACCTCTAGACTACTGAGCCGGCCGGTATCCAACAGTATCAATGTCTAACTTCAACTGAACGAGTACTCAGATAGGGAGATCAAATTATTATTCAATACAAAATTACAGTTCTTTCGTAAAATGCAGAAAACCATACATTAAGTACTCCGTCGTTCCTTCATTGCCTTCTGGTTACATTCTTGCTCTGTTCAATTAGATCTTCTCAATATTTTACTACAAAAGATTCCATTTCTGATTGGTGTAACGTACTACTTATATCTGTCTATATAAGTAGTATACAACACACTTTTATCTATTATTATTTTACACAGTAACGCTGAATCGGATGTGTCTACTTCGAGTAAGTTCATATTCTTACTAATTTCATGGTGTTTATGATTACCAGAGATTATTAGTATACTATAAATGAAGTATAGCTCAATCTAGATCAACGGATTGTAATGCTTGATTGAATCTAATCAAATTCTATTTTAACATATGGATGAATATATTCATAACTGTCATATGAATAAGGATCGTTGCAAACATATGTTAGCCTCCATTAGAATCCTTCAGATTTCAGCTTTACTCATGATTATTGGTATGTAGAAGATCTTTGAAACATTGAAGTTTTTTTCCAGCTTTTCAATATGATTGAACTTTAGTCAAAGAACGATCTAAAACTGGATAGTCTTGTCAACATAAAAATAGAACTTTAAGTGATTTCATATATTAGAACGGGTTTTGTGGATATTATAGTCATTTCAATATTTGAACTCATGAGTCATTTGAAGCTAGACCACTATGGAAAACTTGAAAGCACTGGACGGCCGTTTCATCCTATTGTAGGATTCTTCAACAGTGCGCATCCACGATCTCGCAACCCAAGAAATTCGGAAATAGGGTCTATCAGTCTTGCGCCAGGCGCTTAACCAACTAGACCACTAAGGCGACCGGCATCTGACGGTGTTAATGTCTAACTTCAACTGAGGACTCCCATACTAGGACAAAACCGCCGTCCAGTGCTTCCAGGTTTTCCATGGTGGTCTAGCTTCAACTGACCCATGACTTCAACCAGTAAAAGTTATAAAACGTGGAATTCTCCAGCAGTTCACATCCACGGCCATAACAAGTATTAAAACCAATGATATTTAGGTATCCCTCTTAGTGTTTAACCATCAGATTATTAAGTAATGATTCAATAGTTTACATTTCTAACTCCAGGTAATGTGTAATATACCTCTGCTCTCATAGCTGGATACCCATTTCACTTACGACATAACTGAACACTAATGGTTACAGATAAATGTCCAGTGCTTTCCATCCTCCAACGATTCTGCAGTTAAAGCTGCCCCTCCTCCCGACCTGTATAAACCATCCATTTTTTATCAAGTTTACAAGTTTACTTTCTGTGAGTGGACATAGAAATCTGTTCATGGAAGACATTATCCACATGAACTCGTCATTAAAGAGATCATGGATATTTTAGAGTTGGCATAACAGATTGACTTTAAATAAACTACCACTAAAAATAAAGTGGCATTGTACAGTTGAGTCATCTTAATATAAGATTCCTCAAAAAAGCTTTCTCTGCTACCTCAGCAAGGACAACCAGTGCTTAACTATGAGTTCACTGAGACGGTAATCAATGGAGTACATGTATAAGTCAAATAAACTTATGACACTAAACAAACACCATGCATTGTCTTTGGTAGACAACTACTTTACATCTGACATGCTTAAACTACATTAGTCACAGCTGCTTGAATGGATTTTGAGGATTAATAATATCAGTTCGTGTTTTTAATGATAAAATAAGGATTTTTTAAATGTCGAAATGAGCGTAAATTATTAAGCAAAGATAGATAGTGGCTGGCAATGGAATCAAGGACGCGCATTTCATCCTATTCGGGACTCAATGTACCTGTATCTCAGAGTTCAAGTTTACTTCGGGGCTCGAAACCAGTACTGTTTGCTTCAAACGCCATCACATTATCCAATTAGCCACTGAGTGCTGACAGCCATTTGCTTGTGCAATGGGATGAAGTTTAAATTCACTTTGTATTGTTTACTTGAATCTTCCCATCAATATTTCGGACTGCAATTGATCAGTCTCTTGTTGGCATATGCGTATACTGTGTGGATTGCCTCGATTTGGCTTTAATTCACAAGCATTATAGGTAATTGATTAACATGATGTCGTCTGAAGCTAATAGTACTACGTTGGAGTCTCGCAACGAACATCAACTTTGACATTCAGGTACATCCAGGTGACAAGTTCGAAATAGGACGAAACGCACGTCATAGATTCCATTGTTAGCCATATAGTGGGGGAAGATTTATAACTCAGGTGGATGATTTTGGTGAAGCACAAACTACCTGGAGTTTATACTAATGATGTCGTTGGTAGAACGATGAAAACTCCACGACCAAATGATTCAGTCCAAAGAACAAAACTCGACCATAGTTTGTAATCATAAAGCCACATAGAATAATAACATTCTATGAAAGAAATTGTCATCCTCCTAAATCTCTTCATTGGAATTTTCATTATTAGTACACAGTATTTTCAAAAGTCAATAGAATACATGAATCAGCAAATGTCAATTACTATTCATAATTAGGTACAAAACCCCCAGAAACAACAGAAGCACAAACTACTACGTAAGTGAATATTGTTTGAGTTCTTTCTGTTTGTTTCTAAGGACTAATTAGTAGGGGAATTCAATAGGAAGGTTTCATCACATTTGAAACCCTTTAGCTAAATGTATCTATACTTTACAATTGATTTCAACGATAAGTTTCGAACCTATTGAACATGCTTCAACAATCAAGCTATTGTGTTCTAATACTCATTAATATATTCAATCTGTATGAAATTATTGATAATCAGATCGTGGAGAAGATTTGTAGATCAGGTGGATGATTTTGATGGAGTTTTGTTCTTTGAGGTGGATGGTTTGGTCGTGGAGCTTTCATCGGTCTTCTGAAAGACATCACCAGCACAAACTTCTATCTGAACGATGAAAGCTCTACAACCAAATCATCCACCTCAAAGAACAAAACTCCATCAAAACTATTGATAATCGTTTGTTTATTTTCAATATTTATATGGAGGACTTATATTGACCAGACTTACTCATTATTGCTTTTGGTTACAGGTTTCTTTTAGTGTACATAGACTTCTGTAGAATTCAGTAAAGATTGATCATGCCTAGTTTTTAAATTTGAGTAACCAAGGCGATAACTGAATTATGATTGATTCAGCTGTTTATATAAAAGAGTTGATGAATAGCATATGTTAGTTGTCTAGATGGCTTGAATTATTTTTTCTGGTTAGCGCTTTTTTTAGCGAGTTAGTTTTCTACGAGATGAGGTCGCTCATCTCATGCCCAACCCTCCTCCTTTACCCGGGCTTGGGACCGGCAGTAACTTTGGAAGATTGTGTATCCTTAATACCACTCTTAGCTAATATTCAACTCTGATTGAAATAATCTTTTATTATTTTATTTGACATGATTTTCAGTGATGCACCAAAGAGGTACGTTTATGATAAATATACCCATGTACAGTCAGTACCTTCGACCAGTACACTTACGGTAACCAGTACTGACCCATTACATTTAAAGTAGGCTATATCTTCGGTTTTATGCAGATTTGATCAAATATCTATGTCATTATATATTGTGGAAGTAGGATCGTAATCAAAATCAAATCAAATATCGTCTATAATATAAATTTTAGTAACTATGGCAAATAGTAATTTGCTTAAAGGGAGGATAACCACTTCTTATAATTATACCATATATACATATTGACTGTTACAGTTCATGAAGACCTCGACATCTGAGGGAGAACACGGCATACAGTGTACAGCTCAGAATCAATTAGACGATTTGGACTTCGCAGATGACGTAGTCCCGCTATCGCAGATAAAGACAGCCAGTGCAGCAGCAGTCTCTGGATCAGTAGGCCTCAGCATACACAAGGAAAGAAACAAGGCCCTCAAATTCAAAGCGGTGAACAGCAATCCAATCACTCTTGATGGCGAAAATCTGGAAGATGTAGAATCCTCCACATCATCGATGAACAAGGAGGTTCAGATGCAGACATAAAGGCGAGGATTGGCAGAGCAAGGACAGCATTCCTACAATTGAAGAACATATGGAACTCAAAACAACTTTCAACGAATATCAAAGTCACAATCTTCAATACCAACGTCAAGGCAGTTCTACTGTACGGAGCTGAAACTTGGAGAACTACAACAACCACCATCAAGAAGGTACAAGTATTTATAAATAGCTTTCGACGCAAGGTACTCAACATCCATTGGCCGGATACCATCAGCAACAGTCTACTGTGGCAGAGAACAAACCAGCTTCCAGCTGAAGAGGAAATTAGGAAAAGACGATGGAAGTGGATAGGACATATATAACGCAAATCATCAAACTGGATCACGAGTCAAGCCCTAACTTGGGATCGTGAAGGGGAGCGTAAAAGAGGAAGGCTAAGGAACACATTACGTCGGGAAATAGAAGCAGATATGAAAAGGATCAATAGGAACTGGAAGGAGCTGAAAATGATTTCAGAGGACAGGGTTGGATGGCGAATGCTGGTGAGCGGCCTATGCTCCTTCACGAGGAGTGACAGGCATATGTACGTAAGTAAGTTACAGTTCATAAATGATTCGCTTATATCACTAGATGTGGACAACGATGAATATGGATTTCACTAGGAAAACATTGAAATAATAATGGACAGAGCAAACGCTGAGTTCATGGATTTTCGATAATTGACATTTTGTTATGGAGATCTATTCAGTTAATGAATATCGAATAACACAGATTGTGTATCCTTAATACCACTCTTAACTAATATCCGACTCTGATTGAAATAATCTTTTATTATTTTACTTGAATTGATTTTCAGTGATGCAATGAAGAGGTAAGTTTAAGATAAATTTACCCATGTGCAGTTAGTACCTTCGACCAGAAGGTCTGATCCACAAGGCAGTGGAACAACGTAAGGAGATGCAGTCCCATGGTAACCGGGGAACAACGATTGGTTCATACGCCATTTGTTCCCTCGAGGTACTGTAATCCATGTGCATGACTGGTTTGGAATTAGTGTTTTCCAACTCCTTTAGGTAGACTCTCCATGTCCATCAACCCGATTAAAGCGCTGAACATTCGCTTTTCGTCCTCTCCATTTCATTAACAACACCCCCGCCGCGAGAAGGCAGTGAGTAGGAGTTCCCTGGCAGAGGCTATATACGCGTTGGCACGTGGAGCATTTCGAGAGGGAGAGCGGACTCTCCCCACTTTCTACTGTTCCAGGGCATTTGAGGGCACTGGATTACCATGAAAAACCTTGAAGTTCAATGGCTTAGTGGTCAGGTACTCGCGCGCGAAAACAATAGGTCCTGGGTTTGAATCTCGCGAGGTGGGATCATGGATGCGCACTGCCGAGGAGTTCGATAAAATAGGACAAAACGGCTGTCCAGTGCTTCCAAGTTTACCATATTGATCTAGCTTCAATTGACTCATGATCTCAACTATGAAAAATTACTATAATATCCGAAAAACCCTTCTGAAACTAGTAATCGATTGTTACACTAAACAACAGATCATAAAGCATTATAAAGCTGAATAGACTAATCGGTAATGATCAAGCGTCTGTATTAAAACTCAATTTTAAGAAGACAAAATGCATTTTGTAGCTTTTTTTCATCTGCTTATGCGTAAGTTCCAAGACGTTTTATTGTTTTAAGTATAAACAGAGGCTTTAAATATTCCACTACCGTATACAAATCGAAAATAGTCGTTTAAAAACCAAGGTCAATATCTGATATCGGATGAAGAATAGATGAATAATAGCCTATTTGTGGAGTATTATTATGCATATTCTTATTGTATGACTATTAATCAACTATATTATATGTATATCCCTATTCCTTTCATTATAAGCTTCTATTTAAACTATTGACTATTACTACACTATCTACTAGTTTTAATATATTCCTAATTTCAGTCTTCAGTAATAAGGATAGTAGGTTTATGAACCTGTGCTAATCTTGACAGATTGCCATCCAGTGAAGATTCAGCTTCTCAATTTATTCGTAACAGTCTGTTACAATCACAACCACTTTTTGGCTTGATTTTGTATCATTGTTATGGTTTGATGCGATCTGTTTGGTTTGTATATAAACCAATAATGTGATTCGTATCTGAGACGCTGATATTGGAGTTCCGAAGCTACCATTTCAGCGGACCAACAAGACATCTAGCTGCTCTTACTGGTTTATGCGTTATTAGTCTGGTCGTATAAGTCAATGTCTTTAAATGATGGTCGTATCACGTGATAATTAACAGGTAATAAGGACATAACAGTAATACAATAGAGTTTGAAATGCTGTTGAACATTCATGATCATCGACATGGTTAATAAAAACACTTGAAAAACTGATACATCCGATGATTTTCACCACTTAGATGAAAAGCGAAGTCATAACATATGGCATTTAAGATTGACTCTTAAATTGGATATTGGCATTGATATATATATAACAGTATAAAGGTTTATGGAGATTGCTAAATGTTATTCATATCACCAAGTGACTTAAGTTAAACAACTATTGAGAGCCTGAGAGTACTGGTGAACTGTTTCGCCTTAATATGGGATTTCTCGACAGTATACATTCTTGACACTACTGACGATCTAACTGATTACCTTCAGTCTCGTGCATGAATGCCTACCCGCTAGTTCTCTGAGCCTAAAATTGACTGAAGTTCAACAATATACATCATTAGATTCGGATTTAGTGGTCAAGTTGGTAAGCACTTGGATGCAATGCCAAAGACTATTGGTTCAATTTAAGGTAAAACCGTAGGTATACACTGATGAAGTGTTCTAATGTTGGACGAAACAATACTCCAAATCATTCAGGATCTTAATGATTGTGGAAATTACTACTATTCGTGATGCCAAGAATGATAGGCTTATTAAATGAACTCAAGCGAGTAATAATTCTAATGTTCACGTAGATTATTACTGATATGTCACAAAAACCAATTAATTTGAACTCTTATCATACCAAATCCCATAATAAATCCATTTGGTATTGTTTACTTGAATCTTTCCATTCATGTTTAGGACTGCAATTGATTAGTCTCTTATCGGTATATGTGCATTCGTCAGTTGGTTATTCACTCCAGGACTCGAACCCAGTACCGCTTCAAACGCCATCGCGTTATCCACTTAGTTACTGACTCCTGATAGCCACGTGTTTGTGCAATGGAGTAAATTTTAAATACATTTGGTACTATTTATTGGAAAAGTCCCAAATAGGACGAAACATGCCTCCTAGATTCCACTACTAACCACTATTCATCTTTGCATATAAATTCTATATTAATTAACGTAAAAGATATACATTTCGTTGAATTTTAGTAGAAGAGGTAAATCGAGTTCATTACCAGGATGTCTATTGAACTACAGTAACTGAATGTTTATATAACTGTATTGTGACTTTTCCTTTGAAACATATCTTTGAATTATTAAAGGTTCGTTAAATCTTGGACTATGTAAGTCAGTTGTTGATATGTTTGTCAGTATAAAACCATTAGTTTAAGTCATTCAGTCATGTAAAAAAAATGTTTCAATGACGATTCATTATGGAAGTACTAGATGACTGTTTCATCCTTTGTATAGATCACCTCCTGAGTGCTTGATCCCTTTACATGGAACTCAAACTCATAAAACTTTGTTGTCATGTGAATGTGTAACCTCTTAACTAGTTTTCAACAATGTTTACATGTACTGATTTCAATCAATCAATCACAATTGTTAATATATGGCACACATAAATGGTTATAATCAATTTGGAGAATTAACCATTTTGATGTGTTATATCTTTTGAATATTAAGATTTTTAGTACCTCAAATTTGGTAAGTCAATTGGTATGAACTAGTTAATAACAAATTAGCCATAGATTAAAACAATTCTGGCGTAAATGCTGAACACTAATTAAGTGAAATGTAATTGTTGTCAACCGAAAGTATCACACACGCACGCACGCACGCACGCACATACACACATACACACACTACAATGTCAGTGAATTTAGTTGCCATGTGAACTAGAAAAAAATCTTTTTTTTAATGTGATGACAACAATGTCATTTCATAATGATTTTGTTCATTAATAATAAACTATTTACTTCAATCAAACAAAAAAAAGAAATAAGTAAATGAGTTTAATCATAAAAGAAAAGAATTTGATTCCTTTTATAAGATCCTATAAGATTGAAAAGGCAAAACATGAAGATACACAATATAACCTATTTAGGATAGATGTTTCATTCTAGTCTTTGGACATGCCAGCTTTATGTACTTTTGTGTTTATGATGATAAATGAGTTCGAACCCAGGGCTTTTCACTCCAAATGCTCAATGTATTCTCCAACGAGATATTGAGTCCTATCAGCTACATGTTATTGCTATGAGTATGAATTTAATTTACAAGAACCTACAAATTTAACTTAATCTCTCTGTATCAGTCAATGGTTATCTGGACTCACTAAACAAGTGGATAACACTTCGGACATTTTGATGTAAATATCAGTGAGAATGGAGGCATATCCAGCTGATGAATTGTAAATAGATAGAAATATAACTACCTGTATTCCACTTATTCCTACCAATTCGACTTTAATTAAAACTTTAGATGACATCATAATATCTGGCTAATTCACACAGTATTCAGCGCTTTTTTAACGAGTTAGAGTTCTAGTTCTAAGGGATGGGGTCGCTAACCCCATGTCCAACCCTCCTCCTTCATGTAGGCTTACGACCAGCAGTAGCCCTGGAAGAGCTTCAGGTGGAGAAGAGTAAGATCAAAGAATACATTACGCCAAAAAATGGAGACAAACATGAAAAGAATGAACAACAGTCGCATAGAACTAGAACGGTAGGCCCAGAATAGAGTAGGTTGAAGAATGCTAGTCGGTTGTATATGTTCCATTGAGAGTAACAGGCATAAGTAAGTAATTCACACAGCGATCAAACGTACTAAACAAGACTGATCAGTTTTAGTCCTTGGTACACCAAACTGGAAGACTGCAGTTGTGATGTGATACATTTACAGATAAATCTTTATCAGAATTCCTTTTGTCCAGAATTATGAATAATCATTCTAACTTTTGATTCTGTTTATTTGAAAATCTAGTAAAGTCGTTAATGTCTTGTAAGTAACAAATTTCATGTCAGTTCTTAACTGATAGACTCTATATGACTAATAAACTTATTCTTAACTATATGGTTAAGTCATTTCATCATTGTTATATTGTAAATAAGGTGTGCTGTATGTGCTACTGATGTCGACAGATATAAGTAGTATATATCATCAATCGAAAGTGAAATATATGACGCTGGAATGTTAAAAAGACCAAAAGAAAGAGAATGATAAAACAGAGAATGTTTACTGTGGGAACGAAGGAACAATGAAGTCTGAGACCATTTGCAAATTCAATATTCACCGTATGGTTCTCAGATTTTACTAAGTGATTCTGCAATTTTGTATTCAACTACAATTCTGTTGTCTTCACTTGTATGTGCTGATTCACTACAATATGTATTCAACAATAATGAGGTTCTTAAGATGTGTTTTTAAGATTGTCCCCAGTTGAGTTCTCGTCTACTACAGTAGTGTAGTAAAGGAAAACACAGGTGAAGACAAAATGACAGTTATTTTGTAAAACCCATACTCTAATGCTTCATTAACAAAATGTTCATTAATTGTCTCAAACTTCATTGTTCCTGCATTTCAATACCAATCGCTTTCTGTTCCAATTCTTCCCTTCTCGATCTTCGCAATCTTCTGTTGCCAGACATTCTATTTCTGACTCGCATTATATACTACTTATAAGTAGCACACCCCACAATAGTACTGTACGTCTAATCAATCACGATAGCATTAAATCATCCTTCAACTAGTACTTAAGTTAACAGTTTCAATAGAAATTAAGTAATGATATCTAAAGATATACATATATGGTAAGAGATAATGCTATAACTTGTGACCTGGGTGTCCCTGTTAATGTATAGCGTAACGATACCGTCAATTAGAGAGAAGTGACTTATCGATCGGATCAATGACACGTAAACCCGTACGAGCAGTCCAGAGTCTTTAACGGTCCTCCTTCCCGCCTAGCCCTGCCTGTTGGAGTCTAGAACACCAATCTCAGACTCTGTGATGTGGATCATTTATTTCAAACAGACTGAGTTTATATACAAACCAAGTATTGGTCCATAAATAGATCCCAAAAGTTACCATTCATTATGCTTATCGTGATCTAACAGATAACATCTAACATTTCATTCTAAAGAAAATTTGGTTTACACCGAAAAAAAGAAAGAGACTGAATATGATATGCGTTATTGCTTTCAACATTCTAGAACCCAAACCATTATAACTTGCTTTATTGATCAATCCTGACAAAGATCAATTATAGATCCCACTATTCAATAACATTCTAGTTTATATAATAAATACCTTCATAAAACAATCATCGATCGAAAGGATACTGTTGGGGAGGTTAGATCCCCAGAACTCACTTGGAAAAGAACTTAATTTTGTAATTTTATTTAGAAAATTTGAATTTCTTTGTTTTCACGCTAAAGGCGCTCTTATCACCTTCATGTCGTATTTCCCCAGTGGGAAATATCTTAAATGCTATTGGTTCGTTGCGTCTCTTAGTATGCTATTTGGTAACTCGCCCTAAGAACGGTTTTGTATTGTATATATATACGTTTTGAATCGTGTTTGTTGTTACCGGTCGTTTCTGTCTGTTTTGCAGAATATACTTCCCCATTCTAAGCTTGAACTTCTCCCTCTAGTTAAGGGGACTGGGACGCGTCAATAGCTTGCTTATTGGTCTTTGGTCACCGAGTCTTGTTTCTCGTTCGTAGATTAAGTGAACTCGTGATAACTTCGAACCTAACAGATACTGATGATTTGATAGATCAATAAAGTTTTTATCACTGTTACATTATCATTTTTACATTGTTCAATATTTTCGTTAATTGGTCATAATTCTTTCTTTTTTCGGTGGGGGGGTGTAATTTTTCTTTTATCATAATAGGCAAGAGTTTATAAACTGATCAACTACATGGCCAACAGATGATCAAAGTATGATTCTAGTTGAGATGGGATCATCTTGTCTTATTTACATACAATTACATCATTTGAATAAGATGATCATTGTTAGCTAATTTTTAATGTTAAATAAATTATAGACAATTATTTAATATCTTCTTTACTTGATCAGATTTTCTTATGTTAATGATTGAGATCATGAATTGATTAATGTTAGACCGCTATCGAAAACTTAGAAGCACTAGATGGCCGTTTTAATCCTAGTATGGAATGATTCAGCAGTACGTATCCACGATCCTGCATTCGAGATTCGAAACCAAGACCCTTAGTCTCATGCGTGAACGCCTAACCTGTAGACCACTGAACTGGCATCCGACGGTGTTGTTGTCCAATTTCACTCAATCTACAGTAATGAGTGATTATCTTCTATTGCCTAATGCCGTACAATTTCATGGATTGATTGAAGTCGGACAATAACACCGTTGAATGTCAACTCAGTGGTCTAGAGATTTGACGTTTGTGCAGTAGGGAGAAAATCTTAAGTTCGAATCCTACATGTAGGATCATGGATTCGTTTTCACGTAAATGTGAAACCATTTTCCATTGTCTTCGATAAGATAAGCTAAATATCTGAATTGTACGAAAATTGATCTACTGAGCACAATTGGATATATAGTACAAATTGTCCGATACACAGAAAAGTTACAAAAATATTACCACTTTCAGTCTTCATGTTACTACATCACTAGTTTATAAATACAGTATAAACTACTGTAGTGCATTATTAAAGAAATAATATGTTACTTGGATAACTCCTCCTCGAGCCCTTCCGGGGCTACTGCCGAACATGGAGTTAGCGACCTCATCCCGTTGAAAACTAACTTGCTAAAATGTGTTAACCAGGCTACTTGTATCATCAAAAGTATTAAGAAAATAGTATTCTAGACGCTTGACGAATAAGTATAAGTCATTTCTTCATAGAGAAATTGTTTTTTAAAGAACAATAAAAGTTGAAATACTATCGAAAATCAAATCAAATATTTACCAAATGCATGTCGTATTATTCAGGTCAAATATAGTGCTCTGTGTGATATGCGTCATGCGTATACGTGTGTATATGTATCGGCAATATGCTAACTGTAAATATTCACCTGGGTAAGTAATCTATGAAGTACTTCACACAGTCGTCTTTCTCTACAGATGAAGAAACCTTTCTAAGCACTCTGTATTAGAACGTTCAATCAGAACGATGTTTAAAGCTATTTTAAGTCAGTAAGGATTGTGGAGATTGTTAAATGTAATTGAAATAGTGAACTGATTAATGTTAGACCACTATTGAAAACCTAGAATCAATGGACGGCCATTTAGTCTTAGTATGGGATGGTTCAGCAGTGTGCATTCACAAACTAGTGAGAAATAATCTCCACCAGGATCTTCGGTCTTATGCATGTTAAGCCTAACCTTTAGACCACTGAGTCGGAATCCATCAGTGAAAATGTCATCACAGGGTGTAAGCTCATAATGGCTAAGTAAAGGGTAAGAAAAAACAACTTTGAAAAAAAAATAATTTTTTAATAGTTGAGATAACGAGTCAATTGAAGCTAGACCACCATGAAAAACCTGGAAGCACTGGATGGCCGTTTCGTCCTATCGTCTGTTGTAACGGGTGTGACTGCAGGGTTTGGATACGCAGCGTATTTATCGATCCAATGGACAGTGACACGTAATCACGTAGTGGACGACCTAGTGCCCTGATTGGCCCTGCCTCGCTGTCTGTCCTAGCCAGTTGAGTCAAGAACACAAGTCACAGCCTCGGAGTTATGAATCATTGTATTTCAAACATACTCTATTTATATACCAAGCAAACAAACCACATCGTACCATAAAATAGGAAACAACATTTGTACAATATTTAACAAGTGCAGTAAACATCGACCAATAAGAAATGTACATTTAAGGTCCAAGGACACCATTGGACTTAACATGATAATTATTGGCCTATTTTTCCGACTACCTAACATCGTCATTAAAAGTTAACTGTTCGCGCGCGAGACCGATAGGTCGTGAGTTCGAATCTCGCAAGCCGGAATCATGAATGCGCACCGTTGAAGAGTCTTGCAATAGGACAAAACGCCCATCCAGTGCTTTCAGGATTTCCGTGGTAGTCTAGCTTCAATCGACTCGTAATCTCAACTATTAATATTACTGTAATATCCACATTACTTCTGCTAATATTAAAATGATATTATTGAAAATCTTTATTCTTCGGCAAAATGCATTATGATATTTAGGGTTACAACCTATAGGTCGTTTAGCTAGATAGATTAGTTTTGATCGAGAACACAGTTGGCGCCAACTGATTGTATTCAAACACAAAGTTATAGAATCTCTTAATAAAATATGAGTACCATACATTAAATACTTCATATCCTTTACATACTATATGATTCTCCCTATTTCCCATTCTATTCTCTTCAACTTGATCTGATTATTCTTCTGAAGCTAGAGTTTCCACTTCCAATTGGTGTTGCATACTACTGATATCAATCGACATAAGTAGCATACATCACACTACTACAGTACATCACTGTATCAGTAACATTTCGAGGATTCTGGTGACAAATATAATTCACTTTCCCAGATCAAACAATTTTAAGATGCTTACAAGCTGAAATTTCTTCGATTGATGTTACATACTACTTATATTTACAGACATAAGTAGCATAAACCATTTGATCAAATAATCAAGTCTTACTAAATCGTAGCGAAAGGAAATTCTTTCTTTATTTTCACTGAAAGTACAACTTATGATGCTCTCAATAGAGTATTATGTTTGCACTCTCAACATACAATCAGTAGATTATTCAAACTAACAAAAGATTGCCTCGATTTAATAAGTCCATGCAATGGTGGTTGGAGGTAGTCGACAGGAAACCCTTGACCTAGGTTTCATGTAATTTGGCACTCATCAGCAACGTGTACCTGGATTATTTTTGAGGAAACTGATGCTCCCTAACGGATTCCATCTCATGTCACCCAGCTTCACAGTCCGGCTCGGATAGCTCAGTGGTCGAACCTGTCAGGTAGTATCAGTTCCCTCAAAAATAATACAGGTGCAGCATAGTGGATGTTTGTTCGAAACTGAGTTGTATGTTATTATTAAGTGTGGATTGAAAATGTACAGTATCCTTTTTACTCTTGACTCAAAATACCGACTATATGTGAACAAAACCGTTCCCAATTTTTATTTGATTATAGTTGGTGTCAGTTGGTGACAAGAATCCTATAGGGTTATAACTTTTGCCCACAACGCTGATCCAACTCACAATGTGTAAAGTTAACCTTTTTTCCATTACCATAATGAATATTTCAACATATAGGGGTTACTTAATCTTATCAAAACAGTTATTCTAATGCAAATGTACTACTTGGTATGATTACCTATTTTACAACTAAGCAGTGTTTTCTGACTAGTTGATAAGACAATGAAGGTCGTCAGTATAGATTAGTTTTACCAATTTATCCAGACGAATACTGATCATCCTATTTAATGATGAATGAGCATCAGTTCCCTCAAGGTTACATGCATACCTTGCTGACGAGTGTCAAGTAGCATAAAACCAGGGTCCGGAGTTCCCTGATAACTACCTCCAACCACTATCTTTTCTCAACATAGTGCATGCATTGTCGAGTCACCTAGACTAGTGACCACATTGCAACTTGGTCGATAGAATTCGATCTGCACTAAGAAGGACTTGACATACATGACATTGATCAGCAGTAAGGAAGAGTAAATTATTTATTAAGGAATGCTGATATTGGATGGCCGTTACGTCGTAGTATAGGAAGACTGAGCAGTGCTCATTCACGACTCCACACACGGGACTCGAACCCAGGACGTTCAGTCTCTCGCGAGAACACTTAAACTGTAAACCATCAAGCCGTCATTCAATGGTGCCAATATTCAACTTCAGTCAATTCACGAAATTACTAAATTCTTCATAAAATCCCTTTCTTTCAAGATTTTTAGAATTTTGCAGAATTATGATCTATGATTAATATGGTGATTATAAAATGAATTGATTAGCAACACAATGTTGATTGCCAGTTTAAATATCTGCTATTGTATAGATGAACTATGTCATTGAATTAATTCATTTTTGTATTGTTTGTTTGATAAGTCTCTTATTGATATATGAGCATCCAGTGCGGAGTTCCTCGATATTGCCTTAACTCGCAAGCATTGTAAGCAGAGATGGATGGTGAATGGCAGTGAAATCCAGAATGAAAGTTTCGTCCTACCTGGGGCTCGTTAGATGGATGTACCTGCATCTGAGTTTATATTTACTCCGGGACTCGAACCCAGTACTGTTTGCTTCAAACATTAACACATTATCTACTAAGCTACTGAGTCAATACATGGTTTGAAATATGATTAGTTCATCATGAACATTTCGAATAATCTAATCACTCACATACTTGTTAAGGCATTATATATATATGGAAAGATAAAACATCAACTAAACAAATTTAAGGGGATTTGTGAAGATTGTAATAGTTTAGCAGTTGGATGTTGGCTCAGAGGTCTAGAGGTTAAGCGTTCGAAGGCAAGAATAAAAATCCTGGTTTTGAGTCCCACGTACGAGATCGTAGATACTCACTGACCAAGAGTCCTATACTAGCTATCCAGTTCTTTCAGGATTTCAGTAGTGATCTAGCTGACCTCAACTCATGAATTCAACTACTAAAATTGATACAATCTCCACAAACTCTTATTCTAATAATAATCATCATGATCTCACTAGTGACTGGCTTCAAGATCAGATTGTTCGAAATGTATTGCGCAAATATATCAGATAATCCTGACAACATTCTGTTGGGAGATCCTCAAAACTCCTAGAACAAAGCCAATCAATGCATCTTATCTAATCATCAATCAATAGACGTTTCGCTAGAAACATCTAGAAAGTGGAAAGTCACATGTCAAGTTTCGAATTGGATGATTACCTATACAGCTATAAGTAGTAGCATTGTAGAATTTTCCGGAAGCCCAAGGCCATCTAAAATGCTGCAAAAACCCTGGATGTTCTGTAAATAAACAAACTTTGGGGTAAACCGTTTCTTCCATGTTTCGAGCCTTTTCTCTCATGTACAAGTCATTGTGTAGATTTAACCTGAGGGTTACTAGAAAAGCTTAGGAACCGAATCTAGCATTCAGTTAGAATACTTATCACCTTCATCTTCTCATTCCATTATTAAATTTTATTAAATGAACTTATTTATGGGAAACAATAAGTTATTTCAATGAAAATTAGCCCCTCGGGGGGCTACTGCTGGTCCCAAGCCCGGATTAAGGAGGAGGGTTGAGCATGGGGCTAGTGAACCAATCAGTATAAAACTAACTCGTTAAAGAAACGTTAACCAGAAAAAATTATCCAAACCATTTAAACTCTGCCCTGGGAATCGGGAGATCTTCGCTTAGAAAACTTATGACGCCTCATGGTGAAAGTTGAGTTCCTTTGGAAGTCACCGGGCTGATGCCCCTTCTGACAACCGGAACAACCATTTATTTAGGTTCATGGAATGCTCGTACAATGTGCGAGACCTGGAAAGTTTTCCGAATCGCCATATAAATGAGGAAATACAAGCTGGTGGTGCACGGAATCAGTGAAACACATTGGATGCAGGTTAGACAACAACGACTAGCTTCAGGGGAGCTTCTGTTATACTCCGGCCATGATGAAGAAAATGCCTCACATACACAATAAGTTGCATTGATGCTATCAAAACAAGCTTGAAATGCACTTATACGATGGGAATCTCATGAACCGAGAATAATCAAAGCCTCCTTCAAAACAAAGAAAGAGGGCATTACAATGAACGTTTTCCAATTCTATGAGCCTACCAATGGCAATCAGAGAATTGCAACGAATGAAGCAGAGAAGAGAGAGCGATGTGAAACGAAAGGACGTGCAGTGGAGAGGACATATGGGTAAAACTCCATTTACTCAATATTTATAGCCAGATAAAAATACGTTACTGACATGTAATGAATGGGATAAGATGTGTATACATACAAACACATATAAGCACATATAACAACAGTCAGCGCTAATAATTGAATAATTAATAAAAGTCAAAACCTGACTCAAGAGAAATGAATAGACTAGCCTGACCAGAAGCTAGAATAAGGTCTATCGGCTTAACATAACAACTGACATTACAACTTCATTTGCACATTTTTCATCAACTGTCCTTCACATCCTTCATGATTCTTCCAATAATCAATTCTTTTCTGTTGATTAATCTTACATACTACTTAAATCTATCACCATATGTAGCATACACCACAATATAATGGATAATCGATTGCAGAAGAATTTTCAATAATTTCACTTGTTTTAGATTAATGAAATGTCTCAGAAAGGGGTTTTGTGAATATTATAGTAATTTTTTAATAGTTGAGATTATGAATCATTCGAAGCTAGATCACCATCGAAAACCTGGAAGCAATGGACGACGGTTTCGTTCTATTGTGGGACTCCTCCTCCACAAAACCTATTCTGATAAAAATCAACATATGCTCACTAGTGAATGGCTTTAAGAGGTCTTTCAAAGATTTCTGGTGAGAATCAGTGACCGAGTCTGTTTTGAAATCGTAACTCACAGAAGACAATGATGGATGTGTCGCTCAAGTTCGTGGACTAGTTGAAGTTAAACATTAACACCGTTGGATACCGGCCAGCTCAATAGTCTCGAGGTTAAGTACTTGATAGGTTCTGTGTTT
This sequence comes from Schistosoma mattheei, assembly GCA_944470405.2. Taxonomy (NCBI): domain Eukaryota; kingdom Metazoa; phylum Platyhelminthes; class Trematoda; order Strigeidida; family Schistosomatidae; genus Schistosoma; species Schistosoma mattheei. Next base: position 3,328,609 of record OX103946.1, read on the forward strand.
GAATATCATGAGACCGGATCGTCGATCCGCACTGACGAGGAGTCCTACACTAGGACAAAACATCCATCCATTACTTCCAGGTTTTTCATGATAGTCTCACTTCAAGTGATTTATGATTTCAACTATTAAACAAAAAACATTCAATGTCCCTTAATTCAACTGAACATGTGAATTATATTAATGAAATAGAAATGGCATGATCATTTCATTCAATTAGTATCCATTATAAAACTAGTTAAAAAGGATTCATTTGTTGACAACAGTAAACAATCAATAGATGAAAGTGTTCATGGTTTGATGTTTGTTTTTTTTGTGTGTTTTTGTTACCAGGTTATATATATATATATATATAAACTAAAATGTATAAACAATATCATATTAGTGATTAGTTGTATTGTAAAATGTATTGGATGTACATTATTCTACTTTTCATTATTACTTTATTCAATATAAATAAACAGATAGAAGCTGGTACAAGTAAGTTCAATCATAGTTTCATGCATAAATACTTTCTCACTTGGTATTGTTTGACTTGTATCTTCCCATTGAGGTTTAAGACTGAAATTGATGCAGGTACATCTAGCTGACGAGTCCCAAATAAGACGGAACACGCGTCCTGGATTCCACTGCTAGCCACTATTCATCATTGCTTATAAATGCTTTCTGTTCATAATCTGAACTATGATCGATTCTATTTTGTAACTATGGGGAACCTTCTAAAGAATGTTAAATGAAATATCATGATTAAACTCAATTGATGAGACTATAATTTATAGACGAAACCAATTAGGTATAAGAAAACAAGTCACGGATTTTGGAATGAAATTCATTCATTCATCTGGATAAAAAGAGTTTCGGCATTAGAGATGATGAAAACTCGAAATCTAATCATAATTCTAATTCCTTACACAATGGTTTTATAACCCTCATTTAGTCCTGGTTATTAGATGGACACTCTCAAGGTCAGTTTAGTATCATTCAAAGGCTGTTCATAAATTATCGTCTCACTGTTTGGTAATGATTCAACTGAAGTGCATGTATTAAAATAAAAATTTTCAAAAATCTTAAATTATTTCAAACATACTTCATTTTCAATAGTACTATGATGATGGTGACTATCAGTGGAATCTAAGATACCCACCTCGTCTTGGTTAGGACGAGTTATCTGAATGTGTCTGTACCCTAGAAAATTGACTTTCACGCTAGGACTCGAACCTTAATGTATTTGACTTTAATTGCCCAATGCTTTATTAAGTGAGCTGCTGAAATCAAAAGTACTCACTGTTTTGAGTAATTGAATTAATTTTTAATTTATTTGTATTGGCTGTTTAATTGTTCTTTTTGATATTAGTCAGTCTCTGGATTCCCCTGCTAGCCAACACCGAACTCTGTTTAAGATACTGTTGAGTTTATGGAAATATCTAGACAGCCCCAACATGATAAGGATAGCACATACAAATGAATGTCTAGCTTTAATGTCTGTTATTATTCTTTGCTCAGTATACATGAACGGATCTATTTTAGACCAAAAAAATTCAACAATATCCACAACTTCGTACTTACAATCATCATATGTTCACTGGTGATGAGTTTCGAGGGGACTCAGTAGCTAAGTGGATAATGTGATGGTGTTTGAAGCAAACAGTACTTAGTTGGAGTCTCTGAATGTACATCAACACTGGGATTCAGGTACATCCAGCTGAAGAGTCGTAAATAGGATGAAACGCGTGTCCTCAATTGCACTGCGAGTCATCATCCATCTTCGCTTATGGAGCTAAACCATATTGTTTCTAATGAAAGACATTTTCTGAACATTTATACAAATTGATTATTTTATCTATCTCATACATTTAGAAACACATACTACGGTGTAAGTGAAATGTTATATCTTTTCTTAAACTTAGAAATGAATTGATTATCTAACGTTATACACACTGTTAAAATGATGTAATAGTGTAATTTATCTTCAGTAGGTTAATTTTATACCTAATTACAAATCTATAAATTGATTTTGTATTGTTTGTTTGGATCTCACCACTGATGTTTAGGTTTGAAATAGATCAGTATGATGTGAATCTTGTAAGGATTGCCTCGATATTAATTTCATTGACAATCATAATATGCAGAGATGGATGGTGGTTAACAGTGAAATCATTTCTAGTCAACTTGCAGATGGAGGATCCACCTAGCGGTTGGGGTCCAAAAATCCTCATTCCAAACCATTTATGCACATGAGCTCCAGGATGTTGAGGGAACAAATAACGTGCAAACCTTTTGTTGGTCGCCAGCTATTATAGGATTGTATCTCCTAACGATGCTCCACTAAGTTGTGAATTAGATCTTTAGGTCCTCTGATTCTGTTTGAACACCTGAGCAATATCCTAGCTTTCACAGAAATCCAACGAAGAACTATGGCCTATATGTGTTTGGTGCCAATTCATAACAATGTTTATGTGTTTAAATAAATAACTTGTAGATGAAACGCATTTAGATTGTATTTATGATGAAATGAACTGAAGAGTAATTTGAATTCAAGTCAATGTGAATAGTCTAAAAAATCTTCTTTGTTAAGTGTTTTAATGAAGGATGGTGAATGTAAGTTTACATGTTTTTTATTAGTCATTATCAACTGATGCATAACTGTCACTATGGAGTTGTAAAGATTGTTAGGTTTTCAATTGAGATTATGAATCGAATAATGTGAAACCGTCATTTTAAAAAAACCTAGAAGCATTGGATGACCGTTTTGTCTCGGTATAGAGATCTTCATCATTGCGTATCCACAATCCTACACACAGCAGTATTCAAAGTCAAGACATTTGAACGCTTAATCTATAGACTACCGATCCAGAATCCAACGAATTCACGAAATTTTGCGACCATCTTTTATGATCACAGACTATCTGTATTGGTCACAACTTCTCACTAGATCTTTCAGAATTACATCTTGAAGCTAGTCACTAGTGGACATATGATATCTAAAGTTACACCTCGACGTTATTAATGAATGGTCACTGTTGAGAAATACTTATAGATTAATACTATACATAATTTTTTTATTGTATAATTGTTAAGTAGCTAAACTATGTATATTCATGTTCCTTTCATCACAGGCTTTATTTTGACCTATGGACTATTACTGTACGATTTACCATTCTTGAGTTATGCCCAGTCTATGAACTGCAGTCTCCTACATTCACAGCCACTTTTGACTGAATCTTGTATGAAGTAATGTGGTCTATTTGGTTTCTATATAAACGTAGTATGTTTGAAATACATGATTCATATCGTGGAGGTTGAGATTGGTGTTCTGAACTTAACAGACAGGGCTAGACAAGAAGAAAGACCGATAAGAACTCTAGGCTGCTCAGTGGTCCAGTTGATAAGTCACTGTTCTCTTGTTCATTAGATTATATGTATATATATTGATAGGGCACGAGGCAACAAGTTATAACATTTATACGATTAATTGAACTCTCAATTGTAAATTCACATTGTAGCTGGTAAATCAAATTCCACCGGAAGCCCAACTATGTGAGTTAATATTTTGGACGTGGGAACATTATGTCATATGCTGATATTTAGTTTACCATAAATTTTACTAATACAATTTTTGTGAATGTAACTTACTTCTTCTAAAATAGCAAGATGTTATATAACAGATTAGATCAAGATAATCAAATAATTGATGTTCTTATCAAGCTGATAAGTAAATATTTCTCATTATGGGATGGTAAAGATTGTTAAGTTTTTGGTTCTGAGCATGAATCGATCAATGTTGGACCACCACTGAAAACCTGAAAGCATTAAACGTCCGTCTCGTTCTATTATGAGACGACCCGGCGGTGCGTATCCACAATCTCACACGTGGGACTTGAATCCAGGACTTTCAATCTCATGCTCGAACTCTTAACCTGTTGTCAACTGAGCTAGATGTTATCTAACGGTGTTAATATGTAACTTCAAGCAATCCACGTAATTGAGCGATCATTTTCCATTGTCTAATGTAAATACCTATCTCTGCCTGATATAGATTAGCTCCACTGTTTATAGCTTCTCACTAGAACTTCGAGAATTACTTCACGAAGCTAGTCACTGATGAGCACATGGTAATTATTGATGTAGGGTTGTGGAGATTGTTAAATATTTTTAAGATTATCAATGTGCAATATGCTATCCGTTGATATATTTAGACTCCACTGAGGAAGTCTTCTTCGGTATCAATGATATAACTGAATTTGTTTTGTACGGGAAATGATATAATCCTAATGTAATTAGATCATAAGTGGAATACAGATGAAATGAATTCAACCTAATCATTACAAATTATCTTATCTATAATTATTGAACTATTTGTTATCAAATATACAGGATCATCTCTGATTTGAATCTGTTTATTAGTCATGTTACTAACTTGAATTTAGATACATGAACCTAGATGTAACTTCTATCTGAAGTTTGTGCTGATGATGTCATCCAGAAGAACGATGAAAGCTCCACGACCAGACAAACCAGTTCAAAGAACAAGATTCCATCAAAAAAACTAGATGTAACTGTTATGAGATGGTGGAGAAATGTGGAAATTTCGGATAAAGACAACTTTAAAAACATCAGAGAATTTTCAGAACCTTGGCATTCAGATCAATCAACAAGCACATTGAAATCGATCTAATTTATTAATCGATTAGGAAAATATAAGAACAAAAATCAAACCGATGAGAGATACAACCAAGAAGTGAACAATGATAGGTTTAAGATCAACAAGAATCAATCAACATCGAAGTCTACAGGACAAACTGTGCACAAACTGTGCATGTGTGGAGGATTCTGAACACTTCACTTCCATCTGAAGTTTTTGCTGATAGATGATGTTATTCAGAGGAACGTTGAAGGGTTCACGACCAAAACATCCAGTTCAGAGGACAATACTCCATCAAAAAATTGTAACTATTATGTAATATCATAAGATGTCATTAGTTAATGTATGATTTACTTGTCATTTTGAGAATAAACATGAATTCATTAGCTTTCTTATTCAGATGATATTGATAGTTTACATAATTATAAACTAGATATAATACATGTAATGAATGAAGAACTTAGCTGAAGAAGACAATTCAAAATCGTATAGTGATTTGGTAAAATATAAAACTGATACATTTTCTTTGCATTGTCTTTTACATACTCCATTATTCTTCTTATACTATTGTTATTTCAATTGCTCGCAGATTTCTTTACTGTCCAGTTCATTGTAATCTTCTTCTGTTAGGCATTCCCGACCGTTGTTGCTACCTTGACGTGGTAGTCGGGCTTGCCTATCGTGATGAAGCAACCGAGCTATACTGGCTGGAACAACCGTTCCTCAAGGTCCTACCATGTCAGACAGGTCGGTTGAAGAGCGGTAAGACTAAAAGCAACAAACCCAAGGTCCGAAGGCGAAGTCCTACTGCTGACTGTACAGAGGTGTGACAGCAGTAAGGTGTTTCCTTTAGACAACCAGCATGACAGCGATGCTGCCCTTCCACAAGGAGGGGTGGGGTTAGAAAAAGTCGACCCTAAAAATGCACACCTCACGGATTTCCGTCTCCGGCGGTAAGGCCCTTTGAAGAACGGAGCTAACACGTCAGAAACCTTCCACGAAAAGGCCGTGCGCGACCGGCCTCAAACAGTTGTCCCTTGGGCACTGCGGTCACGCTCTCAGGTCACTGAGACCACCTCTAATCCAATTTCCTTTTCAGGTACCTCCAGAAGAACCCTTCCTCGGTGTGGGCAACCGAGAAGTGATAACCGCCCTCATACCCGTAACAGCACCCAAGACCACTGTATTCATAATCAACCTCCGTCTTCACTTCCTATTATTCCTCCTACATCGACTTTCAACTCTAAACTTCCTCTTTCGGCTTCCTCCTCAAGTGTCACCATAGCCAACGATTCTAGTGTTCAAAACTCTGTCCCAGGTCTACTGAAACCTCGCTCCAAACTACACTTTGGAGCCTTCAACGTACGCACCCCTCTGTTAGGCATTCCACTTTCGATTAATGTTACATACTACTTATATCTATCAACATAAATAGTATAAACACTTGCCTTATTCATATTATCAATATATTAGAATCGATTTGTTGTCATTCTCCATTCTCTGATTACTTCATTGAATAGTCCTACGAAGTCTGGAGAAAATAACTGTAAGTTGACTGTTTACCACATAAATGAATAAAAACTTCTGTATTACCAAAACAATACACATCGAAATACTGTCGTTCGAATACAGTTATCAATCCATTGCATACCTATATGGAACTGCTGACGAGACTATTAATTTATAGACGACCTTTGAACGAATCCTAAGTGACTTTCAGAAAGATGAACCAATCTGAGAACAGTTAGTATAAAGTAAAAGTATTTTATATAAAAAGCAAAGAATTAAAGTGGATACAGTTCTTTTGAATGGTTCAAAAACTTGTCAAGGTTAGAAAGACGTTCAGAGGTTCTAAAATGGTAATGCATAAGGTAGAGGAAATCATTCATTTGTCTCTACTATAGTCGGCATCTGGAACCATGATAAAATCGCCAAAACTCTTTCAGCCTCGATCACATAGCTTCAAAATTATTTATGTGTACTCCGGTTGTTGAGTGCAAAAAAATGCCGCTTTTGAACAATGCTCTTCAACCATCCGTATACATTGTAGTACCCGATTGTAGCCCGTGTTACTGATGCTTTAATTATTCAGTTTGCAACAATTGTCATAATTTGTCTTCGTCTTAATTTGTATCGAACGAAATAAATTATATTCTAGAAGACTTCTTCCTACAACACACATTAAACCGAAATACAACATCATTATGGTAGTTTGCACAAGGTCCACAAGTCGTTTGCTAATCCCATTTGTTGTAGCCACTCAATTATCATGCTCTCTCTAAAATCCTCTATGAATCGATTGCACATGAGCATTAGGTAGTGAAATTGGAGCCGTGAATTTGGGACCCTTCAAACTCATCCGATTGACTCGTCCATAAATTGTAGTCTCACCGAACTGCTGTCTATACTGATCAGTTTTCTTGTGAAATCTCATTTCGTAACAAGGTATACTTAAGCACTAAAATTAAACCGTTTAATTATCATGTAGAATTAAATAGCTCAACGACTGGTTTACGAATAAAGTGTCACTATTCAACATTATTGATTGTTCATGTTATTCCATATGGATAATGCAATCGATTTGTTTTAATAATTAAAAAGAAAACTCCAATTCTGTTAGTTATCTGGTGTACGCTACTAATGTCTGACGATATAAGTAGTATGTAACACCAATCAGAAGTAGAAAACTGGGCTACAGAAGGATAAGAAACACTGGCTTTCACCATCTATGTACATGTTCATTACACTTATGGTCAACACATTTATTGATTTTAAATGCATTTTATAGCCACTGAAGTGAAACCACCAGCAGGAGGACACTCGTGAGTTCATCTATTTCATTATTGATTTTTTGTTCTTAGTCAAGTGATATTCAATTCACTAATCATATAGAGATTGTCCTTAAGGTGTTAAGGGAAATTCATGTTGATATGAATCGGTAAACAATGAATAAAGTAATGAGCGTTTATCAATTGATTGATCACGGGGTGGTGGTCAATGTCATATGTATCAAGTCCTTATTTAGTACAGACACTGTGTGCACTATAGACTAAGATAAGATGGTGGTTGAAGGTAGTCGACAGGAAACCCTGGACACGGGTTTCGTACTACTTGGCACTCATCAGCAAGGTGTACCTGTAATCTTGAGGGAAGTGGTGCTCCCTGGAGGATTCGATCCCATGTCACCCAGCTTCACAGTCACAGACGTTAACACTGAGTTATCCGGGCCGCGTAAGTAAGTAAACAAGACAGATTATGACCACATTGAGGCTGTTCTCTTATATTCAATTGATTAATCAAACGAACAAACAGAATATAACAACTTCACATTTTGCATACTTGAAACTGTATTCGAATTACAATGAATTTAGAAAACAGAAATATTTGAAACGATGTAACTGTGGTGTTTACTACTTATATCCACAAAGTAGTATATAACGATTGTCAGAAATAAGGAATCTGAAAAATAAGAAAGACGGAAACAGAAAGCGATTGGTATGGAAGTGAAGGAACACTGAAGTCTGACATGATTGACTGATATTTGCATGTAGAACAGTCATGTTTGAGACGATTGATTGACATTTCACAAATGAACGATTCGCTATGTGGTTCTCAGATTTCACTGAGATGTTGAGAAAATTTGTGTTGAAATACACTCAACTATCTCCACTTGTGTTCTCCTTCACTACATTTGGTCACGCTGTCAACCAACAGGTAGAAAGTGTGCAGTTCCGTGCACACCGATACAGGCCTGGAACTGATATGCTAGTTGGTATGCTGTGTGCTACTTATATCGACATAAGTAGTAAGTAAGATTAGTGAGGGATAGAATGTCTGAAAGTAGAAGAAAGTAAAGAAGATCGAGAAAGGAAGAACGGAAATAGAAAGTAATTGGAAATGGAAATGCAGGAATAATGAAGTCTGAATCTATGAATTATCGTTTTACAAATTAAGCATTAGAGTACGGGTTTCTCTATTTCATCAAGTAGCCCTGTCATTTTGTGCTTAATATAATCGGTTGTTCTCACCTGTATTCTATATCATTACATAACTGAATGAAGTGAATTTATACCTATCCACAATAATACCGATTTGCTTATGATTTGACCATTATACAAATCAACTATTGTCTAGAAATTTCACTCGTAGTCTCATATGAATATGATTGCTTTATAGGAATGCGACGGATGGCGATAGCAGTCGTAAGTTCAAACTAGGTCCTTAATGAAATTTATGAATGATAAATATTTCAACCGGAACTTATGTCATTGAAATAACGAATCAGTCACAGTTACATCTTGACTGGCAACATGGAAGTACTAAATGGTCATTTCATTTTAGTATTGATCTCTTCAACACATAGAATCCATTACTCTATATTCAGAATACACAACCTCATAACAGAACTCTTTAACATTAGAACTTCAATGAATGCACGACAGTGAACAATCGTTTTTCATTGTTCTCAGTAGGTAGCTCCTCCATATCCGATACGCTTGAACTTCATTGTTCACGGTTTTCCACTAAAACGCCGGTAATTTCCTTCCAGAGATACCCACCAATAAACAAATGTTAATACGAAGAGACCGTCAATAAGAAATCACACTTATTCCCTTATGAATAGCACAATCGTTGTCTAGATAAGTAACCTTCCAGAATAAATTGATTATTCGATATTATTTCTCCTAATAGCAAGAAACTTGAATTCAACTGAGTAAGTGAGACGAATTTTCAATATTTATTTAACTGGCATGTTTTCAAGTTAAGCATTCGTGCATGAGATCGAAGGTCCTGAGTTCGAATCCTACTTTCTCTTTATGCATTTGAACATAACATTTTTTTCGTTTAAAGATCCCCGTCATATTAAAAGACTAATATTTGAACGATGAATATTCTTTTCGATAAATTCTCTTCAGGTTCTACATTTATCCCATATGCAAATTAATAATCCGATAAATGGTCAGGTTAAGGGCAAAGTACATCGTTTAAAGCATGTGAATAGGTCCACAAACCGGAGATCCCATTAAGACCCATTCTAGATAAGTATAAATCTCCTTAACATACTATAACTAAATGGTTGATAACTGTATTGAAACCTCTACACGAAATGCTTGTAAAATATAGTGTTAATGATGTGTTCCAACTTGGTGATAAAATCAAAAATGCAAATACGTTTGGACTAAAGATGACGTCATTGGATGTAACATCGTTATTCACAAACGTCCCATTCATAGAAACTGTAGAATATATAGGTGAACAGCTGATTGAATATGAAATTGAAACTACTGTTCCCATTAATGTTGTGAAAGTTATTACTCAAATGCACCATGAATGTGAATTTCAAGTTCAACGGTGATGAGGTTGAAATGGGTTCATCACTAGGCCCTATACTGGCTGATATTTTTCTAGCCAAACTAGAAAATGGTACACTAAAAAAGATTTTTTATAACTTCACATTTTACTGTAGATACATGAATGACACGTTCATCCTCTGTAAAGATAATACGTCACCGCAAGAGGTTCTTAGGCGATTTAATGAAGTACATTCAGCCATTCAGTTTACGTCTGAAGAAGAGAGTGATGGTCGAATAGCCTTTTTGGACGTTCTGTTGACTGAGATACCTGATGGATCGTTAAAAAGGAACTTGAACAGAAAAAGTACATGGACTGGACAATATACGAATTTCCTGAGCTTTGTACCCTTACAGTACAAACAGAACTTGATCAAAACCTTTAGTTACCGTATGCGCACTATATGTTCTGGTGATATAGTTAAACAAGAGCCTAACACCTTGCATAATACTCTCAGGGAGAACGACTACCCTAGAAAGATTATAATTAAATATATGGTCACGAAGGTGAAAATAGGCGAAATACAAACAATGAAGAAGAAATCCCTGTTCATGCGTCTGCAATTCAGAAGCGATGCGGCTAGTGAAATATTAACTCAGAGATTACGTAGGACAATACAAAAATCTTTTAGCGCCGGAGAACTGCGATTAGTATTTTCTACGCGCCCAATGGTTAGACCGAGGCTAAAAGATGGATTACCTAGAATAACCACCTCATTTTGTATTTATCAGTTTGACTGCTCCTGTGGAGCCAGTTATATTGGTCAAAGTCCAAGGAATTTACATGTTCGTACTCGTGAACACCTTCCAGCTTGGCTAAACGAAGGTTTAATAAAGAAAGTGAACAGTTCATTATTGGCCCATTTAGTACAAACCGGTCATAGTGCCAGTATAAACCAATCGTTTTCAATTATTTATAAGGTCAGTAATTTTTGGCCAAAACTGGTCAAACTAAAAATCCTTCAAACGGCTGAAGCAGTAGACATCCGGATGAAGAAACCGGAGCTATGTGTGCAGAAGAAATATATTCAACCACTCCTCCTCCCCTGGCCAACATCAAGGCCAATTAATCAATCGTAATCTTAACTATTGAATGACCCAATTTGACTATGACCTTTCGTAGTCAATTGTAATTGTCCCTGTTATCTTTATTCATAAATCTTTGTATTATTATTATTATTATTATTATCATTATTATTATTATTCGTATTATTGGTTAAACATCATCATTAATCTCCCCTATACATGATTCGTTCAATTCGCATTCATCCCTCCGTATTACATCTTACTTATTTGATCGAAGTGTAATTGCACTATTATTTCTCTCTCATCCTATTTGACTCATATTTATTCTGATCATGGATCTTAAAATTTCACTTTACATCCACGCCGATTCAAGTTTACATTCTGATATGAATCATATTAACATTAACAATCTTATTGTATTTTGTTTATCACAGTCCTAAATTCACATCCTTTAAACGATGTACTTTGCCCTTAATCTGGCCATTTTGCGGATTATTAATTTGGATACATGACTTGCAGAACCTGAAGACAATTTATCGGAAAGAATATTCTTCGTTCAAATACTAGTCTTTTACTGGTTGAAATCATGAATCAATCGAAGCTAGACCACCATGGAAAACCTGGAAGCACTGGAAGACTGTTTCGTCCTAGCATGAGAGTCCTCAGCAGTGCGCATCCACGATCCCGCCCCCCCCGCCGCTAGATTCGAACTCAGGACCTATCAGTCCTGCGCCAGGCGCTTGGCCAACTAGACCACTGAGCTGGCCGGCATCCAACGGTGTTAATGACTAACTTCAACCGATCCACGAAGTTGCGCCACCTTACACCATTGTCTTCAGTGAGTTCCTATCTCACAACAGACCTGGTTGAACTCCACTGGTAACGGCTTCTCACTAGAACTCCAAGAGTGTCTCCTGAAGTCAGTCACTAGTGGGCAGGTGATTGTTATTATCAGAATGGGTTTTGTGGAGATTTTTAAAAATTTCACTGGTTGGAATCATGAGTCAATTGATGACATTTTTCATTTATACATAAGATTTATTAACGAGCACTCTCTTCGTTTGTCATTATCCATATCACATATTCTGTGGGTACTATCTCTTCTTACAATACTGTGTATTATTTTCATATCGTTCCAAAACTTTCATTTGAATATATAGCTGAAGAGCTTGATAAGAAAAGAGAATATTTCTTCGAATGCTATGTTCCTTTTCTCATCACTTAATCAGATCCAGTTGGCAGATCACGCCTGGCGGAGAATATCCTGCATTCTCACGTTTACAGGGTTGTGGAGACCAAAGATCCTGAATTCAAATCCCATATGCGAGATCGTGGATACGCACTATTGTGTCGTCTCAGTGCATTCTTACAATCATGCTAGGTTTATCTCTAAGTAATAATTGAGTATCTACGCAGATTGCCAATAACAATTTGAAATTTACCCACCTCACCATTGTATCTCATTTTTGTAATTATTGAAAAGAGGCATGTTTAAAACGACAAAATTCAATGACCTGATTCATTTCTATTCCGTTTGTAACAAGGTAACAGTAATTTACGTATACTTTGGTAAATGAACAAGTCAGCTGATAATCATGAATTTCATCTATGCTCTTTTATGTTGTTGATTGTGTTGAAGAGAGGACAGTGGAAAAGATGGTCGTAAGTGCATTAATGTTCTATAATTGACGAAATGCATTTGATTATTACTTTAATATAATTGCAGTATACAAATGTCTCTTAATACGACGATAAACGATCACGCGCGAAATCGCTAGGTCCTGAGTTTAGATCGGGCGAGGTGGTATCGTGAATGCCCACTGGTGAAGAGTTCCACAACAGAACGAAACGGCCATCTAGTGCTTAAAGGTTTTCTCTAGTAGTCTAGTTTCAATTGAATCATGATTGCAACTGTCAAAACTTACAATGATAAGTGTTTGGTAGTTTCATATACAGATTGATAATGTCGTTAATCTTCATTATTTTAAGTATAAACTATGCGATGGATACAAGGATACCAAAAAAATCAGATCAAATTTCATTTCATCCACAAAATGGGGATTAAAGCGTAGTAACAAGCCTATTTAACTATTTTTTATTACTTCAATGATATGAGGTCCTTGTGTTCAAACTTCTCACTGAAATCTCACATTCATAAATGTGATCAAGAAATGTCAATAAACAGATCCAACATACTTTTCATTCTACTCTTCTTAAGTATTCAACAATTCAAATGTAGAGTTACCTTTGGAGTATATTAATATATCTCACTGGTCAGAAACAAGCCTCGAAAGATTCTACAAAGAGCTAGGTTAATTTGATAAAAATGAATTACTTACTTACTTAGACCTGTTAACCCTCATAGAGGAGCATAGGCCGACCACCAGCATTCTTCTTCCTAATCAGTCTTGCACAATCCATTCCATTTGCTATTCTTCCCCTCGGGTCATTGATGGATGCATAACATTGGATAACATTCATTATAATTCGCTCGTTCTTTGTTTTGAAGAATGCGCTAATGATCCTGAATTCATGAGATTCCCATTCAATGACTACATGTCGTGTGTCTTTGGACATAAAAAAAGAATTAGTTAAATATAAATCGATATGAACAATATTCCTAGAAAAAATCCTATATTCATATACATGATCCTGTGGTAGATAAGCCAAAGATAATAAGTAAAGATGGATGGTGGCTAACAGCGCAATCCGGAACGCACATTCCATATTATTTGTGACTCATCAGAGTTTATGTTCGCCGTTCATCTTAAACACAATCATGTTATCCACTTAGTTACTGAGTCCAGATAGTCACTAACTTGTGCAAATATGAGGCTATTCAATTTCAGTCCTAAACGTTAAGTGGACTATTCAAACAAACAAGACAAAAATGAATGATACCATTGATAAGCCATTTGAATGTAAGTGAATATGACAATACAAATAATTGTATCAAATCTTTATTTCTATGTAGATGGAAGCCCAAGTACATCAGAAAGTCCTCTAGAGTAAGTCAACGCAGTTTGTCTTTGGTTTTAGTCAAATTAAATCCATAGAAGTCATTCGAATTGTATTGAACGAGAACACAAGTGTGGATAACCGAATGTATTTGAACACAAAATTACAGAACCTTCTAGTGAAATCTGGGAACCATACAGTAAATGCTTCATTTACAAAATATGAATCAATCGTCACTGACTTCATTGTTCTTTCGTTTCCACACTGATCATTCTTTGTTCTCATTCTCTTTTCTTTGATCTTCTTAACCTTTTGCAAACAGACATTTCACTTTCAATTGGTGATACATACTACTTACACCGGTTGACATTAGTAGTACACATCACAAAAATAAACAGAATGTCTTTTCATACATCTCGACTGTCATCAATCCATTGATCAATCAATTCTTTTTATTATCAGCAGTTTTTGGACATTGATTAAATTTTTAGATATAATTAGAGATCATTATTATGATTTCGTCGTTTCAAGAATACTTGAACGTATCGAAGAATTTCAATATATTTTATTGAAAATAATGAAATATTAAAACATTTGTCAAGATTTATTAGTGATCTGCCTACGAATTACTATGAAGTAGGACGACATGAATCGTTTGTCATTATTGATTTGTTGGAAAACATTTGACGAGTAATATAAAACGATTGTCAAGAATAAGATATCTGACACCAGAAGAAGTACGGGAACAATGAAGTCTCAAATGATTGACTAATATTTGAATAAAGAATAGTCAAGTTTGAGACAATTGATTGACATTTCACAAATGAACGATTCGCTATGTGGTTCTCAGATTTCACTGAGATGTTGAGAAAATTTGTGTTGAAATACATTCAATTATCTTCACTTGTGTTCTCATTCACTACGTTCGGTGTCGTTGTCAACCAACAGGTAGAAGGTGTGCTGTTCTGCGGACACCGATACAGGCCTGGAACTGATATGCTAGTTGGTATGCTGTGTGCTACTTATATCGACATAAGTAGTAAGTAAGATTAGTGAGGGATAGAATGTCTGAAAGTAGAAGAAAGTAAAGAAGATCGAGAAAGGAAGAACGGAAATAGAAAGTAATTGGAAATGGAAATGCAGGAATAATGAAGTCTGAATCTATGAATTATCGTTTTACAAATTAAGCATTAGAGTACGGGTTTCTCTATTTCATCAAGTAGCCCTGTCATTTTGTGCTTAATATAATCGGTTGTTCTCACCTGTATTCTATATCATTACATAACTGAATGAAGTGAATTTATACCTATCCACAATAATACCGATTTGCTTATGATTTGACCATTATACAAATCAACTATTGTCTAGAAATTTCACTCGTAGTCTCATATGAATATGATTGCTTTATAGGAATGCGACGGATGGCGATAGCAGTCGTAAGTTCAAACTAGGTCCTTAATGAAATTTATGAATGATAAATATTTCAACCGGAACTTATGTCATTGAAATAACGAATCAGTCACAGTTACATCTTGACTGGCAACATGGAAGTACTAAATGGTCATTTCATTTTAGTATTGATCTCTTCAACACATAGAATCCATTACTCTATATTCAGAATACACAACCTCATAACAGAACTCTTTAACATTAGAACTTCAATGAATGCACGACAGTGAACAATCGTTTTTCATTGTTCTCAGTAGGTAGCTCCTCCATATCCGATACGCTTTGTTATGGCTCAAAGTGACAGCCGATTATATGACAGTAACTTATCGATCGGATCAAGGATTCAGAATCTCGATAGGCTATTCTGGTCCGTTGTCCCCAACTCTGCTAACTCGATCAAGAAGTCTGGGTAAAGTGTAGAAAGTGTATTCTACAGACAAACAGCAGATAACAAGTCAAGTCAAGCACACAAATCAAGCGTATTTATACAAATATTTACAATCGATATTGTCATGGAAGATTTTTGAACATCAATCAACAATTGACTGCTATTTGAACATTTAATCGATAGTTCATCAATTGACCTATTTGTACATTTAATCGATAAGTAAATTACAAAATTTGAGTTTTGGGGATCTATCGTCCCCAACACGCTTGAACTTCATTGTTCACGATTTTCCACTAAAACACCGGTAATTTTCTTTCAGAGATACCCACCAATAAACAAATGTTAATACGAAGAGACCGTCAATAAGAAATCACACTTATTCCCTTATGAATAGCACAATCGTAGTCTGCATATGTAACCTTTCAAAATAAATTGATTATTCGATATTATTTCTCTTAATAGCAAGTAGCATGGATCCTTCTACGAATCCACCTGGGTAAGTTAAATGAATTTTAAAGAAAACAGTTGATTCTTTAGCCATTAACCTATTTTCAATTATTATTTAGCTGGCATGTTTACAGGTTAAGCGTTCGCACGTGAGATCGAAGGTCCTGAGTTCGAATCCTTTTGAGCAGAGAAGATCAATCTTGTTAAGTATAATTATCTCAATGTAGAATAATGGGACCATTTGTAAACATTAATCACATATTTTCATTATGTATGTATATGTTTCCGTGTACTTAGGTAATATGTCACCGCATAGTTCTCATAATCTTCATCTTCTTATTACACTATCGAAATTTATCAAAAGGAACTAATTGCTCTGTGTTCAATCTAATAAGATTAATAACATAGCGCTTAATATGGTCAGATTGTCATGATCTTATTTGACTCAACGACAATGATTTTGCTTTTCATTGTTACTCAATTAGCTGATTCATAGGCAAGTGTCCGTATATAACAAAATAAACAAATTTTGCATGATTATACAACTGTCATCTAAGCTTCTTTGAACCGGGAACATGAATTCCGACAATATGAGATTGAATTAGAATTACTCTCACACTTAAACGACAAAAAAGATTATCCCATTATCACAGTTTACAATTCTTGACTGTACTGACTTGATTAAGTCATGATTGCCTTGTTGACAAATGGCAAAATTCTTATTTGACCACTTTCTTAATACAACAAACATATTTATATATACTTGATGAAGATCAAATAAACAAGGGTGAATAAAACTTTTACCACTATTCTTTATTTGTTTGTTTTCTATAAACAGTGAGAAAAAGAATAACTCAAGTGATCGTAAGTTTAATTTTTGAACTTTTCAATTTTCTAATATCCCAGAGTGAACATCAACTCTGAGATGCAGGTACATCCAGCTGACGAGTCCCGAACAGGACGAAACGCGCGTCCTGAATTCCACTGTTAGCCATTATCCATCTTTGCTTATAATGCTTGTAAATTAAGGCAATATCGAGGCATATGCACAGTATGCACATATACCAATAAGAGACTGATCAATTTCAGTCCTAAAATATCAATGGTAAGATTCAAGTAAAACAATATCCTTGGTATTGTTTGTTTATATCTTCTCATTATTGTTTAGGATTGCAATTGATCAATCTCTTCTTGGCAAATGTACATCCTATGAGAGCTGCCCCGATCTTGACTGAAGTCACAAACATTCTAAGGGAAGATGGATAGGATCCAAGACGTGGATTCTGATCTATTCGAAACTCTTCAGCTGGATGTATCAGCATTTCAGAGTTGATGTTCACACCGGAACTTCAATCCAGTACTGTTTGCTTCAAACGCCATCGCGTTATCCACTCAGCTACTGAGTCATGATAGTCACCTGCTAGTTTACTTTTATCTTTCCACTGTTATATAAGGCTGCAATCGATCAGTTTCTTATTGCCTCAGAGTGATCATCAACTCTGAGATGCAGGTACTTCCAGCTAACGAGTCGCAAATGGGAAGATACGTGCGTCCAGGATTCCACTGCTAGCCACTATCTATACTCTTTAATATACTGTTGATACAACGCTTCTTATGACGATTACATTGATTATGAAATTGATTTTTACATACTTTGAATGAATACCTGGAATCACTGAACGGTCGTTTCGTCCTGCTATTGGAATCCTCAGTGATTTGATTTTTACAATTACTTTGATAAAAACATGTTTACAGCACTAAAATAAGAAATATCTTACCACATATTGACATAGAATAGATGAAATGTGACTAGTATTGAGAATGAGAATCTTCAATTCGTTCTATTGGGGGTGAAGTTCGTTGAATCTATCTGAACCTGAGTTGATGTTCACTACAAAATACAAACCTTATTATTGAGAGTGCAAAATGTAGCTTTATTTTTAATGTTTTCATAAATAGTATTATTTACTTATTCAAATATGGTTTGCCTATTCAGATAAAGGAGGAAAGTCACCAGAAACCCCAGTCATGTAAGTAAGCAGTAATTGAATATGTTCAGTTTATAATCAGTCATCAATGGTGAATATTCTTTGTATAGATCATTTACTAAAATAAATAGTTTGTTTATTCAATATGAACAATTCAAATGTATATGTGTAGTGAACGAGAACAGAAACGGAGGGTAATCAAACGTATCTAAACATAGAAATACAAAATCCTTCACTTAAATCTAAGAATCATACAGTAAATACTTCATTTACAAAATATCAATCAACCATCACTGACTTCATTGTTCTTTCATCTCTACACCAATCATTCTCTGTTCACTGATCTTCTTAACCTTCTGCTTCCAGACACTTCACATTCGATTGATGATACTTACTACTGTTAAGTCTATTTTACATTGTTCCTGCTCATTCCTTTTCTACTCTTTTGTATGTTGGTTTATACTACTTAGTTATATTCAGTAAGCAGTTGTATGATCAACAATTTTCACAATTATGTTGTAACTCAGGTTGTACTGTAACATTCTGAAATGTTCACATATATCTTTAACGTTTATTTTACTTATCATTGTATTTATCATTGTAATCACTGTAATTTAATTGCTATAACGGTTATCCACAGTTTTATGCATTTGTTTAAACGCAACAGTTTCCATATTGTTTGCTCTTGGTTCGAGTTTCGGTTGTTCATAAACTGTTACCAAATTTAGACACAGCTATCGGCTGTCTCTGGACTATCGTATGTTATAATCATTCTTTACGTTACTCTTACAGGAAGCCTTTGCTATTTTCATTCTTGAACGACGCGTTTAAACGCCTAGACACCTCACAAGTTGAAGTTTGTAACTAAATTTTGTGTATTATTTAATAAAGAACCGCTTTTGTAGACAAATCGTTGTTTTGGAACTTCGGTTTCGCGCGTATCTCAATCGGGGTTACTTGGACGTTTCGATAGAATTAACAACTACTTATATCTGTTGATATTGTAGTGAATGGAACACGGACGGGGAAAATCGAATTATATTTAACTCAAAATTACAGAGTTACCTCATAAAATAGAAAAAACCATACTATACTACTTAATTTGCAAAATGATCAATAATTGTCTTGAACTTCGTTGTTCTTGCATTTCCATACTATTTGCTTTCTATTTCTGCTCTTTCTTTCTTGATCTTCCCAATCTTCTGCTGCCAGCCATTACATTCCTGACTCGTGTCATATACTACTTATATCAATAGAAGTAGCACGCACCACAATATCAGTAGCACACTATATATATATATATATATATATATATATATATATATATATATATATATATATATATATATATAGTTATGTGTAGGAAAGAAAATAAAGGAATCCTAACTCGTATTTGTCTACTATTCGAATGTGTTTTATGAATAGTTTCATGTTATTACTGTGTATTTCACTTTTTTCCAGGAATAATGTTTCAGCTTTCCGTTAGTTTAACCTTTTCACAATAAAAATATGATAAAAGGTATCTACTTATCTGACATTAATTTTCAAAGTCATATCTGGCACCACGTTTAAATAGTTACCTCGATACAATCTCTTAGTCTCTGAGGATATGAACTTTTGAATATCAGTTTCAAGCAAGATAAATTATTCTCTATCATACATGTAATTTCTAATTTGAAATTACTTAAATATAGTTGTAAAAGTGTAATGACGGTCTACGGATGAACTCGACGAAGTTCTAAGAAGCTCGGAAAGAATTGAAAATATTCCATTCAAATCATCTTTTTTGAAAAATGCTCTACGTGTAGCTCCTCTATTGGACAAACGCTTATAACCGATGTATTGCAGGACCGTAAATATGATTTCATTTTTTATTAAAAAACTATAAGTACCTGACAGTTTTGTACCATCATTGACACTGTTTAGCATAGCATTTCCTTCACAGGTCTTCTATCTTCTAACTAATTCTAACAACTGTTTTGTCAGTACATTTTTATATAAAACTGTGACTCACATTGTATTCGTATTCAAGGGACAATATTGATCGATGTTGAAGAAGCATTTGTCTTATCGATTACTAATTTCATAAACACAAAATCCTTGATGAATCAATACAAAATCCTTTAATCAAAGTTTATTATCTCATTACTGAGTATCGTACTCCATGGATGTAAGAAAAAAGAAAAGAAATTTAAGATATTTTTGTGGTGTGTGCTGCTTATATCGATATAAGTAGTATATAACAATAATCAGGAAAATAGAATATCTGACAGCAGAAGGTTAAGAATATAGGGGAAGAAAGAGTGAAAACAAAAAGTAATTGATATGGAAATTCAGGAATAATCACGTTTACGATGATCGATTGATATTTTTCAAATGAAGTACTTATTGTATGGTACTTAAATTTCACTAAGAGATTCTGTAAATTTGTATTGAAATACATCCGTTTATACACACGCGCGCTTTGATCTTTATAATATTCTGCCTCCAAGCGGTGAACTTTTGATTGACAATACTACATACTACTTATATCAGTCAATATCAGTAGCACACACCTTACTATTGCTAACATTTCTTTTCGACAGCTGAAATGCATATTTTTCTGGATTTTGAAAATTCGTCTACAATATGAACTGAATTAAATGAGTTAAGAATAGTATTTCATATTTTCAGTAGTATATCGCTTTTATAAGATGAACATAAGAAAATAGTTGAGATAATGGAGAAAATTTCTAATTCAGGTAAATGATTTTGATGAAGTTTATCCATAATTATGGATAAATAAAGAAGAAACAAAAATCAAACCCATTGGCGATACAACCAAATTAAGATGTAAAAAATGACAGGTTTACGGTCACCAAGAACCAATCAACATCGAGGACTATATGAAAAGCTGTGAAGCACATATAGAGAGAATCAAACGCTTCACTTCTATCTGTAGTTTGTGCTGATGATGTCGTTCAGAACAACTATGAAAGTTCCATAACAAAACTATTCAGCTCAGAGAACAAAACTCCAATAATATCTAAAAGTTGTAACGTTTTTTTTCGAAATCCCTTTATTTATTATTATTACAGCTAAATCTACACCAGTCGAACAGTCTACCTCGTAAGTATAAACTGAACCACATTTATCCAAAGATTGATTTTTTATAGTAAAAATTACGGATTGGTGTGAATTCAACTACAATTCGATTTTCACAGTTGATTTCACTAGTCGATCTTAGCTATACTGCTAATAAAGCATTGGATGGCCGATTCATCCCAGATTGGAACTCGTCATCCCACCCCGCGAGACTCGAACCTAGGATCTTCGATCTCATGCACGAGCGCCTAACCTCTAGACCAATGAGCTGGCCAGCAACCTAAGAAGTTGATGTCTAACTTCAACCAATCCACCAAATCACTCCACAGTCCACCATTGTCTTTAGTGAGTTACTATCTCACAACGCATCCGGTTGAATTCCACTGGTTGTGCTTTTTCATTAGAACTTCAGGAAATACCTATTGAAGCCAGTCACTAGTGACCGTATGGTGATTATTATAAGAAGAGGGACTTTGTGCTGAGTTCATGAGTAAATCGAATTTAGATCACCATGGAAACCTGGAAGCACTGGATGGTCGTTTCGTCTTATTTGGGATTCTTCAGCAGTGCGCATCCACGATCCCGCTCGCGGGATTCAAACTTAACTAATAAATTACTACGAGCTCCAAAAAGTCCCCTTTTTGATGGAAAAAATTCTGATTTTTCCTCCAAAGTATTCAGTTTATAAATTTTAACATCATGATTTCAGGGGACAACCAGCGTGGAAGTACGTTGTAAATAATTAAGAAAAACGTTATTTATGACTTCATTTTTATGTATATACGATTCTTACAAATAAGTTCTAACAAAAACCATTTGTATGTACCATAACGAATTGTTCTTTTAGATACAGTGTTATTTGATGTTCATATATTTACCCATCAATATCGAATAACACTGCGTGACATAGATCGAAATCGATCACAATTGAGTCGGTGTTTACATTCTTTGTCTTGCCTTAAACTATGAGATCAAAATTGCTCAATATCTTTCTTTCTATGGACTAATTCTTTAGTCCTTATAGAAAATCTTCATGAATTTAGTGTTCATTTTGTTGTACTAATGAGGTGTGGCAACTTAGATTGATGCCTATATGAACCTGGTTTTACGTTGTAGCTAACTGACTGATATTTGCCCAAGTTTTAAAATCTTTAGCAAAAGACATTTTCCATAGAATTTAAATGACCACTACTCCATCAATTAAAATTCGAAATTCTTCAGTATAATACTTATTCAAGAATATTCCTAACCTACATTAAATTTGTTATATCCTACTGCTTTGTGCACTATTTATGTATAACGTCATGATACCGCTAATTAGAGAACTGTAATTTATTGACCCGACCAATGATGCATAAAATAAGTATGAGCAGTCTACAATCTTTACCAGTCCTTCTTCCTGCCTAGCCTTGCCTGTTAAGTCCAGAACATCAATCTCAGCTTCTACGATATGAATTATTTATTTCAAACATACTGGGTTTATCTACCAACCAGACAGACCACATCATACCAATAAAATAGGAAACAACATTTATGCAAGATATAGACAAATGTGGCTGTGAATGTGGGTGGTAGTGATTAATAGACAGGGAATAATTCAAGAATGGTAAATTGTATAATAATAGTTCATAGGTCTAATTAAATCTTATGATAAGAGGGATAAGAATATGGATAGTTTAGTTAATTAACAATTATACAATAAAAATATATTGAGATTAGATGGTGGTTGGAGATAGTCGACAGGAAACCCCGCAACCAGGTTTCGTGCTACTTGGCACTCGTCAGAAAGGTTTACTAATAAGAACCTGATATACATGACATTGATCACCACCCAGTGATCAATCAATTGTGATTACATCTCAGTCCTACAGGAGGTCGGTCGTGGCCCGGATAGCTCAGTAGTAGCGTCTCTGACTGTGAAGCTGGGTGACACGAGATTGAATCCGCCAGGGAGCACCAGTTCCCTCAAGATTACAGGTACACCTTGCTGACGAGTGTCAAGTAGCACGAAACCCGGATCCAGGGTTTCCTGTTGACTACCTCCAACCACAATCTAATCCCAATATATAGTACACGCAGTGTCGAGTCACCTAGACTAGTCTCCACATTGCAACATGGTCGATATCATTCGATCTACACTAAGAAGTACTTGACACACATGACATTAATCACCACCAGTGATCAATCAATTGTGAATAAAAATATATGTATAGTATTAGTCCAGAAATAGATTCTGACAGTTACCATTTATTATTTTTATCGCGATATAACAAAATTACCTAATGTTCTTTGTTTAGAACTGAACGTGTTCTATGTGTCATCTATGCAGAAGTAAAAATAAAAGAGTTCTGTGAAACATTTTTGTATCTTCAATTTGAAAATTACTAGTAAAGAGTAGGTCCATAAGCTCAATATTATGATATTCATTATGAAATATTCAACAATATATGCACAAAAGAAAGTTTTAAAGAGTTGTATCGTTGTATTATAGCTGTACAAAATAAAATAGGTGTAAATATGACTGTGGTATGTACTACTGATATTGACAGATATAAGTAGTATGTATTACCAGTCGAAAGTGAAATGTTTGGAGGCAGAAGATTAAGACGACCGAAGAGAAGAGGAAGAGGACAAAATGTGACTGATGTAGAAATGAAGGAACAACAAAGTGTGAGACAATTGCTAGATAATTCAAACATGAAGTATTTACTGTATGATTCTCAGATTTTATTAAGAGATTCTGTAATTGTGTGGTAAATACATTTGGTTGTCTCCTCTGATATCCTCGTTCACTACATACACATCAATGTCAACGTTGGACTTGATAGACCTAAGCAAATTGAGGATTGGGTAGGATGTTATTCATGAATATACCATTTGTGATTTCTCAATAAGCAGAAAATTGCATTTCTGACGTTTCGTGTATTAGTGTAAGCCGCTTCTTCAAAGTGAATAAATTGCCGAATTAAATTAACACATGTTTAAATATTACAAAGGATCTTTTCCTTTGTTCTACTTACTTCGATAATTTATTCATTTTGAAAAAGTGGCTGACATTACGTCACGAAACGTCAAAAATGCAATTTTTCTACTTATTGGGATATAACAAAATAATATATTTATAAGCAATTATGGATAGTGACTAGCAGTGGAATCCTAGGACGCAGTTTTCGTCCCATCCACGACATGTCAGCTGGATGTATCAGCATCTCACAGTTGATGTTCACATTGTAACTCAAACTCAGTACTGTTCGCTGCAAATGCCATCACATTGTCAACTTAGTTACTGATTTCCAATATTACTTCAAAATGTATACTGTGTTTTATTCATGCTCGTGACCGGGGTTCATATGAAATTGGTAATCAACGCCCAGCACCTAATACTACAGATTTCATAATAGTAAGTTGTCAGCAGTTCTCACATAACTAGCCAACACAAACTTATGTACTTACTTACTTACGCCTGTAACTCCTTATGGAGTAGCATACGCCACCCACCAGGAATCTCCATCGAACTCTGTCCTGAATGATCTTTTCCAGTTGTTTCCAGTTGCTACTTCTCCTTTCGATGTCTGCTTTTAATTCTCAACTCCATCTGGAGCTCTTCTGGAGCTACTACCGTTCTCAAGCCTACATAAAGGAAGAGGGTTGGGTATGGGATGAGCAACCCCATTCTTTGGAGAACAATCCAGCTAAAAAACGCTAGCCAATACAAAGCCAGCACAAAATGGGGAATTTAATAATCACTAAAATGGAAAAAAAGATAATTAAGGACGGCTGATAGACCATAATGTTATATTTGTGCGTCTGAAAAGGACAGTTGTAAAGTTACATAATGTGACATTGTTAATGATATGAATCTAATGATGATCGAATTGCTTGTGCATTTGGCATCAAATACTTCATTGTTTTATAAATAGTAATTAATTTTACATATTTCACTGGTAGTGTGAAGTTATGTAGACTGCTGAATTCGATTTAAAACGGAAATCGATCTAAGTTAGACCACCATTGCAAATCTGAAGGCACTGGACAAGTGAAAAGCTGTGAAAAGTGAAGCTTAACCATATCGTCGAGTTTAGGGCAATTAACTACTGAAGACAATAGAAAATGGTTATGAACTAACTGAAGTTGGACGTCAATACCACTGGGTCTTAACTCAGTAGTCTCTAAGCTAAGTATTTACTCTCGAGACCAAAAGCTTTGGGTTCAATTCATGTGTGCAGGGCCGTAGATACACACTGCTGAGGAACATCATACTAGAATATAACAGCCATTTAGTGATTTCAAATTTTGAACGTAGATCGGTTCATGTTTCTAATTTAATCTCATTGAGTTTATCTTATTACTTTAAGCTTATTCTAAAGTGAAATTTCGATATTTTCAAATAACTCAGTCTATGATTTTTGTTTCTGTTTTGATATTGTGATACGACGTTTTGTCAAACATAACATTTCAGTATTTCTTTCTTTAATTATTACTTGTTAAAGATCTGCTTCTTCGTGGATTTGGTAAGTTTTAGATCAAAATTGTTAACAATCCATAGTGTTTTATTCACACCAATTAGTAACACTCACTATATGGAAATATTTTTGTTTTGAACCCATGAATTTCTAATTATAGAACTTGAACCAGATGATTCAATGGAACATGTGATTTTATTTAAAAAATGACATTTTGTGTTCGTTTAAAAAGGTTTATACTTAAAATACTTTGGTAAGTCAATACTACTATGACATATGTTAATTACAATGACAAGTATAAGTAGTATGTAACACAAATCGGAAGTAAAATGTATGCCCGAAGAAGATTGAGGAGATTCAATTGAAGAAAACAGAAGGTAATTGTGATAACAACGGAATTAAGGTAATTATGGAGCATATAAAGGGCAATTAATGGAAGATATACAGATGAAGTATTTTAGTATGGTTTTCATATTTTACGAAAGCATTGTGTAATTTTACCACTCGGCCACCTTGTCATGAAGTCTTGTCACTCTTTTACATCACTACTACCAACATAAACGCCCACTGGCACCAAAACACTGATTATGATCACGAATTTAAACTATAAACACTTATTTTGTCTTATTTCCAAGAACTATTTTATTATGTGTCATAAAGAATAGAATGGATAGCACGAAATATCAAACGTTTTCAAGTCATATCTGAGATACTTTCATTAAATACGTAGCACCTATATGTTATGAGGTGAAGTCATTCAACAACTGACGGCCATTTAATTGACTGTCTTGACGTTACACTGTTTACATAATTAGTATGTGTTAGTTGCCATGCGTTTTTTGGAATTTACCGAACAAGATTATTATTTTAACTTATTTCTATCAATGTTTCTTTTTGAATGTGTAGCAGACTTATAAATGTTTTGTAAGTTACTTAGCTACCAAGCAGTTTTTTATGAATTTGATTTGTAAAAGTTTACAATATTCTGTTACTAATAATATCGGTTGGATCATGATCAGTCTTATTGGAAATATGAGTTTTCCGTGTGAATTGCTTGGATGAACCTTATTTTGTTCTCAATAAGCTTTATTTGGACCTTATAAACTGGTTTCATTTGTGTCTCGAATTCGATATTTACATCGTGACTCGAAAACCTGAAACTATCTATAGATGCTATGTCGAAACAAACTGCACTGAGTGGACATATGTCAATGAAGACTGATAAAAGTCAGCAATGCGATAATTCAAAATCTTTGTAGTTGAAATGAATTGAATTCATCCACTTTGCAAAAGCCAGTGACTATCTAGACACACTAGCTTTGTGTTGTTTGAAAGGATATTACTAGACTGATAATTCCTTCATTTGCTTATATGTTCATCTGTATTCACCAATCAAAATCCTATATTTTAAATCTTACTTATATTACCCTTATCCAATATTATATGTTTGTTACAGTATGGAATTCTCAACACAGAGTATTTCTACAAGTTTCTTTTCTTAATTCTTGGTCGATCCGGAAGATAAATACTAGATGATCGTCAGTTAGAAGCTAGCAGTTCAGTCAATCGACATCTGATTAATGTTTTTTTCTTTTCGTTGCATACTACCAGCAGCCACAATATCTCTGATTGGGTCTTTTTTTTAACTTGTACAACGAAAGCACGTACACCTTTCATAAAAGCGCCTGAACAAGTTATGCGAACAATAGACATATCGAGTTATTAAAACAAATAAAGAAACAGATATCCTGTTGAAATATCTGGATGGAATTCATCGTAAATTTAGTAATCAAAATAAACGGTATACGTTGAAGCATATTGCTAGATTATTATACATAACTGTAGAATTATGGTCTACTATGATATTAGTACTGCTCTAATAATAGACCTAATCCTAAAATTGTAGACTTGTCATGATATAACTGCCTAATCTATGGGATCTTACGTGGAAGTCACACCGTTGTCTACACCAACTCACTGTATCGTAACAATTACCAATACATGATGGAGAAGAAGCTTAGGCTAGAGTGTAGCGTGGCATCGAGTTGAGGTTAACTATGAACACCGCTACAAAGAAACACGTGCCAAGCGAATCAGAAGGCGAAGGTTGGACGTAACCAAATAGATCCATAAATCCCCGAGAAGCCAAATACCAGAAGGCAATTAATGGACCAAGTCGATGTTTATTTGCTGGCGATCTCGTGGCATCGAAAGGATACCGAGATCGTGCCAGGATACAACCTTGGTTACAGAAGGTAACCGAATTCGCGCGAAGTTACAATCAAAGTGTAAGTAAAAGAATGGAAGCACAAAATAGCTGTCATTAGCACAGTCAAACAAAAGCACGTTAAAACAAACACTGGTACAGTTGGTTATAATAATAATTGTTTTTATTAAACCAGTCGTGTTCTCGTGATAAACGTGAGTCACTACAAGAGAAAGAACAATATATTTAATATGAACAAAAGACATAAGGTAACATTCTGCAGGTACCACGCCCGCATGACCAAGTCACGCCATCCGATCAACTCCAATTAATTCAAATCCTTGTTCTCGCCTTTTCCATCGTTAGTTATTTCTCCTCGTTAAATAATGAATATCTATTTTCCGAGTAGACTCGTGCTCAGCTTTTAGGATTATGTGGTTGTGGTCCAATGCCACTTCAACTCTGTAAGCTTCTAACTCGCTTGAAAAGAAGTCATAGGGAATGATGTAATATTGTCCGGTGAGGCAGTTGATACCAACTTCCAGCTGAAGAAGAAATTAGGAAAAGACGATGGAAATGGATAGGACATACATTACGCAAATCGTCAAACTGCATCACGAGGCAAGCCTTAACTTGGAATCCTGAAGGGAAGCGAAAAAGAGGAAGGCCATAGAAGACATTGCGTCGGATAATAGAAGCAGATATGAAAACGATGAATTACAACTGGACGGAGCTAGAAAGGATTGCCCAGGACAGGGTTGGATGGCGAATGTTGGTGAGTGGCCTATGCTCCTTCGTGAGGAGTAACAAGCGTAAGTAAGTAAGTAAGTAAGTTTGGACAAAATAATGCACATTGTTCATACCTGTGTATTATCGATTTGCAGGAAAAATTGTATCATCTAAAAAGCAATTATGTACAGAACGAATGTTTACGCTAACTGACGTAATCAGAAGAACTATTATAATTCTGTGATCACTAAACAACGCATCTTCTTGGTCTGATATTCTATAGAAAAATAGACACTATACCCTATCACAGAATAAAAAACTCATCCCGTATTCTCATGTTCAGCATACTGTTTAAGAAATTGATTGTCATATTCCTAACTCTAATCAGATCGCGATAATTCATTACAGTTCGTAAAATGTGTCGTAGCATAAGTTCAACCTACCTGTATTTTGTTCCAAACAAGACTTCAGGACAAGTCTACATGCCAGGTTGATGTTGCTTTACAATAATTTCTATAATTCGTTGTGTTAGCAAATTATGTTATTTGTTAACGAATCTAACTTCAACTAATCACTTAAATTCACCCATCTGAATCCAAGATAATTAATTTATTCGAATTTGATTTTACACATTGCCACAATATTCTTTATGATCTACAATGACTAATATTCGTTTACGTTTTGTTGTGTCTGTTTTTTACTAACAGTGGACTGTCTTCTAAATGATCAAACAATCACGTTGACAAAGATGTCCCATTTAGTAACTCAATAACATCTATTTCATAACTTTATAATGAACTAAAATATTGTAATTTTATCATAGATATTACATACTAATATTATTAACGAGAAAATAAATCAATTCTGAGCGAATTGTACTTCATATTCAATTTGTGAATTGGAGTTGATTATTATTATTATTATTATTATTATTATAGTAAACTTATTTAACTCATGAGTCTGTAGAAGCTTGATTCCTCTATATCTGACTTCAGTAAATAATATACCGTTAATTCAGTATTTACGCAGGTCGAATCTCCCAGAAGTATTATGAATTTAGTCGAGATTATTCAAAAACCGAGACACCAGTTGTGTAGACGGTATATTGTTATTAATTGATAAATACGCAAGCACATAGGGAATAGAGAATATGTGAGTGGTAAAAAATCCCTATATATGCTTTCGAATGTGAGTGGACCGTGAGTAATTATTGATTGACTGTGTTTGCGGCCACTGGGAAAATAGACAAAGATTGACGTACAGACATTCTTTCAATCACAGTCACATATAATTTTGCATAGTAAGCCAATCGTTTAAATTACCTCAAGTAGTCAAAAAAACATTCTATATGCTTACTTTCAATACATGTATTATGCATAACCTATTAGAAATGTGGGATTGTGAAGATTGTTAAATTTTTGACTGAGATCATGAGTCGATCAGTGTTAGACAGTTATTGAGAATCTGGAAGCACAGGACGGTCGTTTGGTTCTAGTATGGGACGACTCAGTAGTAAAAAATCAAACTATCCCGCACATGAGATTAGAACTCAGGACCCTCGGTCTTGTGCACGAATACCCAATCTCAAGACCACTAAGACTTCATCGAACTGTGTTAATTTCTAACCTCGACCAATCCACGAAGTTGCACGACTATCTTTCATCATATTGGGGTAGATACCTGTCTCTATCTGACAAGGATTAGCTCCACTGGTCACGACCTCTCACTGGAATTTCGAAAGTTCCCTTACGAATCTAGACAACAAAGAGCACGTGGAACTTGTCAGTGTGTTTTGGAGATTGTTAAGTTTTTGACTGAGATCATGAAATGGCCACCTATTGCTTTCGGATTTTTAGTGGTTGTCTGACATCCATCGACTCATGATCTCAATCAAAAAGGTTTATCGGAAATTCGTATATCTATAAAAATGAATGAATGAATGGTGTTTAAACTAAAATGAACAGTATCATCAACTAAAGCGGAATTTTAAAAATATCCAAACTTAAACAATACACATGGATCAATTGGAGTTAGACATTAATACTGTTGGATGCCAGATCACTGGTATGGAGGCTAAGCGTTTGCACGGAGACAGAAATTTCTAGGTCCGAGTCTCGTGTGACGGGTCGTGTACGCGCACTTTTGAGTCCAATACTAGAACAAAATTACCGTCCAACGCTTTCAGGTTCTCAATGATGGTCTAACTTACATCGACTCATCTATTAATGTTAAAAAATTGTTTAAAACATCATGGAAAATTATATTTATTGTTGTGACCCAAAGGTCGGTGAAAGTCAAGAGCTAAGAAACTTCAAGAGAAAAAGATGTTTTGTGTGAATAAGTTTATTGAGAAAGCTCTAAGGTCTATTACCTCTTCTTTGTCAAGTAAATGGTAGTACACAAAACTTCGAACATTCATTTGTTCTGACTTTGGTTCAATTAGGTGAAAGAATGCTGAAATGATTACAAACTTATTTCATAACTTACTTGTTATGCTTCAGAAAACAACGATGAGCTTGCTAGGTTGTTTTTTCTCTGAATAACCCGTTGAGCTTATGAATATAGACAGGAACGACCGAACTAAATTGCTTATCTCTGATTTGGATCAGCATCTAACGCATAGCGTTGTGACTAAAAAATGTCTGATTATATTATCCTTCTTGGTCTAGAATTCGATACTTATATAATTTCAAATTGTTGGATCGTTCAATGGTAAATAACACTAGTTTCCGTTTATCGATTTCGGTTGATCAACAACATTGAACGCATGACAATTATCAACGAACATCGGATCATCAGCGATAAGCCTTCAGTGAAAGGATTTCGAAGGACAAAACTATTGATCAACAGAGAAGCTGTTTTACAGAACAAAGCTAAATAATGAAAATTTATGGCAAAAAGCAAACAATATTACAAATCACTTAGAATATAAACGAGAGCAAAATCTAAGCTCTGTAGAATGTTCAAATATCATCTCGATAAATACGTGAACAATTATCCAGGGTAATACTTTGTTGAGTGTCATTTTTCTAAGTAAACTATCAGATTTTACCATGTATTTCATGCAATGATTATATCCAGGACATGCATCACATCAGTTTTCCAATTGATTTATGATAAGACAAATCCAGATATGTTGACTAATAAGACATTCTTGAATACTGTCTACTTCTTAAGATTGTAGTGGCTGGTCCTATGTCGAGCACACATGGGTTATTCAAGCCTCTGGAGAGACGAACCTATTCATTCTTCTTAAATCACACTTTGACCTTATCGCTTATTCCCTTTTCAACCTTGACTACTTTTATGTAAGAGTATGTATGCACATTTCTTATCATGCTCATCACATGCCTGCAACTTATTTTTGTCTGACAATAGATATTGAGTAATGCCTGATTGAATTGAGTTAGTCCACATGCCTTCTGTGATCCGTTTCTCTTCGCTCTCTCTTATTCGCTCCCTTCACTCCGTCACTCTGATTGTCTCTGCCGCTTGATTAAGTTGAGCTGACTAAAATGTGTTGACCACCGCATGTTAATTTGTTTTGCTTCGCTTCCCGATCAACGACTGCACGAAATATGAGTATTTGAAGATTCATTTTCGTACTTAACTTGATTCATTCGTTATTCCCCAACACGATTTAAGTCGATGACTATAAGTGAGGATTAGCAGCACGTATATTTTGATAGCAATCGTTCCATAACAAACATCCATCCAATTTAACTAGGATCAGATACTGCAGGGTCACTAAAAGATATTCAGGTATACTGTTTGAGTCTGGTAGTAAGAATAAGTACCACATTCTTCACACTAATTACACCTGTTACCCCTCGTTGAGGTATAAAGTTTGCTAACAGCATTCTTTACATCACGTCATGCTTATATAAAACTGAAATCAGTACATATATGTAGGTGATAAATCTTGATATGCTTTGGAATCTAGTCAGGCTGTGCTGAAATCGAGAAAACCTAAGAATGTACTACAATTTTCCCTTCTTGTTGTTGTTATTTTAAGCCACAGGTGTAAGTTGGTCAAAAGTAAACGGTGTAAGTCTATAGTAATATTTTGTCAAAATCAACGGATCTAAAATTGTATTCTGAAGGTGGTTACACAATCTATGACATTACATAGTCAGGTCCGGGTTGACATTAAGGGGATATCACATGTAAAAGATAGTGATAAGAAAGTATATTGCTTGAAGTTACGCATGTCATAAAAGCATCTCCAACTAGATGAATGCAATGAACAGAACAATAACACCAAATCTCTCTGCAATAAGCCTGTTATCAATCGTCTCACACTTCATTATTCCTGCTTGTCCCTAACAAATGCTTAATGGTCCCGTTCTTTCTTTTTCGATCTTCTTGACCTTCTGCTAACAGACATTCTATTCCTCGCCGGCGTTATATACTACCTATAACGATATAAGTAGTGTGAAGCACACCAACTAGCACCTCAGTTAGCGGTGTTGCCTGTAGAACAGTGCCCTCAGCCCACCTCCTGGTTTGTAGCGTCGCCATATGTAGTAAATGGAAACACAAATGCGAACAGTCGAGTGTGTTTGGACACAAAATTACAGAATCCCTTAATAAATCCTGAGATCCATATAGTAAATAGTTCATTCGTAAAATGTCAGTCGATTGTCTCAGACTTCATTATTCTTTCATTTCCACACCAATCATGCTATATTATCGTTCTTTCTTCTCCAAAGATAGCTTTACCTCAATGGTTCTGCAAACGAGCTTTTGTCGGTGGATCTTAAAGTCTCTCATCAGAATCAACCTTATTACAAAATGAAATGTTATAATTACCATACGATTTCATAACAACTTACTTTATTAAAATTGAATTCAGTAGATTATATTCAATTTAAATCTTATCATTCATTTAACACTTACATTTGATTGTCCTCTTAAGTAACTTATTTCTTGTCCTATGGTTTTCATTACTAATTAACAAATTAGGTTAATACTAATTCAGTAACTGATTGTTTAATAATCAAATGACCGAGATTCAACGAATGATCTGATCTCCTTTATGTTGCCAGTGTTTAAGGATTCTTATCTGAATGTTTGTTTTCATGTAGCTACGTGAAGTTGTTTAGTCATTTTGACTAATGTAGCTATTTACAGATTGAGAATGGTCTATTTTTTGGGTGTATAAGACTGTACTATTGAAGAATATGAGAGTTTCTTTGCTTTTGATTTGAATACATTTCATTTTGCCTAAGAATCCCATTGAAAATGATCTTATAAATGTTCTGTACATGAGAATTTTCTTAAAATGGTTCATGCTAAATCATATTTGATTGTCCTATTAAGTGAGTGTTAGGTCCTCATATTCTCAAGTTACAGAAAGTATTGTGGAGACAGACCTAATAAACCTATTTTGTAAAAAGTTTTTGTTATCTTTTTCATTTATTTTGACAATTCTCTTAATCTGTACATTTATCATTAATCGATTGCACCTGTTGTTTAAGTATATGACCTTGGATTTTTACATCCTTCCTTCCGTTTTTGAACCTCACACAGCACGGCTCTGTTAACTGCTCGTAATTAGATGCACTTTTACACATACGTCTCTCGTTCTACCGTGTTTGTGTATATGATAACGGAACGATTAGTTAACTATCATCTCTATTTATAGGCTCGTAAAATCCACATTGCATTCTACGTTCTGATATACTACTGGAGTCATATCGTCTCATTGGGTTTATTATTTATCTATAATTGTGGATTCTGGTACCAAAATCTACAAAAAAACGCGCCAACTTGCTGATTTAAGTGACGTCCCTAAACTTTTATTTGTGTTACTATCTTATGCGTTGTTTATTGCTACATTAACTTTTGCATGCAATAACTTTATTGCTGTTTTTCGGTAAATTTACTGTTTGGTCCACCACAGTAGTGGCACAATTCCAAAATGCATGTTTGGAAGATACCCTGAAGATATGGGGTATGCATCTTGGTATTATCTTTACATACCAAGTATGGATCTTCATTTGCATTTCTGAAGCTTCGGTTGGTATTTATCCATTTTTCCAGTTATATGACTGCGGAATTTTATATTGGGAATTGTCATGCTATAACGAGTCTCGGCGCATGCATTGTTGCTCTGAAAAAACATTAACTGTTCATGATGCTCACTTTGGTTATTTTCGTGAGATTCTACTTATGTCAAATCAACCAGTCGGTGTTGTGCACACAATTCTTGAGATTGTTGGGTCGATGTGGCTGCCAATATATCTAGATGTTCTGTCCATTCTGTGTGTAAAAATTCCGTTCATTATTCATCTGACTTATCTGCTGATTTGTTAGCGAGAGAATGTTCTTTCATAATCGACAATGCAGCTGAGCCAACGTTGTTCTT
This sequence comes from Schistosoma mattheei, assembly GCA_944470405.2. NCBI lineage: Eukaryota > Metazoa > Platyhelminthes > Trematoda > Strigeidida > Schistosomatidae > Schistosoma > Schistosoma mattheei. Next base: position 3,363,707 of record OX103946.1, read on the forward strand.
AGAATATGACTGTATCTCAACAAGTAAGTTTAGTGATGTGTTCAGTTGTTTCTAACCCTTACAACTACTATTTTTGGCTTTTTCTGTGATATTACAGGTGTCTGACTATATGGTCAACCAACAATTGGTTTAAGCAGTATCGTCTATAGCTAGAATGTTTTATATCCTTCTTGTTGGTCCTCTGACTCTGCTTACAATTAGTTTCATTAGTAGAACTTGACTCATTCACGTCTTATATTATGCATGTAATTCTTCGGATTTCGGTCATTATTTAAATCATGATAGATGGATGTAGTTACTAGTCTTTTTATCACCAACATGACGGTTATACAGGTGTTAGGGATGCTGAGGAATATACCAATCATTATCATGTTAAGTCTAATGATGTCCTTGGACTCTAAATGGGCATTCCCTATCGGCCATTATTTATTTCACTCGTTAAATATTGTACAGATGTTGTGTTTCTATTCTTATGCTACGATGTGGTCTGTTTGGTTGGTATATAATGAGTATGTTTGAAATATAACGATTCATATCTCAGAGGCTGTGACTTGCGTTCTAGACTCAACTGGCTGGGCTAGACAGGGAGGCGGGACCAATCGGGAATCTAGGTCGTCCTTACATGTCATTGATTCGATTGATAAATACGCGGCGCATCTAACCGTGCAGTCCACCCGTTACAACAACAGGACCAATTCATTTGACTGGAAGGTTGTAGGAACCGTAGTTAGAAGCTCAACGGAGTTAAGATTTTTAATCCATTAATCGGCGAAACTATAATTTATGGACGAACTAACCGTATTTAAAATAACGAGTCACGAGTTATGACGCGAGGTTCATCCATACTTTTGGCTAAATAGAGTCTTGGCTGATGTCAGCTCGTGATGAAAACCCTAAATGTCATTCCTAATTCTAACCATCAACCGTAAATGAGAATTCTAATTGCCGTATAACCCTCATTTAGCCTTAGTCAGTAGGTTTCCACTCTCAAAGTCCCTTCAGTATCTCTCTCACCAAACCGGTTAAAGCTCCGGACATTTGCTTATTAGTAGTGTTTAAGCATTGAATATTTCCTCCTTAAAGCGTGGTTAACTTTAAAGTTGAACAGCGTAAAAACCTGTATAAATCAAACTTTGACAAATAGTGTCCGTTTTGTAGAAAATTTATTTTTGTGTATGGGTTGGTTTAGATTGGAGCAAATAGATGAATGTTTGTGTTTTGTACACCTAAATATCTCCTGATGATATTTGTTCATGTGCTAAAACGTTACTATACTACAATAAAATTCACGAAACTTCGTTCTCAGAAGTTGTAAGTCGTCAAAATCTGAAACTGCCATCTTACGTTGTGCATATACCTGGTCGAAAAATAGAAATGGTCCTCTGGGTCATGGAACTGACATAATGTTAATCAGCATGACCAGTGACTCGTTGTTATAATTAAAAGGGGTTTTGATATCACATTGTTAATATCCTTGTTCTGAAATCCGGTCAGTCTGTTGATATTTTACTGCTAGCCATAATTCATCTATCGCATGGATAAAAATGAAGTTGTTTACTTATAAAAACTTTTAAAATGATTAAATAAAGCTTTCAGAATTTCGGATCTCATCCAATACATCCAAACCTGAACAGGTGGTTTACTTAGGGAGCCAGAACCTTTGACCTGAATGTCCGATCCGCAAGGCAGTGGAGCATCGTAAAGAGATACACTCTCATGGTAGCCGCTGCCCAACAATTGGTTCATACGCTATTTGTTCCCCCAGGATGCTGGAAGCCATGTGCTCCATCGGTTTGGAATCAGGGTTTTCCAACTCCTCTAGGTGGACTCGCCGTGTCCACCAACCCGGTTAAAGCGACAGGAATTCTCTTTCGGTCCTCTCAATTTCGTAAACAACACCCCGTTACGAGAAGGCAGCGAGTAGGACTTCCCTGGCAAAGGCTATATACACGTGGCCATGTGAATTTCGAGAGGGAGTGTGGACTCTCCTCACACTGCCGTACCAGGGCATTTGGCGACTGACATCTAGTGGTTTGTATATTTGACTTCAATTAATTCACAATATCGTACGAAAATCTTCCAGTGCATTTTCTTAGTAACTATCTAATAATCAACATGTTTGAACTTCACTGGAAGTTCAGAACGATTTCAGTAAGCGTATCAGCATCTCGTTCCGTATGTTTATTGAAGAGACCAAATTGATTTATCTTGATAGTAGTGAGTAGTCTGTACATTAGATTCCAGCTTTTTCAGCATTCATTACCATTAGAATAAAAAAATTGCAGAACATTCTTGTTTACAACTGTACAGTCAAACTTATTTATTAAGATTAATGTAACGTCATAGACTGTCATAAACTGGAATTTATTTTCATAAACGAGTGTCACATCTCGCTATGCACATCGTTTATAAATAGTTTTCTTTTTTTGGAGAAAATTGTACAGAATATTAATTAAAACTGCAGTTTCTAAATATCTTATAAATCGGTGTGCCAATTATTCTCGATCATTATCATGTGGTTTTATTACACTGGTTTCAAGAGGTATATCCTGGAGTTCTAGTGAGAAGCAGTAAGCAGTGGAGTTCAACCGGGTCAGTTGTGAGATAGTAACTCACTGGAGACAATGGTGAATGTGTCGCCCGATTTCGTGGATTAGTTGAAACTGATAGTTCCTGGGTTCGAGTCCCACGAGGTGGGGTCGTGGATGTGCACTGCTGAAGAGTCCCACAATAGGACGAAACGGCCGTTCAGTGCTTCCAGGTTTTCCATGGTGGTCGAGCTTAAACTGACTCATGATCTCAACTGTTGAAATTACTACAATCTACACAAAACCCCTTCTGATATTAATAAGTTTAACATTGATTCTTCATACTAAGTATTTGAAATTAGTCATCAAAAAAGAATTCTTCGTGAACTAGTTTGTCATCTGGTTAGTGCTTGTTATCAAAACATACTTGCAATTTTGAAAGAACTGATACTTTCTGGTAGGTCGAAATCTGAGTTGTTGATTTTAATAGTTTGGAATGTTACTATTGAAATGTTTGAGCTCGGAACTTATTTATTATTTGATCTATGAGTTTTATTTCTAAAAGTTTACGTTTTCTCACTATTACTAATTAATATCTTCAGACATGTTTTCATCAATCGAGGTGGTCGAGACATTTGTTACGTGTGCCTAACCTTCATCTATCTTGGTGGAAAGTGTTAGCTCGTTTAGGAATAACCTGCAAGAAAGTTAGGGGTACTGGAACTAAAATGTGGTATCAGTCCACCAAGTTATTGGCTGTTGGACTGAGCCATATGGGTTGGTGCAGATTACCTGGTTGATGTCCACGCAATAACTGCGATCAGCGGATGGCGACGACGGTTGACGTGGCTAATAACCGACCACGATGGCACATATGCATTTACACTCTGTCCTCCTCTAGATCTGGAGTTTCATTATTCCGTCGTACGTTTGCCATTCATTCTGCCTTTTCGAACCATGGTTTCAGTGTTTAGTCTTTTCATTATCATTACTACTACAGTTATTTCGACTCCTTAGCTATTCGTCTCGATTTGCCAATGGTATCTGGGGCCAACGAGCGTTTGTGCCAGACTTTAAATTGACTGTCGGACTATTGGTTTTATTGTTATCATCATTATATTTCCATTTTACAAATGTTGTATCTCCTAAATAGCTCATGTAACATGAATATCTAATGAAAATCATGTGGATCCTGAACAGATTGGTGGTTATTTAACCAGCTTAGATTATAATGAAATAGTAAAAAGTGGTTCAGAATGGAGAAGTCACTTAACTGTAATCCCAAATGAAATAATTTACCTCATCAGTTCTATTTACCGGTGCCAAAATTGCAACAACCAAATATTCAATTGATGATGATTCTTTTAGCAGCTACGGTGAAAGTGGTCATCGTGAAAATAATCATGATCGTCTACTGAACAAAGGCAATTTGGCTACATTTATATTACGGATAAAAGATATAGGTTTGACTGAATCAACCACAAATATGAGTGAGTTATATTGTCTTTTACTTTCATTCGTTTTATTCATTCAAATCATGTTTGTTGCAAAAAGTTATCACAAGCAACGTAGAACTTAGCACAAGCGTATATCGGTTCAGCTTACCAGATCATGTCAACGCAACAAGATGAAATTATCAAGATAAATCCCATCACTGTCTCCACTGATTGTGAGCCATGTTAACAATGTCTCCAACCATTAGTCACATTAGTCACTTATCTCAACCAGGTAGTTTACGCCCATCAAACTATAAATATAGTATAAGGAAAAGCCAATCAAAATCGAGATGTTAGCGGGACATAGACTGGATTAAGGCATGCTCAATGCATGATTGCTTCAGTGCACGCTGATTGGTTTCCATCTAACCTTGTTTTTTGGAATATAATCTCTTTCCTGTTCAACCGTGTTCTGATTTGGGGACTTGTCGAGTGATTTGGTGTCCAAGACTACTAAGCAATAGGAATAGCTTGGTCATACCATAAGAAAGAGATTATAACACTAGAACATGAGTTGTAGGTTTTTGTGCAACATTCATTAATCACGTATCACTAATATTAGACATACTTTTGTGTTTAATCAAACTCATAACGAAATATCAGTTCTGGCCACAGTGTAAATAACGAGGAAACCAACACTGTCCTTACATGGTGGAGAAGATTTGTAGCTCAGGTGGATGGTTTTGGTGGAGTTTTGTTCTCTGAGCTGGATGGTTTGGTCGTGGAGCTTTCATCGTTCGACATCATCAGCACAAACACTTCACTTCTATCTGAAGTTTGTGCTGTTGATGTCGTTCAGAAGAACGATGAAAGCTCCACGACCAAACCATCCAGCTCAGAGAACAAAACTCCACCAAAAACTGTCTTTACATTCTAATCTTAAACCTTTAATGCTGGAACAAACATTCACTTATTGACATATTTTATGGCCTCTTGCATGAATGGAATTCTGTCATCCATATTTGTTCCGTGGAAATGTTTTGTTTTATATCTGATGCCAACTCGTAACTGCCAGTCCTAACCATGAATATCTTACCCTAATCATAAATGATTTAGGGGTTTTTGATTCATCCACAAGGATGGATGTATATGACTAGATTTTTCAATTTACCAAGTAACTACTATAATAATTTGAATAGATTTATCAAATGCACAGAATTTGTGTACACTTTCCAGTGCTATTGTTTTCTTTATCATAACTTATCCATTTACAAAAGCTGCTTTCTGATTACCTAGTAACTAACTGAAATTTCATCACAGTTGTTATAACTTCATTCATTATCGACGAAAGCTAAAAAAGAGGACAAAGAGTGATCTGTGTTGTTTACTGAATGCATTTCACTACATTTTCAATTAGTTTCATAATCAGGATATTATTTTGATCATGCTTAAAGTATCGATATAACCTTTTTGTTCTGCTTAATTATTTGTTGTTTAGCGTAAATTTGCGGTTCAAACATTTTAAAGTTTGTTCTTAACATAAGCGTGGAGGTCATTTACATGTTGGATAACTCAATTGTAATATTTCTGACTGTGATATTGAGTTATGCGTAATATGTAACTTCTATTTGTTGCAATATCTAAGAAGTTGATGAGCTATGCAGTTTATATTTCATAATTGATATAGCTTACCTGTAAGATTTCGTCTTTTAACGTAGGCAAGTATCATGTGACGGCAGGGATATCGACCTATCATAAACGTGCTACAATTGCATTGACAAATGCTTATATCCACTTCATAATGTTGTCCGCGGTCAACCATGAACAACCAGTCGCCGCTTTCATATTCCACGTAGACGAAACGCATTTGTTCAAGTTCGTATAACAATTTAGATCTTGCGAATGGGGTCAAAATGTTTAACAGGGGTATAAGACGCTGTGGAGCATTATATTTATAAGATCTTCCGGCTATCACTTGATCTTCGATACTTCTTCTAGTTGACGTCATTTTACTCCATTTTAAAGCCTTGTACATACATTTGTACAGACTATCACTTTTTCGTACATATCGTTTAATTTGCCTATTTAGCGATTCAACACGATTATTCGTGCTGTTACCCAATGTTAAAACATTACCGTAAAACGCACGCGCCCACATTGTCTTACGTGGCATCCAAAAACGTGATAGGTACTGGCCTACTATCACTCTGTCCCTCCGGTTTATTATTCTGTAATATTGATTAAATCTAGTGAATAAATACATTACAAAAATTACCTTCCGACCGTTTCCGCAGTTACCAATCGAGTTAAGTACGTTCAGTATTTTGTCGTTTGTCTAAGGGCAATTTTATATAAGAAACCATTGGTGTACCTTTTTCCGGAAAGCGCAAATTACATGAAAGGCGCACAGAATGATGTTTGCATGTCCGTGTGTTATACAGACAGTCGCGCTTTCACATCGTGCGCAATCCCTCACAAATGTCTCTGTCAACATTGTGTTACCCATCATCTCTTTGAATTGATCTAAAATCCATATCACATCGGCACGCTTTTCTTTTCGTGTCCACGCAAACATGACAGTTCGTCCTCGACCCCAATTATCTGTCACCACTAACTGGAATAACGAATATCTACATAGTAAAATACAACGAAAAACATATTCACTTTTTATTATTAGTATTATACGTAGAATCAATGCACAGAACTTCTGGATATTTCCTGTACAGCTGTATTTGGTCATAACTACTGAAACATATTCTCGTGGCATATCCATTTTCTAAATGTTCTCTCACTTCGCCTTTTTGTCTCAGCATATCCATTACCTGCTTCCGAGTACAACAACCTGAAATATATTTATATACACTTACCAGTGGAGAGTTCACCTTTCATAGCTTTGACATCGGAAGCGGTTACCTGCTTACCAGTTCTCTCCTTAATACTTTCGATAACTTCATCTGCTGACTCACAGTGCAATATTACTTGCTTCAAGTTCTTCTTTTCTCCTGATGACAATCTTCTTGTCCATGGATCACATACCATCCATGAACTCTACTGCATGGATGATTGTGGAGCATGTTGTAGGTTTTGATGACATATCCTTGCTCCTCTAGTTTTACACGCATTTTAGATTGGAAATTACCGTTTTGAACCGTGTCATCAGGAGAAAAGAAGAACTTGAAGCAAGTAATATTGCACTGTGAGTCAGCAGATGAAGTTATCGAAAGTATTAAGGAGAGAACTGGTAAGCAGGTAACCGCTTCCGATGTCAAAGCTATGAAAGGTGAACTCTCCACTGGTAAGTGTATATAAATATATTTCAGGTTGTTGTACTCGGAAGCAGGTAATGGATATGCTGAGACAAAAGGCGAAGTGAGAGAACATTTAGAAAATGGATATGCCACGAGAATATGTTTCAGTAGTTATGACCAAATACAGCTGTACAGGAAATATCCAGAAGTTCTGTGCATTGATTCTACGTATAATACTAATAATAAAAAGTGAATATGTTTTTCGTTGTATTTTACTATGTAGATATTCGTTATTCCAGTTAGTGGTGACAGATAATTGGGGTCGAGGACGAACTGTCATGTTTGCGTGGACACGAAAAGAAAAGCGTGCCGATGTGATATGGATTTTAGATCAATTCAAAGAGATGATGGGTAACACAATGTTGACTGAGACATTTGTGAGGGATTGCGCACGATGTGAAAGCGCGACTGTCTGTATAACACACGGACATGCAAACATCATTCTGTGCGCCTTTCATGTAATTTGCGCTTTCCGGAAAAAGGTACACCAATGGTTTCTTATATAAAATTGCCCTTAGACAAACGACAAAATACTGAAAACGTACTTAACTCGATTGGTAACTGCGGAAACGGTCGGAAGGTAATTTTTGTAATGTATTTATTCACTAGATTTAATCAATATTACAGAATAATAAACCGGAGGGACAGAGTGATAGTAGGCCAGTACCTATCACGTTTTTGGATGCCACGTAAGACAATGTGGGCGCGTGCGTTTTACGGTAATGTTTTAACATTGGGTAACAGCACGAATAATCGTGTTGAATCGCTAAATAGGCAAATTAAACGATATGTACGAAAAAGTGATAGTCTGTACAAATGTATGTACAAGGCTTTAAAATGGAGTAAAATGACGTCAACTAGAAGAAGTATCGAAGATCAAGTGATAGCCGGAAGATCTTATAAATATAATGCTCCACAGCGTCTTATACCCCTGTTAAACATTTTGACCCCATTCGCAAGATCTAAATTGTTATACGAACTTGAACAAATGCGTTTCGTCTACGTGGAATATGAAAGCGGCGACTGGTTGTTCATGGTTGACCGCGGACAACATTATGAAGTGGATATAAGCATTTGTCAATGCAATTGTAGCACGTTTATGATAGGTCGATATCCCTGCCGTCACATGATACTTGCCTACGTTAAAAGACGAAATCTTACAGGTAAGCTATATCAATTATGAAATATAAACTGCATAGCTCATCAACTTCTTAGGTATTGTAGCAGATGGATGTTACATAATACCCAGAACTTCCAAAATTATACATTAACTGCATTACCACGACGGAGTGAAGTGTATATAAGTATTCAACGAAGCCAAAAAATCCATAAGCATCGCATCATTGAGAAGTATGGTGAACGTTTCGCAACGGAAGTTGAGAAGAAAGTGGACAATTATTACTTAAGAATTCTTCATACCAACTTGTAAACTTGATTTTCTGCTTTAGCAGCAATGATTACTCAATAAACTTTCATAATTTTAATTTTCATCTTATTCCTACTTTCATGGGAATGAATAGCAATGATGTTCACGTGTAACTATCTGTAATAATTAAGAAGGAATAACAAACCCTACTTACACGTAAAGTCTTACAGATTAGGCAGCCACATAACATATTCACCTTCGTCGGATAACGTTTATCATCAAATTAGTATCAGTAGCTAAGTAGATTTTAATTTCATGTGATTAGTTCCGCTTATGAATTAAAATGAAACCGGGAGAAATATTGATGAACAGTGGTATGCATTCATTATTTCGTAGTTTCTCATCAACTACTTACAGCTAAATATGTATTAGGATTTAACAATGATGTGGGAAAAGGTGGACATACCTGAATATGAACAATTGAAATAACGTAGGTTATCAATAATGACTGTATACATAAGTATATATATATATGTGCAGTTTAAGGTCAAAGGTTATTTGGTTTTACCATCAATAAAACATTAAGGATGGGTAGTGTAATAATGGACTGGAGTTCACAGACAGATAAGTGGTGTGAAAATCTTATAGGTTATAAATGATCCGTGGATTTATTAACTGAAAACTTGGGTTACGTAATAACTGATTACAATTTGAAGAGTTCACATAATTACAGAGGATTAAGTGAGTAGATGTAGGTGACAGAGTGCTGGAATAAATCGGTACCTAAATATTAAAAAGTGAAATGAGTTATTACGTAATCCATCTTATTACTTGGTCATTCCATGGATTATAATGAATTTATATTATTCTCTATCTGTTTTTGTTCTAGCGTCATATCGACTATTTTTACATACGGACACGGTTCATAAAGTAAAACACTGAGAATACTTTCTATATTTATATTGCAATAATTCATTAGTAGAATAAAAATATCGCAATTGATTGATCACTAGTTGGTGATCAATGTCATGCTTGTCTAGTCCTTATTAGTGCAGATCGAATGCTATCGATCATGTTGCAATGTGGCCACCAGTCTAGGTGACTCGACACTGTGGGCACTATGTATTGAGATTTAGATGGTAGTTAGAGGTAGTCAACAGGAAACCCTGGACTCGGGTTTCGTGCTACTTGGCACTCGTCGGCAAGGTGTTAATTGCAACATGATCGATAGCATTCGATCTGCACTAATAAGGACTAGACAAGCATGACATTGATCACCACCCAGTGATCAATCAATTGTGATTACATCTCAGTCCTACAGGAGGTTAGTCACGGCTCGGATAGCTCAGTGGTAACGTCTCTGACTGTGAAGCTGGGTGACACGAGATCGAATCCGCCAGGGAGCACCAGTTCCCTCAAGATTACAGGTACCATTTGCTGACGAGTGCCAAGTAGCACGAAACCCTGGTCCAGAGTTTCCTGTTGACTACCTCCAATTACCATCTGAATAAAAATATCACTAGGTAATATGGAAAACAGTTGTAAACTTGTAAACCGGTTTTTCACATGATCTATAATCACAAATTCCATAAGTTGTAGACCGGCATAAACATCATCGCAAAGCTTTGAGGACTTTAATGGGTTCATACAATTCTGAAAAAAAGCAAAAAATCAGTCGTGAAATAATGAATTAGACTTAGTTATCAGTATCACATTCAATAAATCAATCAAATAGAAGGTCACAGAATGTACCTATAAGTCTCTTATTTGCAAACAGCGCTAATCATTAGAGGTTTGGATTTCCGTTAATAAAAATTCATAGGTAATCTTCACAACATACAAGCGTCGTCCGACTTATGAAGAAAATGTAATTAATTAATGTGGCATAAAGTAGATATGAATACTAGAAACTTGTGATTTAGCCTCCATTGCTCATTCACTTTTCGTCACGTTATCTGCATGAATTAGTTCGGACGAGTCAGTCTGTAATGCAGTAGGAATTCATGATTTAACTCATTAATAGTTGTTATTTGATTCAAGTCTGTGTCGTAACAAGCACTGGGAACTTCATGTAAACAGCGCTCTTCAGTTTCTAACCCTTGTAGTATTTCGTCTAGACATTTGGTATTCGCAAGAAAAATTGGTAAGCACAATTTACATATTACTCGACAATGTGCATTATAACTTTGTTCACATTTTGGTCTGCAATTGCGCATTCCGTTTACGGAAACTTATTCATCAACCCTATAACAGACTCATCATAAATCAGTATTAAGTACGACATGGTTTTGTCACCATGCTCAGAAGAGACACCCATCGTTTTACTCATGAAGATTTTGTGCCTACTTAGTGTGGTGTTATACACTATTTCTGTATATGTTCATAAAGCCGCTAGAAAAGACTATCAACGTCAATTGTTACTCACATAATTTTTCTCTGATACGTTACGTAATAATATGTCACTTCAGTACAAAACAATGCTACCTATAATGGATATAACTTTTTGTGGCTAAATACAAACAAGTTATATAATATTCATAGTTAGGTTAACGCTTAATTCTTTCTACTTACATTTTATAAACGACTACGGACATCTATGTTCACCGTCACCATAATCAAGCAGGTGAACCACATATAATGGGTTTTACGGCTTATTTTCATGAAAACTCAATCTGTAATCTATTTTTGACTACAAAAATGGTGAGTTTTACTTGTTTGACTTTGTATTGTTAAAAATAACCATATTACGCTAACTACAGATTTACTTGGGTGGTGAGCAAGAAATACGTCAAGCTGCTAATAAATTGGAATAAAAAACTATGTTGCAAGCACAAGCATTATGAAAATTCACGTGTGATGGAAAAAAGGCTGTTAATAGCTCATAAATAACGACACAGAAAATCACTGAAACTGGACGGCCGTTACGTCCTAGTGTGGGACTCTTCAGCAGCGCGTATCAACTATCCCGCCTCGCGAGATTTGAATCGAGGACCTATCAGTCTCGCGCGCGAGTGCTCAACCATTAGACCACTGAGCCGGCCGGCATCCAACGGTGGTAATGTCAACCAATCGACGAAATCGCGCCACCGTCACCATTACCTTCAGGGAGTTGAGGAGTCCTACAATAGGACGAAACGGCCATCCAGTGCGTCCATAATTTCAATTATTGAAATTAGTGAAATCTCCACAAAACTCCTTTGTGAAAATATTTCTTTGACTCGTGTACTAACCTATGTTAGATAACCCTTGAAAACCCGGAATCTCTGAACAACTATTTCGTTCTAGTTTGTTACTCCTCAGCAGTGCGATTCCAAAACCTCATCGATGATAGGGTCAAAGATTTTCAGGTAAGATAAAATAACCATCCAGTGCTTCAATATTAATCTAACATAGGTCAGTTCGTCATCTCAATGATATCCAACAATCTCCAGAAGCTCTATCATATTTGTGGGTTTCCCAGATTGCGACAATGTTATTTATTTAATTTAACTACTTTGTGTAAAAGTAGATATTACTTATTTCTTACTTACGCCAGTTACTCGTCGTTAAGAAGCATAGGCCGCTCACCAGCATTTTCCATCCAACCCTGTCCTGTGCAATCCTTTTCAGCTCCTTCCAGTTCCTATTCATCTTTTTCATACCTGCTTCTATTTCCCAACGTAATGTGTTCTTTAGCCTTCCTCTTTTCTGCTTTCCTTCAGGATTCCAAGTTGGGGCTTGCCTCGTGATGCACTTTGACGATTTGCGTAATGTATGTCCTATCCATTCCCATCGTATTTTCCTAATTTCCTCTTCGGCTGAAAGCTGGTTCGTTCTCTCCCACAGTAGACTGTTGCTGATGGTATCCGGCCAATGGATGTTGAGTAGCTTGCGTAGACAGCTATTTATAAATACTTGTACCTTCTTGATGGTGGTTGTTGTAGTTCTCCAAGTTTCAGCTCCAAGTTGGTTTCCTATACACGGACCGTCTAATAGTGCCATCATCCCTTCGGCTTAAAAGTATGTCTAGAAAGGCTAATTGGTCATTACTTTCTGGTTCATGTGTCATCACAATATCATTTTGAACACCATTGAGTTTATCCAGTAATATGTGTGACCAGATTGTTCGAAATGTATAGCGCAAATACATCACATTTTTCAGATCAACTCCGTCTTCTCATTGTTCTATCGAAATTTATAAAAGGGACTAATTGCTTTAAATTATGTGTAGCATGTTGTTCTTCATGGCTGGAGTATAACAGCAGCTCTCTTGAAGCTAGACTTTGGTATCAAACCTGCGTCTAATATGTTACACTGATTGCAAACACCTCATGGTCGCATCTTGTCACTTCGTCTACGATTCGGATGCCTCTCCCGGTCTTCTACATTGTACGAACATTCTACGAACCTGAATTAACGGTCGCCTGAATGTCGGAAGAGACATCAGCCTCGTGAATTCCGAAGGTTTTCGGCTTTCATCATGAGATCTCATAACCCTTCTAAAAGAAGATCTACTAAATCTCAGGTTAGACTTTAAATGGATTGAATTACTATTTCTAATCAGCGATTTTGAACGAGTTTTGCTTCTACGTGATAGGTTCACTAACTCCATGTCCAACCCTCCAAATTTATCTGAGGGTGGGATAGGCAGTAGCACCAGAGGGACCCGAGCGGAGATGCTTCACGACAATACGCAGGCGTATTCAATACTCAAAATAAACATACATTTTGTCAACAGTAGAATGTCCTCATAGGAAGTTATAGACAAATCTGCTAATACGTTTATCATATAACTTTCCGGCTATAAAATATCTAACGATACATGATGAAGACAGACCAACATTCGTTGAATTATATATGAAGCGACTTAAATAAAAATATATGTGAATTGTGCAGTCAATACAGTTTCATGTGAACTACAGTTTTCTGTAATAAGAAGAGCGAAATCCGATATTCGTTCGCAGACACTGCACCGTATATGTTAACCCATTTCCTGAAGTGTTCTCTTAGTTTAATTAATACTATATGATAAAGAGACTACAATCAGCATGATCCACCACAGTCTGAATGACCAACACACACAGGAAGTGACAACTAAGCGAGTCTCAAATATTCGTGAGTAGTAATTGTCGCTTCATAGAATAATAAACTAATGACGTGAATATCAGATGATTCCATGAGAAAACGACCACAAAACTCAAGTGAAATTAAATGATAAATGGTCACAGTGTTTATTCATAGGTGAGACGACACCGTTCTGTGAATCGACAGCCAAAATATTAGTTTTCATATCATTTTGTTCATGAAACAGTGGTAATCCTCTACAAAAACGAGAATATTACTCATACTTTCTCTGTGTGTAGGCGACTGTGAGTCACACAAACACATTATTATGAGGCGATGTTTTTAAAAAAAATTCTAAATAAGATTCATATTACGCCCACTACACATAATAGAGAACATAGAGTACCATATTATTTGATGAATGTGATGGAATGCGGTGATAAACAACAACGAAGTATAATCACTGATATTTCTGTCAGTAACTGAGGTCAACAGAAATATGTTTCTTTTTATTATTAAGAAAATGATCAGATTACTCACACTGAGATAAGAGAACAATAGATTATACTTTGAGAATGTTATAGGATGTAGTAGGAATGATAGAACGTGGTGTTGTGTTATTTTTATTTCGGAAAATTGGACAAAATTCACAATGTTTTAGATTTTATTCTCAAGCGCACCTAATTTAAAGTCCTTTGCATTATTAGGCCAATTGGAGAAATTCGATCGAAATGTATCTTCCACCTGAAACATTCCTTTTTCCGAGTGTGTGTAACCGTCTTCGTGTTTGTGCTTTTGTGACCCTAATATTTTTTGACGTCTTTGCCACTTCAATGGCGAATAATCTATGTATTTTGAACATAACAACCGACCCTACATATCCTACGTTTGAAAAAATATCTATTTTATAAAGTAGATCTGAAGCAGTATGTGGATTTGTTCATTAGTATGTAGAGAAAATAATTTGTACTTTATCTGGTACATTACAGTGTCATGTGTGTGGTTGGTCTTTCGTATTATTATTATTATTATTAGCTTTATTCAATATTATATTATTGGTACAATATAGAATTCTCAGCACAAAGTATTCCAACAAGTTTCCGTTTCTTTCTTCTTGGTCGGTCCTCGCGATAAATACTGAGTGGTCGCCAGCTAGATGTTAACAGTCCAGTAAATGAACATGGGAATGATGTACATTCTTTTCGTTGTATATTGCCAGCAACCATATTCTCTCTTTTTGAGCTTTTTGTAACTTTGATAACGAAAGGTTGTACATTTTTCAGAAACGCAGCAGAATAGGTTGTGAGAATAATAAACATAATGATATATTAAAACAAACAAAAATAGATAACTTGTTGAAATATCTAGATGGCAGGAACAGGTAGCCCAGATGCTCAAGCAGGCCGCTCTCAATTATCATACTGATGTAAAAAATACATGAATATGAGCATGCGACTACCAGCAATCTTTAAAAATTAACATGCATTTATCAGTCAGTCAGTAACAACGTAGAACTTCGTACGTACGTACGTACATCAGTTCGAGTTGACACACCACCATAGCACAGAGATGTATTTATTGTATGACTGTCTGAAGTATAAAATGACATGTTTGTCAGAGGGATTTGATGTACCGTTAATACCGAGTAATGAATAATTCATGAGTGTGACAGTGGAATAAATTGTGAAACTAAATAAGGTAGAATCTCACGGAAATTGGTCTGTGGTGACGACTGAACATGACGATAAAATATCGTGGAATATGAAGATGTTTAAAAATATCATTTAAAGCATAATTTTTCAGTCCTGTGAGTTATACAAGATCTTCGTTTAGAAGAATTATGATTACTCATGGTAAAAGTTGAGATTCTTTGGAAGTCACAATGATTATGTCCTAGATTGTGTTCAAATAAGAAGGTATAACATGTCAATTCTCGGAATAAGTAAAACTCATTGGATACAAGCTGTGCAGGAAAAGATTGAATTCGAGAAATATACTGTTGTACTATAGTCATGCGTGGAAAGTAAACAATTAATGACACTTGTGTGTAATAAATGTTTACATTCATCGATATCCAATATCTGTTACTTTGTTAAAAGTGAACATGTCAATTCTGAACTAAGCGTATTAATCGCTATACTCTTTCTTACTGAACATGAACTCCGTTCATACTCAATACCCTTCAGCTGATATTGACTAAAGTGTTTCTCAATCTTGAAACGTTTGCAAATGCTGTTCATATGAAAAACATTAGGTTCTATGACACCAATGCAGAATAGCCTCATGAAAAACGAGCAATCAATAAGCTACATAATACTGAATAGATTTTTTTTAACCTTGAAATATTTACTTAACATGTTCATATGAAGAACTTGATGTTTCCATTGACATCAATGTAGAATTGTCTTATGAGAAATTGACAGTGATTTTATGGGATTAGCTCACTATTCCAATGATCATTGCTTCCGTGCATACGATGAAATGAACAAACACCCAAGTGAACTTCTATCAAGCCCTAGTGAATATGCTACATAATTATCTAAAAATACTTGGACTAAATGTAATGATAATGAATAATAATAATAATTTGATAATAGGCCAGACATTAGTGGGACAATTTTATGTGTAATTGAAAACAGTGCTGATATTCATGATTCCGCAAAATTATCCAACAACCGTTTATTTGACCACAGAATATGATACCCGTGGGAGCAATATTTTGGTTACTGTCGATATCATTTTGGAGCACGAAATTCAACATCACACTGCCAAGAATTACATTTTGCAATTATAACCAAATTATGAATAGTTTGGGCTACTTCGACGAAAGTGTAGACTGTTAATCATTCAATAGTAATTGACTCATTACGTTTAGTGTGAACCTATTCAAGTCCACTTCTACTTGACTAATGAGGAACTTTTTGTCTATTTTGATCGCTTAATTTATTTACAGCCAACGGTACAATGTGGTGGTCAAATGGGCTTTTTGTGACTGTTCGGAACTTACAATCCCACATTCAACGATGATGGAGTCGTCTGGCACAATTGATTTCATTAAACATAAATTCAGATGTACAAATACCAATTAAGTTGTCCAATCAAGACAGAATTTGTTACTTGTATTTTAACCTTTCAAATCAAAGCAATACACCACTGGTAAACAGTTCACAAATCAATACAAGTAACAAAATGTTTGTTCGTGAACATATAAGCACACATTTTGACCTACATTAAAAACCCCTCACATAGTTTAAACTATTGCTAATCATATCCAATCTAATTTTGACCAATACAGACCTAGTAATTTCAACCAACGGTGGATAAGTTTCAACTTTTAAAGTACAACAGCTAGAAGTATATTGCATTACGATGAGTTCATCTTCCACGATGAGTAGTTAACAATGGTCATATAATTTTATGAAACATGATGTTTCTAATGGTCACTTTAGATCGTCGAATAAGAAGGAAACAAACAAACAAACACTTAAAAAAAAATGTATATAAACACGATAAGGTCTAACAACAATTATTAACATTGTGAACAAGACGATGAGGTGAGTGTTGACTGTATAGTTAAAGCTGTCTATTTTTTCTCTGAACCATTTCAGACATAACTTTGTAACTGGACAATTTATACTGCTGTATTCGATCATCATATTAAGTTATAAATTCTTCGACTGTCATTACATTTGCATAAAACCTGAATTACGGTATTACGAAAAAATAATTTTTGAAACTGATGCATATAAATATGTAAGTAATCAGTTCGATTCCAATTCACATATTCAGTCTCATCACTATTATTATTCCCAGACAATCCGCTATAATCAGTCTCTTCCAGTTGTTCACGGTAGGTTTGAAACGTTGGATGCTGATATAGTGAGTTGACTAAATTTTGCAATCGTGATACTAATCCATATGTTTGCATATAATCAGGAAATTGATACAAAATTCCCGTTTACGTTTTACGGTGTTCAAGTCACCAAATTCCAAATATACTCTTCTGGTAAGAGAATCATTTTTATCGAATTGAAATTGTTACCAAGTTTTGTTTATTCACATTTCATTCCATGGACCAATGTTGCTTTAATTTCTTCAGTAAATCAGTTTTATACCCTTTCCACCATTCAAACCGTTTACTGATATCTAATTTCGTTCAAGTTGTAAACAGTTTAAAGTCTTACGGAAATTGAATTACGGTCCACGGAGCTCATTTTGTCTCCAGTTAATCTAAAAAGTCTTTTATTCATTCTCTACAGATTGTCAATTGAATTTCATGTTTTCATTCGATAAACACAGGTATAATTTATATGCACGATCAAGACGTCTTAGGAGGAATTGCAAATTATATGGGAGGCCGTTTTCATTCGTCATCTGAAATTTTGGATAACCGTGAGTACCTCTATTATCCGGTGATAATTTAATTTAGCCTTTCATTTCTCACGTTTATTTTGCATAAATAATTCAATACATTATCTGATTAATTCATGAGGGCTGACCAGTACACAGTAATTAATTGGCTTGTGTGATTTAATACCTTAAAATGTGTTCACAACACGTATTCCTTACTGTCAAGTGAAAACGATGGTTCACTTCGAAATAAACACAAATTGATTGAGTATAAATAATAAATCGAACGTATCCAACTGAACACATGTACAACAATAAACAATGTTGTGTGAGAAATCATCTTGGATTATGAAATCCCATGGACTACCAAATTATATTCGATGACGTCCAAATGTTTTCTTTAACTTACTTCACAAACAATTAATGTCTCTGACTCACTATCTGTGGACTACATTTTTGACTATCATATTCGTAGGGATCTAAAACCGCCATTCATAATAAGAATGACAGATGATAAAAAATTACCATAAACAATTCACAGGTATAACATGATTGATTCGATCCGGAACAACTAGAACATGGAAATGAAGTTTACTCATTTTGTTCAGTTATTGCATTTAGTGACATGAAAGTAGAATTTCTGAGTAATAATTAGTTCAATTGAAGGAATACTGTTCGATTGGAATAACCCAATCTCAGAAAATGATGGTAATCAATGTCTTGCTTGTCTAGTCCTTATTAGTGCAGATCGAATGCTATCGATCATGTTGCAATGTAGCCACTAGTCTAGGTGACTCGACACTACGGGCACTATGTATTGAGATTTAGATGGTGGTTGGAGGTAGTCAACAGGGAACGCTGGACCCGGGTTTCGTGCTACTCGGCATTCGTCAGCAAGGTGTACCTGTAATCTTGAGGGAACTGGTGCTCCCTGGCGGATTCGATCTCGTGTCACCCAGCTTCACAGTCAGAGACGTTACCACTGAGCTATCCGAGCCGTGACTAACCTCCTGTAGGACTGAGATGTAATCACAATTGATTGATCACTAGTTGGTGATCAATGTCTTGTTTGTCTAGTCCTTATTAGTGCAGATCGAATGCTATCGATCATGTTGCAATGTGGCCACCAGTCTAGATGACTCGACACTAGGGGCACTATGTATTGAGATTTAGATGGTTGTTTGGATTGAAATATTCATCATATCGATGAAATAACTATAAGTCTCCCATTGCAACTCTCATTTAATTGAACCGGTTTATTTAAATCTTGAAAGGAAGATGATAACTAGTGTGCAAACTCACTCTCTATGGATATTCATTATACATATATATATATATATAAACACAAATATTTTTTACTTTCATTATTTCAGAGGAATTATTAGCTGTCAGAAAGTCTTTTTATCTAAAAGTTGATGGTAAAAGTATGTATCCACAAAGTGATTATTTGATTACACATGAAATATTTAAACAACTACACCATCATTCACAGTACTTGCTTACACATTTTCTGTTCATTTTACATCCCAGAAAATTAAGAAGGGGGAATTATGTATGTGGAATCCATCGTTTGTTTGTACACATTGATTGAAACCTGGAGGACAGTTGACATAATCAGGAGCATATTAGATTTGACGTGCAATCAATAGATCCGTATGAATAAATTAGGCCAGAAACACATTTTACTTGTGTATAAACGAATTCACCGATACATCTTGGTCAACAGGCTTCAATCCTGCTTGATCAAAAGTCTGTATTCTGAAATAAGTAAATTTGTGTTACTCACCATACGGTCATTCATAAAAATTATTCATTCAAATTAATAAATCACGAAGACGAATAATCTGAAGGTGTTCATTTCCTATCGTTACCGAACACTGATAAACCAATGCGTTGCATAACCGACTATGTTCTACCATGTTCTATTTGTAAACAAACAAACCATCGCTAATGTCATGTGTACTAAGGGTCGATTTTTTCATGGTTAATTATAGAGAGTGTTGAGCAAATGTCAATACCTCTGTAGTGAACAAGAACACGGGTGGGGACAATCGATTGTATTTAGCACAAAGATTACAGACTATCTCAATAAAATGTGAATACCATAAAGTCAATCGTCAATTTGCAAAATATCATTCCATCATATCAAACTGTACTGTTCCCGTTGCAAACACTAATCCATTGTCTCCCATTCCATTGTACATGCGTTTTCTTACAATTCCCTTGTGCTCTTGCTCTTCCTTTCTCGATCTTCGCCATCTTCTGCTGCCGGACATTACGTTCTTTTAACGCACGTTATATACTACTTATATCAATATAAGTAGCTCACACCACACCTCCTCAATTATCAGATTTAATTGAAAACTTGATAATTTATTATTTCGATATGAAAACGGGGTTGTAATACAGCTTCGAAACCTAGTTATCTGACATGTATATTTAAGGATGCATACTTGCTTCATTTACACGACATTCACTAGATTAGATTTATTACGAATTCTACCAAAGAAAACATTTGAGATAATGAAGAAAATATCTCCCTAAAACTGATCACTTTGCACATAGGCACATACACTTTCGCATCTAACAATGACATGCTAATCACCAACACCTCAAATTCTAAATAACGATAGTCTTTTGCTTGCAGGTAATGCATTCAATGTAACTACTCTGCTACATCCGAATGGGAAGATATCATTCTATTATGAGAACGTAAGTTGTACAATTGAATAGTAATGTAGTATTGTTTCATGTATTTTGCGATTTTATCTTCCTTTGCGAAAATCAACACTGTCGAATGCATCAAGATACATTGAACACGATAGAAGGATATCAACATTTTTTTTAACGTGCACACAGATTATACGACTCTTTTAATAATTCCGTAATGACACACTTTATTCTAGCACTTTTTTCTTAAAACAATGAATTACAGGAAGTGAAATGTTATCGATAGAAATTCTGACGTGTTTGAGCCGATTAAGTACAAACAATGTATTTTATAGTACTTTTCAACACAGTCATTATCTCAGATTGAAATCATGAGTCAGTTGAAGCTAGACCACCATTGAAAACCTTGAAGCACTGGACGGCCGTTTCGTCCTAGTATGGGACTCCTCAGCAGTGCGCATCCACGATCCCGCACCACTAGTCACTAGACTTCAAGAGATACTCCTGGAGTTCTAGTGGGAAGCCGTTACCAGTGGAGTACAACCAGGTCTGTTGTGAGATATCAGCTCACTGAATACAATGGTATATGGTGGCGCAACTTCGTGGATTGGTTGAAGTTAGACATTAACACCGTTGGATGCCGGCTCAGTGGTCTAATGGTTAAGTGCTCACGCGCGAAGCCAGTAGGTCCTGGGTTCGAGCCCCACGTGGTGCGGGATCGTGGATGCGCACTGCTGAGGAGTCCCATACCGGGACGAAACGGCCGTCCAGTGCTTCCAGGTTTTCAATGGTGGTCTAGCTTCAACTGACTCATGATTTCAATCTGTGAAAATTTCTAAAAATCTCCACAAACCCCTTCTGATAACAGTCATTATCTGTCAAGCTCTACTACATCTTCTGAAGTTCAGCTAATTGAAAATTTCATTGCCAAATAATCTGCGGCATAAACTGTTAAAACCTCGATCATCTCTCAGAGTGTACTTCTTTGAATGTTAGCATTTAGTACTTCATCAATTTGAAATACAACAGATGTGTGGTAACTAGAAAAGGCAGGTGAGATAAAAGATTTCGTTTGTATTGAACTGAATCGATTTTGATTGGTTCGAGGTAATCAGGAATTGTATGTACGGTAATGGATGGGAGTGAGTACAGTAAGACAATTCCTCTACATGACAACAAATTCACGTGCTGCAGCATTACAGTTATTCACAATCACATTTCCGTCAAGTGACGTAGATATTCATCTCACAGTGTAGCGCATCATTGCATGATAGATAGATCGTTCATTGGATTTCAGTGAAGTTGACAACTGAAGTGAGTCAGATTATCCTCGTTGACTAGATGAGTCGCACTCTTGAGTAAAGTGAGGAGATCAGTATGCTTACTGTGTAACTAGTTATCTTTGTGTAAGGTGATGTGAATGACGACACATTCCTTCAGTGATTGGTTGGCTTTAATGTAGGCGGTTGTGTGTTGACAGATGTTTACTCAGACTTCCGTTACTTCTTTTCAGTTTTTTAAGGTAATTGACGAAAAGCGAAAGAAATCGAAATTTTTTGGATTTATTCGGTGTGCAGAAAAAGGTAACAAATGTTATTTACATTCTAATTTGCACCGACTTACACAAGCAGTCATGTGTTAGTCTAATATTAATTTCTTTATGTACGCTTTGATCACCACGTCAATACAGAAATTCACTGTATTCCGTCATAATGATCTGATATTTCTTTCTTACAGTCTACATTATTCAGTAGTTTCGTGTGACAACAGATTGGTTGAAGTGTCATTGAAGTGTTGATGAAAAACGTGTGAAATAAAATCTGAATGCTTCTGGTAAACTTATTGTTCAAACACTACTGTTTATTGAAAATTCAACGTGGATGATCTGTCTACACATCTTGAAGCGAAGTTTGAGAATCATATGTGATGATAAATCAAGGCGCAAACTAGTCCTGAGAAAACCGCGTGTTTGGATCAAATCTTTTGAACAGTGAAGCACTGAATTTATCTGAATTTAAATCAAGTATCTGTGTCTTCATTCCAATAACCGTCATCCTTGTTAGTGTCACAAAAATGATTTACGTTGTTCCGATGAAATTGTATTGGTGTTGTCTCTGTTTTATATGGTGAATTCCGTAAATAATGAATTTTACAATCCACGTCTGCTGACGCACGCCTAACCTGGTATACTGAGTAATATAACTATGGTATGTGAATATCATCATCACGGATATTCACAGAAGTCGTACCCATTTTTTAACAGTCGCTTGTTAAACAAAATCTCAGTTGTTTTCCTCTGTAAAATTTATTTCACAAGGTACGAAAACAACTGAAATAAATGTTCCTGGAAAATGGATCCAAAGTGGAACGTTAGTGGAGTATGAAGCTCTCTGGGGTATGTGAAACCTTATTGTATCAGAAATGACTATTTTCACAGTTGAATACATCCATTTTGTTTCAAAAATCTGAAAATTTCATGTGCAATTTCAGTAAATAACTAAATGAAATTTAGCTATTAGTATCAAATGACGTTGTTCTATACGTGGATTCTCTGTTGATTCTTTACAATGATGAAGGATGGATGTCCTTCACGTCCTCATGTGGATAAAATTCACTTAAGCGTACATAATGTTACAAAACGATAGATGAGATAATATATGTCAGTTAGGTGATTGTGCCATTGACTTGGAAGTGTCCATAGTTTTTCAACTCGCGACATGTGATATTGAATTTTCCTGGATTGTTTAAATCGCGGAAACATTTCGTGAAATTGTAATTCACTTGGAAACAATTGCTTACTTTCCAAAATCTATACTTCATCTTGTTCATCCAATGAATTGGACATGTAGACAAGTCAGGTGTTCAGATTTTGATATACCATAAGCAGAAGATACTTGTACAGTATCAAAAATAGTGAGTAAGTGTTTCCTTTCTCATTGATATGTATAGTGAGTAATCACAAACACCCTTCAGTTCGTCATGTGTTGGAGTATTGAAGTAACATCACTGCGACTGAGAAAATCATTCCATAATCTAATGTTCAGATTGACTTCAATATTCGTTGCATAAAATAGAATTCATTACCGATGAATTTTCATGATTCAACTAGTGTGCCGTGATAGCCGACAGAGCACAGAGTATAATATAATCACATAGTTTGAAACATTCCATAACGATAGGTCGACTGAAATCTCTTACAGAAAAACGTCAGCGATGAATTGAAGAACAATGTCACTCCTCCACTGTTTTTCGATCGAATTAACATAATGATAAGTGAATTGATTGTCTGGGGAGAACTGACTTTCTTGCATGGATTTCCAAGTAGTTAGTGTGAGTGAGTTTACAATGTTATTTACCACTTTTCACATGTTGAAGCGGTATACAAGACACGTTTTCATCATCAGACTGATATCAATGAATGAAACTGAAAATCTGTTCGAAACTAAATGCATTGGGGTTCGCTGAACCAGGTGACAGTATAGTGTATACATTTCTGAATGAGAACAGTCATCGAAATCTACCAAATCCGCACGTCAATACTTATCGTTGAACATTCAACTTAGTTTCATTCAGTTCCGAGTTGTTGTCGTGAGACGTGAATGACATGGTATGAACATGTTCTCTTTCTCATGAATATGTACACTTTTCAGTTTATCATGTGGTAGGGTATTAAAATACCATCTCCACAACTGAGAGAATCATTCCATAATGTAATGTTCAGATCAACTTTAATATTCGTTGAATAAAATGTTATTCATTTTGGATGTATTTTCATTCAAAGCCATGTAATATGGATGTCAATGAAAGTGTACTGAATTTCGCATTGCACAAGGTGATGACAAATTCCTAATGAATCATCATTATATCATCAAGTTATGGTTATATGTTTTTATAATTCACTTATCTTTTGTTTGATAACTTGTTATGCAATCACCCCACATTCGTTCCACTGAAGATTGTCCAAAACATAATTCGAGTGAAACATGTCAAGACGCAAAACCATTGAATACAACGTGTTTTTGGTGTGAAACAGCCAATATGTGTACTACTACTAGCAATTATAAGGATATTCATGAATTCAAAGTAAATGGCTGTCGGAGTAAAGTAAGTAATTGATAGACTTCACAGATTATTTTCAATATTACCATTATTCTACATTGTAAATCTATTTACTCGGATGAATATTTTATTGCTACGAATAATTAATGATTTGTATTCTTCTCTCAATGCATAAATCAATGTAGTATAGATGTTGACGATGTTTAATCAAATATGAGTATAATGCTGTGCTTCTATATGAATATCCAACACTTCATAAAAGCGTTGTTTAACATCTATGCCTAGAGACATGCTTATTTTCGGCCCATAGAATGTGTAACGATTATCGATGTTCAATACAAAACTGCATATCTACGTGAACTGTTGAAAAGTACAGACAAGATCAGTGTGTATGATAAAGCGTATTCTGCTTGAAATTGAATAGCATGATTGGACAATGAGTGAAGATTCGTAGACTTCCAATATTGAATTTCAGATAGAGGTTTCTGATTCTCTGTTGATTGATTGATTGATTGTACAAGGCCATCAGTATAGTTTTGTTGATTGATATTTAGATTGTGATAAGATATGACATCCAGGAAACAAATTTCATTAGTTGAAGGATAATGTTTACTCACCACACTGATTGATCACATTTTGCAAATATAAATCATGTAACCAATTGATCAATTCACTTCTGACATCAATCCTGAGACAATATTGTATAGTGAATGATGCGTTCTTTGATTGATATTTCATATTTGGTAATATTGCCATCGTTTTTTTTTCTCTCTTCAGACCATGTTGAATGTCAATGTTTCGAATGAAGCAACACTTATCGTTCAAGATGAAACAACGCCGACTATCACTGAAGCTTCTCTAATAAATAAATTGACCGAAACTACTCGAACAAATGAATCTGATTTGGTAAATATTTGACATTTATTTTTGTCATTATTATACTGTTTTGTCTTTTTTTTTTGCAGAATATGACTACAAAGATGACTGAAAATAGAGAACAAAGAACTTCATACAATTATCTGTACATTGTCATACCACTTGTTGTTCTTTGCTTTGTTATATGCATTGGTTGTGCTATATGGCTATGCTTCTACAGAAGGAAGAGAGTTAATCCATAGTTCACACAAACAGTTTGTCCCTTGGTTTAATCATACTGATCTTGATATTTTCATGTTTTAGCTTATTAAAACCGCTTGGCTAACTGACGCTTTCATTACTGTTGTGTTACATAATAGTTGATGTATTTTGCTGATAAAATATAAAATATGCTTCTTTGTATTAACCTGATTGTTTTCATTCAATAGAAAACGGATTAGATTTACAAAAGTTTACTACATTTCATTTGTGAATGAACATTATCTTGTATACTATACGTTTTAGCAAATGTTGTTGGATGAATATGTTGTTCTGGTGTGGTGTGAGCTACTTATACTGATATAAGTAGTATATAACGTGCTTTAAAAGAACGTAATGTCCGGCAGCAGAAGATGGCGAAGATCAAGAAAGGAAGAGCAAGAGCACAATGGAATTGTAAGAAAACGCATGTACAATGGAATGGGCGACAATGGATTAGTGTTTGCAACGGGAACAGTACAGTTTGATATGATGGAATGATATTTTGCAAATTGACGATTGACTTTATGGTATTCACATTTTATTGAGATAGTCTGTTATTTTTGTGCTAAATACAATCGATTGTCCCCACCCGTGTTCTTGTTCACTACACTGGTAATGAGATGAATACAAAATTATGACCATTAACAACGTTGAAATAAGCACAAATCGGTTATCATTTTGAATGTACATTGATCCATTCATTGAAACAAAAAAAAAAAAGAGAAATTATCATTTCAATTGAAATTATGCTTAAGTAAATCTCAAATTTATTATGATATGCATATAGTGCCAATCATAGATTGAGATCGACGTCAGTTGGAGTGTTTTAAACTTCAGTGATAAAAGGACAAATATTTCATTGACCATTCAACAGTAACCCATTGAAGTTAGTCACAAGTCAACAGATGAAAATGCGACACAATTACGAGATTCGTGTAGATTTTTTCAATTATCAATATTAGTGCCAAGAAGAGATGATTCGAAATGAAAATACTAATCTGTAGAACAACATAAATAAAACAGAAATACATTTAGAAAAGTTGTATCCAATGGAAGTCAACTAATCAATGTATCAATGCTATTGAAAACAATTCAGAGACTCTTCAACCAAGGACCGTAAACACTGATTAAACTAATCGTGTGTATGTCAACAATGAAATGTCATTTTGTTGATGCATGTAGTGTATACACTAAATGAATAATTGATCACATGGAACTCATCGATTCCCAAGAACGCTAATCATCCAAGCAAATCATATCATCCCTGTATTATTCAAACTTGAAAATTCTCCGTTTATTATAGACCATGGAGATAACATCACAACTAACTATGAATAATAAAACTGATTCAGCACATGATTGATACAGTTAGGGTACACATCTGAACGATAGATTCAGATTTAGTTGGCTGTAATTTACAAACAACAGTGTAAGTCCAGTGAAGGGATCTCTTTTCAACGAATTTATTATCAAACTGTACAATCGTATACAGATATGAAAATGTTTTGTGTTTTGTAAAAGTACTAATTCCATGAAGAAATGTGAACAGAGTTAATAAAAAAGGGTTTATAATACTAGATTATGTAATACGAATAACAATTACAATAGATTAAGTGAATATAAGAAGATGCAAAAACACTCAAACGTCATGCACTCAATTATATTGATGCTATCAAATCTTGGAAAATTGAACTAGATCACAATATATCTCTAAGAAGTCACGCCTTGTTTAAATTGTCGTTAGATGAACGTAAACAATTTGAGGACTATGTTACTAATGTTACGAAAAAAACAGTCACAAAAAGCTAAGCGTAAACACTTGGAAATATTGCAACACGTAAACGTGATTAAGAAGTTTCCGGAACATCCAGGAAAGTATTTATTTAATCATTCTTCTATTAAACTTTCACCATTCCAAATACAGACCTTATCATTGGGTTTGAAGTTCTGTAATAGCACCTCCAAAACTAGTAGACTTCATACACAAATACAATTCGAAAACCTATCAAATCAAACTCATGATCTTGTGCCAACATCCCTAGAAAATTTTCAGCACTTTAAATCCACATTAGTGGACTGCAGTCATGGATACGTTAAATGCACAATGTAGTAAGAATAACCTATTAACTAAGTACCACTTGAATCAGCTAATACTCCTGAAAAGAAATAAGGATTTAATCCTAAGTAGATCTGACAAAGGAGCTGGTGCAGTACTACTTGAACGCCAAGAATATTTGGATAAAATGAAATTAATTCTAGAGGATGGTACTAAATTCTCCAAACTTAAAGAAGTTGATAAAACATTTCAAAACGGCTAACAGATGTTGCTAACATTCTTAAGAATAAAGAGACAATAACCCAAGATTTATATGATCACATACGTCCCATGGGTTCAATCATCCCGCGCTTATATGGACTACTGAAAGTACATAAGCCGGGTTTACCGTTACGACCTATTTTGGATATGTCGGATTCAACATATCACTGAATCGCCAAATGGCTAGCGAAAATATTGGAACCGGTTAGAAGGCAAGTATCTAAATTTTCTATTCATGGTACTTTTCAATTTATTGATCGCATTAAGGACGTTAATACTCCCGGAAAACACATGTTATCGCTTGACGTTAACTCTTTGTTCACTAGCGCACCTTTAACCGAAACGATATGTTATATATGTGAGCATATTGATTCCAAGCAGCAGGATCAGACAACATTCCAGCAGAGGCACTGAAAGCAACAACAAGTGCAGGAGAAGACAACCAGTGTAGCAGCAGCCTCAGCATCAGTAGGTCTCAAAGGGAAAAGCAAGATTCTCCAATACAACACAGCATGGACCAATGCAGTCACACTTGACGGAGAAGATTTGGAAGATGTAAAAACCTTTACACATTTGGGCAGCATCATTGATGAACATGGTGGATCTGATGCGGATGTGAAAGCTCGGATCGGTAAAGCAAGTGCAGCATATTTACAACTGAAGAACATCTGGAACTCAAAACAACTGTCAACCAACACCAAGGTCAGGATTTTCAATACAAATGTCAAGACAGTTCTACTGTATGGGGCGGAAACCTGGAGAACTACAAGAGCCATCATCCAGAAGATATAGGCGTTTAATAACAGTTGTCTACGCAAAATACTTCAGATCCATTGGCCGGACACTATTAGCAACAACCTATTGTGGGAGAGAACAAACCAGATCCCAGTGGAGGAAGAAATTAGGGAGAAGCGCTGGAAGTGGATAGGACACACATTGAGGAAAACACCCAACTGAGTCACAAGACAAGCCCTCACATAGAATCCTCAAGGTCAAAGGAAAAGAGGAAGACCAAAGAACACATTACGCCGAGAAATGGAAATAGACATGAGAAAAATGAACAAGAATTGGATGGAACTAGAAAAGAAGGCCCAGGACAGAGTGGGTTGGAGAATGCTGTTCGGCGGCCTATGCTCCATTAGGAGTAACAAGCGTAAGTAAACAAGTAATATTGATTCCAACAACATAGATCTAGGTTTGCCAACTGAACACTTGAAAGAACTATTGTTACGCTGTACTTTTAATGTCCAGTTTAGTTTCAGTAATGAAATATATAGAAAGAGGGATGGGATCGCAATGGGGTCTTCATTGGGTCCGATTTTAGCAGATTGTTTCATGGCGAAACTAGAAAACGACCAACTAAGCTCAATGATCAATCAATTTCACCTATACGTCAGATATAAGGACGACACGTTTATAGTTTGTGACAATAATATTGATTTAGATGATATTTTACACACCTTTAACACATGCCACCCTTCTATAGACTTCACGGTAGAAAGGGAATGACATCAATCAATTCCTTTTCTCGATGTACGTCTGATGAGAAGTAATGGTTCTTTAAAAAGATCCATCTTTAGAAAACAAACATGGAATGGACAGCTAACCAACTTCTATAGCTGGGTTCCGTTTAGTAGAAAGAGAAACCTCATCCACTCTTTATGTTATCGAATACGTCAGATATGCAGTAAGGAATGCATTAATGAAGAACGCGAATTCCTCAAGAATACCCTGATGGAAAATGGTTACCCAGAACGGTTCATAGAAAAGAATATGAATAGAAGTAGTTGTGACAAGAAACCTAGTTGCTCTGTTACGAAGAAAAACCTATATATAAGTTTGGAATTTAAAGGTGATCGAACATCAGACGTAATCAAAAAATGGTCTAACAACAACTATTAGCAGAACATTTAACGCGGCAAAACTGCGAATATCCTTCACTAGTAGAAACTTATTTTCTGTATCCATAAAAGATAAGCTTCCGCGTCTGGTCACCTCCTTGTGCATCTACCAATTCACCTGCTCTTGTGGAGCAAGGTACATTGGCCGTAGTCAGCGCTCGCTTCCAACTCGGATATGGGAACATATCCCAGCTTGGTTCTATAAGGGTGAAAGGAAAGCAGTTAGGAGTTCTATAATTGAACACCTAATCGACTGTAACCATTCCACAGATCCAAGAAATGAATTTAAGGTTGTTTATATAATTCGTTCAAATCTACCCAGATTTCTTCGCATCTAACTTTTAAAAATAACCGAAGCTCTTACCATCCAGGAGCTTAAATCAGAACTATGCGTACAAAAGAAGTACGTCTTATCGTTATCGTTACCTTGGCCTTAAGTATTTTGATAATCCAATTATTATTATTATTACTGCATTCTCCCCTTTACTTATGTATTATATTCTCATTGTTTTATTCATGAATGTTGATCATATCACTTTATTTTTTACACCTCTATGACCCTTAATTATTATAACAAAAAGCATTTGAATCATCTTATCATATTCACTAAATCTATTGTTTTTGGTTGAGATCATGAATCAATTGATGTTAGACCACCGTTGGAAACCTGGAAGCATTGGACGGCCGTTTCGTCCTAGTAGTTAGACACTAACACCATTGGATGCCGGCTCAGTGTTCTAATGGTTAAGTGCTCAGGCGCGAAGCCAGTAGGCCCTGGGTTCGAATCCCGCGGGGTGCGGGATCGTGGATGCGCACTGCTGAGGAGTCCCATACTAGGACGAAACGGCCGTCCAGTGCTTCCAGGTTTCCAACTGTGGTCTAACATCAATCGATTCATGATCTCAACCAAAAGCTTAACAATCTCCACAACCCCCATACTGTCTATTGTTATTGTTATTCGTATTACGTAATCTAGTATTATAACCCCTTTTTTATTAACTCTGTTCACATGTCCTCACGGAATTAGTACTTTTACAAAACACAAAACATTTTCATATCTGTATACGATTGTACAGCTTGATGATAAATTCGTTGAAAAGAGAGAGATCGCTTCGCTAAAATTCGTGTTTTAATTTTAATGTTTAAATGGGAACTGTCTGTCAAAAGTGTAAGTGTATAGCAATAATTAGTGAGTCCATTATTCACTGATTACTGAATATCCCTGAAGACACCATCACTGGTTGAGCACTGAACCTTGAAGCGCGCTATGAGCATTACTTTAAATCGGCAAGTTAGAATCCAATAGCATTGAAAATAAATGGGAAATAATTGGAGAAATGAATCGAAGTTGAATGTTTTAATGTGAACTATTGTGAGTGTTAGATTGTACAATCTGGTGGCATCACTGACTGCAACAGATAATTCATTGCGGTAAGAACGAAATATATGAGATTATTCGTGACAGATCACTAAGAAATTAAATAGGCGTTATTGACCATTTCACCAATCATGAAACCTATATTTACCCCGATGGCCGACAAAATGTTGCCACGTATTGACAAGGCTCAGTTAATTAGCGATTATTAGCTACCGTTACATTTATATAAATATATAGGCTGTAAGATTTAGTTTAATACCTGGGTAGTATTAGACGACTGAGTGAGCATGTATTGGCATTGGACCATAACCACGCAATCTTCAAAGCTGAACACGAGACTACTCGGAAAATAGATATTCAATATTTGGCGCGGAGAAATACCTAACGATGAAGAGGGCGAGAAGAATGAATTGAATTAATTGGAGTCAATCGTATGGCATGGCTCGGCCATGCAGGCGTCGTCCCTGCTGAATGTTACCTTATGTCTTTTATTCATATTAAATGTAGTATTCTATCTCTAGCCTAACTTTGTTCTCTATCATGTATTGGTATTTGTTACAATACAGTGAGTTGGTGTAGACGATGATGTGACTTCCACGTAAGATCTTATAGATTAGGCAGTTATATCATGACAAATCTACAATTTTAGGATTAGGTCTATTATTAGAGCAGTACTAATATCATAGTAGACCATAATTCTACATTGGTAAGCCTGACTGTAGAAACGTAACCTATTACCAATAATCCGTATTTCCACTTTAACCTTCTCGGTCGATTTTATATTTATGTTAACCCAGTATTCTGTTAGTCCTCTGATTAATACTCACACTTATTATCGTAATGTTATATAGATTAATATTCATAACATACTGACTCAATCGATACCAATAACTGGTCATCTATATTAATTAGCTTTGATGGTTCATTACCAAGCTTTAATAGCATTTAACAGTATAGAGTAGTGGATCTTTGTTAACTGAGGTGGTTGCAACATGAGCATTGAATGCAAAATTAACCCCTACATCGATGTTCGATGATGACTGCAGTAGGAAGAAACTGAGAAGTTGTAGGCTGTAATACTGATATACAGTGGCCATTCATGTGTCCATTCAGCTCTAACCTGGATCGTCTTAAGTAAATGCAGAAAAGCCAATTGTGGTCCTGTTGATAACCACTACCAATGGTTTCCAGATTTTGAATAAAATGACTCAGAATCGGTCGCTGTATATTACGTGCATTCACTCATGAATTTCTCTTAAACATTCAGCTACACCACTACTTCTTTCTCTTCTTCCAAGTTCATGTCTTTATTTGGAACAATATTCACCACCGTTCATTATTATCTAATATGAATATAATCCCCACTCATTTGGCCTTAGTCTCGTCGACTTTTCATTATTGTGTTGATAAAGAACGGATATTTCAGCTGATGAATATCTTGATTAAGACGTGGTGATAATTCTACAATTCAAATGTGGTTTCTGGAGAAGTTGTACATATAATGGAATACAAAAAGTTCACTGAATATCTTCAGCTAAACAGCGTCAGGTTTTACAAGCATATAACATTGATAAATTGTACAACGCTGTTGTAGAGAAACAAACTACCCATATTTATCAATGTTTTCCAGGACTCATTCATTGAATATTCACACTGAAAACTTGGAAGCAGTTTCCACTGTGAATGGAAGTTGCTTTAATTAAAACTGTGATAGGGAAGTATCACAATGAAGCTGAGAATAAATAAATGAAGGAGTGATCGTCATTGTAAATCGTTTACAAATATCTTTGATCTATACAACAATTCTCATTGTCTTCTCTTAATTATAAATTAGTTATTCTGAATCGTTGGAACAAGTAGGTGAATTCCAATCATCTATTTCACCGATTAAACGTATCGGTGCTTTTACATGAAATGGAGATGTTGGTGTTGGCGATAATGCCACACAACTACGTCGATGTTGACGTAAATGTTCGCTATTGACAAGATTTCCGAAATCCATGATGTGTTGTTGTTGTTGTATCTACATTGAAAGTAAACAAAAAATGAGAAAAGGAGTTATAGCTAGTGTCCATTTATCAAAGAAAACGTAAAACTTTCAATCATGAAGGAAGTTCATTCATCAGGTAGGTGAAAAAAGCCGAAATTACAGCATATACTCTTCAAAATAATTAAACGTTACACGGCTATTCCAATCAACCAATAAAGTGGACACCTTATTGAGATGTTGCTTGCTTGTGTAGTGACCTACTATTACCAATAGAACGCGATTGATTTAATGGAAAGAATTATTATTATAACCAATTGTACCAGTGATTGTTTTACTGTGCCCGTTTGTTTAAATGTGCTAAAGGCAGCCATATTATTACTATTCCATTGATTGTGACCTTGTACGGGTTCGGTTAAGCTCGGTAACCACACTTGTACTCCTTTGGCACGATCTCGGTATCCTTCCGATACCACGAGATCGCCAAAAAATACATCTCAACTACAGTCATCAACTACCTCTTGATATTTGGCTTACGGGGATTTTATCGGTTAACTGGCACGTAGTCTTCTTGTAGTGGTGTTCATAGTCAACCGCGACTCTACTCTACGCTACACTTGAAACTGATATAGTCTAATTCTGAGACTTCATTGTCTTTCTAGGTAATTTCATGGGGAAACAATTTTTTTATTTGTAATGATTACGGCGCTTTCTTATTACAACGGTTTACGTAGTTCCTTCTGATATAATACAGCATGTGTAGCAGCTAAACAGATCGGACAACTAGAAGATCACAGCACTTCAACATTAATACCTCAAACACAAAAGAATAAAAGAATACAGGACTTGCATTGAATTTCGTCTTAGTGAATTGTACTTCAAAATTAAACATCCTACTGACAAACTCAAGAAAAGTTTATCGACAAGAGATTTTCTAGGAGTGTCCAATAATCAATTAATCTGTCAACAAATGATTCGAGTACGGTTTATTGTCTATAACCATGTGCTATTATTGTGGTGGCATATTGATATTAATTACTTCCCTTACTCACTTGATATGTGACCATGTCGTTACCGATCATTTTCTCACCGACATTTTGAACTGAGTTTATTTCAATATACTTACTGATTATTGTGTGGCATGAATTTCAGACTGTTATGAGATGCAATATCCGAAAGCTGATGTCAGTTTAAAATCTTCCTACAAACCAGCCCAACCGACTTACTCTAATGAAAAGAATGAGAAAGAAGAGAACGTTTCTTGATAGAACAGCGTCGAGGACGTATGTTTACTCATTTATACATATATGAGCCGTAGAATATTAAGGCCCCAATGATGTATGTCTTATTTCTTAAAAAATACAAGCCATTTCTTAGCCAGTCACATGCACTTGTCGTGTCTAATTAGCCCAATGTATCACTAATATTAAAAACATGTCTGCTTTTATTCTTGTTTCCTTTTGACGTTTTCTCAGTCAGACCTTCGTCTTTAGTTGTGTTGTTATAGTTTTATTTCACTGGTTGAAATCATGAGTCAATTGAAGCTAGACCATCATAGAAAACCTGGAAGCACTGGACGGCCGTTTTGTCCTATTGTGGGACTCCTCAGCAGTGCGCATCCACGATCCCGTACCCCGTGAGATTCGAACCCAGGACCTATCAGTCTCGCGCCAAGCGCTTAACCAACTAGACCACTGAGCCAGTTTTATTGATATGGATCACTGTAAGTGAAAATATATTGTGACATTTAACAACTATCTTGTATTTATATAGACAGACAGAAAAGTAGTTCACTTTAATGCAATTAGCCCCTTTGATAAATTTCAACATTGTGATAAGTAGACGAAGATTATCAGAATTTTTGTGATGATAGATTAACTCAACACATTTCGAACAATCTGATCACACCTAATATAATTGTTAAGATCGTTCATAGTTAAAAATAAAAGGTCAACTAGACTGGAAACGGGGGACAAGAGACAAGGATAATAATATGTGGATAACCTGGAAATAAGCCAATATTCCCACGGTAGGTTCAAGGTGAGAACAAACTTTTCTTGAATACACAAAGGGGGTTTCAATTTTCGTATGGCTAAGGCTTCAATAAACCTTCGTATACGTCCTTTTAAACTTTTATTCATCACCATAAAAGCTGGGTTAAGATCAATCTTTTGGCCTGTTTCAATTATATGTATAGCAATAGAGGATGATGGATATTTGTCATCTACCTTTATTGGGTCACTTGATTCTATTCCATTTTGGTACATGTCCATGCACCCTAATTTTGGGATCACGATTGCTTCTCTCTATGTATGTGTGACCACACACACATTGAAATTGGTAAAGACAGTTGGATGTGACACAATCGTTTTCATGTCTTTTTAAGTTTTGGATGAAACATGCACCTTGTTATTTCTTTGATGAAGACCTTTGCTGCCCAATACGTTTTGTTGATGACTAATTTAAGCCTTTGGTTCAATAAAAGGCCATTTGAATCACCTCTAAACGGTAAGGTGATGCAGATAAGATTTTTCTCTGCCAAAGCTATAAAAGGTCTCACTGTACCATGAACTTTCCATCTATTTATGAATTTAAGAGCATAGCCATTTTCCATTAATCTTTTATTTAGCAACCTAACATTATCATCAATGCCGTCATTTGTATAAATACGATCAAGCCTGTTGAATAAGCACCTTATCAAACCCGTTTGTAATGCACGGCCCAATATCTATAATAACTATGGTATTGACCTATACACGTTGATTTTCTGGAAATGGGTTGTTTCATTGAGCCATCTTCTCGTCTACTCAGAAGTATATGTAGGATGGAAAACTGATCGTTATTCTCCTCTTCACATGAGAGACTGATATGGTATGATATTTGGAAGAATTTGAATTATAGTATGAACTAAGAATCCCAGAAATAACGTGGTCAGATCAAGAAGTACTAGATAAGCACGAACGAATGTGCTGTGTTTAGAATCCGAAATCAAGCATTCAACAAGTACAAAGGAATCATTAGTTCATTCAAACACCACAACTACTTATGTCGATATAAGTAGCAGACACCACACTAACTACCACCTCAGTTAGGGTGATTGCCTGTAGAACAGTAACCTCAGCCCACCTCCTGGTTTGTAGCGTCACCAAATGTAGGGAATGAAAACTCAAGTTGGGACAATCGAATGTGTTTGGACACAAAATTACAGAATCTCTTCATAAATTCTGAGATCCATATGGTAAATAGTTCATTTGTAAACTGTCAATCAATTGTCTCAGAATTGATTGTTCCTTCGTTTCCACACCAATCATTCTTTGTTCTCACCCTCTTTTCTTTGATCCTCTTAACCTTCTACCAACGGACGTTTCACTTTTGATTAATGATACATATCTATCGACATCAGTAAAACACACTACAATATATACGATCGCATTATTTAGTTAGATTTCATTTAAACTAATCACACTGTATGATGATAAAGTACCAGGGAGAAGAGGAATCAAGTAAATTGACTTAAAAGTCATTAAACATGTTCTATTACTTTGATTTTAAAAATGGTAGGAGATAGATTATCAAAGAAGTGACAATTATCCTATGTAACTTACGGAGATGAAGCGTGATTTTATCGGCGAGACTCTAACTTGTGGACAACCTTTGAACGAATCTTAAGTGACCTTTAGAAATATTAGCCAGTCAGCAAACAAACAGTATAGAGTAAAAATATGTTATACAAAACCAAAGAAATAAAGTGGATACACTTCCTATACGTGGTTCAAAAACTTGTAAAGGTTAGAAAGAGGTTCAGAGGTTCTGAAATCATAATGCATACAGTAGAGGAAATCATCCATATCGCTACAGAATAGTCGACCTCTGGAGTCATGATAGAATATCAAATACTCTCCTAGCCTCGACCACACAGCTTCAATATTGTTTACGTGCACTCCGATTGTTGAGTGCACAAAATGCTACTTGTGGATAACGACACGATGCACATAACCAAGCCTATGTAGGAGTCTGTACGCTCTCCAAACATCCGTATATATTGTAGTATCTGTCTGCAACCAGTGTTACTGGTGCTTTTATTATCCAGTTCGCAATAATTGTCATAAATTGCCTTAGTTGGGAACTATATATATGGGGTTTGCATCACGAACTGACATCAGCTATAATGCCAGAAATTTTATTTAGCCAAATGGATGAAAGGCTTTCGAGCCAAAATCCGAGATCTATCATCTTATACCTGATTGATTCGTTCACAAATTATAGTCCCGCCGTTTTATTTGTTATAGCCGCTCAATTATCACGTTTTGTACAAAATTCCCTGTAAACCGATCGTACGTTAGCATTAAGCACTGAAATTGGCGCCGTAACCTTGAAATCTCTAAGACGCTTCTGATTGGCTCATCCATAAATTTGAGTCTCGCCGAGTAAACATGAGGTATTAAGATATCTTATATCTGGCAAAACAACTATAGAATCCCAATAAGTAGACTCATCAGAAACGTTTTCCGCAGAATGATGAGCTTTATTTGAGTCTGTTTGATTCATTTTTTGTTTCTTTGTGGGCGGATACTGCAATAATTTCATGTGCGTTTAACAAAACACCATCCTTCTGTGAAATGGACAAATCAGTATTTGTACACTGTGTTTCGGGGACAGTGGGATTTGAACATTCTACAGGGCATGTCTCTGAAACGGACGTTTCTGGACCACTGGATGGATCATGAATAAATGCTACTTCTTCGCTTACATTACTGCTTATAAAAGAATTCATAGAGGCTTTTATCAACACATTCATACATTTTGTGGACCGTCCTCACAGTGTAGTGCTTAGTTTGTGTAGTTTTGACTTGTGTCAGAACCAAGAAATTAACTGGTCTACTAACGATCAATCTGATCATTATCTTGTTTTAATGAGTTTATTAGGTTCTAAACACATATATTTATGTAGCTGCCCTGGATTTCCAACGTGATTTATCCTTTAATAGAGCAGATAGAAATAGTTCAGCTTTATTTTCGGATATTGTTCTAGACATTTTTATACTTGGAAAGTCAGACTGTTGTTCAGAGACTGATCTAAATGATAACGTGTTGTTGAGTATCGAAAACCGTAATTTGTTTCTCAGTGAAATAAATTTTACTCCACCGAAAATCAAACGTTTAACTGTATGCATCAAATTGAAACCCATACTAGTAACACGAAAGAAATGGTTTCTGGAATCGGTAGATCATCGTGTAACATCATGGCTTTTAGGGGAAAGGTACTTGATTCGAGTCCGAAGAGTAAATATCAACTCGTGATTATAAATGCATCCGGTTGACGAGCCACAAATAGAATTAAACATGTTTCCTGGATCTCAATGGTAGCTACATCCTGTCTGTTTTATACAAGACTATTATTTGCGTAACGAGCATAAATTTTATTTCATCCTAAATTTTCTACTCAATCAGAGTTTGTGAAAACATTCAACAATCGTCTATACTACAGTTTCCAATGTAGTTACCTGTGTTCAGTTAATTGAATTAAAACGATTTTTGAAATCCTACATCTACGAATTTCATTCATTCAAATCATAAGTATGGTATGTGCTACTGATGTCAACCGATACAAGTACTATGTATGATCAATCGAAAATTAAATGCCGGAAGGCAGAAGGTTAAGAAGATCAAATAAAAGAGAAGGAGTACAGAGAATGATCGTCGTGGAAACAAAGGAACAATGAAGTCTGGGACGATTGATTGACATTTTATAAAAGAAGTATTCACTGTATAGTTCTCAGATCTTACTAAGATTCCGTAATTTTGTGTTTAAATATATTTGATTGTAATCACAATTGATTGATCACTGGGTGGCGATCAATGTCATGCGGGTCTGGTCCTTATTAGTGCAGATAGAATGCTATCGACCATGTTGCAATGTGTCTACTAGTCTAGGTGACTCGACACTGCGTTCACTGTGTTGAGATAAGATGATGGTTGGAGGTAGTCGAGAGGAAACTTTGGACCTAGGTTTCATGATACTTGGCTCTCGTCAGCAAGGTGTACCTGTGATCTTGAGGGAATTGGTGCTCCCTGGCTACCTCCAACCACCATCTAAATCTCAATATATAGTGCCCGCAGTGTCGAGTCACCTAGACTGGTGGCCACATTGCGACATGATCGATAGCATTCGATCTGCACTAATAAGAACTAGACACACATGATATTGATCACCACCCAGTAATCAATCAATTATGAATAGTTTCTCTTCCATAATCATTGAACGGTTGGTCGGATAGCGCTGATTCTTGTTTTATCTTGAGTTTGGTAGCTCATCTTTTTGATAAAACAAAAACCAAGAGACTTCATCCATTATTTTAAGAGCTACAGAATTTTCAATATCAAATAGTTTCTCCTCCATAACTCCTGAAAGTTACGAAAATAAAACATCATATAAAGATATTAATGTTTTGATAGGTACCTGTTTACTTCTGCCAAATGATTAAACAGCTTAAATATGATACTTCAATTTAGTCAATCCCTAAATAAAAGATAACAATTAGATGAAATAAAAAAA
Source organism: Schistosoma mattheei (assembly GCA_944470405.2). NCBI lineage: Eukaryota > Metazoa > Platyhelminthes > Trematoda > Strigeidida > Schistosomatidae > Schistosoma > Schistosoma mattheei. The sequence continues at coordinate 3,403,722 of OX103946.1, forward strand.
ACAATACTCATGACTATCATATGAGGTAGAAAGTTTAATGGAATTATTGTTTTTGAATAAGCTCACAAGCTAATTCTCAAAGAAATCTGTAGTATCATCATAATAAGAATCAAGTATGTCAAATAGAATGTGTTAGTATGTATTGTAGTAAGTGAGACCATCATTGGGGACAATCAAAATGTATTTGAATACAAAATTGCAAAACATTTCAGTAAAATTTAAGAAACATAGATCTAGCTGACGAGTCCGAAAGAGGACGAAACACGCGTCTTGGATCCCGATACTGGTTACTATCCATCTTTGCTTATAAAGCTTATAACTTGAGGCAATATCAAGACAACACGTATAGGATGTACATATGCTAACAAGAGAGTGATCATTTACAGTCCTAAATGGAAAGATACAAGTAAAACAATACCAAGTGAATTCATACAGTAAATATTTCATCTGCAAAATGTCAATCAATTGTCTTAGACTTGATTGTTCCTTTGTTTCCACACCAATCACTCTCTGTTCTCGTTTCCTTCTGTTCGATCTTCTTAACCTTCTGTCGACAGGCATTTCACTTTCGATTGATCACACATACTACTTATATCTATCGATATAAGTAGCACACAGCACAGCATGACATCAATATCAAATTTAATCCTTTAAATGTTTTGATCTGGAGAAGTTAATTACACCTGTCACCAGAATCCTCGAAATGTTACTGATCTATTTTAGACAAAATTATAGTAATGCACTGTAGTAGAGTGGTGTATGCTACTTATGTCGACAGACATAATTAGTATGTAACACTAATCGGAAGTGGAAACTCTGACTTCAAAAGATTAATCAGATCAAGTGGAAGAGAAATAGAACGAGAAATATAAACGAAGGCAGTTTAGGAACCAACATTTGAGTAATGTACATTCTTTTCGATGCACATAGCCAGTAATCACGATGTCTTTGATTGGGCCCTTCTGTAACTTGTACAGTGAGATGTCATTAACTTGTTGCAAAACGCTCCATAATAGGTTATGCGATTGTAGTGACTCACATTTATCACGAGAACACGACTGGTTTAATAGAAACAATTATTATTATAACCAACTGTAGCAGTGTTTGTTTTGACGTGCTTTTGTTTGACTGTGCTAATGACAGCTATTTTGTGCTTCCTTTCTTTTATACACACTTCGATTGTAACTTCGCGCGAATTCGGTTACCTTCTGTAACCAAGCTTGTATCCTGGCACGATCTCAGTATCCTTTCGATGCCACGAGATCGCCAGCAAATAAACATCGACTTGGTCCATTAATTGCCTTCTGGTATTCGGCTTCTCGGGGATTTTATGGAGTCATTGGAACGAGCTTCTTACGCCTTCTGATCTATTTGGCACGTGTTTCTTGGTAGCGGTGTTCATAGTCAATTTCAACTCGACGCCACGCTACACGATTAATAGGCATAATGTTGTGCTAAAGGAAACAAGAAAACAGATAAGTTTTTCAAATATCCAGATGACAGGAACAAGTAGCCTTGATATTCAAATAGGCCACCTAGAATAGTAGTACAGTAGTACTCTTGGTTTGTATTTTCTGCGACCTATCCTACTAAACAACACGGCGAATGCCCCATTTTATTTAAAATATGACAATCAAACACATGTGACGTTACGTGGTTTGGATAAACACTGTTATCAATAAATAATTTGTGAGAGTAGTAATATATCAAATTAGTCTTTATCAGACCTCGACATCTGAGGGAAAACATTGTATACAATGGACAGCTCAGAACCAATTACACGATCTGGACTTCACAGATGACCTAGCCCTCCTATCGCATACACACGAACAAATACAGATAAAGACAGGCAGTGTAGCAGCAGTCTCTGCATCAGTAGGCCTCAGCATACACAAGGGGAAAACCAAGGTCCTCAAATCCAAAACGGAGAACAGCAATCCAATCACTCTCGATGGCGAAACTCTGGAAGAGCTAAAATCCTTCAAACACCTGTGAAGTATCATCGAGGAACAAAGAGGTTCAGATGCAGACGTAAAGGCGGGGATTGACAAAGCGAGGGCCGCATTCCTACAATTAAAGAACATATGGAACTCAAAACAACTTTCAATCAATATCAAAGTGAGAATCTTCAATACCAACGTCAAGGCAGTTATACTGTACGGAGCCGAAACTTGGAGAACTACTACAACCACCATCAAGAAGAAGGTACAAGTATTTATAAATGGTTGTCTACGCAAGATAATCAACATTCATTAGCCGAATACCATCAGCAATAGCCTTCTCTGGAAGAGAACAAATCAGCTTCCAGCTGAAGAAGAAATTAGGAAAAGACGATGGAAATGAATAGGACATACATTACGCAAATCGTCAAACTGCATCACAAGGCAAGCCCTAACTTGGAATCCTGAGGGAAGGCGGGAAAGAGGAAGGCTAAAGAACACGTTACGTCGGGAAATGGAATCAGATATGAAAAGCATGAATAACAACTGGAAGGACTGGAAAGGATTGGTCAGAACAGGGTTGGATGGAGAATGCTGGTGAGTGGCCTATGCTCCTTCACGAGGAGTAACAGGCGTAAGTAAGTAAGTAAGTCTTTATCACACTTGTTCTGATATACAGCATGTATATTCGAACCAATGGACTAATGACGGTGATTAATGTTCTTCCGTGGTAAAAAAGGTGATCTATGAATCATATATCTCTTATAAATGTAGAGGTATTATCGGTTTAAATCACTACAACTTCTGCTATTTTCAAAAAAAAACAAGATCAAATCCAGTTCTCGAAACCATAGTAGAAGAAGATAGATCTCTTAACATCTATGGGCGTTGTCCACCAAATATAACAATATAGCATTATGTATTGACTTTCTCAATCATAACTCGAACAAAGACCGTTGACTGAGAATACAAGAGTGAGCGAGAAAGTATATCAGGCTACTGCATTAAATGATAAAATACTCATTCATATATATACCACTCTAATCTTCTGGAAATTGATCCATTTCAAGGACAATGAAATGAACTTGCCCTTTACGTCATCTCTGCTGATGATCGATTGACCTTTTCAATGAGACACTTTTGATAGGATCAAGTTTATGTACTTATACAAGTATGTGACTTCAGGAACAGGAATGTTTTGCGGATTTTCAATGGTCACTAACTAGCACCTCAGTTCCAGGCCCGCATCGGCGTCCGCAGAACAGCACCCTTTCCCCCTCCTGGTTGGCAGTGTCACCAAATATAGTGATCGAGAACATAAGTGGGGACAATTGAATGTGTTTGAATACAAAATTACAGAACATCTTAGTAAAATGTGAGAACCATACAATGAATACTTAGTTTGCAAAATGTCAATCAACTGTCTCAAACTGGATTGTTCCACACCAATTGCTTTCTGTTGCTGTACTTACTTGAGTATAATTAACCCACTTGTAAAAGTCTGATGATATGCAACTTTGCACATTTTTTTCAAACTTTTGTTAACTGTAGAAATTTGTGAAGATTGTAGTATTGAAACACAGTTGAATTCACAAGTCGATCTAAGCTGGACCATTATTGAAAACCTGGAAACATTAAACGGCCATTTTTTCCTAGTATGGGACTCCTGCACAGTTCTCATTCACGATACCGTTGGCCGAACTTAAACGCAGGATCATTGATTTCTCGCGTGAATGTTTAACATATAGACCACTGAACCCGGCATCAACAGGAGATAATGTCTAATATCAATCCATCCGTCTACATGCACAACCCTTCATCCGTTGTTCGATGTAGATAAATTTCACACACATAACACAAATCGGACTACACTGATCACGGCTTCTTACTAAAACTTCAAGAAACCCATGTTGAAGCTATTTACTAGTGAATATATCATTATTATCAGAATGACAATTCCTGGATATTGTAGTATTTTCCCAGTTGAATTCAGTTAAGACTGAATACTGAAACTTTATATGTTCCAACTAGTAAACTAATGCTAATAAACGATTAGTTACTCATCTTTAATGTAAACACCATAAGTAATTTGCAAAGATAGTTTTATTTTATATTCCCTTTGGAATCGTACCACTTACCAAGGGATATACTTATGACACAATGTAATCAGATGGATAAACAATGTCATTTTACCAATAACAGTGGTAAGCAAATAAGATATGTTGAGACCTAATTAGAAAACGTCTATTGTCTCCACAGAACTCACTGAAATCAATAAATAGCTTCAAAAGTATACTAAAATTACTAAGCAATTTGTGTCAAGTATACTTTTAGTCCTAATACATTTCCTTATGCTAATTTTAAGATTCTATCTTTTACGTTTATGAACAATATATGGATATAAACTGTCTATTCATAGCTATGATGACTCATTAGCTAAGTCGATAACATGATGGCGTTTGAAGTAAACAGTACTGGGTTCAAGCCCCAGAGTGAACATCAACTCTAAGATATAGGTACATCCAGCTGACGAGTCTCAAATAGAACGAAACGCGTGTCCTAGATTCTACTGCTAGCCACTATTCATCTCCGTTTAAAGAACTTGTGAATTGAGGCAATGTCGGGATAGTGTGTACAAGACGTACATATGCCGACATGAGACTGATCAGTTGCAGTCTTAAATAACATTGTAAAGATACAATTGAATTTCAAACTTCACCCCTTTTCACGAGTAGATAGCTATCAAGACACAGTAGGTAAGTGGATAACGTGATAGCGTTTAAAGAAAACAGTGCTGGGTTCGAGTCCCAGAGTGTACAATAACTCTGAGATACAAGTACATCCATCTGCTCACTTAATATTTGTCATACTGATACATGGTTCACTACATTATTAACCCAACAACTGACTACTTAAATAAGAACACAAGAATAAGTACATTTAACTTTTAGTTGACTTTTAATGGTCATCAATTAACCATCTTATTAGGTGACTTCTAATACGTACTCTCTATTAATAATAAACCTATTCCAAATCATCATCTTATTTCAAAATGATCTAAATAGATGACATTCTGATTGACAAACCTTTTTTTTTCTTTTCTCTTCATTTCACTTTGTCCACAAGATGGATTTGTATAGTTTATCATTTGTTTTTATTCACCTTATTCATATGGGATAGTTTCTAGTAGTATAATGATATGTAAATCACCATGTGATATACATTTAGGTTATATATATATATATATATATATATGTGTATAAGTATATGAAGTTATTATGATTATTTATAATTGCTCACAATGAATTCTAAGCTTATTCTTATCATATTCATTATTATGTCCCTTAATGATAAGATGAGATCCAATGCAGAATCATGTAAGTTTATGAAGTACTTTAACAATTGATTTATGCATACTTAATGTCAGTTTGATTTAAACAATAAGCAAATATGACGTTAAACATCTTGGTTATCTGTTCCTTCTGTCTAGATATCTGTTTTGTTTGTTCGTTTTGAACATGTCATTATGCCTATTAGTTGTATAATATTGAGTGCTATTAAGGGTATGAGAGTGGTTATCACTTCCCGGTTGCCCACACCGTGGAGGGGTTCTTCTGGAGGCGTTGGAGATGGTTGTAAGAAAGTAAGGGGCGACCAAACCAAAACGTGGCATCAGTGCTTGAAATCACTAACTTCTAGTCTGAGCCATGTTGGTAGGTGCAAACTACTTGGTTGGGGTCCGCATGATCATCGTAACCAATGGTTGGAGACTCTTGGTGACATGTCTCAGAATCGATCACATTGGCATCGGTGTATAAACTCTCTATCTTCCCTTAAACTAAGAGACTAAAATCGCTTCATATCTTTCTTTCTACTAACTAATTCTTTCTTCCTGTACTATATCCTTAGTGCAATCTTTCTTTTATATATTACCACCTCTAAATTAACTACTTTTATGAATCCGGTGTCCATCTTGTTGTGTTAATAAGGTATGGCAACTTGGACCGATGGACATATATGCCTGGTCCTACGTTGTAGACTGACTGTGTAATCTAGTCAGATGCGTTTGTAACAAGTGTGCAAACTTACAGAAGAGACTAATCGGAGACATCTTGGTCACTGGCAATATGCAGTGTAAAAGAATGTACATCATTTAAATGTTGATTGAGTAAACTGTTCACATTTAAACTGGTCATCACTTAATACGTTATCGTCAGTATCAATCATGAATGAAGAGTCGAAATCCAGTTGAAATATTTTGTGACTGAGATGATGAACTGATTGATGTTAGACCATCATTGAAAACTTGGAAACATTGGATGACCGTTTCGTCCTATTGCGGGACTCCTCTGCAGTGAGCATCCATATATATATATATATATATATATATATATATATATATATATATATATAATATTTCTGTCATAATAATTCGTATATGGTTGGTATTGATAATTAAGAAGGAATTACTGCTAGTCTCCATTGTTACATGTTCACCTTATGGAAGCGTTTGGATATCATTTGTAGAGTAAGCATGATACTGGTATGTCTATTCACAGTCCAACTATAGCATTGTTGAGATTGTTGAGTTTTAGATTCATATCATAAATGGATCAATGTTAGACTACTATTAAAAATCTGAAAGCACTGCACAGCCGCCTCGATCTAGTATGAGACTCCTGAACAGAACGAATTCACGATCCTACACTAAAGGGACTCGAACCCGGCACCTATCGGTCTCGCTCGCGAACGCTTAATCTGTACACCATTGAGTTGGCTGGTATCCAAGAAGTTACCGATTGGTCATAAGTTGAAATTATTGTCTAAATTACATGATATCTTACAGTTGAGCTCAAATTATTCAAGATAATTGACAGAAAAGGTAGTAATTTCAATTTAACTATCATCTTCAATGTGAAATGATTTGAATGTAACAAACTAATGAACAAAACTAAAGCATTCCAACCTATTCCAAAGAATGTTTAATTTTCTATGGTTAAACTAATTGTTTACTTCTTTCGACATTAGTAATCGGTGTCCCTGTTAAACTTCTATGTTCTATGATTCATTCTGTATAATACGAACCGATGTAAACTACTTATCTAACTAACTATACAGCAAGATCAGTGAAACAAAGAGAAAGCATAGAAGAGACTTGATTGAGAATCCCCTTTGTTTCCATGTAAGTAGTATAAGAAAGACCCAAAATATACAACAATACATTTAATACATATACTTCGTAACCGTGTAGACGATTAGTAGTAGTGTAATGAACGAGAACATAGGCAGTAGCAACATGACAGACTATTCTGGTAAAATCTAAGAACCATACAATCAATACTTCATTTGCAAAATATCAATCAATCGTCTCAGACTTGATTGTTTCTTCTTTTCCATACTAATCAGTCTTTGTTCTCATTGCCTTAGATCATTTCATATTCTATTAGTGTTATATACTACTTATATCTGTTGACATCAATAGTACATTCCAATTACTTTAGTGAGCATATTATTAACGTTGACAACATTACATTTCTTGTTAGAATCATCTAGAAAGTGAATATATATGACTTAATCTTATTATAGAATACCATTCATTAGTCATTCAGTTCTCATGATTCACGTATTCATAATAAGATTCATTCAACTGAATGACATAATCATCATGTATATTTACGTTGTAGCTGAAAAAGAAGAACCGTTGAATAAGGTTGATGCGTAAGTAACCCTGTTTCATATAATGATCCTATATTAATTCTTAATCAATATAGATGTACCTGTTAAATACAAGCCCAGTCATTAAACAACGATAAGCGTTACAGTAAATACCATCCACCAGTCGTCTTAGATTACATTGTTCCTTCATCTCTAAAATCGTCGTTCTCTGTTCTCATTTCTCTTTTCTTTGATCTTCTTAACCTTCTTCTGCCATCAGCCATCTCATTTTCGATTGATGTTACATACTACTAATATCTATCGACATCAGTAGCATACATCATATTAGTACTAGAATTTAAAATCAGCATTCTATCCCAATTAGGACTTCTCAGCAAAATATATATTTATTCTAGTTGATGTTTACTCCGGGACTGGAAATCAGTACCGTTTGCCACAAATGGCATCAAGTTGACCATTTAGCTACTGAATCAATTTGTGTTATAATGGTTTTATTGAAACAATTCGCATAGTATACTCATATGATAATCAGATTTCAGTTGAAACTATCAACAATCAGATAATCTTATAGTCGTCACTAAACAACTTTGGTTTGAATTTGTTCACGAAATTTATTTACATTTATTTCATACATCATCGTCAGTTAATTGGACTATAATAATAGATGGATGGTAGTCAGCACTGGAATCTAGGACACGCGTTTCGTCCTATCGAGAACTCGTCAGCTGGATGTACTTGCATCTCAGACTTGTTGACGTTCACTCTAGGACTCAAACCCAATACTGTTCGCTTTAAACTCCATCACTTTAACCATTTAACCACCTACTTATACTTAAAAAGTTTGTGACTTAACGCAATATCGAGGGAATCCGCGTAGGATCCACATATCAGTTACAGTCCTAACATAACAATGGGAAGATACAAGCAAACATTACCAAGTGAATTTACAATAATAGAGTTTACTCAAACTTCATAATTCACTTGGTATAAATATACTTGTTATATTATTATTTTATTTAAACACATGAACATTGATACAAGAAGGCACCAAATAGATATGTGCCACATAAATCATTCGATTTGTGTGAGGGCTACGATACTGCCCGAGTGCCTGAACCGAGGCAGGTTGTTTACTTAGAGGATCACACCCGGAGCCTGCGACCTAAAGGTTTAATCAACAAGGCAGTGGCACAACGTAGGTCTATACGCTATTTGTTCCTTCAGTATACTGGAGCCTATGTACACGATTGGTTCTGAATCAGGGTTTTCCAACTCTCCAAGGTGGATCCTCTGTATCCATCAACCCGAGTATAGCGCCGGATATTCACTTTTCATCTTCTCAATCTTTTTGTGAATAACATCCCGCCACCAGTAGGCAGTGAATAGGACTTCCCTGGCAGCGGTCGTATGCATGTGGCCATGTGAGAGCATGTGGAGAGAGAGAATCGACTCTCTTCACTCACGGCCGTATCAGAGCATTTGAGAACAAAATGGCTATCACCTCCGGGTGGGCGATACTTAGACATTTAAAATTATAGATTTAGATAGAACTAATAATCTTATAGTTTAGTAATAAATAATTGAATTCCATTTAATCAAATTAAGGTAATGATGATACTGACTAATCGAATAGCTTTATAACATAAATTACTGTATGTTATACACGACTACATTCAAGTACTCAAATTAATACACTGTAGATAATACTGTCATAATCCCCATGAGATCAATTATTTCTAGACTTGAGTTATTTGCTGAACCGAGAGTGCTGAATTTCGACAATTCAGTTAAGCTAGTCAGTATAGCGAGGAATATTAGGAATGTCAATCTTTAGTTTAACTCTAGATTTGAAGTACCAACACCAAAGTAATTACACTTCTACTACATGCGAACGAAACTTGGAGAACTACGAAAGCCATCATCCAGAGGATACAAAAGTTTAATAATAGTTCTTTATACAAAATATTTCGGATCCGTTGGCCAGACACTATTAGCAACAACCTATTATGAGAGAGAACAAACTAGGTCCAAGTGGAGGAAGAAATCAGGAATAAGTGCTGGAAGTGGATAGGACATACATTGAGGAAAGCACCCAGTTGTGTCACAAAGCAAGCCGTCACATGGAATCCTCAATGCCAAAGGAAAAGAGGAAGATCAAAGAACACATGACGTCGAGAAACGGAGACCGACATAAGAAGAATGAACAACAATTGGATAGAACTAGAAAGGAAGACTGTGAACAGGGTGTGTTGAAGAATGCTGGTTGGCGGCCTATACTCCATTAGGAGTAACAGACGTAAGTAAGTCAGTAAGTAAGTAAATGATCATGATCATTTTAACCTCAACTGAAATGTATTGAGCTTTTTTTTGTTTGTTTTTTTATCATTTTTATCATCATTAACCAAGCGCTAGAAAGCGAACGTAAGTTAGATCTAACCTTTAAAAAAGCTTTCCAAATAAGTCTACTTAGATAATCAATATATATATATATCATTATATTTCAATGAGTAGAAGATTTGTATTTCTGAGTTTTCGTCACTTAATACAAAGTACTTCTTCAGAGTAAATAAATAACCAACATTAAATTAAAACAAGTTTTGAATAGTACAAAAGAAACAATATGTCTAGTAGTTTTTGGTATAGTGCGAACACTTGACTTCCAGATCACTGAGCCGGCCGGCATCCAATGGTGTTAATATTTAATCTCGACCAATCCACTAAATTGCAGGAACATCTTCCATTGTACTGAGTTAGATACCTGTCTCTCTCTCTGACACGGATAAACTCCACTGGTCACAGCTTCTCACTAGAACCCTAAGAATTCTCTCACGAAGCTAGTCAGTAGTGAGATATGTTAAATATCATTATGGTGACCGAAGGCTCTGTGTTTGAATCACACGAACGAGATCGTGGATGTGCACTGTTGAGTCCCATGATAGGTTTGAGGAAGGTCCACGGGTGAACTAGAGGAAGCCTAAGGAAGCTCAGAAAGATATAACAAGATAAAACAATAGGACAAAACGAACATCCAGTGGTTCCAAGTTTTCAGTGGTGATCTAACATCAACCGCTTCATGATCTCAAACAAAAATTATATACACTCTTGAATTTTAGTATGTGGTTGAATACACGGAGTGATTGAATTCATGTGAATCTAATATAGTGATATAAGTTAGTTTTGGTAACCTGGAAAGCATAATATGTTTGTATTGGCTTGTTAAATCAAAATATCAAGTAAGGAATATGACTGAAAATGATAATGGAATAAAGGATTTTTGACAAATTCAGTTTGAGAATCTTCAGCTGAATTCACTTTGTATCCTACTGTTAATATTCACATAGTAAGCGAAACCCGGTATCAACCACTTTAATTGAAAACCAATGGCCTATTTAATTAATGAATCTTGATTATATTTAACATTAAACAACACTGAATTAATCGATCACCTTAATATACATAGGCATATATAACGTTAGTAAACAGAAGTAAGTTTAGTTTGGATCGAATAGATACAATGTCCCCCCCCCCCAAAACAATAACCGATACGTCCAAGGATCTAAACAACTCATATTTACAGTAGGAAAAATCTACAAACAATCATTTCTATCAGAGAACCGTGAATGACGACAACATCGAACTTTTCTTGAATATCACGGAAAGAGTTCCCCTCCCCCAAGGTAATGTTGAACGACATTTCTAAACCTTATTTGAACAGAAAAATTGTATTTGATATAATGTGGTTTTATACTACTTATATAGATAGATATAAGTAGTATGTATGGGAATTGAAATTAGAATTCTTGCTGACAATTTCTAAACATGAAGACAAGAGAGAGAGAGAAAAAAAAATCGATCAGAGTAACAACAGAAATGAAATAGCAATCGGGTACGTCAGTGACAATTCAAGGAGGATGTTCAAATGGTATTGTTTGTATTGTACTTATCCATGATTAAAGAAATACCGATTTGCTGATTTAACATTTGCAATATCTTCCTATTTCTCGATTGGAATGAAGAATTGAGTTTATGTGTGTTTGTGTAGCGGAAACAGCTTTCAAGTAAGTTCGTGTGATTTACTGTTTACATAAAAAATAAGTTTGATCTTGAATTTGTGTACTTTTGAATAGTAGATGATTCTACTAGAATGGCGGTGAATTCCCGTACTTGAAAATCTCAAGTCATAATAGAAACATGTCACCAGTATTATTGCTAAGTTTTATCATTTATTATCAGAATGTCTGAACTTATGACTACCTACTTACTTACTTACGCCTGTTACTTCCGTGAAGGAGCATAGGCCACTCATCAGCATTCTCCATCCAACCCTGTTCTGGGCAATCCTTTCCAGTCCTTCCAGTTGTTATTCATGCTTTTCATATCTGATTCTATTTCCCAATGTAATGTGTTCTTTGGCCTTCCTCTTTTCCGCCTTCCTTCAGGATCCCAAGTTAGGGCTGGCCTCGTGATGCAGTTTGACGATTTGCGTAATGTATGTCTTATCCATTCCCATTGTCTTTTCCTAATTTCTTCTTCAGCCGGAAGTTGGTTTGTTCTCTCCCACAGAGGGCTATTGCTGATGGTATTCGGCCAATGAATGATGAGTATCTTGCGTAGACAACTATTTATAAATACTTGTACCTTCTTGATAGTAATTGTAGTAGTTCTCCAAGTTTCGGCTCCGTACAGTAGAACTGCCTTGACATTCGTATTTTATTATTATTATTAGAAGCTTTATTCAACATTATATTTTTGGTACAACATAGAATTTTCAGCATTAAGTATTTCAACAAGTTTCCTTTTCTTATACCTTGATCGATTGTGACGATAAATTTTGAATGATGACCAGTTAGATGTTAAGAGTTCGGTAATCCACATTTGATTACTGTTCATTTGTTTCAATGCATATTGCCAGCAACCATGATGTCGCTGATTCTACCATTTTGTATCCCGTATAGCGAAAGGTTGTAAACTTTTCATAAACGCGCCTGAATAGATTGTATGCACAATAGACATAATAATGTGCTAAAACAAACAACAAAACAGATAACTTGATGAAATATCTAAATCGGAGGAACAGGTAGCCCAGATATTCAAGCAGGCCGCCTCAATAGTATTGAAGATTGTGACTTAGATATTGGTTGAAAGTTGTTTTAAGTTCCATATGACTACACTGTTTAACAAAACATTTGAAGTTAAAGACATATAAATTATAACATACTGACTAACTGATCTCATCATGGTTAAAACACACGAGGGATCTAGACTTTGATCTTCTATATCCTCGTACAAAAATCCGCTTTTCATATTAAATAAGTTAGCAGTGGCTTCATATTACAATTTAATTGTCGATGGGAAACTACCTCAAATTATTGTATTCTATTATTCAATATGACGTCTTTACGCCTGTTACTCCCAATGGAGCATAGGCCACCGACCAGCATTCCTCAACACACCCTGTTCACAGCCTTGCTTTCTAGTTCTATCCAATTGTTGTTCATTCTTCTTATGTTGGTTTCTGTTTCTCGACGACGTGTGTTCTTTGATCTTCCTCTTTTCCTTTGGCCATAAGGATTCCATGTGAGGGCTTGCTTTGTGACACAGTTGGGTGCTTTCCTCAATGTTTGTCCTATCCACTTCCAGCACTTCTTTCTGATTTCTTCATCCACTGAGATCTAGTTTGTTTTCTCTCATAATAGGTTGTTGGTGATAGTGTGTGGCCAATGGGTCTGGGGTATTTTGCATAGACAACTATTATTAAACTTTTGTACCTTCTGGATGATGGCTTTCATGGTTCTTCAAGTTTTCGCCCCATACTTAGTTAGTTGACAGGTGTGTTTCGAGTTCCAGATGTTTTACAATTGTAGTTATGCAGCTCTCTTTCTTTGCCGATACACCGCTTCACATCTGCATCAGATCCATCGTGTTCATCAATGATGCTTTCCACAATATTAAGCGACTGTTCATTATTATCTCCAACTAGTAACTACTTCATAACGAACACGATTGAACTCCACTTATTACAGCTTCAACTATTAAATCACTACAATCTTTACAAACCCCCCATTTAGATAATAATCCAGTCATAATGTCATTAGAGTTTTTATGAGTTAATTTTCCAATAACAACAAACATTTCATGTTTATTTCAATACTGTAATCTTATTACAGTGTAGCGGCATTCTTACCGTAAGTTATACTAAATCTTATCAAACTAATTATTAAACTATATCTGTATGAATAATAAAATCTATACACATTCTATGGATTGAAACATCAGATCAGGAGGTAACATCATTCAAAGCAATCAGTACCATCTTGTTGGTAGTTACAAACTACCTTGTTGAATTCTACAAGATGATCTAAAACAAGGTTTAGAAACATTGAATGATATTGATCAGAATCTCTTGTACTGAAGCAAACGTACTAACTTTATGCCTTACACTAGTGTTATAGCTTGTGGCCTATGTGCACTGTTAATGTATAACGTAATAATACCGACAATCAGAGAGCAATAACTTACCAATCGGATCAATGACGCGTAAACCCGTATGAGCAATCTAGAGTCCTCATTGATCCTGCTTTCCGTCTAGCCCAGTCAGTTAAGTTCAGAACACCAATCTCAGCCTCCACAATATGAATCATTTATTTTACGCACACTAGGTTTATATACCAACCAGAGAGACGACATCGTATCAATAAGATAGGAAACAACATTTGTACAAGATTTAGGCAAAAGAGTGACTGTGAATGTGGGAAATAGTGATCAATAGACAGGGCATGATTCAAGAACGGTAAATCGTATAATAATAGTTCATAGGTTAAAATGAAGCTCATAATAAGAAGAATATGAGTATGAATAGTTTAGTTATACGTTTAGTATTGGTCCATAAATGGATCCCAAAAGTTACCATTCATAATGCCTATCGAGACCTAACAACTAGAACTTCTCCTTCTAAAATTTATGTATCCAGTCTTCTAACAATAATCTATTCATGTTGAAATACATGTCATTTTATTGATAAAGTTTTGGTTCGCCAATAGTGAGGTAAGTACAGACCACATATCTCTATACCATTACACTGTTTGTCTGTTTGACTTTTGGAAGTATATCGTAAGTCAAGGATACATTTTGTTTCTATATTTGTTCGAAGAAATGAAATGTTGATATGTTGACAGGATGTCTTACGAAAATACCATAGATAAACCAGTTAAAGAAGACATTTTGGACATTCATCAGCAGTTATCATGTTCATAGGGGTTAAATATTTTAAATCTCTCTGTGATTTACCATTGGAATGAGAACATAACTTAAATTATGCATGGATTGTCTCATTTTTTGTCCAATCATTATCCCAGTTAAACAGTGTAAACAAGACTCGGAGATAGCTATTGCATATGAATAATGAGTTATATGAAAACATTCATTAAGATGATGGTTGAAGGTACTTAGCAGAAAATCCTTGGACCAGGTTTCATGCTACTTGGCACTCGTCAGCAAAATGTACTAAGAAGAACCTGATATACATGACATTGATCACCACCCAGTGATCAATCAATCGTAAATACATCTCAGTCCCACAAAAGGCCAGTCGCAGTACGGAAAACTCAGTGGCAATCTCTCTGACTGTGAAGCTTGGTGACACGGGATCAAATCTATCAGGAAGCATCAGTTCCCTCAAGATTACAGGTACACCTTGCTGACGAGTGCCAAGTAGCACGAAACCTGGGTCCAGGGTTTCCTGTCGACTACCTCCAACCATCATCTTATCTCAACATGATGCACCCAATGTCGAGTCACGTAGACTGGTGGCCACATAGCAACTTAGTCGATAGGATTCGATGTGTATTAAGAAGAACTTGATATACATGACACTGATCACCACCCAATGATCAATGAACTGGGAACATTCAATATTTGTTAAAGGCTGAATTATTTAAACTATGGAAATGACCAGCGGATTGATCATATTAGAAATTGTAATCCTAGTACATTCTTTTCTGCTCTTGATTTGCTTTCTTAAATGATTAATCATCGTATTTTATTTCTATGTTGAATAAAAGCCTTATAGTTAAAATATGTTGGTAAGTTACTAATGATCTAGTAGTTATGGCATTTGGTAAAGTTGAACCATAAACTAATTCTTCATTAAAACATTTAATCATTGTAGAATTACTGTCAAATGGATGACCATTTCATCTTAGCCCGTGGAACTCAAACTCAGGACCACCAGTCTCGCGTGAAAACTTAAAATCTAGACCACTGAACCAACATCGAACAGTGTCAATGTCGAACTTCAATCCATCCAATCTCAAGTGGATAGCTATGTCACACACAGGACACGGATCGTACTTGACTAATCACCACTTCTCACTGAAACTATAAGAAAATCCATGTTGAAGCTTGTCACTAATGAGTACATCATTATTATCAGAATGAGAATTCATCGATATCATAGTATTTTCTCAATCGAATTCAGTTTAAGCAGAGTTAACCTAATTTAATTTTCATCAATAGTTTCAGCACGTATTATTTTACAGTTTAGACAGAATACCGCAACTTTGTGTATTCTAATTAGTAAACTAATGTTAATAAAAACGATTAGTTCCTCGTCTTTAATATAAATGCCGTGTGTCATTCACAAAGTTAGTTTTGTTATATATTCCTTTGGAATCGTAGTACTTACCAACGCGATGTACTTCTGATACTATACAATCATCAGTATAGAGTTGTGGAAATTATTAAGTTTATGATTGAGATCATGAACTGATTCATGTTAGACCACCAAGATAGTCGCTCAGTTTCGTGGATTGGTTAAGGTTAGACATTAACACCGTTGGATGTTGAATCACGGGTCTAGAGGTCGGGCGTTCGCGCGCGAGACTGAAGGACCTCAATATGAGCATCACTTATTAATGAGCTGCCGATATGTAGCTTCCACGGAAGTTAGAAATCATTTAAATCAACGAAATCTCCCTAACATTACTGCGAATAAATGAAGTTTTTTAGTAGTAAGTGTAATAGATTAACGCAAAATACAGTCGTAAATCAAAAGACAGAAGAGGACTGGAGAAGTGTTTGTTAAGTAGGAAACAAAATATACAGAACATCATGAGTATTTATAGATATTAGCGTTTGTTATATCAGCACTACAAATCAACCAACCCTAGAAAAGGCATGTTATACTACTGTCTAATAGTAGCATGCCATGTTGATATTCCAGAAAGCTTTATCACGTTCTGATTGTACAGAAACTCTTCGTTTCTTTTGAGGCGTTTGCCGTAGTTGTCGTAATCCATCCCAACAAGCTTCACAAAATGTCGAGAGGATAAATATTTCTAAAGTTGGCACATAGCAAACAACCACAGGAGATGATCACAGATTTAGATTGTGGTATAATCATGAAATGCATAAAGTCATTTCCCATTACTGATATTCTTTCCCTTTGTATAGATTGTTGTTGATGTTCAATTGTTCACTTTAAATGTTCCGTATGACTTTGATTATGAATTTTTTAATGATTTGATTTATAGCTCTATTAAAAAGTGGCTGTAAGTTACCACAAGGTTATTTGAAGTTATATCATGATCCTATTTAGTGTTTTGTCACTCATTAATCCAAACTTCTTCAGCAGTTTTATTTATCCTTTCACATAATATGGATAGGGATTACTACTGTCCATTAGTCATAGTGAATAATGAAAAAGCACTGAACACTTAGATTATGTTTGTTTCCATAGAAGCTGTAATCAATGAATAACATATTGCGTATTTCAAAAACGGGACAAAAAAATATTCATTATTAGCCTATGTGATTAGTGGATAGAAAACTTTGTGATGCAAGTATGTCCAACTGACGAAACACAAATAGGACGAAACGCACGTCCTGTATTTCACTGTTAACCATTAGCTATCTCTGATTATAATCACTGTGACTTAAGTCTATATCGCAGGAATCCACACAGGATTGCAGTCTTAGACGTCAGTCGAAAGATTCAAACAAACAATACAAAAATGAATTTTAACTTCACTCTATTACACATGCAAGTAGCTATTAGGACTTTGTAGCTAAGTGGATAACGTAATGGCGTTTAGATTGGACAGTACTGGGTTCGAAACCCAGAGTGAACATCAATTCTGGGCTTCACGTACACTCATCTGACGAGTTCTGAATAGGACGAAACTCGTGTCCTGAATTCCACTGATAGCCACCATCTTCTTCTGCCTATAATACAGTTAATGCCTTGATGAATTGGTATCAGACTGAACTAACTAATCAGTTATGTCAGATCATACCATGTATCTTGAATCATCAGTTCTTCATATTATCAGATCAGAATAGAAATTTTACCTTAATACTTTATTATAATGAATTTGAAATATACAGAATTGCTACGAGTTTTTTGTAAGTTTCTTTTATTGAAATTAGTATTCATTTAAAGCATGTCAACGTTTCTTTTCACTTATATTTATTTGTTTACTTAAAAACATAAACATTGGTGCCTTCTTGCACCAAATAGATTCGCGCCACATAAAACATTCGATACTGTCCTGGTGCTCAAACAGGAGGACCACACCTCAAAACTATGATATGAAGGTTTGATCCAGAAGACAATTGAGCAAATTTACGAGATGAAGTTCAATGACAGCTGATGACCAACAATTGGTTCATGTTCCATTTGTTCTATCGGGATTCTAGAGTCCGTGTGTACCGTTGGTTTGGAATTAGTGTTTTACAACTTCTCTAGATGGATCCTCAATATTCAACAACACGGTTAAAGCGATGGACATTCGCCTTTCTTCTTCTCGATCTTGTATACAAAACTCCTACCTTGAGAAGGCAGTAATTAGGACTTCCCTGACTGTAGCTATGTGACAGCGGACTCTTCCTACCCTCGGCAGTAGCAGGTCTTTTGGGGGCAATATTAGTGATCAAACTTATAACTTTTAGAAACTTTAACTTCTTTGAAAGGTTTTACCACCATTTTCCAAATAATTCGGTTTCATGGTTAATATCATGAAGTGACATTATTTAGACAAACATTGAAAACAATGAAGAATTAGACAATTGTTTCATCTTAGTATATGACTCTCCTTCAGTGCACATCCACAATCTTCCATAACCGTTATGTCTTGCAGCGAAGGTTTATATTAAGATCAGTGACTTGGTATCGAATGATGTATATTTCTAATTTCAAGCAATTCATCTAATGTTATTATTGGGTAATTGCTTTCCATTTGATATGGCTGAACATGACTGACTGGCTTCATCGGCCAACTTTGAGATGGTGGATTTTCACTAATCACCACCCAGTGATCTATCAATTGAGTCTATTCAGTCTCTGACGAAGTTGTAGATGCACACTGAAGAGTTTATCAATCCTTCATAGTTGTTGACAATCTTCCAGTAGGTTCACTCACTACTACAACTACCTCAAACCATCTTACTTCAATCTATGAATATTCAGTACATTTCTTTACAGACTAACATGTTCTATATTCTATTCATGATACTCAATGCTTTCATTTCTTTCTTTTATCAACAGTGGAATAACATGATGATCGACGCATATCACAGTGATGAATTGGATATGAATGTTTCTTTTATAAAAAAAATTTCATAGATCATTTAAAGAATAAATACAAATTACTAATTGATGGCTACAACCGATTTCTTTGGTGAATAGGTCAACACATCATAATGATCAGAGAGGGGTTTTTTAGGGATACTATAGTAATTTAGTAATTGAATTCATGAGTCAATTGAAGTTAGGTCATCATGAAAACCTGAAAGCACTGTATGACCGTTTCGACCTGGTACGGGAGTTCAACAGGGTCTGTTGTGAGATAGACAATGGTAGACGATGATTCAATTTCGAGAATTGGTTGAGGTTAGACATTAACATCATCAGATACCGGTTTAGTAATCTAGAGGTTAAGTGTTCGCGAGCGAGACCGATAAAACGAGGTTTCGGATCCTGTGAGCGGGATCGTGGATACGCACTGCTGAGGAGTCCTATACTAGGACGAAACAGTCGTTCAGTATTTTCAGGTTTTGTGATATATATTTCAATATCGAATGAATCCTCAGAAGATGCACATATGCCAATAAGAGGTTGATCAATTTCAGTCCTAACATAAGTGAATAACACGATGGCGTTTGTACCGAACAATATTGGCTTCGAGTCCCAGAGTCAGTATCAACTCTTAGATGCAGGTACATCCATCTGACGAGTCTAAAATAGAACGAAATACGCGTCATCGACTCCTTTACGAGCCATTAGACATCTTTACTTATACTTGTGTTTAGTTACTAGCTAACCGAATTCATCGATTGAATATCAGCTAATATTCACAGGTAGGTGGATAGAACATACATTGAAGAAATCATCAAATGGCATCACAAGTCAAGCCTTAAGTTGAAATCTTGAAGAGGAAACGAAAAGGGGAAGAATAACGAACACATTGCGTTGTGATTTAGATATGGTCATGAAAAGAATGAATAACAACTGGAAACAACTGAAAAGGATTGCACATGATAGAGTCCGATGAAAAATGCTGGTAGACAGTCTATGCTCCTCCATGAGGTGTAAGAGTCTGAAGTAAGTAAGTAAATACATATATAAATAATAGATCGATTACAAAAAATGATAGAAAAAACGTCGTCCTTCATAAGCTCAACTTATTGAAGACGATCAATTAATATTCAGGGAATTTTTCTAATCTAACTTCCATGACATCATTCAGATAACATAATCAATATCTTTATCTGACAATAGTTTACATGGAAATTAGAGAGTATCACTTGCATGATCAATAAACGATGGTAGACTGTAGTTACTAATAACCACCTCCCCCCCCGAAAATATTTAATCGATAGGAATTCATCACAGTTAGAATGGTAAATGATTGACACTTGATTCACCTTAATAAAGTTGTTTGTTTTCCACTAAACTCCATGTATTATGATTATACACTCGTTCAAAAAGTTAAGCAATGTGATGTATGTTATTGACGTTTTCGATAGATATAAATAGTATGTATCATCAATGAGAAGTGAAACATCTAGCAGTAAAAGGTTGAGAAGTGTAGTGTGAGCTACTTATATCCACATAAGTAGTATATAATGATTGTCAGGAATAGAGTGTATTTCAGTAGAAGATCGACAAGGAAATGATGAGAACGGAAATCAATTTGTGTGAAAATGTAGGAACAATCAAATCTGAGACGATTAACTGATATTTGCGAAATGTAATTGTTGAGTTGGCTTTCGGAGAACTTCACCGGAGCCTCCAGAGGCCCAAATGGAGCTGAAAAGTCCTAGCTAGTCACAGCACGATGGAGCATTCTAGAATTCCAAAGTGGCGTGCTACTATTGGTCAGTAGCATAATATGCCTCTAACGGATTGGCTGAAATATGATGTTGATTTAACAAACGCTAACATTTATAAATTCCCATGATTTTCTGTACAAGAACGAACCTTAGAGTAAAGTATTTCTCTCACACATTGTGTCTTCTCTCTGGTGTTCAAGTCACTGTGTAGTTCTAGCTTGCGGGTTATCAGAAAAGCTTAGGAATTGAATATAGCGTTCAATCGACAAGACTTATCAGTAACAGTCTAGTTTGAGACGATTTATGGACATTTTACAAATGAAGAATTTACTTCTTCAGAAGAACGATGAAAACTCTACGATCAAACCATCCACATCAGAGAACAAAAGTTCATCGAAATTATCCAGCTGAGCTACAAAAAAATCTTTTCCACTCTCACTATATTGTTCTCAGATTTAACAAAGATGTTCTGTAATTTCATGCTCAAAAATACATTCGATTACTTTCACTTGTGTTCCCATTCACTACAGAAGATCGAGTTGAAAAGAGAACGACAAACACAGAATAATCGTTATGGCTTTTACATTTTACATTTAGAAATAGTTGTCTTTATCTATATTCTTGTTCATTACAATGATATTTGTACCAGTGAATGATGTATCAATGGATCTGAATTCGACACATATGGATTCGAACCCGAAAGTTGAATCCTATATCACAATGGATAGTCCATATGTATGTAAATGTAAACCATTTCAAGATTTCACTATAGGGCTATGAAGATTATTAAGTTACTAAATAAGATCATGAACTGATTGATATTAGACCACCATTGAAAACCTGGAAGTACTGGACGGCTGTTTCATCTGATTTTGCGAATCCACGATCCTGCCCATCGGATTCGAACCCAGAGCCCTCGGTTTGGCATAGAGACCAGTATCTACCTCAGCATAATGGAAGATGGTCACGCAATCTTGTGGATTGTTTGAGGTTAGACATGAACACGATTGAATGCCAACTCAGTGATCTAGTTATGTTACGCGAGCAGGATCGTAGCTGCGCACTACTAAGGAGTCTCAAAATAATACGAAACGGTCATTCAGTGTTTCCAGATCTTCAATAGTAGTCTAACATCAATCAGTTCATCATCACAATCCTTCAAGCTATTGACTACTCATTGAATTATTCAAAATACTAATTACTGAAATTAAATTACTTTAACTGTTCAAGGTCATCAGTTCGAGCCTAAAAGACGTACGTTGAATCCTACATGACAATGGATGGCCCACATATATGTAAATGTAAACCATTCAAGATTTCACTAAAGGGTTGTGAAGATTATTAAGTTATTGATTGAGATCATGAACCGATTGATGTTAGACCATCATTGGAATCCTAGAAGTACTGGACGGCCGATTCATCCTATTGTCGGACTACCAAGCAGTACGCATCCACAATCTCGCCCACCGGATTCGAACCCAGAGCCCTCGGTTTGGCATAGAGACCAGTATCTACCTCAGCATAATGGAAGTTGGTCACGCAATCTTGTGGATTGTTTGAGGTTAGACATGAACACGATTGAATGCCAACTCAGTGATCTAGTTATGTTACGCGAGCAGGATCGTAGCTGCGCACTACTAAGGAGTCTCAAAATAATACGAAACGGTCATTCAGTGTTTCCAGATCTTCAATAGTAGTCTAACATCAATCAGTTCATCATCACAATCCTCTAAGTCATTGACTATTCATTGAATCAATTAAAAGTACTAATTACTAAAATGAAATTACTTTAATTATTCAACTTCAACAGAAAAACAGAACACAACAAATCAAAACTGATCATCATCGAAAGAATCTTGTCAAAATCAATTTGACAGATAAAAATAATAATCCATTTGCACAAAATTCACATCTTGATGAAAACAAAAAATAAAGAAAAAGATAAAAAGATAAAAATAAAAAACAAAAAAAAGAATACTAAAGTCTCATAGAAACAAAAGCGGTTTTATTGATTTTTCTAAGTTGTCATGGTAAACCCAATCCTCGTTTTAATAAAAACCTAAAAATGAAAAAATGACCAAAAAAAATAAAAAAGAATTTTTTCCGTTTTTTCTTGTTTTATTAATAAAGAAAAGATAAAGTTTTAAATCTGGATAAAATCTGTTGAAATCTGTTGAAAGATCTGAATGATTTGAAGTCGGTTACCTAACAACATAGATGATGATAATGATGATTGGTTTGAAATGAGGGCTTTTCAGCTCCCTAGGTGAACCCTCCATATCCATCAACTCAGTTAAAGGGTAGGTTATTCGCTTTTCGCTTTCTAATTTTCGTAAACAACACTCCTGTCGCGAGAAAGCAATGAGTAGGACTTCCTTGGACGTGGCTATATACGCATAGCCATATGAAAGCATTTCGAGAGGGAGAGGAGTTGACTTTCCCTACCCTCAGCTAAACACATATGACATTGTTCACTTTTCAATGATCGATTAACTGCATAATTCATACTAAAACATTTATGTAATATATGTAACTATTACGTAACGAATGAAAACAAATGAATGAACGTTTGAAAGTACTTTTCTCATAGATACAAGAAGTTGAAACGTAAATGCCTATTTGATCAATGACAAATTACTTTATTCAACAGAAAATAACTCAACATAACACACGATTTCATTCGCTTTTAACTAAGGGGACTCACAATAGGATGAAACCGTCGTCCAGTACTTTCAGGTTTTCTATGGTTGTCTAACTTCAATTAACTCATGATCTCAATTATTTTTAAAAAAACTATAATATCCACAAAACCCCTTTCTGATAATAATCATCACATGCTAACTAACGACTAGCTTCAAGAAGTATTCCCTGGAGTTCTAGTAAGAAGTAGTAATCAGTGAAGTTCAACCGGGTCTGTTGTGAGATAATGATAGACGGTAGCACAATTTCATAGATTAATTGAAGTTAGACATTAACACCATTTTAGATGCTGGTTCAGTGATCTGGAGTGAAAGCGTTCACATGCAAGATCGATTGATTCTGGATTCGAATCTTACGAGGTGTGATCATGGATGTGCACTGATGAGAAGTCTTCCAATAAGACGAAACGGTTGTCTAGTGTTTCCAGGTGTTTCCATAGTAGTCTAGCTTCAATGAACTCATGATTTCATCTATTAAAAATGACCAGAATATCCACAAAAACTCATTCGAATATCGATACTTCAATGATAAATAGTTTAGAGGTAAAATTAAAAAAATTAAAAAATGTTTTTTGAACTTACCATAATTGGTAAAACAGTGTACTTCAAATAGAAATCAGGTTAATAGTGAAGTTGAATAATAAATTCAATATAAAATGGACATGATAAGATGATAATTTATGGATGAACCAATCAAATTGAAGATTAGAGGTCATGGATTTTGGGCGCGAAATTCATTGGTTTATTTAGCTAAATACCATTACAGTATGATAGCTGTTGTCATTTCATGATGAAACGGCGAAATCTAATTTCTAACTCTCATCATCAATTGAAGTTTACAATTATAATTCACCACAATGGTTTATAACTTTTCTTTAGTCTTAGTTACTAGGTGGATACTGTCAAGGTCAGTGTGGAATCGCTCAAAGGTCATTCATCAATTATAGTCTCATCAAATTATCTAATCAAATTTTATTGATTAATTTACTATTTATCCATTATTGTCATATAAAAGGAGAATAAAACTATATTCCATGATTTACTTCATTCTACTACTATTATACGGTTATAGGACCGTTAACCGAGACTCTGTTACCGCTTAACTGAATACTCGGTTGATGCAATATATAATACACAGACTGTATCACAGTATACTAAATACACGATTCACCATCAAATATAGAGACATTATGAACTGAACATGAATAAACTTCCTGAGTTTGATTACTGGTAGTGTCATGGATATGGACCACTTAGGAATCGTATACTTAAATGAGACATCTACCTTCTCCTCCCTAGTTTTCAATATTGGTCTGGTTAAGATCAGTTCGTCACTTAACAATGAAGATTCTACCATCTCTAAAAAAAATACTGATAATAAAACAACAAGAACATGAACTTATATGCATTTTGATGTGATGAAAACCTGAAATCGAATTCCTAATGCTAACCATCCACAGTAAATCATAAGTGTAATTCCTCTTACACTGGTTTATAACCCTTGTTTAGTCCTAGTTACTAGGTGAACATTTTCAAGGTCATGTTAGCGTTGCTCAAGGGTTGTTTATAAATTATAGCCTCACCATGGATACTGAATAAATGATTCAGTAAACTAGTTGGATAAGTATTGAAATATCATATTTCTTTAACTAATATTTTTTTGTTTATTCCTCTCAATTACCATCCTAGTTATTAAAAGGTTTACTTAATAAGCCAAAAATAACGTTCAGCACTCTAACTTTGAAAGATTTAATTCAAATAATAATAGCGCAATGCTAACCGGTTTTGGGGATGGTTGGAAGAAAGTTAGGAACGGACAAACCAAAACGTGGCATTAGTGCTTGAAGTCAGTAACTTCTAGTCTGAGCCATGTTGGTAGATGCAGACAACTTGGTTGGAGTCCGCATGACTATCGTAACCAATGGTTGGAGACTCTTGGTGACATGACTCAGAATCGATCACAATGGCGTGGGTGTATACACTCTCTATCTTCCCTTAAACTACGAGACTAAAATCGCTTCATATCTTTCTTTCTACGAACTAATTCTTTCTTCCTGTACTATATCCTTGTATGCAATCTTTCTTTTATATATTACGACCTCTGAATTAACTACTTTTATCCATTCGGTGTCCATCTTGTTGTGCTGATGCGGTATGTCAACTTGACGGACTGTCATCAATGAACCGATGTGATACACTTGAACAAATCTTGAATGTATCTAATAATGTAACGTAGCATAATTAAGTATGTGTAATATGAAGAGACTATCACCATTATGACCTCCAGAAATACATTCACTATAGACTGTGATAAAACAATGACCTATACTCCATTAAGGATTACAGTCGTAAGTAAGCAAGTAAGACTATGGTGAATATCTGAGTTCCTGGAAGTGAAATATATCATTTTAAAAGAATCTCATCAACGTTTTCTCCTATTCTGTCTTTCATAAGCAATGCCAATAGTTCCTCATTTACACAGACTTTACTTCAATGTAGAAATACAAAACTGAAAACCTTTTCAAAACACTAGAACTAACGAAATGATTGAATCATGGTTGTAAACCCCTACATGAAGTTATTCCCAAAATAGAATGTTTATTAATAAACCATTGGGAAAACACTTAGTTATGTAATACAAACATTGATTACATAATGTACAATGTATTGCAGATTACTCACACGAATGCTGAACCTAATGTTCTACAAAACATACATATATAATCAAAGTTTACGTTCATAGATAACATTTACAAAGAAAGTCATCTATCAATTGGGCAATGTCGATATTCAGTAATAAAATGGATTCAATGTTTCTCAACATCTTGTTAGATATTGATGTTTTTCAAAGTGGAATTCACGAGTCAATCTAAGCTAAACTGCCAATGAAAACCTGGAACCACTAGACGGTCATTTCGTCCTGTCATCGTACTCTTCAACGGTGCATAGGCACGATTCTGCACGTGAGACTAAAACTCAGAACGTTCGGTTTCACACACGAACGTCTAACTTCTAAACCACTAAACTAACATCCAATAGTGTTAATATCTAAGTTAGATCGATCAATCCGTGTGAAGGATCGTAGCTGGGTATTGATGAATTGAATTTTGATAATCATTGACCTAGACATATTTCTATTTAATTGAATTTTAATCAGAGAAGGGTTCCTGTGGATATTATAGTATTTTAATAGTTGAATATATAACTCAATTGAAGCTGGACCACCATGGAAAACCTGGAAGCACTGAACGGTCGTTTCATCCTAGTATTGGACTCCTCAACAGTGCGTACCAACGATCCATAGTGATCTAGCTTCAATTGACACATGTATTCAATTATTAAATTACCACAATCTCCACAAAAACCCTTCTCTGATTATAATCATCATTTACTCACTAGTGACTTGATTCAAGAGGTATTTCATGAAGTTCTAGTGAGAAGCAGTGATCAGTGGAGATTGTAACTCACTAAAGAGAATGATGAATGTGTCGCTGAATTTCGTGGATTAGTTGAAGTTCAACATCAACACCATTGTGTTTGCCGACTCAGTGATCTAGTGTTTAAGCGTTCTCGTACAAGACAGAGGTGGCATCGTGGATGCGCACTGTTCAGGAGTCCCATTATATGATGAAACGGCCGTGCAGTGTTTTCAAGTTTTCCATAGTGGTCTAGCTTCAATTGACTCATAAATTCAACTATTAAATTACTATAATATCCACAGAAACACTTCTCTGACTATCAATTGATTATTGTCTTCAGTATACACTTTAAATAATTATGATTATTCTATGGTATGTAAAGTATGTACACCTTTTCTAACATCGGCTCAATAAGTGTTTACCATTAGCTGTATGTTTGTGTGATTAACATGAAAGAGAGGTGTGCAATATACAAGTGCTATTTACAAAAAAACGAAGGAGAAAACAGAATCATTCATTCAATCTAGAAAGATTGTTTGAATCTTCTTATTGACGTTTAAGATCAAGATTATTTGAATGTAATATCAAAGCGACCCACACACAATTCATTTATGTCAATAGAAGATTGATCAATATAGCGAAGGTACAAACAAACTTCACATGTTGATGGTTATTGGAACTCAGTAGTTAACTGAATATCGTGATGATGTTTAGAGTGAAGGGTACTGGTTTCGAGTTCTGAAATGAACATCAACTCTGGGATGCATACGTATCTATCTGACGAGTTCCAAATAGAACGAAACGTGCGTCCTTAATTTCACTTCTAGCTAACATTCATCACTCCTTAGAAATATATATAATTTGTAATAAAAAAAAGTGGATTTGTCACACAAAGTCTACATACATTTGAGCATAGGTTACGTATTGTCCTGATGGGCGTCCTATGCTCCTCCACGAGGAGTAACAGACGCAAATAAGTGATAGATTATATACAATATTGAATGAAAAGATGATCCAGATCAGAAAAATCAATCCATTTTCAATACACTTACTTTTTTTCATCAAATATCTTACTGAATAAGAAAATAATTTCTCAATGAATTTGAGTTAAAATTAAACTCATTAAGATTCTTGAAGATAAAAATGTATAATTCCAAATCTAGAAATACTCTAAAAGGTTCCATTACAAATGCTGCATTTGTGATGTGAGCTACTTAAATCCATATAAGTAGTATATAATGCTAGTTAGAAATTGAATGTATTTTAGTAGAAGGCACTAAATACCTAGATGCCACACTTTACCAGTGAAAAGTAAGGAAGGCTGTTGTGGATGCGGAGGAATAGACCAATAATTATCATGTTAAGTCCAATGGTGTCCATGGACTTTAAATAGACATTTCCTATTGGTCGATATCTGTTCACTTGTTGAATATTGTACAAAATGTTGTTTTCTATTTTATGGTACGATGTGGTATGCTTGATTGGTATATAAACAAAGTATGTTTGAAATATAATGATTCATATCTCCGAGGCTGTGACTTGTGTTCTGGACTCAACTGACTGGGCTAGACAGGGAAGCGAGACCAGTCGAGACTGTAGGCCGTCCGTTCGTGTTAACGTATCACTGTAATCGATCGATAAGTACGCTGCTCTCTAATTTTCCAGTCAAGGACACAACAATTAGCACAGGGTAAAAACCGACCGCAACATAAAGCCATAACAAAGGCAAAGAAATCACCAACATTGAGGAACTATGAAATAGGTGAGTAGAGCACTTTAAGGAACTTTTGAATATACTAGCCTCACTTAACCCACCCAACATCGAAGCAGCACCCACGAGCCTCAAAACCAATATTGGTGCACTGACAATAGAAGAGATCAGCATGACTATCAGACAAATCAAGAACGGTAAACCAAAGAGACCAGACGACATTCCAGCAGATGAACTAAATGCAGACGTGGCAGTAAGTGCAAAGATATTCAACTTTCTCTTCTGCATGATTTGGGATTAACAACAAGTTTGAACAGAATAGAAAACAGGACACCCGATCAAGATATCAAAGACTGGCGATCTCAGCAAGTAGAAGAACAACAGAGGCAATAATCTCTCAAAACCAGGAAAAGTCCTCAGCAAGGTGTTATTGAACATAATGAAGGATACCGTAGATGCGCAACTTTGTGATAAACAGACTGGATTCCGTAAGGATAGATCGTGCACCGCCCAAATCACAACACTACAGATCATTGTAGAACAATCAGTTGAATGCAATTCAGAATTCTACATGAACTTCGTTGACTACGAGAAAACGTTTGACAGCTTGGATAGGAAAATCTTATGGAAACCTTATGGTGTACCTGAGAAAATTGTCAACATCACTTGGAATTCATATGATGAACTACACTGCGAAGTGGCGCATGGAGGACACGTTCATTCCACGTAAGGATGAGTGTCAGGCAAGGTTATTTACTCTCACTCTTTCTCTTTCTCCTGGTGATCAAGTGGATTATGAAAGAGTTAACATCTGAGGGAAGCACGGGATACAATGGAGAGCTAGAATACAGCTGGACGATCTAGATTTCGCAGATGATCTGGATCTTTTATCACACACACAACTACAAATGCTAGAGTACACGACCAGTGTAGCACCAGCTTCGACAGCAGTAGGTCTCAACATAAACAAAGAGAAAAGCAATATTCCCAGATACAGCACCAGTCAAATCACGCTTGAAAAAGCAGCTTTGAATGATGTAAAACTATTACGTATCTGGCCAGCACCATTGATGAACACGATGGATCTGATGCAGATATGAAAGTACGGATTGGCAAAGCAAGTGCTGCATATCTGCAACTGAAAAACATCTGGAACTCAAAATAAATGTCAACTAACACCAAAGTCAGAATTTTCAAAACAAATGAAATGGAAACTTGGAGAACTATAAAAGCTAACATCCAGAACATACAAGTGTTTATTAACAATTGTCGAAGCGAAATACTTCCGATCAGTTGGCCAGAAACTATCAACAACAACCTACTGTGTGAGATAACAAAGCAGATTCCAGCGGAGGAGGTAATCTGAAAGAAACACTGGAACTTTTTAAGACACACGTAGAGGAAACCACCCAAATGCAACACAAGGCAAACTCTCACATGGAATCCTGAGTACCAAAGGAGATGAGGAAGAACAAAGCACACATTACGCCGAGTAATGGGAACAGATATGAGAAAAATGAACAACAATTGGATTAGAACTAGAAAGGAAAGCCCAGGACAGAATGGGTTGGAGAATACTGGTCGATGGAATATGTCCTATTTGAGGTCACAGGCGTAAATAAGTAAGTAAGTGAATAACACTTTACTATTCAATTTGTGTGAGGGTTGAGATACTGCCCAAGTGGTCGAACCGAATACAAGTGGTTTTTCTTAGGGATCCACTCTTTAAGTCTTTCATTTATAGGTGTATTCCACAAGGTAGTTGAACAACGTTAAGAGATGTAGTCCTATAATAGCCGATGACCAACACTACATTCATACACTATTTGTTCCCTTCCGATACTGGAGCCCATATACATCAATTATTGTTTAGGAGCTCAATTTGAGTTAGAACCCTCAATGAAACCATAGATTTGTATTGCATATAACATATAACAAATAACCTCGACGGGAAGATACAAGCCAAACAATACCAAGTGAATTCAAATTCACCCCATTGCACAAGCAAGTGGCTATCAGGATTCAGTTGCTGAGTGGATAACGCGATGACGTTTGGAGCGAATGGCACTGGGCTCGAGTCGCAGAGTGAACATCAACTCTCTGAGATGCAGGTACATCCAGCTGACGAGTCCCGAATAGGACGAAATGCGCGTCCTCAATTCCACTGCTAGCCACTATCCATCAAAGCTTGTGAATTAAGGCAATATCGAGGCAATACGCACAGTATGCACATATGCTAATAACACACTGATCAATTACAGTCTTAAAACCTCAGTGGAAAGATACAAGTCAAACAATACCAAATGAATATAACTTAATTGATATCATTCTTTTCTTTATGAACAAATTACTATCTAGTTACAATTTGGCTTCTATAATAACATTCTCTTATTACATTCATTCGTCATAGTTACTAACTTAACATTCATCATAGTTTGATACTTATCTGTTATTTATATTTTCAATCTATTATTCAATAAGATTTAACTCAATGAGTCTAGTTTCCTTTCACCTGGATACAATTTAAATAGAAAAAAATTTTTTTTAATTTAAAAAAAATTTTTTTTTTGTTTTTAACAAAATTCTTGTGTAGGTTTTCTTCATCTATTATCTAATAAGGGATGATTGACTTTATGAATTGACGAGTAACATGTGGATCTTATGATGATGATGATGATGATGATGATGATTTTTTGGTATGTACAATTAGTTACTATGTAAATCAATCATTAACACCTACAAATGAAATTTGATTGACCATTTACCATGACTACAATTTTATAAATAGTAAGTTACATATAAAAAAACAAACAAACAAACAATGAAGTTTCGTAACTTCATTATGTTTACTCTTCAGAAGTCATTTGTATTATATCCCATTGAGAATAATGAATGATAACGGTCAGGATCTATTTTTGGATTAGTATGATACGTTTATTTTTTATTGTATAATTGTTAATGAGCTAAACTATCTGGATATTCATGTTCCTCTTATGATAAGCTTCCATTTGACTTATTGATTATTATTATACGATGTACTGTTCTTGAGTTATGTTCAGTCTATTAATTACAGTCTCTCACATTCATATCCACATTTTGGTCAGATCTTGTACTGATGTAGTTTTCTTTTTTGTCGTACATTGATCGGAATAACTATACATGTGATGTAAATGTGTAAATGAATAGTGCGAATGGTTAATCAGGGTGCTTGGTATCTGTGGGGTTGCGCCACGGGATTGAGTTGTACTATTCAGATTGTAGTGTTAAAGGCTATATGGTGTCTGGCTCGCCTGTTAAACGGGATTGAGCTGTAGTGTTTGGGGTGTCACGTGAAAGTCTGGATGGTGTCTGGTTCTTCAGAAAACCAATGTAAAATTATTCTGACCCACAAGGGTATATTATATAACTATGAATAAACTGGTTGATCCTACCAGTAGTCATATGCTTGTCAGGCTTGTCGTAAACTATTCATATTCATGTTCCTCTTATTATAAGCTTCCATTTGACCCATAGATTATTATTATTATCATACGGTTTCCCATTCTCGAGTTATATCCAGTCTATTCATTACAGTCTCCCACATTCACAGCCACTTTTGGCTAAATCTTGTACAAATGTTATTTTCTATTTTGTGGTGTAATGTGACCTGTATAATTTGTACATAAACTCAGTATGTTTGGAATAAATGATTTATGGCGCTGGAAGTAAACAGGACACACATCGAGGAAAGCACCCAACTGCATCACAAAGCAAGCCCACATATGGGATCTTCAAGGCCAAAGGAGAAGGGGAAGACCAAAGAACACATTACGCAGAGAAATGGAGGAAGACATGAGAAGAATGAACAAGAATTGGATAGAACTAGAAAGGAAGGTCCAGGACAGAGTGGGTTGGAGAATGCTGGTTGGCGGTCTATGCTCCACTGGGAGTAACAGGCGTCAGCAAAATAAATATATAGTGTAATGTTTAAGTAACTAAACTCTCTTTATTCATATTCCACATATTATAAGCTTCTATTCGACCCATGGATTATCATTATACGACTTACCATTCTTGAATTATTCCCTGTCTCTTAATCATTACCTCCCGCATTCATAGCCACATTTGGCTACATCTTGCACAAATGTTGTTTCCTATTTTATGGTACGATGTGGTCTGTCTGGTTGGTATATAAACCCAGTGTGCTTGGAATAAATAATTCATATCGTAGAGGCTGAGATTGATGTTCTGGACTTAACAGGCAGAACTAGGTAGGAAACAGGACCGACAACGACTCTAGACTGCTCATACGGGTTTTGTGCGTCATTGGTTGGGTCGATATTGTAGTGAACGAGAATACCAGTTGGGGGGGGACAACGAAATGTATTGGGATACAAAAGTATAGAACGACTGAATAAAATCTGAAAACCATACAATAAATACTTCAGTTTCAAGCCAAACATTCTCTGTTGTTGTTCTCTTCTCTTCAATCTTCTTAACCTTCTGTCTCCAGGCCATTCACATTCGATTGATGACACATACCTACTTATATCTGTCGAGATCAGTAACATATACCACAACACCAACTAAGTCTTCTTCTGATAATCATCTTATTGATAGAAAATATAGATAGTGACGTGTAAATTAAGACAATATCGAGATAATCTGTATAGGATGAATATATGCTAATAGAGAACTGATGATCAATCGTAGTTCTAAACATGAATGGGAAAATTCAAGTAAACAATACCAAATGAATTGAACAAGCCAGTAGCTAACAGGACTCAATAACTAAGTGAATAATGTGATGGCGTTCGAAGCGAATGGTACTGGGTTCGAGTCCCAGAGTGAATATCAACTCTGAGATGCACGTACATCCAACTGATGAGTAACAAAATGGAACGAAACATGTGTCCTAGATTCCACTGTTAGTCACCTTCATCCATCACTACTTGTAACGCTTATGACTGAAGG
This sequence comes from Schistosoma mattheei, assembly GCA_944470405.2. Taxonomy (NCBI): domain Eukaryota; kingdom Metazoa; phylum Platyhelminthes; class Trematoda; order Strigeidida; family Schistosomatidae; genus Schistosoma; species Schistosoma mattheei. Next base: position 3,437,449 of record OX103946.1, read on the forward strand.
CAATATCGAGTTAATACACATAGTATACATATATAACAATAAGAGACTGATCAATGGCAATCCTAAACATCAGTGGAATGTTAGAAATAAATCTATGTTGAAGATACTACACAAAGAAACATAAAATTCATCATTATTATAATTAATTGGAAACCTACGTAACATCTGTTGTTTCACCTCTTGGATTACCGTCTGAAGTAATAGTAGAATAAATGAAATTACTTAGTCAAATCGAACAATATACACTAGTATATAACAAGCTCATTGTGATATGTACTACTTATATAGATAGATATAAGTAGTATGTACCAGGAATTGGAAATAGCGTTCTTACTGACAGAGAAGAAACATAATAGCAAGAGATAGAGAATGACAACAGGAATGAAGAAACAATCAAGTTTGTAAGATGCAATTTAAGGAAGATATGTAGATGGCTTGTTTTATGTCTTGTTTAAATTTTGCTAAATACAATTAACTGGTTTACTGTATTCTAGTCTTCATTGACAACATTATCAGTTCTCCAGTTTTAGTAGAATATGATTAGTTGATTTACTTCCTGGAATAACCATCTGCACGTGAACCTCGTTAAGCTAGAGACAGTATGATCCGACTGTTTCAGCTACCTTGATGTGGTGATCGGGCTTGTCTATCGTGATGAACCTATCGGGCTAAAATGGCTGGAAAAATCGATCCTTATGGTCCTATCATGCCAGACAGGTCGGTTGAAAAATGGTTAGACTAAAAGCAACAAACTCAAGGTCTGAGGGTCAAATTGTACTGCTGACAGTACAGAGGTATGACGGCAGGGATCACCGGGTAAGTAATAGTGAGATTAAACAGATACAGGGTATTAGGGAATGATGATGGTAAATCAGTTGTGATGAGGTTGTGAATCTTCATCGATTGAGATGGTTGGGCCACGTGTTATGCATACCCGACCACCGATTACCACGACGCGTTATACTGACTAGTGCTGGAGATGGTTAGAAGAAATTTAGGGGAGGCCAAACCGAAATGTGGCATCAGTGCTTGAAGTCACTGACTTCTAGTGGGAGCCATGTTGTTAGATACAGACTACGTGGTTGGTGTCCGCATGATCATCGTAACCAATGGTTGGAGGCTCTGGGTGACATGGCTCACAATCAATCACAATTGCGCAGGTGTATACACTCTCTGTCTTCCCTTAAACTATGAGATGAAAATTGCATCCTTATACACAATCTTTTACTTATATATTACCACCATTGAATCAACTACTTCTATGAATCCGCCGTTCATCTTGCTGTGCTAATGAGGTATGGCGACTTGGACTGGTGCATATATGTGCCTGGTCCTACGTTGCAGCTGACTGAATTACTAACGTCTTTATCAACAATTTTTTTAACACAAACTGGTTTGAGGATTTAAAAGGATTGTAGTATATTCACAACTGAATTCAAAATTCGATCTAAGCTAGATCATCTAAAAGTACTGGATGGCTGTTTCGTCCTAGCATAGGACTCCTCAGCAGTATACATCCACGATGCCATCATGACATAACTTATAAATATTTAGTAATTAATTAACTGATTTGTATAATTGACAACAAAAGGTAAATACTCACCTTCATCTACATTTACAAACTCTAAAACAAATCATTTTAATTACAAAACACTTATGTGAATACGGTATAGACTAAGCTGGAAATGTTATGAATAACCATAAATAGAACAAAACTTGTTCATTGAACCATAATAAACTGAAATTCGACCTATACAAAATACATTGAATCAATACAGATTACATTGATCCAGTCCTGGTTACTTTTGTAAGTGAGTAGGGATAGAAAAATCTGACCTAAAGTCTTATCGTGGAACTACTGATTAATAGAGGAAATCTCTCTAGCCAACTTTGATGGTTGGTGAAGATCAGACTAACCCATCAATCTTTTGTAAATCAGATTAAGTTGGTTCCATTTTTCGTGGCTGTCTGATGTATATGCTTATGTATATAAATTGCATAAGTTTCGGCTCATATGGTTAATATATGTAGATATATCTATAGAATACGTGATTTGGAAAATATGTCTGTCTATGTCTAATAAACTCAGAGGTCTAAACCATCAGGTTGAAGATAATAAAAAGATATGATAATAAATACTAGAGAGAGGTAACCGTTAACCCTCCCTCAGAGAGTGTTTATGCTAATGTGTATGTCATGAAGTGCAGAAGTGAAAGACTTTGTACCAGTGATATGAATGCAATGTGTAAGTGACAGTTTCACCAGTAATTATATAACGTATATTTGCTTCCAAGGTGAGTATACTTATATGCATGCCAAAGAATCTATGGGTGAAAACTTATGCGTTACCGGTATGCATGTATATTACACTTTCCCCTGGTACGGCGCCAGCGTATAATTACTTGGAGGTCACAACTTCATTGCAGATTTACATCCACATCTTAGTATAGATTAGTGGAGATTATTCAACTGATAGTTCATATCATGGAGTGATTTCAGTTAGATTATCACTGCGATATATTCGACAGTTGTTTTGTGTTAGGATAGAACTCCTACTTCATTAATATTTGAAACTGAACTGACAGTCTTAATATAGCCTAACATAGCGACATAGAGCCTTGGATTATTTAGAGGTATCCATTTCCTTATCCTAATTTGCCTGTTATCCACATTCCGAGATTCCTAAATGACCGATATCTTCAGAACCATATTTTCATAACTTACTTCAATATTAAGTACCATCATAATCAGTTTATTTTATCACAGACGAAATGGTGAGACCATAATTCATGGACGAACGAATCAGATTTAGGATAACAATTCTTTGATTTTAGCGCGAAATTCATTCAACCATTATGGCTAAATAGCGTTTCGGTTGATGTCGATTCGTAATGAAGACCTTAAATCTAATCTTTAACCCTAACCATCAACTGTAAATCATAATCTTTATTGTTCACATAGGTTTGTAACCATCATTTAGATCTAATAAGTAGGTGAATACTCTCAAAGTCACTTTCGTGTTGCTCAAAGGTAGAACATAGATTATAGTCCCAATATCAACTCTCTTAAAGCTCCATTCGTTAGTGTTTACACTGAATGAATTATCCTTTTAAAGGTGAAATAAACTTAAAGTGAACATTTAAATTGCCCCCAAAAATGCCCTGGCACGGCCGAGAGTGAGGAGAGTTATCTCTCCCTCTCATATGGCCAAATGCATGCAAACACTGAAAGGGAAGTCTTACTCACTACCTTCGCGCGGTGGGATGTTGTATATCAAAACAAAAGGGCGAAAAGTCAATGTTATCTGCTGTAACCGTTTTGGTGAATACGGTGGATCCATCCAGTAGAGTTTGGTAATAATAATTTCAAACCGATGGTGTATATGAGCTCCAGGATCCTAAGGAAACAAATGGCGTATGAACCTATTGTTGGTCAACGGCTATCATGAGACTGCATCTCCTGTCACTGCTCCATTGTCTTGTGGATCAGACCTTTAGGATGAAAGCTTCGGGCGTGTCCTCCTTACGAAAACCACCTGCTTTGTTTTGAGCACCCGGGTAGTATCTCGGCCCTCACACAAATCGTATGATTTATGTAACGCATATCTATTTGGTACCTCCTTGTAACATTGTTTATGTGTTTAAATAAATAAACAATAACACACCATCATCCATTCATTTATATCAGAGGTACTAACAAAAGTAATCACAAACTTACTTGGTGTTCCTTTAATAGATTACATAGAGATTTAAAAGATTGATTATTGTCTATGAAATACAATAAGAATCAATGTAAAACAAAGGTCAACAATATTTTTTTTGTTATTTCAAGTTACATTATATAATGTTTGTGACATACTTATAACAGTCTAGTAGAATCATGAACGAACTGTTGACGAAGAAGTGTTTCAACAGTAACAATCTGTGCTTCACAATTCATCACATGTAATTTGAATAGTTGAGATCATGAGTTAATTGAAGCTAGATCACCATAGAAGACCTGGAAGCACTGGACGACTGTTTCGTCCTGTCATATGACTCTTCATCAGTGCACATCCACAATCCCAACTCGCGAAATTCTAACCGAGGACCTATCAGTCTCGCACGCGAGAGATTAAACTCTAGACCACTGAACTGGCCGGCATTTAACCGTGTGAATGTCTAACTTCAACTAATCTACGATATTGAGTGACACATCCACCATTGTCTTCATCAGTGAGTTACTATTTCACAACAGACTGGGTGAAACTGTCAAATGTAATTCACAGTCAAGTTGTATTATATTCAATCACCTGTCATCTATTACATAATAAGACAATGTTTACAACTCAGCCCCATTCCAATTAGCCAATAAGCATTGTTTCCAGATGAGAGCTTGATAATCTAGTCATTGGTTTATATTCAGGACTATTAATGACTTAACATCAAACATAACTATGAAAAATAATAAACAGAATTATATTTTATATGAAGTATTGTAAAGAATGATAGTTCTTAACAGCGTTGCATTAAATCCAGAGATCATTGCTGAAAGAAAATTAGTGGTCTAGAGGTTAAGCGTTCAAGCACGAGACTGATAGGTTCTGGGTTTGAATCTCGTGAGGTGGGATCGTGGATGTGCACTGTTGAGGAGTCCCACAATAGGACGAAACAGTCGTCCACTGCTTCCAGGTTTTCCATGATGGTCTAGCTTCAAATAACTCATGATCTCAACTATTAAAATTCATTTACCTGATAAATAGGAACTATTCTCATCAATAAAGTATGCTAATATTAATACTTGTAAAGATGACTGTAACGCCGCCCGGAGTCCTTTTTGGGCTACTGCCGTTCTCAAGCCCGGATAAAGGAGGAGGGTTGGGCATGGAGTTAGCCACCCTATTCCGTAGAAAACTAACTCGCTAAAAAAACGATGACCAGAAAAAAAAGATGATTGTGCCGAAAATAATAATAATAATGTACATTTACATAGAACACTATTTAACTCCATTACAAGTGATGTAATCTCAATACGAAAGTGTGTTTGATGTAGACTGTATAGACTGTAAGTAACTAGTCAACATTATACAAAGACATAGTATTCAAATTTTATTCTATTTATTATCTGATTGAAATCATGAATCTTAGACCGTCATTTGAAACCTGGAATCAATGGATGGCTGTTTCGTCTATTATTCATGATTCCAATCACAAACTTAACAATCTCCACAAATCCATATTGATATTCAATACCGGTTCCTTTTCATATGAAACCTTTTCAACCTACTTCATGCAATTTCCAAAAAACAATCGATTAAATATGTTTAGAAGCTGTGGAATATGATACACACATTTCGCCTTGTTTAACACTCGTCCGACAAATGTGTCTACACCCTAATAATGATGAGACTAGAATTCACTCAACCATTAGCTTCAAACAGGATTTAGTTTTCAATATCAATAATGTGATGTTTCAAAACAAACTGAACTAATGAATTTGATTGAGATCATGAATCAATTGATGTTAGACCACCGTTGGAAACCTGGAAGCAATGGATTGGTTGATGTTAGACACTAACACCATTGGATGCCGGCTCAGTGGTCTAGTTGGTTAAGCGTCTGGCGCGAGACCGATAGGTCCTGAGTTCGAATCTCGCAGGGAGCGGGATCGTAGATGCACACTGCTGAAGAGTCCCATACTAGGACGAGTGCTTCCAGGTTTCCAACGGTGGTCTTAACAATCTCCACAACCCCTATCTGATAATGAACTAATGAAGTTGAATTTGAATATTCATCTATCAAATATCTATTTTAATGAACACGGTGAATCTGATGCAGATATGAGGGTAAAGATTAGCAAAGTAAGAGCAGCATATCTACAACTGAAGAGTATCTGAAACTTAAAACAACTGTCTGTCAACCAACATCAAAGTCAGAATTTTCAATACAAAAATATCAAGACAGTTCTGCTGTATGAGGTAGAAACTTGGTGAACTACGAAAGTCATTATCCAGACGAGACAAGTGTTTATTATCAACAAGAACCTACAGTGGAAGTGTTATGTCCCGATAAGCATAAGGAATGGTAACTTTTGGGATCCATTTATGGACCAATACTATGAGTATAATTGTTAAATAACTAAACTATTCATATTCATGTCTTTCTTATCATAAGCTTTATTTTAACCAATGTACTGTTATTATACGACTTACCATCCCTGTCTATTAATTGCTACGTCCCACATTCACAGCCACATTTGGCTAAATCTTGTACAAATGTTGTTTCCTATTTTATGGTACGATGTGGTCTACCTGGTTGTTATATAAACCCAGTATTTTTGAAATAAATGATTCATATTGCAGAGGCTGAGACTGGTGTTCTGGACGTAACTGGCTGAGTTAAGCAAGAAGTAGGACCAATAAGGACTCTAGACTGCTCGCACGGGTTTTAGGCGTCATTGGTTCGATCGGTGAATCACTGTTCTCTAATTGGTGGACCATCACGTTATACATTAACAAGTTATAACAGGGAGAGAAGAAAAACTAGATTCCAGCAGATAAATAAATCACGAAGAAGCACTATAAGTGGCTAGAACACACATTGAGGAAAGCAGCTCAACTGTGTCACAAGGCAAAAGACGAAGAGAAAACCAAACAACACATTACACCGCGAAATATAAACAGATATCAGAAGAATAAACAACAATTGGATAGAACTAGAAAAGAAGACCGAGGATAGAGTAAGTCGAAGAATACAGGTCAGAGGCCTATTCTCCATTGATGGGCAGGGAGGGGGGATAACAGACATAAGTAATGAAGTAACTATCCATTTATATTCCCAAACTATCGAACAAGAACAAAGTGTAAACATTACCATAGTTTATCTATATAACATACAATAACTTACTTCCGCTAGCATTAATCTCATTGAATAACATAAATAGAACCATATAAATATATAAAATGATGTAATCCCCCCTCATGTTCAATATATCTAATGAATTTAAAGCTAACTGTATTACTTCAATAATGCTACAGTAACAATATTACTACGAATAACATCATGTTCCAGCTTAAATATATGTAGTCTTATACTCACTGTTATTATCGATCCATTTTCATGTGATTAGAAACAAACAATTTATTTATTCATTATTAATTCGATGAAATTTTAAAAAAAAATGAAAAAGAACAAATGGCATAGTAACATGTATATAGTTGCTAGGTAGTAACAATTTATTCATTAGATTATATATATATATATATATATATATATTTATATAAGATGACGTATATGATTAAATACAATTTATAGACTACTGATAATGTCAATATTAATAATAATGTATGATTAATGTGAAAAATATTTTCATTGTCTATAAATGTATTTTCTTTTCTTTTTCTTTCATTTATTCAAATCGACATAACTAGTTGATAGTGTGGTGTGTGCTACTTATATTGACATAAGTAGTATATGATGTTAGTCGTCAATAGAAGGTCTGGCAACAGAGAGACAAAAGGATCGAACAGTCAAGAATCTGAACAGAATGCAATTTGTATGAAAAATGCAAGAACGATGAAATCTGAGTGATTTTAAGACTATTGGTGAACATTTTGCAAATTACGTATTTACTAATTGATTGTTAGATTTTATTAACAGGTCCTGTAATTTTGTGTTAACTGGATTCGGTTGTCCTAACCCGTGTTCTGTTCCTTACATTTGGTGTTGCTGCCAATCAGGAGGGGAAGAGTGCTGTTCTGCGGACGCCATTGTGGGCCTGGAGCTGAGGTGCTAGTTGAGGCAGTCTGGTGCTTAGAGGTGGCGCCGAGTGGAGTGTTTTGGCAGGGCGGATTCGACTGTGGCGGGTGCTGTCGACGGAGAGGAGCGGTGGGACTTGCAGCTGCTGGGCGGACATCGGATGTAGAAGGCTCAGCAGGCTGATGGGGTACAGGTGTTAAGCGTCCTAGGTGCCGGGTGGATGTTGGATCTTGTTTCCCGACAGATGGACAGAGCTATAGAGGTCAGCGCGCCGCAGACTCGACATTTTGACGGAGAGCGTAGCGCAGACTGCAGTGACGAAGAATGTGGCACGGCGAGTATGAACCACCGCAAGAACGACTGCTTTAAAGGGTGAACGAGTGTGGTGTGTGCTACTTATATTGACATAAGTAGTATATGGTGTTAGTCGTCAATAGAAGGTCTGGCAGCAGAGAGACAAGAGGATCGAACAGTCAAGAATCTGAACAGAATGCAATTTGTATGAAAAATGCAAGAACGATGAAATCTGAGTGATTTTAAGACTATTGGTGAACATTTTGCAAATTACGTATTTACTATTTGATTGTTAGACTTATTAACAAGTCCTGTAAGTTTATGTAGGAGACATTGATTGTCCCCACTGGTGTTCGTGTTCACTACAACAGATATTACATTGTGTGAGTTAATACTGATTACCTTAATATTGTATTGATATTTGATAAAGATCTGAAATGATGAACGAATCTAAGTGAGATCATTTTCGAAAACCTTGAAGCATTGGATGGTAGTATCATCATAGTATGAAACTTCTGAAGAGTGAACATCTATGACTTGTTATGATGATGGACTTGAACCTAGAATATTCGATCTTTCATGAGTCACGCATGCTGGATTGTGGATGTTCACTGTTCAGGAATCTCAGCAGTTCGCATCCACCATCCTGCCTGCCTTATCCGAACCTAGGATTTATTGGTCTCGTGCGCAAATGCTTAATCTCTAGACCGTTGAGCTGGCCGACATTCAACAATGTTAATGTATAGGGATCAGCTTTAAACGACTACTATTGTTAAGCAACTGAAATAAACCCTTTGTAATTGGATAAATTATAGAAAAGAAAACAATAATACTATGAATTTTAGACAGATTTCTAATATTTGATGGTTCTAGAAGTCTTCCATAGGGTGGAAAAACAACATCGCATTTAAATTCTTTCATAAATCTTCTAATTGAATGCTAGATTCGGTACTTAGTAACCTCCAGGGTAAATCTACACAACGATTTGAACACTAGAGAAAAGGCATGAAATATGAAAGGAAACGCTTTACTCCAAACGTTTATCTATGTACAGAAAATCTAGGGTTTGTATAGTATTTTAGCTGACCTTGGGTTTCTGGAAATTTCTGGAATGTTACCAAACGTAGTAGTAGTAGTAGTCCTAGGTGTAGTCGTAGTAGTAGTAGTAGTCGTAGGTGTAGTCGTAGTAGTAGTAGTAGTATTGGTAATCATTCAATCAGAAACATTATAGGGAACTTTCTACTTTCTAGATGTTTCAGGTAAAACTTCTATTGAATGCTGATTGGATATGATGTTTCATAGTGTTTTCAGAGCTTATGTTGGCTTTGTTTTTTTTTGGGAATTTTCTGCATCTCTCCAATACTCTCCCTTATAGTTTTAGATCATCCATCTTTTCAAACTCTTAATTGTCCAAGTTTGGATTACGAGTTAAATATAAAGGGTTAATTATAGTCTCCTACATTTACAGCCACTTTCGGCTAGATCATGTACGAATGTTGTTTCCTATTTTGTGGAGAGATGTGGTCTGTTTGATTTGTATATCAACCCAATATATGATTCACATTAGTGAGGCTAAGATTGACGTTCTGGACTGATCCAGCTAGTTTAGGTGAGAAGCTGTTATCTCGATGGACCAATAAGAACTATAGGCTGTTCGTGTAGGTTTATGCGATATTAATCTGGTTGTATAAATCAGTGTCTCCAACTAGCGGTTGTATTGCAGTGAACGAGGACACAAGCGAGAACAACCAAACGCGTTTGGACACAATATTACAGAATCACTTAGTAAAATCTGAGTACAACATACACTAAATACTCCATTTACAATATGTTGATCAATTGTCTAACACTTGATTGTTTCTTTGTTTCCACATCAATCACTCTCTGTTCTCACTCTCTTCTCTTCAGTCTTCTTAACATTCTGCTACCAGACATTTCACTTTCAATTGATGATACATACTACTGATATCTGTCGATATCAGTAGCACATACCACAGTACCACATGATATAATTAATCGAAGATAAGGACATAACAAAAGTATTTCTACTGCTTCTTATCCTCGATATTTTAATTTCGCGCATAAAACTAATCCTCCTCTTCCAGCCAAACAAGTTGGTGAAGCCTAGTAGGCCCTTCTGGAGAGAAACAGGCCACATAGAAGCATAGCACAACTATCGTGGCTAGAATAGCTGTTTATGGAGTTTGGCACGTAGAAAGCAACTCCATATATTCCACCCACCACTTTTGTGAATTTTTTCGCCATTTGTGCTGTGATTCTTTTTAGGTTTCGTCATCAGTGGGGGGTATCGGTCGATCTCTACCACTGTGGTTGCTGCTCACGTTAGTTCATGGGACTAAATCCCACTATCCAGGAAGCACGAAGAGGACGAATGAATCGGGTTTTGCCTCCCACATAAACTTAATAGTCGCGTTTTTTATCCTAGTTGACCAATTGTTATACCAGAATTTTACTTGAAATGCTTTTACCCACTTAAATGTTCCTGATTTATATTAAACGTAAACTATATGACCGACAGATTCATCTACAATTTCAAGTGAATATTTTCCATGTTTCAGAATCATAATTCATACTTCCTAAATACAAACTATCAGTCATGGTATAAATATGTGTTTTATTGAAATTCCCCCTACATATTCACCCTATTGTACAACCAAGTGACTATTAGATCCTAGTAACTAAGTGAATTACACAACATAGTTTGAAGCGTACACTACTAAGTTCGAGTCCTGAAGTGAACATCAACTCTGAGATATAGTTACATCCGGCTGACGAGTCCTAAATAAGACGAAACCCATATCCTAGATTCCATTACTTTCTCATAATCCACATATAAATATTATTCAATGACTTATATACAATCATTTAAACATTTACATAAAGATGAAGTCAATGTTAAATATTCCTTATTAACTATAAACAATAATAATATGGTAGATTATATGATGTAAACATCGTGTAATCTACACATACATAGTTACAAATCAATGTAACATGGGTAATTTAATACTAAACTGTAAACACAGCAACATGATATCATTAGGGATTGTTGCTATGGTAACAATTTATAAAAGAAAAATATAAGTATAACATTTTTATTTTGTTTGTTGCATAGATTTCACAAATTTTTAAGAAAAATATCATTCTAATAAATTAAAGTTTTTAATTAAATCACATGAGTAATTGAAATTATTTATCGATATTTCTTTATTTCAATAGTTGAGATCATAATTCAATTGATACTACACTATCATGAATAACCTGAAAGTACTGGATGATTGTTTCGTCTTATTGTGGAACTCCTCAGTGGTGCATTTATTCACAATCCCACCTTACATAATTCGAATCCAAGATCTGTTGATCTCACACACGAATACATTAACCGGACAATCAATGAATTAGAATTAAGATAAGTGAAACTAGGGTTAACGGTGTTATCCAAAATACACATTGCTGACTCGTCATATATAGATATCCCTGAGTTTCAAAGTTGACATTTAATCCACGATTTGAGTTCAATATCTTTCGCTTCAAATTTCATCATACTATTCAATTGGCTACAGAATTTAGATAGTCACTGGTTTATAGTGGCTCGATTTTGAGATAATTCCTTAGGGTTCGTTTATTAATCACCCTGATTACTTACTTACTTACGCCTGTTACTCCTCGTGAAGGAGCATAGGCCACTCACCAGCATTCTCCATCCAACCCTGTCCTGGGCAATCCTTTCCAGCTCCGTCCAGTTGTAATTCATCCTTTTCATATCTGCTTCTATAATCCGACGCAATGTGTTCTTTGGCCTTCCTCTTTTTTGCTTCCCTTCAGGGTTCCAAGTTAGGGCTTGCCTCGTGATGCAGTTTGACGATTTGCGTAATGTATGTCCTATCCATTTCCATCGTCTTTTCCTAATTTCCTCTTCAGCTGGAAGCTCGTTTGTTCTCTCCCACAGAAGGCTATTGCTGATGGTATCCGGCCAGTGGATGTTGAGTATCTTGCGTAGGCAGCTGTTTATAAATACTTGTACTTTCTTGATTGTGGTTGTTGTAGTTCTCCAAGTTTCAGCTCCATACAGTAGAACTACCTTGTCGTTCGTATTGAAGATTCTCACTTTGATATTGGTTGAAAGTTGTTTTGAGTTCCATATGTTCTTTAATTGTAGGAATGCGACCCTTGCTTTGCCGATCCTCGCCTTAATCACCCTTATAACCTTTATTATATAAATTCCAACGGTGTATGAATTCAAAAGGTAATATGAAGCGGCAACTATAGTGCATCGTTGGGTAGTACAAATAAAATAGTTACCAGCACATCGAGCCAACTTGAGCATTAAGGTTAATGCGAGCAAGCAAGCAAATACAGAGGCGGATTAAAAATCAAATCGAGTCGAATCAGAGCGAAGTAAAGCACAGCAAGTGAAATTAATCAGATTTGAGCACATATATATATACTGTAGACACATGTAATGAGGTAAATTTTAATTCATATAAACTAATTGTTTAGGACTGTAAATGATCAGTCCCCCATTAGTGCCCAACATCAACTTTGAAAAGTCTCAATTAAGACAAAACTCACATCGTCGATACTAACTCTAGTCTCCATCATTCAGAGTACATTTACTTACTTTTACTCGATTACTTACGTCTGTTACTCCCAATGGGGAATAGGCTGCCGAACAACACACTCCAACCCACTCTGTCCTCAACCTTCCTTTCTAGTTCTATCCAATTCTTGTTCATTATTCTCATGTCTGTCTCCATTTCTCCACGTCATGTGTTCTGTGGTCTTCCTATTTTCCTTTGGCATTGAACATTTCATGTGAGGGCTTGCCTTGTGATGCATATGGGTGCTTTTTTCTCAATGTGTGTCCTATCTATCCACTTGTAGCGCGTTTTGCTGATTTCTTCCACCACTGGAAACTGGTTTGTTCTCTCCTACAGTAGGTTGTTGATGATAGTGTCTGACCAACGGATCCGAAGTATTTTGCGCCTGGAGCCCCTATGAGGCGACTGTTGGTCCCACACCAGGATAAAGGAGGAGTGTTGGGCATGTTGTTAGCAAACCTATCTCGTAGTTATTCCTAATTGTAAGGTAACATTAATCATTATAACACTAGAAATCATATCACCTGGAATCAACAGAAAGTTAACTTTCATATTTAACTTGAAAATCTAGATGATATGTACTTTTATGTATGTAGATGATCTTTCATTCAAATGAGTGTAACGGCATCACAGTGTTGATATTCACATCGTGAATTTTACCCAACACCAAAAAGAAATACATGTCAATTGAACAGAATCACAACACAGAGTCTTTGTGATCTGAAAATATTATAATTAGTTGATTACTGTCATGACAAACATAACTCTGTTTTTGATTGAGATCATGAACCGATTGATGTTAGACCACCACTGAAAACCTGGAGGCGCTGGAAGGACGTTTCGCCCCATCGTGGAATTCCTCAGTAGTGCGTGCCTACGATCCCGCTCGCAAGATTCGAATCGTCTAACATCAATCGATTCATGATCTCAATCAAAAATTTATTCATCACCACAAACACTTACCGATACTAACAAAGTTTACTTCATATCGAACACCGTTTACCGTAACCATAACACATCCAATAATAATCAGTAAACAGAGGAGTTTATAATGACGAATCATGAATAATTACCAATGTCGTAGTATTCCGATAAGTTATCCGACCACTTCTCATGTCATCACAAATGAGAAGATGTGATATCATTTCCGCCGCGTTGATATTCCCTGTCACAATATTCACTTCCATCATTCTCATGAAGAAACATCACTGGTAAACTATACGTTCAAAAATGTGTACATGTCACTGTGTGTAAATTGATGCATCATTACAACTACATGTCGATATGAGAGAGAGAGAGAGAATAAAGTGATTTGTCAAAAACTGTGCATGATACAATACACACATCATATTAAGTGATAATCAAGTAGGTTAGAACTATCTGAACAGACCAACAACAAACATCACTTTCATCTTGTCGGCTTTGATTGATCTTCTTACAATCTGTCATCTTTTAACGATCACAATTACAGATGGAATCAACTTGTATTAATCAACTTGATGGAAGTGACTTCATACAGTAACCAGATACAACATAATGAATCACCAGATTCAAGGCTAGTTTCAACAAAATTGTTTACAGTAATCGTAATACTCTGTGGAACATGAAATTCAACGATGATGTAATTGTCTGCAGATTCTTTCATTCATTAATGGTTCCGAATTAAACTGTGTTGAATCTGGTGACTTCATATGTAGTTAGGTAAAATGAAAGATGTAAGTGTGCACTGTGTGTGTGAGAGAGAGAGAGTGAGTGAGAACAACCGAGATTGGATGTAATTGAATGATCATATGAAGCTTCCAAGTGTTGCTCAGCTACAGAAGAGGAATCTTGAATGTTTGTCTGTAATTCACTTCTAAACATTTCACCATATCGAACTGAGATTTTAGGTTGATCGAATATGGATAAATGACAGAATTACATATCGTAATGGAAGTAAGTCACATGCTGGTGTAAATTTACCAACGATCTGTGGGACTGATGTGAATCGTATATTCGCATGACAGTGTTTCACACAAGTCGAATTGCAAACGAATAGAATCAAATTACTTACTTACTTACGCCTGTTACTCCTCGTGAAGGAGCATAGGCCACTCACCAGCATTCTCCTTCAAACCCTGTCCTGAGCAATCCTTTCCAGCTCCTTCCAGTTGCTATTCATCCTTTTCATATCTGCTATTATCCGACGCAATGTGTTCTTTGGTCTTCCTCTTTTTCGCTTCCCTTCAGGGTTCCAAGTTAGGGCTTGTCTCGTGATGCAGTTTGACGATTTGCGTAATGTATGTCCTATCCATTTCCATCGTCTTTTCCTAATTTCCTCTTCAGCTGGAAGCTCGTTTGTTCTCTCCCACAGAAGGCTATTGCTGATGGTATCCGGCCAGTGGATGTTGAGTATCTTGCATAGGCAGCTATTTATAAATACTTGTACTTTCTTGATTGTGGTTGTTGTAGTTCTCCAAGTTTCAGCTCCATACAGTAGAACTACCTTGTCGTTCGTATTGAAGATTCTCACTTTGATATTGGTTGAAAGTTGTTTTGAGTTCCATATGTAATCACAATTGATTGATCACTGGGTGGTGATCAATCTCATGCTTGTCTAGTCCTTATTAGTGCAGATCGAATGCTATCGATCATGTTGCAATGTGGCCACCAGTCTAGGTGACTCGACACTGCGGGCACTATGTATTGAGATTAGATGGTGGTTGGAGGTAGTCAACAGGAAACCCTGGACCCGGGTTTCGTGCTACTTGGCACTCGTCAGCAAGGTGTACCTGTAATCTTGAGGGAACTGGTGCTCCCTGGCGGATTCGATCTCGTGTCACCCAGCTTCACAGTCAGAGACGTTACCACTGAGCTATCCGAGCCGTGACTAACCTCCTGTAGGACTGAGATGTAATCATAATTGATTGATCACTGGGTGGTGATCAATCTCATGCTTGTCTAGTCCTTATTAGTGCAGATCGAATGCTATCGATATGTTCTTCAATTGTAGGAATGCGACCCTTGCTTTGCCGATCCTCGCCTTTACGTCTGCATCTGAACCTCCTTGTTCATCGATGATGCTTCCCAGGTATGTGAAGGACTCTACATCTTCCAGAGTTTCGCCATCAAGAGTGATTGGATTGCTGTTCTCCGTTTGAATTTGAGGACCTTGGTTTTCCCTTTGTGTATGCTGAGGCCTACTGATGCAGAGACTGCTGCTACACTGGCTGTCTTCATCTGCATCTGTTCGTGTGTACGTGATAGGAGGGCTAGGTCGTCTGCGAAGTCCAAATCGTCTAATTGATTCTGAGCTGTCCATTGTATTCCGTGTTTTCCTTCAGATGTTGAGGTCTTCATAATCCAGTCGACCACCAGAAGAAAGAGGAAGGGAGAGAGTAAACAGCCTTGTCTGACTCCAGTCCTTACTTGGAATGCATCTGTCAGCTGTCCTCCATGCACTACTTTGCACTGTAGTCCGTCGTATGAGTTCCGGATAATGTTGACAATCTTCTCAGGAACTCCGTAGTGTCGAAGAAGTTTCCATAATGTCCTCCTATCTACACTGTCGAATGCCTTTTCATAATCAATGAAGTTGATGTATAGTGATGAGTTCCACTCAACTGATTGTTCGACGATGATCCGTAGTGTTGCAATTTGGTCTGTGCACGACCGATCCTTACGGAATCCAGCTTGTTGATCTCGAAGTTGGGCGTCTACTGCATCCTTCATCCGGTTCAGCAACACTCTGTTGAAGACTTTCCCTGGTATTGACAGTAGTGTAATGCCTCTGTAGTTTTCACATTTGCTCAGATCTCCTTTCTTTGGAATCTTGACGAGGTGTCCTTCTTTCCAGTCCATCGGCACTTGTTCCTCCTCCCAAATCTTTTTGAATAGAAGGTATAGCATGCTTGTGGTTGCTTCGATGTCTGATTTCAGTGCTTCAGCTGGTATGTTGTCGGGTCCTGCTGCTTTCCCGTTCTTGATTTGTCTGACGGCCATTCTAATTTCTTCCGTCGTTGGTGGGTTGACATCTATAGGAAGATCTATGTGTGCTGCTTCGATGTCCGGTGGATTCATTGGAGCCGGCCTATTCAGGAGTTCCTCGAAGTATTCTACCCATCTGTTACGCTGTTGTTGAATTTCGGTGATTGGCTTGCCTTCTTTGTCTTTGACCGGCCTCTCTGGTTTACTGTATTTCCCTGCTAGTTTCTTCGTTGTATCGTGAAGCTGTTTCATATTTCCTTCTCTAGCAGCTTTTTCTGCCGTCGTTGCTAGTTCTTCCACGTATTTCTTCTTGTCGGCTCTAATGCTCCTCTTCACTTGTTTGTTTGCTTCTATGTATTCAGCTTGTGCTTGGACTTTCTCTGCTCGTGTTCGGCTGTTGTTAATTGCTGCCTTCTTGTTCTTCCTTTCTTTGATCTTGTCCAGTGTTTCTATAGAGATCCATTCCTTATGATGGTGTTTCTTTAGGCCCAGAACCTCTTGACACGTTGAAGTTAATGCTTCCTTGATGCCTTTCCAGTTGTCCTCCATAGTAGTTTCTTCTTCTTCAGTAGATCTTGTAAGGCTTGGAACCTGTTGTTGAGAGCTATCTTGAATTCATTGAGTTTGTCAGTATCTCGAAGGAAGGCTGTATTGAACCTTTGTAGTGCTGTTTGTCCACTTGTCCAGTTCTTTTTAGCTTCAGTTTTAAATTGGCTACAACTAGGTGGTGATCTGAAGCTACGTCAGCACCTCTCCTGGTTCTCACATCTTCCATTGTCCTTCGGAATTTTTTGTTGATGCAAATATGATCTATTTGGTTCTCTGTAGTGTGGTCCGGTGAGATCCATGTAGCCTTGTGTATACGCTTGTGTGGAAATATTGTGCCTCCTATGACCAATTTGTTGAATGCACACAAATTTGCAAATCTTTCTCCATTTTCGTTTCTTTCTCCCAGTCCATGTCGTCCCATAATATCTTCATATCCAGTGTTGTCTATTCCGACTTTGGCATTTAGATCTCCCATCAGAATAGTTAGGTCCTTTCTTCGGCATTTCTCAATGATTGACTGCAGCCGCTCGTAGAACTGATCTTTAATGTCGTCGTTGCTATCATTGGTGGGTGCATAACATTGGATAATATTCATTAAGATCCCCTCCTTCTTTGTTTTGAATGATGCTTTGATGATTCTGGATCCGTGAGACTCCCATCCTACAAGTGCATTTCGTGCTACTTTGGACAGCATAAGAGCGACTCCCTGAGTGTGTGGAGCATTGTCCTCCTCGTGACCGGAGTATAGCAGCATCTCTCCCGTAGCTAGCCTTTTCTGTCCAGCTTGGGTCCAGTGGGTTTCGCTGATTCCCAGTACTGCTAAGTTGTATCTCCTCATTTCCATTGCTATTTGACTGGTCTTCCCGGTTTCCCACATTGTTCGAACGTTCCATGTACCTATAAAAATTTTTGCTCTGGTTGTTAGAAGGGGCATCGGCCTCGTGGCTTCCGAAGGAACTCGGCTTTCACCATGAAGCGTCATAATTCTTCTAACTGAAGACCTTCTAACTCCCAGGGCAGAGTTTAAATGGTTTGGATTATTTTTTCTGGTAAGCGTTTTTTTAGCGAGTTAGTTTTCTACGGGATGGGGACGCTAACCCCATGCCCAACCCTCCTCCTTTATCCGGGCTTGGGACCGGCAGTAACCCTGTTAGAGCTACAGGCGGAGTTGAATAGAATCAAATGAAAGGAATGAATGTCATTGTGATCAGACATCCATTCGGTCAAAAAACGATTTCGTTTCATTAAACGAAATATATTCCTCACCAAATCAAACTGAACCGATTCCGTTCACATTTACACGATTCATTCACACTACTCATATCGAAATCAGTAGTAGTACATTGAAACTATTCAATGTTGTCAAATGTCGAATGAATTTACTTTATTCTTATTCACACAGTCACTGCACAATCTCAACCACAAACTCCAGCCAGTTGTCCCAATCGTTCACCATTATCCTGTTTCAACGCTTCTATCAATGGGCCAACATCAGCAGTCGAACCAAATAAAATATTGACTTTTCGAGAAGTTGATCATCCAACAAGTGTTATCACTAGTAGGAAGATCAGTCAAAACATTCAATCATCATCATCATCAGCAGCATCCTCTTTGACATCTTTGACAAACACTAGTCGACCACCATTGTCACTATTAGGTATTCTGGCTGCTAAACGAATCACACGGAAATTTCTATCAACATTGGCTGATGAGAAACATCAAAGACGTCTGAGTACATTCAGTAGACTATGTAAGTTATTTCAATCTGCATTTATAATAGAATTTACCAACATTGTCCACTCTAAAATAAATAACCTAATGTATAATTATGTTAAATGGCGATTATATCTTCTTATCTTAAACCGTCAGTATACACTATACGACAATTGTTTACGGTCAGTGTCGAATTCATTTCCCTAAACATATCTGGATGTCAGTATTCCTTCCTTTCGCGTATGCTATTAGATCTGTCCAGCGATCAACCATGATCTTTGTTTCATTCTAATAGTGGGTTATAAATGTAAAGTCAACTAGACTGATACCCACTGTCGATAAATATCTCTATCATATTCTTAGTTATAAATGTTAACAATGATCGATTAGTTACTGAGTATGTTGCTATGAAATATTTGATTGATCACTAAAGAGTAATATACATTCATAGATTAATGATGTTTTGACAGTGTTAATGAAAACTGTTTATCGATCACAGAATGACGTTTATAAGTTGAACATGATGTGAATAACTGATTTTTCAAATATGTACCTTGTCGAATGAGAGACAGTTATCTACAACAGATAATAAACGAAAATTTGAGAAATATAGTGAAACGTAACAGATGATCTGGCTCTTCTATCGCACACTCAATAACAAATGAAGGAGAAGACGATCAGTGTAGCAGCACCCTCAGCAGCAATTGGTTTCAACATAAACAAAGGGAAAAGGAAGATTCTCCGATACAACACAACATGCAACAATCGTATCACACTTGATGGAGAAGATTCGGAAGATCTAAAAACCTTAAAATATATGGGCAGCATCATTGGTGAACTCGAAGAATCCGATGCAAGAGCATTATGTTCACAACTGAAGAACATCTGGAACACAAAACAAACGTCAACTAACACCGTTGGTCAGACACTATCATCAACAACCTACTGTAGGAGAGAACAAACCAGTTTCCAGTGGTGGAAGAAATCAGCAAAACGCGCTACAAGTGGATAGATAGGACACACATTGAGAAAAAAGCACCCATATGCATCACAAGGCAAGCCCTCACATGAAATGTTCAATGCCAAAGGAAAATAGGAAGACCACAGAACACATGACGTGGAGAAACAGAGACAGACATGAGAATAATGAACAAGAATTGGATAGAACTAGAAAGGAAGGTTGAGAACAGAGTGGGTTGGAGAGTTCTGTTCGGCGGCCTATACGCTATTGGGAGTAACAGGCGTAAATAATTAAGCAATTGAATCGATTGAATTTAAACATGTAAGCCATTAAAGCCGGGCTCAGTGGTCGAGGATTCAGGCGTTCATGCATGAGACCAAAGGTCTTGGATTCGATTTATGAATGTGGGGTGGTGACAGCGCTGCTGAGCATTTAGTGTCTCATGTTATGTCAAGCTCATATGGATTATTCTAGCTTTTGGACAAGCCTATTTATACATTCTTTCCAAGTCGAATGTCGACTTTGTTAATTAATCGCCTAATAACCTTGACTATCTTTATAGGAGCATGTGTGTGTGCATTGCATGCCCTACTCATTACATATCTGCAACTTATTTTTATCTGATTATAAATAACAAGTCACACTTGATCAAATCGAGTTGGCTTAATCGCCTTCTCCATTGCGCGTCACTTTCTTTCGATTCTCTCTCTCTCTCTCTCTGTTCTTCACTTTCTTCGCTCCATTTCTCTGATTGTCTGTTCTGACCAACGATTGTATAAAATATACGTATACAAAACTTCATTCTTGTATTCGACTTATCTAATTCCGTTATTCAATAACACGATGACTGTATACGAGGATTGATGATATGTATAAGTCGATAACGATAATCATACGATCTAATTGGAGTCAGATTAAGAGACACTAATTTCCTCCAACGCAACTCATAGTTGGCTTCTTATTACCGACGTTACACAAACGGAGTTAGCCTAGTTTATATATGAAGTTAAATGGAAGATTCATGTTCATAGCATATTCGTACATTTATCTAAATCAGGATCAAATTAGTAAGTTACAAAAAGTAATTCTATACTGGGAAAAAAAGCTGTCAAGTTAGTCTAAGTCCCAAATAGTAGTATAGAGGTTAATTTATCAATTTCAACTCAAAACTTTAATGATCAGTTAACTGCATATTTGCTAACAAACTAATTTTTTATGCTTGAGGTGACGAAATGACTGATATTAGACCACCATCGAAAACCTGGAAACACTGGACAGCCGTTTCGTTCTATTGTGAGACTCCTCAACAGTGCATATCCACGATTCCGAGCGTAGGATTCGAACCCAGGCCCTTCATATTCGCGTGCGAACACTAAACCCCTAAACCACTGAATGGGTCAACATCCAATAGTGTTAATGTCTAACCTTAACCAATCCTTGAAATTGCTCGACCATCTTCCATTCTATTGAGGTAGATACCTGTCTCTACGCGACACGGACTAGCTCCATTGGTCATAGCTATGAGAATCCATTTGATCATATTCAGAAGTCAAATATACCAGTTAATAATTATTTAAGTTCATAAGCATGTGATAATCAACCTTATTGAGGTAACAAGTGAGTAAAGTGGGAGAATTTATGTGTATGTTATTCATTGAATACAATTCAACATATGTATAAAATTATTGATTTTTGTTGTTGGTTATAACCATACACTCAATTAAAAAACTGCCACATTCATGTCAATAGCAGGTCAACTATCTAAAGAATAACCTATTCTTGACCTTTCATTTAAAATAGGTCATACAAATGCAAAGTTAATGGAGACTTGCTATTATATATTGAAATCATGAGTCAGTTGAAGCTAGACCACCATGGAAAACCTGGAAGAACTGGACGGCCGTTTCGTCCTAGTATGGGACTCCTCAGCAGTGTGCATCCACGAACTCACACCCCGCGGGATTCGAACCCATGACCTATTATAATATATTTATCTATTTACACATAAATATTGGTACAAAAAGGGTACCGAGTGCATATGCACCATACAAGTCACTTGATTTATATGTGGTCAGTAATATGGCCCGGATACCCAGATCGAAGAAGATGGTTTTCTTAGGGGGGTAACATTCGGAACCTTCGACTTGAAGATCTGGTCCAAAAGGCAGTAGAGAAATGTCAAGAGATGTAGTCACATGATAGCCGGTCACCATTAATTGGTTCATACGCCATTAGTTCCTTCAGAATACAGGAACCTATGTGCACCAATGATTTGGAATAAGAGTTTTTCAACTCCACTAGGTGAACTCTCCGTGTCCACCAACGCGGTTAAAGCAACGGACATTCACTTTTCGCCCTCTCATTTTCGTAAACAACAACCCTGGTGTGAGAAGGCAGTGAGTAGGAATTCCCTGACAGTGGTTGTATGCACCTGGCCATGTGAGAGCATTTCGAGAGGGAGAGCTGACTCTCCTCACTATTAGTCGTACCTGGTAATTTGAGGGCTATTGTAATCTACCTAAGATTATTTCATGATCAAGTGGTAAAAACTGTTGATATTTAATGTTCATTAATCCGCCAAATATGTATATATGGTACGATGTGGTCTGTTTGGTTGGTATATAAACTCAGTATGTTTGAAATACAAGGATTCATATTGCAGAGGCTCGGACTGATGTTTTGGACTTAACAGACTGGGCTAGACAGAAAGCAGGACCAATCACGACTCTAGACTGCTCGCACGTGTTTTACGCGTCCTTGGTTCAGTCGATAATTCACTGCTCCTCTATATTCGACGGTCACAAGTTATAACAATTACTCATCAGAAAAGTATTTTGATCCAACAAAAAGTTTCATGTAGAATAGTCATTTCACAATAATAAATTGGAAATGGTTGATCTTCTATCAATCAATGAAAGCGAAGATCTAGGGTTCTACTCTGTCTGATGTATGACGTTAACGAGAAGTTTAAATCAATTTGTATGTTCTTTGTTTATAATTGTTTCTGTGTATCTAATTGACTAAGTTATGCAGTATCTTACAAATTTAACGGAAGGTCTAGAGTTCGATTTTCTGTCTTAAGACGGTGATTCTACACTTTTTTTAAAGAGTCTTATACGAGGACGAAACAGATATCAAGTGTTCTTAAGTTGTTTTTTTTAATGATAGATGAATCCATGAAAGTACTACAATCTTTACAAATCTATCTACTGTGGTAAAACTAGAATTTATTGATTCATTGAAAGTTCCTTCAAACTATACTTTCACAGCAATAAGCCAAATTTGCACAATTTGGAATAAAATATGACTTTTATCTTTACTAACGGAAATCTGTCACTATTTCGAACGTGGAAGAATAACTCTTGAAACATTACATATTGGATGAATATTATCCGTTTGAGTTTACTGTAAATGCAAGGTGATTTTAAGAATACAAGAGGGTAGAACTTTCGCAATCCTAAGGCTTCATAGTTCCTAACTACTAGTTATAGACAACTTCTGTACAAATGTGTTTCAAGTTAATTTTTTTTTTAAAAAAACCGTGGATTGATTGAGGTTAGACATTAACAGCGTTGAATGCCGACTCAATGGTCTAGAAGTTAAGCGTTCATGCTTTAGTTCGAAGGCTTTGAGTTTGAATCTCGCGATCTGGATCATCGACACACACTACTTAGGAGTCCCACAATAGAACAAAACGGCTGTCCAGTCCTTTCAAGTTCTCACTGACACATTTAAAATGAATGGATAAATAGTAATTCAACTTAAGAACGATCTGATTTCATCGAATGATGAATGTTCGGATATGACGACTGAAACAAACACTACCGTTTGGTGAAAACCATTATGTGATTGTTTTCATTAAAAGTTAGACCTTTTAGCACAGATCATTGTCCAATAATGATTGAAAACTATCAGTCAGATTCACAGTCTATTTGTCCTTCATCATGATCCATCATTATACACTCAGCTAAAATAAGTCTTAACTCTTATCTACCACTGAACCTAATAGTTACATGTATAACCGTCATCATCAGTTTTGTGTAGAATGCCAAAACAACTTGATAATAGAATTGATTAACATTTCTAGTTTACATTAGAACGTTTTCAAACTGTTTGAAAAAATTATCTTAACCACACTTTATCACAATTATATGAAGCACTAGACGGCGGTTTCGTCTTATTGTGGGACTCCTCATCAGTGCTTAGCCACGAACCTAGGACATTCGGTCTCGCGTACGAACTCTTAAGCTCTAGACTACGGAACCGGCATCCATCGGTGTTTATGTCTAACTTCAACCAGTCCACGAAATTGAGCAAAAATGTTCCATTTTACTGAGGTAGATACCTGTCTCTACCTGACACGGGTTAACTCCACTGGTCAAGGCTTCACACAAGAACTATGAGAATTCCCTCATGAAGCTAGTCACTAGTGAGTACATGGTAATTATAAGTATGGGGTCGTGGAGATTATTAAGCTTTTGATTTATATATATATATATATATATATATATATATATATATATATATATATATATATATATCCAATATTGCGAGAGATTTATGGTATCTTAGTGTGGTCCTTCATTTTGACATTAATTACATCAGACGATGATGTTATCGACGAAGTCATCACATTTAGTGACCGATGTATCTGACTCTAATTCGATTGTATGAATGATTTCTATCGAAACATACACTCTACCAATCCTCGTATAGAACTATCGACTTTAATCGCGTTAGTGAATAACGGTATTCAATAAGTCAAATAGGAGAATGGATTTTTGAATAGGTATATTTCATACAAACGTGGATCCGAACAGACAATCAGAGAAATGAAATAATCGAAGAGAAGAAAAAGAACGAAACGAAATAACGCTCAGTAGAGAAGATATGTAGGCCAACTCAATGTAACTAAGCGTTACCCAGTAGTTATAATCGAACATTTTATGATACGTCCTGAATTAGGGTACACACTGCTGAGAAGTTCCATAATAGGATGAAATGGCCATCCAGTGCTTTCAGGTTTTCCATGGTAGTCTAGTTTAAACCAACTCATGATCTCAACCATTAAAATTATCACTATAATATCCACAAAACCCATATCCGATTAAAATCATAATATGCTCACTACTGACTGGACTCAAAAAGTATTTCCTAGAGTTCTAGTGAGAAGCAATGACCAGTGGAGTTTAATCAGGTTTGATGTGAGATAGTAACTCATTGAAGACAGTGATGGATATATCACTCAATTTCGTGGATGAGTTGAAGTTAGTCATTAACACCGTTGGATGCCAACCAATTCAACGTTACTCAGCGAGATCAATATATGCTGGGTTTGAATTTCACGAGATGAGATTGTGGATATGCATTGTTCAGGAGTCCCACAATAAGACGAATTGTCTGTCCAGTGCTTTCAGGTTTTTCATGTTGGTCTAGCTTCGAATGACTCATGATTAAGAAATGCACATACATACATACATACATACATACATACATACATACATACATACATACATACATACATACATACATACATACATACATACATACATACATACATACATACATACATACATACATACATTAACATAAAAACAGTCAATTTGAGTAATTAAATAATCCCACTCGTTGAAATCATGAATCAATTACAGCTTGACCACCATGGGAAACTTGGAAGCACTGGACGGCTATTTCCGTCCTAGTATGGGACTCCTCAGCAGTGCGCATCTACGATCCCGCTCCCTACGGGACTCAAACCCAGGACCTGCTAGTTTCACACCAAGTGCTTAACCAACTAGACCACTGAGCCGGTACCCAATGGTGTTAATGTCTAACTTCAACCAATCCACGAAGTTGCTCCACCGTACACCATTGTCTTCAGTGAGTTCCTATCTGACAACTCATTCTGATAAAGTAAATCATTAACAACATCTAAATGGGACTATTGAAGAAGAAGAATGGATGAATGAATGAATGAATGAATGAATACATTGTATTGTCCACTAATTAGAATAATCGATAGAGACTTGAATAGAGCACTTAACACTATTGTAAACTGTAATGATAATTTATTGATTAAATAACAAAATTGTTCAGTAATTTAAATGAAAAAAAAATAAACAAACTTTGATAAATGAACTATACTGAGATGTACTCAACATATAATATAACACAACATCCTAGCCCATCCCCCTTTTTTTCTCACCCCTTCCCCTATACACACATACACACATTGACATAGATCCTATAATATTGATTAATTCTAATCAATATATATATAGGCAAAATCATGAATCCAAATCATTCAGGATATAAAGAAGAAGAAGTAGAAGAAGAAGAAGAAGAAGAAGAAGTAGAAGAACTAGAAGAAGTAGAAGAAGAAAACGAAGAAGAAGAAGAAGAAGAAGAACTAGAAGAAGTAGAAGAAGAAAACGAAGAAGAAGAAGAAGAAGAAGAAATAGAAGTAGAAGAAGTAGAAGAAGAAGACGAAGAAGAAGAGGAAGAGGAAGAAGAAAGGAACTAATCAATCATTCGTTGAATAAAAACACTTCATCCATTCTATGATCTTTGATATTGCATAGATTCCATTGAATATTAGTGATTATATATTTTATTATGTAATGGATATAACTAATTCATGTATTACAATTAGTCCATATCAAAGTACATCACATTCAGTATGTTTAAATAATGTTCAATTATCTACAAAACGTAAATATCCATCTATTAAGAATACATCAATTATTCGTCATAAAAATAAACAATATTTAAGTCCAAAATTAACTAAATCCAATTCTATTCTACGATCATTTCATCATCCTCATCATCATCATCATCCTCATCGTCAAGATCAAGATCAAGATCAAGATCATGATCATTATGATTCATATGATCAATATGTACCGAATGCTCCAAGACCATCATTAAAATTAAATGAAGATAATATACTTTTTGTAAAGAAACAGAATTTATCTAAAATACAACGTCATTTACATGAAGAATCAATTCATCATCAATCACCATCCTCCTCTTCATCATCATCATCATCATCGTCATCCTCATCATGCTCATCATCATCGTCAGTTCATGATAATGATCCATATCAAATGAATAATGAACAAATTATACCAAAAGAAATTCATATCACAACATCAACCCCATTTGTTAAATCATCTAAAGGATCATATTCTCATAAAGGATCCATCATCAATTCAGCATTAATTGGTGCACCTAGATTAGCTCTTAATGTTTCATTACAAAATAATACTACTACTACTAATAATAATAACAGTAATATGGAAGATTTAGATTTACCAAATATATCAAATACAAGTCTCTCCTATGATCAAAGAAATAGTAACCATAGTGATAATGATGATGATGATCATGATCCTAATGCTGATCATGAAAACGATCAAAATCAATTATCCAATCTAATCAATAATCAATATTTAATCAATAATAAAGCTTGTCCTACGTCTAATATTATATCAGATCATAGAAATGATCCAAATTTCATGACATTTCGTTGTCGAATTTGTTTAGATGAAAGTCAAAATAATCATGAAGAAGAAGAAGAAGGATTATTGTCACCATGTCGTTGTAAAGGTACCATTGGTTTAGTTCATAAAAAATGTCTACAAAAATGGTTATTAACCTCTGGTAAACTACAATGTGAATTATGTGGTTATGTGTATCTAATGAAACCATCGAAAAAGTATTCATCTTTTCATTCTATTGGATGGAATCAATTTAGACAATATAATGATGAATTAAGACAGTTTTGTCATTGGTTACAATGGCATAGAATAAGAAAACATTTAATTGTTGATATTATATGTATGATATTACTGATACCAACTACTTATATTGGTGTTTATTTTTGTGTAATTAGCGCTTTCAATTATGCTGAATTCAATCCATTCACATGGCAAGTGATTAGTTTATGGGGATTAGCTGTACTTTTAATTTTACTTCTTACAATATGGATTATATTAGCTATTAAACATCATTTAAATCATTATCGTCATTATCAACATGAACAACAACAACAACAACAGCTCACATTGACAGAAACCAATCATCCATTGAATCAATTACCTAGATATCGATTTTCAATACAACCTAGACCACGTGGATCCTCTGTAGTATTATATACTACGATGATTCATAAAGATCAAGAATTATCAACGAGATCGAACAAACATGAAACAGAAATATCAATGAATTCCAATGTAGAAAATATAGAAATGAATTCATCATTTAACCAACAGGATGAATTACCATGTTCAAATAAGTATTCATCGAATGGAAATCAAAAGATTGTTGTTTCAGTGGAATTAACTACTGTACCTGAAGTCATGGAAGAATTATCTACATCCAATAATAAAGTATCTATTTAAGAAGATGGAAACAAACAAAAAACCATGTTTCATTGTTCAATAATATCGATCTAATTGTTTGTTTGTTTGTTTGTTTCTGTTTTCAAATATAAACATTGTCAGTAATGATACCTACAGCTGGAATGTTTTCCTTCTTCAATATGTTTGAAGAAAGCGAGATTCTAAGGTAAACAGACAGTCGATAAACTTATTAAGTTAAATTAGAATCGGTGATGATTAATGATGGTGGAATTCAAGATACATATCAAATGGATATACATGTATTTTAGAGTTGATGTTTATTACGGGACTCGAACTCAATATCGTTTGTATTAAACGTCATTATATCATGTACTTAGGTACGGAGTCGAAAAACTCACTTGTTTGTGTAATGGAATGTATATATGGCCAAAAAGCGATTCATCAATTGCAGTCTTAAACATCAATGGGAAGATTCAAGCATTGCAAGTACCTAAATTAATGGTTGCTCTGGTTGTTAGAAAGGGGTATAAGCCTCGTGATCTTCGAAGGAATTCGGCTTTCACCATGAAGCGCCATAACTTTTCCAAGTGAAGAACTTCTAACTAAATGGTTTGGATTATTTTCTGGTTAGCATTTTTTTCCTGTTTGTTTTCTACGGGATGAGGTCGCTGACCCCATGCCCAACCCTCCTCCTTTATCCGGGCTTGGGACGGGCAGTAGCCCAAGAGGGGCTCCCGGTGGAGTTATACGTAAATGTAGATTTTAATTACGTAACGGTATTTTGTTTTCGGATGTTTGAATTTTCCTACTGGTGTCATGGACTGCAATTGATCAGTCTCTTGATATATGTGCATTCTGTGTAGCTTATCTCGATAATCCCATTCAGTAGGATCTAAAAAGTCGGAAAAATGAGAATCTCGCAAATGCGATGAAAATGATCTTGGTGGTATCTTTTCATAGTATTCCGACAGCAGACAATGGGTTTCAAGTGTTCTTTAAGCCCTAAAGCTTCAGGTTGGGCTATTTCGTTTACTACGCTACATATGTGTTATATGAAGTATATATATGAAGCTATATTACTTTGTAGAGCTGGTCTCATATGAGACTGGAGGTTCGCCATTGATATTGTGGATAGTTCGACATTACTTTGGCAAGTTTTGCCAACTGTTCATGTACAAAATTGTTTTGCCGGTTAATCGATTTCATTCATACTGGTGGTTGCTGTTCAGTGTTCTCAAGGGCCATCGTCATTCGGACATTGTAAAGCATGTCACCATTGTTAACATTATTGAGTTTGACTGTCGTGTAAGAGGAATAGTTCAACTTTGGCTTATTCATGTTGTGCATAAATTGATTTACGCGATCAATTATGTGATGTAAATGTGTATATGAATATTGAGAATGGTGTACCAGGGTGCTTGGTACCTGTGTGTTTGCGCCACAGTATTGAACTGTACTATTCAGACTGTAGCGTTAAAGCTTATATGATGTTTGGTTCTCCTGTGAATCAGGATTGAGTTATACTGCTCGAATTATAAGGTTTAAGCCTGGATGGTGTCTAGTTCTCCTGTTAAACGAGATTGAGCTGTACTATTTGGATTGTCACGTGAAAGTCTCCATCTAAAAAACAACAGTTGAATAGTGGCTAGTGATGGAATCTATAAGCAATGGTATTAGAATATTCTAATTTATGTATCATCATAGATGTGAATAATCTTGAAAGGTATCTCGGTCACATGTTTCTATCGCACCTGATTGAATAGATAATGTTCTTTTCTTTTTTTTCTTTCTAGAAATTGATTTTAACATGACAACCGCTTCACTTATCTTGAAAGTCTCATCAGCCATTGTGGTCAGATGTGTAACGAAATCTCAGCACGGATACAGAGGGCTCGACTAGCTTTTGCAAACTTGCGTCATTTATGGCGTAGGCGAGATATTCGTCTATCAACCAAAGGACGTGTTTACTGCGCAGCAGTTCGTTTCGTCCTTCTTTATGGCAGTGAAACATGGCCGGTAAGAGTAGAGGATATTCGTAGGTTACTAGTATTTGATCATAGGTGTCTTCGAAATATTGCTCGTATATCCTGGGACCATCGAGTAAGTAATGCAGTTGTTAGGAAACGGGTACTAGGTAGGATGGCAAATCAATTGGTGACGTAGTGAAACTTGATCAGTTGAGATGACTGGGACACGTGTTACGTATGCCCAAAAACCGACTGCCATGACGTGCGATGCTCAATGGTAAAGGAGTAGGTTGGAAGAAAGTTAGGGGCGGCCAGACCAAAACATGGCACAAATTTATGAAGTCATTGACAAGTGGACTGAGCCATGTTGGTAGGTGTAGACTACCTGGTTGGGAACCGCGAGATGATAGCAACCGATGCTTAGAGACCGTGAATGACATGGCTCAAAATCGTTTGCAATGGCGCAGGTGCAACCACTCTTTGTGTTCTCTTAAATTCTAATCTTCTGAATTCTTTATATCCCTTTTTTCCTCTTTCCAAATTTATTTCACTGAATTATACTCTTTAAATAACATCTGAAAACCCTAATGTTTCCGATTACTGTTTATACTCTTACCGCCTCTACCACTACGGGATTTGAATCGACAACTGCATCTCTGTGCTAATGTGGTGTAGCAACTCGAACTGATGTAGGTACGTACGAAGTTCTACGTTGTTACTGACTGACTAAAAACTACGGTATTTATAATAGAATTACTATCATGAATTCAATATGATTTGTATCCTCATTTCAATATCACAACAATGAATCGATTGAATTAATGTGAAAACTAACTCAGTCAGTAATAACTTTCAGTATTTATTTCGAAGAGACGATAGGTAAAAGGTATGTAGAAAGGGACACCCCTTTCCATTTGTTAAGAGGGGTGACATTATTATGACCTAACATGATAGCAACAAATGAACACTAAACTATCAACATGGAATAGTACTTACTTTGAATATGAACATCTGAATGTAATGTGTTACAAAGATGTAATATTAAATTGAAAGTAACCCCTTTGAATGATCTATTATGATTGATGATATTCATTCAATGAATACACTGCTGAAATGATTTTATTGTCTTAAGTAGTTATCCCTTTAGGCTGATAAGTTATCATCAATGTGTTGGGTAGTCGAATCCCGAATATGAAATGTTTATGTTACTTGCTTACTGACTGATGTATGGGTCAAGATGATCATGATTGGTTGATTGCTTAATCAGATTTATAAATAGTCTGACAGGTACTAAATGATTGAGATCATGAATCAATTGATGTTAGACTACCGTTGGAAACTTGGAAGCACTGGACGGCTGTTTCGTCCTAGTATGGGACTCCTCAGCAGTGCGCATCCACGATCCCGCTCCCTTACTAGATGAGTTATATATTCTCCTATCCTTATTATCATTATTGTTTGCTGATGGATTATGTCGGATTGTTGTTGATTTAATGGTGTGGAAATATATTTACGTTCTAGTAAGGATAATCACGTGTTCCTGATCTGAGTTGTGTTGAAATCCTGTAGAGTAGACACTTGGAGGGAATCTAGTGTAGATATTCGTTTAAGACAGATTAACGTCCTATTCATGTAGACGAGAAAACTCTAACTGTTTTAACAATTACGTCTAATACTCTACTTAATCTGTCAGAAAATATGAAGAGTAGTACATACTTTCAAGGATCGAAATTAGGTTAAGCAACAACAACATGTATGTATGTGAAAAATTAGATATTTGAAACATGATATAATGACAGCTAGACGCTACGCTTTCTCATACATAACTCAGATAACATGACGACGGTAATAAGAATCGTCAGTCAATCAGCTATAACATAGGACTAGGAACATTTTGCATCGGTTCAAGTTGCTATACCTCATTAGCACAACAACATGAACACCGTATTCATAGAAGTATTTAATTCAATGATGGTAATATGTATAGGAAAGATTATGTATGAGGATAAAGTAAAGAAAGAAGGAAGATCGAATGCTATCGACCATGTTGCAATGTGGCCACCAGCGTAGGGGACTCGACACTGCATGCACTATTGTGAGATTAGATAGTGGTTGAAGGTAGTCGACAAGAAACCGTGGGCTGGTGGCCATATTGCATCATGGTCGATAGCGTTCGATCTGCACTAATAAGGACTAGACATGCAATCAATGTTGATATACTAGCTATGTTTAATGTTGACAACAGGTTATTAGTTACCAATACATGAACTAAGAGAATACAAGTACAGAAATTGATGTATTTGAAAAACAATTCGGCAACTATACGAAACTCCCAAAACTTATTATACGGGTTGACAAAATGCAATTATAATAATAAATACAATAAATGTTATAAGTATGTAGTGTGACGTCGAGTCGCGGTTGACTATGATCACCACTGCAGGAAGACTACGTGCCAGTTAACCAATAACATCCCCGTAAGCCAAATATCAGGAGGCAGTTGATGGTTGCAGTCGAGATGTATTTGTTGGCGATTTCGTGTTATCGAAAGAATACCGAGATTGTGCCAAAGGAATACAAGTGTGCTTACTGAGCGTAACCGAATTCGTGCAAGGTCACAATCAACGGAAGGAATAATGTGTATATTTTGGTACAGTTAAACAAACAAGCACAGCAAAGCAATCACTGGTACAATTGGTTATAATGATAATTGTTTCCATCAAACCAAACGCGTTCTTTTGGTAAAAGTAGACCACTACAAGTATATGTAATTATTTCACAATACACACATGTATAGATTGATATGAATAGAAATGCCTACTCATTGTTAATAAGTAGTATAAAAGCAAGTACAAAACGTTAGTTGATTTGAAGTGAATAACATGTGAACAAAACACCATACAATAGTCACTATAATCATTAGTCGTTCATCTCATTTGTTTAATCTGTTTTTATCTACCATAAGATTGTTAAGCATAGAAATGCCTACTAATTATTAATAAGTAGTAGTATAAAAGCAAGTTGATTTGAACAGGATAAACATCATTTCATTTGATCCATATAACCAAAAAACCAAATCATGATTAATCTAATCAGTCTATTCTTTGTATACAATAAAACAATTGACTGATATATGATACGATGTATTTGTTTGATTCACATAGAATGATCGATCATAATTCATATCCCATAATACACGATCAGTGAATCCAGCCATTTGTTTACAATTTTGCATGACTAAACAAAATACTAAATAACGATATCTGAAAAGAAATTTTAAAGAAACAAAGGGGATCTGTAAGGTAACAGATGGGGTTCTTGTGGATATTATAGTGTATTATAGATTGATAAGTTCTGGGTTCGAATCTCGTGAGGTGCGATCGTCGATGCGCACTGTTGAGGAATCGTACAATAGGACGAAATGGTCGTTCAGTGCTTTCAGGTTTTCCACGATAATGTAGCTTCAATTGAAACAAGATGTCAACTGATAAAACATCCACAAAAATCACTTCTGATATTAAGCAACCTATGCTCACTAGTGACTGGATTCGAAAGGTATTTCATGGAATCCTAGTTAGAAGCAGTGACCAGTGGAGTTCAACCGAGTCTTTTGTGAGATAACAACTCATCGAAGACAGTGGTGGGTGTTTCGCTCAATTCCGTGGATTAGTTGAAGTTAGCGATTAATATCTTTGGATGATAACCGATTTAGTGGTCTAGAGATTAAGCGTTCGTGCTAGAGACTGATAGGTCCTGGGTTCGAATCTCATGAGGTAGGATCGTGGATGCGCAGTGTTGGGGAGTTCCACAATAGGACGACACAGTCGTCCACTGCTTTCAGGTTTTCCATGGTGGTCTAGCTTCAATCGACTGATGATCTCAACTATTGAAAGAAAATTAATCATTTTACAATTGTTCATGTGAAAACGATCCATGGATGAACTTGAGGAAACTCTAAGAAGCTTAGAAAGAGCTGAAGATATTCCATCCAGTCATTTTTTGAAAAAATGTTTCAGGATCTGTACGTGTAGCTTCCCTATTAGATAAATGCTAAGAACAATTGTATGTGAATTCGATTACTATAACGACGATTTCGCTTTAACTATAAACTATAATATTCCTTTTCATTCATATACTGTCTTTTCATTTGCAACTTGGAGATTTCTAGCAAACGATTACTCAAGTTGTATGCAGTATATCAAGAATCTAAGCTCTAGATATAACAACTGACAACGGAGATGGAATTCGAACCTATGAGGGGGAAATCACAATGGTTAAGCAAGTGACCATTCTACATGAAACATCATTCTGTAGCTATCAGTTTTGTAACCAGTAGTCAGTTCGATCAATTCGTTCTGTTCTTTGAGACTATTTTTATGTTTAGCTCACCCGTGAACACATTGAATTAATTAGTCGATTAAAGCTGGACTAACATGGAAAATCTGGAAGCACTGAATGGTCGTTCCGTCTTAGTATGTGTCTTCTCAGTAGTATGCATCCACGATCCCACATGCGAGACTCGAACCTTCGGTTTATGTGGGCAAACACTAAACCACTAGGTCAGTGAGCCTACACTCAATGTAATGTCTAACTTCAATCAATCCACGATATTGCACCACCATCCACCATTATCATCAGTGAATCACTGCCTCACACAGACTCGCTCGAACTCCACTAATCACAGCTTCTCACTACAACTCCAGGAAATACCTCATGAAGCCAATCACTAGTGAGCAAATGATGATTACTATCAGAATGGACTTTTTGAGGATATTGTAGTAATTTTTAATAGCTAGTTTTCCAATTCTACAATTGAAAATGTATGCTAAATGTTCTAGCTAAAGAGGAGACAACTTTCAAAAACCGAGAAGACTACCTTAAAAAGTTATTCATTCTATGATCTCGATGGAGTTTCGTTCTCTGAGCTGGATGGTTGAATCGTGGGGCTTTCATCGTTCATCATCAACACAAACTTCAGGTAAAACCGAAGTGTTCAAATTTCTTCATATATGATTCACAACTTATCCTGGAGATCTCGTTATAGATTTGTTCTTGTCAACCTTAAACTTCTTATTGTTTACTTCTTTGTTTCGGCTGTATCTTCCATTGGTTTCACCAAACCATCCAGATCAGAGAACAAAACTCCATTTTCATCACCCATCTGAGCTACAAATCTTCTCCACTATCACAAGATTCTAAGATCAAATCAGAACAATGTATTCACTGTCTCCGCATAACATAAACCACTAACTACACATGGTATTGTTTGGTTTATATCTTCCCATTGAGGTTTACTACTGCAATTAATCAGCCTGTTATCGGCATATGTGCATACTGTGCGTATGCCTCGATATTACCTTAATTCATAAGCTGTTTGTAAGCAATGATGGGTAGTGGCTAGCAGTGGAATCCAGTTTGATGCGCGTTTCGTCCTATTTGAGACTCGTCAGCTGGATGTAAAACTACAACTACACAGTTGTAAAAGAATAACCAAAGCTCCACTTTACAGTAGATAGATGAAATGTCTGTCATGGTTTCATGTAATATCTACCAAGAACGATTCCAACAGATAAAGGCGTCTATTGATGACATTCAATTTTCCAATCATAATATCATTGATATATTATTCAAAAGTAAGTAAGATAAATGAAGACTATCATATCATCATTAATAAAGTAAAGACTATCATCAAAACTGACCGTTCTTCTCCATGTGCTTTAAGCATTGCTTTAATTTCATTTGCCAATGAAATACATAATCGATTAGCTTTAAAACGTTCATAAATTGATGGAAGTGATTCAATACGTGATTGAACTAGTTGTTCTATTCTAGGTTTTACATTACTAACATTGAATATTTCTTTTGGGCCTAATTGAAATGTTGGTAGATAATTGATTAAATTGTATGATGCTGGACTGTAAGAAGCTAAAGAAATCGATATCAAATAAGAATCAGTCAGTCAGTCAACTACAACATAATACCAGGCATATATATACATCGGTTCAATTTGCAATCCCTCATTAGAACAACAACATGAACACCGGATTCATAGAAGTAGTTCATTCAATGGTGGTAATATATTAAAGAAAGATTGTGTATAAGGATATAGTACAGGAAGAAAAAAATTAGTACGTAGAAAGAAAGATATGAAGCGATTTTAATCTCATAGTTTAAGGGAAGACAGAGAGTGTATACATCGACTCCATCGTGATCGATTCTGAGCCATATCACCCAGAGTCTCCAACCATTGGTTACAATAGTCATACGAACCCCAACCAAGTAATCTGCATCTACAGCATGGTTAAGATCACATTGAAAGCACCGGTTCAATGGAATATAGATCATCAATTATATTATGGGGCACTAGTCAGTGGAATTTATCTGCATCTCAGTGTTGATACTCACATTTTGACTTCAATCTAAAACCTTCCATTTGAAATAAAAACGTTTCATCTACTGAGTTCACATAGTTACTATCTCATTTAATACGTATGAATTTCATTCATTTTCCCTTTATATTGGTCATTCTGTGATCGATAAGCAGTTTTCATTACCAGTGTCAAACCGCTAGGTGTGAAGCTATCACGAGTTCACTTAATCTGCGAACGAGAACAATACTTGGTGACCAAAGACCAGTAAGCTAGCTATTGATGCGCCGCAGTTCCGCTAACTAGAGAGAGAATTTAAAGCTTGGAATGAGAAGTATATTCTGCAAAACAGCCAGAAGCGAGCGATCCCAACAAACACAACTCAAAACGTATATATTCCGTGCAAAACCGTCCATGGGGAGAGTTACCAAATAGCACACTGAAGAACGCAACGGACCAATAGCATTTAAGATATGTTCCAGTGTGTAATACGCCATGAAGGTAACAAAAGCGCTTTTGGCACGAAAATAAAGAAATTCAAATTTTCTAAATAAAATTACAAAATTAGGTCCTTTCCCATGTGAGTTCTGGGGATCTAACGTCCCCAACACAAACAATATTACCCTATGAATGTGTATTACTCTTTAGTGATCAATCAAATATTTCATAGCAACACACTCAGTAACTAATCGATCATTGTTAACATTTATAACTAAGAATATGATAGAGATATTTATCGACAGTGGATATCAATCTAGTTGACTTTACATTTATAACCCACTATTAGAATGAAACGAAGATCATGGTTGATCGCTGGACAGATCTAATAGCATACGCGAAAGGAAGGAATTCTGACATCCGAATATGTTTAGGGAAATGAATTCGACACTGACCGTAAACAATTGTCGTATAGTGTATACTGACGGTTTAAGATAAGAAGATATAGTCGCCATTTAACATAATTACACATTAGGTTATTTATTTTAGAGTGGACAATGTTGGTAAATTCTATTATAAATGCAGATTGAAATAACTTACATAGTCTACTGAATGTACTCAGACGTCTTTGATGTTTCTCATCAGCCAAAGTTGATAGAAATTTCCGTGTGATCCGTTTAGCAGCCAGAATACCTAATAGTGACAATGGTGGTCGACTAGTGTTTGTCAAAGATGTCAGAGAGGATGCTGATGCTGATGATGATTGAATGTTTTGACTGATCTTCCTACTAGTGATAACACTTGTTGGATGATCAACTTCTCGAAAAGTCAATATTTTATTTGTTTCGACTGCTGATGTTGGACCATTGATAGAAGCGTTGAAACAGGATAATGGTGAACGATTGGGACAACTGGCTGGAGTTTGTGGTTGAGATTGGGCAGTGACTGTGTGAATAAGAATAAAGTAAATTCATTCGACATTTGACAATACTGAACAGTTTCAATGTACTACTACTACTACTACTGATTTCGATATGAGTAGTGTGAATGAATCGTCTAAATGTGAACGGAATTGGTTCAGTTTGATTTGGTGAGGAATATATTTCGTTTAATGAAACGAATCGTTTGACCGAATGGATGTCTGATAACAACGACATTCATTTCTTTCATTTGTTTCTATTCGTTTACAATTCGACTTGTATGAATCACTGTCATGTGAATATACGATATGCATCAGTCCCACAGATCGTTGGTAAATTTACACCAGCATGTGACTTACTTCCATTACGATATGTAATTCTGTCATTTATCAATATTCGATCAACCTAAAATCTCAGTTCGATATGGTGAAATGTTTAGAAGTGAATTACAGACAAACATTCAAGATTCCTCTTCTGTAGCTGAGCAACACTTGGAAGCTTCATATGATCATTCAATTACGTCCAATCTCGGTTGTTCCCACTCTCTCTCTCTCACACACACACACAATGCACACTTACATCTTCTTTCATTTTACCTAACCACATATGAAGTTACTAGATTCAACACAGTTTAATTCGGTACCATCAATGAATGAAAGAATCTGCAGACAATTACATCATCGTTGAATTTCATGTTCCACAGAGTATTACGATTACTGTAACCAATTTTGTTGAAACTAGCCTTGAATCAAATGATTCATTATGTTGTATCTGGTTACTGTATGAAGTCACTTCCATCAAGTTGATTAATACAAGTTGATTCCATCTGTAATTGTGATCGTTAAAAGATGACAGATTGTAAGAAGATCAATCAAAGCCGACAAGATCAAAGTGATGTATGTTGTTCTGTTCAGATAGTTCTAACCTACTTGATTATCACTTAATATGATGTGTGTATTGTATCATGCACAGTTTTTGACAAATCACTTTATTCTCTCTCTCTCATATCGACATGTAGTTGTAATGATGCATCAATTTACACACAGTGACATGTATACATTTTTGAACGTATAGTTTACCAGTGATGTTTCTTCATGAGAATGATGGAAGTGAATATTGTGACAGGGGAATATCAACGCGGCGGAAATGATATCACATATTCTCATTTGTGATGACATGAGAAGTGGTCGGATAACTTTTCAGAATACCACGACATTGGTAATTATTCATGATTCGTCATTATAAACTCCTCTGTTTATTGATTATCTGTATATGTTGTGTGATTACGGTAAACCTTGTTCTATATCATGTGAATTAAATTATTATCAACATGGGGTTATGGTGATCGAATCTCGCGAGCGAGATCGTCGATACTTACTGTTGAAATGTCCTACAATAGGATGAAACGTTCTTCCAGCACTTCCAGGTTTTCAATGATGGTCTAACATCAATCGCTTCATGATCTTAATCAAAAACTGAGTTATATTTGTTCGGATCATTTCTTAAGATCACCAATATCTTATACATTATGATTCTATTAAAACATGCATGAACATGTATATTATCTCACCACAGATTGATAGATATAATCTAGTGTCTCCTTCAAATCATTCTGTTCTACATTTGATCAGCTGAAACATGAATTTTCAGTTTTTACAAATACACGTTGTCTTTATTGATTGATATCACATCATCAATATAACTTTATATTACAATCCGAGTGCAATTTCATGAATATTACAGTAATTTAATAGTTTAATTCATGAGTCAACTGAAGCTAGATCATTCTAGAGGCTAAGCGTTGGCGCACGAGACTGGGTTCAAATCTCCCGACGTGGGATCGTGAATGCAGACTGTTGACAAGTCCCATACTGTGACAAAACGGTCATCCAATACTTTCAGGGTTAACATGGTGGTTGAAGATAGTCAACAGGAAACCCTGAACATAGTTTTTGTGTTACTTGTAATCTTGAGAGAACTAATACTCCCTGATGGATTCAATCCCGTGTCACCCAGCTTCACAGTCAGAGATGTTACCATTAGGCTATCTGGCCTGTGATCGACCTCCTGTATGACTGAGATGTAATCACAATTAATTGATAACTGGATGGTGATCAATGTTATGTGTATCAAGTCCTTCTTATTGCAAAATCGAAGGCTATCAACCATCATCTTATCTCAACATAGTGCACGCAGTGTCGAGTCGCCTAGATTAGTAACCACATTGCAACTTAGTCGATAGCCACTCAATTTACACTAAGAAGGACTTTACACATATGACATTGATCATTACCTAGTAATCAATCAATTGTGACTTTCAGAGCTAATCCGTGTCGGGTAGAGACAGGTATCTACCTTAGTACAATGGAAGTTGGTCGCGCAATTTCGTGGATTGGTTGATGTTAGACACTAACACCATTGGATGCCGGCTAAGTGGTCTAATGGTTAAGTGCTCAGGCGCGGAGCCAGTAGGTCCTGGGTTCGAATCCCGCGGGGTGCGGGATCGTGGATGCGCGCTGCCGAGGAGTCCCATACTAGGACGAAACGGCCGTCCAGTGCTTCCAGGTATCCAACGGTGGTCTAACATCAATTGACTCATGATCTCAACCAAAAACTTAACAATCTGCACAACCCCCGTACTGATACTTTCCATAATAGTCTAACTTTAAT
This sequence comes from Schistosoma mattheei, assembly GCA_944470405.2. Classification (NCBI taxonomy): domain Eukaryota; kingdom Metazoa; phylum Platyhelminthes; class Trematoda; order Strigeidida; family Schistosomatidae; genus Schistosoma; species Schistosoma mattheei. Next base: position 3,478,016 of record OX103946.1, read on the forward strand.
TGATTGACGATTTCAACTATTTAAATAATATAACAATATGATATAATAACTTACTTGAATGTTTTATCAATGATAATCTTTTAACACCTTTAGCTTTTGATAATATATCTAATCTAGAATTTCTTTCTTGATTCATTACATCATTTGTATTTGTATCTTTTATAGTGGATTCTTCATTGACTGTTTCTAATTCATTTGATTTTGAATTTAGTTTCGATGGTGATAGATTCATTTTGTAACTATCTTATTCTATAGAAAGAAATAATAATGATAATAAATCAATATTTTTATGTCATTAGTTAAAGAGGTGAGGGGGATTTGTAAAGATTATAGAATGTTTATTGTTTAGATCACTAGTTTCAATTAACGATTAAAGTTTAATCATTAGATGGTGATTGTAGTTAGTCAACAGGAAACCCTAGACCTGGGTTTCGTGCTATATGGCACTCGTCAGCAAGGTGTAGCTGTAATCTTGAAGCAACTTAGTCGATACATATAACATTGATCAACACCCAGTGATCAATCAATTGCGATTACATCTCAGTCCTATAGGAGGTCGACCACGGCCCGGATAGCTCAGTAGTAGCGTCTCTGACTGTGAAGCCGGGTGACACGGGATTGAATTCATCAGGGAGCATTAGTTCCCTCAAGATTACAGGTGCAGTTTGTTGACGGATGCCAAGTGGCACGAAACCCTGGTCCAGGGTTTCCAGTTGAGTAGCTCCAACTACCGTCTAATCTGAATATAGTGCACGCAGTGTCGAGTCACCTAGGCTAGTGGCAACATTGCAACTTGGTCAATACCATTCGATTTGCACTAAGAAGGACTTGACACACATAACTTTCTTCCAACCATCTCCAACACCGGTTAGCATTGCACGTCGTGGTAATCGGAGTTCAGTTATACGTAACGCGTGGCCCAACCATCTTAACAGATGAATATTCACAACCTCATCCACTGATTTACCATCATTCCCTAATACTCTGTATCTGTCTAACCTCACTATTACTTGCCCGGTGATCCCAACAGACGCCAGCAATATTTCTAAGGCATCTGTGGTCAAATACTAGTAGCTTACGGGTGTCTTCTACTCTTAAAGGTCATGTTTCGCTGCCGCAAAGTAAGACAGAACGGACAGAATGCAGTATACTCGTCCTTTTATTGATAGACAGGTATCTCGCCTTCACCAAAGGTGACGTAAGTTGGCAAAGGTCAAACGAGCTTTTCGAATCCGTGCTGAGATTTCGTCCGATACCAGCCCATTAGGACTGATCAGACTTCCAAGATAAGTGAAGTTGTCGACGCGTTCGACCACTTCACTCCCTATCCTTAGTTCAGGTGTTGACGTCGGCCAGTCCTGGAGCAACAACTTGCATTTAGAGGGGGGGAGAAACGCATCCCGAATCTTCTGGTATTGTTGCTCAGTGCTATCAAAAGATTGCATTTTATCAGCGTCTTCACCAAACAGGACTATATCATTTTCAGTAAGACATAAACTATTAGAATTGCTTTATAACTGACTGACAACTTGTTTAATTTATAATTACATTGTTTGTACATTTATTTTAATTGTCCTATTGTTTTGATTAATTTATAACCTTATAGTTCTCTATCTAATCTTCTAAACGATTTGATCGATTTCCATATGTCTATTGATTGCTGAGTTACTTGAATCTCAGGATTCTAGAAAATTCTTGAATTTTGTTTAAGTTTTCTCACCCTACTGCTTCAGTTCATTAGCCTTACTGCCGGCATTCAATAGTGTTAATGTCTAACCTCAACCAGTCTATGATATTGCGCCATCGTCCACCATTGTTTTCAGTGAGTAACCGCCTCACGACAGACATGGTTGAACTTCACTGTTAACGATTTCTTACTAGAATCCAGTCACTAGTGAGTACATGATAAGAGGTTTTCGGAGATTGTAATAACTTTAATAGTTGAAATCATGAGTCAATATAAGCTATACCCATTGAAAACGTGGAAGTACTGTACTGCCGTTTGGTCCCAGTATGAGACTCCTGAACAGTGCACATCCATGATCCCACACACAGTAGCTTAACTCAGAACTTTCGGTTTCGCGCTCGAACACTTAACCTCTAGACCACTGAGTCGGCATACGACAATGTTAATGTCTAACTTTAATCGATCCATGATGTTGCACAATCATTCATTCATTGTCTGAGATAGATACTTATCTCTACCTGACAAAGATTGAACTCCATTGATCATGGCTTCTCACTGGAACTCTAGAAAATCTATTTTGAAGCTAATCACCAGATACTTAATGGGGGGGGGATAGGTACAACGATGAAATCTAGAAAGAAACCTCTTTGTACAGTTTACCATTTATCTACTAAATAGAGAATATACTACTTAACCAAATTGTAGTACATCTTAAAACATAATGGCTTAAAAACAACAAAAACTACTTACGTAATTAATCAATAAGGATAATTTGTTGAATCAACATTGATTACATGAATGATGTATGAATATTCAAAATATCATTTTTATAAGATTTTACATGTTGTAACCATGGCAACAATCTCTAATATGTCATGTAGTCAAGGTTACAGTTTAGTGTGGTTTCTTCAATGTGACATTGATTTGTATAAATTTATGTGTAGATTACAATGTGGAACAAAAAATCAAACACCAATGGGAGATACATTCAAAACAAAGAAACAAACAATGACAGGTTTAAGATCAACAAGAACCAATCAACATCAAGGTGTACAGGACAAGCTGTGAAACACATATGGAGATAACCGAACACATCACTTCTATCTGAAGGTTGTGCTGATGATGTTGTTCAGAAAAACGATGTAAGTTCCACGACAAAACCATCCAGTTCAGAGAACAAAAGTCCATCAAGATTTCAATGTGTTTACACTATGGGTTTATCTCATGAATTAGGCTATAATTCGTAAGAAATGTTTAGGATTCACAAGTGAATTCTTCATTGGGATATGTGGAATTAAAACAAACCCCCTTATACCATGAATCGATACGATGACTTAGGGCTTTGCTTCTTTGGTGACCAATTTATTAGTCGACTGTTATTTATTTATTTATTTAAACACATAAATCTTGGAACTAGGAGGCACCAAATAGATATGCGTTACGTAAATCATTCGATTTGTGTGTAGGTTGCGATACTACACAGGTGCCTAAACCAAGACAGGTGGTTTTCTTAGGGGGCCAAACCCGGTGCCTTTGACCTAAAGGTCTGATCAACAAAGCAGTGTAGTAACATAAGGAAATGAAGTTCCATGATAGCCGGTGATCAATAATAGAGTCATACGTCATATGTTCCATCAGGATACTGGAACCCATGTGACCATTAGTTTGGAATCAGAGTTTTCCAACTCCCGTGTCCACGAACCCGGTCAAAGCGCAGGATATTCGCTTTTCATCCTCTCAATTTCGTAAATAACACCACAGCCGCGGGAAAGTAGTGAGTAGGACTTCTCTGGTAGAGGCTGTATACGCGTGTCCATGTGAGAGTATTTGGAGAGGGAGAGTTGACTCTCCCCACTCTCAACCGTAACAAGGTATTTGGGGCGAATATGTTTCTACAAGATATTTTTATTAGTATCAGACTACAATGGTGGATATGTCCCTCAATTTTGGTGGGTCAATTGAAGTTAGACACTAACACCGTTGGATGCTGGCCGACTCAATAGTCTAGAGGTTAAGGGATCACATGCGAAACTGATAGATCCTGTGTTCGAATCTCGCGAGACGAGATCGTGCATACGTACTGATAAGAAGTTCCATAATAGGACTAAACAACTGTCCAGTACTCCCAGGTTTTTTATGTTGGTCTAGCTTCAATCGACTCATGATCTCAACTATTGAAAAATTTCAATAAGACAAATTTAATATCATAATTGACGTGAAGAAATTTCGCTTACAAATTTAGATGAAGTTGATAGTCACATAATATGAATTAGTTATCAACCTGATAAATTTAAATTAACGACCATTCTATAATTTAGAATATTTACATCAAACTTGTCCATCTGATTTTTAAGTTAACTGAAATACATAATTCACTTGCTTTTATTTGGCGTGTATCTTCCCATTAAGGTTTAAGCCTGCGATTGATCAGTCTGTTATTGATATATGTGCATACTACGCGTATGCCTCGATATTGCCTTAATTCACAGGCTATTTGTAAACAATGATGGATAGTGGTTAGCAGTGGAATCCAGTTTGACGCGCGTTTCGTCCTATTTGTGACACGTCAGCTGAGATGCAGGTACATCCAACTGATAAGTCCCAAATAGGACGAAACGCGCGTCCTGGATTCCACTGCTATCCACTATCCATCATTGTTTACAAAAAGCTTGTGAATTAAGGCAATATCGAGGCATAAGTCATTTGATTACCACATTCACAAATAAAGGAACATCTTAATAATCCAATTGGTAGTTGTCACTGAATGATCACATTTTGTTTCTTCTAAAATTCACTATGAACCGATTGTACATGAACATCAAGTCCTGAAATTTGCGCCATGACCTTGAAATCCTTCAAAAAAACTCATCTGATTGGCTTGTTCATAAATTTCTAATCTCAACTTAAATCATTTTTGAAAATACCTATTCTATATCAAAATATTCCAATATGGTTTATGTTAGTGAGTGTTTTCCTTTGATAAAAAAAGAAACTAACAGAAGAAGAAAACTGTCTAGTTTCTCATACTTCAGTATTATAAATTACAATGTAGAATCTTTTTTATTTTTTCATTCCAATTACTTATATCAAACATACACAATCAGTGTTACTCTCAATTAGCAATCAACCAGTCATTAGAAAATGTAGTGAATTTTTTTTTTTCATTTTTTTCGATTCTCTTATCATTTTTTAGCATAATTTATGTAGGTATTTAGTTCCGTCGTACTTTAACTGTTTTTCCATATGTATCGAATCATAATAAAACAAATCATTTATCATATGATTTGTAATTAGACATTGCACATTGCATATTGCACACTGCACAATTTCATCGATTTACATTATACACAGAAAAACACAACATCATCATTACTATCATCATTATCATTATTAGATTCATTTGTATGATTATAATTGTGATTGTGTTAATGAATTCATTATTTGAGATAGTTTTGTTTAAATTGGATTATACTTTCTCTTTTTTTTCTTCCTTTCATTAGCAAACAAATTCAATAGGATTAATCTGATGTTTCTCCTTGTTGTCATTTTGTTTGTTCTTTTCGAAGGGATCAATGGAGGTGGAAGTAAGTCATACTGTATCATGTAACTATTCATGATTATTATTACATATGAAATCATAATTGAAATATATTTTAACAATGTAAATTGAATGTAATGTATGTGTTAGCAATTAATACACTGGAAGAGTAGTTGTAGTTGAGATCATGAGTCGATTGAAACTAGACTACCATGGAAAACCTGAAAGCACTAGACGTCTGTTTTGTCCTAGTATGAGACTCCTCAGCAGTACGCATCCAAGATCCGGTCTCATGTGATTCAAACACAGGACCTATCGGTCTCGCGTGTGAACGCTTAACCTCTTGATCATTGAGCTGGAAGGTATCCAATGGTTTTACTGTCTAACTTCAACTAATTCAAAAAGTTGAGCAACACACCTACCATTGTTTTCTGATACGAATAGAAAGGGGATTTGTAAAGCCTTGGATACAAACCAATGGTGTACATGGGCTCCAGGATCCTTAGGGATCGATTGGAGTATGAACTAGTTATTGGTGACCGGCTACTATGGGAGTGCATCTCCTGACGTTGCTCCAGTGCCCTGTGGATTAGACCTTTAGGTCAAAAGCTCGGTGTGTGGCCTCCTAATAAAACCACCCGTTTCATTTTGGGCACCCGATTATTATCCCAGCTCTCACACAAATCAAATGAGTTTGGTGTGACGCATATGTATTTGATGGTTTCTTGTACTAATATTTATGTGTTTAAAAAAATACAATAAATATAAAGGGTAGTTGTAGAGATTATTGACCTTAGATTGATATTATGAATGCATCAACGTTAGATCAACATTGAAAACCTGGATGCATTGTGCCGCCGTTTCATTCTAGTAATATAGGACTCCTCTAACAGTACACGTCCACCGTTCAGCACACAGGATCCGAACCCATGACCTTTGGTCTCGTACGTGAACTCTGAATCTCTAGAACACTGAGCCAGTATTGTTTAATCTGACACCAGCGAGCTATAAACTAAAACGTTTAGCTGATTATCTATCCTTAACTTTCAAGAAGAACAATGTTAAATGACTGTGTCAAATTGAATCACGTTGATATTGCCTGTATGAAAAGTAACCATTATGATATTTTGTGAAATATTAGTGGCGAGACTATAATTTATGGACGGACCAATCAGATTTAGGAAAACAGGTCTTGGATATTGACGCGAAATTCATTCACCCATTTGACCAAATAGCGTCTTAACATTTTAGCTGTTGTCAATTCATGATGAAAACTATAAATCTAATGACTAACACTAAGCATCAATTACGAATCATAATCCTTATTCTTCGAACTGATTTATAACCGTCAGTTTGTCTCTAGTAAATAGGTATACACTCTCGAAGTCACTTAGGCGTCGCTCAAATGTCGTCCATAAATTATAGTCTTACCATACTCACCTGTTACACTTCTTGGTAGATGCCCTATCCGTATATTATTTTGTTTTGGAAGTTTAATACTTACAGTCTCCAAAGATTGGATCATTGAGTTTTCTTTCAAAGTTACCACCGTTTGTCTTTGTACACATCATTTAAACGATTACCGACGGATTGGAAAATGCTGACATGTCAAAATTGTTTTGCGACGTAAAAAGTAGCAAATAATTTAAAATAGTTTAGTATAATTTATTATCAATAGTTGAGACCATGAGTCGATTGAGCGTAGACCATCATTGAAAGCCTGGAAGCACTAGACGTCCGTTGCGTTCTATTGTGGGACTTTTCAGTAGTGCGCTAGCTCGATCCCGCGAAAGACTGATAGGTCCTGAGTTCCAATCCCACGAGGCGAGGTGGTGCATATGCACTGTTGAGGAGTCCCATACTGGGACTTCTAGGTTTTCCATGGTAGTATAGCTTCAATTGACTCATGAATTTAACTATTAAATTACCATAATATCTACAAAACTCCCATCAGAGTTTTCCATAAATACAAATTACACACGATGGTTCCATGTAATTCTTGATTGACTAAATGAATTAGAAGTAGATAGAGAATGATGAAATATCACTAATTTGTTGAGATTTATGACGTAAACTTATGAAAGCTGATTCAATATTGGAATTCTAACTTTGACCAATGGAATGTAAAGATAAGATTTATTCAAAGCACAAATGGATGCTACTGAAATTACTTTTCATCGACTGTAAGATCATTCATCAAGTGGAATGTATTTTACGTACAGTAACTTGAAGTGAAGCGTTCTTGACTCTTATTTTATACTTTACATGATACGGACATTGATATTTACTTTAAATTTCTTTGTATTTACAGAAGCGCCAAGTAAGTCAACTTCCATGTGTCTGTATATCATCACCATCCAATTTTGGATAGTGCTTAAATCTTAATATGTACCACCTAAGCAATACAAATTCACAACTTTTTAATGGGGCCCTTCACTTTGATATCAATTAGACCGCATGGTGTTGTCGATGGGCTCATCACTTTAGTGTCAGGGGATCTGACTCCAGTAACATCGTTTCTGATTACTATTGAGATATACATATCGTCAATCCTCGTATATTATCATCGAATTAACTCGCATTAGTCAATAACTGAATTAAATAAGTCAAATAAAAGAATGGATTATTGAATGTGTATATTTCATGCACTGATTGATTTGAACAGGCAGTCGAGAAATAAAACGAAGAGAAGAGAGCGAAGCGAAATGACGCACAGTGGAGAGTGCATGTGAGCCAACTCCATTTAACCAAGAGTTACTCAATATCTACGGTCAAGCAAAAATAAGTTACTGACATGTGATGAATGTGATAAGAAGAGCACACATATGCGCTCGTATAAAAACAGTCAAGATTGATAAGCGAATAATTAACAAGGTGAAAATGTGACTCAAATAGAATGAATAGATTGGCCTATTCAGAAGCTAGAATAAGGTAATATGGGCTTAACATATCAACTGACACTACAACCTTAAAATATCATGACGAACAAATGACCATTGAAACCATTGGATTAGACAGTAACGGAAAACATTTTCAAAATACAATCAATTCGCTACTTATCGGGACATTTATGCCGAATGTCTACGTATACTTCAAATTTATCTAGGTGATTTCTAAATAAAACATCAAGAACTTATCTCAAATTCGGTCATAAACGAGGTGAATGTTGTAGTTTAGATGAAAGTGCCTTACGACGATGATATTAATCTCTAAGTAGCACCTATCACAAACTGGTGTTTATACATTTCTGGGGTTAAATTATCACTCATTCAAGTAAAATGGTTATCAAGGAGATACATAGAATCATTTCTCACGACGGAATTAGTAGAGTTATAACGGAAAACATTTTCAAAATACAATCAATTCGCTACTTATCGGGACATTTATGCCGAATGTCTACGTATACTTCAAATTCATCTAGCAGTTCATCTCAAATTCGGTCATAAACGAGGTCAACGTTGTAGTTTAGATGAAATTGCTTTACGAACATGATAATAATCTGTAAGTAGAACATATCATCAACTGGTGTTTATACATTTCTGGGGTTAAACTATCACTCATCCAAGTGAAATGGTTATCGAGGAGATACGTAGAATCATTTCTCACAACGGAATGAGTAGTGTCATATTGTTGGGTTGAAGAATGCTGGTCATCGGCCTATGCTCTATTCGGAGTAACAGGCGTAAGTAAGTAAGTAAGTAATTATTAAGTTATTATTAAGGAATCATTATTCAAGCATATCGAAAAGAAATCTACAAGTGGACTGCCTAATTCCTGAATAAAGATACAAACACATAGACATGTTTAGAAGTGATACACTAACCAATAAAGACAATTATCATTACAGTTTTAACAATAATACCAATTGCATAACTAATCATCATGTGATGTGTACTACTTATATACATAAATATAAGTAGTATGGAGTAGAAAACGAAAGTGGAATGTTCACCAAACGAAAATTAAATTAATGAGAAATAGAAAGAAAACACAAATCAATCGGATAAACAACAGGATTGAAAGTATCATGAACTATGTAAAAGAGAAGTGAGAGAAGATGGATTGATGATGATGATGATTATTATTATTATTATTATTATTATTATTATTATTATTATTATTATCCATGATTTTCATCCTTAACAAACTCACAGTGGGTTTGTCCGCACAACAATTCATCTGTGATCAATATATAATGAATCATAATTATGTTATAAGTTGAGATAATGACAGTACAGTTTTCTATGAGACAATAATTCATGGACGAGCCAATCAGAAGCGTTTGAGAGATTTCAAGGTCCCAGCGCCAACTTCAATACTTATTGCTAATGTACGATCAGTTCATAGAGGATTTTGTACAAAACGTGATAATTGAGCGGCTATAGCAAATAAAACGGCGGGACTATAATTTGTGAACGAATCAATCAGGTATAAGGTGATAGATCTCGGATTTTGGCCTCGAAAGTCTATCATCCATTTGACTAAAGAAATTTCTGATATTATAGCTGATGTCAGTTCGTGGTGAAAACCCCATATATATAGTTCCTAACTAAGGAAATTTATGACAATTATCGCGAACTGCATAATGAAAGCACCAGTAACACTGGTTGCAGATAGGTACTACAATATATACGGATGTTTGGAGGGCGTACGGACTCTTACACAGGCTTCGTTATGTGCATCGTGTCGTTATCCACAAGTAACATTTTGTGTACACAACAACCGGAGTGCACATAAACAATATTGAAGCTATGTGGTCGAGGCTGAAAGTTTTTGAGACTTTATCATGACTCCAGATGCCGACTATTCTGTAGCCGTTTGGATGATTTCCTCTACTGCATACATAACGATTTTAGAACCTCTGAACCTCTTTCTAACGTTGACAAGTTTTTGAACCACGTCTAAGAAGTGTATTCACTTTATTTCTTTGGTTTTGTATAACATATATATTCACTCTATACTGACTGTTTGTTGATTGGCAAATCATTCTCAAGGTTACTTAAGATTCATTCAAAGATTGTCCATAAATTAGAGTCTCACCATCGATCAATTCGCTAGATAGTCTTGTACAGTATATAGATTGAGTAAAACGTTTTACAGCCTTACCCTGACTTCGTAAGATCATATCCAGGGACTGATGTATGATCTCGTTGCTATGGTAACAAAGTTTGTAATCAAGACTTGCCATTTCCTTTGTTTGTTATATGTTGGAATAAATTACTCTTCAATAATATATAGATACACATGATGTCTGCTGTAGGTATAATCTAATAGTAGTATGGGTATCAATAGAACTTCCAAACAGTTTCTGATATCAGTCTATATACTTTGTATGACTATATTCTAAAAGTAAGTCTTAAAACACTAATCAATATGTCTAATCATGATTGTTATATTGTAGTGCTCATTAGTATACCTAGAGGTAAGTACCTAATCATTCACTTTACACCCTACATTAACATCCATATATGTGTATCTTTATATGTTACAATAGTGCTTACAAGAATTATGTTTTAAACTCTTATTATATGAAAACAAATACAATAAATTGTTGAAATATATGTGGAATCATTTATGTAACTAAGAAGGATCATCAATGCAGAAAGAGGATCTAATGCAGACATAAAGGTAACGATTGGCAAAGGAAGAGTCGCATTCCTACAACTAAAGAATATATGAAATTCAATATGAACGTCAACACTCTTCTACTATTGATGTTTAGAACTATAATTGATCAGTATTGAGTTCGGGTCCCGATGTGAACATCAAATTTGGAATGTAGGTCCATCTAGCTGACGAGTCCCATATAGGACGAAACGCGTCTCACACTTCTATCAGATAATAGAATTTTAAGTTCTCATCAAAAATCTATAATAGATGAATTAAGCACAATGAAATGAAAACAAATTGTTTGTATATTCCACTAATTAATGCGAAAGGAATAGTATTTGATATGAATTTTTTATCATTACTTCAATGAATAAAAATAGAGTAATCCAGAATCTTTTAAATGAAGAAGAAGACATTTCTACTGTACGGAGCTGAAACTTGGAGAACTACTAAAACCATCGTCAAGAAGGTACAAGTATTTATAAATAGGTGTCTACGCAAGATACTCAACATCCATTGGCGGGATACCATCAGCAACAGACTTCTGTAGGAGAGAACAAACCAGCTTCCAGCTGAAGAAGAAATTAGTCAAAGACGATGGAAATGGATAGGACATACATTACGCAAATCGTCAAACTGAATCACGGGACAAGCCCTAACTTGGAATCCTGAAGGAAGGCGGAAAAAAAGAAGGCCAAAGAACATATTAAGTCGGATAATAGAAGCAGATATGAAAAGAATGAATAGGAACTGGAAGGAGCTGGAAAGGACTGCCCAGGACAGGGTTGGATGGAGAATGCTGGTGAGTAGCCTATGCTCCTTCATGAGTTGTAACAGGCGTAAGTAAGTAAGTAAAATCCTGAATTTGTATTAGTTTAAGTCATCAACTATTACAAAAAAGCGAATGACTGAAATTCCATACTGAATACAATCGACTAATATTGTAATGAACGACAACGCACAAGTAGAGACAATCGAATGTGTCTGAACACACAAAATGTCAAATAATTGTCTCGGACTTGATTGTTCCTTCGTCTCCATAGCAATCACTCTATGTTCTCGTTCTTTTTCTTCGATCTTATTAACCTTCTGCCTCCCCCCCCCACGTATTTCACTTCCGATTGATGATACATACTACTACAACTACTTATATCTGTTTACATCAGTAGTACACAACAGAATATGTTCATAATTATATCAGGAATGAAATATCTGTACATTTTACTTTATAATTAGTCATTATTTTAAGTATTAGTGAAATGAATAATTTTCTAATTGTTCATCAAATGATTTACATTAGAGTTTTTCCCAAAAGAAACTGTAACAGAGTAAGTTTCAATCAAGTATTTTCATTATGTTTTCTACTTATGGTTAGCGTGTTTTTAACGAGTTAATTTTCTACGGGATGGGGTTGCTAAGCTTATGCTCAACTCTTCTTCTTTATCCGGGTTTGTGACAGGTAGTAGCCCCAGGAGGGCTCCATGCAGTTAAATAACGGTAACATGATAAAACATAGATTATCAGTGTGTTGAAATATTTTACTTATTAAAGAATATATGTACTACTTATTAGGATGAGATAGTGGCTGGAGGTAGTCATCAGGAAATCCGGAACCAAAGTTTCGTGTTACTTGGCACTCGTTAGCAAAGGGTACCTGTAATCTTGAGGGAACTAATACTCATTGACGAATTTGATCTCGTGTCACGCAGCTTCACATTCAGAGACGTTACCACTGTTCAATTTGGGTTGCGATTGACATCCTGTAAGACTATGATGTATTTAAAATTGATTGATCAGTTGACGGTGATCACTCTCATGTGTGTCAGGTCTTTCTGAATGCAGATCGAATCCTAACCAGCAATTTCCAATCCTAGGTCTCGGGTTTCCTATCGGCTACCTCAACATTGTGCACGCAATGTTGAATCACGTAGACTAGTAGCCACATTACAAATTGGCCGACAGGATACAGTCTGCACTAAGAAGAACCTGACAAACATGAAATTGATCACCATTCAGTGATCAATTAATTGTAACTACTTCTTACATTATAGTATGGTCTATTTTTATAACTGGTGTAAGATGAACAAGGCTTCTTTTAAAATAATTGAATTCATGAGTCAATTAAAGCTGGATTACCATGGAAAACCTGGAAGTAATGGGCGGCTGTTTCGCTTTTAGCAACATCGCGTTCTCCATTTAGCTACTGAGTCTTGATAGTCACTTACTCGTGCAATGGGGTGAAGTTTAAATTCACTTGATGTTGTTTTACTTGTATCTTCTCATTGTTATTTAGGACTGCTATTAGTCAGTCTGTTATTAGCATATGTACATCTTATAAGGATTGCCTCGATCTAGTGTTGTCATAAGTTTTTAAGCAAAGATGGATAGTAGTTAGCTGTGGGATCCAATTTGACGCGCGTTTCGTCCGATTTTGGACTCGTCGGCTGATTGTACCTGCATCTCAGACTTGATGTTCATTTCGGGACCCGAACACAGTACTGAAACGCACTTCCTGGATTCCACTGCTAGCCACTATCCATCTTTGCTCAATTTACAAATATTATTTATATCAAACTAACAGTGGAAAAGTGATATATGATGAAGGAAACTAGTTATTCGTGATTACGGTGAATGGAAATTTATGACCAATACATTTGATCACTGAGGACATTGATTTTGGTACCTCAGTTGGTTAGAATAGTAAACATCTTTATAGAAGACTATCTCCAACTATATGAAAATTTTATTCAATGCTTGTCTGGAAGATTAAATTATGCATATATCTGAACAAATATATCTTAAACAGTTCATAATTAAAGGATGATTGTCAGTCAGTCAGCTACAACATAGAACCAAGCACATTAATGCATTGATCCAAGTTTCCATACTTCATTAGTACAGCAAGCTGAACACCGAATTCAATAATGGTAAGAAAGATTTCATTTAAAGACATAGTACAGGAAGGAAGAATTAGTTAGTAGAAAGCAAGATATAAAGCAATTTTATTCCTGCAGATCACCATGGAAAATCTGAAAATACTAGACGGTTGTTTCGTCCCAGTATAGTACTCCTCATCAATGCTCATCCACAATCTCACTTATACAATTCGAATTCAACTATTAACTTATTACAATCTTCACAAAATCCTCCTTTTGATAATAAAAGCATTCCGAATTTTTTCTTTAAAGGATTATGTCTTTGTTTATTTTGCATTATAACATTATAACTTCAGGGTGGAACCAACTTGGGAGTATGTTATGCATTGTTAAAAGAATATGTTACTTATGACTTTATTTATACCTTTTTCTATCACATTCTTATGTATATACGATACTTATAACTGGGTTCTAAATATAAAAACTACTATTTACATGTATTGTGATGACTTTATCTTTTAGATACAATGTTATTAGTCGTTGATATACTTCCACGCCAACACCTAATAACATTGGGTGATATGGATAAAAGTCGATCACAATGGCGTAGGTATATAGATATATATTTACTACCATTGAATTAACTACTTCTATGAATTCGTGATTGATCTTGTTGTGCTCATGTGGTACGATCACTTGGACCAATGTATCTATGTGCCTGTTCCTACAATGTAGCTGACTGCCTGACATTGACGTGCAATGTTGACTAGTGTTGGAGACTGTTGGAAGAAAGTTAGGGGCGGTCGAACCGAAAATGTAACATCAATCCTTAAAGTCACTAACTTCTAGTCTGAGCCATGGTGATACATGCAGACTACTTGGTTGGGGTCCACGTGACTATCGTAACTAATGTTTGGAGACTGTGGGTGCTGTACTAATGAGGTATGAAACTTGGACTGATGCATATATGTGTCTGGCCCTACATTGTAGCTGATTGGACTGATTGGTCTTATCATGAATGTTATTAAGTATATTCTAATGTTTCTCAATTCCATAATTCAACATTTCTGAGGTTATCTATAATCTGCATTATACAGAATTACAACAACCACAACGTGAGTTTCTCATAAGTTTTTTTTTGAAAAGGTACTACATTAATTTGAAATAACAACTAAGATGGTGGTTGGAGGTAGTCAACAGTGAACGCAATGTCGATTGATCTAGACTATTGGCCGTGTGGTGTGTACTACTTATGTCAACATAAGTAATATATAACACTGGCAGCAGAATCTAATGAAGATCGAAGAGGAAAAAAATGGGAAAAGAAAGCAACTGATATGAAGATGCAAGAACAATGAAATCTGAGACGATGGACTGATATTTACAAAAGGAAACAATCAACTTTAAGACAATGGACTGATATTTAGCAAATGAAGTACTTACTGTATAGTTCACAGATTTTAATGAGACAGTCTATAATTCGATGGTCCTCACTTGTGTTCTCGGTTACTACAGACACATTACAACTTTGATCGATAGGAGTCAATCTGAACTAAAGAGGATCTGACGTACATAACATTGATCAACACTCAGTGATCAATCAATTTATTGATCAGTAATAAACATTTATTTATCAACTGTACAGGAACCATGAAGGGGGTTCATACGTTGTTGTTTTCAATGATGAATATTTAATTCAGAAATTGGTTAACTGCTTCAATCTATTGTTCAGGTGGGAATTTAGAATCGGATACATTAGTTATTACCGTAAACACTTCAGTACTGTATTACACCAATTAACAATATGTTCAAAAGTCAAGATCCTCTCTTTTATATTGGGTTTTTAGATCATGTTTGATATGATCATAAATTATTAGATGGATTCATTTTTAATGATCCATTTTACTACATAAAGGATGTTATGACGTGCAGTGTTCGAAGTCTAATACTGAGACATGGTATACTTAGCCTTAACCCCCTCAACTGACCACTTGAGCGAAAACAAAAGAGTAGGTGAGAAGGTGTATTGGACTACCGAATGAAATGTATAAATACACATCCATATATATACCATTTTAACCTTAGGAAATTGATTCAATGACCCAATGAACTGAACTTGATCCTTAAACGAATTCTGATTGCCATTGATTGACCTTTTCATTAAAATGGCTTCTGTTACATTCATCCTATCAAAAGAGATTTAGATGTCCAGATGTTAGGCGTTTGCATACGAGATCTAAGGTTGTGAGTTCGATTACTGTACTGAGGGTTGATGATTGTATAGCTAGTGAATCTTACACTAGAACGAAACGATCATCTAGGGCTTCCAAGTTTAGATAAGACCAATTTTCCTATGCATAGATAACTGTTGTTATGGTTATTATTATCGTAGGTTTATTGTATATGAATGAATATTCATTTAGCCTACCTTATCCAATATCAGACCAATCCATCTCTTTATGGTTTGTGAAATTATCCAATTGTACAATTTGTGATGTTTCTTCCTAGAGAACCTACGACGTGAGCGCTTAACAAATGTTCTAATTTGTTATAACTTTCAAAAACATTACTAATATTATTATTATTATTATTAGCAGTAGTAGTAGTAGTAGTAGTAGTAGTAGTCGTAGTAGTAGTAGTAGTAGCAGTAGTAGTAGTAGTCGTAGTAGTAGTCGTAGTCGTAGTAGTAGTAGTAGTAGTAGTAGTAGTAGTAGTAGTCGTAGTAGTAGTCGTAGTCGTAGTAGTAGTAGTAGTAGTAGTAGTCGTAGTCGTAGTAGTAGTAGTAGTAGTAGTAGTAGTAGTAGTAGTCGTAGTAGTAGTAGTAGTAGTAGTAGTCGTAGTCGTAGTAGTCGTAGTAGTAGTAGTAGCAGTAGTAGTAGTAGTCGTAGTAGTAGTAGTCGTAGTCGTAGTCGTAGTAGTAGTAGTAGTAGTAGTAGTAGTAGTAGTAGTAGTGGGAGGAGGAGGAGCAGGAGGATGAGGAGGAGGAGGAGTATGAGTAGGAGTATCAAATGTGTATTGAAATTTTTGAATGATATGTAGGAGATATACTCTACAATTTGTCAAATTTTACATTCACAAATTTTATGATCAATTATTAATTTGATACAGTTGTAGTATATGCTATTGATAGCGACAGATATTAGTAGTATGTAACATCAGTCGTAAGTGGAAAATCTGGCAGCAGTAAACTAAGAAGATCAGGGAAACAGAAAGAAATTTTGAACTAAAAGAATCATAAAGAATGTGGCGAATAAATGATGGAATTTTGCAAATGAAGTATTCAATATGTAGTTCTCATATGTTACCAAGAGATCCAGTAATTTTGTACCAACTTAAGATGGTTTCCCCTTGTGTATTCCTGTTATTGTTTCACACTGAGACAAATTGTTCGTTATATCGCCCTATCAGGGAGAAAATACTTGCTTACTTACTTACGCCTGTTACCCTTAATGAAACACAGACCGTCGACCAGCATTCCCCTAAACCACTCTATCCTCGGTCTTCCTTTCTAGTTCTATCCAATTGTTGTTTATTCTTCTCATATCTGTCTACATTTTTTGGCATTATGTGTTCTTTGGTCTTCCTCTTCTCCTTTGGCCTTGAAGATTTCAGATGAGGGCTTGCATTGTGACGGTGAAGAAAATACGGTAACTGCCAAATCAACCTTAGAGTATATCCAAGAACTAGACTGATACCACATTAATAACAAGTATGGATCATGTTTATGATTATAGTTTTTGGCAGTTTATTAATAGTTGAATATGTGTAGTTTGTATTAGAATTCCGTTGATGTAAATTTATAACCCTTGAGATATTCATTACGTAACTGTTTTGTTTTCTAGTGAAGATAGTGAAGAATCATCGTAAGTTTAATGGAACTTTCTATTTACCTCTCAATTGCGAACGATTACTAATATTTTCAATGAAACCAATTGATTACATCATGGTGTATTTCATTATTCGTTATTATAATCATCATCACCAATGTAGGAGTAGGCACACATATATGCATCAGTCCAAGTTGCCATACCTAATTAGCACAGCAAGACGAACGTCGGATTCATAGAAGTAGTTAATTCAATAGTGATAATATATAAAAGAAAGATTGTGTATAAGGATATGATAGACGAAGAAAGAATTAGTTGGTAGAAAGAAAGATATAAAGCGATTTTAATCGCATAGTTTAGAGGAGGACAGAGAATGTATACACCGATGCCATTGTGATCGATTCTGAGCCACGCCACCCAAAGTCTCCAACTATTGGTTACAATAGTCACGCCGACCTCAACCAATTAGTCTGCATTTATCAACTTGGCTCACACTACAAGTTAGTGACTTCATGGACTGATGTGACATTTTGGTTTAGTCATGCTAGTTTGACAATAAACAAATCGTATTTCCAGGTTTTCCATGGTGATCTAGCTTCAATTGGCTCATGGTCTTAACTGTTTAAATTACTATAATCTCCACAAAATGCCTTTTGATACTAATCAATGTATACTCACTAGTGACTGGCTTCAAGATATATATCCTGGAGTTCTAGTGAGAAGCAGTGACCAGGTAGTAAATCACTGATGACAATGGTGGATGTGTCACTCAATTTTCGTGGGTTAGTTGAAGTTAGACATTAACATCGTTGGGCAACGGCTTAGTGGTGTAGTTGGTTAAGCTCCTGGCGCGATGTCAATAGGTCCTGGGTTCGGACCCCGCGGGGCGGGGTCGTGCGTACGTAGTGCTGGGGAGTCTCGTACTAGGACAAGACTGCCGTCTAGTGCTCCCAGGTTTCCCATGGTGGTCCAGCTTCAATTGACTCATGATCTCGACTGTTTAAATCGTATTTTATCTAAACTGATCATATTACCATAGAAATATTCAACGTTAACCAACTTCATTGCTGTAAATTAGCATTGGTAGAATGAAGACAGTTTCAAATAATCAATTTGGTTTAAATAATACATCCACCTTCAAATCTAAGTTCACAGAGTGTATATTGAAACCCTAATTTTCTACATTTACTTAGATATCAGATTGATAATCCATTGAGATTATTATCATTTGACTGTATGAATACACTACATGTGTATTTCTTTTCTTCACAGGTCAATATATCAAATTCTACTGTGAGTAATTTTCATGATCTTAAACATTCCTTTTATCGATTATTTATGTCTTTGTTGTTTAAACATACATTTATGATCAACTATTCAAAAGTCATTCAATCGACAGTTTGGAATTAACTGGACGATTTGAACTTCGTAGATGACCTAGCTCTTCTGTAACCATACACATCAACAAATGCAGGTTAGAATAAACAGTGTAGCAGAAGCCACTGTATCAAATGATACAAAGAGAACACCAACTCAATCACACTTGGTGGACGAACTCTGGAAGATGTGGAAAGTTTCACTTATCTCAGTATCATCATCCATGAATGTGGAAGATCTGATGCAAACGTAAAGACAACGATTGGCAAGGCAATGACAACATAACTACAAATGAAAGACATATGGAACTCAAAACAACTGTCAGCCATTATCATAGTCACAATCTTCTACTGTATGGAGCTGAAACTTTGAGAACTACCACAACAATCATTAAAACGGTAAAAGTTATTTATAAACAATGGTCTACATAATATACTCAATAACCGTTGACCGGATACCATCAGCAACAACTTACTATGGGAGAGGACATATCAGCTTCCAAATGAAAAGGAAATTAGGAAAAGGAGATAGAAGTGGATGGGACACTGTAATAACTCGTAACCGCCAATTAGAGAGCAGCGACTTATCGATCGGACCAGTGATGCATAAAACACGTGCGAGCAGCCTAGAGTCCTGATTGGTCCTGCTTCCCGCCTAACCCAGCCAGATAAGTCCAGAACACCAATCTAGGCCTCTGCGATGTGAATCCTTTATTTCAAACATACTCTGTTTATATACCAATCAAACAGACCACATCATACCAACAAAATATGAAACAACATTTGTACAAGAATAAGCCAAATGTGGCTGTGAATGAGGGAGGTAGTAATTGATAGACTGGGTATAACTCAAGAATGGTAAAACGTATAATAATAGTTTATGGGTCAAAATAAATCTCATAATAAGAGAGACATAAATATGAATAGTGTAGTTAATTAACAATTATATGATAAAAATGTAAGTATAGTGTTTGTCCACAAATGGGTCCCAAAAGTTATCATTCATTATCCCTGTCGACACATAACAGACACACATCAAGGAAATCATCAAACTGCCTCACGAGACAATTCCTAACTTGGAATCCTGAAGGACAACCTAGAAGAAGAAGGCCGAAGAACACATTACTTTGGGAATTGGAAGCAAACATAAAAAAGGATGAAAAACAACTAGAAACAACTGAAAAGCATTGCCCAGGACATGACTGAATGGAGAAGACTGATTAGCGGTTTATGCTCCTCCACAAGCGGTAACATGCGTAAGTAAATAAGCACTCACATAGGAATGAACTAAAGAACTGCAAATCTTGAAATGGTTTACAATTTCAAGGATTTATATATAAAATTTTGATCGGAAATTCATAGAAACATTGAGTAAAGTTCATTGACAGAATCGTTGAATCTTCCACTGTATGTTATTAATATGCTCTATTATTTCATTGAAGAATAAGTTCCATTAGGTCTAGACACACCTTCTGTTAAGTTTGTCTTACATTGTTCCCTTTCTACTCTTTTGTATATTGTCTTATACTACTTATTTACATTCAGTAAGCAGTAGTATTCCGAACAACTTTCACACTTATGTTGTAACTCGAGTTCTACTGTGACATTCTGAAATGTTCACATATATTTTTAACGTTCATTGTACTTATCATTGTATTTATCATTATAATCACTGTGCTTAAATTACTGTAACGGGTACCCACAGTTTTGTGCATTTGTTTAAACGCAACAGTTTCCATATTGTTTGCTCTTGGTTCGAGTTTCGGTTGCTCATAAACTGTTATCAAATTTAGACACAGCTATTAGCTGTCTTTGTACTATCGAAGCCTTTGTTATTTTCATTCTTGAAGGACGCGTTTGAACGCCTAGACACTTCACAAGTTGAGGTTTTTAGCAAAATTTTGTGTATTATTCAATAAAAAACCGCTATTGTAGACAAATCGTTGTTTTGGAACTTCGATTTTGCGCGTATCTCAATCGGGGTTACTTGGACGCTTCGATAGAATTAACACCTTCTTTGGACTTGTTTCAGGAATCCAGTCAAAAGTTTGACTAACATCAAGTGAATTTCAACAAAGTATCACATTCCATAAAGTTCAAGACAATAACACTGTTAGTTGCTGGCCGGTTCAGCGATTCAGAGATTAAGCGTTCGCTCGCCAAACCGATAGACCCTGGGTTAGAATCTTGTGAGACGGGGTCGTGGATGTTTAATTGCTGAAGAGTCCAATACTAGGACGAAACAGTTATCTATTGCTTTCAAATTTTCCATGATGGTTTAGCTTCAACTGACTCCAATCATGGTTTCATTCAATTTTACATTTTGTTTGTTCTTTTTTTTAAAAAGAAATTTACTTCACAAATTATGGTAAGTTTTTTTTCTTTCAGTAAAATGAAGTCATTCCATGTTGACCATTGTCATACCATTTACTTACTTATAATTAACACATACAAGATGTTTGTTCCTTTTGTTGTTGGAAGGAACATCAGAATTTGACTGGAAATATCATTCCCAGTTGGGTTTTCCTTCATAGAATAATGTATGTTATATCTCGGATAAGTAGTAGGAACGTTAGACAGATACATGGTATTAGGGAATGATGGTGGTAAATCAGTTGATGAGGTTGTGAACCTTCATCGACTGAGATGTTTGGGCCACATGTTACGTGATAAGTCTTGTTAATTGAATGCTATATTCGGTTCCTAAGCTATTCTCGCAACCCTCAAGTTAGAACTACACAGCGACCTAAACACGGGAGAAAAGGCGTAAAATATGCGAGAAGCACTTCACTCCAAAGGTTCGTTTTCGTACAGAAAATACAGGGTTTTTATAGTATTTTAGATGTCTTTGGGTTTCCCGAAAATTCTGAAATGCTACTAAGCATAGTAGCAGTATAGTAACCAGCCAATCAGAAAACTCTACATATGACTTTTCACTTTCATGATGTTTCTGGCTAAACTTCAAGAGAACACTGATTGAATAAAATGCTTCTTAGTGTTTCCTGAGCCCTTTTTGTCTTTTGAAAGAAGTTTTCTGGATCACCACAACATTACGTATTCCTGAACACTGATTAACACGACGCTTAATGCTAACTAGTATTGAGGAGGGTCGGAAGAAAGTTAGGGGCGGCCAAAACAAAACGTGGCATCAGTGCTTGAAGTCACTAGCTTGTGGTATGAACAATATTGATAGATGCAGACTATTTGGTTGAGGTCCGCGTGACAATCTTAACTAATTGTTGGAGAATGCGGGTTACATGTGTCCGAATTGATCACAGTGGTGTAAGTGAATATCTCAATTCAGTAACTCAACGAATAAGCATGTCGTAGCTTGATGCACATATTGCTAGATCTATTTTCTAGAGTAGACATAAGCAATGAAATCCAAGTGTGTTCACTTGGTGAGCCTCAGACTGAATGATAAATTCCACTGCTAGTTACAATTCGATCTTAAGAGTGTTTATGCATATTCATTACCAAGTGAGAGTAGTTCATTCCTTCAGATTATGACCCTATATCTGACTCTAGTTTGTTTGTACGAATGATTATTATTGAAATATACATTCTGATTATTCGTGTATAATCCGCTTTGGTGTATAACGAAATGAAATAAGTCGAATAGGAGAATGGATTTTTGAATACAATCATAATGGAACGATCCGCCGGATGGATCAATGAGAAAAGTTGACATGAGGACAAAGTATCAACAAGATAATATGATTTGAGGATGTCCAAGTCGTGCTGCACAAGCTCTGTTGAATGTATCGGATTAGAGATTGTTTTGTCTTCGTTGAGTTTGATCATCAAAAATCTAGAGTCTAGAAGTTTGAGATGGTGGAGAAGATTTGTAGTTCAGTTGAATGATTTAGATGGAGTATTGTACTCTGAGTTTGATGGTTTGGTCATGGAACTTTCATCGTTCTTCTGAACGACATCATCAGCACAAACTTTGAACACTTCACTTTTATCTGAAGTTTGTGCTGATGATGATGTCATTCAGAAGAACGATGAAATCTCCACGACCAAACCATCCAGCTCAGAGAACAAAACTCCATCAAAAGTCTAGAAGTTTACTTATTGACTTAGCTTACTGCGTTACGTTCCTCGGTGGCGGCAACTCAGTGATAGAATGCTTGCCTGCTACCCGACGGTTCGGGTTCGATTCCTGGTAGACGCTCCTCCCCCCCCCTCAGAAAACCATAAATTACAATTTAATCGTCAAGTAAGTTTATTCCGAATACCAACATTCGTTTTGATCAGTACATTTTCTCAAATAAGACAATATGTATCTTTTTCAATTGTAGGGCAATGGTGAAATATTTACTTGACTTTCTATAAAGAAGATGAAACCATGGAATGAATTACTTCGAGACTCCTTATTATTAACGTAGTATCTTTATAATGATGTAAAGATTGTTAAACAAACACTACTTAATTCTAATTCAAATTGATTTTAACTTGATAAACTTGTCTTCATTGTAATTAATTGAATAGATTTCTCAATAATTATTATCATATTTCATTGTAAACATGACAATGTTGACTGATTGGGTTACTGATGAAGTTCTGACTTGATTAGTACGAAACATAATATAGATAACAGCTGAATATGATACCATTCTATGATCATAGTAAATATCACAATACTTACTTACTTGCTTACTCCTGTTACCTCAATGGAGCATAGACCACCAGTTAGCATTCTCTAACCCACTCTGTCCTAGGCCTTCCTTTCTAGTTCTATCCAATTGTTGTTCATTCTTTTCATGTCTGTCTCCATTTCTCAGCATAATGTGTTCTTTGGTCTTCCTCTTCTCCTTTGACCTTGAGGATTCCAAGTGAGGGCTTGTCTTGTGATGCAGTTGGGTGCTTTTCTCAATGTGTGTCCTATCCACTTCCAGCACGCAATGTCGAATCATCTTGACTGCTGGCCACATTGCAACTTGGTTGATAGCATTCGATTTGCACCCAACACATGTGAAACTGATCACCACTCAGTGATCAGTCAATCGTGATTGGATGTTTTTTTTTATCGATACTTGAAGATTTCAATAATTCCCAATATTATCAGAAGGGGTTTGTGGAGATTTTTAGAAATTTTCACAGATTTAAATCATGAGTCGGTTGAAGCTAGACCACCATTGAAAACCTGGAAGCACTGGATTATGGATACTCACTGCTGAGGAGTCCCATACTAGAACGAAACGGCCGTCCAGTGCTTCCAGGTTTTCAATGGTGGTCTAGCTTCAACTGACTCATAATTTCAATCTGTGAAAATTCCCAATATTCCCAATTGATTTGCCAAAATTCAAATGTTAACAATTATTACATAATCTCATATACTCTCATCGATTTTTACGGTTAATTTATACCTGCTGGGTGGCCAATGCTCCCTTACGAGGAGTAACAGGCTTAAGTAAGTAGGTAAGTAAGTAGCACCTACCAACTTAATGCTTGTTTCATTTCATATATTTTTTTCAACGAATTATGAATAATACAATATAGTAAACGGTATTAAATTCATTTGAACCTGTTGGACAAGCTCCCGAGAACTACGACGGAGCCCTCAGCGGCTCTAAAGAAGTCGAAAAGTTTTCATGTGTAGAATATCAGCGTGGCATGCTATGATTGGACAGTATCATAACTTGCCTCTTTGTGCATTGGCTGAATGACAATGTTGATATAAAAAAAGTTGATATCTATAAATACCTATGATTTTCTGTATATTTTGATTCTTACCCATCAAGTACATTCTCCAGTCTTCCTCTATCTTCTGATTTGAGGCTATGAGGGTTTCATTAGTTCTAGTGTTGTAGTTGTATTACCATATTCTGTATGAATCAAGTAATGAACTTAACAGAATCATTGAATTGAATGAATCAGTGAAGATAAGAAGAAACGAATAGAGGATACATTGACATTTTATTCATTAAATTGTATTACGTCATACATTACTATTGAATTTATTTGTTCAATTATTCATAATAAACTAAATGAATGTTACTATTCAACTTATTACGTAATCAAATGATCATTGTCCCATAGTCATGAATTTTGTTCTAATATATGAGAAAAGATAAACAATGAAATTAGTAGTAATATGTAACAGAATAAATGTGAATAGAATAAACTGTTAGGTCCAACACTTTAACACGGAGAGTCCATCTAGTGGAGTTGGAAAACCCTGATTCTAAACCAATGGTGCACATGGGCTCCAGTATCTTGAAGGAATTCATAGTGTATGAACCAATTATTGGTCACTGGTTACCATGGAAATTAATCTCCTGACGTTGCTACACTACCTTGTGAGTTAGACCTTTATGTTAAAGGCTCCGAATGGTAACTTTAGGATCTATTGATGGACCAATAGTAGACGTATATTTCTGTTGTATAATTATTAAGTAAATAAAATATGCATATTCATATTCCCCCTATTATAAGCTTTATTTTGACCCATAAACTATTATTATACGTTCTACCAGTCTATCAATTACTACCTCCCACATTCACAGCCACATCTGGCTAATTCTTGTACAAATGTTGTTTCCTATTTTATTGGTACGATGTGGTCTGTTTGATTGGTATATAAACTCAGTATGTTTAAAATATAATGATTCATATTGCAGAGGCTGAGACTGGTGTTCTGGACTTAACTGACTGGGCTAGGCGAAAAGCAGGACCGATCAATCAGGACTCTAGGCTGCTCGCACGTGTTTTATGAATCACTGGTGCGATCGATAAGTCACTGCTCTCTAATCGACGGTCACAAGTTATAACATAAACATAGTCTAAATTCAACTGCTTCTAAAGTCAATTATACGCTCTGTTCAATTCAAACTGTTTAAGAACATATTACACAAGGTATTTTATAGTTCTCAAGATTTGAAGGTAGTGATTAATGATGGTCAAATAGAAAGCCTGTTCGATTTATATGTTGTAATATTTGGCACTTACTAGAAACATGTACCTGTAGCTTTGAGAGAATCGACATTCCTCAATGTATTCGTTCTAGTATCACTAACTTCATTTTTCAAAGATGTTACTGTTGAACTATCCAAGACACGATGACATATTGCGGATAAGTATAAAATAACATGGAACTTAGATACCGAGAGATCTTGGCGACTACATCCAACCATTATAATATCTTATGTATATATTTGATGTGTACAGATTTCTTAGCTCAACTAAGTTATATTACTGGAACGTTTAATAAGAAAAACTAATCAGTCTAACAATTATAGTGTACATAACTTACAGAAATGTCTTCCATGTACTACATTTCAAATGGATGAAATAAAATTAAGAAGCATAATATATTACTTAATTCTAAACTACTCATTAGATAATTCTTTAAAAATATAATTGATTGTCACATTACCAGTACCTCTCAGTTATTCCCTATTTTTGAATAACTTTCAGAGAGGTGATCTGATTTCAATAGATATAAGTAGTATGTATAATCAATCAAAAGTAAAATATCTGGCGGAAAGTTCCACTTATCTATGTAACACCATTAATGAACATGGAGGATCTGGTCCAAACTTAATAGTGAGGATTATCAAAGGAAGGACCGCATTCATACAATAGAAGAACATATGCAAATCAAAACAGTTGTCAAGCTGCAACAAAGTGAGAATCTTCAACACAATCCTACTGTACGGAGCTGGAACTTGGAAAACTACTGTAATCATCATCATTATCAAAACAGTACATGTATTTGTAAACAATTGTCAACACAAAATTTCCAATATCTGTTGATCGGATACCATCATCAACAACTTATTGTAAGAGTAAACAAATCAATTTCCAGTTGAAGAGGAAATTAAGAAAAGTTATTGAAGGTGGATAGGACATACATTGTGAAAATCGTCAGACTTAATCACAAAGCAAGCATTAATTTGAAATCATGAATAGAAACGGAAATGAAGAAGATCAAAGAACACGTTTCGTCAGGAATTGGAAGTAAACATGAGAAGGATGAATAGTAACTGAAAACAACTGGAAAGTATTTCCCAAGTCAGATTTAGATGGAGGATGCTGTTGGGACGGTCTATACTTTTCTACGAGGATTAACAGGAGTAATTAAATAAGTAAGTTTCTTACTAATTTCAACTAATCAACAAGGCGAGACTCTCTTTTATGGACGAGACAATCATAAGCGTTTGAGAGATTTCAAGGTTACGGCACTAACTTCAATACTTAATGCTAATGTACGATCAGTTCGTAGGGGATTTTGTACAAAACGTGATAATTGAGCGGCTATAACAAATAAAACGGCAGGACTATAATTTGTGAACGAACCAATCAGGTATAAGATAACAGATCTCGGATTTTGGCCTCGAAAGCCTTTCATCCATTTGGCCAAATAAATTTCTGGCATTATAGCTTATGTCAGTTCGTGATGAAAACCCCATATATATAATTCCTAACTAAGGCGAATTATGACAATTATCGCGAACTGGATAATAAAAGCACCAGTAACACTGGTTGCAGTCAGGTACTACAATGTATACGGATGTTTGGAGAGCGTACAGACTCCTACATAGGCTTGGTTATGCGCATCGTGTTGTTATCCATAACTAGCATTTTGTGCACTCAACAACCTGAGTGCACATAAACAATATTGAAGCTATGTGGTCGACGCTGAAAGAGTTTTTGAGACTTTGGAATGAGTCCAGAGGCCGACTATTCTGTAGCCGTTTGGATGATTTCCTCTAATGCATGCGTTACCTCTGAACCTTTTTCTAATGTTGACAGGTTTTTGAGCCACGTCTAAGAAGTGTATCCACTTTATTTCTTTGGTTTTGTATAATATATTTTTACTCCACACTGACTGTTTGCTGATTGTCTAATATTTCTCAAGGTCGTTCAAAGGTTCTCCACAAATTAGAGTCTCGCCATCAACAAGATATGATTCTAATAAATCATTAGATTAACTGTAATGAATTTGTTGGGATATTTAGAAAAATATCCCCAAAAGTGATCCTGCTAAGTTTAATACTATCCTTGAACATGAAATGGTGTCATTTTCCTATTGGTCAATAGTTATAGTGGTCCTAACTGTATAAATATGCATTTGTCTGTAAAGTATCGTTCCTATTCCCATTCTTCTTCTTCTCCTGACCCATAAACAGTTTTCATCTACTGTTAGTGTTTTGATATATTAGAGATTGGGGAACAGTATTGGGGTCCTATTGGGATATCTGAAGTTGGTCAGTTGATGGAAAGTTAGAGTAGCCACCCCCATGGTCCACAATAGAATATCATTGAATTTTCAATGTTGGTTAAACTTTAAATCGATTTTATTAACTTGAATTAAGATCTTTATAAATGATAATAACAGAGAATTCAATCATTAACATTGATAATTTACCATAATTTACTGAATGTTGAACTGTTTAATGAAAAAGTGACGGTTAATTTACTATTATTTTTTTGAACTAAATGAAACATTAATATTGTGATGAGAAAAATCAATTAATCTTGATTGATGTTAGACCATTATTCGAAACCTGGAAACACTGGACCGAGGTTTTTTCCTATTGCGGGACTTCTGAGCGTTGCACGTGATTCGAATCCAGGACCTTTATTGTCGAGCGTAAAACCCTTAACCTCTAGGCCCTCAAATGCCCTGGTACGACCGAGAGTAGGGAGGGTCAGCTCTCCCTCTCCAAATGCTCTCAAATAGCCACGCGTATATAGTCTCTATCAGGAAAGTCCTACTCACTGCCTTCTCGCGGTGGGGGTGTTGTTTACGAAATTAAGAGGACGAAAAACGAATGTCTGGCAATTTAACCGAGTTGGTGGACACGAAGGGTCCACCTAAGGCAGTTGGAAAACCCTCATTCCAAACCAATGGTGCATATGAGCTCCAGTATCCTGAGGGAACAAATGGTGTATGAACCAATCGTTGATCAGAGGCTACCATGGGACTGCATCTCCTTACGTTGCTCCACTGCCTTATGGATCAGACCGTTAGGTCTAAGGCTTCGAGTGTAGCCCCCTAAGAAAACCACCTGCTTCAGTTTGGGCGCCTGGGTAGTATCCCAGTCTACACACAAATCGAATGATTCATGTAGCGCATATCTATTTGGTGCCTCCTTGTACCAATATCTATGTGTTAAAATAAATAAATAATAAATATTGGGCCAGTATCCAATAGTGTTCATGTCTAACTTCAACTAATCCATGAAATTGTGCAATCATCTTCTATTGTACTGAGGTAGATACCTGTCTCTACCTGATATGGATTAGCTTCATTGATCAAGGCTTTTGAATGAACATAGAACATAGGTTAGACATTAAAGCTTGATTATTTATCAGTCTTCATAGATTTTGTCTTTTGGTCGAATAGCATAACAAGATTACAAAATAAGGTTCGACAATGAAACTGTTCACACAACACAATACAATAAAGAGTTTACATAGATTTATCTAAAGTAGGTTCTACAATGAAGATAACGATTATAAATGTTTATTGAAATTATTATACATTGGCTTATTTAAAATGTAAAAGGTTTCATAGGACTTACTCAAACCATGACCAATAGGTACTTTAATGATGAAAAAGAACATGTTTAATAGGGTAATTGAGAAAAAAACATTGTGGTTATAAACTGGATTATAACTAATATCAGAAACCAGTATACATGTTGTGTCCTCATTGTGACTCGCCAAATGGATATATATTTACATCCAAGTGTTGGAATTCGAAAATATTATCTTCATATCCAGCTCAGAGAACAAAACTCCACCAAAAACACTATCTTCAACTTTACACTCCAAAGTATTATCTACTAGATTACTGGTTATGAGGTTTGCACAATTGTAAGAGTTTGAGTTTTCCTTTGTAGGTAGATGATTCCAAACTTGTTAACCTTCGTAGTCATAGCTCTTCTAATCAACTGATAATATCTTACATTCAACAAGTTATTCTTACAACTTCGATTGACTATTTTTAAGTAATACTAAATCAAATAACATTGACGACTGACTTTATTCTGTCCTTAGAATAATCAGCCATTTGGTTTCCTCTTACTTGAACTTTTTATGCAATTTGTGATGATCATGTTGTCATTTATGTTGTCATCATGTAGCCAGTGATGACTCGTCAGCTAGATTTACCTGCATCTCAGAGTTGATGTTCATTCCAGGAGTCGAACGTCATCGCGTCCTCCACTTAGTTACTAAGTCTTCATAGCCACGTACTTGTGCGATGGTTAAAGTTTAAATTCACTTGGTATTGTTTGTTTGTATCTTCCTGTTGATGTTTAGGACTGTGATTGATCAGTCTCTTGCTAGCATATGTGTCTCCACTGCTAGCCACCATCCATCTTTGTATATAATACTTGTGACGTAAGTCAATATCGATGCAATCTCTACAGGATGCACATATGTCAATAAGAGACTGATCAATTGCAGTTCTAAATAACAATGGGAAGATTCAGGAAAACAATACCAAGTGAAATTAATCTGCATTATATTCATGATTCGCAGTACATTTTCAAATCAGTGATAACGTATATTCCAACAGAATCAAGCAGATTTATGTTCAAGTATCAGCTTTCTAATAATTTTTTTCTGGTTAGCGTTTTTTTAGCGAGTTAGTTTTCTACGGGATGGGGACGCTAACCCCATGCCCAACCCTCCTCCTTTATCCGGGATTGGGACCGGCAGTAGCCCCCGGAGGGACTCCAGGCAGACAGCATCATTGGTGAACATGGTGGATCTGATGCAGATGTGAAGGCGCGGATCGGCAAAGCAAGAGCAGCATATTTACAACTGAGGAACATCTGGAACTCAAGACAACTGTCAACCAACACAAAGGTCAGGATTTTCAATACAAATGTCAAGACAGTTCTACTGTATGGGGCAGAAACCTAGAGAACTACGAAAGCCATCATCCAGAAAATACAGGTGTTTATTAACAGTTGTCTACGCAAAATACTTCGGATCCGTTGGCCGGACACTATTAGCAACAACGTACTGTGGGAGAGAACAAACAGGAAAACGATACAATGTAAAGTATCAATTTTGTGCATTTTACCTGACGCGTGACATTAAACTGAAATATTAAATGATCAAAAAAAGTAAATGAATCGGCAATTCAACTACAAATCAAAATGAAATTATTAACTGAGACAACCATTAAAAACTGGGAATCACTGCTTTGCTCTAGTATAGGACTCCTCAAGACTTTCAGTATTGTACACGAAAGCTAACTTCCAGACCACTGAACCGACAATCAACGGTGTACAAGTCTAACTTTAATCAGTTCATGGCATTTCACGACCATTATCTGCAGTGAATAACTGTCTCATACTCGATATGCTTGAACTTCACTGCTCACAGTTTATGATATAAAAAATAGGAACATTTAATAACCCAAACAAAATTCTATAGTAAGCAAAGATAGATGATGACCAACCATGGAGTTCGGAACGCGCATTCCGTCCTATTTTGGACTTGACAACTGGATGTACCTACGTCTCAAAGTTAATGTTTACTCTGGGACTCCAACCCGGTACCGTTCACTCCAAAATCCATCACGTTATCCATTTAGATACCAAGTCCTGAGAGCCACTTGCATATGCAATAGGATAAAGTTTAAATTCACTTAGTAGTTTGTTTGAATCTTCCCACTGATGTTTAGGACTGCAATTGATCAGTCTCTTATTGGCATATGTGAATACAGTACTGAGTTCGAGTCCTGGAATGAACATCAACTTTGTGATGTAGTTGCATCCAGCTAATGAGTCCTGGATTCCACTGCTAGCCACTATCCATCTTGGCTTATAATGTTTCCATTCGAATTTTCTAGTATTTAATATCTCTATGATTTGTAATCCTTTTATCATAATCAAACAACGGAAAGTTTTATTTCATTTCGGTCTTGATTCCTTTTCATGGGTCGTGTGGATGCCAATCGCTGACAAGGTTCACAGTACAGAGAATTGAATTTGAGATACATATTCATTTTTCTTTTATTCAAAAAATAATATCTACTCACCTAGTAGAATTCCCTAATGTACCTGTATTATTTGAAATGAGAATAAAATTATCAACCTTAATGGATTAACGATAGATGATGTTATGTTGACGTCTTTTATCATAATATGTATTTGATACAAAGAGAATATTGATAAGTCTTGTCGACCGAACGCTATATTTCGTTTTCTTAAGCTATTCTGATAACCCGCAAGCTAGAACTACACAGCGACTTGAACACCAGAGAGAAGACACAAGTATGAGAGGAAATACTTTAT
Organism: Schistosoma mattheei; assembly: GCA_944470405.2. NCBI lineage: Eukaryota > Metazoa > Platyhelminthes > Trematoda > Strigeidida > Schistosomatidae > Schistosoma > Schistosoma mattheei. The sequence goes on from OX103946.1 coordinate 3,510,198, forward strand.
CCCAAGGTTCATTTTTGAACAGAAAATCATAGGTATTTATAGATGTTGGTGTCTGTTAAATCAACATCATATTTTAGCCAGTCCGTTATCGACCAATAGTAGCACGCCACGTTGGAATTCTAGAACATTTCATTATACTCTGATTGGCTAGGACCCTCCGACTCCTTTTGGGCCTCTGAAGGCTCCGTTGAAGTTCTCCGGAAGCCGACTCAACAAATACATATTTTGACCAGTTAAGCATATTAACATTCCTATGGTTAACGAACATATGGGACACCAACAACTGTCTGTCAACCAATATCAAAGTCACAATCTTCAATACGAACGTCAACACAGTTCTACTGTATGAAACTAAAACTTTAAGAAATATCACAATCATCATTAAAACGGTATAAGTATTTCTAAACACTTGTCTACAAAAGATACTCAATATCCGTTGACCGGACACTATGAGCAACAACCTACTATGTGAGAGGACGAACCATGTTCCAAATGAAGAGGAAATTAGATAAAAGACGATGAAAGTGAATGGGATGTTCATTTTCGAAATCACCATACTGCTTCACGAGACAAGACCTAACTTGAAATTGTTAAGGGAAGCGAAAATGAGAATAGTCGAAGAACACACTGTGTAGGGAATTGGAAGCATACATATAAAGGATGAATAGCAATTGGAAAGTATTGTCTAGGACAGGGTTAGATGGAGAATGCTCATGCTCCTGCATGAGGGGTTTGAATATAAGTCCGATACATAGTTCCATAATTCATGTAATGACTAATGATGATTCTGATTCTGATGATGATGATGATGATAATGAGCAGGAAGGAAAGGTGGATATTAATTAGTGAAAATCAGTCTCTTACCATTTGTTGAGTTAGATTTCGCTAAAATCAAGGGAAATATGATTACAATAAAATGAATAATTTCATTAAGAATCAAATGTCTATGCATTAACTCTATTCACTAAATAACAAATATCATGTATCTTATAAAGTTTGAGAAAGATATACGCTTGTTATTCAAAGGTAATGTGATGTATACTACTAATATCGATAGATATAAGTAGTATGTATCATCAATCGAAAGTGAAATACCTTAGGGTAGATAGTTAAAAAGATCAAAAAGAGGAGAGAATCAAATATAGAAAGTGATTGGTATGAAAACAAAGGAATATTCAAGTTTCTACAGAAGATCAAGAAGATTACGTCAGTAATGATGGTTACTAACAAAGAAAGACTAAAAATTAAAAAAGAAAACGTAATATCACCAATAAAGACTTTGATATTTATTGATAAAGGAAATACATTACATAATACTCAGATGTACTCGTATATACAGTATGAATGAGATTAATAGTCATCTTATTTTATCAGATCCTGATCATTTGATGTTATTAACACTTGAAATTTTCAGTGGTTAAAGTCATGAGTCAGTTGAAGCTAGACCACCATGGAAGACCTGGAAGCATTGGACGGCCGTTTCGTCCTAATATGGGACTCCTTAGCAGAGCGTATCCGCGACCTCGCCCGCTGCGAGATTCGAACCCTGGACCTGCTGGTTTCGCGCGCGAGCACTTAACCACTAGACCATTGAGCTGGCCGGCATCTAACGGTGTTAATGTCTAATTTCAACTAATCCGCAAAATTGAGCGACACATCCACTTAAGATTTTATTAGTTCTAGTTAGAAGTTTTAAGGCCAGTGGAGTTCAACTATGATAGACGATATAGTAGACTGGTTAAAGTCAAACTTCTATACTATTAGATCCTGTCTCATTACTCGAGAGACTTATTTTGGCAGGTGAAATCGAATGATAAGATGAAATAATCATCCAATGCTTCTAGGTTTTTATTTAGTTTCATTATCTTGATAAAACATCCAACAGCCGTGTAAACACAATCCTGTCTATTTTAAAATGTTTCAAACAGACGGATATTACAAGATAAATGCGGTCATCAACTGACAGACAATGTTATTTACTTTTATTATTAAGTACAAGAAACTGATGAGATGATCATCTATGGATGACCTTCGAGTGACCCTTTAGTGACCTTGAGAATGTCCAGCTACTTACTAGGCTTGGATGAAGGTTATCAACAAGGTTGAAGAATTAGGAATTAGATTTAGGATTTTCATCACAAACTGACATCAACTAAAATGCTAAGATGCTATTTGGCCCAAATTCCAAGACTGGTTATCTTCAATCTAATTGGTTTATTCATAAACTCCATTCTCATCTATTTTAATCACCATAACATTCCTATTAACTTGCCTTTCCTTCCCCCCCACCGTATAGCAAATTGAAAAAAACTTGAACTTACAATTACCACCTTCAGTTTCTTTGACAATACCAAGTAGAGCAACGATCAATAGTATGAATATGGATACAAATTTCATTTTTTGTTTGTTTTACCAAAGATGGAACTAACCGCTTGTAATAGACATTTACTTTATATACTAAAATTTCATAATCAATCATATGTACTATGATAAGTCAATTGGCCAATTCCTTTTCAGAAAAAGAAGAGAAAAAAAAAGAAAGAAAAATGTATCTTAAATTAAGGTTTACTATTTTCCAAAATAGTAACCATGTCAACAAGTGAAAAAAGAAGAAGAAGAAGAAGAAGAAAAAGAAGGAAAGGAAACATCTTGTCAACAAAATTAATTTTGAAATTGTTTTTCAATCATAAAAAGATTATTGAAAGAAAACCATTTGTTTATCATGTGAATATATAGTTAGTATATTACAAAATCATACAATCTAATTGTTAATTTGAATAGAAACAAAAGAAACAGAAGAAAACTATCTCGTGGGGGGAAGTTGGGATTATGGATATGCGCCGTTGAGGAGTCCAACCAATAGGACGAAACAGCTTTCTAGTGCTTTCACGTTTCTGTTATATCCGAGCGAAGATTAAATCACGAGTAACTCCTGAGACATATTAATTGACTCATATTATCTATGCATTCTTATGGTATAACTATTCAATAATTAGATTACGTATATTTATATTCCTCTTATTATAAGCTTTATTTTGACCTATAATTTATTATTGTATGATTTACGGTTCTTAAGTTCTGTTCAGTTGATTGACTACTGCCTCCCATGTTCATAGCCACTTTTTGGCTTCATTGTGTACAAATGTCATTTCCTATTTTATGGTGCGTTGAGATCTGTTTGATTAATATATAAACCCAGTATGTGAAATCTGGTATTGATGTTCTGAACTCAAGTGGATGGGCTAGGCGTACATAAGACCAATAAGAATGGTAGGCTGCTGCTCATACCGATCAAACGTCATTGGTTTGGCATAGTGCTAAGATTGTATAAGTCATATTTTGATTGATGGATAAATTACGTGATAAAAAGCCATAACATTTTCCATGGTGATCTAGCTTCAAATAAATCATGAATTCAGTTGTTAAGTCACTAAAATACTCTACAAAACCCCCTCTGAAAAGAGATATATGTTAATTTCAAGTGTATCATTGTCAATTGTTTGAGTTTATAAATGTTGATAAGAAAACAATTGGCGATGTGTTTTTTTCGGATTCAGCCAAATTATACACTTAGTGTACATTGTTCAACCTAATACTTTTAAAATCCATACATAATTTATATTGTTTGAATGTTCTCATTGTTGTTTAGGACTGTAATTGATTAGTCTTTTATGGGTATATGTCCATCCTATGCGAATCGTCTCGATATTGATTTCAGTTACAAGCATTATAGTCCAAACTATATAGTAGCTAGAACTGGAATAAAGGACTGGGGTTTCGTCTTATTTGGGACTCCTCAGCCGGATGTAACCGTATTACGTGGTTGATGTTCACTCAAGGACTCGAACGCAGTACCGATCGGAAATTAGCATTAAGTACTGTGGTTGGCGCTGGAACCAAGAAATCTCTCAAACGCTTCTGATTGGCTCGTCCATAAATTAGAGTCTCACCGAAATCTGTACTGTCATTATCTCTACTTATTACGTAATTATGATTCATTATATATATTGATCACAGATGAATTGTTGTGGGGACAACCCCACTGTGAGTTTGTTAAGGATGAAAATCATAGATCATCATCATCATCGTCATCTATCCATCTTCTCTCAGTTCTCTTTTACATATTTCATGATACTTTCAATCCTGTTGTTTATCCGATTGATTTGTGTTTTCTTTCTATTTCTCATTAATTTAATTTTCGTTTGGTGAACATTCCACTTTCGTTTTCTACTCCATACTACTTATATTTATGTATATAAGTAGTACACATCACATGATGATTAGTTATGCAATTGGTATTATTGTTAAAACTGTAATGATAATTGACTTTATTGGTTAGTGTATCACTTCTAAACATGTCTATGTGTTTGTATCTTTATTCAGGAATTAGAAAGTCCACTTGTAGATTTCTTTTCGATATGCTTGAATAATGATTCCTTAATAATAACTTAATAATTAATTACTTACTTACTTACGCCTGTTACTCCGAATAGAGCATAGGCCGATGACCAGCATTCTTCAACCCAACAATATGACACTACTCATTCCGTTGTGAGAAATGATTCTACGTATCTCCTCGATAACCATTTCACTTGGATGAGTGATAGTTTAACCCCAGAAATGTATAAACACCAGTTGATGATATGTTCTACTTACAGATTATTATCATGTTCGTAAAGCAATTTCATCTAAACTACAACGTTGACCTCGTTTACGACCGAATTTGAGATGAACTCCTAGAAGAATTTGAAGTATACGTAGACATTCGGCATAAATGTCCCGATAAGTAGCGAATTGATTGTATTTTGAAAATGTTTTCCGTTACTGTCTAATCCAATGGTTTCAATGGTCATTTGTTCGTCATGATATTTTAAGGTTGTAGTGTCAGTTGATATGTTAAGCCCATATTACCTTATTCTAGCTTCTGAATAGGCCAATCTATTCATTCTATTTGAGTCACATTTTCACCTTGTTAATTATTCGCTTATCAATCTTGACTGTTTTTATACGAGCGCATATGTGTGCTCTTCTTATCACATTCATCACATGTCAGTAACTTATTTTTGCTTGACCGTAGATATTGAGTAACTCTTGGTTAAATGGAGTTGGCTCACATGCACTCTCCACTGTGCGTCATTTCGCTTCGCTCTCTTCTCTTCGTTTTATTTCTCGACTGCCTGTTCAAATCAATGAGTGCATGAAATATACACATTCAATAATCCATTCTTTTATTTGACTTATTTAATTCAGTTATTGACTAATGTGAGTTAATTCGATGATAATATACGAGGATTGACGATATGTATATCTTAACAGCAATCAGAAACGATGTTACTGGAGTCAGATCCCCTGACACTAAAGTGGTGAGCCCATCGACAATATCGTGCGGTTTAATTGACGTCAAAACAAAGGGTCCTACTAAAGGTTGTTTTGAATCTTCCTATAGTCGTTTAAGAATTCAGTTAAACAGTCTCTTATTAGCATATGCACATCCCGTTCAGATTGCCTCGATATTGATTTCAGTCAGTAGCATTGTAAGCAGAGATTAATGATAACTAGCATTGGAATCCATGATCTAGGTCTCGTCCATTTGCAACTCGTCAGCTGAATGTACCTGTATCCTAGAGTTGATGTTCACTCCGAAATTCCAACCCAGCATCGTTTACTTTTTTAATCTAATCACAATATTCATTTCTGCTTATAATTATAGATCTTGTCATAAAATAAGATCATTTTTCTAAACAGATTTCAACATTAATGAAACAAGGTATAATCCAACGAAGGCAAACAAACAAAGTTACTTTAATTATAATTCAGATTAAAAGTTGCCATCTACAAGTTCACCACATGAATAGTAATAAAAATCATACAAAAATAATTGGTTCAATTCAAGTTTCTTTTTTTTTTGCTTTCACAAAGATACAGCATAGCAACTACTTGCTAATACAAAAGTATTGTAGTCACTTAAATTGCATCACATAGAATGGTAAACATTCTTGTATTTGAAAATTGTAAACTGATAGTATGTCAACAATAGGAAAACTAGCTTGAGTTCGATAGTTAACAAGATTTCCTATTAAGTCTTATAACTATTCATTTATATAAGCGAAGATTGATAGTGACTAGCGGTGAAATCCAGGATGCGCGTTCCGTCCTGTTCGCTACTTGTCAGAGGTGATGTTCACTCCGACACCTGCACAGACAGGTGGCTATCAGGACTCAGTACTTAAGTGGATAACACGATGAAGTTTGAAGTTAAAAGTACTGCGTTTGAGTCTCAGAGTGAACATCAACTCCGAGATGCAGGTACATCCAGCTAATGAGTCTCAAATAGGACGAAACGTGAGTCCTCCATTCTACTGCTAGCCACTATCCATCTTTGCATAAAACACTTGCGAAGTAAGGCTATATCGACGCGATCTGTACAGGATATATACATGCCAATAAAAGACTGATCAATTACAGTCCTAAACAACAATGGGAAGATACAAGTAAAACAACATCAAGTGATTGATTGAGACCATGAACCGATTGATGTTAGACCACCACAACTGAAAACCTGGAAGCACTGGACGGCCGTTTCGTCCTATTGTGGGAGTCCTCAGCAGTGCACATCCACGATCCCGCTCGTGCGATTCGAACCCAGGGCCTTCGGTCTCGCGTGAATTCATTCATCAGATAATTCATTGTTCTATTGGTTGTTTAAATGTCCCCATTAATATTCAAGACTGCAAATGCTCAGCCACCATCCATCTCTGTTTATAATGCTAATGAATTCAGGCAATATCGATGCAATACTTATAGTATTCACATATGTCAATAACATACGGACCAGTCGAAGTCCAATACATCAATAGGAAGATTCAAACAACCTGGTTAATATGCTGGACATTCGCTTTTCATTCCCTTAATTTCATAAACAACAGAAATGTCGTTAGAAGGCAGTAAGTAGGACTTTTCTGGCAGTTACTGTATACGTGTGAGCATGTGAGAGTATTTTGAGAGGGAGAGCAGACTCTCCTCACCATCGTCTGTACCAGGATACTTGGGGGCGATAGTAACAAAAAATCAAGTAATAACTGGTTACATAATAAACAAAAGCCGATATAATGAGTTAGGATAAAAAGAACTAAGCAGAATATGATAAATTCATTAATTTTGTGGTTTGTTTGCAGCCACTTACAACCTACAAATAGTTGTATTAATTACATATATGCAGTGTACATAATTCATTCACTATTACTGTACATTACGGTAGTAAAGTCAATGGATATGAGAAAAGGGTTTTGTGGAGATTGTAACGATTTTAATAATTGAATTCATGAGTCAATTAAAGCTAGACAACCATAGAAAACCTAGAAATATTAGACGGTCGTTTCGTCCTAGCATGAGACTCCTCATCATTGCTCATCCACGATCCCGTCCCGCAGGATTCAAACCGATGGCTGAACATTTCAAAATCAACTATTATGATAATTATAGGGACGGGGGGGCAATTTTCAAAGCAAAGAAACTTCTGGAAAAGTGAAAATCATTGTCAAAGGCTATGCCATAATAACTACAAAATTGAATTGATTAAAAGGGTATAATGAGTAATGACAAAATGACAATAAACAGGAATGAAGAACATGTATTTATGAATGAGAATATCAAACAAAATACTATCTAAGATATAAATTACAGAAATGATTAAATGATATCGCAAAACAAGCTGTAACTTGGATTTCTCGAGGCAACAAGGAAAATAGATAAACCAAAGAACACGTTACCCCCCAGAAACATCAAAATAATCAATAGAACTTGACAACAATCGGGAAGGAAAGTCAAGAACAGATTAAGTTGACGAATCTTAGTTGGCGGCCTTTGCTTTACGGAATACAACAGGCATAGGTAAATAAGTAGTAATTATGTAGTTGATAAACAGAAGAAAGTACAACTGCTCTCCTTTGAATACATAAGTTAGGCTTTCACTTTCCTAATAGTGTTATCCTTCTCAAAATGTAACAAATATGAAGTTATTTAAGAATTGATTGTTTTGGACGGTTTAAAAACATCACAATAATCCCTAGTAACAACTAGATATCGGCTAATCATGAAGTGATCAAGAACACAGGCGGGGAAAACTAATATATGTCAATACAAACTTACAGAATGTCTAGGTAAAATATGTGAACAATATCAAGTGAATTAAACTTCACCCCATTGCACAAGAAAATGGCTATCAGGACTCAGTAGCTAAGTGGATAACGCGACGGCATTTGAAGCGAACGGTACTGGGTTTGAGTCACAGAGTGAATATCAATTCCGAGATGCAGGTACATCTAGCTGACGAGTCCCAGACAGGACAAAACGTGCGTCCTCCATTCCACTGCTAGCCACTATCCATCTCTGCTTATAATACATTGAATACTTCATCTGCAAATGTCCATCATTTGTCATTTATTTTTTCAAGTCAAAGTTCCTTTCTAATTCCGTCATTGTTCTCTTCAAGTCAACCTTCATAGCTTACTGCTGTCAGGTTTTCCACTTTCGATCAGTGTTACATACTACTTATATCTGCCAACATAAGTAGCATACATCACAATAACACTGTTAAAAACGCATCAGTGTGTAATAAACTATGTTGTTGTGAGTTATTCTCCATGATCAATATGTGTGCTATTGTACGTAATTACAAACTGATAAATACAATTGTAAATTACATGAGATGGGAATTCGTCCACTTCAACTATCACAATAAGCAATTAGTTCAGTACAATTGTGATGAGTGCTACTTATATCTACAGATATAAGTAGTATGTAACACTAATCGAAATTAATCAATCATCAATTGTTAATTCTTTATCCATCTTCTCTACTGAACATGTTTTCAGTACATAACTCAATAATATTTTAACAAAAGCTCATTTGTAACATACTGAACAGAAACTTGGAATTCAGTTGAAATTCAATTCAAACATCACTTCCTGGATTTCTAACTGTGGAGTAAAAGAAAAAAAACTGACAATCTCTAGATCTCCGAGCGGTAATCCAGCGGTGAACATGTCTAATTTCAATTAATTCGACGCATTATGTAATCAAAGACTCAGTAGGTAAGTGGATAACGTAATGGCATTTGAAGCGAATGATACTTGGTTCGAGTCGTAGAGTGAACATCAACACTGAGATGCAGGTACATCCAATTGAAGAGTCCCAAGTAGGAGGAAACGTGCGTCATGGATTCCACTGCTAACTACTACTTATGTAATCACCTTCCAGAAAGTAATACTGTTATTCTATTGAGAAAACTTGTCAAGTGTGAGGCAGTAACCCACTGAAGACAATGGGAAATAGTTGTACAGTGTCGCAGATTGACTGATGTTAAACATGTGAGACCCATGAATGAGCACTGTTAAGGAGTTTCATACTAGGATGATACAGCTTTCTAATGTTTGATACTTTTCAATGACTATCGAACTTAGATTAGTTCATTATAATAACGACATTCAATACTCTCTTTGAACTCCCTTTTAATGATTATTGTATTTCCATAAAAACGAAACTGTTGCATATTGCAAAGATAATTCAACACAATACACTTCCTGATTCCCTGATATTTTACTTTTCTGTAGTTATGAACACTTTACAGTGTCATCTGACTTCCTTATAACTGTTACCCCTCTTGAAGAAGCATATGCCGCTCATCAGCATTTTTCATCCAATTCTGTCATAGAAAAATCTTTGAAATTGTTTCTAATTCTCAATCATTCTTTTTATGTCTGCTCCAATTACTAACTCAATGTATTCCTTGGGCTTACTCTTTTCCGTTTCCCTTCAGGATATCAATATAGTGCTTGCTTCGTGATTCAGTCTCATTTGATTATCCCCACTTGTGTTCTTGTTCACTAGAATAACAATTTATCCAATAATACAGTTCCCAGTGTATTCTGTCCTGCTTTGACCTGGTCAGATCGATATACTTACATCTTAATGTTGATGTTCTCAATGACTTATGAACTCGTTACGAATTACTTGAAACGTCATCGCTTCATCAACTAAGTTACTAATTTTTTGTTAGACCTTTGTCAACTTTTCATTTAACAAAACAGTTGGTTCTTAGAGCCTGATAAAAAACACACGAAGACAGGAATGGTAGGAAGACATCATAAGCATGAATAAGATTTAGCAATAACTTGCAGTGAAGGATAAAGGATAGATTCTTGGTCACATTCCTATGCTCCATGAGAAGTTATATAATAGTTATATAATTTTACATTGGTTTTCAGGACAACCAGACACCATCCAGACTTTCACGTGACAGTCCAAACAGTACAGCTCAATCCTGTGGCGCAGCCACACAGGTACCAAGCACCCTGGTGGACCGGACTAAAACATGTAGCAAACAACAAATCTTACTATATCTAATTTATTGTTTCATGCGTTGCGTAATCATTGCGTGTGATTTTGTCTGCCAGTGTGTACCTATCATCCCATCAAGAAATGAACTATAAACATATAAGTCTTATGCAAATTCCTAACACTGAAATGAGTAAGTTAGCAACCAACGATTTATATTTTTATTTCATTCGCTTTGTGATGTTCATTGATCATGAGCTATTCCGTCAGAGATAACTATTAAATCTACGACATGGTTGAGCACACTGGTCATAATACTGAATGTTCTGTGTTAGATCCCTGGTGGGGTCGTGTGTGCACATATCTGATTAGCTCACAATAAGACATAACCGATGTCTAATGCTTCCTGGTTTTGAATAGTCATGGAACTGAATTTGGTCTGTCATGTAAAACTCCGAATTCCAAAACTTACATTGGTGCTCTATAATAACAGATATATTTTAATTTCATATGGTGTTGTTTTACTTGTATTTTCCCATTGTATTTAGGAATGCAATTGATCAGTCTCTTGTCAGTATATGTGCATCCTGTGCGGATGACTTCTATACAGCTTTAAGTCACGAGTTTTTTAAGCAAACATGGATGGGGACTAGCAGTGGAATTGAAGACGCTCGCCTCGTCCTATTTAAGACTCTTCAGCTGGATATACTTGCATCTCAGAGTTGATGTGCCCTCTGGGACTCGAACCCAGTACTTTTCCCTTCAAACACCATCACGTTATCCATTCAGCTTCTGAGTTCAGATAGCCACTAGCTTGAGAAATGGGGTGAAGCTTAAATTCATTTGGTTTGAAGCAAACGGTACTGGGTTCGAGTAACAGAGTGAACATCAACTCTGGGATTCAGGCACATACAGCTGACGAGACCCATATAGGACGAAACGCATGTCCTGAATTCCACTGCTAGTCACTATCCATCTTTGCTTAAATAGATATACTTTGTTGTACAAACTGACGGATTTCTAAAAAAATGGGATTCTATTTTTATTATTACTTGTTCTTAGATTAACTTGACGACACTATGTCCGGTACAAGTTATGTATCATTGTTGTTTAGAGTCCTATAGATCTTCAATTATTCCCCTCCGTTGTAGTTACATCCTACAGCTTCGCCACACTCTATACGGATTCACTATATTACTCAAAGCTGAAAAATCTTTAAGTAAATAGAATGTTCTCACATCAGCCTACCATTGAGCAGATTTATTAGCGAATACTGAAGAAGCGGCGACCCATTCAAACGACTATAATATGAAGAACCATTCAGAAGTAACGTAATGAGAAAGTAAATAGATGATAATCAAATTGCGAACCGGATAATAAAAGTGCCAGTAACACTGGTTGCAGACAGGTACTACAATATATACGGATGATTGAAGAGCATTCAGGTGACTACATAGAATTGATTATATACACCGTGTCGTTATCTACAAGTGGCATTTTGTGGACCCACCAACCGGAGTGCACATAAACAATATTGAATCTACGTGGTCGAGGCTGAAAGAGTTTTCGCGACCTTATCATGGCCAGAGAGGCCGGCTATTATGAACCTAAAATACAAGTGCATTCGACCATTCGTGTCTGATAATCTCGTGTGCTCAAGTGCCCTCATCAAAAACTTACATCGTATTACGAATCTAATTACTGATAAACTATCACCACGATGGTTGACATCTTGTCCATTATCATCTCTATCCTTAAGGGAAACTAAAGGCGATTACATTACCATTCACATACCGTACATGTTAAGCAGTGACGAGTGATGTTCTAAGAGTATGTCTAACTACAAAACACTTACAGACAAATATGATCATGATCTCCTTTTTGTTTAGAACATTATTTACATATTTCGTTTGAATACATTATGTAACAACCGAAAGGATTGATCTACTATTGACATCAAAATGTTTCATTTATAGTTTAGCAAACAACGTTATCTCTTGTGCATGTTGACATAGCAACAACAACCACCCGCCGCCCCCGCTTTCAATTGATATAGTTTAATCTTAGATTGTCAAAGAAAAAATCTTATTAATGAAGGCCAATTTATTATTTTTTTTTTGTTCATTAACAGTATATATTACTTAATAATTCAGTAGTTTGTTTCTTTATTCAGACAAAAATGTTCACTGTGACCTTGTTGTACACACATAGATCATCATCAAGATCCAAATCCGCTGTTTGATATACCGAAAAGAAAATAGAAAAAAATGATTAATAAATTTAAACATTCCATTTCATAAATAATGTTGGACATTAACAACGTTGAACGATGGCTCAGTAGTCTAAAGGTTCAGTATTCACCCGCCTTACCAAAGGTCCTCGGTTTGAGTCTGGTGCTTGTAATTGTAGATGCATACTGCAGAGAAGTCTCATACTAGGAAGAGAAGGCCGTTCAGCATGTTTCATTCATCTTCACCACCATCGTGATAATAATGAAATGAACAGTGTGGAAGCATAACTTTTGAAATTAAAATTCGAAGGATCATCAATCATATTTTGATTGTATTACTAGTAGATGTTCAGACTTCTGTTTTTATATTCACTTATTTAATAAGTGGATTCACGAGTCAATTAAAGCTAGACCACCATGGAAAAGGCCGTTTCGTCCTAGTATGGGACTCCTCAGCAGTGCGCATCCACGATCCCGCCCATCGCAAGATTCGAATCCAGGACCTGTCGGTCTCGCGCAAATGCTTAACCTGTAGACCACTTAGCCGGCATTTAACGACCGTCCAGTGCTTCCAGTTTTTCTATGATGTTCCACCTTTAATTAACTCATGAATTCATCAATTAAAATGATTATAATCTCCACAAAACCCCTCTGTGATTCTATTCTCTTGTTTCTAAGCTTTTATTTGATCCAAAGATCATTGTCATCTCTTATTTCATATAAATCATCAATTCATTTCCCTATTACTCTGATCTCGCAGATGAAATGAATACAAGTGAGAACGCATCTGTGCCCTATCTTCATCTAGTGATTACCTACGAAGTTCGAAGGAGCTTGTGGACTAATAAGTGTTAGCATCGTGACTTTTATTCATTGGTTGATGTGTCAATCGGTAAATAGGTTACCGGTTCTACTAAGAGTATAAATGAACTGATCCATAATCGGACTGTAGTGAAAGAGATGGCAAAAGAGAGATCGTTACTGTCCTGTCATTACAACTCGATAACACTGGACTCAATACAATACAACATCACATATTCATTGACGAATTTCCAATACATACGGATGATTGAAAAGCATACAAGTGACTACATAGAATTGATTATATACACCGTGTCGTTATCTACAAGTGGCATTTTGTGGACCCAACAACCGGAGTACACACAAACAATATTGAATCTACGTGGTCGAGGCTGAAAAAGTCTTCACGACCTTATTATGGCTCGAGAGGCTGAGAGGCCATATAAATGATTTCCTGTACCGTATGCATTACGCTTTCAGAATCTCCGAGCCCCCTTTTAAACTTGACAAGTTTTCAAACCATGTAAAACAAGTGTATCCCCCTTAATTCTGTCGTTTGGCATAAAAAATGTTTACTTTATACTTACTGTTTTCTGATGGACTAATACTTCTCAAGGTTACTTAAAATTCATTCAATGGTCATTCATAAATTAATGGTCTCCCGGTTATTTCTTTCAATATGCACAGCTAGAAACTAAGAACTATACTAGAACTATAATAGAAGTACACAACTATTCACTCCCTTTCTATAATCATTGTCCAATCAGATGTGCTATAATATATACGGATAATTGAAGAGTGGAGAACGCCGGTCGGTAGCCTACGCTCGAAAGGTAGTAACAGGAGTAAATAAGTAAGTAAGTAAGTAAGAAGAGTGTGCATATGCCTATATAGACTTGATTATGTGCATCATGTCGTTATCTACAAGTGGCATTTTGTGGACCCGACAACCGGAGTGAACACTAAGCTATGTGGTCGATTCCTTCTTCTTGATATGAATCCGAATATCATAAATGTAATACATTTAGAAGTATTCAATCATTGATTAGATTAACTCACAACATAATACCAAATCGGCTACATTTCAAATGAATAAAATAAAAAAATTTTCATTATTAATCTCATTATGTAAATGATTATATAATAGGAATCATTGAGAACATTCTTCATTATTCATAAAGGAATCATCAATGTAAGTATCTCTATAATATCATCTCTGTTCATTAATGAATTGTTTGAACTGATGGTTAAGTGGATGATTTTCCATACTTTTTCACAAAATTACCATTGGCATCAGCACTGAATGGCCTTTTCGTCTTAGTGCCGAACTCTTTAACAGTGAGCATCCACGACCCTGTACGTGGGGTTCCTACCTAGGACCTAACGGTCTCGCGTGTGAGCGCTTCACCTTTAAATCCATGGTGAACGATGGAGCAACTTCGTAGATTGATTAAAGTTAGACAATAACACCAGCTCAGTGGTCTAGAGGTTAAGCGCGAGACTGATAGGGACTGGGTTCGAATCCTGTGAGGTGGGATCATGGATACGCACTGCTGAGGAGTCCCATACTAGGACAAAACGGCCGTCCGGGTTTTCCATGGTGGTCTAACTTAAATTAAATCATAAATTCATCCATTAACTTTTCAAAATAGTTATTGATTCGACTAACGGACAAAATGACTGACTAATATGATGAACATATTATGGTGTGTGCAACTGATGTTGACAGACATAAGTAGTACATAACACCACTCAGAAATGAAAAACCTGGTAACAGAAGGCTAAAAAGATCGAGTTAAAGAAAATAGAAAGGAATTGTGAACTGGAAGAATCATACAAACAAGTGATAGAAATTTGCAAAGGACTCCTTAAGTGAGTGGTTCTTATATTCCATCAAGAGATTCTGTAATTATATATCTGCATACGGTCGATTGTCCCTACCTATGTTCTCAATCATAACAGTATCTCAAACATTTACAGTTCTTACCTACCAACTATGAAAAGTTAAATGACATTAGAATTTAAACTTCTGTCCCATTGTTAGACCAGAGTAGGGAACCTGAAACCACTGAACGGCTATTTCGTCTTAGTATGAAATCAAACAATCTCCACAACCCTTTGCTGATTATTATCATGCGCTAACTAGTAACTAACTTCGAGAGATTTTTTCTAGAAGTTCTAGTGAGAAGGTATGATCATTAGAATCCAACTATGTTGAGTGTGAGACAGTTACTCATTAAAGACAATGGAAGATGATCGCACAATTATTCAGAGATTAAACGTTCATGTGAGGTCGTGGGTCCTGAGTTTGACTCCTATATGTGGAATGATAGATACTCATTGCTGACGAGTTCCATACAAGAACGAAATAACTATCCAGTACTTTGAGGTGTTCACCGATAATGTAACATTGATCAATCCAAAAATTACGATAATTATTCAAACTTACCATATGAAACCTAATAACCACCTTTTGAGTAAACACAAAAAAAACAATCACTGGATAATTCGTTTTTTGAAACAGATTCTTAATACAGCTTAAACACTTCATTATTGTCGAATACTTATCATAGTGAATGAGAACATACAAATGGGGACAACCGAATGTAGTTGAATACAAAATTACAGAATCACTTAGTTAAATCTCAGGATCATACAGTGATTACTCTATTGATAAAATTTCAATCAATCATCTCAAACTTGATTAGTCCTTCGTTTCCACACCAATCATTCTCTGTTCTCGTTCTCTTATCTTCGATCTTCTTAATCATCTTCTGCCTCCAGGTATTTCACTTTCGATTGGTCATACATACTACTTATATCTATCAATATCAGTAGCATAAACCACAGTATTAGGAGACAAGTAATGAGTCGATTTAAGCAAACCAATCATTTAGGCATATGTTTTTTATTCAACGTAGATGAAACATAGCTTTCTTTTCATTGTTATATTGTTCAAAATGTGAAAACAATATATGATATTAGTATGAGGTTATGAAGATTGCTGTATTTCATTGAAAATATAATCAGTAGAGGTTAATCGTGTTAGACTTCACGAAATTATCTACCAAAAACAACGGAAGATGATTATGCAATATGATGAATTGATTTGAGTTAAACATCTACATCGTAGGATACTGGTTCAGTGATCATGAGATAAACCCTTTGTGGACTGAACTGGACTAAAAGTCCTGGTTCTGATTTCTGAATGGGAGGTCGTAGATGTACAACGTTGAGGAGTCCAATACTGACATGAGATGGCCATCTAGTGCTTTCAAGTTTTGTGATTTCAATAAGAAAATAAATAAGTAAATATGCTGTAAAGACGATCTTAAGTGAACCAATTAGAATCATGGGATTGATTTTCTGATATTTCTGCATAACCCAGTTCATAATGAAGGATAGAATACATCTTGAAAGAAATCACATAAACTCGTCTGTATTTAGTTCCTAAAATATTTAAAATTGGTTATTAACATAAAAACCTTTCATGCTACCACTGACTTACTCCTCTTACTCCTCTTAGAGGAGCATAGGCCATTCATTGGCACTCTCCATCCAACTCTCCCCTGAGCAATCCTTTCCAGCTCTTTTCAGTTGCCAATAATCCTTTTCAAATCTGCTTCTATTTCCCGACATAATGTGTTCTTTGGCCATGCTCTTTTCAGCTTCCCTTCAAGATTCCGAGTTAGGACATGTCTCGTGATGCAGTTTGGTGATTTCCGTAATATATGTCCTAACCATTTCCATTGCCTTTTCTTAATTTCCTCTCCAAATGGAAGTCTGTTGGTTCTCGCTCACAGTAGACTGTTGCTGATGGTATCCGGCCAATTGATGTTGAATATCTTGCGTATACAACTATTTATAAATACTTTCATCTTCTTGATGACGGCTGTATTAGTTCTTGAAGTGTCAGCTCCATACAGTAGAACTATCTTCACGTTTGTATTGAAGATGCTGACTTTCAAAGTATAAAGTATACTGTTACTCAAACTCCTAGCTTCTGATTCCCAACCTTAACTTTCATAAGTTTATAAACAAAAGAATGATAAAGCATAATTGTATCATATTCAATGTCAACTCTAGCCCATCTTTGAACATGAAACCCTTGCTAGTCTATATTGTAGTTCATGCCAATTCATGATTTTTTTTAAAAAAAAGCCCTGACCCTTATTCATGACTTCATCCCACTGTTGTATTCTTTCAATGGGAAACTTTAAAAATCAATAACTTACTTAACTGATGGCCAAAACCCTCTTAATTAATGAAAAGATATACATTATTATATACATATATTATCGATTTGATACAAAATATACCTACATTTGTATAAAAATCAATAAATCAGTACTATATTGTGCAGAAAAACAAAACATTATTGTGTTGTTTCCGAAGAAGATTGAATGATAGGTAACTCTGGGGAACTATTTATCGTCAGTCAGTCAGTCAGTCAGTCAGCTACAACGTAGGACCAGGCACATATATGTATCGGTCCAAGTTGCCATACCTAATTAGCACAATAACATGAACACCGAATTCATAGAACTAGTTACTTAAATGATAGTGATATATAAAAGAAACATTGTATATAAGGACATAGTACAGGAAGAAAGAATAAGTAAGTGGAAAGAAAGATATGAAGCGATTTAAATCTCATAGTTTAATGGAAGATAGTGAGTGTATACACCTACGCCATTGTGATCGATGCTGAGTCATATCACCCACAGTCTCCAACCATTAGTTACAATAGTCACGCGGACCTCAACCAAGTAGTTTGCATCTACTAACATGACTCAGACTAGAAGTTAGTGACTTCAAGGATTGATGCGACGTTGTTTGTTTGGCCACCCTTAGCCTTCTTCCATCCGTCTCCAACACTGGTCAGCATTGCGCGTCGTGGTAATCCGTGTTCAGGCATATGTAACACGTGGCCCAACCATCTTAGTTGATGAAGATTCATAACCTCATCAACCAATTTACCATCATTCTCTAATACCCTGTATCTGTCTAATCTTACTATCAATTACCTGATGATCCCAGCAGGTGAGAGTAATATTTCGAAAGTATCTATGGTCCAATACTGGTAGCTTATGAGTATCTTCTACTTATAATGGCCACGTTTCGCAGCCGTTAATTAGAACAGGACGAACTGCTGTCTAGTATACTAGTTCCTTAATTGATAAACGGATATCTCGCCACAGGTGACTGTTGTTGTATGTATAAACTTTTTAAGTGTGTAACTAATATGTGTAGTCTCTCACAATCACCGACATTGTTGGCTTGATCTTGTATAATTATCATCTTTCGTTTTATGATGTGATTCAATCTGATTTACTTGTATGTAAACCAAAGATGTCGGAAATATATGATCCAATAAATAGGAGGCCAAAATTTGTGTTCTAGACTGAACTGGCTGGATTAGAAATGAACAACTATACAGAGAACTAATATGAACCCAGAATTGACCCAAAGCTGCCCATTCTGGTTAACGTGTCATTAGGTTAGTACAGGGACAAGATCATATAAGTCAGTGTTCTAACTGGCGATATTTGACAGATCATAGGACATAACAAATTATAACGAATTGAATTGTATATATATCAAATATGTATATCAAAATGAGTTTATATTGATAAGACTGTTGGTTAAGTATGGTTAAATTATGTTGAACATAGAATAATGTATGTGGACTAATGTAATATATCACTATATGGTTGTAGAGATTGTTGAGTTTAGATTCAGATCATAAATGGATCATTATTAGACCACTATTGAAAAAGCCTGGAAGCACTGGATGGCCGTTTCGTCCTAGTGTGGGACTCCTTAACAGTGCGCACCAGTGAACGCCGGTTCAGCAGTCCAAAGATTTACCATTCACGTGTGAGTTTCAAAGTCTTGGGTTAGAGTTCCGCATGTTGAATTGTGGATGCGCATCGCTGAGAAGTCCCATACAGAGACAAAACAGTCGTCCAGTGCTTCCAGGTTTTCAATGATCGTCTAACTACGATTCATTCATTTTATCAATCTAATGTAACATAATTCAATGAGCACAATAACGTGTATAAGATTCAATGTATTCAGTGTATACGTTTTAATTCAAATGATACATATCAATCTATTAATTTCTTCATGTAAGTCCTAATACTTTTAATGGGTTTGGTCTTCTAAATATCAAAATGGAATATCTCTTATTTTTCAATTCAGTTGTCTACGCAAAATACTTCGGATTCGTTGGCCAGATAGCATCATCAACAAGCTACTGTGGAAGTGAACAAACCAGATTCCAGCAAAGAAACGAATCAGGAAGAAGCACTGGAAGTGAATAAGACAAATATTGGAAAAAGCACCGAACTGAGTTAAAATGCCAACCCTCGCTTGGAATCCTCAAGGACAACGAAGAAGAAAAAGACCAAAAAGCACATAACACCGAGAAATGACCCTATCAATATATATAACGTAATGATACCGTCAATCAGAGAACAGTGAATTATAGACCGAGCTAATAACGCATAAACCCGTAAGAGCAGTCCAGAGTCCTTTATCGCACTTTCTTCCTGTCTAACTCTGCCTGCCCGTTGATTCCAGAACACCAAACTCAACCTCCGTGATATGAATCATATATCTCAAATACACTGTGTTGATATACAAACCAAAATAGACCACATCACATCATAAACTGGAAAATAACCTTTGTACAAGATCTAGCCAAAGGTGGCTGTGAATTTGAGAGACTGTAATTCGTAGATCGGGCATAACTGAAGAACGGTATATCACATTACAATAGTCTATGGATCCATAAATAGTTCTCAAGAGTTACTATTCATTATTCTCGTCAGGATATAACATCTTTAAGCCATTTCAGTAGTACCATTCTTTTTACAAAATGATTACATTTTCTATTTATCTTACCCAAAACGAGACAAGAATCTAAAATGTGAAACAAATTAATAGAAGTAGAGTGATTAGAACTAAACATTAACAATGTTGGATGCTGATACAGTGACCTAGAGACTGACCGTTTGTGTGTGAGATTGAACGTTTTAGGTTCGAGTTCCACATGCTGGATTGTGAATACGCACTGATGAACAGTACCATACAAAGACGAATAGGACTTCTAATGCCTTTAAGTTTTCAATAGTGGTCTAACATTGACTGGTTCATGAATATAACAACAAAAATGCTATTCTATCCTTACGCTTAAATAATCCCCTGTGAATACTTTCAATACAATATCATTTATTTATACCTGACTCTTGTGAAACCGCAATGATTCCTTGTTTCAAGCATAAAGCGGATATGTTGGAACAAGTCCAACGTCTAGGGACTAAAATGGTGAAAGATCTCTCTGGCCTATTTTATGAAGACAGACCAAGACACCTCAACTTGTTTCCGTTATCTTACATAGAATACAGGGTGATCTAATATTGGCTTATCGTATACTAAACGATGATTTTGGTATTGATATGTCTTATCTTTCCCTGGGTCATTCATGAATCATTCAGAGATATTATCACTGAATCGTACAAGTTGTGACAGTTTACTTTTTATGATAGAGCTATTCAAATCGGTTGATCACTAATCTATAATAGGAATGTAGAATAACTTCAATATTAAGTCTTTAATTACTCCTTAAATAAGTGTCGAAAATTAGCTACTTCATATACAGCTACGAAATAATATTCACTCACCCAGATGACTTTTCCAGTGAAGCAGTACTACCTGAAATTATAATAGAATAGTTATTGTCAATGAATTGATAAAACAACGTAGGACGAAACGGGCGTCCTGGATTCCACTACTAGTCATCATTCATCTTTGCTTAGAATGTTTGTGAATTAAGACAGTATCGAAGCAATCCATACAGGATGCACATATTCCAACAAGAAACTGATCAATTTCAGTCCTAATCATCAATGGGAAGATTCAAATAAACAATATCAAGTGAATCTAAACTTCACCCTATTGCACAAGTCAATGTCTATCAGGATTCAGTAGCTGAGTGAATAACGTGATTGCGTTTGAATCGAACGGTATTGGGTTTGAGTCCTGGAGTGAATATCAACTCTACAATGCAGGTATATCCATCTGACGAGTCACGAATAGAACGAAACGCGGTTTGTCCTCCATTCCACTGTTAGTCACCATTCATATTGGCTTATATCTCGTTTGACCTTTCCATAAATATCTATTTTCCTGATATAAGATGACTTAATTTCTTCAGGTGAACAAATGTATTGAATAAGAATCTTTAATTAACTCGAATGCGTGAATCACGTTTTACCTTAAAAACTCAATTAATCTATACTACTGAATGATTTAAGTAGTTTAAACTTTACTTCAAAAATGTTACGTAAATATTACGGTAATCATCAATGTAATGAATTTTCATATGCGCTTATCAGTTAATTAATGTGAATGTAACGACTCCTGTATACAACGACCTGAAATGTAACAGCTAACATCTATAACAATATTATTGAAACGATGAATCGATCTAAGTTAGACCACCATTCCAAACCTGAATGCACTGGACAGCTGTTTCGTCTATGTACGGGACTCCTCAGCAGTGCACCTCCACGATCCAGTATGTGGAACTTGAACCTAGCACCTTCAGTCTCACACATAAACAGTTAACCACTAGATCACTCAGTCAGGATAAATATTATTTACATTTACAGCGTTTGATTTCATATTTTGATGGAGTTTTGTTCTCTGATCTGGATGGTTTAGTAGTGGAGCTTTCATCGTTCTTCTGTACGACATAATCCGCACAAACTTCAGGCAAATTACATATAAATAATTTAAATTCTACTGTATGACATCAAGTTCGCGGTTGTATTTTAAATAGGATTTTACGTAAACATAACTATTGAGTGTACGTTTGATGACAAGTTTAATTTGTAAACAAGAATCATTGAATCACATACTCTTTGTGTCGTCAGTATTCACTAAAACAATCAATGAAACAAGTGAGATTATCAATTATGAAAATAAAGTATGTTAATTATAAGTCTTAGCAAAATACATTTTGCAAAGTGAACTATCTGAAAAAGCCCATTCATCGATACAGTTAGAAATCTCCCCAACCTCATACTAATGATTACCATTTGCTGACTAGTGACTAGCTTTTTGAGGTGATTCTCGGAGTTCTAGTAAAAAGCCATGACCAGTGGAGGTAATCGGTGTCTTGTATGAGGTAATTATTGGCCGGAAATAATGTAAGGTATTTACGCAGTTTCTTGGATTGGTCAAAGTTAGATATCAAACACCGTTGGATGCCATTTCAGTGGTCTAGAGGCTAAGCGTCCGCACGCGAGACCAAAGGTCCTGAGTTCGAGTCCGCATGTGAGATCGTAGATGCCTATTGATGAGTACTTTGTTAGGAAGTGAACAATTTGTACATCAACAAACCCTACTTTCTATTCGAATAAGTAAAAGTTTGTGTGTGTTTTTTAATTTAACGTTGGTTTACTTTAGATATTTGTTCATTAGTGTGATTGTAATCCATTTTAACTTATTAAACAAAACGATGTAAACTTCTCTCACTATACAATACCAGATAAGTGAATAAACAATTCTAAAGAACAAAGATTGATAGTGGATAGCAGTGGAATCCAGTACGCACGTTTCGTCCTATTTAGGGCTCGTCAGCTGGATGTACCAACATCTCAGAGTTGACATTCACTCTAGGAATCGAAGCGAATACTGTTCGCTTCAAGTAAATAACATCAAGTGTATGTAATTCTTGAAAACATTTGAAATTTTTGAAACGTTAGATTCAACATATATGATATACCCTTGATTATCACCAATATTCATGTTAGCATCAAACGGAATTATGAATGAAACGATTCCTTTTCTAAATAAACCAGTGTATAGATTTAAAGTACCATCAGATTTCATTTTCTAAACTGTGACAGCTTTATTCACTAATCAAAATTATGTAAATATGTACGTACAAACGTCAAAACAGTTTTACTACTATACGGAGCAGAGACGTCATGAACTACTACATCCATCATCACGAAGGTACAAGTATTTATAGACAATTGTCTACGCAAGATACTCAACATCCATTGGACGGATACCATCAGCAAAAGCCTACTGTGACAGAGAACAAATCAGCTTCCAGCTGAAGAGAAAATTAGGGAAAGACAATGGAAGTGGAGAGGATATATATCACTGAAATTATCAAACTGCATCACGAGACATATCCCAACTCGGAATCTTGAAGGGAAGCTGAAAAGAGGAAGAAGAACACACTACGTCGGGAAATGAAAGTAGACATGAAAAAGAGGAAGACCGACTGGAAAGAGCTGGAAAGGATTGCCCAGGACAGAGTTGGATGGAGAGTGCCGAAGGGTAGCCTACGCTCCTTCATGAGGGGTAACAGGTGTAAGTAAGTAAGTAAGTAAGTAAGTAAGTAAAGTAAGTAAGTAAGTAAGTAAGTAAGTAAGTAAGTAAGTAAGGAAGGAAGGAAGGAAGGAAGGAAGGAAGGAATGGACGTACACATATATGTATGTAAGATGAAAGGTCATTGGAGCAAAAATATCTCGGTGGTAATATCTATGATTATGGGCCTAGATGACATGATTTCAAATCAGCCAGAGAGCATCCAATTCTCACAAAATTACAAGAACACCTTGGTGACAAGTGACCTAGCTTCAAGGTCTCCTGTTGGTTATCTCCAACCACCCCCTCCCCAATTAAAGGTGTGTAGGTTAGTCAATGAGTGGAAAGTTTCTATGTACCTTTTATGTCGTTGAATCCGAAAAAAAGTATTGAACTTACCGTTGTCACCCTTAGTCTCCTTAGTAACACTAAGTAAATCAATGACTAGAAGTAAACTAATGTAGATAAATTTCATTTTTGAAGAAGTCAACTCTTATTGTTTGTGTTATTCATTTATATACCAAAAAAAATAATGAAGAATAAATTACTCAACTAATAATCTTTGCTCGAAATATCCCAAATTGAGATCATTGTAAAGTGTATTAGATAAACAAAAATAAGAATTAGAATGAATTCCATGATCAGTATACAAGTTGTTACCAAGTCAAACTCACATTATCATTATTATTATTATCGTTACCATAGCAACCATTTGATGAATCAATAAAGTAAATATACATTGTTCATGTGAATGTATTTAGTATTGTGATGTACTCGAAACTAAATGATTTAAGTGCTTTGTTTTCACTATGGATCTGAATAGCATCAGTAGTGCACCCCTTCACATATAAATTTTGGAACGTTTCCTTCCATAATACCAAACACCTCTGATATCAATCAATGGTAAAACAGAATACATTAGTAATGTTAAATAAAACTATATCAGAGTCCACGTTTTCAACTACCAACAAGATATCTTATATGATAGTATACATAAAACATTGTAGTATGTGCTACTGATGTCGATAGATATAAGTAGTATGTGACATCAATCGAAAGTGAATTAGCTGGTAACAGTAGATGGTTAAGAAGATCGAAGAAAAGAGAACGAGAACAGAGAATGATTAGTGTGGAAATGAAAAAAACAATGAAGTCTGAGACGATTGATTGACATTTTACAAATGAAGTATTTACTGTATGGTTCCCAAATTTCAATAGAAGGTTCTGTAATTTTGTGTTCAAATACATTCGGTTGTTCACACTTGTGTTCTCGTTCACTAAATCAGGTGTCGCTGCTAATCAGGAGGGAGGAAGTGTTCTGTTCTGCACACGCCGATGCGGGCCTGGAACTGAGGTGCTAGTTGGTGTAGTGTGTGCTATTTTTATCGACGTAAGTAGTATATAACGCTAGTCAGGAATCGAAGGTCTCGCAACAGGAGGTCAATAAGATCAAGAAAGAAGAAATGGGAACACAAAACAGTTGATAAGGAAATGCAGGAACAGTGAAGTGTGAGACGATTGACTGATACTGCCAAAAGGGACAGTCAAGTTTGAGACAATTTAGTGATATTTTGCAAATGAAGTATTCAGCTGTTTGGTTCTTAGACATCTGTAATTTTCATAAACTTCACATTTAAGGATAACTATCCTTCAATAAATGTGTTATATCCAGCATTCCCGAACATTTTCCCATCCGTTTAGTTTGTCATTGAAGCATATAAGAGTGTAATTTTCACTAAGTACTTCATTTTAATCATATGACGTTATCTGCTTGTCTTATGTGTGAACAAACCATTGTAGGACATCTTAACTATCTGAATGAAAAAAAAGAATCCTCAGTGAAAACGATCCTCTTATATTCAGCATTCATCGAATAAATGAATGGTAAAAAGTGATAGATACTCTATACAGTAAACAGTATGAGGCAAATGAGCTAGATTTACATACACCTATCTTGTCACTTTTGATTGAGATGTAGGGCCAGTGAAATGCCACTGCACCCTAGCCAAATGATCCAGCAGTTGGGTCACTGAATATCTGACAGTTCATCGATCTCCGTCTAGGTGAAGGACAACCAACATGCATCAGTTAGTTGTACGCCGTAGACTGGACCATGTGATGGTAGTCACACTTTCGCTTGTACCTAATTTAACTAATATATTTCTATCATAACTTCCTTTGTATTTTACAGTCTTCAAAGCATTCATAGTACCTTGATACGACGAAAGGGTCATCGACGTTGGGTGCTGACCGCAAAGTGTGACTTTATCATTCGACAATTTCTACCTTTGAAGAGATCACGATATCACCAATATCGGCGAAAGAAACGAAAGTTAACAACACAACAATAAGACAAGTTAAACTATTCACTGCCCTCTAGTCTTGTTAACTAGAGGTAGAAGAATACCAGATTCAACCAGGGCTAATGTATATTCCACAAACAGTCAGAAATACGAATGAACAAGCATATACCTCAAGCGAGTATAAACAGTATAAAAATGTCCTTGGGTAACATAACAAAATATCTCATTAAAAGAGGAAACGAACCAATGAATTCTAAGGTCTTTCTAAGCGGGAAATTTTTTTATTTTATTTTATTTCAACACATAGATAATGGTACAAACAAGCACCAAATACATATGCGCCACACAAATCTCATTCGATATGTGTGAGGGCTGTGATACTGCCCGGGTGCCCAAACCGAAGCAGGTGGTTTTCTTAGGGGTCACTCCCCGAGCCTTCGACCTGAAGGTCTGATCCACAAGGCAGTGGAGCATCGTAAGGAGATGCAGTCCCATAGAAGCCAGTGACCAACAATTGGTTCATACGCCATTTGTTCCCTCAGGATACTGGAGCCCATGTGCACCATTGGTTTGGAATCCGGTTAAAGCGCCGGACATTCGCCTTTCGTCCTCTCATTTTTGTAAACAACACCTCCACCACGAGAAGGCAGTGAGTAGGACTTCCTTGGCAGAGGCCAAATACGCATGGCTATGTGAGAGCATTTCGAGAGGGAGAGCGGACTCTCCCAACTCTCGGCCGTACCAGGGCATTCGGGGGCAAGTGGGAAATACAACTTGATGGAAAAAAGTTGACGCTTTTTGGCATCAAAAATGAAAAATCCAAGTGGTTTCTAAGGATCTAGCTTCTTGAACAATAAGAAAATGTCATTTCTTGGAATGAATCAACTTTCATGTGCAAAATATAGTTCAACTTAATACTTGTCATAAACAATAATAATCTCACATGACTTTATGAGATGTTCATGTAAACAAAATGGGATTTTAAAAATAATAAAAAAATACTAATTTCATTGAGGTTTGTTTTTAGTAAAACTTTTTTTCTATGGGGTTGGGGGTTACCAACCTCATATTCAATCTTCTTCCTTTATCCGAACTTAGTTGTGATTGGCAGCTACAAGCAGAGTTGAAAGAAAACAATAAATCAATAATGATATCCAATTGAAAAACAAAGTTTTAGATGACAACATAAAATATACTTGGCAACAATGAATACTACACCTTTTCTTGAAACAATTACTTATACAATAGTATATATGGTATTTGATCAATAAAGGAAATTGAAGAATCATGTTTAGTGAGATGGTGAAGATTTCTAGCTCAGATAGAGTTTTGTTCTCTGAGTTGAATGATTTAGTCGTGGAGCTTTTGTCCTTCTTCTGAACAACATCATCATCAGCACAAACTTCAGATATAAGTGAAGCGTTCGAATCTCTCCATATGTGTTTCGCAGTTTGTCCTGTACACCTCGATGCTGATTAGTTCTTGCTGACCTTGAATTTTTCATTGCTTACTTCTTTGTTTTAGTTGTGTCTACTATTGGGAGAACGAAATTACTTATTTTTTACTTACGCCTGTTACTCCTCGTGAAGGAGCATAGGCCGCTCACCAGCATTCCCCATCCAACTCTGCCCTGGGTAGTTCTTTCCAGCTCCTTCCTGTTGTTATTCATCCTATTCATATCTGATTCTATTTCTCGACGTAATGTGTTCTTTGGCCTTCCTCTTTTCCTCTTCCCTTCAGGAATCCAAGTTAGGGCTTGCCTCGTGATGTAGTTTGGTGATTTGCCTAATGTTTGTCCTATCCATTTCCATCGTGTTTTCCTAACTTCTTCTTAAGCTGGAGGCTGGTTTGTTCTCTGGAAGAGAACAAACTTCCATCAAAATCATGTTTAGTTTATTCGTGACTAATTATCTGGATGTATTAACATATTGTTGTTAAGAGTCAAACCCAGTATCTTTTACTTCAAACCTAAGTGAATTATCCACTAAGCAGTGAAACTATAATTTATGGACGAATCAATCAGATGTAAGATAACAGGTCTTGGATTTTGGCGCAAAATTCACTCATCCATTTGGCTAAATAGATTCGTGGCATTATAACTGATGTCAGTTCGTGATGAAAACTCTAAATCTAATTCTTAACCTTAATCATGAACTGTAAATCATAACTCTAATTTCTCATACATAGGTTTATAACCCTCATTTAGTCCTAGTTATTAGATCAGTCTAGCGTTGCTCAAAGGTCGTCCATAAATTATAGTCTCACCGCTATTTTTGTTATTGACATTCATAACTACAATAATTCAGTCTCTGTTATCACGTTTGTAAACCGAGTGTATTGCCTTGCAAAAAAAGCGCTTCTTGGATTTCACTCCTAGTCATACTCCAAATACACTATATAATTTGTGATTAAACTTCATACTGAGGTGATCCCCTCAACATCTATGTTTGATAATAGATACTACTGGATTTCAGTCTTTAATATTAACAATGGGGAAAATTAGGAAACCGAATTTGAATACCTGATATTATCACCTTTCAATCAGATGGTCATGAATGGAATACTGATAACTACGGAATTTTGATCAGAATGGGGGTTTGTGGGGATTGTAGTAATTTCACTGGTTGCATTCATGAGTCATGAGAAGCTGTGACTAGTGGAGCCCAGTCCGTGTCAGTTGTGGGACAGTTATCCACCTAAGACAAAGAATGAAGGATTGAGCAACATCATGGACTGATTGAAGTTTGGCATTAACATCATTGAATGTCAACTCAGTGATCTACAGGCTAAGCGTTCGCACGCGAGACCGGCAATTTCTGGGTTCGAATCCCGAGAGCGGGATCGTAGGTGCACACTACTGAGGAGTCTCATACTACGACGAAACGGCCATTTAGTGCTTCCAGGTTATCCATGGTGGTCAAGCTTTAATTGACTCATAAACTCAACTATTAAATTACTAAAATCTCTACAAAAACCCCTTTGGATAATACTTCTCAATTTATGGTATGATGCGGTCTGATCTGCTTGTATATAAACCAAGTATATATGAAATATAATATTATTTCAGTAGAAGTTGAGATTGTGTTCTGTACTCAACGGGTAGGGTAAGGAGAGATGGTCCAGTAAGGATTCAGAGTTGACGCAAGGCTTTTAGTGTTTATTGACGTCCCATTAGTTTAGCATAGGGAAAAGATCATATAATTCGGTATTCTGATTGGTGATGTTGTCACATGACCATCTTAACCTCTATTTCATTTATGTTAAGAATGTTAGTTAGTTGTCCCACAGACTAATGATTGTTTTGAAACCATTTAAATCTAGGATGTACTAAACATTCATATCATCTTAAAACGGAATCATTTGACAGTGATCACTGATCAATCTATCAAGGATCTCATCTAGGTCTTTCAGGACTATCGATGAATGACTTGTAGTGGCTGGAACTATGTCGAGCCCACTAACGCCAATTAGTAATCTAATCCAAACAAACTTACAGGATTAACACTTCTAAACTGCCCCATGATTAAAACTGTACATAAAACATTTGTATCATAGTTTTGTGACTATATTCTATCGTAATAGTTGTGTATAGTTCTTAATGTATATCACTGAAACTTCATTGTTAATGTCCTTATATTCTATTAAATGTATTTTAGCTATCAATTATTGGTATCGTGATGTATACTACTTATACTGACAGATATAAGTAGTATGTAGCAACAAAAGTGAAATGCCTCTGTCGTAATTCTTCTATTAACAACATACCTTCATGTAGATAAGAATTATTAAGTAACTAATCTTAGGAAATCCTGATGAGCTAGTCAATATAGATGAAGTTATGATTGAGTTATCTGTTTGATTCATAGTTCAGTAGACCGACTCATACATTGAACTTTGTAAATTGTTCAACATACATAATCATTAAACCAAAAGTATATGAAGAGTTAATTACAGGTTGTATTTATTATCAGAAGGGGATTTTGTGGAAATTTTAGTAATTTAATGGTTGAATTCATAAGTCTATTAAAGCTAGGCCATTATGAAAAACCTGGAAGTACTGGATGGCTGTTTCGTCCTAGATATGGAACTCCTCCGCAGTGTGTATCCACAAAACTTTCTTCTAATAATAATCATCATGTGCTAACTAGTAACTGGCTTCAAGAGGTATTTCCTGGCGTTCTAGTGGGAAACAGTGACTAGTGGAGTTCAACCGGATCTGTTGTGAGATAGTAACGCACTGATGATAATGGCGGATGTATTGCTCAATTTCGTGGATTGTGTGAAGTTAGACATTAACACCGTTGGAAGCCGGTCGGCTCATTGGTCTAGAGGTTAAGTGTTCACGCACGAGACTGATAGATTTTGGCTTAGAGTCTCAAGAGTGTAATAATGGATGTGCACTGTTGAGGAGCCCTATGCTAGGACGAAACAGTCGTCCAGTGTTTCCAACTTGAACACTCGAATACTTGAACCCTCCAAATTACAGGCAAGAAAACAGGAGACTAGTAAAAAGAAATCTTATTCCAACAGTATCAAATATGACACAAAACACCCAGGTATTTATACTTCTTAGTAAAAACGAAATCATCATTACAGTAATCCAGTCCGTATGCAGTAATCTTTAGTATTCGACGAATTGGGAAGCTACACATCAAGATTCTGGAATGTCTTCGGCTTTTCTAAGCTTTTTAGAGCCCCCTTGAGTTTACTTGAGTGTTGTATAAGAAGTTCTATTGATCAATGGCACTCTGAAAGTTTTAATTGACGAACACATTCCTCGCGATTCAAATGGAAACCATTCATTTCACAATCTTATTTAATTTTCAAATTTATTTAAGCAAATATCCTATAAAGGTTGAAACTTATATTTCTGTTCATAATCTATATCAATCCATATCAGTTGACACTACTAGCCTAAATCCAAGGTATCCTGCCGAATATCTCCTACCATTAACTATCTCAACACAGTATACACCATGACGATGAATGACCCCATTGTATTTTGATCCATAGTATTCAGTTAATGGTAATGAAAATGAATTCGGATAATTTTCAAGTGATCAATCAAATTAATCCTGGGATTCTATTTTTCTAAAACGTCTCCTGTTAGATAATATCAGTGACACAATTCATAGAACACAGACATGAGAAGAATGAAGAACGATTAGTTAGAACTAAAAAAGAAGACCCTAAACAAAGTGGGTCAAAGAATTCTGCTCGGCGGCTTATGCTTCACAGGTAGTAACAGGTGTAAGTAAGTAAGTCATAATTATACTATTCATCACCTAGCGTTATCGCTATTTCATCCCGAATTTCAATTATCTCTTCATGATTATTACTAAAACTGACTCATTATGCATAAATCTTTTATAAGCTTAGATGGATAATGGTTAGCACCGGAATCCAAGATGCGCGTTTTGTCCTATTTAGAACTCGTCATTTGAATGTGCCTGCATCCTCGAATCCGTCTATCAATAAAAGGACGAGTATACTGCACGGCAGTCCGTTCTGTTTTACTTTACGGCAGCGAAACATGGCCATTAAGAGTAGAAGACACTCGTAAGCTATTAGTATTTGACCACAGATGCCTTAGAAATATTGCTGGCGTCTGCTGGGATCACCGGGTAAGTAATAGTGAGGTTAGACGCAGGGTATTAGGGAATGATGGTAAATCAGTTGATGAGGTTATGAATCTTCATCGACTGAGATGGTTGGGCCACGTGTTACGTATGCCTGAACACCGATTACCACGACGTGCAATGCTATCCGGTTTTGAGGATGGTTGGAAGAAAGTTAGGGGCGGCCAAACCAAAATGTGGCATCAGTGCTTGAAGACACTAACTTCTAGTCTGAGCCATGTTGGTAGATGCAGACTACTTGGTTGGGGTCCGCGTGACTTTCGTAACCAATGGTTGGAGACTTTGAGTGACATGGCTCAGAATCGATCACAATGGCGTCTGTGTATACACTCCCTGTCTTCTCTTAAACTAAGAGATTAAAATCACTTCATATCTTTCTTTCTACGAACCAATTCTTTCTTCTTTTACTATATCTCTATATGCAATCTTCCTCTTATTTATTACCACCTTTGACCTAACCGCTGCTATGAATCCGGTGTTCATCTTGTTGTGCTGATGCGGTATGGCAACCTGGACCGATGCACATATGTGCCTGGTCCTACGTTGTAGCTGACTGACTGACTGACTGCATCCTCGAGTTGATCTTCACTCTGAGACTTGAACTCAGTGTCTTTCACTTCAAGCGCCATCGCGTTATCCACCGAGCTACTGATTCCATCCATCTTCGCTTATAAAGCTTGTGACTTGGGGTAATATCGAGGCAATCCACATAGGATGCACATACATCGACAAGTGATTGATCAATTGCAGTTCGAAACAACAACGGGAAGATACAATCAAACAATATCAAGTGAATATAAATCTTTTATTTTGAAAGTTTATATGAACTACAAAGACATGTGTAGCAGTAAATAAATCCCCAAAATCAATAGCTCTGTAAGTCTTCAATATTTGATGCTGACCACATTAGTTTTAAATGAACTAACCTAGCTGAAGGCACTCGGTCACATATCCGCACCTGATTACTAGTAGGAACGTTGTGCTCAGTTTCTCCTTCAGCGTCCAACCAGTTAAGACCGATCACTTCTAGCTTCAATTGACTCATGATCTCAACCAATGAAATCACTACAATATTATGTAGTTATCGGTCCATAAAGCTTTATTCATATAGATTACGCTACTGTCTCAGAGCATTTCTTCATTGTTATTTGATCAAAAAAAACTTTAAAACCCTTTAACCGTAGACAAAAACAGTGTTAGTTTTATATTAAGTAGGTCATGGTGTCGAAAACAGAACGTAGTGACAGCGTAGTGAATGAGAAAACAGGCGGAAAACAATCAAATTCATCTTAATTCAAAATTACTGAATATCTTCGTAAAATTTTAGAACCATACAGTAATTACTTCTCTTACAAAATGCTAATCCATCGTCCCAGACTTTGTTGTGCCTTCGGTTCTATATCAATCATTCTCTGTTCTTGTTCTCTTCTCTTTGATTTTCTCAACCTTCTACCACCAGGCATTCCATTTTCGATTGGTGATACATACCACTTATATCTGTCGACATCAGTGGCACTCTACTAACTGACATAACTTATGTGCATCAACCTTCTTTTTGGTACCATTTAAAATGACTTATATGATAAAATATGCCAGAGTCGTTTATACACAACACTGTAGGTCCTGGGTTCGACTCCAACATGTAGCATCATCGATGTGCGCTGCTAAAGAGTCCCACAACAAAACGAAACAGTCGTCCAGTACTTCCAGGTCTAACATCAATCGATTTATGATCTCAACCCAAAACTTAATAATCTCCACAACCCTATACTGATATATATATTTTATTGCTCATTAAGTATTTGATTTGCGGTATGTTTCCTTTTATATTTTGATGATGGTATGCCATCACTGAACTCATTAATTGTTGATATACTTCTTTACTATCCATAGATTACAACCAACTGAATGTTCACTTGTTACTCCATTTTTTACTGTAGTAAACGACAACACACACACAGATGGGGCAGTCGAGTGTATTTGAATACGAAATTACCGAATCTGTTGGTAAAATCTCAGAACCATACAGTGAAATATCAATCTATCGTCACAGACTTCATTGTTCTTTGGTTTTCATACCAACCATTCTTTGTTCTCATTCTCCTCTCTTCGATCTTCTTAACCATCTTCTGCCTCCAGGTATTTCACTTTCGATTGATCATACATACTACTTATATCTATCAATATCAGTAGTACATACCATAGTACCATAAATGACTAAACGATATACAGATTGCGATTTCTTATTGATGACGCGTTGATAAATATCATATCATAGGAATTGTTTCAGCCATAATTATATAAAATAAGTCAAATGGCCTTCTTCGTGTTTTAAGTGGGCAAGTTGAGGAGAGACATAATCGTCATTAGTGGATGAACTTCGGTATACGTAGTGTAAATATTAGTTGAGATGTCATCAGTGGTTGGAATGTAAAGTAGACTCAACAATTCAGTTTTCAATGTTTTATAAAACGGTAGTAACTAGCCCATTCTCGACACTTTTTCGTTCATATAATGTGTGAATCCTACACATAAGATAATATTTTTTTCACCGGAGATTTCATTTCAATCATCTTAAAGGTATTGGCATATGTTTTCTATGAACACTTCTGTTATAACATGTCGTTTTGTTCCCTAATAATATATGACGTAATGATACCGCCAATTGGAAAACATTGATTTATCGATCGGACCAATAACGCATAAACCCATAAGAGCAGTCCAGAGTCATCATTGATCCTGCTTCCTGCTTAGCCCTGCCTGCCCATTGAGTCCAGAACACCAATCTCAGCCTCTGCAATATGAATCCTTATATTTCAAACATAATCGAGTTATATATCAACCAGACAGACCACAACGTACCATAAAATAGGAAACAACATTTGTACAAGATAGTAGCCAAAAGTGGCCGTGAATAGGGGAGATAGTAATTAATAGACTGGGCATAATTCAAGAATGGTAAGTTGTGTAATAATAGTTCATAGGTCAAAATAAAGCCCATAATAAAAAGGATATGAATTTGAATAGTTTAGTTATTTAACAATTATACAACAGAAATATACGTATAGTAACAGTCCATGGATAAGACATACATTACGGAAATCACCAAACTGCGTCACGACCCAAGCTCTAACTTGGAATCCTGAAGGTAAACGGAAATGTGGAACATCAAAGAACACATTACGTTGGGAAATAGAATCAGATATGAATAGGATGTATAACAACTGTAAATAGCTGGAAAGGATTGCTCAGTATAGTGCTGTATAGAGAGTGCTGATGAGCGGTCTATGCTCCTCCACGAGGAATAACAGGCGTAAGTAAGTAAGTAAGTAAGTTACTATTCACTATTCTCATCAGGATATAAAAACTTCACTGAAAATCGCTCCGAATTCCTGAATATCTCCCATTCATTAAACATTGAAGAAAGATTGAACCATAAATTCGTAGTCACATGTCTTATCCCATTAAGTGAGCCTGCAGTGGCTAGTCCTTTGTCGAGCCTATATATAGGCTATTCTAGCTTCCGGACAGGCCAGTTTATTCATTCTACTTGTATCTCATTTTCACTTCATTAGTTATTCGCCTATTATCTTTGACTGTTTTGGTACTAGCGTATATATGTTAATCGTTTTCTCTATTCATTAAGTGTCTGCAACACATTTTCGTCTGGTTATAAATATTGTGTCATACTTGATCAAATTGAATTGACTCCCTCATCTTCTCCCGTTCGCTTTGTTTTCTTCCCTTTCGTGCTGAATATCTGTCTGAATAAACAAGTACTTTAAATAAATTCGTCCAACATAATCCTTATTTAGTTTCTTATTACCGCGATTACACAAACAGGGTTAGTCTGTAGTGACCTACTTTTATCAAAAGAACGCGATTGGTTTAATGGAAACAATCATAATTACAACCAATTGTACCAATGATTGTTTTACTGTGCTCGTTTGTTTAATTGTGCTAAAGACAGCCATATTATTACTATTCCATCGATTGTGACCTTGCACGAATTCGGTTACACTCAGTAACCACACTTGTATTCCTTTGGCACAATCTCAGTATTCTTTCGATACCACAGATCGCCAACAAATACGTCTCGACTACAGCCATCAATTGCCTTCTGATATTTGGCTTACGGGGGATGTTATCGGTTAACTGGCACGTAGTCTTCTTGTAGTGGTGTTCATAGTCAACCGTGACTCGACGCCACACTACAAGTCTATGTAATATACAGAGTTAAATAGGAACTTTACATTCATAGCATCTTTGTACATTTGAACCGAAGCCTATAAAAGTTTAATTCATAACGAATAGGTACCGAAGACAAAAATATTATATTACACTATATCTCTTCACTAAATCAACAGAAATTGTTAAATCCAAAATCAATCTGTTTACACAGCACTGATGGAATGGTATCGAGTTACTAAACTTGTAGTGTCGGTTGTTATGTTAAGCCAACACAGTTTATTCTAACTTCTGCACAGACTGATTTATTCATTCTTCTTGAGTCATGTTTTTGACCTTGTTAATGATTCACTTATCAACCCTAACTGTTTTATATGAGCGTATGTTTGTAGCTTATTTTTATGTGACTAGAAATATCGATCGACGCTTGACTAAGTGAAGTTGGCGCACATTCCTTCTCTGCCGCGCATCATTTCGCTCTGCTCTCTCTTCGCTTTGTCCCTGTGATTGACTGTTCAGATCAGTAACTATACAAAATGTATGCATTCAAATATCCATTCTCGTATTTGACTTATTTAATACTGTTATTCACTAACGTGATTTAAGTCGATAATTATATACGAGAATAATCAGAATGTATATTATCAATAACTCCATCTGGAGCCCCTGTGGTGCTACTGTTGGTACTAAACTCGGATAAGGAAGGAGGGTTGGGTATGGGGGTAGTGACCCCATCCTGTAGAAAACTAACTCGCGAAGAAACATATCAACCAGAAAAAAACATTACAAACAATTTAAACACTGCCCTGGGAGTTAGAAGGTCTCCATTTAGGAAAGTTATGATGCCATATGGTGAAAGCCCAGTTCCTTCAGAAGTTACAAGGCTGATGCCCTTCTGACTATCAGAGCAACTATTAATTTAGGTGCATGGAATGCTCGTACAATATGGGAAACCGGGAGAGTCATCCAAATTACTGCAGAAATGAAAAGATACAACCTCGTTGTGCTTGGAATCAGTGAAACACATTAGATGCAGGTTGGACAATAAAGACTAGCTTCAGGGAGCTTTTAAGTAAACGGAGTTAAGTCCCGGGCCACTAGCCACTAAAATGATGAACCCATCGATAATATCATGCGATCTAATTGACGTCGACATAAAGGACCCCATCAAAGACTATTCGAAAGTCCAGATTACCGCTAACTATCTTGAATCAACCGTATAATATATATATATATATTACATTTCTTTAATAACAATACAACTTGTGAACAGTATTCTCTCCAATTATTTTCTTACATAATGGTGTACTTTTTTTGAGTCTTGGATGGTTACGTAATCAAGAAATCGATTTGTGATCTAAATATGTAAATATGTAATAAAGAATTTTATTAGAAAAGAAATCTCAACAGTTGCGATCATGAGTCAATTGAACCTAGACCACCACGGAAAACCTGGAAGCACTGGACGGAAATCAATATGATAAGACTGTAATTTATGGATGACCTTTGAGCTGAGGGGTCCCACAATAGGACGAAACAGCCGTCAAGTGCTTCCGGGTTTTTCATGGTGGTCTAGCTTCAACTGACTCATGATCTTAACCATTGAAATTACTATAATATCCACAAAACCCATCTGATATTAACTAAGTGTATAACTAGATGCCAATTATTTATACTGACTTTCCTTATAGTTTCATTCAACTACCTTCTATAATATTTATAATACTCAAAATTCGAATAATAAGTTTCATATTCAGTCAATCAGTCAGCAGCAACTTAGGACCAGGTAAATATATGCACTAGTCCAAGTTGCCATACCTCATTAGCACAGCAAGATAAACACCAAATTCATAGAAGTAGTTACTTCAATAGTGATAATATATAAGCAAAAGATTGTGTATAAGGATATAGTTTAAAGAGAGACAGAGAGTATATACACCTACGCCATTGTGATCGATTCTAAGCCATGTCACTCCAAGTCTTCAATCATTGGTTACGATAGTCACGCGGACCACAACCAAGTAGTGTGCACCTACCAACATGGCTCAGACTAGAAGTAAGTGACTTCAAGAATTGATGCCAAATTTTGGTTTAGCCACCCCTAACCTTCTTCCAACGATCTCCAACACTAATCAGTATTGCGCGTCGTGGTAAACGGTTTCAGTCTGTTAGTCAATCGATCATTTGAAACGTCGGACCAGGTACATACATGCATCGATTCAAGTTACCATACCCCAATAGCACAACAAGATGAACCAAGAATTCATAGAAGTAGTTAATCCAGTGGTAGTAATATATAAAAGAAATATAATGTCTAAGGATATGGTACATATAAGTTATGGTTAGTAAATGTCCGTTTTAATATTCAGGAATGTAATTAGTCAGTCCCTTTTGTACATCTTGACAGAATGACCCTGATACTCCGATTTAGTCAGAAGCTATGATACATTTGATTGGTGGATGATAGTAATGGAATTCAGAAAGCGCCATTCGTTTAATTTAAGACCCATTATTTGAATGTAGCTGTCACATTTCAATATGAATGTTCATAATGCTACTCGAAACCATTATCTTTCATTTTAAATGCTTAAGTCTTATTCAGTGAGCTATCGAGTTCAGTATTAATCTGTATGATGATACTAATAAGGGTTTGAAATTCCCCGTTGTTGATATATTGTAGTGAACTACTTTTATCAAGAGAACGCGATTGGTTTAATGGAAACAATCATTATTATAACCAATTGGACCAGTGATTGTTTTAATGTACTTGTTTGTTTAACTGTACTAAAGACATTCTTCCTTCCGTAGATCCTGACCTTACACGAATTCGGTTACACTCAGTAACCACACTTGTATTCCTTTGGCACAATCTCGGTATTCTTTCGATACCACAGATCGCCAACAAATACATTTCGACTACAGCCATCAATTGCCTTCTGATATTTGGCTTACGGGGAATGTTATCGGTTAACCGGCACGTAGTCTTCTTGTAGTGGTGTTCATAGTCAACCGTGACTCGACGCTACACTACAATTTTAGGCTCCAAATGATAAGTCAATGCAGTCATATGTATATCCTAAGCAGACTACTTAGACATATCTTTGTTTTTTACAAATCTCAATATATTTGATACTGGAATCTAAACTCAGTATGAATATCAACTGTGTGGTTCAGGTAGATTCATCTAACTAGTCCGTTCAATTCAATTATATTCATTCATTAAAGAAAACTATGATAACTTACTAGAAGTTATGAAACAGATAGCTTCAAAACAAACATAACGAGTGTTTGGATGAGTGATTAGTAAAACAATATATGATTATGAATATTAAATAACTGACTTTAATTCAAAGGTGTAATTAGTGTGATATGTGCTACTGATATTGACAGATATAAGTAGTATGTATCATCCATCGAAAGCGGAATGTCTGATGGCAAAAGGTTTAGAAGATCGCAGAGAAGACAATGAGAACATAGAGTGATTGATATGGAAATGAAGGAACAATGAAGTCTGAGACAATTGATGGATAGTTTGTAAAAGAAGTAATCACTGTATGTTTCTTATATTTTACGAACAGATTCGGTAATTTTGTATTGAAATGTGTTTAATTGTCCCGGCCGTG
This sequence comes from Schistosoma mattheei, assembly GCA_944470405.2. Lineage (NCBI taxonomy): Eukaryota > Metazoa > Platyhelminthes > Trematoda > Strigeidida > Schistosomatidae > Schistosoma > Schistosoma mattheei. The sequence continues at coordinate 3,549,709 of OX103946.1, forward strand.
TTCTCGCTTACTGAAATGGTACTAATAATGACTTGGTAACATATCATGGAGATTTAAGTGACTATATTATCATTTAGATATCAATATTCTTAATTCATTTTTAATGGTTGTTTTGGATCTTTTCATTGATGTTTAGGACTACAGTCGATCAGTCTATTCTGACATATATGTATCCTGTGTCTAAACTTCATCCTATTCCATGAACCAGTGTCTATCTGTACTCAGTACCTAAATGGATAATGCGATGGTGTTTCAAGCAGACAGTATTGGGTTCTAGTACCAAAGTAAACATCATCATCTGAGATGTAGGTACATTCAGCTGATGAGTCGCGAATAGAACGGAACAAGCGTCCTGAATTCCGCTGCTAGTTACCTTCCCTTTCAGTTTGTGGAATAATCTTATTGAAAAAAAGATGCCTTTATAGACTATAACTACACTAGATGATGCTTATTAAAGAAATTGTATACATGAAAAATGTTTTCAATGACCAATCTTTTCATTACTCTCATGGGTGATTTTTCATAATCGATATTACATAAATCAATATAGAACCTAATTGGAATCCTTGAAATCATCTTATATATTAATAATACATGGTCCACTAGAGTGCTTTTTACCTGTGTGGTTACACCACAAGATTGAGTTGTACTATTCAGTTTGTAGCCTTAAAGCCTATATAGTTTCTGGTTCTCCTGTAAAGCAGAACTGAGCTGTACTGCTCGAGCTATAAAATTTAAACCTGGGTGATGTCTGGCTTTCTTGTTAAACGGGATTGAGGTGTACTAAACTATCTTGAAATTTCATTTGCAAAGGTTAATATTATCTCATTATTAACGTTTTTACACTTTAACTGATCAATATCTGCTGTTGTTATGTATACATCATAAGGGGGGGGTATTGCCATTAAGCCACATGTTTTTTTACTCAAGGTAGTTAGTGACTAACAGTGGAATCCAAAACTCAGTAGCTTTTTTTTAATTACTTGTTGGTGTTTAGGAGTGAAAGGTACTGGTTTCAAGTATCAATAGGATCATCAACACCAGGATCAAGATATATTCAGCCGACGGTATTACAACAAAAACTTACCTCAACCATGAAAGAAGCCAACTTTATCAGTGAAATAATAGATAGGGTTTGACTTTTTTTAAAAATGTAAATGATAATATGAAATAGCCAAAAATTCATTGAATCAACTCAACATTGGATCCCAGTTCAGTGGTCTAGTGGTTAAGCATTCACGCGTGAAACCGAAGATCCTAGGTTTGAATTTCGGGTGAGAGATCATGGATGCGCACTTCTGAGGAGTTCCACAATAGAATGAAACGGTTGTCCAGTGCTTCTAGTTTTTTCAATAGTGGTCTAACATGAATCAATTCATGATCTCAATCAAAAAATTATATTATAAACTGACAAATATTGATTCCTGTTACTTGATTTATTGAACTATACCGTAAGTTCATGTTCACTCAATAATTAGAACCGTTTGAATTATTAATCTTCAACAAAGTTCTACAGTCTACAATTTCTACCCTCGTATGTAACATGAAATGTGATTCAGAATGTAAATAAACTGTATATGATTCGTATGGTTCCTTTTCAGCGGGTTGAAAACGTCTATGCTAACCTTATTGAATTTAACTTCTAGAATTCAAGTTCCACAGATATCTGTTGATAAACTTTCAGTCTGTGATTTATTTTCAAGAGTTTTAATGGGCAATTACTATGAATGTAGAATATATTGAAAGATCTACAAATACATCCTCAGTGGTGGTAGTGGTGGTGGTGGAGAAGTTTGTACTGCTGATGATGTCGTTCAGAAGAACAATGAAAGCTCCACGACTGAACTATCCAGCCCAGAGAACAAAACTCCCTATTGAAAGTGAATGTAAGCCCTTATATGATGTCAAATCAATCTTGTCAAATATAACGTCTACTGATGTACTTTACTTAGTTCATAGCTAGTTTTCATTTTTTTATTTTGAGTGAGACATCTTGAGTCAGATTTAAGATAACAGGTCTTGGATTTTGGTGTGAAATTCACTCACTCATTTGGCCAAGTAGCGTTTTGGCATTTTAGCTTATGTCAGTTCATAATGAAAAACCATAAATCTAATTCCAAACCCTAACTATTAACTTTGAATCATAATTCTTATTCTTCAAACTAGTTTACAACCCTCATTCAGCTTTATTAAGTAAGTAGACACTCTCAAGGTCCCTTTGGCATCACTCAAAGGTCGTCCATAAATTATCGTCTCACTGTATACATTGGTTATTGGTGTGAGAAGTTTACATTTCCATAGATTGCATCACAAAGTGATCATAGTTGGTTAGCTATTGAAAGTCAATAGGCATTGTACAGCTGTTTCATCCCACTAAAAGAGCTCCACAGCAGTACACACCCACCACTTCACAACCCAGTACATTCAGCGTTATTGCAAGAGATTAAACTATAGGCCAACACAGGTAACCGAAGACTTTCATATAGTACTGCTCTAATTGTTTTAAGTTAAACATGTACACTATTGGACTGTAGATCAGTAGTTTAGAGGTTATGGACTCGAAAGGAGATCAAAGTTCTTGAGTTTAATACAATGGTATTCAATAAGAATGATTAATAAATCTGAAATAACACAAAACTAATGACTTAACAACAAGGAATCATAAAATACTTGTTTTCTAGTTATCTTACCTCCAAATTGATGATCTAAAATTCAATATCGAATTTTTCTAAATACAACAAACATTAAAATGACTTTTTGACGATACATTTCATTCTCAATAGATAAACACCGTTTTTTGTTTCCGTAAGTAGAACTGATCTTATCTGTACGGACGGCTCCTGATGAAACCAATGAGGCTCTAAAAAGCTTAGAAAGAGCCGAAGACATTCCATTCAGTCATCTTTTCCGTAGAACATTCCAAAATCTCGATGTGTAATCTCCCGATTGAACACATGCTAAAGACCACTGTATGCGAATTGGATTACCGTAATGATGGTTTCGTTTTTATACCAAACATTATAAAGACCTAAGTGTTTTGTGCCATAATTGACACTGTTTGGAATAAGATTCCTTCTCGCTAGACTCCTGTCTTCTAACCTGTAATTTGGAGGGTTAAAGTGTTCGAGTGCTCAAGTTGTACGCAGTACAGTAAGAATCTAAGTCCTAGATATCAAATCATCAAAACCTCTGGTCTCTGTCCTAATTACTACCTATCAGAGAGACTTATATCGGACAAGACTTTTCACAGATCATCTCAAACTATTTAATATCAAAACCATTCAGCTACTTTTAACATTCATATTAGTGAATATCTCTTGTTGACGAGGTAAATTATACTGTTTCAATGAACGGTGAACATTTAACAACCAATATCAAATGAATTGACATTAAGCAGTCACTGAGCAGTAACCAAATGTTAAATTATCAAAGAAACTGTAATTTATGGATGAACCAGTCAGATTTATGTCTTGGATTTTGGCGTGAAATTCATTCATCTAGTTAGTTAAGGAGCATTTTCACATGTTAAATGATGTTAGTTCGTGATGAAAACGTGAAATCTAATTTTTAACTCTCATCATCAATTGAAATTTACAATTATAATTCACCACAATGGTTTATAACTTTCCTTTAGTCTTAGTTACTAGGTGGATACTGTCAAGGTCAGTCTAGAGTCGCTCGGAGGTCATTCATAAATTACAGTGACCTACTTTTATCAAGAGAACGCGATTGGTTTAATGGAAACAATCATTATTATAACCAATTGGACCAGTGATTGTTTTAATGTACTTGTTTGTTTAACTGTACTAAAGACATTCTTCCTTCCGTAGATCGTGACCTTGCACGAATTCGGTTACACTCAGTAACCACACTTGTACTCCTTTGGCACGATCTCGGTATTCCTTCGATACCACGAAATCGCCAACAAATACATCTCGACTACAGCCATCAATTGCCTTCTGATATTTGACTTACGGTGGATCTTATCTGTTAGCTGGCAAGTAGTCTTCTTGTAGTGGTGTTCATAGTCAACCGTGACTCGACGCCACACTGCAGTCTCACCAAATTATCTAATCAAATTTTATCGATTAATTTACTATCTATCCACTATTGTCATATAACAGGAGAATAAAACTATATTCCATGGTTTACTTCATTCTACTACCATTGTACGGTCATATGACCGTTAACCGAGACTCTGTTACCGCTTAACTGAATACTCGGTTGATGCAATATACAATACAGACTATATCACAGTATACTGAATACACGATTCACCATCAAATATAGAGACAGTATGAACTGAACATTAATAATAGTCCTCATTTTGATTACTGGTAGGGTCATGGATATGTACTACTTAGGTATCCTATACTAAAAAGAACCATCTACATTCTCCTCCCTGATTTTCAATATTGGTCTGGTTAAGATCAGTTTGTCACTTAACAATTTGTACAAAACTCATTAAAATCAAATTAATACTGATATATATATATATATATATATATATATATATATATATATATATATGCAAATGATGATTTCAGATCAATTATTCATACTACTACTACGACTACAACAACAACAACTACTACTACTACGACTACGACTACTACTACGACTACTACTACTTCTATATCATTAATATTAGTAATTCCCTGTATGTTAGATGTTAGAATTCATCTTTACTTACGCAGAATTGTGTTCATTCAAAACTTGACTGCCTAAAATGCGAATAGAATAATCGGGATCAGTGTATCCTTAGGTAAAAACTCTTAGTGTTGATGATAATAATATACAAATGAATTGATCAGTAGGTGATCTATCAGTCAAACTAATAATGATTATCAAAAAGGTTTTTTGTGTGGATATTATAGTAATTTTAATGGTTGAAATCATGAGTCCATTGAGTTGGGATCGTGGATGCGCACTACTGTGAAGTTTCACAATAGGACGAAATGGCCGTCCAGTGCTCCCAGGTTTTCCATTGTTGTCTAGTTTCAACTGACTCATGATCTTAACCATTGAAATTAATAATGATTAGTTGACTAAGTCTGGACAATCTCAATTATGAATGTTATCAGAACGAAGATTGAAGAAATGGTAATGCCTACAACTAACTTACCAGTGGAGTACAACCAGGTCTGTTGTGAGATATCAGCTCACTGAAGACAATGGTATATGGTGGCGCAACATGTGGAGATAGACCTGACAAGCTTATTTTGTAAATAGTTTTTAATATTATTTGTATTTATTTTGTCAATTTCCCACCGCATGTACATTTATCATTAAATGATTGTACCTGTTGTTTAAGTCATTGACCTTGAACACACTTTCCGTTGAGCTACTACATAGCGTGATATATGCTTGCCGACTAACAAATACATTACTACTCTCGCATTCCTCGTTCTATTTCCATTTGTGATTGAGTTAACGGAAGTCTAAATCAAATACTATCTACATTTATAGACTGTAATCGGAATATATCACATCCTACGTTGGACTATATAGCTAGAGAGTTCGCCAACCTGCTCAGAGTCATCAAGCATTTATAATTGTGGATTTACATTACTGGACCTAATCAGAACACGCAACGTTTGGGCAATTTAAGTAACGTCCCTAATTTTTATTGTATTTGTAACAATTAACTGTATATATATTAATATTACTATTTATCTTTAGTAACTTTGTTTATACTTTTTGCGTTCATATTTGTCTGGTCCACCACAAACTTCGTGGATTGGTTGAAGTTAGACATTAACACCGTTGGATGCCGGTTCAGTGGTCTAATGGTTAAGTGCTCGCGCGCGAAGCCAGTAGGTCCTGGGCTCGGATCTCGCAGGGAGCGAGGTCGTGGATGCGCACTGCTGAGGAGTCCCATACTAGGACGAAACGGCCGTCCAGTGCTTCCAGGTTTTCAATGGTGGTCTAGCTTCAACTGACTCATGATTTCAATCTGTGATAACTTATGAATTATCATTGTTATATATTCTTATTGTATAATGATTAGGAAAGTAGATTACTTTGTCTGTATATTCTGTTTATCACAAGCTTTGAGCTAAACCATAATATACTACCCTTATTTGTTCCCCGTTCTATCACTCATAGTCTCCACCTATCCACAGCCACTTTTAACCTGTTACTCTTCACTTTATGGAGTGGTGCGGTCCTATTCATCTATATATAAGCCATGTCTGTTTGAAATATAAATGTAGTAAAGACTGGTTGCTACTTCTGAACCCAATGTAAGTCATAAACAGGAACATGTGAATAACGAACTAATATTATCTCAACTGTTAGTTCATAGTCAGCGGTTCTAGTCGGGGGTGTACTTGGTCAATTCAGTGATACTAAACTATTCTGATTGGTGATCTGAAATATATCATTCATTAGCTAGTTATAAGGTAATAATGAACATTCTGAATTATTCATTTAGACAATTTTATAATTTTGTTTTCTTTCCTAGATAAGTGAAGATTTATGGGCAAGACTATAGTTTATAGACGAACCATTCAGATTAAGGAATAACACGTCTTGGATTTTGATGTGAGATTCACTCGCCCATTTGGCTAAATAGCGTTTTGACATTTTAGCTTATGTCAGTTCATGATGAAAAACCGTAAATCTAAATCCTAACCCTAATCATCAACTGTAAATCATAAACTTTATTCTTCACAAATGTTTATACCTCTAGCCCTAGCAAGTAGGTGGACATCCTCAAGGCCACTTTAACATCACTTAAAGGTCATCCATAAATCATAATCTCATCGATTTATGTAGATCTGTATTAATAATATAGTCATAGAGTTATATAACAATGTGTGGTTAGCAACAATTATCATGGCGTCAAACAATTTCTAATAATGATCTCATTACTATGGGATGCCGGCTCAGTGGTCTAATGGTTAAGTGCTCGCGCGCGAAGCCAGTAGGTCCTGGGTTCGAGCCCCGGGTGGTGCGGGGTCGTGGATGCGCACTGCTGAGGAGTCCCATACTAGGACGAAACGGCCGTACAGTGCTTCCAGGTTTTCAATGGTGGTCTAGCTTCAACTGACTCATGAGTTCAATCTGTGAAAATTCATAAAAGTATTATCGTGTATTGGACTAACGTAAATATTGTTACCCTGTTGTAATTATGAGTTTAATCTTTTGATTTGATGGATGGAATAAAAATACTTTTTAGTCCGCATGATATACTAATATTACATAGTAATCAGACCGGTGACTGAGATAATACTTTCACCAGGCTAGATACACAATTAGTGAGAAAAACACAAACTAGACCATACTATACCAGGTAAGTGATTCACGACCAAATACAGACAATCTGCCTAGGGGAGTTGAAAAACCCTGATTACAAACTAATGCTGCACGTGGGTTCCAATATCCTGAAGGAACAAATAGCTTATGAGCCTTTTGTTGGTCACCGGTTTTCATAAGACTTCAACTCCTGACGTTGCTCCACCACCTTGTGGATTAGACTTTTAGGCCAAAGGCTCGGGGTATAGCCCACTAAGAAAACTATTTGCTTCGGTTTGCGCACCCGGTCAGTATCCCACCCCTAACATAAATCTAATGATTTATGTGGTGTATAACTATTTGGTACCCCCTTAGACCAATGTTTATATGTTGAAATAAATAAATAATAAATTCAACTCAATTACAAGCAGTTTACACTTAGTGAGCCAATAGTAGTAGCCGGTGACCAACGAGTGGTTCATGCGCCATTAGTTTCTTCAGAATACTGGAGGCCATGTGCACCATTGATTTGGAATCAGGGTTTTCCAACTCCTTTAAGTAGACTCTTCATGTGCACCAAGCCGGTTAAAGCGCTGGACATTCGCTTTCCGTAATCCCCAATTTCGTAAACAACAGTAATGCCGAGAGAAAGCAGTGAGTAGAACTTCGTTGACAGTGGCTGTATTCACGTGGCCATGTGAGAGCATTTCGATAGGGAGAGTTAATTCACCACACTCTCAATCGTACCAGGGCATTTGGGGAACTTTTTCATTCCTGATTAGCTTACCCTCTTCTTACAGTTCAACTTCATAATAATCTGTTTCTTACTTAATAACATTCATTAATTGAATAATGAAAAAAACAATACTACTTACAATTAACCCATTTGATCTCTTTAGTAAAATTCATTATAATAAAGATCACAAATAAGACGAATTGTAGAAAATTCATTATGTTAAATGTTTAACATTGTTAAATGATTCCCTTTTTATATTGTATTCTATGTACATAGAAGAGAAAGAAGAAGAAGAAGAGTCACGAGAGTATTACAATCATCATTAAACATGAATAGAATGATCATTTTTGTGTGGGTTTTTTGTTTTTAGCCAACAGAATGATACTGTGTAAACAGAATGAAACAACAATTAAAACTATTTTTCCAAAGTTACAAGAAGAAGAAAATATTAACTTAGATGTCAGTATATAGGTTGTAGAGATGATTAAGTTATTGATTAAGATCATGAACTGATTGATATTAGACCACTGTTGAAAACCTGGAAACATTGGACGGCCGTTTCCTCAGAAGTGCACATCGACGGTCCTGACTCTCGGGATTTCAACCCAGGGCCTTCAGTCTCGCATGCGAACACTTAACCCAACCTCAACCAATTCACGAAATTGAGTGACCGTCTTCTATTGTACTGAGGTAGATACCTGGCTCTGTCTGATATGAATTAGCTCCAATGGTCACGGCTTCTCACTAGAACACCCAGAATATCCTCACGAGGCTAGTTACTAGTCAACACATGGTAATTATCAGTAAAAGGTTGTGGAATTGAATCATGAATTAAACCATTCCAAAACTATCCTGGAGATCTATCCAGACATCCCAACGCGCTTCTCGAATATTTTTTACAAGAACGCATTCACGAATGCACATGTTCACTTGAAAAATATCGTGAACGAATCAAACACCTTGATGATCTACTTAAGCTTTTAATTCTTACCGACTTGCAAACCACGATTTCTAGACAATGATGGATAGTGGCTAACAGTGGAATCCAGGACGCGCGTTTCGTCCTATTCAGGACTCGCCAGCTGGACGAATTCAAATTCACCCCATCGCACAAGCAAGTGGCTATCAAGACTCAGTAGCTGAGTGGATAACGCGATGGCGTTTGAGGCGAATGGTTCTGGGTTCGAGTCGCAGAGTGAACATCAACTCTGTGAGATGCATGTACATCCAGCTGACGAGCCCCAAATAGGACGAAACGCGGGTCCTGGATTCCACTGCTAGCCACTATCCATCATTGCTTACAAATAGCTTGTGAATTAAGGTAATATCGAGGCATACGCACAGTATGCACATATGCCAATAACACACCGATCAATTTCAGTCTTAAACCTCAATGGGAAGATACAAGCCAAACAATACCAAGTGAATTAACGATTTCTAACATATTTTTTTAGAAAGAGAACGCCATTATTTAAATTCTTCGAAACACCGGCAAATTAAAAATTCCAAAAATATCAAAGAAAGTGAGAAAGATAAGAAAACATCAGCAATAAAATATAATTCGAATGATCTAAAGAGAATTGTTCATAATCTCTCGGACAGAAACTTAACCAGTCATGAAATCACTCTACTGAAGAAAGGATTAAATTTCAATTTACATAGAAGACCACTTAGTACTCTTGAAATTGCTCCAATTATAGAACCAATAATTGCACAACTACCAGAAAAAGAGTCGCATTTATTACGTCAAAAGACATCCCATGTTTTGACGAAACAAAAACACATTAAACCAAACATTTCAAAAGAAGAATTGAAGACTTTGCATTCACTTCAAAAAGACAAAACGATTATCATCAGAAAAGCTGGCAAAGGCAACAACACAACAGTTGTCATGAATGAAAAAACAGATTATATTAATGAAGTTCTTGAACATCTTTCTCTACAGGACCATATGAGATCAATCCGAAAAATTCTCTAACGATTAGAAATAACGTCGAATCAGAAACAAGTCGACTTTTGAAAGAGCTAAAACCAGTGATTAGTGTCTCGCTTTGGTTTGATCTTCATTCCAAATCATGTAATGTTTCAGGGTTTTATGGTTTACCAAAAATTCATAAACCATATATCCGTCTAAGACTGATGGTAGACTTTACCAACACACCAACATATGCGTTATCGAAATATCTAAGCAACATATTAAAACCATTACAACTTAACTTACATAATATGAATAAAGATACACATGACTTTAAATCAAAATTATCGGAACTGATTATCGAGAAGAATGAGATTATGGTAAGCTTTGATGTCGTTTCTTCATACTCAAGTATGCCCATTGATAAATGCTTAGAATTTACTAGTGGTTTACTAGAGAACGACAATACTCTTTCTGATAGATGTCCGCTGACTATCAGTCTAATCATGAAACCCTTAAAAATTTGCTTAAATTCAACGCTATTTACTTTTAACGGTATGTTATTCAAACAAACTAACGTTGTAGCAATGGGATCCTCCGTGTCCCCGATTGTAGCCAACCTTTCTATGGCACATATAGAATTAAATACCTCCGCCCACAACATTATACTACGAATTTGGCTTAGATATGTAGATGATACATTTGTTGTGATAAAAAAGACTCATCTAAGATCTTTTTCAAAACGGATACACTTTCATCTTACATCAAATTCACGAAGAAGAATGAAAATGTACATGGTGAGCTACCATTCCTGGATTGCTTAGTAAAAAGAAATCCAAATGGAAGTCTAAACCTATCCATTTACCGAAAACCGACGCACTGAAATCGTTATATTGACTCCCATTTAGCACACCCTTTGAGTGCTAAGATCTCGCTAGCCTTATATCTTTTTAGAAGAGCTAAGAAGATCATCACATCAGAAGAAGACAAACAGAATGTAATTAGTATCTTACAATTTAATAATTCTCCTATGAAGTTTATCAAAAGTATAATAAAACAAGACAGTTTAGTGCGTTATAATAATAATAATTCGAACGAAATGCCATGGATTGGTACTGTAGTTCTACCATACCGTCATGGTACAACAGAAGAACTCCAAAGAATCTTAAAACAGCACAGAATTAAAGTATTTTACAAAACAACGAACACACTTCGAAATACTTTAGTTCGTTTAAAAGAAAAAATCCCTTTCATGTCCACATAGAACTGAGTCTACAAATTAGATTGTATCGATTGTGGTGATGTCTTCTATCTTGGAGAGTCATCCCGCGAAATCTTGACTAGAGCCAAAGAACATATTAGGTACACAAAGAAACCTCCTAACAATCCTGTAGAATTGGACCAACTTCAAATTAAATCGGCAATAGCAGTTCATGCCATTTTCAACAACCGCCAAATTGATTTTAAAAAGGCTTTTCCAATTACAAAGAAAGGAGAGTAGCTGAAGCATCCCATATAATGCTTAATCCTATTTCGCTCAATAGAAAAGAAAGCCTTACCATACATCCTACATGGACTATCTATCCTAGCCATACAGTCTGATCTTATCTACAATTCACACTATCATCTCACAAATTAAACTCTATCCTTTCTCACCATAATTTTTCATTCTTAAACAGTATAAACATACAATACCACTTATGAATCCCCTTGACCAAAATGACATGACATGAAATTAACTTGTTCAGACCTGTTTTTGATTGATCAAATATTATTATTTTTATTGTTCCGTTGTACTATTTAGACTTGGATTAATTTTAGTTCGATTATTTATTTACTCTGAAGAAGTAACTTACACTAAGCTACGAAACACCAGAAAATCTAATTTTTCTACTCACTGGGATATCACAAATATATTGATTTGGTTATTAATAACAATCTACCCAATGTTCAATTTATTCGAAATTATCAAATCAAACCTTGGTAATGATACCTAGAGACAATGATTGTCCAATGAATTTCTTAATGTTGTCTGAAATCAGGATAGAATAATCGGTATTACGTAAAATAATACAGTGGTCTTGAGTGCTGTTAGAGGTAGATGCAGACTACTTGGTTGGGGTCCGCGTGACTATCGTAACCAATGGTTGGAGATTCTTGGTGACATGACTCAGAATCGGTCACAAGGGTATAGGTGTATACACTCTCTGTCTTCCCTTAAACTAAGAGATTAAAGTCGCTTCATACCTTTCTTTCTATGAACTAATTCTTTCTTCCTGTACTATATCCTTATATGCAATCTTTCTTTTATATATTACCACCATTCAATGAACTACTTCTGTGAATCCGGTGTTCATCTTGTTGTGTTAATGAGGTATGGCAACTTGGACCGATGCATATATGTGCCTGGTCCTACGTTGTTATTATTAATAGTTTATAATGGTAAGATAATGAACTGATTACTATTGAAAAATAAGAAGCATTGAACAGCTGTTTTAGTGGCACAGAATCTGACTCCAATTAGATAGGATAAATGATTGTTATCGAAATATACATCCTCGTACATTTCATCGACCTAAATCGCCCTAGTGTATAACGGAATTAAATAAGTCGAATACGAGAATGGATGTTTGAATATATATATATACGAGAGCGAAGCGAAGCGATACGCGGTGAAGGCATGAGAGCTAACTCCATCTAATCAAACGTTAACCAATATTTATAGCCAGATAAAAATAGTTTACAGACATGTGATGAATAGGATAAGAACTGTGCACACGCGCATGCGCCCATATAAAAACAGTCAAGATTGATAAGTGATGAATTAACAAGGTCAAGACATGACTCAAGACGAATAGATAAACTGGCCTGTCCAGAAGCAAGAATAAGGTCATATGGGCTAACACTACAATGAGATTGTATTGATTAGGTCTTTACACAGGTGAACATCTGTACCGTTTACCACGAACTGAACCCACAACGTTAAGACATTTTCATGTGAGCTTAGTCACCAGACAATTTAACTTATGTCCAACTACGATAGTTAGGAGTATTTGAATTGTAGTATGAACTAAGAATCCTAGAAATAACGCAATTGGATCAAAAAGTATTCTATAAACACAGACGAATGCATTGTATTTGGAATTCAAAATCAAGCATTCAGTAAGTACAAAGGAATCATTAGTTCATTGAAACACCAAACCAACATGTTAACATTTCTAATTATCATGAATTAACTGAGATTAGAAATGTAAAACACTGCATTCCAACTCAATAGTCTGATGATTAAGTACATTTCACGGGCTATTGATTAAGACCATAAATCGATTCATGCCACAACACCATTGAAAATCTGCAAGCACTAGACGACCGTTTAATCCAAGTATGTGACCCACCAGTGACGCGCATACTCGACCCCACAAGCAGGATTCGAACATAGTGTTGAACCCATTTTGAATGTTCCGTGTGTGAAAATCCCTCCATGTATACACTTGCAGTTTGTTCGTACGGATTCCTTTATTTTTTCATTGTTAGTCTTTTCGATTTCATTTGAGTTGTTAATATTTGTATTTCGTTGTAGATTTTATTTTTCTTACGCCTTCACTAAGTTTCCGTGTTTCTTCCTGAACTGCATTTATGTTGTTTTACTTGCTACTTAGTCTTGGCGGCAGCCTTATTGGTTTGTTCCTTCTTTTGACTGTGTTGCTTTGTATTGGCTGGAATTGTGCATTATTTGATAGTGAATTGAGGCACTCTTCCAGAATTGAAAACACTCTGTGTTATAAAGCAACTAAGTATTATCTTTTGAACGAATCTGTGCGTGGTCTATCCAGACAGGATAGAACAGAATTTATTTGTTGTGATTGGTAATTTTCGCGCATCCCAACCTAGCCACGTGGACATGTATGGCTCACTGAGAAGCTGATCCCAGCCTATTTGGGATTTACATAATTTTCGCAAGAGGTAGATTGGAGCAATTAGAACCAAAGGATCGAACAGAAAAGAAACAACAGATAGAATCCCTCTGCTCGTCAAAGGCCTTTCCGGTGCATCAAAGTAAAACTTAAATACATCTCGTTTGAAATCTCATTCTACACCTAGAGTTCGATGAACGGTATCGTAACTCGTCGACATTTCTATCAAAGATTCTTCTTTACATACATCAGGCAAGATAGTCCTTACTTTTTCCGAGTTGGTAATCCATTTCTTCAATTTAAAACCTCCTCTACGTAATAACTCAATTATCTGCTTAACAAACTCCTTCGCCGGATCACAAGTAGAAAAGGATATCACACAATCATCAACATAGAAATTGTTCTTGACAACATCCACGACATAACGATCATAACCATCAGAGAATGTTTGGGCTGTATTATTCATGACAAAGTTTGCACAAAACGGCGATGACGTGACACCATAAGGATGAGAGGTCACTTGAAATTCAGATGGTTCCCCCAACGTTTGTACCTTGCTAATATGATTAACAATTCTTTTCCTAAATTCCAGGTATTTGTAAACAGCGTAGTCGTCGGAACACACACTGCATTTAGTTCTTACTGTCGAACTATCCCACTGCCTCGATTGCAAGTGACAATTCGTCTTCATGTTATGTCCCTTTCTTGAATGGTTCGCCAATCGTCCAAATCTACTGCTAGCTACTCTCGTACGAGATGCCATAAACTGAGTGAGCTCGTCAAACGTTGGTTCTCTATCGTCTTCAGTCAATTTATCCACCAAGTCCCCCCCCCACTGAGCTTGCATATATTGAAGTAAAAGCCTTACTATTCTCTCTAAAGTAACTAAAGAATTTAAATCGGCTGTATACTTCATCTGTTTCAAGACCATGGAACGATTTTCCATTCTTATAGCTAGGTTTGATAGCTGCTCCGGATCAACATTTGCAGTTTTGAATAAGTCTTCTAAAGTTTCTCGAGCAATTACAGGTGCCTGTCTAAACAACCGTTTTAGAATTTCCTTGGCCTTCTTGTAGCCAGCAGAGGCATCCAACATAGCACACCCCTCAAAGGCTGTTTTTGCTCTACCCCTACAATAATGTATCAAATAAAGCAGGCGTCGACTATCATCCGTGACCCTTGATTCTACATAGGTTTCAAACTTTTAAAAACTTCCAGTAACCTTTTGGTTATCCGTCGAAATAACTTAGTTCAACCTTTGGTAACTCTAGACCTACGAGAGAAACTATAGGCATAACGCTCTTCCCTTGCTCCACATATAAACTAAGATTTTCTACGTCATCTGCCATTAAACCACAACTAGATTCACTATCATGACGGTTCTATTATTCATCATAAATTTAAATGTACACTGTTACCTAAACAAATATGACTACCCAGCTATCCAACCAATAACTGTTCAATTAATCAAATCTAGACTACAATAAATAAGGAAGTTGATAAAGGATGCGAGAAAATTACCAATCACAACAAATAAATTCTGTTCTATCCTGTCTGGATAGACCACGCACAGATTCGTTCAAAAGATAATACTTAGTTGCTTTATAACACAGAGTGTTTTCAATTCTGGAAGAGTGCCTCAATTCACTATCAAATAATGCACAATTCCAGCCAATACAAAGCAACACAGTCAAAAGAAGGAACAAACCAATAAGGCTGCCGCCAAGACTAAGTAGCAAGTAAAACAACATAAATGCAGTTCAGGAAGAAACACGGAAACTTAGTGAAGGCGTAAGAAAAATAAAATCTACAACGAAATACAAATATTAACAACTCAAATGAAATCGAAAAGACTAACAATGAAAAAATAAAGGAATCCGTACGAACAAACTGCAAGTGTATACATGGAGGGATTTTCACACACGAAACACTCAAAATGAGTCTTACACTAACTAAACCGTTTCGCGCTCAGTGGTACACCGGTTGGAATTCTTTTTTTCCACGGTTATACTTCTGTTCTTTCTGTTAGTCTACTATTGTGGGTGCAACTGGAAATCAAGTCATGGACAGCTTACCGGCATAAACTTTATGTGACTTCATTATTTGAACCACATATAATACTACATATAATATAATACTACATTACTACAATGTTGATTGTTCTTAATATTTCTAAACTCAAAATACTTGAACTACTTATAAGTTAATTATTAACGAACGGTTATTACTACACATCTAACGGCGACTTATTAAAATATCTCTACACGAAATCACTCCTGATTATTATAACCCTACTCTGTTTTGCCCTAAATTTAAATGAAATTTCATTTCGTGCGCGCATATAATTAAACTAAGTATTTTGAAATTACCGCATGTATTTGTCGATCAGTTGCTCCTGCTTTCTTTTGATTTATCTCTCAACAGATCAATACCCGGAGGATTTTTATCAATCTTGGTAATTTCCAGCGCTCACTCAATTTGATATCCAGCGAACGTCACCCTGATTCTGTGAGAGAGTAGTGTAGTGGTAATGGGCCATAACCACACTATCCTCAAAGCTGAAAATGAGATAACTGGGAAACTAGACTTTCACGATGTAACACTGAGAAAAGGTCAATTTTAGTGGACGCGGTAACATTCATTGGAAATTGGCTCGAACTCACAGGCGTGGTCCTACTTATGAAACGTTGCTTTTATTCATATTAATTATAGTGTCCTATCTCCAGTCTGAATGTGTTTTCCACTATATATTGGTAATTGTTAGGACACGATGAATCAGTGTGAACAATGATGTGACTTCCACGTAAGACCTTATAGATTAGGCAGTCATATCAATGATAAATCTACAATTTTAGGATTAGGTTTATTATGAGAGCAGTACCAATGATGAGGTAGAACATCAATCTACAACACTTCGTTTTATATGACACTGTGATGTTACGGCTTTGAAGCGATTTGCAGAGATCATTTAACCATTGGTCACTGGGAAATCCACATTTCTCTCTAAATTGTGCGGATCTAAGTTTACTCATAATGGATGAGTCTGTCTTTTTCTACGTTTTGGTTCCTATACAGTTGGCACAGTCTTACTAAAGTGACACGAACTACAATCATGTGCTGTATTTGTCCCCACTTATTCATCACAGTCTCATCGAATTTCTAGTAAGTAACATGTGGTTCCATACAGGAACGATTTAATGAGGAAATATACTGGAACAAAGTTTCCAAAAGTAAACATTGTAAAAACAAGTTAATCTGCAGATATAGACTACCCAAGATTAAAGCCCCAACGACACCTAAAGTCACAAACCTGCTTGTAACCGTGTTAAAGAGCAGCTCCGCATGGACTCAGTAACTTTCCAACAAGCTGCAAGTGAAGTGACTTGAAAGAGAAATGTAGCGTACAGAGCTTTGAGCGGATTGAAAAAGAATTTTCATTAAGACAGTTCTACTGGATAAACGGGTCACAGTGCTTTTTCTGAATTGCGAAAAAACTCGTAAAACGTAATGTCTGGGGTCAGCTTTCCATACACTTGTGTGTTTGATTAATCGCAAGAATCAATACGCAAGATCTGGAAAAAAAGCACAGAGGAACACTGAAATTTTCCTTTCAGAATTCCAAGACTTTATGCATTATTTATGGGGCAGCACATTTAAATGCCTTGTAGGGCATGAAAATTAGAGTATATCTTTTCGTCGACTTAATCCAACCCATGATCAAGGTCATGCAGACAGGAGTCTCACTGGGGATGACCTTTGGTCCTATGAGAACATAGATATTAGACCAACAAAGAATCTCAGAGCAGTATTCGGAAGCGTGTATACGTTTGGCATGTGCTTGCCTTGTGATAAGCTTGTAGTGGCATTGGACCATAACCACACAATCCTCAAACATGAACATGAGACATCTCGGAAAATAGATATTCAATATTTAACGAGGAGAAATACCTAACAATGGAGAAGGCGCGAACAATGAATTAAATGGAATGAAGTTGATCGAGTGGCATGGCTCGGCCATGCAGGCGTGGTCTCTGCTGAATGTTACCTTATATCTTCTATTCATATTAAATATATTGTTCTTTCTCTAGCCTAACCTTGTTCTACATCATGTATTGGTAATTGATGCGATGCAGTGAGTTGGTGTAGTCGATGGTGTGTCTTCCACGTAAGATCTCATAGATTAGGCAGTTATATCATGACAAATCTACAAATTTAGGATTAGGTCTATTATTAGAGCAGTACTAATAAAATAGTAGACCATAATGCCACATTGGTAAGCCCGACTACAGAAACGCAACCTATTACAAATAATCCCTATTTCCACTTTAACTTTCTCGATCGATTTTATATTTAGGTGAACGAAGTATTCTAAAAGTCCTCTGATTAATGCTAACAAGTATTATCATAAGGTTATATTGATTAGCTCTCACGACATACTAGCTCAAGCGATAATAAAAACTGGTCGCCTATATTAAGTAATTAGCTTTGATGGTTCGTTGACAAGCTATAATAGCATTTACATGCTTCAGCGACATAGTCTTGTTTAAACATCAAGCTCTAGCAAATATGACCTGTAAATAGCGTAAATATTCATTGACTAACAATGCAATCAAGGACTAAATAGTTATCTCAATCTAGTTCTCAGTGTTCCTTCACTTAACACCTCAGCCTGTTTTAAACTATGCACTATCCTGTAATATCTTTTCTTCCGACCACTGCCTGCCTAATTTCATATTCTCGAGTTCCATTGCCAAACAACAAGGATGACACTACTAAAGCATACGGTGAGTTTCAGCTTTAAGTTTCCTGCGATCATAAGGTCATTTTAGATGGCTCGTTCAATGGCAACAACACAACTATCTGGATTCATTCAGTTGTTTTGATCAGAGCGAGTCCCAAGAACCTCAACAGCATCAAGCACCCTAGAAGTGATTGCCATTCTGCATGTTTTATTCTGGATGCTTTTGGGTCATTACTACTCCTCATGAATGGCGTTATATATGTCGTCCACTGAATAATCTAATTTTCAAAAATAATCCAGGCGAGTTCAACTATTTTACTTAATGGTTTTTTTACTTAACATGTTTATGTTTTCCAGTTACGTTTGCCATATATTTGTAAGTGTCCCTAGGCTAAATGCAGTAACTTCTTATGGAATGTTTATAACGCGTCATATTCCTGCCTGAAGTTTCACAAGCAGTTCTAACTTTAAATTTATCTGCTCATGTTCATTATTTCTAAATTGTCATATACGTCAACAACCTGCTTGTTAACCTGGCCCGTACATACGTTGCACTATACCTTCGTGTATTCTAAATTTAGAAATCATCTGAATCGCCTTTAACATTTATCAATAAACCCATCATAGTAGCAGCCTAAAATGCGGACATAGTTTAGATAATAAGATTAAAAATTTAGGCACTATCAACTGCACTAGTAAAATAACTAAATCCCCAGGTAGCTGTTGGCTAAACAAACGTTCAAAATCAAAACTCCGTAGCCTACTAGAATTAACACTAAACGAATCTTTTTGAAGTAAAATTTATAATTAAATTAGGCGTCTCGGATTCTTTAACGTTACAAATTTCTGATAATCTCGAATCACCTAAAGCAACAATACCTATTTTTTCCACTGATTAATCTTTAATCAACACTAACTAGTTAAACGTAATAGTTTCAGGATATCGTCATAAAGCATTGTCATGACTTGACAATCACGTAATATGATTGATAAAATTAATGAAACTATTAACAAAATCGGTCAGCAAATTGACTTATAATTATCACTAGTGTTGTTTTTCTTTTATCTTCATTCACTACAGATGATTACAGTATGTTTCTCTATCAGTTGCTCATCCAGTAAATATCTCAAATCCTTGTCAGTCTAATTGGAGGTTTAGCCACACAATCATGCATGCAAATAATCAGTATAAGCGGTCGAGCAAATCTCCTGCAAACTGAAAACATTAATGTCGAATTTACCCCAACACTGACTAAGGTTCAAGCCATTATCATAGACATGAGTTGGGAGTGTACTCCCCTGGTTACAACTTATGTTCTCCCTGTTAATCACATGAGCATCACTCACTATTAATCATCTTGTAAAAACTTATTTAGCTAAATACATCTTGCAGCACCACATCACTTCGTAATATGATTCATGGGCTTAACTGATTTTAATAACTTATAACCACTATATCTCAATTAAATCGTATTCCGCCTTATGATAAACTGCATACTTGCAACTAACTTGTATGCCCAATCAGCCGGCAAGTATAAATATAAATAAATAGTCTGTCGCAGATCAGAACATTGAGTCTAGAGCATGTCTCTTACGAATACACTCATGTTTAACGATTTGTTCCTAGCTATCTGTCTAAAATCCATATAATTATCATTCATGTATTTAAATTTTATTTTGATAAACATTCATGTGTATTAGTAGTATTACTAAATTCTATCACGGTCAAGTAAAAATGAGGTTGAGAAAATCTCCCCGTAACTAAATAAACCGTATCAAACTAACTGGAACACTAGTTGGAATTCTTCTCCACGGTAATACTTTTGTTCCTTCAGTTAGCCTACTAATACAGATGCAATTGGAGTTCAACTCATATGGACAACTTACCGGCATAATCGTTACTTGATTTCATAATTTAAACCAAAACTAATACCAATATTAACATTTCTACAATATTCATCACTTTAATATTTCTAAACACAAAATACTTACTACCTATACGTTAAGTTATTAACCAACGGCTATTAACACGCATCGTTTTATTATTATTATTATTGTAACCCCATTTTTTATAGCTCAAATAATCTTCACCCAAATTTTCATTTCAAGCGTTTTAAGCATGAAGTCATTCTTACCGAAAACTGAAGAACATTTTGATGAAATCTCTAAAAGGTTGATGAATACTGAACTGAAGTACAAAAATCGACTTACAACTTCGAAGCTTCTCTGTTCTAATGAGCAAGTGAAGGAGATCAAGTTCTTGAATATTATGATCAGTTCTGTAACTATCATGAGAACCTTAATAGGATATGAGATAAATTCTCTCAGTATAGAAATGCCAAAACCTACGGAAAGGGAATAATAACGTAATTCCCGGGCTAAACATCTTCATTCACATATATAATGTTTGCGGTTAGTTGATGTTGCTTGATATCAAGGAAATTATCTCTAACCGTCCTTGAGATTTTTACTAAGTAATGCTGATAAACCTATGATTCGTATTCATCCTCGCCACATCCAACGAACACTTTTCTAGTACCTAGTTGAGTCTGTTCCGATATGTGTTGTTCATCCTCGTACTAATGAGCCCATTCCAGGCAGTACTCAATCAGACTTGAAGATGGAATCTGAGCTGTCTTCGATGGACCTGTACAGAAAACGTACAGGGAGACATGTAAGCCCAATTTCCGATTGAGTTCTGGCGAATGTGATATTTTAATGATTCGATGATTTCTGTTCACATTATTCCGCGGCTGATTTGGATTATAAAATACAATATCCTTGAATATGGTCATTGGAGTACGAGCTGGACAGTCCGGGGAATTGCTATTTAGCAGATCGTTTTGACTACTTCTATTTGTCATATATTAATCAACAGCAAACATTTTGATCAATAACTAAATAGTTTAAAGTCACTGGGTATTCTCTGAATTGGGGCTATGGTTCTGGAAACACTTGTTTACCCCATATGATGTGTGAAGAGTTTAAACATTATTTCGACGGTTTGACAATTTCATTAACTTAACCTTACTAAAGAATAGTTAGTGAGACTTGATTTTCAGTTGCTGCGTTCTATTTTAATAGTCAAATTCATGAGTTTATGTAATTCATGGATCGACTGAATTTAGATATCAACACCGTTGAGTGGCAGCTCAATGGTCTAGATGTTAAGCGTTGGCGCGCAAAACCTTAGAATCTAGGTTCGGGCCCGGCATGTAGGATCGTGAAGGCGCACTTCTGAGTCGTTCTATAATGGGACGAAACAGTTATCCAGTCGTTTGGGGTTTTATTTGGTGATCTGGCTTCAATTGACTCATAAATTCAACTACTAAGCTCATTACAATCTGTGCAAACGCCATGCTAAACGTTCTATTTTGTCGTAAGAATTGAAGAAAAAATAGAATTCCTGGACCATACTGTTGAGTTAGAAATGTTCTAACTACACTGATTCTGAACTTTGAACATTTCGGTTTTTCCTAAGACAAACTTGGAACAGTTATAAACTTGTTGTATTTTAGAAACTCAGTATATGCAGATTAAGCCTTAGTGTTCCCTCATTTCATTGCGTCTCAAGAAGTTGTTTTACATTAGGGCAAAGCCGTTCATGAATAAGGACTGATGAGTTTTGAGTTAACAGTAATTAGGGTTGATAAAAAAGATACGTTTTAACGGAGGCATGGATTACTGAATGTGGAGCCGTAGAATTAAGGTCTATGGAGGCATTGGTGCACTTCTTTATGTTATTAGAACAACAGACTAAATCCAAAGTTGCGGATTTTCCATGGTTTGTTAGCCCATTCTATAGGAACTTGCACAGAATCCATGCCTTTGTTAATACAGACTCGTCCTATCATGAAAGTCAGTAGTATGCTTTCCATTGATATTCAAAGAACACATTTTGGCTGGGAACACAACAATATACTAAAAATATAAAAGAACAAGCTACATAGTGTGACTACGCATGTGGTAAGGAAATTATGCTACTACAAGACTATAAAACTGGATATCCAGGAAAAGAGGGATCTCTCATATAGCTCCTGTTGGAACATGATCATAATATTTTACCATGTGACTTCAGCTAGTGAGGTTTGTTCATATTAACAAGGTCATCATGTTGAAAGTTAGTGAATCTGTTTACATTGGATAGTTATTTATCATCGAAGTATAAATCTGTATATCAGTACGCCGATGGTCCACGTCGACGATTGAAGGCTTACTGGAGTTGGACGGGAATGGTATAACCAACCAGTCCACGTCGAAATCACACCTCACGGTTAACACCTGATGTAGGTTACTCTTTCCTCGTATCCAGGAACTATGGCTACGTTGATGGCCGAACAACTTAGACGTGAAAGAGAAGTAATTGGCGTTCAACGTCCTGAGTGACGGTATGCCTGAGGTTGGTTGCGTGCGTTATGCCAGCATGGATCGCGTGTGTTTGTATAATGACGTGATCAGATGATATCTGTAGACCACCAAAGTCGTTACTGAAAGCACAAACTGTGGTTTTTTTCTTTTTTTTAGTACTGGTTGCTGCTATGTATCATTTCTCGAAAAACATCGTTCAGATAATTTTGCTGGAGAGTCCGTTATACCCGGATATGTAAATGATCTGATCTGAAACAACTGTAGAATTATTGTCTACTATGATATTAGTACTGCTCTAATAATAGACCTAATCCTAAATTTGTAGATTTGTCATGATATAACTGCCTAATCTATGAGATCTTACGTGGAAGACACACCATCGACTACACCAACTCACTGCATCGCATCAATTACCAATACATGATGTAGAACAAGGTTAGGCTAGAGAAAGAACAATATATTTAATATGAATAGAAGATATAAGGTAACATTCAGCAGAGACCACGCCTGCATGGCCGAGCCATGCCACTCGATCAACTTCATTCCATTTAATTCATTGTTCGCGCCTTCTCCATTGTTAGGTATTTCTCCTCGTTAAATATTGAATATCTATTTTCTGAGTAGTCTCGTGTTCACAGCTTTGTGGATTGTGTGGCTATCGTCCAATGCCACTACATAACCACACGTGTACCTATACAATAATCATCTGCATATATCATCGTCCTATTTAAAGTCAGCGGTAAAAGTATTGGTAGTCAGTCGTTTTGAAACTGTTGCCGTCTTTCATTGATGCGAACTGTACCTTCTGCACTGGAGTTAAAAAATATGCTCTGCAATAATAAATGGTTCGTTTTGTTTTTTTACCAACAAGGTCCCATTTGTCATGCTTCTTGTTTGATAAATATTTCGGTCGACTTCAGTGATGTGTCTATACGTATTATACTGATCAGATGGCATGTGAATTAAGGGGAATTAGGAGCAGGGCTGAATGAGTTCAAACATGGGTGAGGTTATAAAAACGTGCACGTACAAACTCACACATGTTGTACTGTATTCCAAAGTTTATCATTCTGTGAATGATCAGAAGATATCAAAATTAACTCGCGTGACAAATAGTACTTATTGGTTGCTAGATGCTGAAGAAGAGAAATTCGGGTTAAATCCAAGGCATACATCAGCGTGAGCCTGTTTAACAATGAAATTATAACTATTATTTATTTATTTATTTGAACACATAAATATTGGTACAAGAGGGCACCCAATATATATGCGCCACACAAGACAATGTGAATTTAAAGACAAGGGAAAAAAGTAAGAAGTGAAAGAAAAAGAGAACAATAACGAACAGATTGGTGTGAGGTAGTGTAATAATAATAGTAATAATTGGGAACGGAAAGGTACCATTAGAAGAAATCTTTTAGTTAAGGAAGATACAACCACTTTTTGTTAAGAAAGTAAAAGAAGGTTAGAGCAGGATCGCCACTGGCTTCTATTCTGAGCCATATCTGATAACGTCTCTAGCCACTGGGTAGCACCATCTCTCAGACCCCAACCAGGGAGTCGTGAAGGACCAACACAAGCCAGCCCTTCGCAGATTTCTTCCATACGACGACACTATGTCATGCACTGACCACCTCTCCGCTTCTTCCAACCAGTCCCAGAGTCGGCAAATAATGCACGACGTGGAATTCTCTGGGACGACATTCATAGAACATGTCCAAGCCACCGAAGTCGGTGTTTCAAGATGGTGACACCAATCGAATTATCGTCTCTGTGCCCGAACACACGATGCCGAACCTCTGCATTACTAACATGGTGTTGCCACTGGATGTCAGGAATCCTTTGGAGACGACGATGATCAAACAAAGAGAGTCGTCTAACATCTTCAACTCGGAGAGGCGGGATTAGAATCCTGACAGTCTTGTAGAAGTACTTTGCACTTCGAAGGTGCAAAGCACATACCATATCTACGGACACTGATTGCCAACTGATTAAGTGCGGATGGCATGCCTTGGGCATTATCGCACAGTAAAACTATATGTATGCCCTCACTCTGCCTGAGATGTTTGTATATAGGGTTTACAAGATGTTATTAAACTTCTCGAGCAAACCCTTCTTCAATAGAAAATCCCAGAGAAGAGTCCTGTCCAACGAATCGAAGCCAGCCCTGATGTCAAGAAACACTACGATTGTTGGCCTTTGATAAGTATGGCGGTGTTCTAACATTTGGCGGAGGGTGAAGATATGATCAATACATCCTCGACCAGAACGAAACCCAGCCTGCTCCTCGCGAGTCAATCTTTCTCGGGTTTTGAACAACCTACGAAGTATGACGGAAGCCAATAGCTTGGACGCAATCGGAAGTAAACTTATCCCCCGATAGTTGTTACAGGAACGACGTGAACCCTTTTTAAAGATAGGGACAACTATCGACTCATTCCATGACGTTGGTACACTCTCTAGTTCCCAAACCTTTGTAAACAACGTCGTCAATTCCTTAGTCAAAAAGTCACCACCATCTTTAAAAAGAGCCGGAGGTAAGTCATCTGGGCCAGGTGATTTGTAACGCTTCAAGAGTTGGAGTTCCTTGCGGACTTCCTCCTCGTTTGGTGGATCAGTCGTCACCGGCCATGGAGGGCAGGACAGTCTGACCGATGTTGCCGGAGCAGCAGGCCAGTTGAACTGCCCTTCGAAAAATTCTGCCCATCGTCCAAGACGTCGATGGATGTTAGTGATTGGCATCCCATCATCCTCGCAGATTGTTTCACTCACACCAGACTTCTTGCTGCCAGTGGCTCGGATGAGTTGGAAGAGCTTCCGGTAGTTACCAGATGCAGCTGCTGCTTCCAGCTCATTAGCACGCTCCGACCACCAGGCTTCTCGGTCCTTACGCAAGCTTTGCCCAATTTCCTTACGTAACATCCTTCGTTTATGGTCAAACTCACGGTCACCCGGAGTAGACCGACGGGCTTCAATGAGTTGTAAGGAACCAGAAGAAACCCAGTGCTTAAAACTGGGACGTTTCGCAAACCCACAACTGACTGTTCCCGCCATTTTCATGGCGTCATGCAATTGCAACCAATGCTCATCTATACTTTTCGGTGGAGTGGTAGCTAGCCTAGAGGCTAGCTCGGTTCGATACTTACTTGCAACAGAAGTTGCAACCAGCTTGCTAACATCAATCCGTTGATGGCGGTCACTTCGTTGTCCACTGAAAAGTAAGGTAAGATTGGCGCAGACCAAGGCATGGTCAGAGTCCAGATAGGTACTCCAAAAGGAGCGGCAGTCTTTTACACAACCACGCCAGCGGTAGCTGATCGCGATGTGATCAATCTGAGTCCAGGCTTGGGATGCAGATGGAGGACGCCAGGTGGCACATCGGCGATGACTGTGCCGAAAGTTAGTGCTAGCCAGAAACAGGTTGTGGTCTGTGCACAGTTGCAGTAGACGGTCCCCGTTATCTGACCTGCGACTAACAAGTCCCCATCGGCCACCTAAACGACTCTCTTCTGTGCCTAGACGCCCGACCTGAGCATTCAAGTCTCCGGCTAGTACTACAATATCTGTCGAACGCACTTTCTGGAGAAGAACAGATAACTGGTGGTAAAACTCATCCTTGATTGCATCCGGGCTGCAATCTGTCGGGGCATAGGCGGAGATGACGAAAAGACATCGTTTCTCACGCCGATTTCTTCTCACTTTGATGGAACTTTCTAATCTAACAGCACATAACCGACTGTTAATGGGGATCCAATCGACTAGTGCTGCCTCAGCTCTAGCGCTTAGTGCGACACCAACGCCAGCAAGACCAGACGAAGATGCCACAGGGTCCCCGGATAAGCGCACGTAAAACAAGCTTTTCGAAGCGACAGATGGAGATCGAATTTGTAGTACTTCGCCAGAGTCTTGAATACGGGTCTCGGATAGACAACAAACATCAATATTAAGACTTTCTAAAGACATAGTCAACCCTATCTGTTGTCCAACCTGCATAAGTGTGCAAACGTTGAAGGCAGCCAGTTTGAATGGTGCACGTGGTTTCAGAAACACTGCTTCAGTACTCATATTCAATGGTAACATACAATTTTCAACCGGACAGTGATTCGAGAACGTTTAGATAGAGCCGAATTCCCAGCATAGGCGAGCTGCTGTATAAGTCGAACAAATAAGCATAAACAGAGTGGAGAAAAGAGGGTGAATAATGACGTAGTAAACAATAATAATAATAACAATAGTATTAATAATAATAATAATAGTGGGAGTCACTTGATTGTTATTTGGAGAGAGAGGAATATTTTTCATAAGTAGATAGTTTATCATGTTTTTGTGTGCGGGCTGAGATACTGCCCGGGTGCCCAAGTCGAAGCAGGTGGTTTTCTTACGGAGCCACACCCCGAGCCTTCTACCTAAAGGTCTGACCCATAAAGCAGTGGAGCATCGTGAGGAAATGCAGTCCCATGGTGTCCGGTGACCAACAGTTGGTTCATACGCCATTTGTTCCCGCAGGATACTGGAGCCCATGTGTACCATTGGTTCGGAATCCGGTTAATGTGCCGGACATTCGCCTTTCGTCCCCTCATTTTCGTAAACAACACCCCAGCCACGAGAGGGCAGTGAGTAGGACTTCCCTG
Organism: Schistosoma mattheei; assembly: GCA_944470405.2. Lineage (NCBI taxonomy): Eukaryota > Metazoa > Platyhelminthes > Trematoda > Strigeidida > Schistosomatidae > Schistosoma > Schistosoma mattheei. The sequence goes on from OX103946.1 coordinate 3,577,253, forward strand.
GCAGAGGCTGTATACGTGTGGCCGTGCTAGAGCATTTCGAGAGGGAGGGTGGGCCCACCCCACTCTCGGCCATACCAGGGTTGACTTGAGAGACGAGATTAAAGCTGATGAAACAATTTTACAAATAGAGTATTATCATTAGTATACAGCAAAGTTCTTTTCCATAAAGCATGAGCTTAAGCTATTCAAAACGCACCAAAATCAACACAATAGCAAAACTGCAGCTTTAGGTCGACAATTATCGACTCGACGATGTACATGATAACGCGTTCCTCGTGGGCGAAAACGGCAGAAATTATTTTTCCACCGTGCCGGCTAGTCCATGGCGCGAAACTGCTTGGTGCGCGCCGGTTTTCCCTGACCTTGACAACAATCGGCAAACTATTTATTATTCAGTGACCCAACTTCTGGATGATTTGTCCAGGGCCCTGTGATATTTCATTGGCCCTACGAATTCGTTTTTGGTTCGTTTTCATGGTTTCCAACGTACCTTTGGCGACATTTCTTTCTCTCTGAGTGGAGATGAAAAAGCAAGACGTCCACATTTAGCCTCTAAAAAACTCCGAAAAACTGTATCTTCATACTTGTTCGGAGATGACAAGTATGAGTGAGTTCTCAGTGTACCCGTCCGTTTAATTTCACGGAAGGTGAACAATCACAGCAATTCAAAATAAGTCACCGTTGGAGAGTGACAAATAAGGTCGAAGTTTTGTAAATTGTACTTAGGCACATCGAAGACAAAGTGTGATTGAGTATTGAGTAGTTTTACAGTACTATGACCTTCAGGTCACATTCAGCCCATTTCCCTTGAATGTGCCCGTCAAAATCGAATGTAGGGTATTTACATTCTTTTTTTGTTGACTTCTAGTTATATTTGTATCACTTATAATTTTCTCCAATTGTTTTTTTGTTATCGAATGTTTGTGCATCCTATGTGTCTGTCAAGTATCGGTCTGCGTTTACTCATGTTCTTTTGTTTAGACTTAAGCTATCAAAGGCTGAACGTTATATGAAGTCAGGATGGCAGTTAAAGTTGCACTTAATTGCTTACGGGTTCTCTGTATACAAAGTCATGTTGTCCATGGATATGTCGGCAATAAAATAGCTGTTTTTCCTTTGCAAGTTAGTTTCTTTTTGTTATATTTTTGTTTTATAGGTCTTAGGTATAGAAGTTGACTATATTAACTCTGTACAGTTTTCAAATCACACAGGTTTGCGTACTACTAGTCATAACGAATACAGGCTATGCTTTTGTCAAGGGACAGGTGTTGGATGCTGCGAGTATGAAAGATTTATATCTTGGTTTGAAGGCGAATGGCCTCAACAAGTATACTCATGTGCTCACAGGTACTAGTTAATATCATTTTAAATTATTCGTTTTCCGGTTTCTAGGTTACCTGGGGTCACCAAGCTCTTTAGAAGCGGTCGCAGATATTGTATCCGACCTCAAAAAAGAGAACTCAAATATAAAATATTGTAAGTGCACATAATTTGGTAAAATTTACTCAAATAGACTGCGATCCCGTCCTAGGTGATAATGGAAAGCTTGTGAGTTTCTCTGTCCGATCATTTCTAAAGTCTGCATATCGTGCCTACTACGGTCAACATTCTCAGGAGTTCAGATATTGATAAAGACTGAAAGCCAATAATTTGGAGTACGAAAGGTGACGTAATATCTCGGCCATGCCATAGCCATACTTAGCCTCCTACCTATTCGTCTATGTTCAGCCCCATATATTTTAACTGGGCTCCCAGATTAGTTTCAGTTAATAAGTTTATTATTATAACATTCTGGTGATGTAGCTTATGTCGATGCTGGTCGTCCAGAAAACGGTAAATTTTTATGATAAATGAAAGCAAAAATGATGCACCGAATCTTTGCTTGACTCAAGAGAACTGAGAAGACATGTGTGTAAGAAAATATAGCAATCGTTAATAAACTACAAGTCGTTTGGATAGTATAGTCACCTAACAAGTCATTTTGTTTTGGCAAACACCTAACGTGAAGGTTTTAACTTCAAAAATCTATATTTTTATATTCATGTTAATGTATTGAAGTGACTGCCTTTGTGTACCCTGCTTTGGGCCATATTCTAGTCAAGCACCGATGATAATATCCAACAGTCTAAAGCGAAAAATATGGATATCTAAGACAAAGTTTCTTCAGTTTTCTTGTTATTTTGTTTTCGACTAAAATGGTTTTTAAGCGATTCATATACAACTATCAAATTTATTATCTAGTTTGCATACACTATGAATTGTTCGTGGTTTAAATTCCCGCTCCGTTTGTTATCACTAATGTATTCACGACGAACAATGACAGCTTATATGCAGTAACCACAATGATTTAGTAGTACTTTTGCTGAGACAACAATTTATGGACGACCTTTGAGCGATGCTAGATTGACCTTGAGTGTTCACTTAATAACCAGGATCAAATGAGGATTATGAATCCTTTTTAGGAATTAGAATTAGGATTTACAGTCCATGATTAAGCTTAGAAATTAGATTTCGATTTCTCATCACGAACTGACATAAGCTATAATGCCGAAAACTCTATTTATCCAAATGAATGGGTGAGTTTCGCGCCAAAACCCGAAACCTGTTATCTTACATGTGATTGGTTCATCCATAAATTATAGTCTCGCCGCACTTTTACCTAGATTATGCATATTCAACTTATCTTGAAATTGTCATTATTTAGAAACAGTTAGTTTGTTTATATTCGCATCATTACATTTTCTCAACATGCTTTGTGCTGTTTTCCTGACGATTTCAGTAGCCGTTGACAAGTGCTTATCAGTCAGTCAGTCAGTAACAACGTAGAACTTCGTACGTACGTACATCAGTTCGAGTTGCCACACCACATTAGCACAGAGATGCAGTTGTCGATTCAAATCCCGTAGTGGTAGAGGTAGCAAGAGTATAAGCAGTAATCGGGAAGATTAGGGTTTGGAGATGTTATTTAAAGAGTATAATCCAGTGAAATAAATTTGGAAAGAGGAAAAAAGGGACATGAAGGATTCAGAAGATTAGAATTTGGGAGAACACAGAGAGTGGATGCACCTGCGCCATTGCAAACGATTTTGAGCCATGTCATTCAGGGTCTCTAACCATCGGTTGCTATCATCTCGCGGTCCCCAACCAGGTAGTCTACACCTACCAACATGACTCAGTTCACTTGTCAGTGACTTCATGGACTTGTGCCATGTTTTGGTTTGGCCGCCCCTAGCTTTCTTCCAACCTACTCCTATACCACTGAACATAGCACGTCGAGGCAGTCGGTCGTTGGGCATACGTAACACGTGTCCCAGCCATCTCAACTGATGAAGTTTCACTACTTCATCAATTGATTTGCCATCCTTACCTAGTACCCGTTTCCTAACAACTGTGTTACTTACTCGATGGTCCCATGATATACGAGCAATGTTTCGAAGACACCTATGATCAAATACTAGTAACCTACGAATATCCTCTACTCTTACCGGCCATGTTTCACTGCCATAAAGTAGGACGGAACGAACTGCTGCGCAGTAAACCCGTCCTTTGGTTGATAGACGGATATCTCGCCTACGCCATAAATGACGCAAGTTGGCAAAAGCTAGTCGAGCCTTCTGTATCCGTGCTGAGATTTCGTCACACACTAAACCACAAGGGCTGATGAGACTTCCAAGATAAGTGAAGCGGTCGACACACTCAACTACTTCACTCCCTATCACTAGTTCGGGTGTCGATGTAACCCAATCCTGAAGCAACATTTTGCATTTCGAGGGAGAGAATCGCATCCCGAACATGCTTGCATTGTTGCTTAGAGTGGTCAGAAGACTCTGCATTTTGTCAGCGTCTTCACCAAATAAAACTATGTCATCAGCATATTCTAAGTCAACAAGTGAACCTCCCGGTAGAAGTTCAACCCCTGGAAATTTAGATGAGGAGAGTGTTATCTCTAAAAGTACGTCGACCACAAAGTTGAACAAGAATGGGGAGAGTGGACAGCCCTGACGAACACCACTTGAGGTAATCAATTCTGATGACAGTTCGCCATAAGCTCTCACTCTACCAGTTGTGTTCGAGTAGAGAGCCTTTATAAGGTTAATGTACTTCTTTGGTACTCCTTTCAGTGACAAACACTGCCATAGAACCTCACGATCAACAGAGTCGAATGCCGCCTTAAGGTCGAGAAATACTACCATTGTGGGGCGTCTGAATGTGTGTCTGTGTTCTAGAACCTGACGTAGTGTGAATATCTGATCTATACAACCACGTCCAGGTCGAAAACCGGCCTGGTTTTCTCTAATCTGCTCTTCACGAGCTTTGATTAGGCGTCGAAGTATTATTGAAGCTAATATTTTAGACACTATATTAGTCAAACTGATTCCTCTGTGATTGTCACAAGAGGACTTTTGTCCTTTCTTATAGACTGGCACAATCAGTGATTGAGACCAGTCAGATGGGATTACGTCCAGTTCCCAAATTCTACCTAAGACCTCAGTTAATCTCATTGCTAATACTGGACCACCATCCTTAAAAATCTCAGGAGTAAACCTGTCAGGGCCTGCTGCTCTCCCTCGTTTCAGATTTCCTATGGCTTTTTCAACTTCGTAAAGGGACGGAGGACCTACATTAACTTGCCATTCAGGTTGACTAGAGATCGTGGGAAACCGAAGTGTGGCTGAAGGCCAGTTGAACTGATCCCTAAAGTGTTCTGCCCATCGATCCAATCTCCTGGATTGAGAATGAATAATATGTCCATCTTTCTCTGAGATTGTTTCGCTAACGGTCGGGTTCCTAATTCCGGTTTCCTTAACGAGTCTGAACAATTGTCTGCTATTACCTATTGCCGCTGCCTTTTCCATCTCTCTTGCTTTCGCTACCCACCACTGTTCGCGATCATTGCGTAGACTTCTTGTCAGCTTGCGCTTAAGCTGACTCCGCTCTTCATTATGTTCAGAGCCAGGTGGAATGAGTTTCCGAGCATCTATCAGTGCGATAGATGCTGCTGAGATCCAGTGTTGCTCCCTAACCTTCTGGTTTACCTTACTAGCAGATATCACTGCTGTTTCCACAGCTTTTCGGATATCATTCCATGCTGCATCGGGGTGGGCATCACATACATGGCTGCCTAACTGTTTTCCTAGTTGTTCCTGAAATATACTCTTAGCTTGACTATCATTAAGTAGGCCCTAAGAGGTTTCCTTGCAGCGTCTTTCCTACGTCCAGTAAGACGCAAGCAAATACGCGCTCGCACTAGAGCATGATCTGAATCTAGGCATGTGCTCCAGAATGAGCGACAGTCTTCTATCGAGCCCCTCCATCGGTGGCTGATAGCGATGTGATCTATTTGGGTCCAACGTTGGGACGAATTAGGGGGTCGCCATGTTAAAAGATGTTTTTCCTTATGCTTAAAGTTAGTATTTGCAAGGAACAGGCGGTTATCTGAGCATAGCTGCAACAGACGGTCGCCATTATCTGTTCTTTGAGCCACGACACCATAAGATCCACCTAGGTGTCTTTCCCTATCGCTTAGTTTACCTACTTGAGCATTAAAGTCACCGGCCACTATTACTACATCCGAGCGCTAGCTTTTCGGAGAAGGTCCGAAAGCTTTCTGTAAAACTCATCTTTTACATCATCTGAGCTGCAGTCAGTGGGAGAATAGGCAGAGACGACGAAGAGGCAACGACGAGTGTCCCTATCTTTCCGGATTCTTACTGTTCCGTTCAGTCGGACAGCGCACAAACGACTGTCTACTGGGATCCACTCTAAGAGAGCTAGTTCTGCCCTAGGACTCAATGCTATACCTACGCCGGCGAGGCCACGGGAAGCAGAATCAGGGCTTCCAGATACACGAAGCGTAAATCGAGTCGGTTCTTTATTTTGGCATGGTGAGGTCAAATGAATGACGCTACTCGGATCCTGTATGCGCGTTTCGGAGACGCAGCACACATCGATGGCGCGAGATTCTAAAGTTTTAGCTAAGGAAGCCTGCTGTCCTATTTGGCAAAGTGTTCGTACGTTAAAAGCTCCTACGTGTAGTTTAGAGCGTGGTTTCAGGAGACCAGGAATGGCGTTCCACGTACTCGAATCGTTTGCCCTAGCGGTGCGAGGTGATAAAGAGACGTGAGGAGGGTTAGTCATGGAGATAAGAGAGGTATTAGGAGGTGTAGGAAGGATTTGAATGTGACCACCTTGGTCTCTTGTGCTGTTACGGGTATGAGGGCTGATGTCACTTCCCGGCTGCCCACACCGTGGAAGGGTATTTCTTGAGGAACCTGAAAAGGAAATTGGATTAGTGTTGGTCTTGACGACCTGGGAGCGTGACCGCAGAGCCCAAGGGACAACTGCTTGAGGCCGGTCGCGCACGGCCTTTTTGTGGAAGGTTTTTGACGTGTTAGCTCCGTTCTTCAAAGGGCCTTACCGCCGGAGACGGAAATCCGTGAGGTAAGGTGAGGTGTGACATTTTTAGGGTCGACCTTTTCTAACCCCACCCCTCCTTGTGGGAAGGCAGCATCGCTGTCATGCTGGTTGTCCGAAGGAAACACCTTACTGCTGTCACACCCCTCTACAGTCAGCAGTACGACTTCGCCCTCAGACCTTGAGTTGCTGCTTTTAGTCTTACCGTTCACCAATCGACCTGCCTGGCATGGTAGAACCTACAGGAACATATGTTCCAGCCAATATAGCTCGGTTGGGTCATCACGATAGGCAAGCCCGACCACCGCGTCAAGGTAGCAGCTTCGATCGGGACAAGTGCTTATAATTAGTCAGCGCCCAGCTTTTAAAGTCAAACTAGCTACGATTTAAAATAAAAGATACATAGAGTCTCATAAGAGTAGAATATATTGGAAAATGACTAATTTTACCATTATTATTTAGTTTACTCCCCCACTCCACTTGATGTCCATGTTCTTGTACTTTTTCCAGTCGTTTTTTGAAGTGTTATTGTTGTTTTTCGTCAACTTTGACTAAACGTTTTTCGTTTTTCTACTATTATTTTATATCAGTACGTTCCACCCGAACTCGTCCAGATATACCAAGAAAAAATACTCCCTTTATCAGATGTCATTTTGCCAAACCAATTTGAAGCAGAGTAAGGTTTATCTGTTGTTACTGTCATTGTTGAATGGTAGTTGTACATATGATTTGTCTTCCTATAGATATCTTTTGATGCCCACCAGTCGTAAGCTACGTGTATCGTAACACGTCTGTCTGTTCAAGTTACCAGACTATCAGAACAGAATTAAACAATCAAGGCAAATGCCGGAGTATTAGAGGCAGTATCAGTTGTATCAGAAAGTACTAGGCCTAGACAGTGTGATTCTAGAAGAAAGAAGGAATTCGCGAACTAAGACGTACAATGTAATCTTGGAACTCAAGATCTGAAGATGAAGAGTGAATGCATCTGCATCATTTTAACATATTTTGAGCCATATCATACAATGTCTTACGCCATTGATTACGGTAATTATGTAGACTCTAACCAGGTAGTCTCTACCTACGTACACGACTCAGTCGAATAGTCAATTACTTCACGGATTGATTTTGTGCTTGAATTTGGTCACCCAAAACCAACTCCTACTTCAGCTAACAGCACACATCGAGGTAGGCGATAGTTAGGGATACTCAATACACGTCCCAGTTACCTCAGTCGATTAAAATTGATTACCTATCTCATCAACCTATTCGCCATCTTTCCTTAGTAACCTGTGTCTATCGTCAGCATTCCTCACTCAGTGGTCCCAACACACATAGCCAATGTTTGTAGGTAAGGACTAATAATAGTCTTAAAGCACTAGGCTTCTAACCAATATCCCACAGATTTGAACAGCTGTATCCCATTGTTAGTTTTCAATTAAAATGTAGCTCAAAACGAAGATCATAAACTTGTGCTTCGTAGATAAGTTACATCGGTTCATATTAATGTACTGCCACAACTTATCTCGCCAAATTAAATGAAGCCGCCTAGGGTTTAAACTAGTAACTCAGTTAATAAAATACTCCTTCCATAAACAAATCATTATAATATTATGTGAACCATGCATTGTACTATGCATTAATTTGTAAGTCTCATTTCTCTATCTTGATGTATTACTCTATTACAACAGAATACTAAGTGGTATACGAATAACGGATGAAAAGTCTGCATTAAATTGTATCAATTACTTACATAAAAAATATCATATTCCAACTGTAATTATTACAAGTACTAATGTAACTTTATCACCAGTAATGTATGGTTATGGAAGCCGTTTAAAGAATCCAATGAAAAAAAATAATAATAATAGTCGTGATTTGTTAAATCAAGCGAATGGATCAGTTACGAACAATACTTCAAGTAATTCATTCTGAACTCATATACTTGCTTATCTGCTTACTTTTTCTTGAAGCTACTAAGTTTATCAATGTTATATGATTAACAAAATTCCCTAATGTTAGACAATTTGATTTATCCCTAGTTATATTATCACGAAATTTACAACAGATTGTTACCTTTCAATTATTAACTCAGTAAAAAGATATCAACCAGGCCTCCAAATGCCGTGGTACGACCGAAAGTGAGGCGAGTCAGCTCTCCCTCTCGAATACTCTCATATTGCTACGTGCATGCAACCAATGCCAGAGAAGTCCTACTCACTGCCTTCTCTCGGCATTACTGTTGTTTACGAAATTGAGAGGACAAAAAGCGAATGTTCGGCGCTTTAGTCGGGCCGGTGGATATGGAGGACCCACCTAAGGGAGTTGGAAAACCCTGGTTCTAAGCCATTGGTGCACATAGGCTCCAAGATCCTAAAGGAACAAGTGGTATATGAACCAATTATTGGTCATCGGCTACCATAGGACTGCATCTCCTGACGTTGCTCTACTGCCTTGTGGATTAGAGCTTTAGGTCAAAGGCTCGGGATATGTCCATCTAAGGAAACCAACTGCTTCGATTTGAGCATCCATACAGTATCCCAGCTCTCAAATAAATCGAATAATTTATGTGGCGCCTATCTATTTGGTGCCTCCTTGTACGAATGTTTATGTGTTTAAATAAATAATAACTAGTTTTTTTTCCCACTGTCTATAAATATCTTCTCTCGAACCAATAAAGTTGGTGACTCGAATAAAGTAAAGATGACTCTTACAAACTTACTTAATATGAAATTTCACCGATTGAAATCATGAGTCAATTGAAGCTAGACCACCATGGAAAACCTGGATCGTGGATGCGCACTGCTGAGGAGTCCCATACTAGGACGAGACGACCGTCCAGTGCTTCCAGGTTTTCCATGGTGGTTTAGCTTCAATTGACTCATGATTTCAATCTGTGAAATTTGTAAAATCTCCACAAACCCCTTCTGTCATAAGATGGTGATTTTAATACGCATTCCAGCTGATGATGATGTCAGTAATAAAAACGATTTCCAAAAAAATGCATTTTTCGGTTTGGAATTCCAATAGTACACCATTTATCTATCTATTTGTTATCATTGGTATTGTACTATTATTATTTTGAATCTTTTGTAAGATTTTAAATGTTCTTTTGTTTCCAAATTTTACAGAGTACGATCGTGTACGTTTTAAAATTCCACATTTGATTACCATTTTATTGGAACTGGAGATTTATTCGCTGCTTTAACATTAGCTCATTTAGAGACAAAAATTGAGAATGAATATGGACAACAAGTACCTAAATATTCCTTCAAAGTAATTCAGCATGAGCTGTTGTTGTTTCAGTTCTAACCATAAAATATTTTCTTACTCATTTCATTTTCATTTTATTTGTGTGTGGGCTGTGATACTGCCCGGGTGCTCAGACCGAAGCAGGTGGTTTTCTTAGGGAGCCACACCCCGAGCCCTTGACTTAAAGGTCTGACCCACAAGGCAGTGGATCAACGTCAGGAGATGCAGTCCCATGGTGTCCGGTGACCAACAATTGGTTTATGCGCCATTTGTTCCCTCAGTATACTGGAGCCCATGTGTACCATTGGTTTGGAATCAGGGTTTCCCAACTGCCCTAGGTGGACTCACCGTGCCCACCGGCCCGGTTAAAGCACTGGACATTCGCTTTTAGCCCTCTCAATTTCGTAAACAATAGTAATGCCGAGAGAGGTCAGTGAGTAGAACTTACCTGGCAGAGGCTGTATACGTGTGGCCGTGCGAGAGCATTTCGAGAGGGAGGGTGGGCCCACCGCACTTTCGGCCATACCAGGACATTTGGGCATTAAAATGCATTAAAAATGCACTAAATAATTTTTAGGTTATGGGATCATGATTTCGCAACCTGTTTTTTTGTTTTATCCTCTTTTAAGTTAACAAGTACCTGTTTCACTTTTTTTTCTTTTTTAGGATGCTTTCCAATCGGTTCTTAGTACAATCCAAACTGTTCTATCAAAAACATTAAAAATATCCGAAGGAGGTTAGTTGGTTTGATTTGTTCTATAAGATCCGTCTATAATGATTACTCATTTGAATGTGATCCCATATGACTGGTCTTGATCACTGATCGTCTACATTTACAAGAAAGTACAAAAATCCTCTTATGACTGTTACAGAGCAATCGTTCGACACTTAACTAGGGAAAACCTGACTGATTTCAGTCGAAACAAGACGAGACATGATTAACTTTGATGGAACACAAATCCTTCAAAAAGATATTTAATTCTTTTAAATAATTAACTACAGTTCGAAAGCCTACATATATGAACAAGCCCAAATAATTTGAATAGATGGAGTATAGGTAGATGGACGATAAAAACTTTTGATTAATTATAAATATAATCTACCATTTCTTCTCTTAGTACGTTCTCATTACGTTTTACACCAAAATGAATCGTATTCACACTAAAATCTCAAATCTAACATCTTAACAGGACAATTATTTAATATCAGAAACGGGTTTTGTGGATATTATGGTAATTTCATAGTTGAGTTCATGAGTCAATTGAAGCTAGATCACCATGGAAAACCTGGAAGCACTGAATGGTCGTTTCGTTCTAGTATGAGACTCGTCGGAAGTGCGCATCCACGATCCCCGCCCTGCGAGATTTGAACGAAGGACCTATTTGTCTCGCACACGAACGCTTAACCTCCAGATCACTGAGCTGGCATCGAATGGTGTTAATGTCTAACTTCAACTAATCCACGAAATTGAGCCACCATTCCGTTCAGTGAGTTACTATCTCACACCCAACACAGTTGAACTCCACTGGTCGCAACTTTTTAATAGAACTCCCGGATTAACCTCTTGAAATTAATCACTACTAAGCACATGATTATTATTAGTATAAGAAATTTTGTGAAACTTGTTAATTTCTATTGCTTCCTATCAGCAAATGACCTTCGTGATATTTTTATTACTATTGATGGGTTTATTCAATATTATATTTTGGTACCATATAGAATTCTCAGCACAAGGTATTTCAACAAGTTCCTTCTACAAAAAAACAACAATAACAAAAGGAAATGGGTGGAAAAAAGATCTGAAAAACTGTACAACTTTCCAAATTAGAGACATGTTTAGGAATACAGGTTATTGACTAGGTTAGCTCTAACAACTTGTTCGTCACGGCGTATATTTGCTAGGTAAGGTATTATAGGAGTTTTATACTTAAATGCATGGATTTTAATGTATTGACGTCTCATCCTACCAGAAGATATACAAGGAGAAAGATAAGAGTGAAGGGGATGGTTAGTATCTAATAAGATAACACCTGCCAGGAGTTTACAAGACTTTAGATGTCTATCTATAATCATATTAATAATGACCTCGAAAGATTCATCACACACCTTACTAAATGCTTACAGCACTCTCTGCAATACAGCAAAGTCTTTTCTTAAAAACCCGGAAAAGAATAATGTAGAACAGTAAAGAATAATAGATAATATACAGGAATCGACAAATTGTAAGAGTAAATGACGAATAATCCCAAGAGCATGCTTACTTACTTATGCCTGTTACTCCTCGTGAAGGAGCATAGGCCGCCCACCAGCATTCTCCATCCAACCCTGTCCTGGGCAATCCTTTCTAGCTCCGTCCAGTTGTAATTCATCGTTTTCATATCCGCTTCTATTATCCGACGCAATGTGTTCTTTGGCCTTCCTCTTTTTCGCTTCCCTTCAGGGTTCCAAGTTAGGGCTTGCCTCGTGATGCAGTTTGACGATTTGCGTAATGTATGTCCTATCCATTTCCATCGTCTTTTCATAATTTCTTATTCAGCTGGAAGTTGGTTTGTTCTCTCCCACAGAAGGCTATTGCTGATGGTATCCGGCCAGTGGATGTTGAGTATCTTGCATAGGCAGCTATTTATAAATACTTTTACTTTCTTGATTGTGGTTGTTGTAGTTCTCCAAGTTTCAGCTCCATACAGTAGAACTGTCTTGACGTTCGTATTAAAGATTCTCACTTTGATATTGGTTGAAAGTTGTTTTGAGTTCCATATGTTCTTCAATTGTAGGAATGCTGTCCTTGCTTCGCCAATCCTCGCCTTTACGTCTGCATCTGAACCTTTTTGTTCCTCGATGATGCTTCCCAGGTATGTGAAGGATTCTACATCTTACAGAGTTTCGCCATCAAGAGTGATTGGATTGCTGTTCTTCGTTTTGAATTTTAGGACCTTGGTTTTCTCCTTGTGTATGCTGAGGCCTACTGATGCAGAGACTGCTGCTACACTGGCTGTCTTCATCTGCATCTGTTCGTGTGTACATGATATAAGAGCTAGGTCATCTGCGAAGTCCAGATCGTCTAATTGATTCTGAGCTGTCCATTGTATTCCGTGTTTTCCTTCAGATGTTGAGGTCTTCATAATCCAGTCGACCACCAGAAGAAAGGGGAAGGGGGAGAGTAAACAGCCTTGTCTGACTCCGGTCCTTACTTGGAATGCATCTGTCAGCTGTCCTCCATGCACTACTTTGCACTGTAGTCCGTCGTATGAGTTCCGGATAATGTTGACAATCTTCTCAGGAACTCCGTAGTGTCGCATAGTGTTGAAGGTTAATTAACTTGATGCTAACATTTCCTCTGATCTCTTTTGGTCTTCTCATGTTTTACTGTTATTGAAGAAAGTTTTTCATCTGACTGCATGCTCTTCAACATTATCCGGAACTCATACGATGGACTACAGTGCAAGGTCGTACATGGAAGACAGCTGACAGATGCATTCCAAGTAAGGACCGGAGTCAGACAAGGCTGTTTACTCTCCCCCTTCCCCTTTCTTCTGGTGGTCGACTGGATTATGAAGACCTCAACATCTGAAGGAAAACACGGAATACAATGGACAGCTCAGAATCAATTAGACGATCTGGACTTCGCAGATGACCTAGCTCTTATATCATGTACACACGAACAGATGCAGATGAAGACAGCCAGTGTAGCAGCAGTCTCTGCATCAGTAGGCCTCAGCATACACAAGGAGAAAACCAAGGTCCTAAAATTCAAAACGAAGAACAGCAATCCAATCACTCTTGATGGCGAAACTCTGTAAGATGTAGAATCCTTCACATACCTGGGAAGCATCATCGAGGAACAAAAAGGTTCAGATGCAGACGTAAAGGCGAGGATTGGCGAAGCAAGGACAGCATTCCTACAATTGAAGAACATATGGAACTCAAAACAACTTTCAACCAATATCAAAGTGAGAATCTTTAATACGAACGTCAAGACAGTTCTACTGTATGGAGCTGAAACTTGGAGAACTACAACAACCACAATCAAGAAAGTAAAAGTATTTATAAATAGCTGCCTATGCAAGATACTCAACATCCACTGGCCGGATACCATCAGCAATAGCCTTCTGTGGGAGAGAACAAACCAACTTCCAGCTGAATAAGAAATTATGAAAAGCGATGGAAATGGATAGGACATACATTACGCAAATCGTCAAACTGCATCACGAGGCAAGCCCTAACTTGGAACCCTGAAGGGAAGCGAAAAAGAGGAAGGCCAAAGAACACATTGCGTCGGATAATAGAAGCGGATATGAAAACGATGAATTACAACTGGACGGAGCTAGAAAGGATTGCCCAGGACAGGGTTGGATGGAGAATGCTGGTGGGCGGCCTATGCTCCTTCACGAGGAGTAACAAACATAAGTAAGTAAGTACTGTGCTAATCAAAGAGTTTCTAATGGCACAAACATTATAAGGTCTCAAAATGGTGTTTTAAACCATTGATTTTTGTCCCTACAAATATATTTCACTGTTATTCCTCAATTATGTTTGGTGTAAATTGATCTTCCCTTCTTTTTTTTTAAAGAATCAGTAAACCTTCTCAATCTGCACGAATCGAACTTAAAATCATCCAAAGTCTTGATGATATTCGAAATCCAATATTAGGGGATTATGTTGAAGAAATGTAAACAAAGAATAATATAAAAATAAAGTTTTATATGCATAATACATTTTTTGGTATTATACTATTCCTCTACCTATGTATGTATGCATGTATGGGTGTGTGTATGTATGTAGATTCCCAGTCAATCTTTCTCATCTGTAATACTTTCACCTTTGTTTACTTTAATTATCTAAGAAATGAAATAGAAAATTAGATTACATTGTTGGAGATTTTAATTGTTTTCTCTTTTTTTTCTTTCTGGCATTATGGTATTACTAGTTCGTATACATTTTTAAGTGGGTACTATTGTAGTGTGAGCTACTTATATCTACATAAGTAGTATATAACGATGATCAGGCATTAGATGGTGGTTGGAGGTAGTCGACAGGAAACCCTGGACCCAGGGGTTTCGTGCTACCTGGCACTCGTCATCAAGGTGTATCTGTAATCTTGAGAGAACTGGTGCTCCCTGACAGATTCGATGGTGGCCAAATTGCAACATGGTCGATAGCATTCGATCTGCACTAAATAAGGACTAAACACGCATGACATTGATCGCCAGCCAGTGATCAATTAATTGTGATGGTCGGGCATAGAATGTATTTCAGTAGAAGATCGAGAAAGAAAGAATGAGAACGGAAGGCAATTGGTATGAAAATGTAGGAACAATGAAATCTGAAATGATGGATTGATATTTTGCAAATTAAGTATTTATGGTATGGTTGTTAGATTTTTAATGGGATATTCTCTAATGTTTTGCTCAACTACATTCGATTGCCCTTACTCGTATTCTTGTTCACTATTCTATGACATTATACAGGTGGAAAAACTTCGTGTTTACGGTGTTTTTTTTCTGTCTATTTATTTATTATGTTTATAAACCACCTTAATTCTTCAGTTGATATCAATAATCAAATTATACGTTAAGAAATGTCTCACTCTGTTGTTATTCATATTTATTGTTGGTACTCTGTTACTTTTCGTGGAGAAATATAAGTCACCAACTAGCAATCTCCATCGAACTCTGTCCTGGACAATCCTTTCCAGTTGCTATTCATTCTGTCGATATTTGCTTCTAATTCTTGGTGAAGTGTATTATTTGGAATTCCTCTTTTCTATTCACCTCCAAGATTCCAAGTTAGCGATTGCCTCGTGATGCAGTTTGGTAATTTCCTCAATGTGTGTCTTATTCACTTTCAATGTCTTTTCCTAATTTCTTCTTCAGCTGGAAGCTGGTTTGTTCTCTCCCATAGTAGGCTGTTGCTGATGGTATCCGGTCAACGGATATTAAATATCTTGTGTAGACAATTGTTTGTAAATACTTGTACTTTTTTCATGATAGTTATAGTAGTTGTCCACCTTTCAGCTCTGTACAGTAGGACTGTCTTGACGTTCGTTATGACGATTCTGACTGTGATATTGGTTGACAGTTGTTTTGAGTTCTATATGTTCTTCAACTGTAGGAATGCAGCTTTTGGTTTACCAATCCTAGCTTTTACGTTTGCATCGGATCCTCCTTGTTCATCAACAATGCTGCCACATACGTGAATGTTTCCAACTGTTTCAGGGCTTCTTTATCAAGTGTGATTGTATTGGTGTCCTTCGTGTTGTATTTGAGGGTCTTGGTTTTTCCCTTGTGTATGTTCAGGCCTACTGATGCAGAGGCTGTAGCTACATTGTTTGTTTGGACCTGCATTTGTTGGTGTGTATTGGATAGAAAAGCTAGGTCATCTGCGAAGTCCAAATCGTCTATTTGATTCTGAACTGTCCACTTTATTCCGTTCCTCCCCTCCGATGTGAAGGTCTTCATAATCCAATCAACCACCAGACGGAAAAGAAATGGAGAGAGTAAGAAGCCTTGTCTGATATTGGTCTCCACCTGTGTCAGTTGTTCTCCATGTACGACATTGCAGTGTAGTCGGGCGTATGAATTCCGTACGATGTTGACGATTTCATGTACACCATAGTGCCGAAGAGGATTCTCTTATCCACGTTGTCAAACGCTTCCTCGTTTACTTACATGAATAAACTCAACTAAGGTCGATTTAAATCAAAAGACCCTCAGAAGGAGGTAATCAGCCACATATTGGATTTTTAGTAACTGTACAACTGGATAGACAGAATATTTCTCAATGTATTTGTGTGTTAAGTATAACTGAGTAAAAAAGATTGTTCAATTAAGCAACATACCCAATAGATTAGGACGTTTCATTGGTATGTTTATGAGAAATAATGGAAAGTTCTCCGTGTCATTGTATTGACGTTCGTGCATTCTATAATCAGTTTCATAATGTTGATAGGAAATTCAGTAATCACAAACTCTTAAATGCACAGTAGATATTCACTTATAAGTTCTATATATAGTAGTTAGTTAACATAGAAATTACTTAACCCATTTATAATAAGTAAAAATACCACAGAGAGAGAGAGACATTAGTTAGAGAACTATGAGAAGCTAATAAACACTGGATATTTAGTTCATTTTAGAATAGGATTCTTAAGAAGTACGCACTCACAACTCTCATCACAATGTGATTTATCCTTTGGCGATTGGTTTACCTATGTACATTTATTGAAATCTGAAAACTGGGTCTCATAATTTTATTGGATTCCTAGACAATGTCAAATTGCATATCAATTGTTATGTACTCTAAAGTGAATTTTTCCATTAATGATACAGTGGTCTAGAGGTTAAGCATTCGCGCGCGAGACTGATAGGTCCTATGTTCGAATCTCGCGAGTTGGGGTCGTGGATACGCACTTCTGAGGAGTCACACGATAGGACGAAACGACCGTCCAGGTTTTCCATGGTTATCTAGCTCCAGTTGACTCATGAACTCAACTATTAAATTCCTATAATATCCACAAAAACCCCTTCTGATACTAATCAGCACATGCTCACTAGTGACTGGCTTCAAGAGGTATTTCCTGGAGTTCTAGCGAGAAGCAGTGACCATTGGAGTTAAACCGCGTTTGTTTTGAGATGGTAACTCACTGAATACAATGGTGGATGGCGGTGCAATCAACGTTAATAATGTTTAAAGTAGGTATTTGCATTTGTGTATAAGAGACATGTGGTGTGAAAAGTGTTAAGATAACAGATTGTGTGTATACGTAAATGATGTAAGCAGAAATTGGATGACCTACTCAGTATAAAGTGAAGTAAAGAACCATGTACCTATTTATATTCGATCAGTTTGATTATATTCCTTGAAGAAGCTTGGATCAGATTACCGGGCAAAACGTTGGATTTACTTCGAATTCATTCGCTGAGATTTCTACAAATACATTCTTTTTTTCATAAGCAATGTTAGCTTAAATACTCTCCAGTTGATGACCAATGGATTTCTAACAATGATATGATGTTTACATATAGTAATGATCACTTTGTAAAATATAACACACTGAATTTGAATTACAATATAATACCTTCAAGGGTGTATATTGTCTTATTTTCGCTTTGACTATTGATCTATTTGTGACTGCTACAATTCATATTAGATAGACTTGGAAATCTTTCCACAGTGTAAGCAACCGGGAAGTGATAACGGTACTCATACTTCCAATAGCACTCAAGACCATTGTATTCATAATCAACCTCCATCTTCAATTCCTATTATTCCTCCTACATCGACTTTCAACTTCCTCTTTTGGTTTCCTCCTAATGTGTCATCATAGCAAACGATTCAACATAGGGAATCACTAGTTTGTTTATTACCTCATTACTCTCAATTCTACTTTTCATAAATTGTTAGTTCAGACACAGTCAGTACTCTCCTCAGAATAGAAAGCAACTTTTATCGAAGTATATTCCTGAATATTCATAGAAGACAGTAATGCAATTTAAACATTTACAACAGAACTAGTTTAATCTTTGAAGTAAAGTTGAAATGATTAGACTAAACCAGTACTTCAATTGATTACCTATATTCTTCCCTATTCCATACATTAACAAATACTGATAATACAAAATATGAAGTTGGCTTTCATCAATTTATGCAACAGAGTATTAAGTACTTTGCGAATTAAAGGTGTAAAATACAATACTGTCAAGCTATTTCTTGAAGGTGTCTGTAATGTATGTATTCTGCATATCCATCCATCTTTACTTAGAATTCTTTTGAGTTAAGGCAATACGCACAGTATACACATATGCCAATAACAGCCTGATCCATTGCAGTTCTAAACGTCAATGGGAAGATTCAAACAAACAATACTAAGTGAATATAAACTTCACCCCATTCCACAAGCAAGTGGCTATCAGGACGCAGTAGCTAAGTGGATAACGCAATGGAGTTTAGGGCATAAAGTGCTGGGTTCAAGTCCTGGAGTGAACATCAACTCTGAAATGCAGGTACATCCAGCGGACGAGTTCCAAAAAGGACGAAACGCGCGTCCTAGATTCCATTACTAGCCACTACCCATTACTTACTTACTTTCGCCTGTTAATCCCAATAGAGCATAGGCCGCTGACCAGCATTCTCTAACTCACTCTGTCCTGAGCCCACTTTTCTACTTCTATCCAATTGTTATTTATTCTTCTCATATCTGTCTCAATTTCTTGTATAATGTGTTCTTTGATCTTCCTGTTCTCCTTTGGCCGTGGGGATTCCAAGTGGGGTTTGCCTTGTGGCGTAGTTGGGTGCTTTCCTCAATGTGTGTCCTATCCACTTTCAGAGCTTCTTTCTGACTTATTCCTCCACTGGTATCTTGTTTGTTCTCTCCCACAGTAGACTGTTGCTGATACCACTATTCATATTTGCATATAATGCATTTGAATTAAGTTATAAACTATTGTTCAGTTAGGTGGTGGTTGGAGCTAGTCGACAGGAAACCCTGTACCCGGGTTTCGTGCTACTTGGCACTCGTCAGCACGATATACCTGTAATCTTGAGAGGGCTGGTGCTCCCTGACGGGTTCGATCCCGTGTCACCCAGCTTCACAGTCAGAGACGTTACCACTGAGCTATCCGGGCCGTGACCAACCTCCTGTAGGATTGAGATGTAATCACAATTGATTGATCACTGGGTGGTGACCAATGTCATTGTGCGTGTCAAGTCCTTATTAGTGCAGATCGAATGCTATCGACCATGATGCAATATGGCCACTGGCCCAGGGTTTCCTGTCGACTACCTCCAACTATCATCTAATCTCAAAATAGTGCACGCAGTTTCGAGTCACCTAGACTGGTGACCACATTGCACATCATGGTCGATAGCATTCGATCTGCACTAATAATAAGGACTTGACATACAGTGATATTGGTCACTACCCAGTAGTGATCAATCAATTGTGACTATTGTTCAGTATTCAATAGGTTTAACATACTGGTAAACCCGTCGTTTTAAACAAACAAACAAAAACAACCTATTCAATCTCAATAAGTATATATTATTTAATTACTTGTTTTGTACAATCTTCATTATATAGTATCAATTATTAAGGTAATAATTATTGTTGACAATTCATAATCACAATTCGAACTACAATTAAATTGAGCAAAATTCAATAGAAAGCAAAAATGATTGATCTGAAAGTTTCTACAATTTGTTAATCACAATAATGATTGAATCCATTTTTTGTTGTTGTTGTCATTTTGAAGTTATATATCATGGAAATAGATTCACATTCTAAAAATTTTATACACCGGAAATATGTTGGATTATTATTTTATCAACTGTAAATAATGATGTAAAAGAAACAAGCTAAAATGCAATTGACTAATATAAATGTTAATATGGACAAATTGACACGGCACCAATCCTATAAAACAAAAACAATAACAACAATTGTATCAGATATTATACTACTTGAATGTTTTTAATCTAAACAATTAACACACATACATCAATGATCAGAGAGGTTTTGTAGAGATTGTAGTCATTTTAATAGTTGAGATCATGAGTCAATTGAAGTTAGATCATCATGAAAACCTAGAAGCACTGGATGGCTGTTCCATTCTAGTATAGGACTCCTTATCAGTATACACATTCACGATCCCTCCTCGCGAGATACGAACCCAGGACTTATCGATCTCGCATGTGAACGCTTAGCCTCAAGACCACTAAATCAGTTGGCATCCAGTGGTGTTAGTGTTTCATTTTAACCAATCCACAATGTTCCGCCCACCACCTACCATTGTTTTCAGTGAGTTGCTATCTCGCATCAGACTTGGTTGAGCTCCACTGGTCACTGTTTCTCACTAGGACTGCAAGAAATAACTCTTGGAGACAGTCACTAGTAAGTATATGATGATTATGATCAGAGGGGTTTTGTGGAGATTGTAGTAATTTAATAATTGAATAGAAAATTGAATTTCCGGTATTTATCAACTTAATGATATATATCCAAGGAAATCGGTTCCAAATAAATGTCAATAGGAAAGGAGATAAGAGAGATAGTTATAATTTTGATAAACTAGAGATTAAGACAACGGTTAATGGAAAGGTTGTATTGTGGTGTGTGTTACTTATATCGACGTGAGTATGATATAAAGATAGTCAGGATTAGAATGTTTGACAGCAGAAGGTCGAGAAGCAAAAAACGGGAACAGTAAACAATTGGTATATATATGCCATGAACTGCAGAGAGTAAAGTAAGTTGTACATAAGTATCAATTCCAAGGTTGGACTTCATAACTTCAAATCAATTAAGCATTGAGTATAACATGAGTAATAAATATACTCTTAATGATTTCTCAATGAGTAGAAATTTGTACTTCTGAAGTTTCGTGACTTAATGTAAGCCACTTCTTCAGAGTAAATAAACAACCGAAATAAGATTAACGCAAGCTTAAATAGTACGGATGAAAATGATACACAATTGATTGGCAACGCGTCACATTAGCTAATAGGTGCATTGGAAGCTTGCAATTAGGAGAATATAAAACTCCAATAATATAATTATCATCAGTATGGGGATTTATAGAGAATGTAGTATTTTCACAGTTGAATTCACGAGCCGATTTAACCCAGACCACTACTGAAAATCTGGAAGCACTAGAAGGCCTTCTCGTCCTGTTATGGGACTCCTCAGTGGAGTGCGTTCACGAGTAGGCACGTAGTACTCGAACCCAGGAACCTCGGTGTTGCGTGTGAACGCCTAACATCTGGACCACTGAACCAGCATCCAACAGTGTTAATGTCTAACTTCAATCTATCCATGATCTTCCTCAACCCTTCATCCATTTTCTGAGTTGAATAACTGTCCTACAAGTGCACACCCACGATCCTGCCTCACGAGATTCGTAGAATAGTCGAAGTCAGACTGTTTCAGTGGTTTAGATGTTAAGCATTAGTTCTTGGGTTCAAAATCTCGCGATCTGGATCGTGGATGCGCACTGTTGAGGAGTCCCACAATAGGACGAAACGTCCATCCAGTGCTTCCAAGTTTTCCATGGTGATCTAGCTTCAATCGACTCATGATCTCAACTATTGAAATCTTTTATACATTTAGTTTCATCTTTCTGTCTTTCTTCAGCTTTTATTTCGTTATGTAATCATCTTGAAACACTTGAGATTGATGAACGTTTCTTTGTGTAATTTATTTTCGAATAAACCATTGTAGCTATTACATTACGATGACAATGATTATACAGTAAATTAGAGTATAGTGTAGTAATTTAATTAATCGAATGGTCTTTAATACTTCTTCAGTCACATAATTGATTTGTTTCATTATATTTGGTAAAACAATGTGGTTTTATCTTGGAATTAAAAATTAGCTAACTGTTAAGCTTTATACATTACAAACAATAATAATGTAGGTAACCATTAGATGACCAAAAAGCACTGGACAGTTGTTTCTTCCTAGTATGAAATCCCTCAACAGTGCGTATCCAGGGGTCGAACCACGAACTTCAGTCTCGTAACGAGTGCTTAACATGTGAACCGCTGATCTGGCATCTCAGTAACATATATTTCTAATTCAAATCAATTCACGATATTATTCAACTACTGATGAATGGGATGGATAGATAACTACCTCACACTCAACAGGGTTGAATTCCACAGAAAACAATAAATGATTATACAATACTACAAACTAATTACAATTAGACAACATAAATCATTTTAAGACAGCCCAGCGGTAGAAAGAGTAGAAGACCATCGCACGCTAAGATAACCAACTGCTTCGGTCTGGGCACCCGGGCAGTATCGCAGCCCACACGCAAATGATGGACTCTCTATATCTATGGAAACTACTTTTCTCGCTTCCAGTGACAATCAAATGATTATTATTACTATTATTATTTACCACATTATTCACCCTCTTTTATACTTATACAGCGGCTCGTCTTTGGTGGAAATTCGACTGTATCTAAACGTTCTCGAGTCACTGTCCGGTTGAAAATTGTATGTTACCACCGAATACGAGGACTGAAGCAGTTTTCTGAAACCACGTGCACCATTCAAACTGGCTGCCTTCAACGTTCGCACATTTATGCAGGTCGGACAACAGATAGGGCTGGCTATGTCTTTGGAAAGTCTTAATATCGATGTTTGTTGTCTATCCGAGACCCGTATTCAAGACTCTGGCGAAGTACTACAAATTCGATCTCCATCTGTCGCTTCGAAAAGCTTGTTTTACGTGCGCTTATCCGGGGACCCTGTGGCATCTTCGTCTGGTCTTGCTGGCGTTGGTGTCGCACTAAGCGCTAGAGCTGAGGCAGCACTAGTCGATTGGATCCCCATTAACAGTCGGTTATGTGCTGTTAGATTAGAAAGTTCCATCAAAGTGAGAAGAAATCGGCGTGAGAAACGATGTCTTTTCGTCATCTCCGCCTATGCCCCGACAGATTGCAGCCCGGATGCAATCAAGGATGAGTTTTACCACCAGTTATCTGTTCTTCTCCAGAAAGTGCGTTCGACAGATATTGTAGTACTAGCCGGAGACTTGAATGCTCAGGTCGGGCGTCTAGGCACAGAAGAGAGTCGTTTAGGTGGCCGATGGGGACTCGTTGGTCGCAGGTCAGATAACGGGGACCGTCTACTGCAACTTTGCACAGACCACAACCTGTTTCTGGCTAGCACTAACTTTCGGCACAGTCATCGCCGATGTGCCACCTGGCGTCCTCCCTCTGCATCTCAAGCCTGGACTCAGATTGATCACATCGCGATCAGCTACCGCTGGCGTGGTTGTGTACAAGACTGCCGCTCCTTTTGGAGTACCTATCTGGACTCTGACCATGCCTTGGTCTGCGCCAATCTTGCCTTACTTTTCAGTGGACAACGAAGTGACCGCCATCAACGGATTGATGTTAGCAAGCTGGTTGCAACTTCTGTTGCAAGTAAGTATCGAACCGAGCTAGCCTCTAGGCTAGCTACCACTCCACCGAAAAGTATAGATGAGCATTGGTTGCAATTGCATGACGCCATGAAAATGGCGGGAACAGTCAGTTGTGGGTTTGCGAAACGTCCCGCTTTAAGCACTGGGTTTCTTCTGGTTCCTTACAACTCATTGAAGCCCGTCGGTCTACTCCGGGTGACCGTGAGTTTGACCATAAACGAAGGATGTTACGTAAGGAAATTGGGCAAAGCTTGCGTAAGGACCGAGAAGCCTGGTGGTCGATGCGTGCTAATGAGCTGGAAGCAGCAGCTGCATCTGGTAACTACCGGAAGCTCTTCCAGCTCATCCGAGCCACTGGCAGCAAGAAGTCTGGTGTGAGTGAAACAATCTGCGAGGATGATGGGATGCCAATCACTAACATCCATCGACGTCTTGGACGATGGGCAGAATTTTTCGAAGGGCAGTTCAACTGGCCTGCTGCTCCGGCAACATCGGTCAGACTGTCCTGCCCTCCATGGCCGGTGACGACTGATCCACCAAATGAGGAGGAAGTCCGCAAGGAACTCCAACTCTTGAAGCGTTACAAATCACCTGGCCCAGATGACTTACCTCCGGCTCTTTTTAAAGATGGTGGTGACTTTTTGACTAAGGAATTGACGACGTTGTTTACAAAGGTTTGGGAACTAGAGAGTGTACCAACGTCATGGAATGAGTCGATAGTTGTCCCTATCTTTAAAAAGGGTTCACGTCGTTCCTGTAACAACTATCGGGGGATAAGTCTACTTCCGATTGCGTCCAAGCTATTGGCTTCCGTCATACTTCGTAGGTTGTTCAAAACCCGAGAAAGATTGACTCGCGAGGAGCAGGCTGGGTTTCGTTCTGGTCGAGGATGTATTGATCATATCTTCACCCTCCGCCAAATGTTAGAACACCGCCATACTTTCAAAGGCCAACAATCGTAGTGTTTCTTGACATCAGGGCTGCCTTCGATTCGTTGGACAGGACTGTTCTCTGGGATTGTCTATTGAAGAAGGGTGTGCCTGAGAAGTTTATTAACATCCTAAAAGCCCTATATAAAAACACCTCAGGCAGAGTGAGGGCATACAACCACCTCTCTCCATTGTTCCATTCGAGCAGTGGGGTTAGGCAGGGTTGCCCAATCTCACCATTCCTCTTCAACTTTGCCATCGATGACATTCTGGAAACAGCTCTGATGAATGTAAGTAATGGTGGTGTGGATCTGTTGCCTGGAGAAAGACTTCTCGACCTTGAGTATGCGGACGATATTGTCTTACTGTGCGATAATGCCCAAGGCATGCAATCCGCACTTAATCAGTTGGCAATCAGTGTCCGTAGGTATGGTATGTGCTTTGCACCTTCGAAGTGCAAAGTACTTCTACAAGACTGGCAGGATTCTAATCCTGTACTCACCCTGGACGGTGAGCAGATAGACGTAGTTGAGAAGTTCGTGTATCTGGGTAGCTGCATAAGTGCTGGTGGGGGTGTGAGTGATGAGATCAATGCACGAATAGTGAAAGCCAGAGCGGCTTATGCCAATCTGGGCCACCTTTGGCGCCTTCGTGATGTTAGTCTGGCTGTAAAAGGTCGGATCTACAACGCGTCGGTGAGAGCAGTTTTGCTCTATGCTTGTGAAACCTGGCCTCTCCGAGTTGAGGACGTTAGACGACTCTCTGTGTTCGATCATCGCTGTCTCCGAAGGATTGCTGACATTCAGTGGCAACACCATGTCAGTAATGCAGAGGTTCGGCATCGTGTGTTCGGGCACAGAGATGATAATTCAATTGGTGTCACCATCTTGAAACACCGACTTCGGTGGCTTGGACATGTTCTCCGAATGTCGTCCCAGAGAATTCCACGTCGTGCATTATTTGCCGACTCTGGGACTGGTTGGAAGAAGCGGAGAGGTGGTCAGTGCATGACATGGTGTCGTGGCATGAAAGAAAGCTGCAAAGGACTGGCTTGTGTTGGTCCTTCACGACTCCCTGGTTGGGGTCCGAGAGATGGTGCTACACAGTGGCTAGAGACGTTATCAGATATGGCTCAGAATAGAAGCCAGTGGCGATCCTGCTGTAACCTTCTTTTACTTTCTTCATAAAAAGTGGTTGTGTCTCCCTTACCTGAAAGATTTCTTCTGATTGTACGTTTCCGTTCCCTCATTATTACTATTATTATTACTACCCTACCCTACACCAATCTCTTTGTTATTGCCTTTTTTTTCACGCTCCTTACCTTTTCTTCTTTCTCTTCGAATTCTCATTGTTTTGTGTGGCGCATATATATTGGCGCTCTCTTGTACCAATATTTATGTGTTCAAATAAATAAATAAAGACCTGAAGATTATGGGGTTCGATCCTCAATGAGGTTGTGAATATGCATTTTTAAAGTAACCCATACCACGTGTTGAGTATGCCCAAACACCGATTATCACGATACAGAATACTCACTAGTGTTGTGGATGTTTTGAAGAATGTTAGGGGTGGCCAAATCAAAATGTGGCATCAGTGCTTCTAGTCTTAGCCATGTTGTTAGATGCAGACTACTTGGTTGAGGTCCGCGTGACTTTCAAATCTCTGGGTGACATGGCTCAGAGTCGATCACAATGGCGTAGATGTATACATTGTCTTCTCTTAAACTATGAGATTAAAATCGCTTCATATCTTTCTTCCTGTACTATATCCTCATAGGCAATCTTTCTTTATATATTACCATCATTGAAGTAACTACTTCTATGAATCTGGTGTTCATCTTGTTGTGTTAATGAGGTATGTCAACTTGGACCGGTGCATATATGTACCTTGTCCTACGTTTAGCTGACTGACTGACTTTCCAGTTTATGATCACAATAAAAATTCAATGAAGTAATTAAAAACAAAAACAAAGTTGGAAAGAAAGAAGAAAAAAAAGGAGAACAATGTAACTTACAAAAAAATCCACAAGTTGTATCACTATTTCACCTTGACGTTTTCTATCTAATATATTCTCATATTTTCTTTTATGTTCTTCTTCTAATTTTAATAAATCATTTGGAGATAATGTAGAACTTTGTTTTGTCACATCTGGAACACTTCCACGTTTAATACTCTATGAAGAAAAAATAATCATCAATAATTCAATAAAATGATCTATGAACGAACCAATCAGATAACAGGTCTCTGATTTTAGCGCGGAATTCATTTATACACATTTAGTTAAATAACAGTTTGATATTATAGCTGATGTTAGTTCGTGATAAATATCCTAAATCTAATTCTTAACCGCTAACCATCAACTGCAAATGAGAAGTCTAATTCATCATACTGGTTTATAACCCTCTAGGTCACTTTTGTGTCGCTCAAAGGTGGTCATCCGTAAATTATCGTCTCACCATCAGTTCTATTCTACAAGTGATTAATTAGCGAGTCCTGGTATGGCCAAAGGTGGGGAGAGTCAGCTCTCCCTCTTCAAGCGCTCTCACATGACCACGTACATACAACCACTGCCACAAAAGTCCTACTCACTGACTTGTTGTTTACGGAATGGAAAGGATGGAAAGCGAATGTCCGGCGCTTTAACCAGGTTGGTGGATACAGAGGATCCATCTAGAGGAGTTGGAAGACCATGATTCCAAGCTAGTGGTGCACGTGCGCTCCAGTATCCTAAAGAGACTAATGGCTTATAAACCAATCGCTGGTGACCGGCTACCATGGAACTCCATCTCCTAAAGTTGCCCCACTGCCTTGTAGATCAGACCTTTAGATCGAAGGCTCTGGGTGTGGCCCCTTAAGAAAACCACCTAATTCGGTCTAAACACACGATCAAAACATCACAGCTCACAGACAAATCAAGTGACTTGTGTGGCGTATATCTATTTGATGCCTGCTTGTACCAATATTTATGTGTTCAAATAAATAAATACAACATCTGAGAGAATATTCTCAGAACATTAATAAATCAAGATGAAATTCCTTATGTTTGGAGTTTCATTCTTCATATCGAATCATGAATTATGGAACTTCTCTATTAAATTAGATGATATCAAGCAAATTTTGTTGATATATTCAAAGCAAGACTATATCTCAATGGTTACTTAACCTCTTACCTTTCCATCTGAAAACTAAGAATTAATGCATTTATCATGTTCTTTAAAACAACCAACTGATATATCTATACTACTACTGCAAAGCAAGATAATAAACAGCAGAAATGTATATTTATCATGAGAAGTTACATAGTATTCATATATTACATATGCATAGCCTTCAATCAACTAATTGCATTTTTTCAGTATGTTCTGCAATCTGAATATTCTCATCTGTTCTTCAAGTATTTTGCCAACCCCTCACCTCCAATACACTGGAACCCTTCATTTCATCCGACAATTGTAATAACTTTGACGTCACGTTCCCCTAAACTCTACTTACAAATGATCTTATGAGTGGCATCCACTACAGCCTTTCTGTAGTGTTCGAACACAAAATTGCAAAATCTTTTAGTAAAATCTAAGAAGCATACAGTAAATACTTCATTTACAAAATATTAATCAATCGTCTTAGACTTCACTGTTCCCTTCATTTCCACACCAATAGCTTTTGTTCCCATTCTTCCCTCCTCGATCTTTTTAACTATCTGCCCCGAGACATTCTATTCCTGACTAGTGTTATATACTACTTATGTCGATATAAGTAGCACGCACTACACCAACTAGCACCTCAGTTGACGGCCCGCATCATCATCCGCAGAACAGCAACCTTTCCTCCCTCTTGATTGACAGCGACACCAAATGTAATGAACGAGAACACAAATGGGGACAATCGCATGTATTTCAACACAAAACTACAGAATCTCAGTAAAATCTGAGAATCATACAGTGAATACTTCATTTACAAAGTGTCAATCAGTCGTCTCAGACTTCACTGATCTTTTACTTCCATGTCAATTGCTTTCTTTTGCCATTCTTTCCTTCTTAACTTTCTGATGTCAGACATTCTATCCGTGACTAGCGTTATATACTACTTATGTCGATATAAGTAGCCCACACCAAATTTTAAGAATATTAAAATTTACACCGGCGAGACTCTAATTTATGGACGACCTTTGAACGAATCTTAAGTGACCTTGAGAATTACTAGACAATCAGCAAACAGTCAGTATAGAGTAAAAATATGTTATACAAAACCAAGGAAATAAAGTGGATACACTTCTTATACGTGGTTCAAAAACTTGTGAAGTTTAGAAAAAGGTTCAGAGGTTCTAAAATCATAATGCATACAGTAGAGGAAATCATCCATATTGCTACAGAATAGTCGGGATCTAGAGTCATGATAAAGTCTCAAAAACTTTCAGCCTCGACCACATAGCTTCAATATTGTTTATGTGCACTCCGGTTGTTGAGTGCACAGAATGCTACTTGTGAACAACGACACGATGCACATAATGAAGCTTATGTAAGAGTCTGTACGCTCTCCAAATATCCGTATATATTGTAGTACCTGGCTGCATCCAATGTTACTGGTGCTTTTATTATGCAGTTCGCGATAATTGTCATAATTTGCCTTAGTTAGGAATTATATGTGGGGGTTTTCATCACGAACTGACATCAGCTATAATGCTAGAAATCTATTTAGCCAAATGGATGAAAGGCTTTGGCGTTAAAACCCGAGATCTATCATCTTATACCTGATTGATTCGTTCACAAATGATAGTCTCACCGTTTTATTTGTTATAGCTGCTTAATTATCATGTTTTATATAAAATCCCCTGTGAACCGATCGTACGTTAGCATTAAGCACTGAAATTGGCGCCGTAACCTTGAAATCTCTAAAACGCTTCTGATTGACTTGTCCATAAATTAGAGTCTCGCCATTTACACCATACATATATCATGAAAAAAAACAATCGGGTTATTCACTACTTACTTGAGATAAATCAATTCTTGATTCTTTATAATATATTGGTAATGGAGTTAATTGATCTTGTGGATCTTCAATCATTACATTAGCTACAACGAATGGTGATTGATTTATTCTTGAATGAGAATATTGTTGTGATGTATTTGTCATTGTAGACATTACATTAATATGATTAGTATTACTTAAATATGAAGTTTGTATATCTCTATTCATTGAAATAGGTAATGTAGATGTTTGTTTCAATGAGTCTAATTTACCTGAGTTATTCATTGAATTCTGTTGTGATAAATGAGTAAATAATAATGATTCTTCATGAATAGGAGAATAAGCATGAGCTCTTTTACGTATACCATTATCTGTAAAATAAATCACTGATGAATTATTATCAGGAGATTGTTCATGTTTAGTATTGATGTTATGATTTGATAAATGTTGAATAGTTGATAAATTGTTTTGAGTATTCCTAATTGACGATTGATTACACATAGTAACTGATGTATTGTTACTAGGCTAAATTTAGTTTCCATTTAAAAATTAAAAAAAACATATATGTAGTTGATTATAATTGAAATCAATAAACAAAGAGTTTAGTCAAGTGAAATTAATATTCAATTTGTTAGAAACATGTTAATTCAATGTCCATTTACCTTAGTACTTATATATATATATACAACTCAGTAATTAAGTGTAAATTGTTTAATCTACCTGGTAGTTATCATTTACTCACGTAAAATCTGATAAATTACTTATGCCTGTTACTCTCAATGGAGCATAATGTTGGGGTGATCCAGAAATCGCTTGCAAAAGACAAGCAAACATCAAGAAACACTAAGAAGTGTTTTGTCCAATCAGCGCTCATTTGAAGTCTTGGCCAGAAATATCAAGGTAGTGAAACGTCACATGCGGAAGCTCTAAT
Source organism: Schistosoma mattheei (assembly GCA_944470405.2). Classification (NCBI taxonomy): domain Eukaryota; kingdom Metazoa; phylum Platyhelminthes; class Trematoda; order Strigeidida; family Schistosomatidae; genus Schistosoma; species Schistosoma mattheei. Next base: position 3,607,680 of record OX103946.1, read on the forward strand.
TGGTTGGCTACTACAGTGCTACTATGTTCAGTAGCATTCCAGAATATTCCGGCGACCCAAGGACATTTAGATATATTATGAAAACCCTATATTTTCTGTAATAAAATGATCCTCGGAGTAAAGTATTTTCCCTCATACTTGCGTCTTCTCTCTGGTGTTCAAGTCGCTGTGCAGTTCTAACTTTCGGGGTACCAGAATAGTTTAGGAAACTAATATAGCGTTCAATCGATAAGACTTATCACATAGACCACCGACCAGCATTTTCCAACCCAATCAGTCATGGCCCTTCCTTTCCAGTTCTATCCGATTGTTGTTCATTCTTCTAATATCTGTCTCCATTTCTCGGCGTAATGTGTTCTTTGGTCTTCTCTTCTCCTTTGTCTTTGAGGATTCCAAGTAGGGGCTTGCTTTGCGACACAGTTGGGTGCTTTCCTCAATGTGTGTCCTATCCACTTCCGGCTCTTCTTCCTGATTTTGTTCTCTGCTGGAATCTGGTTTGTTCTTTCTCATAATAGGTTTTTGCTGATAGTGTCTGGTCTACGGATCCGAATTATTTTGCGTAGACAACTGTTAATAAACGCTTGTATGTTCTGGATGATGGCTTTCGTATTTCTCCAGGTTTCCGCTCCATACAGTAGAATTGTCTTGATATTTGTTTTGAAAATCCTGACCTTGGTGTTGGTTGACAACTGTTTTGGGTTCCAGATGTTCTTCAGTATTAAATATGCTGCTCTTGCTTTGCCGATCTGCGCCTTCACACCTGCATCAGATCCACCCTGTTCATCAATGATGCTGCCCAAATATGTAAAGGTTTTTACATCTTCCAAATCGTCTCCGTCAATTTTGATTGGATTGGTGCATGCAATGTTGTATTAGAGAATCTTGCTTTTCCCTTTGTGTATGTTGGGACCTACTGCTGCTGAGGCTGCCGCTACACTGGTCGTCTTCCCTTACATTTGCCGTTGCGTGTGCAATAGAAGAGCCAGATCATCTGCGAAGTCTAGATCGTCCAACTGCATCCTAGATGTCCACTGTATCCAATGCTTCTCCCCAGATGTTAATGTCTTCATAATCCACTCGATCATTAGGAGAAAGAGAAATGTAAAGGCTGATGGTAACACTTAAATAACTATGATGGAAGTAGACGAATTATAGTTACGTCACACATTTGAATAAATCAAATATAAGAGACTACTTTAGATTATGAAAGGAACTCCTTCACTTTTTCCAACTCAATGTTTGTGCCAGTATACTTTGGTTATTAATAATCAGTTGTTGAAATAAATCATTAGATTTGAGTGTCTGTGTTCATGTGATTAGGTAGCCTTAATTAGATTTACGATAACAGATCTTGGATTTTGGCGCAAAATTCATTCACTTATTTGGTTAAATAGCGCCTTGGCATTTTAACTGATGTCAGTTCATGATGAAAAAACATCAAATCTAATTTCTGACCTTAACGTTCAACTGTAAGTCTTAATCTTGATTCCTCACACTAATTTATAGTACTCATTTAAACCTAGTAAGTAGGTGAACATTTTCAAGATCATCCATAAATGATAGTCCCACTGAAAGATCATTTAAATTATACTAATCACGTATACTCACTCCCTTTCACAAGATGTTAACATCTTACTGACAAAATCAATAAATAATAACTCAAAGGTAGCTCATGTATTTTCATTCTCTTATGTCCCCTGAAGGAACAAGAGGTAATCGCTATGAAATTTATGCATCGAATATATTAATTGATAGAAAGAGATATCATGGTGTGTTGTGTGCTACTGATGTCGATAGATATAAGTAGTATGTATCATCAATCAAAAGTGAAATGTCTGGTAGTAGAAGGTTAAGAAGATCAAAGAAAAGAGAACGAGAACAAAGAATGATTGGCTTGGAAGCGAAGAAATAATCAATTCTGAGACAAATGATATACATTTTGAAAATGAAGTATTCACTGTATGATTCTCAAATTTTACTAAGATGTTCTGTAATTTTGTATTCAAATACATTCAATTGTTAGTATAGGGGTTGTGGAGATTATTAAGTTTTTGATTGAGATCATGAACCGATTGATGTTAGACCACCTTTGGAAACCTGAAAGCACTGGACGGCTGTTTATTCGTGTTGTGGGACTCCGTGGGTGCGCACTGCTGAGGAGTCCCATAATAAGACGAAACGGCCGTCCAGTGCTTCCAGGTTTCCAAAGGTGGTCTACCATTCAATTGTACCCATTTGTGTTCTTGTTCACTGCAAAGCAAGCAAGACTGATTGTAAACAATTACAGATGAATATAAATGACTATTAGTCATGCATATTATTGAAATCACAAATCGATCTAAGTTAGGAAATCATTTAAAAACTAGAAACACTACGTCGGAGTTTTGTTCTAGTATAGAACTCCTCAGTCACAGTGTTTATCTAAGGCTCCTAAGCCAAGGATCGAAGCGAAGACCTTCGGTCTCGGACGAGAGGGCTTATACATGTGTTCTAAATATTTACAAGTTAAATGCTTATAAAGCGAGAACTTTGTAATAATATTACACTATTTCATACTATTTCGTTACTGTAATCAAATCTATATAGTTTTGTCATTACTATTATTATTATGTGATGATGATAAAACTCCGCCTGAAGAATCCTTGGGGCTACTGTCGGTCCTAATCCCGGATAAAGGAGGAGGGTTGGGCACAAGGTTAGCGACCCCATACCCTAGGAAACTAACTCGCTAAAAGAAAAAAACACGCTAACCAGTAATGATAATAACCAACATAGTGCATTACCGTGATTCCATTTTCCTGTAATGCTGTTAAATTTGAATATTTACTTAAATCTAATGGTGGTTGTGTTAAAAATCCTGGTAATGTTCTACGTCGTACAATTCTTTTAGATGATTCACAATTCTCGGAAGTACGTGAAAATGTTGCATATTTTGCATCATAACTTAATGGTTTCGAATGATCACCATCGCCACCATTATGATCATGGTCATCATCATCATATTGATTCATTTTAGGATCCATAAATTGATTGAAGAGATTTGATTTGATTTCATGTATATGTTGTGATTCATTTAATCTTTCCATAGAATAACGTTTTTCATTATATAATGATGGTGATTGTTTTGGTGTCATTTTATAATGTCCAAAATAATCATCCATTACTGTTGTATTTGACATTAATTTATTCAATGGAATTGTTAATGGTTCTGTTTGAGGTTTGAGAATGTTAACTAACAAATAAACAAAGAAAAGAAAAGTTAAAAGAAAAAAAGAGTAAAGCATATTATTCATAAAGTATATATAGATAGTACTTGTCACAGATTGATCTCTGTAGGACTTCATTAGGAATCGAACCTCCAATCATCTGACTTAGTAACAAATGCCCAGTCATTTTGATGGGGGTTTTTTTCTCTGAGCTGGATGGTTTGGTCTTCGAGCATTCATCGTTCTTCTGCCGAGTTAGTAAAACTCCCAGTCTAGTGTTTAGTGGTAGAATTCCAAATTTTAATCAATTTCTGATATACAACAGTCGTTATTTAGTGCTATTAGTAATCACTGTTTCATTTCTGATATGTCTACACACTCCACCGTTCACGAATTCTTACTAGAAATTCAGTAATATCATGAAGTAAACTACCAGTAAGCTGACAATCATATTTTATCTGAAATGATTTTGTGAAGATAAGGTTAGTTTGTCAATAGTGTCCATCAAACAATCCTTCTACTATTGTTAATACGTTTACTTTTATGAAGTGTATTTTAAATAAATAAATGTAGAAAGGTTAGAGCAAACTTAGTCTTGAGTGCTGTTATAAGTATGAGGGCAGTTATCACTTCGCGGTTGTGCACACTGTGGAAGGGTTCTTCTGCAGGTACCTGAAAAGGAAATTGGATTAGAGGTGGTCTTAGTGATCTGAAAGCGTGACCACAGTGCCCAAGGGACAACTGCTTGAGGTCAGTCACACACGACATTTTTGTGAGTAATTTTCGTGTTAGCTTCCGTACTTGCTGAGATCTTACCACCGGAGACGGATATCTATGGGATAAGGTGAAGTGTGTATTTTTAGGATCGACCTCCTTGTGGGAAGGTAGCATCTCTGTTATGCTGGTTGTCTGAAGCAAACACCTTACTGTTGTCACACCTCTGTACAGTCAGCAGTATGACTTCGCCTTCGGACCTTAGGTTTGTTGCTTTTACTCTTACTGCTCTTCAACCGACCTGTTTGGCATGGTAGGACCTTGAGGAATGGTTGTTCCAGCCAATATAGCTCGGTTGGATCATCACGATAGGCAAGCCCGACATAGGTATTTGATTCAAGCATTTTAATCTCCTATTACTCAATCCATATAAATTATATTTTCGAACTTCTCTTAAAGTAATTCGTTTGGTATACCCAGTTACTATCACTAGCTTATATGTTAAATGTATCAATAATTAAATGATATCAGGTTGACTACTACTATTAGACTGTCTCTAATGATGAAAGTTTAAGCGGCATGTTTCATTAACCGTTATAACACTTTAGATGGTTATTGTTAAGTTCACTGTTTGGTTAACGCAGAATATGGTAATACAACTACAACACTCACACGTATAGAACCCCCACAGTCACAAATCAAAAGACAAAAGAGCACTGAAGAAGTGCTTATTGACTAAGAATCAAAATGTACAGAAAATTATGGGTATTTATAGATATTAGCGTTTGTTATAACATTATTATAATTCAGTCAATCCATAAAGAGGCATGTTATGCTACTGGCCAATAGTAGCATGTCACGTTAATATTTTAGAAACTCCACCACATTCCGATTGGATGGAAACTCTTCGACTCAGTCATAGTTCTTGGAAGCTGTCCTGACAGTTCTTGTAGTGACTTTATATCCGGCTTTTTATCACGTGATTAATCCACCAATCAAAATATGACTTATACAATCTTAGCACTGTGCCTAACCAATGACGTTCGCACAGCCTAGCCCGTCCACTTGAGTCCAGAACACCACCCCACCCACCCCTATCGCAAGAAGGCAATGAGAATGGGTACATATAACAATCATAAAATAGAACAGAATAATCAATAGAAAACTGATATAAACTTTACTTACATGTTGGTAAAATGACATAATTTGATGCTTCTGATGAACTACGTGTTGTACGACTTTCTCCTTCTATTGAATCACATTCAGATGATATATCATTATCTATTCTATTAGTATAATAATTAAGATTTGGTACATGTAAACTATTCTCTGATGTTGTTGTCATCGTAGGACTAGGGAATTTATTATTTAATATTGATTTATCGTTATTTATTTGTTGAGAAAATGAACAATCAACATTCACTTGTGGTATTTGAAGTGTTAATGATTTGTCAATATCATTTCCAGTCTAAAAACAAAATGAAGATATGAATATACAATATATTTAAATGAGATGATAGAATAATGATTAGTATGGGAATTTCATCCCAATGGATGCTACTACCTTGATGTAATAGTCGGGTTTGCTTATTGTAATGAAATAATCGAAATATACTGACTGGAACAATCATTCTTCAAGGGCCTACCATGCCAGGCAGTTCGGTTAAAGAACTGTAAGATTAAAAGTAGTAAACTTCAGGTTCAACGGTGATGTCGTACTGCTGACTGTACAGAGGTGTGATGGCAGATAACCATCATAACAGATACTCTGCCTTCCTACAAGGAGGGTTGAGGTTAGAAAAGGTCGATCCTAAAAATACACACCTCACCTTATCCCACGGATATCCGTCTCCGGTGGTAAGATCTCAACAAGTACGGAAGCTAACACGAAAATTACTCACAAAAATGTCGTGTGTGACTGACCTCAAGCAGTTGTCGCTTGGGCACTGCGGTCACGCTTTCACATCACTAAGACCACCTCTAACCTAATTTCCTTTTCATGTAACTCCAGCTTATCTGCTGAAGTCTTATGAAATTTTTTTCTTTTCTGAACAAATATAAAGCTAGAAGATCTCATGACGGTTTATAGTCATCCTGTTGTTATTTACCATAATTTACAGTCTGTTCTCTTTACAGGTGTTATGGCAGTAGTGATGATAATGCCGATGTCAAGTTGAATTAACTTAACCTGAAGAAGAGAAGAAAAGATACAGATGAAAAGAAGAAAACTAGAGTCAACTTTGTTCACTTTATCTTACTAGTATGAGTATTTTACATTTTATTTATATGAATGATTAGTCAAATGTTGAATAGCCTTGACCAACGAAGTCCTATTTGGCACTCATCAGCTGGATTTACCTACATCTCGGAGTTGTTGTTCACTCTAGGACTCGAACTCAGTAACGTTTGCTTCAAACGCCATCGTATTATCCACTTAGCTACTGAGCCCTGATAGCCACTGGCTTGTACAATGGCGTGAAGTTTAAATTCACTTGTATCTTCTCGTTGATGTTTAGGACTGCAATGGGTCAGTCTCTTATTGGCATATGTACATCCTGTGCATATTGCCTTAATTCACAAACATTCTAAGTAAAGATGGATGGTGACTAGTAGTGGAATCCAGGACGCGCGTCCTGTTTATCGCTATTGTAAAGTTTTACTTAAATCAATCGAAGAACACATTACATAACTCTATATGTAAAAAATAAATGTAATTGAATAACAATAGTTTGTTATCAATCAAACGTAAAAGAAAAGAAAACTTTCTCCTTTAGACGGAAAAAAGTATTCCAGTTTTTTTTAACAGTTTACTATTTCATTCTTTCATATTGTTAAATTGTCTAGTGCTGAATTTCGTAGTTGAATTGATGAGTCGATCTAAGCTAGACCATCATTGAAAACCTAGTAGTAATGAACGGCCGTTTTGTTCTAGTATGGGACTCTTCAGCAGAATGTGTACACGATCCTACACCAATGGGACTCGAACCCACGACTTTCTGTGTTACACACAAACGCTTAACCTGTAGACCACTGAAATGACATACAACAGTGTTAATGTCTCACTTCAATCGATTCATGATCTTAATCAACCGTTCATCCATTGTTTCAGGTAAATAACTGTTTCACACCCAACTCCACTGGTCACGTCTTCTGATGAATCACGAATTCAACCATTAAAATTATTACAATCCCCAAAATCCCCCATTCTGATCATAAAAATATATGTCTCTAATAAGAAATGAAGATGTATGACTGCCCGGATATCTCATTGGTTACGTCTTCACTGTGAAGCTTGATGACGCGGGATGGAATCCGTCAGAGAGCATCAGATACACCTTGCTAACGAGTGTCAAGTAGCTAGAAACTTAGGTTCAGGCTTTCCTGTTGACCACTTCCAACCACCATCTTATCTCAACATAGTGCATGCAACGTCGAGTCACCTAGACTAGTGGCCACATTGAGACTTGGTCGATAGGTTTCGATCTGCACTAAGAAGGACCTGACAAACATGGTATTGACTCAGCTTCACATTTGAAATGACTACTTGAGTGAGAGTACAACCATCATTATAGTTTGTTATTGATGTTATTATTTACAACTAATTGGTTACTGAAACATGAATGACATCATTCTCGTCTACTATGATGACATAAATTTAAACTTGTTGAATACCCATCAGTCACCTCAGGATTACAGTTACACCTTATTGAACAGTGACAATGAGCATAAAACCCAGGTTCATGATTTCCTTCAAACTACCTCTATAACTACACAACATCTCAAGATATTACTAATATCGTCATATCCACTTAAATAAATAATCTTCATTGATGATGTGGTAAGATAACTAGAGGTGAGGCTATAATTTATGAATGACCTTTGAGCGACACTAGACTGACCTTGGGAGTGTCCACCCTAATATCTGGGACCAAATGACGGTTATAAACCTTCGCGAGGAATTATAATTATAATTTACAATTGATGATTAAGTTTAGGAATTAGATCTCGGGTTTTCATTACGAACTGACATTAGCTATAATGAGATAGTAGAGAAGATGTATAGCTTTCTGAGCTGGATGGTTTAATCGTAAAGCTTTCATCATTCTTCTAAACAACAACATCAACACAAACTTCAAGTAGACTTCTAGGCAAGACTATAATTTATAGATGAACCAATTAGATTTACGAATAACAGTCTTAGATGTCAGCCTCGAAAGTAATCATAGTAATAATGAATAATAAACCTACTGTATATTCAATATTCTTCATTTCAATTGAATGCATCTTATCATTTTCATGTTTATGTTTATTTGAATGATGTTTTTTATGACGTTTTAAACGATATGATCCAGCTCTAGATAATGGAATACCACTATTATGAATTGGTTTCATTGGATCCAAATCTAATGATGGATAGTTTAGATCATTCTGTTCATGATTATCTTCTAAATTTTGTTCTTGTGATTGATTATGTTCAATTAAATTTGCTTCAACAGTAGCTATTACATCTTTAGCTGATTGAAGTGCTGTATCAAATGCTTGATTACCACGTTTTGTTATATTCATAAGACGTACCATATCTTCTAAATATTTTATACCTTTTAGAAAAGTTCAATAAAGGAATCATTGAATAACGAAATAATAAAAAAGATACTTGAATTCATGAGTTAACTCCGCCTGGAGTCCCTCCTGGGGCTACTGCCAGTCCCAAGCCCGGATAAAGAAGGAGGGTTTGGCATGGGGTTAGCGATCCCATCCCGTAGAAAACTAACTCGCTAAAAAACGAATCCATGAGTTAACCTTAATTAGACAACCATTGAAAACCTTGAAGGACTGGATGATCGTTTTGTTTTACTATGAGACTCGTCAACTGAATGCACTCACGATTCGAAATGTGAGACTTGAACCTAAGATCTCTAGTCTCGTATGCGAATGTTTAACTTGTAGACCACTAAACTGACATCCAATGATCTCAGTGTCTAACTTCAAAGGATCTATGATCTTGTTAAACCCTTCATTCATTGTCTGAGGTGGATAACTGTCTTCACTTAACATAGTTTGGACTCTAATGATCACGATTATATGTATTTCTTGAAACTTATAGTCCCTATAATACCCATAAACCACTACGTCAAAATCCAGTGGTTTATTCCTCTGATTTAATACAATACTGATTTCGTTTAGTGATGTGTTACTGTCTAATTTTCAAGGTCCTGTGTTTGATTCCAAGCTGAATCGTAAGCATGAACTACTGAGGAATTTCATACTGACGATAAACCGCTCTTCAATGTCTATGTGGTTTCTGATGGTTCCCAATTTGAGATCATTTTATGGCGAATATTGATAAGTTTTCTAATTGAACGCTAGATTCGGTTCGTAGCTTTCCTAGTAACTCACAGGCTAAATCTACACAGCAACTTGAACACGATAGGAAAGGCGCAAAATATGGAAGAAACGCTTTACTCTAGGGTTCGTTCATGTACAGAAAATCTAAATTATTTATAGTATTTTAGATGGCCTTAGCCTTCCCGGAATTTCTGGAAAGCTAGTAAACATAGTAGCAGCATGAGTAATCATCCAATCAGAAACTCGACATGTGACTTTTCGCTTTCTAGATGTTTCTGGCAATACCCCAAATGCCCTGGTACGGCCGAGAGTGGGGAGAGTCAGCTCTCCCTCTCGAAATGCTCTCACATAGCCACGTGCATACAACCACTGTCAGCGAAGTCCAACTCACTGCCTTCTCTCGGCATTACTATTGTTTACGAAATTTAGAGAACGAAAAGCGAATGTCCGATGCCTTGACCGGTTTGGTGGACATGGAGCGTCCACCTAGAGAGTTGGAAAACCCTCATTCCAAACTAATGGTGCACATGCGCTCCAGTATCCTGAAGAAACTAATGGCGTATGAAACAATCGTTGGTGACCGGCTACCATAGGACCGCATCTCCTAAAGATCCTCCACTGCCTTATGGACTAGATCTTTGGGTCGAAGGCTTCAAGTATGGCCCTCTAAGTAAACCACCTGATTCGATTTGGGCACCCGTGAAGCACCCCAGCTCTTAAACAAATCGAGTAATTTATGTGGCGCATACCTGTTTGGTGCCTCCGTGTACCAATATCTATGTGTTCAAATAATAATAATAATCTATTGAATGCTGATTGAATAAGATGCTTCTTAGCGTCTTCAGAACCCATTTCGGCGTTTTTCGATGAATTTTCTAAATCTCCCCAACAAATATAACTCGAAAACTTAACCAACATAACCTTTCCTAAATCAAAGATATTTAACTAGGTTTTAATGTAAACATAGATTAAAACAAACTAAACTTCAGGTTATTATTAAGTTTTTTTGAAACTTTATTGTGTTGGACTGTCATGTGTTGTGTACTGAAATCTTACCGAAACCAGTTTGTCGTATGTGAAAACCAAATACTGAACAATAACATTCACTCGCTAGCATCATTTGCGTATTATTTAGTCCTGAAGTTATATTCCTTTACTGGTCAAGTTTATCAAACTGTACAGTAAATGATCCTTGGACAAACATCAAAAGCCCAATCTATACAAACTCAGGTACGGGAAGAAATAACGCTAAAAACATTGCCCACTCCATGTTTCAAACAGAATATCTATTCTTACATGATACACATTTCATAAATGAACATTAAGTAACATAAAATCTATGTGTAGAGCCTCATTCCTTAACCTCTTCCAAAATAATATTCTAAACCGAAATTGTATGAAGCAGCTATCCACATTATGTGTTCGATGAAGGTTGCTCGATATAGTGAATTAATTAACACAGTTGGAAATCAGCTCTGCAGTTTAGAGACCTAAGGTTCTGAATTCGGTCCTCGGATGTTGATTCTTTGATTCCCATTGTCTAGGAGTCCCATGCTAGGGTGAGACGAGTATCCAGTACTTCCAGGTTTTAGATGTTTGTTTAACTTGGATCGGTTCATGATCTCAATAAAATTACAAGTCAGTTCTTATATATCGTCAGTAAAATACTCTTCAATGATACTGGATTAAATGGGGAATTGTACCCTTAGACACTAACTCACTGATCCTAATAGTTAGTCATTCATTTCGAGACCCAAATACTATGGGTTCAATCCCTGACAGTCATCTGTATGAACTGTAATGGTTTTTGAAGATGAATGTGAAATGTAACGAAATAGTTAGAATTGTATAATAGAACAATCAATTACCAGGTTGTTCAAAATCTGGATACATTTCTTTGACTAATTCACGTGTTTCTAATGAATAATCACGAGCTAATTCAGCAGCTTTTTTCGAAAGTTGCACTGCATTCTCAACTTTAGCTAAACTAAATTAATAGAAAGCAAATGAAACAAGAAAATAAATATCAGCATAAGGTTATGGAGATTATTAAGTTTTTGATTGAGATCATGAACTGATTGATGTTAGAACACCATTGAAAACCTGGAAGTACTGGACGGCCAATTCGTCCTATTGTAGGACTTCTCAGTAGTGAGCATCCACGATCCCGCATCGCGAGATTCGAACCCAGGGCCTCAAGTCTCACGCGTGAACGCCTAACCTTTCGACCACTGAGCCGGCCGGCATCCAACGGTGTTAATGTCTGACTCCAACCGATCCATGAAATTGAGCGACCATCTACCATTGTACTGAGGTAGATACTTGTCTCTACTCGACACGGATTAGCTCCACTGGTCACTGCTTCTGACGCGGATGCGCAGTGCCGAGGAGTCCCACAATAGGACGAAAGGGCCATCCAGTGTTCCCAGGTTCTCAATGGTGGTCTAACATCACTCGGTTCATGATCTCAATTACAAAATAAATAATTGAATATGACTAAAATATGCCTGAAACTCTTCTAGGATTACTATTGGTCTTAAGCACGAGCAAGAGAGAAGAGTTGAACATGAGGTTAGCAACTACATCTAGTAAAAATGAACCTTACTATAAAAAAAATAATGCTAATCAGAGTTAAAGGATTTTTACATAGAAAAGTTATAGAGCCTTAGGATGACCGTCGAAATGGTGATGCTGATAGAAAATCATTGAAAAAACTGTGGTTTCAATGTATTATTCACCCCTTAATTTTTCACACTTTCCCGTGTAAGGATAACCATCCTTATTTCATTGTATAATAACAGTGCATTTTAGAGCACTTTTCTATTTATTTTATATGTCAACGCTGTATGTAAAAGAATGATTTTCACTGGAGGTTTCATTTCAGTCGTGTAAATCTACTTTAGTGATCCGAGATCTGATTCCAATTATTGAAATATAACTATATCGGCTATCATCGTATGTAATAATCAACTTAACATCATTAAATAAGCCAAATACGAGAATGAATTTTCGAATACGTATATTTTGTACACTCATCGATCTGGACATACAATCAGAGGGACGAAGAGAAGGAAGCGAAGAGAAGAGAGTGAAGCGAAATGATGCGCGGTGGACAAAGTATGTGGGCCAACTCCATTTAATCAAGCGTTAATCGATATTTATCGTCACACAAAAATAAGCTACACATATGTGATATATATATATATATAAGTGTATTTTCGACAAGGGTCATCTTGTTTTTGGAGTGAATGAATCTTTGCATGTACTAGTCTTTGACCATCTTAGTTCTTATAGTGGGAATTGTAGCGAATCCTCGTTTTTAAGTATAAAAATGGGGTGTTGCCGATACAATAGAGTCAGGACTAGAACCCAGGTAAAGAGACCCAAATCAGACGAAAGCATAGACTGTAGATTTTACTGCTAACCACCATTTAACTTTAATAAAAGCTTACAATTAAATGATAATATCATTGTAATCCATTCGGGATTCACATATGTAGTGTCGACTATTATGTTAAGCCCATATAACTTGTTCGTGCTTCTGAACGGGCCAATCTATCCATTCTTCTTTGACCTTGTTAATTATTCGCTTACCAACCCTGACTACTTTTATATGAGCGTATATATGTGCATTTCTTTTCCTACTCATCAGAGGTCTATAGCTTATTTTTGTGTGACGATAAATTTCGATTAACGCTTGATTAAATGGAGTTGGCCCACATACTTTGTCCACCGCGCATCATTTTGCTTCGCTCTCTTCTCTTCGCTTACTTTACTTCGTCCCTCTGATTGTCTGCATAGATCGATAAGTGTACAAAATATACGTATTTGAAAATCCATTCTCGTATTTGGCTTATTTAATTCCGTTACACACTGACGCGAATTGAATAGATCATCATATAAGAGGATTGGAGACATGTATATTCAAATAACAATCATTTATATGATATAACTGGAGTCAGATATAGGGACACCAAAGTGGTGAGCCCGTCGATAACATCATCGTTCGATGTAATTGGTATCAAAATAAACGGTTACTAAACATATAGTACAAAACAACGTTGACTAACTAATCAATATCTCAATAGTTGAGATCATGAGTCAATTGAAGCTAGACCACCGTGGAAAACCCGGAAACAGTTGTCTAGAGGTTAAACGTTCTCGCAAAAGATCAATATGTCCTGGATCCGAATCTCACAAGGCGGGGTCGTGAATGCGCACTGTTGAGGAGTCCCACAATAGGACGAAACGGCCTTCCAGTGCTTCCAGGTTTTCCATGATGGTCTAGCTTTAAATGACTCATAAACTCAACTATCAAATTAATCAATATCTATCAGGAGAAATAAATGAAACTAAACAACAACAAAAAATCACTTCTTACTTCTCTCTAGCTTCATTTGCTTTAACGAAAGCATCATCAGCTATATTTCTAGCACGTTTTACAGCATTAGCCACTTCACGCATAATATGATAATTATATAATAATAAATATGATTTCGCTCCTTTTGGCCAAGAAAGAAATACTAATTTACCATTCTGATATTTTCCTTGCTCGCATACTCCATCAGGAAAATGTGTTTGACCATAACCATGTCGTTGATTTTTCACCCATTGACCTTCATAAATAACACCATCAGATCGTTCACATACTCCATAACCATGACGTGAATCAGCTTCCCATTGACCAGCAAATGTTTCAACTGTTTCAGGATCGATAGCATCTACCTGGATATACATTCATATATAAGAACAATAAGTACCGATCACTGATAAAGAACCCAAACGTTTACACTTATTACTTCAGTGAATTCGAGGTATCTATCTCCAACAAAAGAATAGTTTGACAAGAAATACAGTAGAGTCCTTGCTGAAGACTATTGAGTGATTCTAAAGTATAAGTTACTCACTTTATATTATTTCATGAAGACAAGATCTTCTTAAAAACATCAACTTCCTATTACTTGTAAGTTTATAGTGTTATTACTTCATGTACCAGACGCAACTTTTTTTAATCTGTAGTGATGTTTCCTATCATTTGCACTACGATTTGATAAACATTGACAACTAAGAAGGGTTGGACAGCTGCTTTGTTCTGATATATATAATTCCTTGGCACTAGGCATCCACGACCTCGAGGATGGAATCCAGAACCTTCACGTCTCACGGTAAATCTTCAACTTTTACACAAATAAGTCGGTAATGAATATTTTACATTTCTAACTTTTGTCACTTTGTAGCATTGTACAAACATTTTCGAAAGTCACTGGTAAATACCTTGGAGAGTTTATTTCAACTAAAATGTCTTCACTTACTGTAGGTCTGAGTTATGATCAATTGTTCTGAAATGATAACTTAGTAAGCATTATAAACGATAAGTCTAATCCGTATCGGGTGGAGACAGTTACCAACCTCAGACAATGGAGGAAGGGTGGCACAAGATCATGGATCGACTGAAGTTCAACAGTAACACCGTCGCATGTCGTCTTAGTGGTCTGAAGGCTAATCGTTCACACGCGATACTGAAGGTCCTGTGTTCGAGTCCCTTTGGTGTGGGGTTGTGGGTATGCACTGCTGAGGAATCCCATGATAGGACAAAACAGTCGTTCAGTACTTCTAGGTTTTCAGTGGTGATCTAGCATAAATCGACTCATGAATTCAACTGTTAAAATTACTACAATCTCCACAAATCCTCATCTTGATTATAATCACTTATTTTGAAATGATAATTTAATAAATATTATAAATGATAGGTTTAACCTAAGTGAATAGTATTTCAGCTCGCTAAATGAAAATGATCAAAGATTAACACCAGTGCGTAATGTATAATTTTCCCAAATAAAAATTATTTTAGTTAAATTCATGAGTCAATTGAAGCTAGACCACTATGGAAAACCTGGAAGCGTTGGACAGCCACTTCTTCCTATTATGGGACTCTTCAGCTGTGCGCATACAAGATCCCTCACGTGGGACTCGAACCCAGGACTTTCAGTCTTATGAGCGAACGCTTATGCTCTAGACCACTGAGCAGGTATCCAACTGTGTTATTGTTTTATTTCAACTAATCTACGAAATTGCGCGACCATCTTCCATTGCCTGAGGTGCAAAATGACAGAGAGTCTTTGGAAATTATGAAAACCAGACATTAAATACTTCATTTACACATCTTCTATCAGTTGCCTCTTACAAACTTCATCATTTCTTCATTCCAGTTGTTATTATAATTACTGTTTGTTTACATTCCTATTCTCCTTGCTTCTATCTTCTCAACCTTCTGCTACCAGACATTTCACTTCGAATCGATGTCACATGCTACTTAAATTCGTCAACATAAGTAGCATAAACCACAATACAACTGACATTAGTCTTCAATGTAAATTATATTAAGGTATAATAGTGAATGTGCAGTTTGACATGGCTATTTTATTCCCATTTATGTAATTGTTGAGAAATTAATACTACACTATACTTCAGACTTGAAAAGAGGGCTGAAATGAACTGGATGATACTATATCATTCATCATACAACAAATTCTTAATGGGAACATACTAAAAATTTGTAACGGAAAGTAATGATTTCTAATTGTGTTCAACATTTCTACGCCTCCTGTGCAAATTTATAAACGAGTTATGATTGTTATACCAACTCACGTTGCATCAGACCGGGTAAATTCACTATGCTTCGCCACTTCAATTTAAATATTATAACATAATATACTAGTTTCAATCAATTTAAAATGTATATAACTAAATAACGTGTATGTTATACGCAAAGACGGATGGTGGCCAGCAGTGGAATCCAGGACTCGCGTTACGTTCTATATCCTACTAGTCATCTGGATGTATCTGCACCTCATTGCACAAGCCAGTGGCTATCAGGACTCAGTACTTAAGTGGATAACGCGATGGTGTTTGAAGCGAACGGTATTGGGTTCGAGTCCCAGAGTGAAAATCAACTGTGAGATGAAGGCACATCCAGCTGATGAGTCCCAAATGGGACTAAACACACACTCTAGATTCCACTACTAGCTAATATCCATCTTTGCTTATAATACTTGTGAATCAAGACAGTATCGCGGTAATCTGCACTGAATACACATATGTCAATAAGAGACTGATTAATTGCAGTCCTATACATCAATGGGAAGATTCAAGTAAACAATACCAAGTGAACTTGACGTGTATGTCACCTAAAAACTATCAGCTGTCACTAAACATTTGAAGTCGCCAATTCTAATCTCCTGAGGTTCCCCACTCTAGTTTAATTTCGTATTCTGCAAACAAATTCAATTTAGCTCACTTTTAATGATTACAATAAGCATTAAAATTTATTCATCTATTTAAAGATAGATCATCAGTAAAGTTTTGTGGAGATTGTTAAATTTCATTGAACTTAGACATTAACACCACTGGATCTCAACTCAGTGACTTGAAAGCTAAGTGTTCAAGATTCAAGATCCTGAGTTCGACTTACACATGAAGTGTCGTGGATGAGTACTGTTATGAAGTCCCATGATAGGATCAAAAACGGTTATTCAAGATTTCTCTGTTTTCAATATTAATCTAACTTAGATCAATTGATTGTTTCAATGATATTTAAAGACTGTATTTAACAGTGAAATTCCACCTGGAGCCCTTCTGGAGTTACTGCCAGTCCCAAGCTCGGAGAAGGGAAAAGGGTTAGGCATGGAGTTAGCCACCCCATCTTGTAGAAAACTAATCACCAAAATTTTAACACTGAAAGTAAACCACTAACATACCTGATCTAATGTGAATACTGATTCAGGTGTTTGTTCCACTTTAATCTTTGCTCGTGCTGAATGTTCTGTTATACTGCCTTGACGTCGAACACATGCAATAGATTCTTTACTTAATGAACGATTAAACAAATTTGTTAATGATTTTGATCGACGATTCGTTTTATTATGATTCGTTTCTTTACGAAATTTCATTAATGATCCACTACCTATATGATTTAATTTTTGTTGACGTTTTAACATTAATTCACTACGTTTTGATGATAATACAAAACCACATTTAAATTTACATGACATACGTAAATCTTTAAAATCTTTATTATGAATATTTGATGGATTTGGACGACGACCAAAATATGGTTCATCTTCATTGTCATCTTGTCCACTTAATTCTGGATCTTCTAGTTCAGCTACATCACCAGATCTTTGACTTAGAAGACTTCCACGACGTGTTCCTGTATTATTGTTATTATTATTGACAATATGATGTGTAATGTTATCATTATTAGTAATATTATGATGAGTATGATGTGTTGAGTTTAATAGATTTTGTAATGCTGTACGTTTTTTAATATCTAAAGCAATTTCTGCAGCAATAGCAGCTTCTTCAGGGAAAAAATTTATTACTTCCCCATATGGTATAGATGTACGTACACCAAGTCCTTCACGTACACCATTTTTATATTCACCAGCATAACTTCCTACAATGGAAAATAAGATAAGTGTGTTTACTTCTTTTTTTTAAATTGAACAAACATTTTGTTTGATTAATACTAACGAGGTTTGTAGTGTGGCGTCGAGTTACGGTTGACTATGATCATCACTACAGGAAGACTACGTGCCAGTTAACCGATAAGATCCCCGGTAAGCTAAATATCAGAAGGCAGTTGATGGTTGTAGTCGAGATGTATTCGTTTATCTCGTGGTATCGAAAGAATGCCGAGATCGTGCCAAAGAAGTACAAGCGGATTCACTGGATAAACGTAAGTTCGTTCAAGATCACAATCAACGGAAGAAGAATGTCTTTAGTACAGTTAAACAAACAAGTACAGTAAAACAATCCCTGGCACAATTGGTTATAATAATAATTGTTTCCATTAAACCGATAGCGTTCTCTTGATAAAACCAGGTCACTACAGGTTATTGAAAGTTACGTAACACTATTTAGTTGTTTAGTCTAAATTCAAGACTACATAGTAACTCTTAGCCATGAATTAAAAAATGAATCTAAATATGATCCTTTAGATATCTCAATCATAATGAAAGATGCATTGTAAAAGAGAAAGAAAGATAGCAAGCAGCTTTGTCTGACACTGGTTCTTACTTGGAATTTGTCTGTCAGTTGTACTTTATGCATGACATTGCAGTGTAGTCTATTGTATGAATTCTGTACGATGTCAAATCCACCTGTAGGACTTCTAGGGTTATTGTGGATCTCAAGCCTGGATAAAGAATGAGGATTTTGTATGGGATCAGCAATCTCATCTCATAGAAAACAATCTTGCTAAGGAAAAACGCCAATCATACTTGTTCGAAAAATATTAACACTGATAATATGATTCGTTATCAAGTCATTTACGTTTTTCAATATTTGTTAGAAAATTTATCACAAATGCTCCCAAATAACCTGGTACGGCCGAGAGTGGGGAGAGTCAGCTCTCCCTCTCGAAATGCTCTCATATGGCCACGTACATACAACCATTGCCACAAAATTCCTACCCGCTTCCTTCTCGCGGATTACTGTTGTTTACGAAATCAAGAGGACGAAAAGAGAATGCCCGGTGCTTTAGTCGGGTTGGTGGACATGAGAAATCCACCTAGGGAGTTGGAAAACCCTCATTTCAAACTAATGGTGCACGTGCGCTCCAGTATCCTGAAGAAACTAATGACCGGCTACTATGGGACTGCATCTCCTAAAGTTGCTCCACTGCCTTGTGGATTAGACCTTTAGGTCGAAGGCGTCGAGTGTGGCCCTCTAAGAAAACCACCTGCTTCGGTTTGGGCACCCGCGAAGCATCCCAACCCTTACACAAATCGAATGATTTATGTGGCGCATACCTGTTTGGTGCCTCCGTGTATCAATGTTTATGTATTTAAATAATAATAAATGATAACAGTAATCAACTGATAATGCAATCAGCTCCTGAAATTCAATTTGATTTGCCATGTTTTATGTAACACTTCATAACAGTTGTTACCTGGAATACATTATAGTACTTATGTATATTCACATAACTACAGTTACTGTTTAATTTCAATTCAGTTTATTACGTTTGTAAGCAATGTCAGAATCTCCACATTATTGATGTCAAAGACTGTAATTGATCGGTCTCTTTTGGTGTTTGGGTATACTGGATGGATTGCATTAATATTGTCACTAAGTTAAAAAACATTTTAATCAGGATTTGATAGTAGTTAACAGTGGAATCTAGAACACAAATCCCATTTTGTTTGGAACTCGTTAGCTGAATGAACTCATACTCCAGTGTTGATATTCATACTAAAACTTGAAGTCCATACCTTTCGCTTTAAATACCTAGAATGTTATGCACCGAGATACTGTTATAACTTGTGGCCTGTGTGCCCTGTTCATATATAACGTAACGATACCGCCAATTAGAGAGCAGTGAATTGTCGATCGGACTAGCGACGCATAAAACATGTACGAGCAATCTAGAGTCTTTATTTGTCCTGCTTCCTGCCTAGCCCTGCCTACCCATTGAGTCCAGAATACCAATCTCAGCTTCTGCGATATGAATCATTCATTTCAAACATACTGAGTTTATATACCAATCAGACAGACTACATCATACCATAAAATAGGAAACAAAATTTGTACAAGATTTAGCCCAATGTGGCTATGAATGTGGGAGGTAGTCATTGATAGACTGGGCATAACTCAAGAATGGTAAAACGTATAATAATAGTTCATAGGTCAAAATAAAGCTCATAATAAGAGAGACATGAATATGAATAGTGTAGTTATTTAACAATGACACGATAAAAATATACGTATAGTACTGGTTCATAAATGGATCCCAAAAGTTACCATTCATTATGCTTATCGGGACCTAACAGATACTGTATTTAGAAAGCTGACCATTTCTGCATCAATGAGATGCAGGAATATCCATCTGATGAGTTCCAATTAAGAAGTGAGATGAACTGTAGATTACACTACTGGTCATTACCCAATTCTACTTTCGTTTTATCACGGTTTTAATTTATTATTATTATTACTCATTTAAGTGATATCATGAACTGATATTATCAAGAGCATAAATTGAAAACTAAGAAGCTTTGATCACACAGGAACGATTAATAAATCTAGATAGAGACTCGTTAAATATAAGTAAATGATTGAGAGAAATGGAACTCTTTGAACTATTCTATAACAGAATGAGGATTTGTGGAGATTGTAGTAATTTCAACAGTTGAATTTATCAGTCGATTTAGGCTAAACCACTATTGAAAACCTGAAAGTACTGGGCGGCTGTCTCGTCCTATGATGGGACTCCTCAATAGTGCACACCCACGATTCCACCTCGCAAGATTCGAACCCAGGACGTATCAGTCTCGCACGTGAACGCTTAACCTCTATGCCACTAAGCTGATTGGTATCCAGCGGTGTTAATGTCTAACTTCAACTAATCCACGAAATTGCATCACCGTCCACTATTGTCTTTAGTGAGTTACTATCCCACAACAGACCCGGTTGAACTCCACTAATCACTGCTTCTCCTTAGGACTCCAGAAAATACCTATTGAAGGCAGTCAGTAGTCAGCATATATTGGTTGTTATCAGAAGGGGCTTTTGTGGATTTTATAGTAATTTCAATAGTTGAGATCATGAGTCAATTGAAGCTAGACCACTATGAAAAACCCGGAAACACTGAACGGCCGTTTCGTCCTAATGTGAGACTCCTCAGCATAATAAGAATAAGAATAAAAAGAAGCCGAATTCAAATTCACAAGATGTAAGTCACTAGAACTTATATATTATATAAATGGCTTTCAATATAATTAAGCATATCTTCAATCCATCATGTCTATGAATGTTATGTTTGATTATACAATAAACATAACTATGTTGTTAGTTACCTTTCTATTTTGCTTACATACAATTATACATACAAATAAACTAGTTTAATTCACTTAGAATTCCATTTCATTTAGTAAGACTATGATGACTATGATGACTATGACTTGCTTATATTCACATAAGTAGTATATAACGTTAATCAGCAATAGAAGATCGATAAGAGAAGAATGGGAACGGAAAGCGATTGGAATCAAAATGCAAGAACAATGGAATCTGAGACGATGGATTGATATTTGCAAAAGGAACAGTCAAGTTTGAGACAATTGATAGATATTTTGTTCAATGAAGTATTTACTGTATGATTCACAGATTATACTAAGATGTTCTGTAATTGTATATTCAGATACGTTTGACTGTCCCCACTCGTGTGCTTGTTCACTATAAGACGATAATTTATGGACGAACCAATCAGATTTAAGATAACAGGTTTTGGATATTGTCACGAAATTCGCTCACCTATTTGACCAAATAGTGTCTTGGCATTTTGACTGATCGTGGATGCATACTGATGGGGAGTCCCATGATAGGATGTAACAACCGTCCAATACTTCCAGGTATTCCATGATGGTCTAACTTCAATTGACTTATGATCTTGACTATTAAAAATTACTATAATATCCACAAAAACCCCTTTTTGATATGGTATATTAATTTATTAGAAAAAGTACATTATAACGTTGAACATATATATTCACTTATATATGGATACACAATGTTACGCTTTTATTTCTATTTACAATATGATGTGATGGATAATAAGTTGTTAGCGGGACATAGATTGGATTAAAGCATGCTCAATGCATGATTGCTTTGTTGCATGCTGATTGGCTAATTCTTATCCAATCAGCACTAGTCGATAGTTGGAGAACACTCTGGAATCTTCTCATGTAAAAACTATAAATATACTAACGTTATTCTACTGTGCTTCTTACTTCCATCTAACGTTGTTATTTGGAATATAGTCTTTTTCCTGTTCAACCGTGTTCTGATTTGGGGACTTGTCGAATGATTTGGTGTCCAAGAATATTATGCAATAGGAATAGCTGGGTCATAACCGTAAGAAAGAGATTATAACATAAGTAAAAGCTGATAACTAGGCATTCATTCTATAGGCTGATAAACCATACACTCAATATGATCCTTACAATCATTGACGTTTTCAATAAATTTTAATCATTTTTTTATGGTTTTGAATATATAAGTACGTAGTTTTGTTGCTAGATGCAAGCTACTTGGTTGGGGTCCGCGTGATTATCGTAACCAATGGTTGGAGACTTTGAGTGACATGGTTCAGAATCGATCACAATGGCGTAGGTGTATACACTCTCTGTCTTCTTTTAAACTATGAGATTAAAATAGCTTCATATCTTTCCATCTACGTACTAATCCTATATTCCTCTCCTACATCCTTATATGCAATCTTTCTTTTATATATTACCACCATTGAAATAACTACTTTCATGAATCCGGTGTTCATCTTGTTGTGTTAATGAGGTATGGCAACTTGAACCGATACATAAATGTGCCTGGTCCTAAGTTGTAACTGACTGATTCATTATAAATCTGACTAGTGTTTTCTACATAAACTGAGAAAGTTTAATCATGGTAAAAAAGAAACTGTATTTCAGTAGTGTATTCTAAAATGAAAGTTTAGACATTTAACCGGTATTTTATAGCTAACAAGATATTATGTGTTATATGAACTATGCTATTGATCATTTGATGGAATACAATTAATTTTGGCTTCATATTCACAAATCCGAATCAATGGCATAAGGTAATAATGAATGAAAATCTGATAACAGAATAACTGGTTAGTAAAAATGAAGAGTCGTTTTGATATGACAAAATTACGTCAGCCAGTCAGTCAGCTACACCGTAGGACCAGGCACATTTATGTATCGGTTCAATTTGCCATACCCCATTAACACAACAAGACGAACACCGAATTCATAGAAGTAGTTAATTCAATGATTGTAATATATGAAGGAAAGATTGTGTATAAGGATATAGTACAGGAAGAAAGAATTAGTTCGTAGAAAGAAAGATATGAAGCGATTTTAATCTCTTAGTTTAAGGGAAGACTGGCAGTGTATACACCTACGCCATTGTGATCAACTCTGAACTATATGACCCAGTCTCCAACCATTATGATAGTCACGCAGACTTCAACCAAGTAGTCTGCATTTACCAACATTGCTCAGACCATAATTTAGTGACTTCAAGCACTGATGCCACGTTTTGGTTTGGCCGCACGTAACTTTATTCCAACGATCCCCAACACTAGTCAACATTCCGCGTCGTGCTAATGAACTATTAAGTACATAATAATGATAATAATCAAATAATCATTAAATTCTATGAAGCACATCGATAGATATTACAGTTTACCTGGAAACGCCTTGAAACTAAGTAACCATGACTTCTTATGGGTCATCAAAGTTTTCAAAAATTCATATGGGTAATTATAGAGACTAACAGGAATACGTATATATATATATATATATATATATATATATATATATATATATATATATATATATATATTGTCCGTTACTGATCTCCTTTGAATGTTTTGTTATCATCCTTCGGTCTTGGATATAGATACTATCTTAACATAAACATTCTGAGACTCATAGGATTCAAATCCGTTGACAGTCAACAGACACATCAACATAGATCTAATCTATGAACCTACATAAACATTTCAATCAATCACAAGGTTGAAAGTCAATTGAACGACAGAGTTAATAAGAATGAAACTATGAATAAAGACAGTGATTTATCATCTGTAGAGTATGCGAAAAGCTTACTTCTACGTGAAATAGGCATTGATGATGGTGCTCAGAACGATACTGAAAGGTTGACCAAAAGAATCATCTAACTTAATAAACATAACCCCTCCAAAAACATCCTTCTTAGCTGTAAATCTATGTCATTATATATATACACACATTAAAAAAGGAAGTCAGGATTGAGAAGAACTTACCTCCATCTGCATAAGTTTCTACACCAAAACTAGGAAAACCATTTTCAAATTCACCTTCAAATCTTCCAATTGAATCTTCTTTACATTTTATTCCACATTTAATAAAATCATCTTTAAATTGTCCCATAATAACCCAATCTTCTCGTGTAAATATTCCATATCCATTACGTCGATTATGTGCCCATTCACCTTCATACATAGCACCTGGTGCATTTGGCCATAAAAATACACCACTTTTCTCTGAACCAGAATCCCATAAACCAGTATATTCACCTTGACATTTATCTTTTGTAATTAAACCTAAACCAACAGCTTTCTCATTTAACCATTCACCAATATATAAACCAGAATCTTTAAATTCATATCGACCAGCTGGTAAACAAGTTGCTTCAGTTTTTACTAAATCCATATTATTATCACTTCCAAAACATTAAACATCATTATAAAGTATCATTTAAGATAGATAATCCTTAGTGTTTATGGTAATGCACAATGGAAGATCTTTATCACTATGTATAACATTCAAATGAGTCTGCACTATCCCATATCTGTTTACTCATGTTGTGAAAAGGTAAACGAAACCTTCATAATAATGAATAACATCAATGACATAACTATACTACTATTATTAAATGGATCAAACAAAAACTCGATAAGATAGTTTGGAATGTATGACACATTTTGTCCTAAATTTCAGCTTCCTTATTTATTTGCTTTTTTTCCCCTCTCTTATAAAAACTAACACCTGATTGGTTGTTTTTTAAATTAACCAATCAAATCAATGAAAACGTTTCATGATGTTTCTATTCTATCTTCTGATTGGTTAGTTTCATTGCACAATACATATGTATTTTGTAACCATATAAGGGATCGATCAATAGGTAACTGGGCAAACAGAATATGACTACTGATCGATAGCACACACGTACACACACGTAGAGATAGCATTTAGTTAAAATATTTGAAAAGAGAGAATCATTTGGCAATAAACTATGTTTTGTACTTTCATTAAGATGCATAGAAACTCCTACACAGAAATCATCAAATATATCTTGTATAAGTGAAGGGAAATGTATAAACAGTTCTATTTTTCTTATAGATTAGTTCAAATAACAATAATTAACATGGTTACAAAGAACAATTAATGAAATTTGGCAAAGCATTCAAAGTGTAAATGTACATGTCGTAAAGTGGATAAATATAAGAATGAACATTTTTGATAAAGTTTTGTTCATTGAGCTAAATGGTTTGGTCGTGAAGCTTTCATTTTTTTCTTCTGAACGATATCATCATCATCATCATCATAAACTTCAAGTTGAAGTTCAAACGAAACTATCCAGGTCAGACAACAGAATTTCATCAAAATCATCCACTTGAGCTATAAATCTTTTTCACCATCTTACAAACTAATATATATAAACAATTAGGATTGGTTCATTAGAATGAAACAGATTGTATTTCATAACTAAAAATTTTGTATATTGTAATAAAAACTAGGAAGTCCCTCTGTACATACCTAATTCTTTCTTTAAAAAGAATTCCCTAAAATTAATCCATTATTATCTGTGTTGTAACGGGTGACTGCAGGGTTTGATAAGCAGCGTTTTTATCGATCGATTACAGTGACACGGAAAACACGTAGTAAACAGCCTAGGGTTCTGATTGGTCCCGCTTCTCTGTCTAGCCCAGCCAGTTGAGTCTAGAACGCAAGTCACAGCCGCTGAGTTATGAATCGTTATATTTCAAACATACTCTGTTTATATACCAACCAAACAGACCACATCGTACCATAAAAATAGAAAACAACATCTATACAATATTTAACGAGTGAAATAAATAATGGCCAATAGGAAATGTTCATTTAACGTCCAAGGACATCATTAGACTTAACATGATAATGATTAGTACATTATTCCTCAACATCCATAACAATCTGGTAATGATAAGAGTGAATATATAGGAATTCTCGGTGAGACTATAATATATAAACGAACCAATCATGTATAACTGTGGTGTTTGAATGAATTAATAATTCCTTTGTACCTGTTGAATGCTTGATTTCGAATTCCGAATACAGTATATTCGTTTGTGCTCATCTAGTACTCCTTGACTCAATTGCATTATTTCTGGGATTTTCAATTCGTACTATAATTCAAATACTCCTAATTATCACAATAACATAACAGGTTTTGGATTTCATCGCGAAATTCACTTATCCATTTGTTATTTAAGCTAATGTCAGTTCGTGATGTAAACCTGAAATCTAATTTCTAACCTTAACTATCAATTGTAAATCATGATCCTTACTCTTCACACCGATTTATAAACCTCATTTAGAACTGGTTATTAAGTGGACACCCTCAAGGTCAGTCTAGCGTCGCTCGAAGGTCGTCCATACATCATAGTCTCACCAAATTGTATTGATTAATTTACTATCTATCCACCGTTGTCATACAACAGGAGAATCAAACCATATTCCATGGTTTATTATTATTATTATTATTATTATTATTAGTGGTAGTAGTAGTGGTAGTACTAGTAGTAGTAGTACTAGTAGTAATAAGATAGATTATACACGTTCAGGATAGGTTACATAAATGAATGGCTGTTGAAATTAGCAAAAGAATATTCGCCTATCGCGTCTTTACCCAAAACGTGACACCCATGACATTTAGATCTAATGAAAAGTATAGTATTTTTAGTCCATTAAACATGGGTCCAAAATTACATACATTCAATTTTGGTTATTCCGTGATATTATGTGGTCATTATTTAATATCGTTTATCCATGCAATTTTCTACTCAAGATACTCAATATCTGTTAACCGGATAACAACAGTAACAGCTTAATGTGGGAGAGAACAAAGCTGCTTACAATTGAAGAAAAAAATGGGAAAACATGTTGGAAGTCAATAGGATGTATATTGTGGAAATCATCAGACTGTATCAGGAGGCAAGCGCTAACTTGGAATAGTGAAGGAAGACGGAACAGAGGAACGAACTGCGTCGGAAATTGGAAGCAGAGATCGAAAGGATGAATAGCAACTGGAAAGAACTGAAATGGATTGTCCATGACAGAGCTTGGTGGAGAATGTTGATGGAAAGCTTATGCTCCTCTACAAGGGGTAAAAGGCGTAAGTAAGCAAGTATATGTTTAGCACCCAAATTGAGTAAACTCTACTATTTATTTAAATGATATATTAAGTTGAAAAGATGACAGAAAATCTAGCATTTCCATTTGAGTTTTCCAACATCTCGCGTCATAATAGTTTATGAGTTTTTTATTAAACCTAGCGTGTATATTACATGCTTACTTACGCCTGTTACCTCTCATGGAGGAGCATAGGCCGCCCGTCAGCATTCTCCGTTCAACTCTGTCCTGGGAAATCCTTTTCAGTTGTTTCCAGTTGCTATTCATTCTTTCGACGTCTGCTTCGAATTCTCAATGCAATATGTCCTTTAACCTTCCCCTTTACATTTTCCTTTCAGGATTCCAAGTTAGCACTTGCCTCCTGATGCAGTCTGATGACTTCCATCATCTGTATTCTATCCACTTCCAACGTCTTTGCCTAATTTTTTTAAATTGTAAGCTGGTTTGTTTCCTTCCACAATAGGCTGTTGCTGATGGTATCCGGCCTACGGATATTGAGTATCTTGCGTGAACAATTGTTTATAAATACTTGTACTTTTTTGATGATGATTGTGGTAGTTCTCCAAGTTTCAGCTCTGTGCAACAGGACTGTCTCGACGTTCATATTGAATATTGTGACTTTTATATTGGTTGATAATTGTTTTGAGTTCCATATGTTATTCAATTGTAGGAAGGCAACCCTTACTTTGCCATATACATATAGTTAGCATTTATAAGTATTTAGTCGAAACGGTTTTTAAATAATGGGACTCGTTGTAATATTATATACTGTTTAATAGGCAAGTATTCATTTAAAAATAATGGTAATATTGTTCATGATTTATTGAAATATTATTGCTACCGTAATGACCTTTGTAATAATCATTCTTTTTTCATGGTAAAGTCTTTATTTTTTAGTAGACATGATCAGTGGAGTCAAACCGTGTCTGTTGTGTGGAAGTTGCTCACTGAAGACAATGGTCGATGGTCGCACAATATCATGGATTGACGGCTTAGTGGTCTAAAGGTTAAGCGTTCTCCCGAGAAATCAATAGGTCCCGGGTTCAGATCCCGCGTGAGGGATCGTGTGTCCGCACTGTTGAGGAGTCCCATACTAGAACGAAACGGCCGTCCAGTGCTTCCACGGTGGTCTAGCTTAAATCGATTCATGGATTCAACCATCAAAATTACTACAACTTCCACAAACCCTGATTGTGACAACAATTTACAGATAGACAAGTTCAGGTGAAGCTTGAACGGAGTCAATTATATGTATTGTGGCTAACAAACATGAAACTACTATCAACTGACAAGTAGTGAATATTTTGCTTTCTTTCTTATCTCATTATAGATTATTCACGGATTCCCATATCACATTAATTCGATGATCAAAAATCAACACATTTTCAATGCATGCGAAAGATGTCAATCAATCACATGGTCAAAAGTCAATTGACCATGGAAACAATAGGTCGGAAATCAGAGATCCCAGATTCTGTGAAAATAATCAATCACAATCAAGGTTTTCGGAAAAAATTCACTTAGTGCTGTTTACTTGTGTCTTTCCATCGTTATTTAGCACTGCGATCAATCATTCCCTTATTGACATATGTGTATTCTGTTCAGGTGGCTATCAGGACTCAGAAGCTCAGTGTAAAACGGGAGGACTTTTGAAGCGAACGCCATTGGGTTTGAGTCCCAGAGTGAATATCAACTCTGAGATGCAGACATCCAGCTGAAGAGCCTTAAACAGGACGAAACACGCGTCCCGGATTCCACTGTTAGTCACTATCTATCTTCGCTTATTAAATTTGTGGATCCGTTTTTTTAGGAGTTCATTGATGTTAATGTCATCCACAATAACAGTAAATTACAACATTCAGTTCAGTTAACCGAAAATACCGGAAACGTAGTGAAAGAGATCAAGAATGGAAGACAATCGAATGAATTTGATCACAAAATTACAGAACATATTGGTAAAATTTGAGGACCATATAGTAAAAACTTCATTTGTAAAATATCAATCAACTGTCTCAAACTTGAGTGATGTTTTTGCGAATATCAGTCAATCGTATCAGACTTCACTATTCCTTCACTTCTATACCAATCGCCCTCTGTTCACGATCTTCCCTCTCCGACCTTTACAATCTTCTACCAGACATTCTATTTCTGACTGGTGTTATATACTACTTAAGTAGCACACACTACAAAATTTCTGTAATTCATTAAACAAATTAAATCATACTGTAAATTACTTTCAACAATGAAAATCACGAAACAAACATCTACACTTCATCTGGAATGATTTAATTGAATCGATATTACGTTTCACTCTAAAACTGAATGCTTTGAATTGTTGTACAGGTTAAGTTAAACTCTCGAGAATTTCATGTAAATAATGCACATATATGCACGTCCTCTCTGCTTCCCTCAGTTTCAATGAAAGCAACAATTTCCAAACGAAATTCAACTACCTCCATATTTCTGATTACTGAAATAATCACCATGTTCTTGCTAGAGAATAACTTTAGGAGATAGCTTCCTGAAATCTATTGCGAAACTGTAACCAGTCAAATTCAACTACGGTGAACATTGGCAATGTAATATAGCGTGTAGCGGTAAATAAATCCCTAAATTAAATAGCTTTGTAGTTCTTCGACATCGGATGCTGACCACATTAGTTTTAATGAACTCACCTGGCTGAAGGCGCACGGTCGTGCATCCGCACCAGACCACGAGTGAAAACGCCGTGCTCAACATCTCCTGCAGTCGCTAACCAGTCTGGATCAGTCGATCCTCGATATATTGATAACCTATAAAATACATCTTCAAACCTCCTCGCTTCTAACTTTTAATTTCACTGGATGGGCACGATTCAATTGTAGAATGTGTTACTGATTAAAGTTTTGTCAAACTACAAATACATGTGATATCTTCAAGAGGATTGATTGAAGTTAGAAATGCTAATCATAAGTAATCAGCTTAGTTATCCGAAAGTTAGGAATTATGTCTAAGTCCTCAGGACAGTAGATTTAGTTCATGGTGGTGTTAGAAATGCGCACTAATGCGAAGTCCTATGCCAAGACGGAACTGAATTCTTGTGTTTCTTAATTTTTAATGATTATTCAACCGAAGTCAGTTCTTCATGTAAAAATACAATTTTCCAAACATTTAGCAACTTCAGGAATTACAGTTAGCTATGGTGAAGTTTGATTATAAAACATTCACAACCAAAACTCCGAAACGTTGATAACGTGTGGTGTTTGAATGAACTAATGATACCTTTGTACTTGTTGAATACTCGATTTCGAATTCCAAATACAATACATTCGTTTGTGCTTGTGTCTCACTTCTTATTTCAATTGCGTTATTTCTGGGACTCTTAGTTCGTGCTATAATTCAAATAATTCAAAACATTATATTGGCGTCGCGATGGAGCCTGCAATGGAAAAGTTAGATATTCATTCAACTCCTGAAGCTTTTGAGGATTACTTGGAAAGGTTCGAAATCTGGAGCA
The DNA here is from genome assembly GCA_944470405.2 of Schistosoma mattheei. Classification (NCBI taxonomy): domain Eukaryota; kingdom Metazoa; phylum Platyhelminthes; class Trematoda; order Strigeidida; family Schistosomatidae; genus Schistosoma; species Schistosoma mattheei. The sequence goes on from OX103946.1 coordinate 3,638,438, forward strand.
TGACCAAGAAAGATGTTAAAGGTGATAAAATTGTGGCTTATTTTCTGACATTCATTGGGAGAGAAGCGTACAGCTTATTAAAAACTTTGGCATATCCAGAAAAACCTATCTCACTCCCTTATGCAACTCTTAAAGAGCTATTATTAAGTCATGTAAAATACATCAGTTTTGAATACCGTGAAAGGGCGACGTTTCATAAGATGGTTCGTCAAAATGACCAAAAGGCTCAGGAATTCATCCTTGAATTACAGAAACAAGCTGCCAAGTGTAATTTCGGTGATCAACTTCATGTGCAACTGAGAGATCGATTAATTGCAGGAATTAACATACCGAGTTTGGAAAGAGAGTTGTTAAAAATGCCAAACTGTTCCTTTCAAGATTCTAGAACTGCGTGTATTAACTACGAAGCAGCCAATGAACTTGATATCCAGTCGATGAAGATTTCTAATACTTTGCTTAGTCGTCGTGATGAACTACAATCTCAGGGTCAATCAAACTTGCGTTCATTTAACAGTGATTCCTATTCTCGTTAATTCTGGATTCCTAGTTCATAATACAATCCAAATAATTAAAAACAACTGGTTTTTAACTGTAACTGAGACTGTAAATTTTCCTTTTCATTGCGTATTATCATGAGAAACAGATACAATTTGACGAGTTAGAATGTGTGAAGTTGAGTCCCCGTTTAAATTCTAATGCATTGAGCAGTTAGACTGGTAAGTGTCTTTTAGAAGTGACTTACTTCCTTACGCCTGTTAACCCACGTGGAAGAGCATAGGTCGCCCATCAGCATTCTCTTTAGAACTTCGTCTTCGGCAAGGTCATCTTTGAAGTCCAAATCATCTAGCTACATCCAAGTTGGTCGGCACGGGAACGGGAACAGATCCACCAGGGAGCCACAGTTCTCTCGAGATCGCAGGTATACTTTGCTAGCGAGTGACAAATACCACGAAACAAATGTATAAAGTATCCTATAGACCACTCTCGATCACCTCCTTATATATTGCACGCGACGTCAGTCGCCTTGGCTAGTACTCACATTGGAATTTGGTAAAATTCGATGTAGACTAGGAAGAGGTGATAAGTATAACATTAGTCAGCAATCAGTGATTATTCAGTTGTAGACTGTCCTCATTTGGCAACAAGGTTTCCTACTTCATTCGCTAATAAAGAAATCTTTTGACACTATAGAACCCGATTTCTCACAAAACTGTGGAGTGAATTCTTATTCACCCTGTTTTCTGATAGCAACCTTGAGCCATCCTTCCAACCGCTGTTTTTCCCACATATAATGTTACTGTATCGTAATTTGTCAGCAGCTTATACCACGACAAACTAATCACAGTCCAGGAGGCAAATTACCAGGATCACGTCCGTGATACCTAATGACATCGAGTGTGTAAATTCTGTTTTATGACTATATTCCTTATTAGTAGTCAGTATTCCCTTTTTTGTATCTAACTGATTATCCATAAAGTCATTATACGTCGTTCAATATTTCCATGTTAATCGAAGAATGATTACCGGGTAGTGATAAATGTGACACTTTTTTTGGGCCTCAGTACCAATCGAATTCCACCAATCAACGATGGTTACTACCAAGTGATCAGTTAATATAAATATACTAGTTCTCCAAAAAATCAGTATCACTCGAAAAAGCTCAGTGCTAACATTTCAGACTGCGAAACTGATTGAGGAAAATTTTAATCCCGCTAGGGATTATTGAGTTAGTTGAAGGTGCGGACACCACTGCTTCAGGTAAAAGATTTCTAGAATTGACGACTCGGATTGAAAACCTGTATGCGATCTGTATTTTGCTCGGTCTTGACTCGCCTACTAAGTCCACTGAGATGTCCCGATCTAGTGGGAAGAACAAGAGAGGATATGTTGTGTCCATAATCGTTTCTTAGTATTCCATAAATCAAAATCAGATCACAACGGTGAATACTAAGGCAATAAATGACACGATTATTTGTTACTGATATCTTAAGGCAAAGAATTCATTACCCTAACTATAAAATCAGTCAGTTGAATAAATTTTTATTTTCTTTTACTCATTTGAGCAACAAGGTCGAGTCAAGTCGGGCAGTTGAAAAGATGAAACTTAGGCTGAAGTTCCTAAATAAGTTTCATGTTTTCGAGACTCCAACAGCTAGTCCCACTCTTAATGAGATTTTTGAATCTGCTTCGAAAATTTTCGGTTTGAAAAGGTAGTTTTCTTTTTATTCCTATAGGGATGTATTAGTTAAAATGCTTGGTTTTTAAGTTGACTTAAAATTGGCATAAGTATAGTATATTGACGATCTTGTGCTACTTATCAGCCAATCAGTAAACCCCTTCTTTTCACAAAACAGTTAAAAAATACAAACCGATGAAATAACATCTTTGATTTGAACAGTTAATCCAATCTTCAGCAATAAGGATAGTAGGTTGGTGGATCTGTGCTGATCCTTACAGTTTGCTTTCCAGTGAAGGTCCAGCTTCTATGGAATGTTCACTGATAAGACTGATACCACTTATCCGGGCAAGGCGTCCCAGTCGTCGATCATTCGATAAGGAAAACGGAACCCCATTTTAAGTCTTTTGAATCGCGGTTTATGAACCTTCCTGCTATTACCCCGAAAATTATCAGTACTGGAGGGGACAAGAAAAGACATATTGGCACTCAAATCATTAGTAAAAATACGGAATGCCAGTATGAGGTCACTTCACGTTCCGCGATACAACAAGGGGAAAATGTTTAGGCGTTTGAAGCGCTCATCGTTACGGAGTTTGGAAAGAGCCTCCATTAATTTTGTTCCCATACGTTGGATGCGCTCAAGTGAGTTATACCCTTAATTAGACGTGGGCCAGCTGCTTGGATACAGTTGTGTAATCTTACATAAGTTCTATGTAAAATTCGGAACGTAATTTGAATGCTCGGCGAAGTGACCATAACTCACGAAACCCTTTGGCAGCTGCTGTGTTGCAGTACGTAGTTTTTTTTTTTTTGAAGTCGTGGCTTACTTTTACCCTTACGTCTTTATGTTCCTGCACTCATGGAAAAGATGTACCGTCGATAGTATACTGGTAACTGTTAACGAGCACACGCTAGAACTAATTTCTAAGCCACAACATTAAGACCATCTAACTAATTCGTCTAGGTCGTCTTGAAGATCAAAATGATCAGCTTCAATCCTTATTCCCTATATTTGGACATCATCCGCAACTAATAATGTTAACGACTTAAGCAATAGTGGTAATTCATTGACGTAGGGATGAAGAAGTAGGGAATCTAGGATGGTGCCTTGGGGTACGCCACTTTTGACTAGCTTCCACTCAGATAGAGTCTCAATAATTCTCACTTGCTATCTGCGGTAACATAGGGAGTTCTCTATCCATTCTTGCACAGCACCTGTTACCCCGAAGCTCGAGAGCTTCTGAATAATAACGAGGTAAGGAACCTTTTCAAAGGTTTTGCTAAAGTCTGTGAATATCACATTGACAGACGGACTGTTACCTAGGGCTCCTGTTCAATTATCTCTTACAACAAATTGGCTAGACATTAATGCTTATTTCGAAACCCGTGTTACTCTGGGGTTAACAGAATGTATAATTCTATGTGACTTAGTAACTTAACCCAAATTATCTTTTCACGTAACCTAACTATTTTGCTAGTTAGACACGATTTTTCTCTGGCCATCTCTAAATATAGGACTAGCTATAGCATCTTTCCAATCTCTGGAGAGTTGAGCATAGAAACGGACATGTTGAAAGGCATCTCAATTGGTCTTGAAATAATGTCCACGAGAGGTGACAATGATCGTGAATGTAACCCATCATAGCCCGGTATGTTACTAGGTTTGAGGTTAGTGATCATTTAAAGAACAGTTTCCTCAGTCACATGTAAAGGTCCTATAGCTAGTATGTCTGAATTTTCGTGCAACAGTTCTCCGTTTGATGTACGAAAACAATCGTTTCGGGCAAGTACGGCTACCAAATGCGACATATATATAGTGGATCTTTCGGTATTCACACTTAAATGATTCGCGGCCTGTAAACAAGAATATGTCCCGGAAGTGCTTGCTTCGCTTCAGCAGCTTTCTGGTTTCCTTTTTAATCCATGGAGGGCATTGTGGTAGCCTACGTGTTGACCATGGATGTACGGTGATATTACGGACTCGAATGTGGCTTTAAACTTATTCCATCTGTCTTCGGTCAATTCATCCTCATCGACCGACCAGTCTGTCGAGATAGCATAGTCTCTGATTGCCGGAGTGTTTGCTCGCTAGATATTGGGACGGGATGGATCAGATACATACTGTATACCGTGCGTCCGAAACCTATAGTAAAATACATGATCACTATTTGCTAGTAGGGGTGCTGAATGTCGACGAAATCGTCACAGTGGTTTGTAAGGACAAGGTTTAGTAATGACGGATCATGTTCCAAGTCTATGTATCGGTTTTGCGACACATTGTTCAAGTGCACACTGAATAATTGATAGAAGGTCGCTGTCGAAACTTCTAATGAAACTGTAGGCTCTATCCAGTTGATATACGGTGCGTTGAAATCTCCACTGATGAGACAACATTCGGCCTTACTCCAAGAATGGATGTGACTTAAGATAAAGTCGTCAGCAAGACAACATAGACTACGGTATATTCTTCCTGTGGTCACTAACTCGCGTTTGGACTTAATTGTACAACAAGTTACCCCACACATACCACTGTTATGCGCCTCCGATATGATCAATTGTGCACGAAAGTGATCTTTAACATATAGTATTATGCCCCCTCCCTTGCGCTTTATAACTATCACTTCTAATACGGGTGTGCCCTGCAATGATGGGGGGACAGTCTATATCTACGGTAAGCCCAGTTTCTGGGACAACAATTGTATCGGCACTTGATTCGTCCACTATCAGACTTAGCTTGGATGTTTTATTTATAAAACTACGGGCGTTCGTGTAGCATACATTTAAGGTGTTTTGAGAATCATTCGTTCTGCCCATACAAGTCTCGGAAGCATTGGATTCCAAGACCTAACCACCCGAAAACCCTTGATCGTAAGATTCGTTTCTCCATTTAGCTTTCTAGTCTTTAAATCCGTAAGGGCATTCTTCCACTTGATTCTATCATCAAGCGGGCAGTCTGGTCGGATACGAATATTCGAATTACGAGTTTTGTATATGTTATTCAATATGACGTCTCTTCATAATTTCCGAGTATTAAATTCAAGATCCTTGTTGTTTGGGTCTCACCTCCAGCTCACTTACCGAGTCTTATTATGTACCCCTGAAACCTCTTCTCGCAGTACATTTCTGACTCCAGGTCGTATGCATGCTTTTTAGCAAGGTCATTGTCTTCTGACTCCGAATTCCAAATAATTAAATTAAGAACAGACTTGACTTCTTTGAAAGTCGTGTTCACGGCTTTCGATCGTGATGTCATACCCTGCCTTTTAACTACTGGGAGCTTATTGTTGGCTTTGCTTGGAACAGAGTCGTGTGAGTCGAGCGAATTACTCACGACAATGTTTGATGAGGCCAAACGTTTTCCATCTACGATAGGAGTAAATATTGTTTTGTTTTGGCGGAGTAATCTGCAACTCAGAGCGTGAGTCCACCAATGACTTTTCAGACAAACGGGCTTCATTTTTGGCTATTTTTCCTTTTCTTTGTTTCCGCACATAACATAAAGATAAATGGGAAAGATTAGGCTCACCTGGATTTCGAAACCGTCTGTCTGGGAAGAAAGTCGAGTCGCACATTTCGACTTGGTGGGTATTTGACTGCCGCAGCGCTTTGGAGACTATCTAGATGATATGGTTCTCAAGCTTCCTCTAAAAAAACGGTTGACCGGTGTCCTCTTGACGAGATTCATGATTTTTTTGAAGCCGTTAATCGGAATACCGTCTTTAGATACATCGTGTTAATTGAGGGCACTCGGAGATATCGTCTAAGAGCGCCTGGTAGGAAGTTTTCAACAAAATGCGAACGTATTATTTCCTCTCTTACCACGGCCCGACCGTAGCTGCTACCTTGATGTGGTGGTCGGGCTTGCCTATCGTGATGACCCAACCGAGCTAAGAGGAATTGTATGTTTCACTGTTGGGTATCCACAAGGCCTTCAATGTATTATACTTTTGCATAAATTTGCGTGGCAAATATTAGTATTTACTCCTACGTACTTATACATAGATTAAGTACTAATTAGTGGAAAATTAAAGTAAACTCGTATTCATGGTAAATGTGGTAGTCCATGTTTGTTTTTGAATTACATACCAATCACATTTGTTAGGCCTTTCCAAATATCAAGATTTGTAATAAAAGAAAGAATGTACTGATGAGAGAATTTTTGGATAGTCACTTTTTACTCAAACGTTAGACGGTTTTCTCACTTATTATTTACGTGTTTGTATTAGTTTCCATAATTATAGGCAGTTCATCATCAGGCAGAGTGAGGGCATACAACCACCTCTCTCCATTGTTCCATTTGAGCAGTGGGGTTAAGCAGGGTTGCCCAATCTCACCATTCCTCTTCAACTTTGCCATCGATGACATTCTGGAAACAGCTCTGATGAATGTAAGTAATGGTGGTGTGGATCTGTTGCCTGGAGAAAGACTTCTCGTCCTTGAGTATGCGGACGATATTGTCTTACTGTGCGATAATGCCCAAGCCATGCAATCCGCACTTAATCAGTTGGCAATCAGTGTCCGTAGATGTGGTATGTGCTTTGCACCTTCGAAGTGCAAAGTACTTCTACAAGACTGGCAGGATTCTAATCCTGTACTCACCCTGGATGGTGAGCAGATAGAAGTAGTCGAGAAGTTCGTGTATCTAGGTAGCTGCATAAGTGCTGGTTGTGGCGTGAGTGATGAGATCAATGCACGTATAGTGAAAGCCAGAGCGGCTTATACCAATCTGAGCCACCTTTGGCGTCTTCATGATGTTAGTCTGGCTGTGAAAGGTTGGATCTACAACGCGTCGGTGAGAGCAGTTTTGCTCTATGCTTCTGAAACCTGGACTATCCGTGTTGAGGACGTTAGTATCCCAACCCTTACACAAATCGAATAATTTATGTGGCGCATACCTGTTTGGTGCCTTCTTGTACCAATGTTTATGTGTCTAAATAAATAAATAATACTCGAACATGACACATATTTTTGTCCTATCTATTCATTTATTTGGATACAAATATTGGTACAAAGGGTCAGTGAATACATATACGCCACACAAGTCACTTGATTTGTGTGTGAGCTGTGGTACTCTGCTCGGATGTTCAGACCGGAGCAGGTGGTTTACTTAGGGAGCCACACCCGGAGCCTTCAACCTGAAGATCTGACCCACAAGGCAGTGAAGCAGCGTTAGGAGATGCAGTCCCATGGAAGCCGGTGATCAATAATTGGTTTATACGCCATTTATTCCCTTAGGATACTGGAGCCCGTGTGAACCATTGGTTTGGAATCAGAGTTTTCCAGATCCCCTAGAAGGATCCTCCATATCTATATCCTATCAGCCCAAAATTTTTTCGAGCCATTACAAAATGTAGAAGACTGACAAAGACGTAATAAAACTGGGATTAGATTTTCATGAGTCATACTAGGACAACGACAACTACAGATATTATTATATGAAAGTGCTCAAAGAAGAGCAATGAAAACGATAGCTACAACCGATTGAATATGACAAATTATTGAAAAGAGTTCAATACAATGGAACTTGGGTTTAGAAACTATTTACGATTTAAGCTTGTGCATTCAATACCGGACATGACAGACATTTGATTAACGTTTTGTGATGTTCATACATCTTCCAACTAGAATTGATAAAACCATAAAGAATTTAAGTTTTTTTAATCAACATATCAAGGTAACATGTAACGGAATGCACATTGACTAGAGGGATAAAAACAGCTGTATTGCATGAAGTTTAGACCTTTATGTGTAATCACTTTTTAGATCTTGATAACCTTCATTTCTAAACCAGTAACTCGTTTCAGCCTAGGTTTTATGAGAATGATGAACAAATATTGTACTGAAGTATGATAATGATTCACGTTTTTAACGTCAGCAAAAACGTGATTGATGTATACGCTCTTCAGTAGTGTTTTATAACATCAACAGTATTATGCATAACTACAAGTACTCATCCAAAAATACAAAGGAGAGGAATGGAAGCGGCAGTTGTAACTAATTGAATGTAAAACAAGAGAACAATAACGAAGAGATTGGTGTAATTTAGTGTAGTAATAATGAGGGGACGGAAAGGTACCATCAGAAGAAACCTTTCAGTTAAGGGAGATACAACCACTTTTTATTAAGAAAGTAAAAGAAGGTTACAGCAGGATCGCCATTGGCTTCTATTCTCAGCCATATCTGATAACGTCTCTAGCCACTGTGTTGCACCATCCCTCGGGCCCCAACCAGGGAGTCATGAAGGTCCGACAGAAGCCAGTCCTTTGCAGCTTTCTTTTATACCACGACACTATGTCATACACTGACCACCTCTCCGCTTCTTCCAACCAGTCCCAGTGTCGGCAAATAATGCACGACGTGGAATTCTCTGGGACGACATTCGTAGAACATGTCCAAGCCACCGAAGTTGGTGTTTCAAGATGGTGACACCCACTGCATTATCGTCTCTGAGCCCGAACACACGATGCCGAACCTCTGCATTACTAACATGGTGTTGCCACTGGATGTCAGGAATCCTTTGGAGACGACGATGATCAAAAACAGAGAGTCGTCTAACGTCCTCAACACGGATAGTCCAGGTTTCAGAAGCATAGAGCAAAACTGCTCTCACCGACGCGTTGTAGATCCAACCTTTCACAGCCAGACTAACATCATGAAGACGCCAAAGGTGGCTCAGATTGGTATAAGCCGCTCTGGCTTTCACTATACGTGCATTGATCTCATCACTCACGCCACAACCAGCACTTATGCAGCTACCTAGATACACGAACTTCTCGACTACTTCTATCTGCTCACCATCCAGGGTGAGTACAGGATTAGAATCCTGCCAGTCTTGTAGAAGTACTTTGCACTTCGAAGGTGCAAAGCACATACCACATCTACGGACACTGATTGCCAACTGATTAAGTGCGGATTGCATGGCTTGGGCATTATCGCACAGTAAGACAATATCGTCCGCATACTCAAGGACGAGAAGTCTTTCTCCAGGCAACAGATCCACACCACCATTACTTACATTCATCAGAGCTGTTTCCAGAATGTCATCGATGGCAAAGTTGAAGAGGAATGGTGAGATTGGGCAACCCTGCTTAACCCCACTGCTCAAATGGAACAATGGAGAGAGGTGGTTGTATGCCCTCACTCTGCCTGAGGTGTGCACTTGGGTAGTAAAGTAATTATGGAAAGTACTTTACTACCCAAGTGCACAAACCAAAGCAGGTGGTTTTATTAGGGGCCAGACTCCGAGCCTTTGACCTAAAGGTCTGATCCACAAAGCAGTGGAGCAACATCGAGGAGATGCAGTCTCATGGCAGCTGGTGACTAGTTATAGGTTCTGTTAGGTTCGTTAACCCTGAGGATACTACTGATTCGACTTATTCGGAACGGAACGAAGGCTCAGGATTCAGAGACTCAATAGACTATTCTGGTCCGTTGTCTTCAACTCAGCTAACTCGATCAAGAAGTCTTGGTAGGGCGTAGAAAGTGTATTCTACAAGCAACAGCAGATACCAAGTCAGGCAGGCAGATCAAGCATACAAGTCAAGCGTATTTATACAAATATATATCGATTTTATCATAGGAAATTTTTAAACAATAATCAATGAGTCATCAGTTGTCTGCTATTTAATCAACTGATTGCCATTCAAATATTTAAACATTTAATCGATATGATAAAATTACAAAATATGAGTTTTGGGGATATGTCGTCCCCAACAGGTTCATACACCATTTTTCCTTCAGGATTCTGGAGCCCATGTACACCATTGGTTTGGAATGAGGGTTTCCCAACTCCTCCAGATGGGCCCTCCGTCTTCTACCAACCCGGTTAATGCTCCGGATATTCGCTTTTCATCCTTTCAATTTCATAAACAACAGTAATGCCACGAGAAGACAGTGAGTAGGACTTCCCTTGAAGTAGTTGTATGCACTTGGCTACTTGAGAGCATTTGAGAAAGAGATCTGACTTTCCCCACTCTCGGTCATATCAGGACACTTGTGGGCATTATTTATTCTAACTAACGGTTATCACATTTCAAATGTTCATTATGACTTATGGATACTTTTGTTTTCTTTCTTTCTTTTTATCTATTCAGAGAAAATGTTCAAATAAGTCTTAATGCAAAAGATTATTATAATATAAATTATTCAAATCAATCTCTATCAGAACTTGGTATTGTTAATGGTGATATAATCTATATTAATTCATTGGAAAAATTAGATGATATAAAACAATCCTTAGAAATTGAAGTATAGTTTCCATGATTATTTCATTATATACTTTATTTCTTTTTTTAATAGTTAGCTACACCTATTCTGAAATTCATCAATGATAATCTACCTAATGATCAACATTATACATCTATTCTATTAATGGCTATTCCTTTGTATATATTCGCTATTGAGAAAGGTTTATATGTAAGTATATGATCATGTTATGTGTAATATTGACCTTCTTTTTTTGTTTTTTCTTTAGACTTTAGATCATCTAAGTCAATACTATCAGGAGATGTCATCAATTATACGTTTAACATTTAATTATCCTCAAGTTGATTCTATTAAACTGATTTTTACATTATTTCAAAATGGAAATATGACTTGTATTGCTGGTAAATTTCTATGGATTTTATACTACTTTATTTTTTATCAGTGAGTAGTTACTATGTCACAACAGACTTGATTGGATTTCACTAGTCATGGCTTCTTATTACAACTTCAGGAAAATATCTCTTGAAGACCGTCACTAGTGTGTATATTTTATTTATTTATTTTAACACATAGATATTGGTACGAGGCACCAAATGCATATGCGCCATACAGATCTCATTTGATATGTGTGAAGGTTGTGATACTGCCCGGGTGCCCAAACCGAGGCAGGTGGTTTTCTTATGGGGCCACACCCCGAGCCTTCGACCTGAAGGTCTGATCCACCTCGTTATCTTTTCTTCATCCCTACCTACGACTCTGCTGACTGCATCACTAAGAAAGTAAACATTGAATTTTATAAGAAGCTCTTAACCTTCAGAAACGTACTAATCTTAATCGTTGATTTTTTATCCCTAAGTAGGTAGAACAATTCAAGCTGAACAACGTTTACGTGGGTCTTTTGACGCCACAGGCGAACTAGCTGATAATAGTAACTGTTTGCTTCAATTATCCTTGAACACTTGTTGAAGAGATTCAACAGATGACTCCCGTACGTTTTACTGGATGTAGAAAGGTCACAACAGAGAGCACAGAATCAACAGTAAACCAGTTAAGAAGAAAAATATAAGTAAATCCAAATGAAATGGAATATACTGAGAAAATTGATCTGTGCCATTGTAACCTGTGAATTACATTATATTACTTATATCATTTAAAACAAAGAATTCTAACATCTCGGGAAATCTAACCAGATAGCTAAAATATTGTAACACTACCTAACCATTATTTTGTATCCAGTAGTAGCAATGTGGTTTATGCTACTTATGTCGACATAAGTAACATATAACGCTAGTCAGAAGTGGAATGCCTGACAGCAGAAGGCTGAGAAGATCAAATCGACGAGAACGAGAACAGAGAGTAATTGTAATAACAATGAAGGAACGATGAAAATTGAGACAATTGATGGAGGATTTGCAAATAAAGTATTGAATGTATGGTTTTCATGTTTTACCAAAATACTTTTACTACCTCTACCACTATGGGATTTTAATTGACATTTGCATCTCTGTGCTAATGTGTTATGGCAACTCGAACTGATGTACGTACGTACGAGGTTCTACGTTGTTGCTGACTGACTGTTGTCTCCACATGTGTACTCGTTCGTTAAAGTACTAGTAGTAATGCCATATCTCTGTTTTTTTCTTTGTTACATTTCTATTCTCTTTAAGCAAGTGTTCAAGATCTTCCTATTCGAAAACAATTAATTTTACAAACAAAACTTTATCTTATCAAGCAGGATGCCATACACCAATGTAAGTGAATCTTTCGTCATAGTATTCCCTTTTTTAAAGGGGATATGATGTAGTTAGTATTTTGATATGTTTTCTTTGTGTTAAATGTATGTCAAAATCAGTTTTCAGTAGTTAACAGACTTTTTGCATGTAGATATTATTATCCTTATCTTCGAAAAGCATTTTATCCGTTTTTGTTCCATACAAATGTTGAAAAACAAAGAGTATTTGACTGAACAATGACTTCATCATCAGGCCCGCAAATGCCCTGGTACGACGAATGGTGGAGAGAGTCCGCTTTCCTTTCCGAAATGCTCTCACATGGCCACGCAAAAACAGCCAATTCCAGGAAGTACTAATCGCGGTGGGAGTGTTTTTTATGATAATGGGAGGACGAAAAAAAAATGTCTGGCACTTCAACCTGGTTAGTGGATACGGAGGGTTCACCTAGGTGAGTTGGAAAACTCTCATTCCAAACCAGTGATGTACATTGGCTTTAGTATCCTGGGAGAAAATATGGCGTATGAACCTATTATTAGTCACTAGCCACCATGAGACGACATCTCCTAATGTCACTCCTCTCACTTGTGAATCAGACTTCTGGGTAAAGACTCGGGGAGTCGTCCCCCTAGGAAAACCACCTACCTCGGTCTCGGTACCCGGGCAGTATTCTAGTTTTCACACAAATTGAATAGTAAAGTGTGATGTATATATATTTGGTTCCTTCTTGTACCAACGTTTTTTTTCTGGTTACCTTTTTTTATCGAATAAGGTTGCTAACCCCATTCTCAGGTATTCTCTACTTGGGTTTTGGACTGGCATTAGCTTTGTAAGGGCTCCAGGAGAAGTTATTGGTAGTAAAAATCAAAGAGTTTATGTGGGATTCATAGAAGTAGCTTAATCCATTTACTAAAACTGACTAGTTGAAAATTGTTCAAATAATGTGTTCTAGTTTGACCTTCCATTGAGTAACAAACCGACCCCATAAACAATGATTTAGTCTTTTTTTTGTTGAAAGAGTATTGTAAATGAAACAATCTTTAAATAACGAGTTTTCAACCAACTTAACTATCATTCACTTCAAATAATATTGAATAACTATATTCAAATTCAGTGTTAATGAATCGTAAAATACGTTTGATTGATAGCTACTTAGTACTCATCCCTGGACCGGATAACTCGATGGCGTTGTTATTTCAGACTGTAAAGCTGGATAATAGGTTTTTAAATCTCACATAGAGCATTAACTCCTTCAAAATTTCAAGTTTGTCTTGATGACAAGTGCTAACTAGGATCAAACCTAAATCAAGTAGGGTTTCTTACTGGTTACCTCTAATCATCTAATAATACAGTCAGTCGGTGGTCTTGAGTGCTGTTAGAGATATGAGGGCAGTTATCACTTCCCGGTTGCCCACACCGTGGAAGGGTTCTTCTGGAGGTACCTGAAAAGGAAATTGGATCAGAGGTGGTCTTAGTGACCTAAGGGCGTGACCTCAGTGCCCAAGGGACAACTGTTTGAGGTCGGTCACATACAACATTTCTGTGAGTAATTTTCGTGTTAGCTCCGTGCTTGTTGAGACCTTGCCGCCGGAGACGGATAGCTGTGGGATAGGGTAAGGTGTGCATTTTTAGGATCGACCTTTTCTAACCCCAACTGTCCTTTTAGGAAGGTAGCATCGCTGTCATGCTAGTTGTCTGAAGGAAACACCTTACTGTTGTCACACCTCTGTACAGTCAGCAGTACGACTTCGCCTTCGGACCTTGGGTTTGTTGCTTTTAGTCTTACCGCTCTTCAACCGACCTGTCTGACATAATAGGACCTTGAGGAACGATTGTTGTAGCCAGTATAGCTCGGTTGGTTCATAATGATAAGCAATCTCAATCACCACATCAAGGTAGCAACAACGATCGAGATCTAATATTACAGAATAAAACTAATAATGTCATCAAGACAGAAAAAGTTGACACATGAACACCTTAGAACTAGAAGTCGATCCATGGATATTTATTCCAGCTGAAATTCAAAACACTGACTGAGTTCATTTCTTTAACTTAGCTACATTACAACATCACTTTTCAAAACTTCACACATTTAAGTTTATCAATACACAAGATTAAGAGATTAGATGCCCTACAATATTGTTTTGTTTGTTTATGAAATAACTAATACTTATGGTATTGTTTTATATTCTAGTAAGATGATAAACTATTATGATTATCTAATGTGATTTCATTCGTTCAATTCATTAAGTAAAACTATTCGCAAGATATTGGGGTTGAAGAGACTCCATTTATTGTCTAAGGGTTAGGCGTAGAACGATTAAATAAACAGGAACCTCTCTAAGATCGTTTCAGTGATCCCCTTCCGTTTCGATTTTTTTTTAGAGTATTTCCCATTGGATTGGAAAGACAAACTTGATTTATACGTTGTATTATTTGTCTTTCTAGTTGCCTATTCCTTTTCATAACTTGTATCTTTTCTAACAATCTTCTCTTTGTGTGTCTCTCTTCATTTGTATGTATGCTTAATTTAGCTACTACGAATAAATTAAATCTTCTATACAGACATTTACGATTGTTATCTATACGAATTAAAGATGAATTAATTGAACCTATACTATTGGCTATTCATTCAGGTAGATAAATGTTTTCTTTCTTAATATTTCCGTCTTTAATTTATTTAGTACATAAATGTTTAACATGGTGAGGTTATAATTTATGGACGACCTTCGAGCGACGCCAAACTGACCTTGGGAATCTTCACCTACTAACTAGGACCAAATAAGGGTTATAAACCAGTGTGAGGAATTAGAATTATGATTTATAGTTGATGATTAGGGTTAAGAATTGAATTTAGGGTCTCTATCTAGAACTAAATCAGCTATAATGCTAGGACTCTATTTATCTAAATGGATGAGTGAATTTCGCGCTGAAATTCAAGACCTGTTATCTTAAATCTGGTTGATTCGTTCATAAATTATAGTCTCCCCCATTAACATCATTAACTTTTTAATTATTTCCTTAATAGTCCCCTACAAATCTCTTACCATTTGAACTTTGAGCAAAAGCTAAATGATAGGGGGGAATGAAGAGAATTTCTACTTTCAAGACTAGTTTGAGTGCCCCCAAATGCCCTGGTACGGCCGAGAGTGCGGAGAGTCCGCTCTCCCTCTCGAAATGCTCAAACATGGCCACGCGTATATAGCCTCTGCCAGGGAAGTCCTACTCACTGACTTCTCGTGGCGGGGGTGTTGTTTAAGAAAATGAGAGGACGAAAAGCAAACATCCGGTACTTTAACCTGGTTGGTGGACACGGACTTACCACCTAGGGAAGTTGGAAAACCCGGATTCCAAACTAACGGTGTACGTAGACTCCAGGATCCTAAGGAAGCAATTGACGTGTAAACCAATTGTTCGTCACCGGCTTCCACGGGACTGCATCTCCTTACGATGCTCCACTGCCTTGTGCATCAGACCTTCAGGTCGAAGGCTCGGGGAGTGGCTTTCTAAGAAAACCACCTACTTCGGTTTGGGCACCCGGGCAGTATCACAGCTCTCACACATGTCGAATGAGATTTGTGTGGCGCATATGTATTTGATGTCTCCTTGTACCAATATCTATGTGTTAAAATAAATAAATAGTTTGAGTACAGAATATTTATGGGTTTTATATGTAACCTTGGTATTTTAGAAGCTTAAGTCGGTATTCATTTAATCAGAATATGATATATAACTCATCACTTTTTCCAGAGGTTTCTAGGAAGTTTCCACTGGATGTTGATTGGGTGATGTATTTTTTAAACTTTTTCTTAGTTACTGAAGACTTCAGAAAGGAATTTACAAAAACTTTCACTAAAAATAACCGACAGACGACAGAGGGAGAAATTCGGGTGTGTGGTTTACTTTACAAACTGTACAACCGTAAATGGTATATGGTAGTAATAAGCAATATAAGACGTTTTCCACATATGAATCGGTTCAAGTTATCATACTGCTCTAGCACATGATGTGATAAAATTGTCAAGATGAGTTGTGGAAACATCAGCAGTAGTAGTAGAAAAAAAATTGAACCTAGGGAATATGCTTTTAGCGGAGTGGATTAGTTCACTAAATTAAAAGTACAAAGTAATTTTCAAAACTTAGAATTTAAAGGAAGACAAACATTGAATACACATCTCTACCCTGGTATGGCCGAGAGTGGGGAAAGTTCACTTTCTCTCTCTCTCTCACTGAAAATTCTCTCACATGGCCATGCGTATACAGCCACTGTCAGGGAAGATTTACTCATAGCCTTTTCGTGGCGGGAGTGTTGTTTACGAAATTGGGAGGACGAAAAGCAAACGTCCGGTACTTTAACCGGGTTAGTGGACACGGACTTACCACCTAGGGAAGTTGGAAAACCCTGATTCCAAACTAACGGTGTACGTAGACTCCAGGATCCTAAGGAAACAACTGGCGTATGATGAACCTATTGTTGGTCACCGGCCACAATGAGAATCCATCTCCTAATGTCACTTCTTTACCTTGTGAATTAGACTTCTAGGTCAAGGATTCGGGGGATGGTCCCTTAAGAAAATCATCTAATTCCGTTTAGGTACCCGGCAGTATTCCATTGCTCATAGAAATCGATGGTGAAGTGTGACGCATATATATTTGGTTCCTTCTTGTACCAATGTTTATGTGTTTAAGTAAATAAATAAGCGGATAACAGGCAGCAAGAGAGAGAATTGGTAATAATAATTTACAATATAAGACCATATTCAAAGAAAATGACTTGTTTCGTTCCCCTTTTTAACACAATTTAGCTTTAAATAATCCGAATGAGGTGAAAATGAAACCATTTTGTTACATTTCTGTTCACCTTATTATTTATTTAAACACATAATATTAGTACAAAGAGACACCGAATACATATGCGCCACACAAATCTCATTTGATATGTGTGAGGGCTGTGATACTACTCGGGTACCCCAACCGAAGCAGGTGGTTTTCTTAGGGAGCCACATCCCGAGCCTTCGACCTGAAGGTCTGATGCACAAGGCAGTGGAGCATCGTAAGGAGATGCAGTCCCGTGGAAGCCGGTGACCAACAATTGGTTCATACGCTACTTGTTCCCTCGGGATGATGGAGCCCATGTGCACCATTGGTTTGGAATGAGAGTTTTTCAAGTTCCCCAGGTAAAGCCTCCGTGTCCACCAACCCGGTTAAGCGCCGGACACTCTCTTTCCATCCTCTACACTTCGTAAACAACGCCGCCACCACGAGAAGACAGTGAGTAGGACTTCCCTGACAGTGGTTGTATGCACGTGGTCATGTGAGAGTATTTCGAGAGGGAGATATAACTCCCCCCCACTCTTGACCATACCAGAGCATTGGGGGCATGAAATAGGACTGTGAGTATTTCATTGTTTGTATTTGTCACAGATTGGGACATCATTTAAATCAGAGAATACTAGAAAACTTGTTTTTATTCTAATATGGAACTCTTTCAGAATTCTCATCGATGATCTTGCTATGAATAATGTTTGTCACTTGATTTGAAGGTCTTACCTTCAAGAAATTTTTATGTGTTTTTTTAGTTATATTCCATCTTCGTTTTTATATTTTTTTTCAGAATATAATTTATCTCCAAGACTTCATTTATGTACTCTTCCAAGTGAATTATTTGTAAGCGATTGATATATACATATATACATTATATTCATTTATATGGTACGGTCAGTGAGACTGTCATTAATGGATGACCTTTATGTGACGCTAGTGTAACTTTGAGAATGTCCATTTATGTACTAGGACCGACATGAGGGCTATAAACCTGTATAAAGAATAAGGATTATAACTTACAATTGATTATTAAGGTTAAAAATTAGAATTAGGGTTTTCATCACAAATTAACATCAGCTATTATGCCAAAACTTTATTTATCCATATAGATGAGTGAATCTCGCGCCAAAATCCAAGATCTGTTATCTTAAATCTGATTGGTTCGTTAACATATTGTAGTCTCTCCCAAAAATTCATTCCACTTCATTTATACTAATCAGTCAGAGTCATGCTAAAGTCTGCTATAAACGGGTCAGTTGCGAGGTAGTAACTCACTGATGGCAATGGTGGATGCGTCGCTCAATTTCGTGAATTAATTCAATTTAGACATTAACACCGTTGGATGCCGGTTCAGTGGTCTAGTTGCTTAAGCGCCTGGCACGAGACTGACAGGTCCTGGGTTCGAACCCCGCGAGGCGGGGTCGTGTCTGCGCACTGCTGAGGAGTCTTGCACTAGGACGAAACGACCGTCCGGTGCTCCCAGGTTTTCCATAGTGGTCTGGCTTCAATTGACTCGTGATCTTAACTGTTTAAATTTCTGCTATAAATGTTCATCTGTTCAATTTATCATACCATTTCAGTAATATCTATGATACTAAAGAAAAAGATTAAATCTAGAGATTAATTTATTGAATAAAAACTGTAAGGTAGTTTTAAGACTCAATATTTGTTATGACTTTATCTGGTTGATTATCATGTGATAAGATCCCGCAATCAGAATTACTTATACAGCCTTGGCATTGTGCCAAACCAATGACGTGTTGACCGGTATGAGAAGCCTAGAGTCCTTCTTGCCTCCAAATGCCATGGTACGACTGAGAGTGGGGAGAGTCCGCTCGAGATGTGGCCCCCTAAGAAAAGCATCTGCTTCGGTTTGGGCACCCGGTCAGTATCCCAGCCCTTACATAAATCGAATGATTTATGTGGCACATATCTATGTGGTGCCTCCTTGTACCAATGTTTGTATTTAAATAAATAAACTGTACAAGGTTATAAAGTTACCCACTACTGAAGAACTATTAAATACTACTCCTATATTACCTTATAGTTAATTTACAAATGACTCTATGATTAAGATCAATTTTAAAAAATAATTACCTTGGAATTACCCTAATTTTACACAAAATCACTTACATACATGATAAAATGAGGGTGGACTATATCGGTATCTGAAAACAGTAGTTATAGAATACAGAGTATTAAGACCTCCGAAATTAATTGAGAATACTTGGGAAAGGTATTATAAACGCTTCTATACTACTATAATTAATTCCAACCAATATCATTCACAATTTCTTATATCATACTGATTTCAGTTTCAAGAAACTTGTTCTATATGGACTCAAACCGATATTTAATCGATTAAAATTGTACCACTAATCCCTTGTTTACTGATTCTGGCAGTTAGGGGTTGTTAGGGATGTTCGGTCCTTAGAACTTACTTGGTAAATGTCTTGCCAAAAAACGCCCATTTCCACCTTCATATCGTATTTCCCACTTGGGAGGACCTTAAATGTCATTGGTTTGTTGTCTCTTTTAATATGATCTTTTGTCAAGGACATTCTTATGCTGTATATATACGCTTGAATCGTGCTTGTGGTTGTTGTTCGTGCTTCTAGCTGCTTGTGGAATACATTCATCCCTTTCTAAACCTGAACTTCTCTCTCTAGTTAGCGGAGCTGGGACGCATCGGAATAGTTAGCTTATTTGGTCATTGTGTCACTAAGTCTTTGTTCCATTCGCAGAATTAGGTGAACTCGTAATCTTTTCAAACACAGCAGGCGTTCACTGCGAAACATAAAGATCCTAGATTCGAATATCATTGGGATCGTGGGTGTGCATTGCTGAGGGATCTGATACTGAAACGAAACAGTTTTTCAGTGCTCACCAGTTGTTGACAACATCCAAATGTGATCAATCTATAGTGAAAACTGTCTACAATATTAAATGATTTTACCAACATTTCCGTGTTGTTTATATAAAATCACGCCTTTTTAAATTAGTATGCCCACTGTCGTACTCAGGGAACACTTCTCAGTTGTGAAATAGTATGAAACAAAAAACTATGAACATAATATGCCAATGCTCTTGATAAATAGTTTCAGTAGGGTAACATATGAATTGTGTCCATCTGTTGTATCATTAAGTTCGATTCAATTATTATATTCACTTCCCACAGTATACCAAATTCACTGTGCAAAAGATCAGAAAGGTTTAATTGCCCAATCAAAATCTAATGTGTGCACAATGTATATACATATGTGATCCTCCTTTTGACTTCGACAAGAATATATAGGCCAAAGCCTTGAGAGTAATTACATGGTTGACTCCCTTCAATAGCATGTTCCGTTCATAAATCTCCTACTTATCATTTCATGTCATCTCTTTTTTTAGTGTGAAATATTGTGTTATTTACCATTAACATCACTTGGTTTCTTAATGTTATGTAATCGTGAATTATCTTATCGTATACGTAATTGTAATACAGTTTGGCGTATTCATTTAGCTAAGTTGAATGCTAAAAACAGACCGATTTCAGATGGTGTACTTAGTCGACAACAATCATCATCATCATTATTACAACAAGTCGACCAAAACACACTACTTTGCATAAAAGTCAACAAAGAATATTGGTGACGATGTTGATAATGAGATGGGTAAGTTTCATGCATATATTGAATGCAATCTAAAGTAAATTTAAATTCACTTGGTGTTGTTTTACTTGTACCTACCCATTGGTATTAAGTACTGAAATTGATCAGTCTCATGTCGGCATATGTGTATCCTGTACGGATTGTCTCGGTATAGCCTTAAGTCACAAGCTCTTTTTAAGCAAAGATGGATAGTGGGATCCAGGACTCGCGTTTCGTCCTATTTAGGACTCGTTAGCTGAATGTACCTGCACCTCAGAGTTGATGTTCACTCTGGGACTCGAACCCAATACTGTCCGCTTCAAACGCCATCGCGTTATCCACTTAGTTGCTACTGAGTCCTGATAGCCATTGGCTTGTGCAATGGGATGAAGTTTAAATTCACTTGATGTTGTTTTACTTGTACCTACCGATTGTTATTTAGGACTGCAATTGATCAGTCTCATGTTGGCATATATGCATCTTGTATGGATTGCCTCGATATAGCCTTAAGTAATTTTGTAGAAATTATTAACTCACTAGAGAATAACTTTGAAATATTGAATGTATTCGAACATTAGTCACAGTTATCTTTTAGACTCTAACTAGGTATTAAGTACTAACTAGTATAAAACAAATTGACAGTCAATAATTTCATTGGTTGATACCAAGTTGGTTCGTTTTGTTTTGCTTTGGTTTAGCTCCCTCTAATTCTTCTCATATTTACTCCTACTTTAGTCGACAATGAACGTTGAAGAAAACAGTGGTTTAATATACATAACACACATCTAAGCTACCTCAGTCAATAAAGATTCATTATCGATCGATTGGTGATAGGATTATTCAGTCAGCTACAACGTAGGACCAGGCACATATATGTACCGGTACAAGTTGCCATAACGCATTAGCACAACAAAATTAACACGGGATTCATATAAGTAGTTAGTTCAATGATGGTAATATATGAAAGAAAGATTGTGTATAAGGATATAGTACAGGAAGAAAGAATTAGTGCGTAGAAAGAAAGATATGAAGCGATTTTAATCTCTTAGTTTAAGGGAAGACAGAGAGTGTATACACCGACGCCATTGTGATCGATTTTGAGCCATGTCACCTAGAGTCTCCAACCATTGGTTACAATTGTTACAAGGACCCTCAAACAAGTAGTTTGCATCTACCAACATGGCCGAGACCAGAAGTTATTGACTTCAAGCATTAATGCCACGTTTTGGTTTGGCCTCCACTAACTTTCTTCCAACGATCCCCAACACTAATCAGTATTGCGCGTCGTGGTAATCGATGTTCAGGCATACCCAACACGTGGTGATGGGAATGAAATAATGTGAGTAGGTGGTACAGTCATTTATAACGAGACTAATTTTATCAACCCACCAACTACATTCTCATTTCGGATAACAATTCATTGAACGTGAAAGTGAATAGCAGTCAAACAAACAAATTATTTTAATAATTGAATTTATGATTCGATCTAAACTAGACCATCATTGAGAACCTCGAAATACTGGACGACCGTCTCGTCCTAATACGAGACTCCTCAGTAGTGCTCATGCATGATCCCAAATACGGTACTCAAACCCAGGACTTTCGGTCTTGTGTGTTAACTTAGGTAAACAATTCAGCATAGGGAATTTTCTCTCCAACAATACCGTATAATTAGTTTGAATACATTAGTCTATAATAAAATAGAAAAATATTGTATCATCCATCTAAAATGCCTTCAATTATTCAACAACAAAAAATTATGTAATAGGTCAAAATAGAAACAAATTAAAGATAGGAGATCATTGTCACGTTGAAGAACATTAAGAAGGAATTAATAAATTGATTAGAAATACTAGTTATACAAAGAAGGTTATGAAATGATCTAACACCTAATAAAGCCATAAGCAATGAAGTTCAATTGTGTCAGGTGTTAGTAGACAATGATCCACCTCGGTTATTAGTAGATAGTTGTATAATGTCATTTATTTATTTATTATTTATTTTAACACATAGATATTGGTACAAGGAGGCACCAAATACATGTGCGCCACATAAATCTCATTGGTATGTGTGAGGGCTGTGATACTGACCGGGTGTCCGAAACGAAACAGGTGGTTTTCTTAGGGGACCACATCCGGAGCCTTCGACCTGAAGGTCTGATCCACAAGGCAGTGGAGCATCGTAAGGAGATGCAGTCCCATGGTAGCCGGTGACCAACGACTGGTTTATACGCCATTTTTTCCCTCAGGATACTGGAGCCCATGTGCACCATTGGTTTGGAATCAGGGTTTTCCAACTCCCCTAGATGGACTCTCTATGTCTACCAACCCGGTTAAAGCGCCGGACATCCGCTTTTCATCCTCTCAATTTTGTAAACAACTCCCCAGCCACGGAAAGGCAATGAGTGGAACTTCCCTGGCAGAGGCTATATACGCGTGGCCATGTGAAAGCATTTCGAGAAGGAGAGCGGATTCTCCCCACTCTCGGCCGTAGCAGGGCATTTGGGGGCTGTATAATGTCATAAGTTTATTGCGTTCAAGTATACTACACTGGCAATGTTGGTTAACTTATCAGCCAATAAAAAAAACACTTCCCATTTACAAGACAATCATAAATACAAACCGTAATAACAACTTTAATTTAAATAATTAACTCTCACATATCAAATTATCCTTTATAATAAAGGGAAACGGCCAAGTTTGCATAGTGGGAGTCGGACTAGTTTTGCGAGTTAGAGTTATCACCCAATAGAATTGTTTGTTACCAACTGACTATGCTCAAATTTCACGCAGAATACATCAGACGTTATCTTGATCCTGATTGGCCAACTCAAGGCCATCGGTATTTAACGTTTTTACCATTCATTGGAGTCGGATATATTCTACCGTTTGTTGCCGACTGAATGGTATTCGTTTGTGAAGCTGGAGGTACTGCATATAATCCTTGGGTGCATAGTTGTGGATGTGCACTACCAATGAGGAGTCCCATACTAGGACGAAGTGATCGTTCAGCGCTTCTAGATTTTCAAGGGTAGTCTAGCTAAAATCAGTTCGTGACTAAAAACTGTAATAATGAAAATTTGTTAACATATTTTGTTGAGGAGAGATAATTATTTATTTAGTGGATATGAAGAAGTAATAACAATAGACTGTTGAGAAATCTTCATCTATTTCAATATGATATTCACTAACACGTACTAAATGAAAAACAATGGGAGGGCTATTAATAATAGATTTTGTAACATCTTTCTGAACCATTCCAATACATGTTCACAAGCACCCAGGGATAAAGTCATGTGTGTATAGACTATGTCACTAGCTTCACAAGAACAGTTCATTTCGCATATATATATACACACGAAAGAGTCTGTCATCAATAAGCTAGCCTTAATTCTCTGTTTAAGTACTGTTTCATTTGTGAAGATCAAATGTAACTTGATGACGTTTAATATCCTCTGAATAGATCTTGTAACTTGACGTGTGCAAAATGTCACCTCTGTGTTGTCCTCTTTAAAGTTGAGTCCTAGATATAAAGGGTTATATTTCTGCATACATTTGGTGGATACAGAGGATCTACCTAGGGGAGTTGGAGAACCCTCATCTCAAACCAGTGGTGTACATGGGCTCCAGGATCCTAAGGAAACAAATGACATTTACTTTTTGTGTTCTCCCAAATCCTAATCTTCTGAATTCTTCATGTCTCTTTTTTTCTCTTTCTAAATTTATTTCACTGGATTATACTCCTTGAGTAACATCTTCAAACCCTAATGTTTCCGATTACTGCTTATACTTTTACTACCTGTACCACTATGAGATTTGAATCGACAATTGTATCTGTGTGGTAACGTTGTATGGCAACTCGAACTGATGTACGTACGTACGAAGTTCTACGTCGTTACTGATTGACTATTGTTGGTCACCGGCTACCATGGGACTGGATCTCCTTATGGTATTTCACTGCTTTGTGGATTAGACCTTTTGGTTAAAGGCTCTGGGTGTGGCCCAACTTAGAAAACCACCTGTTTCGGGTTGGGCATCCTGTCAGAATATCACAGCCTACACACAAATTAAGTGAGTTATGTGGCGCATATCTGTTTTGTGCCTCCTTGTACCAATGTTTACGTGTCTAAATAAATACTGCATACATTTAATGCAGACAATTTTTGGCGAATTGGAACATTATATTCTTATGTATTTTTTCTTTCCAAACCCTCGTCTACTATCTCCCAATCGATTGTCAGACCAAACTGAACAAGGTGAAGCTTATAAAGTAAGTTGTGTGATCTTTTTTATTACAGTTGAATATTTTTTCACCATAAAAATCATACACAAGAAATCTGATCACTGATTTATTACTTAATTTATTCGTAGTATGTCGGATAGAGACAGGTATCTACGTCAGTGCAGTAGAAGATGGTCACGCACATTCGTGGATTGGTTGAAATTAGACATTAATACGTTGGATGCCGGCTCAGTTCCCGTAAGCGGGATCGTGGATGCGCACTGCTGAGGAGTGCCACAATAGGACGGAACGGTCGTCCAGTGCTTCTAGGTTTTCAGTGGTGGTCTAACATCAATCGGTTCATCATCTCAATCAAAAACTTAATCTCCACAACCCCATACTGACTATTCTTAATATTTGTTGAATGAATCTAATATCTACTTTAAGCATATCATTTCAATCAACTTTATTATGTAATATGATACAGTGACCGAGTACACGTTCATCTATCCCGACTGTAGCTGCTACCCTGACGTGGTGGTCGGGCCCACCACTATGAGATAAAAAAATTGAAATAATATTCGGATTAACCATATTAAAAAAGATTAAACATTGATACTTGATTGATCACTAGGTAATGGCCACTGTCATGTATGTCAGGTCCTTCTTAGTACAGATCGAATCATATCGACCAAGTTGCAATGTGGCCACTAATCTATGTGACTCGACATTGTATGTGCACTATGTTGTGATAAGATGGTGGTTGGAAGTAGTCAACAGGAAACCCTGGACCTAGGTTTCTTGCTACTTGGTACTCGTCAGCAAGGTATACCTGTAATCTTGAGGGGACTGATGCTATCTGACGGATTTAATCCCGTGTCGCTCAGCTTCACAGTCACCTTCAGGACGAGTGCCAAGTAGCACGAAACGTAGCTCCAGGGTTTCTTGTTGACTACATCCAACCACCATCTTATTAAACATTGAGTATACTATTGAAGAAGAAGCAATAAAGTAACATCTTTTGACGGGATCCTGGGACTCAAATCTATGGGAATACAAAGAGTAAATGTATCAGTTCTATCATAATCAATTTCTTCACTTACTGATCACAATTATCACTCAAACCATAACCAGGTTTTCTAAACTTGTCAATAGTCAGTGATATCATGGATTGACACTAAATTTCACTTTGACCAACTGTCTAACTTTAACTAATCCACGAAATCGAGCGACACATCCACCATTGTTATCAGTGAGTTCCTATCTCACAAATGACCCCGTTAAAATCCACTGGTCACAGAAGCGGGATCATGGATGCACACTGCTGAGGAGTGCCACAATAGGACGGAACGGTCGTCCAGTACTTCCAGGTTTTCCATGATGATCTAATTTCAATTGACTTATGAATTCAATCATTTGTTGTTTCTTGGTTCTTTTTCTTATTTCTTCCTGTGTTTGTTTGTTTGTTTTTTTTTTAGCAATTTTTAGCTCGTTATAAAAGGTTGTTCATTCAAAAAAGGTAAACACTGACAATTTCCAATCTTACAAATTTCTTTTTCACATTTCCGTTTGTCTATTTCTACCGTGTAACATTTTAATTTGAATGAAATACTACTTATATTAATAGACAAGTACATATGGTTGTACTGAGACCTTTGAGTTTCTCATTACATATATTTGTGTTGTAAAGAAGATTATTCACTTTCTGAATAGTCTGTACTAATGTTTGAGACTGTGAAACTAGGTGACGAGGGTTCGAATCTTACTGAGGATGTTGCAGATATCCCTTGCTGATAAATAACAACTAGCTCGAAATCTAGATCAGGCAAAGTTTCTTGTATAGTACCTCTAATTACCTTAAATATTTATTTTTGAGCTGTCGGCGGCCTGCTTAAATATCTGGGCTAACTGTTCCTACCATTTAGATATTTCAACAAGTTTTCTGTTTTCTTGTTTATTTTAACACATCATTATGTCTATTGAGCGTACAACCCTATTCAGGTGCGTTTATGAAAAGTTTACGACATTTCACTGTACAGGTTACGAAAAAGTACATTCAGCATCATCCTGATGTTGTCTGGTAATATGCATTGAAAAGAACGAACCTTATTCAAATGTCGATTCCCGAACTGCTAACATATAACTTGCAATCACTCAATATTTATCGTCAGGATCGTTCAAGAAATAAGAAAAGGAAACTTGTTGAAATATTTTGCACTGAAAATTCCATGTTGTATCAAAACTATAATATTGAATAAAGCTAATAATAATATAGTTGTTATATGAATTGAAAGTTTGTAGAGATTAGTTCAATTTGAAGATAATTCTCGTTTGTAGGTACTCTACAGCAAACCTGTTCTATCTAGGTTTATATGCTTGTTAAGATTCGAACCCACATCACCACTGAGCTTTCCAAGCCTCCATGAACCGGTAAAACTGAAATATTTACAGTTGATTGGAGTTCAAAAACGATGTACAGAGTGAAACAGTTAAGGGTTAGTAATAGTAATAGTTAGAGTGATTTTAGCGTGAATTAATTTTAGTTGTTAGATGTGGACTATTCAAACCTTGACTCATTGTACTGTATGAAGTTTCTCAGTCGTCATCAGCAGTTTATAGTGGATGTTTATTTTCCATTGTTCTGTCTAATATCAATGTCTCTAATAAAAAGGTACTGTCTCTCAAAGGGATCATCTACCACTTCTCTCCACATACCATATAGGGGGGGGAGCATTTTATAAGTTTTGTTACCGGTTTGAATTTATGTGATATCATACTGGTTCGAAAATCTGATAATTTCTAGCTTCGTTCTATGTTACATTGTGTTGTCTTTTGCACACCAGCGAAAAATCTTGATAAATCATAGAATCCTCACTGGTTTATTCAATGATTCTCCATCTGATATAAGTCAACGATGTAACCATCTAAGTTCTTTTTAGTTGTTATAGTTTACGTTACGAACTGATCCTAGTTTGACAATTGTTGAAAACCAGAAACCACCGTACAATTGTTTCTTTGTAGTATAGGACTTCCTAACAGTGCGCACCGACGACCCAATTCCTGAGATTGAACACAAGATCTTTAGGTTACACATCGCTCACTTAACTTCTAGACCGCTATTTGAAATCAAACAACTTACCTCTGTTAATTCACCATATTGAACAATAATAGATCGTAAGTGATAAGTCTCCTAATTGAACACTAGATTCAGTTCCGAAGCTCTTCTAGTAACTACCAGGCTAAATCTACAGTGACTTGAACACGAGTGAAAACGAGCGAAATATGAAAAAAAACGCTTTACTCCAAGATTCGTTTATGTACAGATGGCCTTAGGTTTCCGGAAATTGCTAGAACATAGGATCAGTATAAGTAATCAATCAATCAGAAACTCGACACGTGACTTTCTACTTCCTAGATGTTTCTGGTAAAACTTCTATTGAATGCTGATTGGATATGATGTTTCTCAATGTTTTCATAGCCTTTTTTCCAGGAGTTTTTTTGGATCTCTTCCGTTCATCATTAAAAACAAATAAAAAAATATTGATTCTTGTCATTATGTCATTATTATGATTAAGTATTATATATTTTAATTATCACAATCTTCATGTAGCCATGGGAAATATTTTATTCTTTCAGATATGATAGGGGCCTTTTCTTCTGTTGAGACAATTATCCCATTACAATAAATGGAAGAAAGAACCTTCAGATGAAAAACAAGTGATTTGTATTATTCACGTTTATTTATAACATACAAGCTTTTTAATACTTACTTACTTCTGTTACTCCCAGTGGAGCATAGGCCGTCGTCCAGAATTCTTCAACCCTTTTAATACATTCCACAAATCATTATCTTTTCTCTTTCTACTTGTATCTTATGGTCATTTGATTATTTTCATTACCATTTCTTGGTATTTCAAAAGTAGTTTATCAATTCGTATCTCGTAGTTTCTGGTTAACGAAACTCACTATTAAACCCTACTGAATCATCTAACTAGTTAATTGAGCTACATGTGAGAATATAAATTCGAAAAAAAACTTTTGTCTTGTAAATGATTCAACTAGCCAATCTAAGCTAGACCAATATTAAGATCCTGGAGGCACTAAATGGCTATTTCGTCTTATGAGACTCCGTATAAGTGCGTACTCAGGATCCCACGCACGGGCTTCGAACGCTGAATCGATTGAAGTCAAACATTAACATCGTTAGACGCCGACTTAGGGGTCTAGAGGCTAATTGTTCACGAATCTCACATACGACATCGTGGATGCGTACTTCTGAGGAGTTCCATACTGGGACGAAATGGCAATCTATTGCTTTTAGTTTTTCAATAATAGTCTGGCTTAGATCGGCTCGTGAATTCAACTTTGAAAATACGAAAATCTCCAAAAATCCCCTCATCAATAACAATTTATTGAACACAGCTATAATTAGTCACACTCAATGGGTCCGGAGTAGAAATCAACGAGCGGAAAATAAATCAGTTATTTAATAGTTGGTAGGCTTAGTGGCTGTTTGTCTACTCTCAACGAACAGTCCTAGTCACAACCCTCAGCTCATGAAGTATCTGTGATGGTTAACGCGTTTCCTTTTTTTTAATATAGAACAGAAAATGCTTTTTTACTGTAATCACATAAAGAATAATTACAATAAACGTTAGTGTAAATGATAACCGATAGATGTGTCAAAAGCCAACAATGAAATAGAGAATATGAGCACAGTTATAAAGGCTGTTGTGTCGGTTTTCGGCTCTCTGAGCTAAGATCATGTGTCATCATATGTGTTTTTAAATAAAGAAATGTGCAGACAAAAAGAACTGAAATCAACTATGAGTAAACTGTCAAGAGGTTGTAATTACAACAGAGCCGAAAATGAAGATAAACAGGAACATAACACAAGTGTACACTATACTGTCAATTGATAGTCTTTTTGAAACTATAAACTGACTACTGAGTATTAGTAAGTAGTAAGGGATAATGGAGAAAATGTGCATTAGTTTAACACTTAATAACTCAGTTCATGTTTACACAACACAGATTGTACATATCTAAAACTTACTGACACTCTTTAGCATCATTATGTTATTCAAGGAGTATAATACAGTGAAATAAATTTGGAAAAATAAATAAGGGGACATGTAGAATTTGTGAGAACAAAAAGAGTGGATGTACCTGCACCATTGCAGACAATTTTGAAACATGTGATCCAAGGTCTCTAACCATCTGTTCCTATCATCTCGCGGATTCCAACCAGGTAGTCTACACCTACCAACACGGTTCAGTTCACTCGTCAGTGACTTCATAGATTTGTGCCATGTTTTGGTCTGGCCGCTCCTAGCTTTCTTCCAACCTACTCCTATACCACTGAGCATCACACGTCGTGGCAGTCGGTCGTTGGGCACACGTAACAGGTGTCCAAGCCATCTCAACTGATGAAGTTTCATTACTTCATCAATTGATTTACCATCCTTACCTAGTACCCGTTTCCTAACAACTGCATTACTTACTCGATGGTCCCAGGATATACGAGCAATATTTCGAAGACACCTATGATCAAATACTAATAACCTACGGATATCCTCTACTCTTACCGATAATGTTTCACTGCCATAAAGTAGGACGGAACGAACTGCTGCGCAGTAAACCCGTCCTTTGGTTGATAGACGGATATCTCGCCTACGCCATAAATGACGCAAGTTGGCGAAAGCTAGTCGAGCCTTCTGTATCCGTGCTGAGATTTCGTCACATACTAAACCACAAGGGCTGATGAGACTTCCCAGATAAGTGAAGCGGTCGACACACTCAACTACTTCACTCCCTATCACTAGTTCGGGTGTCGATGTAACCCAATCCTGAAGCAACATTTTGCATTTCGAGGGAGAGAATCGTATCCCGAACATGCTTGCATTGTTGCTTAGAGTGATCAGAAGACTCTGCATTTTGACAGCGTCTTCACCAAATAAAACTATGTCATCGGCATATTCTAAGTCAACAAGTGAATCTCCCGGTAGAAGTTTAACCTCTGGAAATTTCGATGAGGAGAGTGTTATCTCTAAAAGCACGTCGACCACAAAGTTGAACAAGAATGGGGAGAGTGGACAGCCCTGACGAACACCACTTGAGGTAATCAATTCTGATGACAGTTCGCCATAAGCTCTCACTCTACCAGTTGTGTTCGAGTAGAGAGCCTTTATAAGGTTAATGTAATTCTTTGGTACTCCATATAAAAGAAGTGTACCCACTTTAATTCTTTGGTTTTGTATAATATACTTTCTACTTCATACTAAGTTTTCTGATTGGCTAATATTTTTCAAGGTCACTTAAGATTCGCTCAGAGGTCGTCTATAAATTGTAATGTCGTCAAAATTGTCGAGCCAATTGTTTCGTAAACAAAAATTTCAATAAATCCAGTCGTTCATTTCGAAAGAAGTGTATAACTGCCCTTCAAGATTTGACAACACATTCGTCTCGAGAAAATTATCTGACTTGGTTTATCATCTCAAAATGGTATAAAGAAGTTACCTACCGAAAACAATGGAAGACAATTGCATAATATCATAGATTAGTCGAAGTTAGGCGTGTACACTACTGGTTGTTGGCTAAATAGTTTGAAAGTTAGGCATTGGTGTACGAGACTGGAAGTCCTAGGTTCAACTACTGGCTGTGAAGTTGTGAATATGTATTGCCTAGGGGTTCCATATCAATACGAAGCGACAGTCCATGTTTTTAATGAGTTTTTTTTAGTTTCAAACTGTTAGAACTCTACATTTTTCTTATAACTTGTGAACCTGTGTGCCCTGTTTATTGTATAACACAACGATACCGCCAATCAGAGAGCAGCGAACTATCGATCGAACCAGTGACGCATAAAACACGTACGAGCAGTCTAGAGTCCTAATTGGTCCTGCTTTCCGTCTAGCCCAGCCAGTTGAGTCCAGAACACTAATCTCAGCCTCTGCGATATGAATCATGTATTTTAAACACACGAAGTTTATATACCAACCAGATAGACTACATCTTACCATAAAATAGGAAACAACATTTGTACTGGTCCATAAATGGATCCCAAAAGTTACCATTCGTTATTCTTATCGGGATATAACAATTTTCCAATTGAAATCGATATAAAGCTCAGAATTGTCCCATTATGTAACAATTTAAATTTCAGAAATTTAAAACAATTAGTCCCTTTGATAAATTTCGATAATGCAATGAGAAGACGTAGTTTATCAGAATTATGTGATAGAATTGCGCAATACATTTCGAACAATCTGATCACACATCATCTACTTGTTAAGAACATTTATATATGAAAAATTAAAAGGTCAACTAGACAGGTTAAGGGTAAGTCATAACAAAGGAAAAATAATAAAGTACACAAAAACAAATGTGATTACCAGGGTAGGTTAAGTGTAAGTACAAATTGTTTTTGAACACATAAAGGCGGTTTCAATTTTCGTATAGCCAAGGCTTCAATAAACCTTAGTATACGTCCTTGAAGCCTTGGCTATACGAAAATTGAAACCCCCTTTATGCGTTCAGAAACAATTTGTGCTTACACTTAACCTACCCTGGTAGTACTGATTTAGTATCCAGAGTGGTAATCACAATTGCTTTTTGTGTACTTTAATATTTTTCCTTTGTTATGACTTACCCTTAACCTGTCTAGTTGACCTTTTAATTTTTCATATATAAATGTTCTTAACAAGTAGATGATGTGTGATCAGATTGTTCGAAATGTATTGCGCAATTCTATCACATAATTCTGATAAACTACGTCTTCTCATTGCATTATCGAAATTTAAATTTCATGTGTTAATATTAACATGAAACTAACGAAGTTCTTTTTAATTTCGAAAATATCATCAACTGAATTACTTCTTTATTATCTATCAATTCTAATATGTACAAACATAAATATCTAAACTCATTATGTACATACACCTGTTTTCTTGTATTCCATCCTTGTACTTACCATGGTTGCTTTATTTTATGATACAAATTAAACTACTTTATATTAGTTAGTAGTTTGAAATGAAATGTCGAATTTCTTGTCGAGCATATGAATTCTTTAATTTAGCATTTATGTATGATATATAGCAGGTATCAAGTCTAACAATTCAATATATATATATATATATGAATAATAGAAAAAAATCCTTAGTACTATCATTACAAACTTCATTGTCATCATAAATAGGACGATTTTCTGATTGAAGTGATGAAGCGAACGCTTAACCTCTAGACAACTGAGTACGCAAGATTGGATGCCCTAGGTCCGAATCCCTCGAGCGAGATCATGAATTTGCACTTCTGAAGGAGTCTTTTCCATGGTGGTCCAGCTTAAATCGACTCATAATCTTTATCAAAAACTTAATCATCTTCACAACCCAATATTGATAAGGACAATTTTCTGACTTACTTATAAAATATTCTATGCTAAAGAAACACAAACACCTACACAATAAGAGAATTGTTTATTAAGATTAAATCATTTTGCATATAATTACAATTTATCACCTTTTTTTATTGAACATTTAAAAATGAACGGAAATAAATAAATTTGGTACCAAGTACAAAGAAATTCGGTAATCAATAAATGGTAATTAATACAATGAAATGATTGATCTTGATTGCTATTCACTTGTTAATAGATATGTTTGTAATTTAGGAATTGAATTCATTCTCAGCCAATTAAAGCTAGACCATCATGGAAAATCTGGAGGTACTGAATGGACGTTCCGTCCTATTGTGGAACTTATCCGCAGTGCACATGCACGATTCCGCCCCCCCCCACCCGCACGAGATTCGAACCCAGGGCCTAGCAGTTTTTGATAATATTCAATCATACTTCAATTCATATTCATTTCTATTCTATATTGCATAATAAACCCTTATCTCTTAACCACAATAATAAGAAGATACAAGCAATACAACACCGAGTGAATTGACTTTATTCTTTCTATTTTCAAAATTCATTTGATTTTATTGAATCATTGAACCATTTGATTTGTTCTCTTCATATTTAGAATAGAAATAATCTGATGAAACTAAGAACAATAATAAAAAGTGAATATAACCAATCTTAGTGCCAAAGTTCGAATACGTATGTATGTATGCGTGTGTGTGTGTGTGCAAACGATACACGTACACATACGTGCGCACACACACATACACACATGAATGTAGATGAGTATCATCTTGACTTTACCTGAGTTATACATTCATCTATATATACATACCTATTCATTAGTTTACATATGACTGACTATTGAAGATTCAGTATTTACATATATCTCTAATGGATGAAAATATGAAAGAATAAATCTCAAGTGGGAATCATTTTAGAAAAATCTATTTATTAAACGATAGTAATAATAATGAGTATCTTGATTAGATTTCTTCCACCCACCTGATTGATATGTTACCAAGTGAATAATAGTAATAATATTGATAATCCCCATCATCATTAATATGATCGATAACCTGTTTCTTCTTCTTCCTCCTCCTCCTCCTCATCATCATCATCATCATCTTCTTCTCTTTCAATATAAATAATAGGGAATCATAAGTTTATCATAATGATGACCACCAATATTTAGTTTTTTTTTAAAAAAGGAATGATATGACCAAATGAATATATCATGCATATGAAGCATCATATATCTATCATATCCACTTCATTGTTCGAAGAAGAAGAAGAAGAAGAGGAAGAATGTACAAACGCAAAAGAAGAAGAAGAAGAAAAGAAAAAAAGAGAAAAAATAATCTTGATCATTCTTGTTGTTAAGAATTCCTCTTTATTCTTTTAAATATGTGCGTGTACCTTTTATTTATTTAAAAGAAATTAGATAAAAGAGAATAAGGGAGGAATAGGGAGCGTATATAATATATATATATATATACACGCACACACACACACACACCTTTACGCACATACACACGCACATAGGTTAGTAATCGATGATATTTCATCATTTATGTTGATTTAAATGTTGTTGTTCTTTTTTTCTTTTTCTTTTTTCTTCTTTTCTCTTTTCTTTTTTCCTTGTTCAACATTAATCTAATCGAGTGAAAAATAAGTTGAATCCATTTAATTTCTTTCTTTTTCTTTTTCTTTTCTTTTTTATTTTATACTTTAATTATCTTTATTATCATTATTCTATTATTTCACTATTTATTGTTTATTAATTTTATTCTATTTAAGTTTACAGATTGAAATCATGAGTCAATTGAGCTTAGACCATCATGGAAAACCTGGAAGCACTGGACTGCCGTCTCATCCTAGAGTGGGACTCCTCAGTGGCAGTTTGCATCCACAATCCCGCCCCCTAACGAGATTCGAACCCACGACCTTTCAATTTGACGCGAGAGCGCTTAGCTATCAGACCACTGAACCAACCGGCATGCAACGCTGTTAATGTCTAACTTCAACCAATTCACGAAGTTTCGCCACCGTACACCATTGTCTTCAGTGAGTTGATATCACAACAGATCTGGTTGAAATCCACTGGTAACGGCTTCTCATTAGAACTCCAGGAGTATCGCTTGAAGTCAGTCATCAGTGAGCAGGTGATTATTATTATCAGAATGGTTTTTGTGGAGATTTTTAGAAATTTCAGTGATTGAAATCATGAGTCAATTGAAGCTAGACCACTATGGAAAACCTGGAAGCGCTGAACATCGACACTACTACTAATAAATAAATAAGCTGAAGTTGGTTGAAATTAGACATTAACACTGTTGGATGCCGGCTCAGTGGTCTAATGGTTAAGCGCTTGCATGGGAGACTGTTAGGTCCTGGGTTTGAATCTTTCGAGGTCGTGGCCGCGCACTGCTGAGGAGTCCCATACTAGGTCGAGAAGGCAGTTCAGTGCTTCCAGGTTATTTATGGTGGTCTAGCTTCAATCGACTCATGATTTCAATCAGTGAACTTTCTAAAATTCTCCACAAAACCCCTTCAGATAGAATTTTAGTCCAAGGTAACGTCTTGTTTTAGTCCCGTCAATTAAATGTACTTACATCCCAGAGTTGATATTTCATGCAATGAAATCTGAAGTGAATGGTACTAGGTTCGAGTCCCAGAGTAAACATCAACTCTGAGATGCAAATACATCTGACTGACGAGGGCGAAATAGAACGAAAGATGGGTCCTGGATTCCGCTGTTAGGCACCATCAACTCAGCTTGTAATGCTTGTAACTTCAGGGAGTATCGAGGTAATCCGCATAGGATGTACTAATAAGAGACTGATCAATTCCAAGCAACCAATACATAAATTAATTAAATAATGAGTAACTTGGATGTAATTGCATCCCAAAGTTGCTATTTGTTGCGATAACATCTGAAGTGAAATGGTATTAGGTTCGTGTCCCAGAGTAAACACCAACTCTGAGATGCAGAAACATCTCGCTGAAGAGGCCAAAATAGGACGAAATGCAGGTCTTGGATTCCACTGCCTATAGTGCTTATGACTTCAAGAAATATCGAGGTAATCTGCATAGGATGTACATATGTTAATATGTGACTAATCAATTTCACTTCTAAACATCAATGTATAGATTTACGTTATCAATACAAAAATGAATAAAGTTGAATACTGGGTAACAGTGAACTCTATATTGTGTGTGTTTCGTCCTCTTCTGGTTTCATCAATTAATTGTATCTCAACCCCAAATATTTCTGATATTCACACTGAGATCATTTGTTCTATCTACTAAGCTACTGATTTGAACATTGTAATGCTTAAAATTAACAATGAGGAAATATAAACCTTTTACAAATAACACTTACACCCATGAAACAAGTTAATGTCTATATTGAAACAATCTACTTAGAATAAGCATATCACAATAGAGTTGAATCACTTCTTATCCATAATGTCAGCAAATGAAAAAACATTAACATTGAATAAGGACTTTAAAGTTAATTGTAATTATCTTATTCTAGCTTCCGGCCTATCAACAATTCATGTATAAATGACCATTGAGTCTCAGTATATACGACAGTTGTATATCAGCTGATCAAAAATCCGATAGCTTATTACTTATGTCTGTTACTTCTCGTGGAGGACCATAGGCTGCGCAAGTTTGATTGGTCTTCCCGGTCTCCTACATTGTCCGGACATTCCATATATTTATAAAAATTGTCGTTCTGGTTGTTAGAAGGGGCATCGACCTCATGACTTCTGAAGATTATCGGCTTTTATCCTGAGGGCGTTATAATTCTTCCTTCAACTCCCGAGGGAGAGTTAAAATGGTTTAATTTGCTTCATCTGGTTGTCGTATTTTTTAGTAAGATTTTTCTCTACGGGATGGGATTGCCGACCACATGCCCAACCCTCCTCCTTTACCTGGTCTTGAGACCGGTAGTAACTCTAGAAGAGTTACAGGCGGACTTCTAACAGTTTATCATCTGAGTTAATTAACCATGTAATGATATAATAGCCATCAATCAAATGTTATTTAATGTTTCATACGTATTCGTTAGTTCAGTCATTGATTTTAACTAGTGTGATAGAAACAAAGTGACTTCAGTTCTTACGTAATTACTTTCTTACTTACGCCTGTTACTCACAATGGAGCATAGGCTGCCGACCAGCATTCTACAACCCACTCTGTCCAGAGTCTTCCTTTCTAGTTCTATCCAATTTTTGTTCATTGTTCTCCTATCTTTCTCTGTTTCTCGACGTAATGTGTTCGTTGATCTTCTTCTTCTCATTTGGCCTTGAGGATTCCATGTGACGGCTTGCCTTGTGACTCAGTTGGGTGCTTTCCTCAATGTGTATCCTATCCATTTCCAGCGCTTCTTCTTCCTGATTTCTTCCTCCTCTGAGATCTGGTTTGTTCTCTCCCATAGCAGTTTTTGATGATAGTGTCTGGCGAACGGGTCCGAAGTATTTTGCGTAGACAACTGTTAATAAACACTTATACCTTCTAAGTGATTGTTTTCGTAGTTCGTCAAGTTTCCTCCCCATACAGTAGAACTGTCTTGACATTTGTATTGAAAATCCTGACTTTGGTGTTGGTTAACAGACAGTTGTTTTGAGTTCCAGATGTTCCTCAGTTGTAAATATGCTGCTCTTGCTTTGCCAATCCGAGCCTTTACTTATGCATTAGATCCATCGTGTTCTCAAACTAAACAACTAAATATCAGTATGGTTAACCGTAATCATGTATGATACAAGTTCAGATTGTATCAGCTACTATGAAACTGTTAATAGATTATATTGATGATAGGAATTGCCAATCTATTACTAAGAATCCTACAACTATACTTAATTGTCAAACTCTAATCGACTTTTGAAATGTTCCGACGTTTTTATTAGTTGAGTAAGTTGTAAAGAGATGATGAGTATTCAGAAGGTCTTGGGTTTTGATCCTTGAAGGAGCTTTTAATTCATTTCGACTGTAAAAAGTTTTATACTAAAATGTCATTGTTATGTAATGCTCGCCAGTTTCCGAATGGTTGCCTGTTTAAGGTCAGTTCAAGATGTAAACTGTAATATCTATGAATTTGTTAAAGTTTTCTTTGTTTATTTCAAACATACTGAGTTTATATACAAACGAGACAGACTACATTGTACCATATAATAGGAAACAGCATTTGTACAAGATGTAGCCAAATGTGGCTGTGAATGTTGGAGGCAGTGACGTATAATAATAGTTCATAAGTCAAAATAAAGCTCACAATAAGAGGGACACGATTATGAGCAGTTTAGGTACTTAAGAGTTATACTATAAAAATATACTCATAGTATTGGTTCATAAATGGATCCCAACAGTTACCATTCATTATCCTCATCGTGATATAACAGAAACAAACAAAGCAAAGTAACCCATTGTTTTCGTTTGACATTCGCTGTATAGATAACTTAGATCAACATAATTAACTTGCCTTTTTTTACTCATAAAAAGCATTCATAATGATAATATTCATCACAAAACCTACGCAGCTGAATAGATGTAGTCGGTTCGGTTTGTCTTTATCTTCTGAAATTCCTCTGGCGGAAAACTTGTATATTATCGTTTGGACTCTGATTGGTTATATAATATAATATACCCTTGTGGGCCAAGATAATTTTACATTGGTTTTCAGAAGAACCGGACATCATCCAAACTTTTATGTGACAATTCAAACAGTACCCCAAATGCCCTGGTACGACCGAGATGCTCTCACACGGCCACGCGTATATAGCCTCTGCCAGGGAAGTTCTATTCATTGCGTTCTCGTGGCGACGGTGTTGTTTACAAGATTGAGAGGACGAAAAGCGAATGTCCGGCGCTTTAACCGAGCCAGTGGGCACGGTGACTCCACCTAGGGGAGTTGGAAAACCCTAATTCCAAATCAATGGTGTACATGGGCTTTAGAATCCTGAGGGAGCAAATGGCTTATGAACCAACTTTTGGTCACTGGCTACCATGGGAATGCATCCCCCCACGATGCTCCACTGCCTTGTAGGTCACACCTTTAGGTCAAAGGCTCCGAGTGTAACCCCCTAAGAAAACCACCTGTTTCGGTCTTGGCACCCGGGTAGTATCACAGCCCACACACAAATAAAATGAAAATGATGATATTTACTGAAAATTCTATTCACACTTCGATTGACAGTCAAACAATTCACATTATCATCATTATTTACCACATCACTTATTCACTCTCTTTTATTCCCACTTTGTGTATCCTTATTTTTCGACTTATACAGCAGCTCAGCTTTGGTGGAAATCCGACTGTATCTAAACGTTCTCGAGTCACTGTCCGGTTGAAAATTGTATGTTACCACCGAATACGAATACTGAAGCAGTTTTCTGAAACCACGTGCACCATTCAAACTGGCTGCCTTCAACGTTCGCACATTTATGCAGGTCGGACAACAGATAGGGCTGGCTATGTCTTTGGAAAGTCTTAATATCGATGTTTGTTGTCTATCCGAGACCCGTATTCAAGACTCTGGCGAAGTACTACAAATTCGATCTCCATCTGTCGCTTCGAAAAGCTTGTTTTACGTGCGCTTATCCGGGGACCCTGTGGCATCTTCGTCTGGTCTTGCTGGCGTTGGTGTCGCACTAAGCGCTAGAGCTGAGGCAGCACTAGTCGATTGGATCCCCATTAACAGTCGGTTATGTGCTGTTAGATTAGAAAGTTCCATCAAAGTGAGAAGAAATCGGCGTGAGAAACGATGTCTTTTCGTCATCTCCGCCTATGCCCCGACAGATTGCAGCCCGGATGCAATCAAGGATGAGTTTTACCACCAGTTATCTGTTCTTCTCCAGAAAGTGCGTTCGACAGATATTGTAGTACTAGCCGGAGACTTGAATGCTCAGGTCGGGCGTCTAGGCACAGAAGAGAGTCGTTTAGGTGGCCGATGGGGACTCGTTGGTCGCAGGTCAGATAACGGGGACCGTCTACTGCAACTTTGCACAGACCACAACCTGTTTCTGGCTAGCACTAACTTTCGGCACAGTCATCGCCGATGTGCCACCTGGCGTCCTCCCTCTGCATCTCAAGCCTGGACTCAGATTGATCACATCGCGATCAGCTACCGCTGGCGTGGTTGTGTACAAGACTGCCGCTCCTTTTGGAGTACCTATCTGGACTCTGACCATGCCTTGGTCTGCGCCAATCTTGCCTTACTTTTCAGTGGACAACGAAGTGACCGCCATCAACGGATTGATGTTAGCAAGCTGGTTGCAACTTCTGTTGCAAGTAAGTATCGAACCGAGCTAGCCTCTAGGCTAGCTACCACTCCACCGAAAAGTATAGATGAGCATTGGTTGCAATTGCATGACGCCATGAAAATGGCGGGAACAGTCAGTTGTGGGTTTGCGAAACGTCCCGCTTTAAGCACTGGGTTTCTTCTGGTTCCTTACAACTCATTGAAGCCCGTCGGTCTACTCCGGGTGACCGTGAGTTTGACCATAAACGAAGGATGTTACGTAAGGAAATTGGGCAAAGCTTGCGTAAGGACCGAGAAGCCTGGTGGTCGATGCGTGCTAATGAGCTGGAAGCAGCAGCTGCATCTGGTAACTACCGGAAGCTCTT
This sequence comes from Schistosoma mattheei, assembly GCA_944470405.2. Lineage (NCBI taxonomy): Eukaryota > Metazoa > Platyhelminthes > Trematoda > Strigeidida > Schistosomatidae > Schistosoma > Schistosoma mattheei. The sequence goes on from OX103946.1 coordinate 3,679,266, forward strand.
CCAGCTCATCCGAGCCACTGGCAGCAAGAAGTCTGGTGTGAGTGAAACAATCTGCGAGGATGATGGGATGCCAATCACTAACATCCATCGACGTCTTGGACGATGGGCAGAATTTTTCGAAGGGCAGTTCAACTGGCCTGCTGCTCCGGCAACATCGGTCAGACTGTCCTGCCCTCCATGGCCGGTGACGACTGATCCACCAAATGAGGAGGAAGTCCGCAAGGAACTCCAACTCTTGAAGCGTTACAAATCACCTGGCCCAGATGACTTACCTCCGGCTCTTTTTAAAGATGGTGGTGACTTTTTGACTAAGGAATTGACGACGTTGTTTACAAAGGTTTGGGAACTAGAGAGTGTACCAACGTCATGGAATGAGTCGATAGTTGTCCCTATCTTTAAAAAGGGTTCACGTCGTTCCTGTAACAACTATCGGGGGATAAGTTACTTCCGATTGCGTCCAAGCTATTGGCTTCCGTCATACTTCGTAGGTTGTTCAAAACCCGAGAAAGATTGACTCGCGAGGAGCAGGCTGGGTTTCGTTCTGGTCGAGGATGTATTGATCATATCTTCACCCTCCGCCAAATGTTAGAACACCGCCATACTTTCAAAGGCCAACAATCGTAGTGTTTCTTGACATCAGGGCTGCCTTCGATTCGTTGGACAGGACTGTTCTCTGGGATTGTCTATTGAAGAAGGGTGTGCCTGAGAAGTTTATTAACATCCTAAAAGCCCTATATAAAAACACCTCAGGCAGAGTGAGGGCATACAACCACCTCTCTCCATTGTTCCATTCGAGCAGTGGGGTTAGGCAGGGTTGCCCAATCTCACCATTCCTCTTCAACTTTGCCATCGATGACATTCTGGAAACAGCTCTGATGAATGTAAGTAATGGTGGTGTGGATCTGTTGCCTGGAGAAAGACTTCTCGACCTTGAGTATGCGGACGATATTGTCTTACTGTGCGATAATGCCCAAGGCATGCAATCCGCACTTAATCAGTTGGCAATCAGTGTCCGTAGGTATGGTATGTGCTTTGCACCTTCGAAGTGCAAAGTACTTCTACAAGACTGGCAGGATTCTAATCCTGTACTCACCCTGGATGGTGAGCAGATAGACGTAGTTGAGAAGTTCGTGTATCTGGGTAGCTGCATAAGTGCTGGTGGGGGTGTGAGTGATGAGATCAATGCACGAATAGTGAAAGCCAGAGCGGCTTATGCCAATCTGGGCCACCTTTGGCGCCTTCGTGATGTTAGTCTGGCTGTAAAAGGTCGGATCTACAACGCGTCGGTGAGAGCAGTTTTGCTCTATGCTTGTGAAACCTGGCCTCTCCGAGTTGAGGACGTTAGACGACTCTCTGTGTTCGATCATCGCTGTCTCCGAAGGATTGCTGACATTCAGTGGCAACACCATGTCAGTAATGCAGAGGTTCGGCATCGTGTGTTCGGGCACAGAGATGATAATTCAATTGGTGTCACCATCTTGAAACACCGACTTCGGTGGCTTGGACATGTTCTCCGAATGTCGTCCCAGAGAATTCCACGTCGTGCATTATTTGCCGACTCTGGGACTGGTTGGAAGAAGCGGAGAGGTGGTCAGTGCATGACATGGTGTCGTGGCATGAAAGAAAGCTGCAAAGGACTGGCTTGTGTTGGTCCTTCACGACTCCCTGGTTGGGGTCTGAGAGATGGTGCTACACAGTGGCTAGAGACGTTATCAGATATGGCTCAGAATAGAAGCCAGTGGCGATCCTGCTGTAACCTTCTTTTACTTTCTTCATAAAGAGTGGTTGTGTCTCCCTTAACTGAAAGATTTCTTCTGATGGTACCTTACCGTTCCCCCATTATTATTATTATTATTATTATTATTATTATTATTATTATTATTATTATTATTACACTGCCTTACACTAATCTGTTGTCGTTATTGTTCTTTTTTTCTTATACGCACCTTACCTTCATTTTTCTCTTCTAATTCTCATTGTTTTGTGTCGTGCATATATTTTTTGTGCCCCCTTTTACCAATATTTATATGTTCAAATAAATAAATGAATAAATAAATACACCTCAATCCCGTTTAACAAGGGAGCTAGACACTGCCCAGGCTTAACCCGAGCAGTACAGCTCAATCGTACTTGTTGAAGAGACAGACACTAATCAGCCTTAAAATTTATAACTCAAATAGTACGGCTCAATCCCGTTTCCAGGAGAAGCAGACACCATCCTACTTAAAGTTTATAACCCGAGCAGTATAACTCAATCCCACTTCATAGGAGAACCAGACACCGTATAGGCCTTAACGCTACAATCTGAATAGTACAACTCAGTCCTGTGGCGTAATCACATAAGTACCAGGCACCCTGGAGGACTAATCGCACCATTCATTTACACATTCACATCACATGTATAATTATTCCGATCAATGATTGGTACGACAGCTATTTGATTGCAAAAATACTGACATTTTGAATGAACTGCCGTTTAACTACTCATAAGTAGTTTATACGAATACTCGTCAATATTAGAGCGACCAAAAATTGAGCTTCGAGTATAGAGAATTCATTATAAGTAGTTTATGTTTTTTATGGAGTTTTTCTTAAGGTGAAAAATATAAAGGTATAATCCGTTTCGGCTACGGGATTCGAATCTAGACCATATAGCATCATGGTCATAGATGTTGTCAGTAGTCTATCTAGGTTCTGTTACTAAATTGTTTTCTTAATTTAGGGAAGTTGTAAACGTCAAATTTTTGGGGTTTTATACAAATGACCGATTTCAGTTAGATAAGAATCGGAAAGTAGGACAATTATTGCCAGCCCATTTCAAAAGGGCTTTCCAGGTATTTGTCATCCCCTTCCCATTGTATATGTTGTAGCGACTACATATAAACTGATATATGCGATTAGATGTAATATGAAATATATATATATATACTTATCAGTAAACAGTTTATCTGATATTCAGCAAAAAGCACATTTTGAAGCTGGACAAATCATTTTTTGTGTAAACTTCAATCAAACAAAAAACAACCTTTTCCATATTCTTATGTAAAATTCATACAACTTGATATATAGCCCCCCCCCTCATGGGGCTACTGCCGCTCTTATATGCCCGGATAAAGGAGGAGGGTTGGGTATGGGGTTAGCGACCCCATCCCGTAGAAAACTAACGCGCTAAAAAAACGCTTACCATAAAAATAGAATTTGATCATCTTTTTTTACCATTATATTTTATCAGACAGATATGAGATATTCAAACTGCTCAGTTGTAATTCAATAATATGTATTTGCCAACTTCAGCCACTCTATATTGATAAGTCTTGCGGATTGGATGCTATATTGGTCTCCTAAGCTATTCTTGTAACCCCTAAGCTAGAACTATACAGCGACCTGAACACGAGAGAGAAGACTCAAAGTATACGAGAAGTAGTTTACTCCAAGATTCATTTTAATACAGAAAATACAGGGTTTTTATAATATTTCAAATGTCCTTGGGTTGCTCAAAGATTCTGGAATGCTACTAGACATAATAGCATTGTAGCAATCAGCCAATTAGAACCTCAGCATGTGACGCTTCACTTCCTTGATATTTTTGGCGAACACTTCAAGTGAACGCTGATTGGATGTAACGCTTCTTAGTGTTTCCTGATTCTTGTTTATCCTTTGCAAGCAATTTACCGGATTACCCCAACATATACAATAGTATCCTGACTAAGATCGATATATGACGAATGTCAACTATAGATTAAAATAATCACCATCTAATATACTATTCAATTAAATTATAATGGTCAAATCACTAGTACATCAATGCCATTTAAGTTTCTAAATTTTAAATGGAAATTAATAAACAGTCGAGTTCGGACATGTTTAAAGTGATACAGTAGTTATGAATGAGATTGTTTCTAACAATAAACAGTCATATGGTTATCACAATTGATTAATCACTGGATGGTGATCAATGTTATATGTGTCAAGTCCTTCTTAGTGCAAATCGAATGTTATCGATCATGTTGCAATATGGTCAGTAGTCTAGGTGACTTGACATTGCATCCACTAAGGACTTGACACACATGACATTGATCACCACCTAGTGATCAATCAATTGTAATTACATCTCAGTCATATAGGAAGTCGGTTGCGGCCCGAATAACTCAGTAGTAACTTCTCTGACTGTGAATCTGGGTGACACAGGACCGAATCCATCAGAGACCATTAGTTCCCTCAAGATTACAAGTACACTTTGCTGATGTATGTCAAGTAGCACGAAACCCAGTTCTAAGATTTCAAATTTGATCCTTAGCTGAACGACTGATGTGCAATCTTGAAGAGTTCCCATTACTAAAATGAAATCCTTTCCAGTATTTTTTTTTATTATTTTCAGTCATATCACTAGTTAATTATTATTCTTTTTAGTCTCATATCAAATCACTTCACATTAACACAACACTTATGAATGCATAAATTGATTGTTTTGTTTTTTCTTAAGTTTACTCATGTAACTCATTTGATTACCTCTTCATATTCTAATTACAATATGATTGTCATTCTTGATCAAATCACACTCACTCACTCATTCACTTACACACACACACACACACACATGGAAAACTATTCACTCTTGAAGATTCATAATTGTTACTAACTTCATTTTAATCATTTTGATAATCATTTACTGTAATGAAGTAGAATAAAGTTCGAATCCTTGATAAGAAAAATATAAACAAACTATAAGTAAAACATTCTATCATTAACACCTCATTGAGTTATGAAGAAAGAGAAGAAAACGAAAGGCAATCATCATAATCATTAGTCTCTTGATCCCCAAAAAAGAAAAACATCTTTCCACTTTTTTTTATTCAAGTAGTTACTATGCTTCTTATTGAACACGTACCAGTAGTATATATGTGTTATCCTATATGTTTCTATGTGTGTATGCGTGGGGATGTGAACGTGTGTGTGTGTGTGTGTGTGGATATATAAGCACTAATTGGTTGTCCTTTTTTTCAAAAGGAGAAAATTATTTTCAATTTCTAATTACTCTACTATTTTATTCACTAATTAGCCTTTTTCTTTTCTTTCTTTCTACGTTATCTTTTCACATTACTGAAATAAGTCTTTAGATATAGATATCTTATATGCATGTATGTTCTAGGTGTGTGAGAGAGAGAGAGAGAGTCCATTAAAGCTAGACCATCATGAAAAACCTAAAAGTATTAGATGGCCGTTTTATCTTAATATAGAACTCCTAAGTAGTATGTATTCACGATCCAGCCTTGTGACATTCGAACTCAGAACCTATCAGTTTTGCACATGGCGCGTGGATACTTAACCACTAGACTATTGGGCTGACCAGCATTCAACGATATTAATGTCTAATTTCAACTAATCTACGAAATTAAGCGACACATCCATAATTGTCTTCAGTGAGTTACTATCTCATAACAGACCCGGTTGAACTTCATTGATCATTGCTTCTCACTAGAACTCCAAGAAATACCTCTTAGAGACCGTCACTAGTGAGCATTTGATAATTATAATCAGAAAGGGGTTTTGTAGCGACTTCATTAATTTAATAATTGACATAATGTGTCAATTAATGCTAGATCACTATGAAAGACCTGGATGCATTAGATGACCGTTTTGTCCTATTGTGGAGCTCCTCAACAGTGCATATCCACCATCTCACCCTGCACGATTCGGACCCAGGACATATCAGTCTCGCATGCGAGGTTTTCTTTGGTGGTCTAGCTTCAACTCACTGATGATTTCAACTATTGAAATTACTAAAATCTCAACAAAAACCCTTCTGATATTAATTTATTATCAGTTCATTCAATGGGAATGATGTTCTAACTGTTGGTGCCGTTGTTGTTTTCTTCTTCTTCTTCTTCTTCTTCTTCTTCTTCTTCTTAAATTAAGGAAGAAAACAGAAAAGAAGGGAGAAACATCTCTCTGTTTAAGCAAGTGGATGGGTTCTAATTCTTTTTATTTCAAGTATTATTAATTAAAATTAGATGATATGGTCAGACATATACCACTTATCACTAGATACTTGAAGAAGTCTTAATTCTTCTTTGCTAATTAACTGATTGAAAACAATTATAGTAAACGATAGTTCAATTTTGATGGATTAGTTAAAGTTAAACACTAACATCGTTGGATACCAACCGATTCAGTAGTCTAGAGGTCAAGTGTCTACGCACCGTGCGCAAAACTGATAGGTCCTGAGTTCGAATCTCACAAGGCAGGATCGTAAAATACGTACTACTGAAGAGTCCCATACTAGGACGAAACAGCCATCCAATACTTTTAGGTTTTTGATTAAGATCATGAACCGATTGATGTTAGACCACTATTGGAAATCTGGAAGCATTAGACGGCCATTTCATCCTATTGTAAGACTCTTCAGCAGTGTATATTCACGATTCTCCTCACAGGATTCATACTCAGAGCTTACAGTTTTCTAGATTTTCCATGATACTCTAACTTCAATGAACTCATGATCTCAATCATTGAAATGACTATCATATCCACTGTTAACCAATATAGAATCTATTCTATTATAAATCTTTATATAAATTTCATTAATCTAATGCATTCATTACATTACATTGATAGTTGATTTATGAATATAGAAATCTTAAAAACTAAACAATGTACCCCATTCAATGGAAAAAAACAAGTAAACAAGCAAACAAACAAGGATAACTTTCATTATATTCTATATACGACAATTCCATTTAACCATAATAATCTAATTGTATTCAAAGTTGTCATTAGCATAATATGGTTTTGTTTTCTTTACATGTAATCTAAATAAATAAATGAATATAGGTGGTGGTGTTGGTGTTGGTTGGGGTGGTGTTTTTTTTGTGGGGGGAGGAGGTACCAGAAACATGGATTAATATAATTGATGTAGCCTTTCAAATCGACTTGAAATTCGATTAATTAAATAGAAATGACTTTTTAGTTATCATCATCATAATAATAATAATACACATTGTCCAATTGTTGTTGTTGTTGTTGTTTTGGCCAACACCATCACCACTACCACCACCACCCCCCGCTCCAATCATCACCACTACCATCAATATCATACTCTGGTGTATCCATTTCTAATGAAAAGTCAAAGAAATTAATTCTTTTCAGAATATGGGAATTTATTTCTATAGAATAATTAAACTATCCACTAGACATATTAAACACACTCCCCCTATTTATCCAATATAGATATGAATAAATTTAATTTCATTAATTGTGTGTTTTTTCTTCTCGGTTTGATTATTAATATCCATTTTTTCTCTCTTTTTTGTTGTCGTTGTTGTTGTGAAACTCGTTTACTCATTTATTTATTTCTTGTTTTCTTTTGTTTACCAATCATCACTTTCATTTGACACCGACACTACTACTAATAAATAAATAAATAAGTAAATACATAAAGCATTGAATGAATGTGCATATCATTGTGTGTGTGTATGTATGTATGTGTAAATAAATAGTAAATAGATCGATAGACAAACACACAGATAAATAAACAAACATACGCGTAGACAGACAGATAGATAGATAGATAGATAGATAGATAGATAGATAGATAGATAGATAGACAAACAACCATCGATATATAAATATGACGCTCGGACTCATCATCTAATTGACAGAACAATAATAATAATAATAATAATCTGAAATGTGGTTTCGTCTTCTCTTTTTTTCCAATCAGTTAAAGATGAAGATAAATAGAAAAGAACAAAAAGAAAGAAACAAACAAACGGAAAGTTTTAAGTATACATGGAATTCAGTTTGACATGCGTTTCATCCTAGTTGGGATTCGTTAGTTAAATGTTCCTGTATGTCAGACTTGTTGATGTTTATTCCAGCAGTTGAATTCAGTACTCTTCGCTTCAAACATTATCATGTTATCCACTTATAGTTACTGAGTCCTGATTGCCACGTGATTGTGCAATGGGTTTAAGTTTAAATTCACTTGGTATTGTTTTACTTGTATCTTATCATTGACGTTTAGGACTGTATCCTGTGATGATTGCCTCGATATAGCCTGAAATCACAAGCTTTTTAAGCAAAGATAGATAGCTAATTGGATAACGTGATTGCGTTTGAAGTGGGCGGTACTGGATTCGAATTCCGGGAGTGAATATCAACAAGTCTAGTTGACGAGTCCCAAATAGGATGAAGCGTATATCAAACTGAATACCACTGTTAGTCACTATCTATCTTTGCTTAAAAAAGTTGTGATTTAAAGCACTATCAGGATAATCGGCACGAGATGTACATATACCAACAAGAGACTGATCAATTGCAGTCCTAAATATCAATGGGGAGATACAAATAATTTAAAGTAATTAGTCCCTTTGATAAATTTCAATAATGTAATAAGAAGATGAAGATAATCAGAACTATGTAATGATATATTAGAGCAATACATTTCGAGCAATCTGATCACACATGATATACATTCATGTCTGAAGAATAAAAGGTCAACTAGACTACAAATGGGGTAAGAGGAGACAATGATAATAATGTGCACACAATTTGAAACTTAAGTCAATATTACCAGGGTAGGTTTAAAGTGAGAACAAACTGTTTTTGAATACACAAAAGGGGGTTTGAATTTTTGTATGACTGAGGCTTCAATAAACCTTAGTATATGCCCTTTATTATACTTTTATACAACACCACAAATGCTGAGTTAAGATCTATCATATGGCCTGTTTCAATCACGTGTTTGACAATAGACGATGATGGATGTTTATCTTCTACTCTCATTAGGTCATTTGATTGTATTTGTTTCTGTATAGTTTCACATAGTTCTAATCATCCACGTCTTCTTATTACATTATCGAAATAAACAAGTAAAATAACATCAAGTGAATGGTTTTCTTCAACAGTTGAGATCATCAGTCGATTGAAGCTAGACCATCATGGAAGCACTGGACGGCCGTTTCGTCCCATTTTGGGACTCCTCAACACTGCACATCCATGACCCCGCCTCGCGAGATTCGAACCCAGGACCTATCAGTCTCGCACCAGGCGCTTAACCAACTAGACCACTGAGTCGGCATCTAACAGTGTTAATGTCTAACTTCAACTAATCCACGAAATTGAGCGACACACCCACCATTATCATTAGTGAGTTACTATCACACAACTGACCTGGTTGAACTCCACTAGTCACTGCTTCTCACTAGAACTCCAGGATATATCTCTTGAAGTCAGTCATTAGTGAGCATATGTTGGTTACTTTCAGAAGGGGTTTGGTGGAGATTATAGTAATTTCAACAGTTGAGATCATGAGATCATGGTTTATATCTGAAAAATATTGTTCCTCTTATATGTTTATCGATATCTGTACTATCAACTCTTCCACAGGGATATTGCCCTACCTCCCTCCCCCCACCTCTGCCTCTCTCTCTTTATATATATATATATATATATATATATAAGAGAGAGAGAGAGAGAGAGAGAGAGAGAGTGGAGGAAGGGAGGGACTAGATATAGTTATATTCGAACATCAGTGTAACCAATTCGCGTGTATTCATCATCATCATCATCATCATTCTCACCTTTAAGTTAGTTGACAATCTACAAAAGATAAACTTTATTATTCGAAAGAAAAACTAACCAAATAAATAAATGAATTTTTCAACAACAACAACAACAACAGCAACAAGAACAACAGTGGAAACGAAATGATTTTTGATCTTTCTTCTTCGAATTTTTATTTTATTGAAACTATATATTTATTTAATAATGATGAATGGTCGTTGTTGTCTTCTCTCTCTCTCTCCCTCTCTCTCTCTTTACCCCTCTCTCCCTCCCTCTCTATCTCTCTTTACCCCTCTCTCTCTATCTCTCATTTGAAAGAAGAAAAAAAAGCATATTATAAATCAATTCTTAATTATCTTATTGAAAATGTTCATAGTTATACTTGGATCATATAGTTGGATAACATCCGTAATACTATTCAATGGGAGAGGATAAATCAACTTCCAGTTGAAGGAGATATTTGGGAAAAGATATTGGGAATGAATAGGATATACATTGAGGAAATCATCAAATTGTATCATAAGGGTAAGCTCTAATTTGGAATTCTGAAGGAAAGCACAAAAGAGAAAAGCTAAAGAACACACTACGTTGAGAATTCAAAACAGATATGAAAAAGATGAAAGGCAAAAAGAAGGGGATTGAAAGGATTGTCCGGGACAGAGTTGGATGAAGAGTGCTGGTGGACGATCTATGCTCCTCCACGAGGAGTAACAGGCGTAAGTAAGTAAGTGTGTTGCTTAGTTATTCAGATAAAATGAAACATGAACGTATTAACATTCCGGTTTCCTTTTTTTGAAAAAAATTTCTTTGTTAAATGGAAAAGTGAAGTTTATGAATTTTGTAGAATGATGCACCGCCCTGGTACGGCGGTACCCTTCCTCTCGAATCGCTCTTACATAACAAAGCATATACAAATGATGTATGAACCGATCGTAGGTCATTGGCAACCATGGGACTGCATATCCTGACGTTGCTCCACTGCCTTGTGGATCAAAGTTTAAATCGAAGGCTCCAAGTGTGACTCCCTGAGAAAACCACCTGACTGGGTTCGGGCATCTGGGCAGTATCACATCCCATACATAAATCCAGTGACTTGTATGGTGCATATGTACTCGATGATCTAAATCATGTTGATATTTGTAAACTGAATAATAAAAGCATCACTTACACTAGTTGGTACTTTTTTTGATGGTTACTAAAGTTTCGGTTGTTCAGTCATACTGTGTTGTATGCTATTAATATCGGCAGATATAAGTAGTATGTACCACTAATCAGAAATGGAATACTTATGTCAAAAGAAGGTTGAGAAGATTGAATTTAAGAAAACAGAAATTTTTTATATCTAGAATTTAGATTCCTACTATACCGCGTACAACTTAAGCACTTGAATGCTTGAATCTTCCAAGTTGTAAGTCAGAAGACAGAAAACTAGTGGGAAGGAATCTTATAACAAACAGTGACAAATATCGTACAATACACTCAGGTATTTATAGTTTTTAGTAGAAAAAAATGGAATCATCTTTAACAGTCATTCAATCCACATGCAGCGGTTTTTAGCATTTGTCCATTTGAGAAGCTACACATAGAGATTCTGGACTGTTCTTCTAAACGCCGATTGGATGGAATGTCTTTGGCTCTCTCTGAACTTCTTAGAGTTTCCTTAAGTTCACTGGGGGCCGTCCCTTCATAGAGAAATTAAGAATAGAAAGAATCATGAAGAATATAAGGGACATTTGAAGGAAGATTTGCAAATAAACGATTTGATGTATGATTGTCACATTTTACGAAAGAACTTTGTAATTTTGCAATGTAGTAGTGTTCGTTCATAACAGTATTCATGGTACAGAGATATATGTGCCATGAATAGGAGGAATTTAAGTCAATTGTTTGAAGATTTAAGAAGAATAATGGAAATTGACAGAACATTCATTAGGATACGCAAAACAATTGATACACTGGTATGAAAGACAAGATATAGATGGAATAATTCAAGAAGTAGGAATAAATTCGTGAAATGGAACATTCTGAAATAGTTTTGAAACTCAATATTTAAGGAAAGATAAAAAGTGAGCACATCTATGCTATGGTAATCGATTCCAACGTTTTTATCCGACGGTTATGATAATCACATGAACCTCAGCAACATGGTCTCGATCGGCGTACACTGGCTCAGGAGAACAGTTAGTGACTTCATGGATTGATACCACGTCTTGCTTTGAAAGCTACTAACTTCCTTTTAATCTACTTATACATCTATGTCATCTAAAGTCTCCAAATATTGGTTACAAAGATAGCACGTAAACCATTAGAAACCAGATAGTATATTTCATACTCGGTCATATGAGACAGGTGATATCGCCGATAGTAATCGAGGATGGTCAATCAATATCACTAAATGGCTGAAGTTGTAAAAAAAATTGATCCATTGAGTAGATAACTTAGTGATTAAAAATTTACAAATCCATCTCAATTTTGATTATCCTTAGTTCGATCCCTGATGAGGACATAGGTGCATACGACTATAGAGTCTTAAAGGAGTCCTCTATCCATATTTTCTCTTTCCTGATTGGTTGAAAAGGATTGAAATGTTCTTATAGTCAGTTTAGAAGTCACCGAATTTGGGGTCTGTAATTAAGATGTACGATTATCATTTCAAATACTTACAAATTATCCAGACTATCACTAGCTTGCGATTGTGATCCAACTTATATAAGATTTTACATAATAATAATATTCGTCGAACAAATTGTGTAATTATTGTGATTTACTAGACTAATAGATCAAATTGAAATAAAGAATCCCAAGTTGAACGAAGCAGTGATTAATTGAATACGGTGGGTTTGAGTGCTGTTAGAAGTATGAAAGCAGTTATCACTTTCCGGTTGCTCACACTGTGGAAAAGTTCTTCTAGAGGTACCTGAAAAGGAAATTGGATTAGAGGTGGCCTTAATGACCTGAGAGCGTGACCGCAGTGCCCAAGGGACAACTGTTTGAGGTCGGTCACACACAACCTTTTTGTGAGTAATTTTCATGTTAGCTTTGTACTTGTTTAGATCTTACCACCGGAGACGAAAATCCATAAGATAAAGCGAGATGTGCATTTTTAGGGTCTGCCTTTTCTAACCCCACCCTTCCTTTTTGGGAAGACAACATCTTTGTTATGCTAGTTTTCTGAAGAAAAAAAAACACCTTACTACTATCACACGTCTGTATAGTCAGCAGTAGGACTTCACCCTCAGATCTTAAGTTAACTGCTTTTAATCTTACCATTCTTCAAATGACGTGCCTAGCATGATAGGACCTTGAGGAACAGTTGTTCCAGCCAATATAGCTCGGTTGATTCATCACGATAGGCAAGCCCGACCACCACATCAAGATAGCAGCAATGGTAAGGATTGGACAATACACATTTTCTGAAGTCTATTTCTACATCATGATTTTTACTATTATTTCAATTGTTAAGATCATGAGTCGGTTGAGGCTAGACCACCATTGAAAACCTGGAAGCACTGGACAGCGGTTTCGTCCTTTTGTGGAACTCCTCATCAGTGCGCATCCATGATCCAGCACCCCACGAAAGTCGAGCCCAGGACCTATCAGTCTCGCATCAGGCTTCAACTGACTCATGATCTTAACCATTGAAATTACTACAATCTCCACAAAACCCATCTGATATTACTATTATTATTATTATTATTATTATTATCTTTTGTAGTAAATAGTTTCTTTAAACCCATAAATGATCACAACAATCATCATTATAAAGACATATCGTTTATTCTACCATTTCTTTAAATATAGTCCAATTAGACCATGTGAATAACAGGTGATAGAAACATTTTTCTAGATGAGAAAAAAGGATCTATAAACCCATATATATTAATGTTTCTTGTTAAGTAATAAGTAATAAAATTCATACACATGTAAATGAATTCACTTTCATCTCAGCAGGATGTATGGGATTTTTCTTTTTCTTTTTTTTTTAGAAAAAAAACGAAAGAAAAGTAAAGAAAAGAAAGAAAGAAACATTAACACAGAAACATGATATGAAGTTTTTATTTTCTTGTGCTGCTCCTCCTCCTCCTCCTCCTCCTCCTCCTCCTCCTCCTCCCTATCCCACCGTCCTCCTCTTATTGATGAATCAATAATCCCTTACAATTTCAACTCTCCCCCACCTCCCTAAGCCAACCCTTAAAATAAAACAAAAAATTATCCATATTTATCATTAAATTATTTTAAATTTCATATATTTTTTTCTTTTTCTTTTCTTCTCAATTAACATTAAAAAACAAGAAAAAAGAAAGAGAAAAAGAGGAAAAAGGAAAAGAGAAAAATTGATTTAACCCATTTGTAATAAAAGAAAAAAAGGAGAGATTATGCAACACCTGTTTAGTATTGCATAAACGATTACCATTGAATACCATAGTGAAGTGTTAAAGGGGATAAATTTTTTTAAAAAAAAAAGAAAAAAAAACTTTAAAAATTATTTAATTTTTTTCTCTCTTTCTTTAAGGACAAATATTTCGGTTTATTCACTCAGTTTCTTCTTTATTTTTTGTTTGTTTGCTTTTCCCTTCGTCTATCTCTAATGGACTTTAGTAATTCTTCACACCGAAAAAAATTATTCACACGTTCGCATGATCACTCGCTTGCTTGCTTCCTTGCTCGTTGCCTCGTTCCTGCACCCCCACCACCACACACACATACACTTCACATCCGTTGCGTGGGGGGAGGGTTGGGATGGCATACACTCTATGCAACACATAGATATTATGGATGAAAAATGTTTTCTAATCATCATTATAATAATATTAGAAAATATATAATTTCTAAGAGAAGAAGGAACAGTTTCTATAGTTTTAGAAAGAGAATAAGTTTTGTTGTTGTTTTTCTTTGGTTTATTTTTGAGACAAGAAAAATGAAAAGAAAAAGGAACAAAAATTTTTTCTTTGGTTTCTCCAGAAAACAAAAATATACAATATGGTTTCCTCTTTCTTTTCTCTCTCTTCTTATTTTCTTTTAAAATACAATTACAGATTTCTATTTCATCTATGTAGGTATTTGAATCGAATTAGGGGTGGTTGTGTTGTTGTTTGTGGTTGCTGTTGTTAGGGCTGTTTTGTTGTTGTTGTTGTGGTGGTGGTGGTGGTGGCTGTTTTCGTTGTTGTTGTTGTTGTTTTCTTCTTAATGGGAATAATAATTTTCAGTATGAAGGTGAATATTTTCAAAATGTGAATGAATCAAATTTCAAATTAAGTTTCAATTTTCAATATGGTCAAGAAAAGAAAAATATTTTTTTTACGAATAAATTTGAAATTCAGTTGTAGAGGGGAAAGGATGAGTATTTGAGGAGGGGTGTGCGTGTGGGGGTGGGTGGGTGGCAGAAACACTTATGGAATATCAACCTTTTGGTTTTATTTCTTATATTCTACAAGAATATTCAACTGTACACAGAATGTACCGGGGTTTTTGTTGCCTTGAGTTTTTCTACCTTTCAAAAAAATATTGTCGTGTTCGCTTTCAAATGAAGCGGTTCACCATGAGAGAGACAAACAGATTTCGTGTTTGTGTGTGTGTCGTAAACAACGATGGATAGTGGTTAGTAGTGAAGTGGAGGATGCGCGTTTTGTCCTATTCAGGGCTCATCAGCTGGATGTGCCTACAAATCAGAGTTGATGTTCGCTCTGGGACTCGAATGCAGTACCGTTCACTACAAACGCTATCGCGTTATTCACTTAGTTACTGAGTTCTGATAGTCATTTGCTTGTGCAATGAGTTGAAGTTTAAATTCACTTGGTATTGTTTACTTGTATCTTCTCATTGATGTTTAGGACTGCAATTGGTCAATCTCTTATTGGCATATATGCATCCGGTTCAAATTGCCTCGATATTGATTTCAATCACAAGGATTGTAAGTAGAGATTGATGGTGGCTAGTTGTGAAAACCAGAACACATGTTTCGTCTTGGTTGAGACTCATCAGTTGGATTTACCTACATCCCGTGGTTAATGTCCACTCCACCACTCGTACCCATTACCGTTCACTTCAAACGGCATCGTGTCATCGACTCAGCTACTGAGTCCAGATAGACACCTGCTTATCTAATGGGTTGAAGTTTAAACTCACTTGGTGTTGTTTTGCTTTACTTGAATGTTCCCATTGATATTTAGGACTGCAGTTGATCAGTTTGTTGTTGGCTAAATGTAATATGAATTAGTAAGAATATAAATACAATAAAAAATCCAATTTTCATTTTGATTCATCCATGGGAAGATTTAGAACGATGTATCGAAGCAAAGAGTTTTGTGTATTGACAACTTCATATGAAAGTTAATAAGAATATAGTTGACAGTTCTTTCAAATCTTTTCGATTATGTTCTGTATCATAATCAATTTATCATTTCTTGAATGCAACAGAAATGGATTGATATTGACAGAATTCAATCTGTTACTAAGTAGTTTAAAGTTTGTCATTAAGTCATCTAGAGATAGATCTATGTAATCTATGTAATTAGTCTTGATCAGTGGATTCAAGTTATTTATGAAGTTAATCATCAATGATATTGAAAGTGAGTTGGAGAACATCTCAAATTTTAAGGAAAATTGAATAGCGATTCGCATAGGGAATTCATAATGTATGTCTCATTCTTAGACGAACATCAACACTATGGTCTAAGTACACCTATCAGACGAATCCTAAATAGAACGAAATGCGCATCCTGGATACTATTGCTAAGTAATGTTCAACTCTATATAAAATGATTGCGATTTGATAACAATATTGAGACAATCTGTATAGGATCCACGTATACCCAAAATGATTCATTCAATACAGTCTTTAACATAAATGAGAAGACACAATACAACCCCTGCAAATGAATTAATACTTCAAATTGAATTCTAGTTAAGAATGTAAGTCATTAAATTTCAACTCAATGGTTTATAGGTTTGGTGCTTACAGAGGATTTCCACGAATAATGCACAATCCAATAAATGTGTTAGAATCATTCAAATAGACAGATATCATTCATAGTATTCACGTAGTCTTCATAACACTTTCAATTAGTTAAGGTGGAAACTATTATGTATTATAACTCCTTGATCAAGATCAAATGTCACGTTACCAATCAGAAACTTAATTCTAATTTAGTCTGTGGATGCGCACTACTGAGGAGTCCCACAATAGAACGAAACGGCCGTCTAGTGCTTCCAGGTTTTCCCTGGTGATCTAGTTTCAATTGACTCATGATTTCAACTATTGAAATTAGTCTGTTTCGTTTGTATCACTGCCTCGACAAACCTATTATCCTCAAATTGATCGATTAAATGCTCATTTAGCAATACTAACCACGAACAGACAGTAAATTTTTTATTGACCCTCTCTATGTTCGCTTAAGTCTAGATGTGACAACAGATCTCTACGATACTTATATTTTAAAGAGAAATGGTATATATTCACTTGGTGTTGTTTTACTTGTATCTTTTCATTGTTATTTAGGACTGCAATTGATTAGTTTATAGTTGATATAGCCTTAATTCACAAGCTTTTTAAACAAAGATGGATAGTAACTGGCAGTAGAATCCAGGACGCACATCTCGCCCTAATTGGGACATGTCAGCTGGATGTACCTGCATCCCATAGTTGATGTTCACTCCAGGACTCTAACCCAGTACCATTCGCTTCAAACTTCATCATGTTATCCACTTAGCTACTGAGTCCTGATAGCCACCTGCTTGTGCAATGGATTGAATTTTTAATTCACTTAGTATTGTGTGTTTGAATCTGCCCAATGATGTTTTGGAGTGCAATTGATCAGTCTTAGTAGCTAAGTGAATAACGCGATAGCGTTTGAAGCGAATGGTACTGGGTTCGAGTCCCGGAGTGACCATCAACTCTGGAATGCAAGTACATCCAGCTGACAAGTTCAAAATAGGATGAAACCGCTCATCCTGCATTCCGCTGCTACCCACTGTTCATCTTCGATTGAGAAGTGGTATATGTATATATACAGAGAGAGAGAGAGATACTGGACCACACCACACCATAAAACGAAAAATAAATTGTTTAACGTTGATTATTCTAGACTAATTAATTCAATGGATATTCAAACAACTGTAAACTTTTATCTCAACTCATAACGACAAATCCCAAGGGTATGACCAGAAATATTTAAAAAGTATTATTGAAAATGTGTACTCAATATGACCTTAATGAGTAGCTTTATACGCTTATACACACATATATATACATAAAGAGATATAGAATATTAAGAAACAAATTATTTTCGACTATCACAAAGTTGAAATTTGAATATAAACTACTGATATGGTGATTACTAGAATTTATGTTAACTTTTCTACTTTTCATCTTTAAATAACCAACACAATTGATTGTTTTAATAGTTGAGATCATGATTCAATAGAAGCTTGATCATCATGGAAAACCTGGAAACATTGGATGGCCGTTTTGTTCTATTGTGGGACTCCTGAGTAGTGCACATCCACGATCCCACCTTACGAGATTCGAATCCAAGGCCTATCCGTTTCACGCGCGAGCGCTCAACTATTAGACCACTGAGCTGGCAGGCATCAAACGATGTTAACTTTAACCAATCTACGAAATTGAGCGACCATTTTCTATTGTACTAACGTAGATGTGTATCTCCAGCCAACACAGATTATTTCCACTGGTTATGGCTTCTTACTAGAACACCGAGAATTCCCTCACGAAGCTAGTCATTAGTGAGCACGTGGTATGTGTTTGTGGAGATTATTAAGATTTTGATTGAGATCATGAACCGATTGATGTTAGACCAGCATTAAAAACCTGGAAGCACATAACGGTCGTTCCATATTTTTTCTCAACTTTCAATCTGGGTTACTCTATAGCGATTGTGTTCATACAAGATAAATGGAGATTTAATTGGGGAAATTGTTTAAAAATACATTTTTTAAAAATAGTCCACATTAAAATAAAGATGATTTGTTACTTAGGATACAGATGAATAATATATCCAGCCTATAGTTATCTTAATTTCATGCTAATATCTAAGTACATTACACTGTATAACACACAAAAAATTACAATTCCATAATATCAGAAAGATTTCGTGGAGATTGCAGTAATTTCAACAGTTGAGATCATGAGTCGATTGAAGCTAGATCACCATGGAAAACCTGGGAGCACTGACCGGCCGTTCTGTCCTATTGTTGGACTCCTCAGCAATGCGCATCCACGATCCCACAAACCCTCACGAGATTCGAACCCAGGACCTATCAGTCTCACGCTAGGCGCTTAACCAACTAGACCACTGAGCCGGTTGGCATCCAACAGTGGTAATGTCTAAAGATAGTTTGTTACTTAGGATACAGAAGATGAATAATATATCTAACCTATAGTTCTTTTAATATTATGCTAATATCTAAGTACATTACATTGTAGTAACACACACACACAAATTACAATTCTATAATACTATTAAATTTAAATATTAAAATTACATATCTAATAATGTTGAACATTTAATGATCATCAGTTCATTTAAACAAAACAACAACCTGGAGAACAACAACAACAACACCAAAAGGATAACAAACTACTCATTATGATCATGATAACCTTATTTTAATAAAATAAAAATTACTTTTTGAAACGAGTTTTCTTCTCTCTCTCTCTCGCCCTCCTCCTCTCCCCCTCCCCCCCTTTCTCATTTTGTATCTACATATACATATATATATCTATAATTAATATTCATATGAATTTACATTTGATCTTCTTTTCTTTTTCTTTTTCTTCTTTTTTCTTTTTTTCTTTTTTCTTTTTTTGTTTTGAATTTAGTTTTTTCGGTATATATTATATCAAAGTGTTATAAAGGACATAAATTTGATTAGAATAGAATAAATTGAATGAAATAAGAAAGAAATGTAAAGTATTCTCATATAAGTGAATGAAAGGTTATCAAATATTATGGACTTGAAATTATTGAAACTCCGCCTGGAATCGCTCCGGGGGCTACTGCCAGTCCCAAGCCCGGATAAAGGAGGAGGGTTGGGTATGGGGTTAGCGTCCCCATCTCGTAGAAAACTAACTCGCTAAAAAAACGCTAACCAAATTATTCATGATGAAATTATTGAAGAGTTTCATATTAGGTCGTAATTGTTGTGCCGCAAAAAAAAAAAACGTTGATCACTTATACTTGAAACGAGAGATCTTGTCAATGCCCCACAATGCGAAAGTAAGAATACAAAGACTGGTATAAGTGAAGATTTATTAGCTCCCCAAAACACTATAACGACGACGACGAATCGAATCTCGTCTAAAATACACTGGTTTCTATATTGATTGTACACCCATTTTGATTAATAATTAGGATTAGATCACATACTCAGTTATAACTGATCACTTAGTGAGCAAGGTTCATGTCAAGTGAGTACAAGAATATCGCTTATTATACAGAAGAAAATATCATACTGGGAAAACACAATCAAATACTCCACTGAATGATCCTCGCGTTGAATCAAAATGGATGTTGAATGTTGAACCAAAACTCATAATGAGTAAATCAATCAAAAATGGACTTTTCTTTCCATCATATCAGGATAGAATAGTCATTTAATGATCATAGATTATTAATGATGCCTTAAATATGATCGTGAAGTCATCAGGAGTTGATTAAAAAAAAAGAGAAAAAGAAACTGAAAATAAATCATCTAATCAATTCATATGCAATAGAGATAGCTCGAATAGTTCAGTGGTAACAGTTCTGACTGTGAAGTTAACTGATATGAAATTGAATCCATCAAAGAGTATCAGTTCCATCAGATTATAGGTACATCTTGTTGACGAGTGTCAAATAGTACAAAATCTAGGTTCAGGTTTTAATGCCAAAGAACACATTACATCGAATAATAGAAGCAGATATGAAAAAGGATGAATAACAACTGAAAAGGATAGCCCAGAACAAGATTGGATGGAAAGTGCTGGTCAGCAGCCTATGCTCCTCCACGAGGAGTAACAGGCATATGTGAGTAAGTAAGTAAGTAAGGAAAAGACTTTCAAGAAAGTATCAGAAAAACAACAGATTACATATTGTACCCAAGTTGAATAATTCTCAATCTTGACATTCATTTTATTATATTTCTCGAAGCTTTTAGAATATCCATCATCGTCTTATAGAGGTCTATAAACATTTTTTTTTGTATTAATACTAACTTTGAAAATGAAGCTTCTTTTGGATACTTTTATTCTGTGTTTTGAGCTCAGTTATAGATGATTTCTATAGACTTTTAGGAAGTAATTGGTCAATCTGTTATATTCGAATGAAGAATAAATGGATAGTAACCGATAGGATTTATTTATGGACTGTCATTATCATATATAATCTTATTGTATGACTATTGAGTAACTATATTATATGTATATTCATATTCCTCTCATTATAAACTTCCATTTGATCTATGGATTAGTATTCTACAACTTACTATTCTTAAAATATTCCCAATTTATTAGTAACAGTCTGTCATAATCACAACCATTTTTTGGCTTGATCTTGTATAATTGTTATTTTCTATTTTATGGTATGATCTGGTCTGTATATAAACTGTGTATATTTGGAATATATGATTTGTATAACAGAGGCTAATATTGATGATCTGGATTAAACCGGTTGACTTAGGAGTAATGCTACTATCTTGATAGTACAATAAGAACTCAAAGTTAACTCTAGATTACTTGTACTAATTTATACGTCATTGATCTGGTCTTGAGATAGTGGAGAAGAATTGTAGCTCAGATGAGTGATTTTGATGGAGTTTTTTTCTCTGAGCTGAATGGTTTAGTAGTGGAATTTTCATCATTCTTCTGTACGACATCATCACCACAAACTTCAGGTAGAAGTGAAATGTTCGAATTTGAACACGAACATTTCAATAAGCTCAGAGAACAAAACATCATTTCTACCTGAAGTTTGTGTTGACTATGTAGTTCAGAAGAACGATGAAAACTCCACAACCTAACTATCCAGCTCAGAGAAAAAAACTCCATCAAACTTGATCTGGTCATCAATAAGCCATTATTCTAATTAACAATCATCTCAGGTGGTAACTAACAGTTTATGAGAAGATAACACATAATCAGTTTCAATTATTCAAATATCAAATATGACATTTCCCCCACCTCCTCCAACCGACCGAACCCTAAAAAAACACAGAATACTGGAGGTTTTTTTCAGTAACAGAAGAAAAACAATTCAATATTAAATTCAAAATGTTATTTTAATTTCTCTAAATAATTATAATTCTACATTATACTCTTTACATAGATTCTATTTTTCGAAGAAAAAAAAACAAAAAAAGGGGAATACCAAAATTTAGTAACCATGACTAATAATGTTTCCATCATTATTATCATTGACAAAAATAATCAATAAATTCAATTATCAATATTGTAATTACAGGAGAATTACAAAATTCCCTTATTAAAATGAAATGTTTACAGTTTTACCACGTTCCTTCACCCCTCCCCCCACCCACACACACATACACCGAAATAGGGGATGATGACAATATTAAAATGAAATGTTTACAGTTCTACCTACTTCACCCCACCCCTACACCGAAAGGGGAGGATGGTGACAATATTAAAATGAAATGTTTACAGTTCTACCTCCTTCACCTCACCCCCACACTGAAAGAGGAAGGGGTGGTGACAATATTTAATGAAATATATTATTATAATTTATATCAATATAGTTGAACAATTAAGAAGAAACGATGAATTCAAGCAAGTAAATAAATAAGAAAACAAGAATAGAACAGAATAGAATAGTGTTAGTAAAGAAAACAAAAACATGAAAAAAATTAAGCAAAAAAATGTTCTCTCTGTTTGTTTATTTTTTTTGATTTTTTCTTTTCTTTTCTTTTCTTTTTTTTTACAAACAGTTAGCAACTGATAAAAATTTATTTGTTGTATAATCAAGATAGAAATCTTTTTTATGAATTAATGTTTCATTTGTTGTACTACTACTATTACTACTATTAGTAGTACTAGTAGTAGTTGTAGTTGTAGTAGTTGTAGTAGTAGTAGAAATCATGGATAAAGGAAATAATGATGGTGATGATGATAATGATGATGATGATGACGATGATGGTGATGGAGTTGTTGATTTATATTCAACAATACCATTCCTTGATAAATGTTGTTCATTATTTCGATGATATTGTTTCTCATTGTCATCAACAATGATTACAGATTCACAAGTACCAGAATCAATTCCAACAGTAATATCAACTTCATTCTCATCATCATCACCATCACCATCATCATCATCATCGTCATTGTTATTCATATTGATTGGATCGTTATTATTATCATCATCGTTACTAGAATCAATACATTTCGATAATTCAGTATAATTGGTTGTGAATTTCATAGATTCAAACTGATTACGATTATGTGTATTATAATGTTGTAATAATTGATTTGTATTACTCATTGATAAGTGACAATGATTATTATCAGTAGTATTAGTAGTAGTAGTAGTATTCATTCGATAATTCTCTTTACCTTTATCATATAACATTAAATCATATGAATAATTGGAATCCATTCGTTTTTGAAAATTTCCTACGGAACAATTGGAATTCAATAGAGCTAAGGATTGTTGACTTGTAGGTGGTAACCATGGTAACGAGAATGTAGTTGAAGTGAACTGTAATTCATTGTTATTATTATTATTCAATTTCGAATCATTCACATAAATTGGTTGAGATGTTGACGGGCTAATTGGTGAATTTTTTGATAGTTTATTAAATGAAGATGAAAAAGTTGAGATTGTGGATGAAGGAGATAAGGTAGAAGAGGACGATATAGTTGGTGTATGATTTGATAAAGATATTGAACTAATCACTTGAGGTATTGAAATAGAATTTGAAAGTGGAACTGTAACAGTAGTAGATGACATTGGTGGAGGTCGTGGTAATGCAGTCCCAGTTGCCATTGCTATAGCAACTGCTGTACGATATGCTTCTATTGTTTCATGATGTTGCTAAAAATTTTATACAAAAGAGACAAGAAAAAAGTGATATCAAATCTACTTAATTACACATATAAGTGGATGAGGGTTATAAAACAAGTGTGAGGAATTAGAATTAGAATTTACAGTTGATGATTAGGCTTAGGAATTAGATTTCAGGTTTTCATCACGAACTAACATAAGCTATAATGCCAAAACTCTATTTATCCAAATGAATGGGTGAATTTCGCGCCAAGATTCAAGACCTGTTATCTTATATCTGATTGCTTCGTCCATAAATTATAGTCTCGTCAACGCCACATTATAAATATGAATTGACGGAAGTTGGAAAATGTGTAGTGTATGATTAAGATTCCATTATCAGTATGGGATTATGGAGATTGTTGAGAAGTTGATTGAGATTATGCATCAATCAGTGTTAAATCATGATTGAAAATCTGAAAGCACTGGAAGGTTCGAGACTTGAACTCAGGAACTTCGGTCTCACACGTGAACGCTTAACCTTTAAACTATTGAACCGACATTCAGTGATGTTAATGTCTAGCTTCAACCAATCCACGAAATTGTGCAATCATATTTTATACTAGAATGAAACGGCCATTCAATGTTTCCAGGTTTACAATGGTGGTTTACATTTCTAATAATTATTGTCAGAATCAGAGTTTCTTAAAATTGTAGTAATTTAATGGTTGAATTCATGAATGAATTTAAGGTAGATCACCTTGGAAAAGCTGGAAGCACTGGATAGCCGTCTCATCTTAGTATGGGACTCTGTCGGATGTTGACTCAGTGGTCTAGAGTCTAAGTGTTCGCGCATAAAACCAGAGGTCCTAGGTCCGAATCGTGTGTTCCAGATTGTGGATGCATAATCCTGAGGAATCCCACAATAGGACGAAACGACAGTCTAAGTTTCCCATGGTGATCTGGCTTAAATCGACTCTAAAGTTCAATCATCTAATTTTCTAGTCATAATTAATTTACACCAACCTAATGTAGGGGAGAATAAACCAACTTCCAACGGAAGAGAAAATTAGATGTTGAAAGTGGATAAAACATACATTACGGAATTTACCAAAACTATATCATGAGTCAAGCCTTAACTTGTAGTCCGGATAGGAAATGTAAATACGAAAAACCAATGAACACATTAAGTTGGAAATTGGAGTCAAACATGAAAAAGATAAATAACAACTGGAAAGGATTGTCCAGGGGCGAGACTCTAATTTATGGACGACCTTTGAATGAATCTTAAGTAACGTTGACAAATATTAGCCAATCAGCAAACAGTCGGAATGGAGTAAAACTATGTTATACAAAACCAAGGAAATAAAGTGGATACACGTCTTAGACGTGGTTCAAAAACTTGACAAGGTTAGAAAGAGGTTCAGCGGTTCTGAAATCGTAATCCATGCAGTAGAGAAAATCATCTAAACGGCTACAGAATAGTCGACCTCTGGAGTCATGATAGAATATCAAATACTCTCCTAGCCTTGACCACACAGCTTCAATATTGTTTACGTGCACTCCGATTGTTGAGTGCACAAAATGCTACTTGTGGATAACGACACGATGCATATAACCAAGCCTATGTAGGAGTCTGTACACTCTCCGAACATCCGTATATATTATAGTACCTGGCTGCAGCCAGTGTTACTGGTGCTTTTATTATCCAGTTCGCAATAGTTGTCATAATTTGCTTCAGTTAGGAATTATTTATAGGGTTTTCATCATGAACTGACATCAGATATAATGCCAGGAGTTTATTTAACCAAATGGATGAAAGGTTTTCGTGTCCAAATCCGATATCTATTATCTTATACCTGATTGATTCGTCCAAAAATGATAATCTCGCCGTTTTATTTGTTATAGCCGCTGAATGATCACATTTTGTACAAAATCCCATGTGAACCGATCGTACGTTAGCATTAAGCACTGAAATTGGCGCCGTAACCTTGAAATCTCTAAAACGCTTCTGATTGACTTGTCCATAAATTAAAGTCTCGACTTATCCAAGATTCAAAATACTGATCAATGGTTTATACTCTTTCAATGAGAAAGTAACAAACATTAGTAAATAAATCAATCATTAAGTGATACATAAAAATGATTAAATAATAAAACAATAAAATAACTTACTCCTAAATGAGTTTTTAAATTACCCTTAGTTGAAAATCGTTTATCACATATAATACAGACAAATGGACGTTCTTCTATAAATATTTCAATGAATAATGAAGAAAAGAAAAAGAAAAAAAAGAGAAAAAAATCGATAATCGATAATCGATAATCAATAAATTGATTTTAAAATTTAAATTTGTCATCAACGATTTAAACATTTAAATCAATATTTTTTTTAATCATTAAAATGGAATTGGTGTGTTTTTTTTATTAAAGGGGTGGAAAGGTGGAGGGGATGACAGATTGTTTGACCTTGATCTTGATGAATTTAAACAAGATTTATTGATTTATTTTAAGAATTGAATTCATGAGCTAAATCATCATAGGAGATTTGAAAGTATTTGATGATTGTTATTGTCCTAGTATGAAACTTCTCAATAGTGTGTATCCACAATTCTGTCTTGTGAGATTCAAATCTAAGATCTATCAGTCTCATATGAAAGCGAACTGTTAACCACTAGCATCCAACAATGTTAATGTTTAACTTCAACTAATACACAAAATTGAATGACACACCCAACATTGACACATCCAACACTCGGTTAAAATCCACTGGTCACTGTTTCTCACTACAACTCTAAGGACTACCTCTTGGAGACAATCATTAGTGGGCATATTCTAATTAATATCAGATGGGTAATTTTAATAGCTGAGATTATGAGTCAATTAAAGTTAGATCACCATGAAAAACCTAGAAACATTGGATAGCCGTTCCATCGTAGTATGAGACTCTTCAACAGTGCGTATCCATGATCTTACTACGTGAGATCCGATCCTAGGACTTATCAGTCTCATATGCGTGAACACTTAACCCCCAGACATTAACACCATTGGATGCCAGCTTAGTGGTATAATCTCATACTAGGACGAAACGGCCATCCAGTGCTTCGAGATTTCGATAGTGTTCCAGCTTTAATTGACTCATGAATAGTTCAACTGTAAAATCACTAAAATCTCCATAAAACTCCTTCTGATAGTAAGAATAATTATTTTCATTTGTAAGTGACATTTATCATGAAGTGATTTCCTTTGAAATGATAAGAAGTATTGGATAGTTAAATGAGATTAATATAGGACTCCTTAGCGGTGATTATCTATGACCTCGTTACTAATAGTAGTGGATCTGTGTAGGGCCAGTGAAATATCATTGAGCCTCAGCCAAATGATCCAGTATTTGGATCACTGAATATAGAAAAATGAGTAAAAATTGGATAGAACCGGAAAGGAAGGCCCAGGATATTGTGGGTTGGAGAATGTTCATCGGCAGCCTAGGCTCCATTGAGAGTAACAAGCGTAAGTAAGTAAGTAAGTAAGTAAGTAAGTAAGTAAGTAAGTAAGTAAGTAAGTAAGTAAGTAAGTAAGTAAGTAAGTAAGTAAGTAAGTAAGTAAGTAAGTAAGTAAGTAAGTAAGTAAGTAAGTAAGTAAGTAAGTAAGTAAGTAAGTAAGTAAGTAAGTAAGTAAGTAAGTAAGTAAGTAAGTAAGTAAGTAAGTAAGTAAGTAAGTAAGTAAGTAAGTAAGTAAGTAAGTAAGTAAGTAAGTAAGTAAGTAAGTAAGTAAGTAAGTAAGTAAGTAAGTAAGTAAGTAAGTAAGTAAGTAAGTAAGTAAGTAAGTAAGTAAGTAAGTAAGTAAGTAAGTAAGTAAGTAAGTAAGTAAGTAAGTAAGTAAGTAAGTAAGTAAGTAAGTAAGTAAGTAAGTAAGTAAGTAAGTAAGTAAGTAAGTAAGTAAGTAAGTAAGTAAGTAAGTAAGTAAGTAAGTAAGTAAGTAAGTAAGTAAGTAAGTAAGTAAGTAAGTAAGTAAGTAAGTAAGTAAGTAAGTAAGTAAGTAAGTAAGTAAGTAAGTAAGTAAGTAAGTAAGTAAGTAAGTAAGTAAGTAAGTAAGTAAGTAAGTAAGTAAGTAAGTAAGTAAGTAAGTAAGTAAGTAAGTAAGTAAGTAAGTAAGTAAGTAAGTAAGTAAGTAAGTAAGTAAGTAAGTAAGTAAGTAAGTAAGTAAGTAAGTAAGTAAGTAAGTAAGTAAGTAAGTAAGTAAGTAAGTAAGTAAGTAAGTAAGTAAGTAAGTAAGTAAGTAAGTAAGTAAGTAAGTAAGTAAGTAAGTAAGTAAGTAAGTAAGTAAGTAAGTAAGTAAGTAAGTAAGTAAGTAAGTAAGTAAGTAAGTAAGTAAGTAAGTAAGTAAGTAAGTAAGTAAGTAAGTAAGTAACGTGACATCTATAGAGTTTAACTTATAAAAATCTCAAGGATAGAGAGTATATACTTGATTTACTTACCTGTATGTACACGATAATGCATTGTTAATGCACTACGACAACTAAGTACTTTATTACAAACACCACATTGATTTGGACCAAGTGTACGTTGAAATCGATCAGCTAATTGACGCCATAATATATTTTGTGACTGATCAATTTTCATAAATTGTTCTAAATAATCTTCAGATGGACGTGATGATGATGTTGTGGTAGTTGATGTTCGTGTAGTAGTAGTAGTAGTAGCTGTTGTTGTTGTTATTGTTGTAGTCGTTATCATTGTTGATGATATTTGTTGTTGTCTTTGTATGGTTAAACAATCTTCATCATAATCACCATCATCATCATGATCATCATCATCATCATGATTATCATTATCACTATTATCATTATGAAGATTTAGTTTCTGTTCATAATGACCATATTCTATTGTAGGTGATGATTTGAATTGATTGAATTCATTTGGACTTTCTTCATTCATTAAATATTCTTCATCCATATGCATAATGGATTGATTCTCTGAATAAGGTTGATTTATAAATGATCCAGGAGGTAATTGATATTGTAAACGATGTTTATACATTAATTCATTATTATTATTATTATTACTATTGGATACAGGGGTTGATGATTTTGGCGGCCAATTATAATTTGAATTTGTAAACAATGTTAATAAGTTTTGTGGTATCATTGATGTACCATTATTATTCATTGGTAATGTTAATAATCTATGATTCATTTGTTCTAATGTATTTGAATAGGTTGATGATCTTTCTTTCATCATTGTTGTTAACATCAATGCATGATGATCATGATCATTAGTTGATAGCATTGGTGAATGGATCATTGTTGTTGTTGTTGTTGGAATAGTGGTAATGTTTGATGATATTGTTGGTTGAACTAAGGAAGCAGCAGCAGCGGCCGCCGCCGCCGCTGCTGCATAGGCTGCTGCTGCTGCAGTGAATAAATCTACCGATGACGATGATGATGTTGATGAATTCTTTGTTAATTCGAATGGTTGATATGATGTTCCATATAAAGATGATATTTGAGTATATGGACAGAAATTACTATTATTAACAGCTTTTGTTAGTTTTTCCATCGCAAGTATTTATTGCATTACTCGATGTAGATGGAAGAAGTGGAATAGTGGGTGATGTTGTTGTTGTTGTTGTTGTCGGTGTTGTTTTTAAAGTTAAATTATAACATTCTGATGAAGATGAATATGGTAGAAATTGCATTAATTGATTCATTGTTACACCTTTAATATACGATTCATACAATTGACTATCTTCAATAGTTTGTTGATGTTTTCCATTATCAAATAGGAAGTGTTCTTGATTCAAAGTATTTTTAGTAAATAATTTGTTTACAGTTAAATCTAATGCATCATCATCTTTATGATTAATATTATCATCACTATTTATACTACTTGAATGTATTATTTCAGTAGTATTAGTAGTAGTAGTAGTAGCAGTAGTAGTCTCTTTATTTAATTGTTCAATATGTTCTGAATTTCCTATTCCACTATCATATGTTAATGTACCATTGATTAAGGATTTCATTTGATCAATTGGACTTATTGTATTTCGATGATGATCATGATGATCATTTTCATAAGAATTCAATTCTATTTGATTCTTTAAATGATGATTATCTTCATTATGATTCAAATAATCTGATTGATTTTGTTGTAATGGTTGATGGATACATTTCAATTTTGTCCAATCAGTTGTATCTGTGCAAAAGAGAGGGGTTTTGTGAATATCATAGTAAATTTAATACTTGAGATCATGAGTTAATCGAAGCTGGATCAATATGGAAAACCTGGAAACACTGGATGACTGTTTCGTCGTATTGTGGGATTCCTCAACAGTACGCATCCATCATATTGCTCGTGAGACTCGAATCCAGGAGCTTCGATCTCACGCACAAATGCTTAATCTTTAGAACACTGAGCCTGCCAGAATCTAACGGTACAACTGTCTAACTTCAACTAATCCACGATATTGAGCGACACATCTACCATTGTCATTAGTGAGTTACTATCTTACTATAGATTCTGATTAGTCCCATTCTGGGACAAAACGGATGTCCAGTACTTCTAGGTTTTCCATGGTTATATACTACTTAATTAAATTACTTAAATTCAATTTTAAACAGAATAGAGTTCAAACCTATAAGTAAATGCTTTAGAAAGTTGAATATATATAAATGACAACTGACGTTCATAGTTCGAAACCATAATCTCTTTCATTCTAAGGATAATAATGAACTTGATTTGATTCTTATCTATTCAATTCATTTACAAAGTATAAATTTATATACTTGGCTTTGAGCTACTAAGGATACTATTTGATTGACTACATCACTACAACACAGAATGCACCAATCCAATCACAATTGACGGAGAAGATTTGGAAGATGTAAAAACCTTTACGTATTTGGGCAGCATCATTGATGAACATGGTGGATCTGATGCAGATGTGAAGGCGCGGATCGGCAAAGCAAGAGCAGCATATTTACAACTGAGGAACATCTGGAACTCAAAGCAACTCTCAACCAACACCAAGGTCAGACTTTTCAATACAAATGTCAAGACAGTTCTACTGTATGGGGCAGAAATCTGGAGAACTACAAAAGCCGTCATCCAGAAAATACAGCTGTTTATCAACAATTGTCTACGCAAAATACTTCGGATCCGTTGGCCAGACACTATTAGCAACAACCTACTGTGGGAAAGAACAAACTAGATCCCAGTGGAGGAAGAAATCAGGAAGAAGCTCTGGAAGTGGATAGGACACACATTGAGGAAAGCACCCAACTGCATCACAAGACAAGCCCTCACATGGAATCCTGAAGGTCAAAGGAAAAGAGGAAGACCAAAGAACACATTACGCCGAGAAATGGAGATAGACATGAGAAAAATGAACAAGAATTGGATGGAATTAGAAAAGAAGGCCCAGGACAGGGTGGGTTGGAGAATGCTGGTCAGCGGCCTATGCTCCATTGGGAGTAACAGGCGTAAGTAAGTAAGTAAGTAAGTACATCAAAGTAAATTCAATAGAGTTCAAATCATATAACTTAATGATTGAATGTAGAATACCTTAGGATAACTGATATATTGATAAATGACTAATTTATAATTTCTTTTAAATGTTGATAATCTCATGTAGATGATCATCATGTTATGTAGTAAGTTGATTAAGGTTAAGATTGTACCATTGGACATCGACAGTGATTTTGACAATTCAGTCATCTCTCCATAACTTGAAAGTCCTGAGTACAATCTGTGTTGAACTAATGAAGATGTGTGTGTGTGTGTGTGTGGCTTGCTGAGATGTACTCTTTGACTTTTAACGATACTTTAAGTGTAATCATTCGGTGAATAATCTGACTTATTGTTATTATTATTCTTGTTATGTCTTGAAACCGCTGACCAATATCATATATCAAGTCACTATTCAGAATCATAATTCTAATTTGGTCTATTTCATATCTATCATTGCCTTGACAAAGTAGTATCCCCAAGTTGAATAATCACATGCACTATTGATCATGAGTTGATAACTAACCTCCTATAGGTCTATTATGCTCAAGCTCCTTCCAGAAATAGAAAAACATAACTCTACTATTTAGATGGTGCTTGGACGTAGTCAACAGGAAACCCTGGACCCTGGTTTCGTGCTACTTGGTACTCGTCAGCAAAGTGTACCTGTAATTTTGAGCGAACTGGTGCTCCCTGGCGGATTCGATCCCGTATCACCCAGCTTCACAGTCAGAGACGTTACCACTGGGATATCCGAGCCACAACTGACCTCCTGTGGGACTGAGATGTAATCGCAATTGATTGATCACTAGGTGCAAGCACCAGTTCCCTCAAGATTACAGGTACACTTTGCTGACGAGTACCAAGTAGCACGAAACCAGGGTCCAGGGTTTCCTGTTGACTACCTCCAACCACCATCTAATCTCAATATATAGTGCACGCAGTGTCGAGTCACCTAGACTGGTTGCCACATTGCAACATGATCGATAGCATTCGATCGGCACTAATAAGGACTAGACAAGCATGACATTGATCACCACCCAGTGATCAATCAATTGTGATAACTCTACTATCCTTATACTTCAAACAGATGTGGTTTATACATAGACAATATCACTCTGAATCACACCATAAAATGAAGATTACCAACTATAAGTAAACAGGCTGTGGCTGTGAATTCACTACAAATTGGAATAAACCAAGTTGTATGACAGTAGTTGATGGTTTAACCAATACATAGACATAGTAATCTTGTTATTCAGTAATTATACAATAAAATTATCAGAATAGTTATTTGTAGAAATTGTGGTAAACTTCACAGTTAAATTCAGGAGTCGATTAAAGCTAGACCATCATAGAAAATCTGGAAGTATTCACAATCCTGCACATAAGACTCGAACCCAGGACCTTCGATCTTGTGTGCAAACACTAAAGATTGATGGACTCTTGAATTTAACCATTAAAATTATAATTAATCATAATTCAACAAACCAATTTCAATATTCATTCCATCATAACAATTATCTAAATGATCAATTATCACTACTCATTATAATACAACTCCAAAATGACTTTATACTAGACTTCTTCTATTAATATGGCATAGCAACAGAAAAAGAAAGGATATGGAAGTAATAATTGAAACCACTCCAATAATGAGTGTTATCAACATGACATTGACAATATGAAACGTATACACATACAAGTCACGTGTCACCTATCCTATTCAAATAAATAACGTAATATTAATGTAGTTCAATGTTTATTTTTCACAGCATAGCAACAAAACAGCCTAGGTAATCTGAATGGTATACATGATATGTAATTACACATTGTTGTTTTTTCTAAGTAATATAGTTAAAAGTAGTGTTATTTATAATTAGCATACTTAGTTTTTCTCTTGTCCCAAGTTAATTGTACATATTACATAACCGAAATAGTGAAAATTAATCTTACAAAGAGAAAGAAAGAGAGAGAGAGAGAGGTGAAGAAACAATTAGGTAAGAAGTGTGTTTCAACTTTGTCATATTATATACACCATTCTATACATGGATACTATGAATAAATAATAATCGGTTATCTGTATAAAGTTGTTGAAATGGTTGAGATCATGAACACGGATCAATGTTAGACCACCATTAAAAATTTGAAAGCATTGAATAACCGTTTCGTTCTAGTATGGGACTCAATTACAATTGAACAATCTCCACAATTCTATATTGATAGTTATTGTGTTCATTAATGATTTGTTTCGAGAGTAAATTTTTCAAGTTCTAGTGACAAGCTATGACCAGTGTAGTTTAACTGTGTCGAATGTAAGGCAGTTACACACTGAAGACAGTTACACACTGAAGACAGTAGAAGATGGTCACTCAATGTCGTGGATTGATTAAAGTTAGACATTAAAAGTGATTGGGTAGTCGAATTAATGGCCTCTAGAGGTCAAGTTTCTAACTCAGGAAATTCAGGCCATGAGGCGAATTCTTAGCGTTGAAAGAAATGAATTGGCATTTTATGCCTTAAATTTTATTAGTTATTTATGATATTGTCCAAAGCTCGTCCATCAGCCCCCAAATGCCCTGGTATGGCCGAGAGTGGGGAGAGTTCGCTCTTCCTCTCGAAATACTCTCACATGGCCACGCGTATATAACCTCTGCCAGGGAAGTCCTACTCACTGTCTTATCGTGGTGGGGTTGTTGTTTACGAAAATGGGAGGATGAAAAGCGAATGTTCGGCGCTTTAACCGGATTCCAAACCAATGGTGAACATGGTATCCTGTGGGATCAAATGGTGTTAAAATAAATAAGTAAATACATCAACACTGATCATATTTGTTTTACTCCCAACATCAATAAATCATAACTTATTATTGGAATATCAGGAATTACCACACGAATTTAGTTACAAGTAATGATATGGTAAATGGTATTGTATTTAAGTAAACCTGAACAATTCATTGATATCCCCACAATCCTCTACACTTAAAAATCGTAATTTGATTAATGTAAGGGAGATTTTTTAATTATTATATCACACAATTTACAATTATGAATCCATTTTATGATTGAGATCATGAATCGATCAATGTTAGATCAACAATGAAAACCTTGAAGCACTGGATGGTTGTTTCGTGCTAGTATGAGAATCCTGAGCAATGCATATCCACGATTCCACACACTGGATTCGAACACAGAACCCTCGGTCTCACATGCGAAAGTTTAAAATCTAGACTACCTTCAACAAATCCACGAAATTGAATAACCATCTTTTATTATCTTTGGCGGGTAACTACCTTACTAAGACGAAACGGCCGTCCAGTGCCCCCAGATTTTCAATTGTGGTCTAATATTGATCGCATCAACAATCACAACAATTTCCATAACTCCATACTGATATTAAACTGTTTTCGAAGAGAATCGGTTGAATACAGTTAATGATCAAATATAGTTATAAATATAATAATAAACATTTTCCTAATAATAATAAACTACTACTTACAAGTAGAAAGATGAATATATGATGAAAAGTTCCGAAGATCCTCATATTCAGCTGGATTAGTGATGATAATATTTAGAACTGATGACAAGCTAGTATCAACAGTCTGTAAGAATAGTCTTCTTTTCAACAGTTATCATCTATAGAGTTTACACCTTGTTTAGTCTAAGTGTAGTATTCATTCATTGTTCTCAGTGAACAAGAAAATGTGTGATATATTAGATCTTTTTCCCAGTATACTTCGATTTTACAATGCCTGTTAAGTTTGTAAGGTTGTCAGTTCAAGCCCATACACAGTAATTTACCTATTCTAAGTTAAGCAAAACTACTAATGAGGTTTTCTCGATAGATTTTATAAATAAACGAACGTTTATTACACTAACAAAAGTGTAGTTGTATAGTTAGAACTATGATTATCATATATTTAAACATATTGAACCCTAGGAACATTGAATAATTGTTTCATTCATAGTATAGGACTTTAATAGTGAGCATCAGCAACTCCAGGTTCACGACTCGAACTCAAGATCTTTGGTTTCGCTTTGAAACACTTAATTCTCAGAACACTGACTTCATATCTAACTTTAACCAATCTAATGTTGAAGCGCTCGCGTGAGAGAGTGATAGGTCCTGGCGAAGTGGGATGGAGGTGAATACGCACTACTTAAGAGTCCCATACTAGAACAAAACGGCCGTTCAATGTTTACAGACTTTTCATAGTGATCTAACTTCAATTGACTTATGATCTCAACTATTAAAATTATTCTATCTTGATAGAACAATGAGAAGACGGAGTTGATCTGAAAATTGTGCTGTATTTGCGCTACACATTTCGAACAATCTGGTCACACATATACTTGTCAGGGCATTTTTATATGAAAATACTAAAGGTCAAACAAATAAAAGTTCACAGATTGAAATCATGAGTCAATTGAAGCTAGACCACCATGGAAAACCTGGAAGCACTGGACGGCCGTTTGGTCCCAGTATTGGATTCCTCAGCAGTGCGCACCCACGATCCCGCACCTTGCGAAGTTCATACCCAGGACCTATCAGTCTCGCGCCAGGTGCTTAACCAACTAGACTACTGAACCGGCATCCAAAGGTGTTAATGTCTAA
Source organism: Schistosoma mattheei (assembly GCA_944470405.2). Classification (NCBI taxonomy): domain Eukaryota; kingdom Metazoa; phylum Platyhelminthes; class Trematoda; order Strigeidida; family Schistosomatidae; genus Schistosoma; species Schistosoma mattheei. Next base: position 3,714,943 of record OX103946.1, read on the forward strand.
GTTCAACCAATCCGCGAAGTTGTGCCACCGTACACCATTGTTTTCAGTGAGCTGATATCTCACAACAGACCTGGTTGAACTCCATGGTGGTCTAGCTTCAATTGACTCATGATTTCAATCTGTGAAACTTCTAAAATCTCCGCAAACCCCTTCTGAAAGTAAAAGTTCAATTAAAATAACTAAGGTGGGGGGGGAGAAAGAATAAGAAATTGTCACGTTATCCTAGGCCATAGAATGACTTAAGGATTACCAAGATAAATTCAAGGTTACGACAAATTGTTTTTGTACACATAAGGCGGGTTTAAATTTACGAATAGCCAAAGCTTCAATAAACTTAAGAATTCGATCTTGACAATTTCTATACAACATTCTAAATGCTGTATTCATGTCAATTTTATGCCCCGTCTTAATTATATGTTTTGCTATCGATGAACTTGGTTTTCTACCTCCTATATTGATTGAATCATTTGACACACATATTATAATATCTCCAAAACCCATTCTGATATCAATCCATGATAGTTTGAGATCTAAGATGAAACAGTTGTCCAATGTCAGAATCGATTTTGTGGAGATTTTTTAGAAATTTCACTGATTTAAATCATGAGTCAATTGAAGCTAGACCATCATGGAAAACCTGAAAGCATTGGATGGCCGTTTCATCCTAGTATGGGACTCCTTAACAATGCACATCCACGATCTCGCACCCCGCGGGATTCGATTGCAAGATCTACTGGTTTAACATTGATCCATTCATGATTTTAATCAATAACCATAACCCTATACTAATCATTATTTAAATCAATATGTGATTCACTACATTAATAATAGTAATAATAATATGCATATTAAATTGGTGTATTTATTTGGTAAGTGAAGAAATTTCTGCATAATCATATTGTGATATACGATTTCAACTACCCAATATCCATATACATTTACACATAACTCTCTATATATGCATATTCGCATTATTAATGGTAATAATAATGGATCATAGTTAATATCATAATATATTCATGCCTTGACTAAATATGACCGATCATATTCCATGGTGTCTATTCAATTGAATATCTACGTTGACAACTAATATTAGAATGAAAGCACGTGTTCAATCTCTTTAACACTATTCGATAATATTAGAAAAAAAATAGTTCAAATGATCATGCCGACTATTCACACACCCACCCATCTACCCACCCACATACACATATAGATACACCACCCAACTTACCAACCCACTCATTTATACATTGTGATTCACTAACTCTCACTTTCTCGCTCGCTTGCGAATAAATTATCTTAACTCATATTGACGTTAATAATCATAATCATAATGCTAAATGTCACAATACACAAATGCACACATTTATGGCATATTACATAAACACACATACACATACACACAAGTACACATACGCACGCACGCACACACGCACACATATTTATATATATACATAGGTATGTATAGTACAACTTGAATATTGGCACACAGGTGCATCATATTCATTATGCATTGAATGATATGCATAAGAGAGTATAAACTCAATATATCTTAGAGACTATTTCTAATCATGGCCATCTTGATATTAAAAAAAAAAATTAGTAAAGTGACAATAATTGAAATATAACTTGACGAATATTCAGTCATTGACTATTACCTCCCTACCTCCCTACCTCACTCTCTCACTCCTCCTTCGCTTACTCAATCATTTATTCACTTAATCATTAATAATAGTGTAAGTAGAATCAAATCATAAATTGAATGACTAATATAATAATCATTATTGTTACTAGGCTTTCTATTATTGACTTCAATCAAATAAGTCATTTGAATAATTGAAGAGAGATCATCATGGAAGAACTGAATGGTTGTTTTGTTCTAGTAGTGCGTCGTGAGATTTGAATCCAGGATCTTATCATTCTCGCACGTGAGTACTTAACCATTTGATCATTGAACTGGCTGGTATTCAACAGTGTTAATGTCTAACATTAACTCATCCTCGAAATTGAGCGACACATGAATAAATGGATTTATTAATCATTAAGATGATAGTACGATATGCTTTAAGAGTTTATGATTATTGAATTTTATTGAGAATAGTGTCTAATGGTAGAGGAACTTAAATTTAATCAGAAAAAATTGGGGCTAAGTTGATAAACAAGTTAAGATCTGTGATATTAATGGATTCTAAAGTAGGATAGATGAAAGTTATATAAATGTAGCACAAGAGGTTCTAAGTTCGATCCCCTGTAATGATAGAGCAATGACAAATGAATTGTAATGATCCTCTTTCTTGAAAGAAAAATCGATTGTTTGACCACTAGTTGAATGATTGTAACTAACTATGAAATCCAGATTGTATATTTTATCATATATTCAACTTGTTAGTCCAATGTGCCTAGATCCCGATATTTAGTTTCACGCTTAAAACAGTAGCTCAATGGACAATGTTGATATTTCAGGCGCCTAGTGTTGGCTTTAACTCTGAGATATACACACGTCCTATAGCATATATCTTCATTGTTTATTTTAGCCTAGAACTGTTCAATAGGATGTTTTACAATGATTAAAAGTTGGACACATTGTGTTTGTTTAGTTACCATGGTGTCATTGATAGTAAATTTCTACTTACTGATTACACCATCATTATTGTCTCTATCATTTTATACGAAATAATTGGTTCCAAATAGTTTTTCATCATTAAAAAATAACATCATAGATAACAAGAAAAGATTAGATGATCATTTAGAAGTGTACAAACGATCTATTCCACATTAGTCTTTCAGTAAATTTGACGTGAATCGAGACCTTAAATGAAGACTTTTTTCAAATGTAGGACAAGTCATTGATGTTACCACAGCCTCAAAAGATGACATCTAAAATTACACAACAATACAGAATATTAAGATTCCATGTCGTTTCATCCAATATAGATTGTTATTATGCTCAACAAAATGATAGCTTATCGAATCACAATTGATTGATCACTGGGTGGTGATCCAATGTCATGTGTGTCAAAGTCCTTATTAGTGCAGATCGAATGCTATCGATCATGTTGCAATGTGGCCACCAGTCTAGATGACTCGACACTGCGTGCACTATATATTGAGATTAGATGGTGGTTGGAGGTAGTCGACAGGAAATCCTGGACCCGGGTTTCGTGCTACATGGCACTCGTCAGCAAGGTGTACCTGTAATCTTGAGGGAACTGGTGCTCCCTGGTGGATTCGATCCCCTGTTACCCAGCCTCACAGTCAGAGACGTTACCACTGAGCTATTTGGGCCATGACTAACCTCCTGTAGGACTGAGATGTAATCACAATTGATTGATCACTAGGTAGAAGCACCAGTTCCCTCAAGATTACAAGTACACCTTGTTGACGAGTGCCAAGTAGCACGGAACCCGGGTCCAAGATTTCCTGTCGACTACCTCCAACCACCATGTAATCTTGATAGCTTATCGAATGTTATCAATCACTGGTTAGTTATATGTAATGTAGAATCTAGTACTTATGGAATCAGTTCAAGTTGAAACAGTAGATCATCCTAATGACATAATCCCAATATCACTGGTAGCAGAAATGAATGCATCCTTGATAGGTCATTCAACATCTTCGACAATTTGTTTGTATGTTTGTATGGAGCCTAAACCAAATAGTTTGAACCCTATTTACATGTCTGTGTATTGGTTTATTTTTTATCGCCTCTTGACTTATTTCAATCTTCTCCTATATTAAATAGTTTAGTTTAATGTCTAAATGAAAAAAAGTCCAATAGTCAACTTGATTATAAATTCAGTGTAAAAAGAGATCACTTCAATGAATGAATAGATTATTGATAGTCCAAATAGAACTGTTGAAGTTCATTGACTAGTTTGCCAATTTGGTCGATGGAAGTCATTCAGTAAGAACTTAGGAACTATAATAACCGAATAAAAAAAGATTGTTTTATTTCTTAATAATTTATTTGTAAGTTCGAACCTCACTCAGTGTATTCCCTTTGAAATATATATTGATGGCGCTATCCAGGAGAACAATCAAAGTTTCAGCAACCAAACTATCCAACTTAGAGACCACAACACTCCCAATATCCGCACATAAAGAGCTATAAATGTTTCCCATCATTAGTATATTCTTTCACACCGGCCCATACACACGTCAAGCACACAGACAATTCCACTTAAATTCGAGATTAGTATTTGATACACTATAAATGCTCTCCACTTTACATAAATGTACTACGTTTTGTATGAATGATTAATGTCAAAATGGGAATTTGTGGAGATTGTAGTAATTTTAATAGTTTGAATTCATGAGTCGATTCAAACTAGGGCAGCAGTGAAAACCTGGAAGCACCACTGAATGGCTGTTTCGCCTTAGTATGAAACTCCTCAGCTGTTTGTATCCACCATTCTGAACGCGTTCATGCTTGAGACCGAAGGTTCTAGGTTCGAATCATGTATGAGGATTGTGGGTGTACTCTTCTGAGTCCCATACTAGGATGAAACAGCCGTTGAGTGCTTCCAGGTTTCCAATGGTGATCTAACTTACATCGACTCATGGATTGAATAATTATTCAAAAATTTTTTCAAGAAATATCACCAAATATGGAAATCTTTATAGGAAAGTCCAATAAATGATGAATGTTTGACGTTAAATTTAGGAAACCTCTCGATTTTATTCTACCTCTCCCCTTTAATACTTGAATACTAATCCTTCAGTTCTCATAGTCTTTAATCCAATTTTAATAATACAGTTTATGACAAAAAATTGAAGTGTTCAAATACTAAATTACTGCTTATACTCTTACTATCTCTACCACTACGGGATTTGAATCGACAACGGCATCTTTGTGCTAATATGGTATGGCAGCTCGAACTGATATACATACGTACGAAGTTCTATGTTTTGACTGACTGATAGACTGTTTGCATTCTAACTAAATTGAGTGACGTTAACACATGAACATACACACATACACACATAAGTTCTATCCCTAATACAATAAACTTTTCGACACTTTTGTAGAGTTAATGACAGTAACAAGTCGGTTATCTAATACATTCGTCAAGTTTTCAATTTTTCTAATCACAATTTTAAATTCATGACTAAATTCAATTAAACAACCATTCGACTATATAACTCCACGTCATTATCCTAAATCGAACTTAAGTACTCCAAACGTTGATCTATTCAATATGTTAAATACCTCCCATTCATGTTTAGTGGTCAATATGTTGAATTTTAGTAGTCATAGTTACGTACTAAAACTTAGGGGAATACTCTTTTAAATCTCATTAATAATGAATACATATAAATAGTTCCTTTCATTACATGGTACTCATCTAATAATCAATTCAATTTCCCTAGTCATATGGTTCAATACTTAATTTTCCCCATTTTAATGACACTGAAAACTTAAATTGAGTTGAGTTGAGTTCATGAGTTAATCAAAGTTGGACCACCATGGAAAACCTGGAAGCACTGGACAACCATATCGTATTAGTATGGGACTCCTCAGAAGTGCGTGTCCACAGTTCCGCATAGTAAAATTCTAATTCAGGACCTATTGGTTTTGACCAGTGGAGCACAACCACGTCTGTTGTGAAATAGTAACTCATTGTAGTTTAGTTAAAGTTAGACATTAACACCATTGAATGCCGATCGACTCAGTTGTTTAAAGGTGAAGCGTTAGTGCATGAGACTGATAGGTCCTGAGTTAGAATCTTACTATGCGGGACTGTGGACATACACTTCTGAGGAGTTCCATACTTCAACAAAACAACCGTCCATTACTTACAAGTTTTCCATGATGATCTATCTTCAATGGATTCATGATCTGATTAGTCAATAATATAACATAGATCTTTTAAATAAATAAAAACAACAACTCACTTCTGAATTGATTCGTTGATTTCTTCAGTGTTTCATCAAATTTCTCTTTTATATTTATTGTTCTACACAATTCTAAATCATCAATTTGTTTTCGATTATTTTCTCTATCATCATGATAATCATAAGATTTATGATCTAGATCTATTTTCAATTTAGATCTTATTCCTAAATGAGCATTATATTTTGTAAAATATTTTTTCATTTTAGAAAATTTTTTTAGTTTTGATAAAGTTCTATTCGTTGAGGATGTCAATGTCGATGTTGACGAAGTCGTTGTTGAGGTTGTCGACGATGTTGTTGACGATGTTGATGTAACCTGATAATCAAACATAATTAATGTTTGTAAATATTTACGTAAACGTATATCATTATATCGTTTATAATCCATACAACGTAAATAATGCTTCAATTGTTTAATCCATAATTTCATTTTTAATTTATGTTTATGTTGTTTATTTATTATTGATGATGTAAATAATGGTAATGATGGTGGTAACAATGATGAATGAGGATAACAATTATTGTTGTTAGGATGATGATGATGATGATGATGATGATTAGATTCCTCGTTCGAATCTGTTGAATGTGAATTCAATGTACTATTCAACATAATAGAATTAATGATAATAATAATTAATTTATACAATCAAATGAATTATTTATATATGTATGTTACGGTTAAAGTAAGAGGGTAAATTTATAAAGATATTCCATATACCACTTACTATCCACTCATATTCATTGTATGTATGTTACCATGTATATGTGTGTGTGTGCGTGTGTGTGTGTGTTTATGTATACTTGGGGCATAAGTTTTATATGTAACGGTTATCACAATTTTATGAATATCCAAAAAAAACTATATGTCATAATCATATATCAGGTAGTAGTGTGTGTGTGTGGGGGGGGAAACATAGAAATAAGGAAAATGAATACTTTGAGTATACATGTGTTTATCCATCTTTTATGTGCGTATGTGCGTGTGTGTATGTGCTCGCGCGTGAGTGTGTATGTGTACGTGTATTCATTTATCTGAGCATAACGCTTATCATAATGATAATGAAACGACGACAACAACAACACCGACAACAAAATGGTAACAACGAATAGGAAGGCTTATAACTTTTTGTTTTGTTTCTTTTTTACAAAAAAATAATCATAATAATATTGACCAATCATATAGGAAAGAGATAAATAATATTGCGAAAGACAATATACACACTCATACATACACACACATATACACAACTCACCCCTCAACCTCACTCCACCCCCCCCACTCCATTTTTTTCCTATAAAATTACTGTTGGTTACATTGAAAGAAATATATATATCTATATATGAAAACTACAAAAGGGATATAATGGTGATGATGATGATGAGGATGATGAAAGTGTTGAAAAGGGATAATTGTATAGCGTGAGCAACTATTCATAAGAGCATATAAGCATATTGTATGTATATATATGTATGAATATTATAATTTAAAAAAAAGGTATATTTATTTAAATCAAATTCATATATTTTCATTTACCTGAATAAATGATCGATGTCTGTCTATCGATCAAAAGTTTTGAATTCATTACGGGGAAAGTATGGTCAATTTTGTATCCATGTCCACGTATATAGATATATATATCTTAACAACTATATATATATATATATATATATATGTATATCATTTATATTCATATATGACTATATGCATATATCGATCAACTGTGTTGAATATAAATATGTATATAACGAGAGAGAGAGAGAGAGACGGAGATCCGGAGGGAGGCTGGAAGCAAATTTTTAAAAGTTTTTCTCTTAGTATCAATTATTTTTAAACTAAAATCTAATTGTTTAAATAAAATTATCCTTTTGATAATAGTGTGACAGAAAAAATTTCACACACATATGCATATATATTACTTATTTACTTCCTTACGCCTGTTACTCCTCATGAAGGAGTATAGGCTATTCACGAACACTCTCCATTCAATTCTCTCTCAGTTATCCTTCCTAGTACTTTCCAATTTCATATTCATCCTTTTCACACACACACACACACCCGAAAAAAAGAGAAGAATAGAGAATATCCTCCCCCCTCCCCCAAAAAAAGAAACTAATCATGAAATTTTCCAAAATTTCATTTGTTTTTCCTTTTTGTTTTTATTCTAAAATATAGAAATAAATAGAAAAGAAAGTAAAGAAGTCCGCTATATAGAATCATTAATTCATGACTGATTATAAAAGTTAAATATATTAGTAAATAAGGATGAATTTAAAATAACCGCGATGAATTTTGAGCTGTTTTTTAACCAATCAGAAAGCAGCTTTCACAAAAAAAAGTTTATTGATAGTTGGTTATAAGGGAAATAATACAAAGTATTTTATATTATAAATCTAAATAATAAACATATAAGTAGACAAATCCTGGATTAGTTATAGTAAGACATTAACACCGTTGGATACCGGCTCAGTGATCTAGTGGTTAAGTGCTCGCGCACGCGAAACCAGTAAATCCTAGGTTCGAATCTCGCAGGGGGAAAGGTCATGGATGCGTATTGCTGAGGAGTCCCACAATAGGACGAAACAGCTGTCCAATCCTTCGAGGTTTTCCATGGTGGTCTAGCTTCATCTGACTCATGATCTTAACCATTAAAATTACTATAATATCCACAAAGCCCATCTAATATAAATTCTTATAGATTTAGATTGTATATCTTTAACCTTTCAAAATGACCTAAACAGATATTGAACAGTCACTGCATTGTCCATCGAAAACATCATTTAATTTAGAGTTAAGATTAAAGATTTAGAACTGATATTAACTTTAATGTACATGTCATATGAAGCTAGATGAATAGATGGATGGAAGAATGGATAAATGAATGAATTTCTATTAAAATTTCAAGTAAATCAACTTGACTAATTGGTTGATGAAATGGGACCATCGAGTAAGTAACGCAGTTGTTAGGAAACGGGTACTAGGTAAGTATGACAAATCAATTGATGAAGTAGTGAAACTTCATCAGTTGAGATGGCTGGGACACGTGTTACGTACGCCCAACCACTGACTGCCCCGACGTGCAATGCTCAATGGTATAGGAGTAGGTTGGAAGAAAGCTAGGGCGGCCAAACCAAAACATGGCACAAGTCCATGAAGTCACTGACAAGTGAACTGAGTCATGTTGGTAGGTGTAGACTACCTGGTTGGGGACCGTGAGATGATAGCAACCGACGGTTAGAGACCCTGAATGACACGGGTCAAAATCGTTTGCAATGGTGTGCTCAGATGCATCCATTCTTTGTGCTCTCTCAAATTCTAATCTTCCAAAATCTTCATGTCCCTTTTTTTCTCTTTCCAAATTTATTTCACTGGATTATACTCCTTAAATAACGTCTTCAAACCCTAATGTTTCCAATGACTGCTTATACTCGTACTACCTCTACCACTACGGGATTTGAATCGATAACTGCATCTCTGTGCTAATGTGGTGTGGCAACTCGAAGTGATGTACGTACGTACGAAGTTCTACGTTGTTACTGACTGACTGATGAAATGTAATGTCATCAGGTTAACACTTATTTCAGGACTTGAGAATGATATTGATTTGTGCAAACAAAATTTACTTTCTATCCGTTAAAAGTTTTTTTGATCAGTCTATTTTAATTTCGCACAAAAACTCAGAACTCAATAGCTAAGTGGGCAAAGCAGTAACGTTTGAAACGAACGATAATAGGTTCGAATCTCGGAGTGAACATGAACTCTGGGGTGCAGGTACATCCGGCTGACGAGTCCTAAATAGGACGAAATGTGCGTCCTGGATTCCATTGCTAGCCACTATCCATATTTGTTTAAAAAGCTTGTGACTTATAATAATATCTAGTCAATCCTCACAGGATGCACATATGCCAATAAGAGATTGATCAATTGCAGTCCTAAAATTTAATGGAAGATTCAAGTAAACAACACCAATTGAATATGAATTGTTTTTTCGTAATGTTATTAATTATGTCTAGAAATCTTTATGTAATGAATAATGAATTATCGGTTTATCTTATCTTATGTTCTTCACTTCCCTGGTTACGATCTAAATTTTCATTGTAGACTGTTTGAGTACACACACCTCTGAGCTAGGATGTTACATATTTACAAAAGAATTATGATTTAAAATAATATTGGCTACTAATCGAGATTATGAATGGATTGATGCTAGATTATCACTGAAAACAATAAAGCACCGTACATCCAATTCGTCTTAGTATGGGACTACTCAAAAGTGTGCATCCACGACCACACACACACACACGGGATTCGAACCAGGACCTTCGGTCTCACGTGCGAACGCCTAACTTCTAGACTACTGAGTCGACATACAGTTGTGTAAATTTCTAGTCTTAACCGATTATTATTCTTTATTTGATATTCATTTATAACTTCATATGTAAATCTGCACACGAAATTGATTAGTTTGTGTTGCGAATTTGTGCTTTCTAAGCGAAATACCCCGATTTAAGGTTTAGTTCTGTAATGAACGAACACTCAGGTGCGGACAATAAATGTGTATTTTACATAAAATTACAGAATATCTTGATAAAATATGAGAATCATTCATTGGATAATTCATTTGCAAATTTCCATCATATATCCTTCACGATCAGTATGATTCTCCCAATTTACAATTCCTTTCTATTCTCTTTGACTCAACATTTTTGGCCGTATACTCTTGGGGTTTCCACTTCTGATGAATGCCACATGCTACTTATGTCACATGTTTTTGTGATTAAATTGATCAAACTTTTTTTATTACAAAGAAACACATGAATCTCCGGTTCATCATTCTTTTGACAGATTGTTGTCTTGCACTCCTGTGGACGACATTTTTTAGGTTGATAAACAGTTCGTCTCGTTCTCTATTTCGTCCGAAATATATTCTCCTAATAAGGAGGAATACACTCTGTGAAGAATTAGTCGCAGTTAACCAATAATATTACATATACTATTACTGTGATGTGTGCTACTGATGCCGACAGATATAAGTAGTATGAATCCCCAATTGAAAGTGAAATACCTGGTGGCAGAAGGTTAAGAAGATCTACAAAAAGAAAACGAGAACAGAGAATGGATGGTGTGGAAACGAATGAACAATCACGTCTGAGACAATTCATTGACATTTTACAAATGAAGAAGTTACTGTATTGTTCTCAGATTTTACCAAGTTATTCTGTCCAAAATAGGACGAAACGCTCGACCTCAATTCCACTGCTAGCCGCTATCCATCTTTGTTTATGATGCTTGTAGCCTAAAGCAATCTGCACAATACGCACAATTTCAATAAGAGACTGGTCAATTGCAGTCCTAAACAACAATGAGAAGATTCAAGTGAACAATGACAAGGAAATTACAATTGATTGGTCACTGGGTGGTGATCGGTGTTATGTATGTCAGGTCCTTCTGAGTGTAGATCAAATCTTATCAACCTAGGGATATTCTGTAATGTTGTATTAAAACAAATTTTCGAAACTAGATAATCATGGAAAACCTAGAAGCAGTGGACGGCCGTTCCGTCCTGTTTTAGGACTCCTCAGCAGTGCTCATCGACAACCCCGCCTTGTAAGATTCGAACCCAGGACCTATCAGTCACGTGCGGGAGCGTTTGACCACTAGACCACCGAGCCGGTTGGCATCCAACAGTATTAATGTTTAACTACGTCTAATCCATGAAATTGAGTGACACATCCATCATTGTCTTCAGTGAGTTACTATCTCACAACAGACGTGGTTGAACTTCACTGGTCACTGCTTCTCATTGGAACTCCAGGAAATACCTCTTGAATTTCGCGAGGCGGCATCGTGAATACGCACTGCTGAGGAGTTCGATACTAGGATGAAACGACCCTCCACTGTTTCCAGGTTTCCCATGATAGTCTGGCTTCAATGGACTCATGATCTCAACCATTAAAATTACCACAATCTCCACTAAAACCCTAACCTGTGTTCTTCACGACACGACTACTACTACTATTACTCATACGAATACTGTTAACTACTTGGATGGTGGTTGGAGGTAGTTGACAGGAAACCCTGGACCCTGGTTTCGTGCTTCTTGGCACTCGTCAGCAAGGTGTACCTGTAATCTTGAGGGAACTGGTGCTCCCTGGCGGATTCGATCCCGTGCCACCTAGCTTCACAGTCAGAGACGTTACCACTGAGCTATTTGGGCCATGACTAACCTCCTGTAGTACTTAGATGCATTTACAATTGATTGATCACTAGGTGGTGATCAATGTTATGTGTTTCAAGTCCTTAGTGGACGCAATATTGAGTCACCTAGACTAGTGGGCATATTGCAACTTGGTCGATAGTATTCAATGTGCAATAAGAAAGACTTGACATACATGACATTGATCATCACCCAGTGATCACTCAACTGTTTACTACTTGGCTTTTCTATTTCACTCTCTTCATTGATTCCAGTTTCTTTATTTTTTTATGACCGAATATATCACTTTCATTATTTATTTATCATGTTACTTTTCAATAATTTCATGATTTCATAATTTTAAAGAAGATAATAAAACTGTCAAGAAATGATAAATAAAGATTAACTAGACCCCCCCACACACACACACTGATCGAAGATACACTCACACACCGAAGATATACACACACACATTATGACAAGGGGAAAACCCCACAATCCCATTCAATTCAATGAAAAGTGTGAAGTTAACACCTTAAACATTAAATATTAATAATAATAATAATAATAATAACTAAATGATGGGGACATTATTTATTTATTACATAACAAGACTAAAATATTGAAGAGAAAGGAATCATTTATGGAACAAGTTGGAAAACAAGACAACATGATCATACAAACAAACAACATTTACATCATCATAAATCCATTTGATATAGTAATAATAATAATAATGGTAATAGTAATGATAATAATAAAAGTCAAAATGATCATTAGTTATTCATAAATAAGATGGTTTACTTTTGAGAGAGAAAGAAAATAAACATGTTAAATTTCACGGATTGAAATCATGAGTCAGCTGAAGCTAGATCATCGTGGAAAACCTGGAAGTACTGGACGGCCGTTTCGTCCTAGTATGGGACTCCTCAGCAATGCACATCCATGATCCTGCACCCCGAGAGATTCGAACCCAGGACCTAACAGCCTACTGTGCGAGCGCTAACCATTAGACCACTGAGCTGGTATTCAATGGTGTTAATGTCCAACTTCAACTTATTTACTTATTTATTTATTAGTAGTAGTGTCAGTGTCCAGCGCTTCCAGGTTTTTCATAGTGGTCTAGCTTCAATTGACTCATGATTTCAATCAGTGAAATTTCTAAAGATCTTCACAAAACCCCTTATGATAATAATCATCAACTAAGTAGTTACTGAATTCAAGAATACTCCTGAAGTTCTAGTGAGTCGCAGTGACCAGTGGAATTCAACCAAGTGTGTTGTGATATATTAACTCACTGAAGACAATAGTGGAGGTTTCATTCAAGTTCGTGGATTAGTTTTAGTTAGACATTAACACCATTGGATGCTGGTGGGCTCAGTGTTCTAGAGGTCAACTGTTCGAGCTCGCGCGCGCACGCGAGACCGACAGTTTCTGAGTTCGAATCTCACGAGGTGGGATCTTGGGTACTCACTACTGAGGAGACATCCCACAATAGAATAAAACAATTGTCCAATGCTTCTAGGTTTTCCATAGTGATCTAACTTCAATTGATTCATAAATTCTACTATTCACTTACTAAACCCTCTTCTACTAAAAATTAATTTATCAGAAAATTTAATGAAAAAAAAAATAGGGGAAAGTTTTCCATGCTTATTAAAAGAAAAAAAAAGAATCTGATAGATTTTGGCGAAGAGAAATATTCATTAAAACTTTTCATTTTATCCACTGACTAATTACATAAGTATACAGATTCATGAACATATGTACACTGTCGCTAGCTCGCCCGCCCTCTCGCTCGCTTTCTCGTTCGCTTTTTCGCTCCCTAGCTCATTTGAATACAAACACACACTCACACACAAATATATGAATTCAGCTGTCAAGTTGATATTAAGATAAATCAGTTATTGTTTCAATGGAAAAAATAGTTTTCTTCTTCTTCTTGTGTATGTGTGTGTGTGTGAGAGAGAGAGGGGGGAGGGAAATTCACATAGGTAATCATGATGATAAACCGTTAAATTGATTCTTATTAGTAACCAAGCCAATATTCTCTATCTATCTATGTATCTACCTATCGATATACATTTACCATGAAATCAATATATCTATAAGATTCATTCAATTAAATTTGATATGTAAACAGGATGAAAACAAAAAAAAAGAAGATAAGAAATATGAGCAACGTGGTTAATGACTAGAACTAACTAAAAGATTGTGGATAGCAACAGTTCAGTTGAGAGAAAAAACAAACAAATAAAAGGCAAATGAGTTGACAAGTTTATCAATAATGAAGAATTAACAATTGTTGATAAGAAAAAAAGTGAAGAAAAGCATTACTGATGATAATATAACAAGATATACCTTATCACAGGTGTGATTACATCATATGAGAGAGAGAGAGAGAAGAAAAAAGTTTGGTTAGAAACAGATTAACATACTACCAATTACGTTTTCTTATTTAAATGGTTGAGATCATAAGTCTATTGAAGTTAGATCATCATGGACTTCTTATCAGTGTGTATCCATGGTACCGCCCCGTGGGATTCAAACCTAGGGACTACCAGTCTTGCTAGCGAGCGTTTAACGACTAGACCAATGAGATAGTTGGCATCCAGTGGTGTTAATGCCTAACTTCAACCAACCTACGAAATTAAGCCACCATCCACCACTGTCTTCAGTGAGTTAATGTATCACAACAGACCCGGTTGAACTCTACTGGTCACTGCTTCTCACTAGAACTCCAGAAAATACCTCTTGAAGACCGTCATTAGTGAGAATATGATGATTATGATTTGAATGGTGGTTTGTGCAAATTTTAATAATTTTATAGTTGAATTCATGAGTCATCTGAAGCTAGATCACCATGAAAATTCTGAAAACACTGGATGGCCGTTTCATTCTATTGTGGGATTCCTTAGCACTGCGCATCCACAATTCCATCTCATGAGATTCGAATCCAGGACCTATCAATCACACGAGTGCGAACACTTCACCTTTAGATCAATGAGTCGGCCAGCGTCCAAAGGTGTTAATATCTAACTTCAACCAATCAACGTAATTATGCGACATAGATTTTCCATGATGGTCCAACTTCAATTGACTCATGATTTCAACCATTGAAATTATTATAATATCCACTAAAAAAAAAACCTTCTAATATGATTCTTCTTGAATGATGAAGTGGTTAATGAATATTGCTTTCTATTCTTAAAATAACAAATAGAGTTAATAGTTTAAGGATGGTTTGTTTTCTAGTGGACACTTATGACATATCATATTAATCATATTGAAAGTTAGAAAGAGAGAGAGAGAGGGAGAGAGTTATCCAGTAGACAGCATTCATGAGTGAGTGATTACATAATAGATCTGGTAATGATTACAGTTATAAGTGGAGTTTTTATTAAATCTTAATTCATTATATTGTAAATTGTAAACTATAAGATATTGTGTATGCTCATTATTGAAGAATTCTCAATCTGTTACTTCTTGATATTCAGTGTTTAATCGTTGAAGATAGTCTATGAGAAACTAGGCTAAACTTAAGTTTTATATGATTTGGTATTGATCAGTAAGGTGTATTTGTAATTTTAAAAGAACTAATACTGTATTCGAACCCATGTCTATTGGAATCAGAGTTTGAAATGATATCATTGAAGTATTTTACTGGTTGAAATCATGAGTCATTTGAAGCTAGACCACCAGTGGTGTTAATGTCTAACTTCAACCAATCCACGATGTTGCGTTACCGTACACCATTGTCTTTAGTGAGTTGATATCTCACAACAGACCTGGTTGAACTCCACTGGTAACGGCTTCTCACTAGAACTCCAGCAGTATCTCTTGAAGTCAGTCACTAGTGAGCAGGTGATTATTATTATTATCAGAATGGGTTTTGTGGAGATTTTTAGAAATTTCATTGATTTAAATCATGAGTCAATTGAAACTAGACCACCATGGAAAACCTGGAAGCAGTTGATGGCCGTTTCGTCCTAGTATGCGACTCCTCAGAAGTGCGCATCCACGATTCATTAAGACTTCCGTCCACTACTTCGTTAGCTAATTATACTATCTTGGTAAAATAATGATATCTTTCAATAAATTTAACTAATTCCTTTGAGATTGATTATCTAAAATCTCAGCAAGATTATTATTTATGGATGAACCAATCAGATTTATGACAACAGATCCTGAATTTTGGCACGAAGTTCATTCATTCATTTGAGCTAAATACCATTTCAGCATTTTAACTGATGTCAATTCGTGACAAAAACCCTAAAACTAATTCTTAATCAAAACCTTAACCATCGACTGTAATTCCTTACATTGATATATAACCCTCACTTAACCTTAGCAAATAAGTAACCCCGCTTGGAGTCCCTCCGGGGGCTACTGCCGGCCCCAAGCCCGGATAAAGGAGGAGGGTTGGGCATGGGGTTAGCGACCCCATCCCGTAGAAAACTATCACGCTAAAAAAAACGCTAACCAGAAAAATAAGTGATTACGTAGATACTTCAAGGTCATTTTGGCATTGTTCAAAGATCGTCCATGAATGAGAGTTTCATCGAAATTTCTAGTAACAATGAATAATTTATAGAAATAATCAGGTTGGAAACAATCGAAACATGTCAGTAATATTAGAAAATAGATAGGTAACACTGATATTTTAGTGATTCGGAATACTTTTTTTTACTTTTTCAGTTCATCGTTTACAAGTTTCTTAACTATCGCTATTATATAATAGAGTTTAATAGTAACATATCAGCTCTTACGCATAAACGTTGCTTAAACTTATTTACCCACAATGGAACATAGGCCGACGACAAGCATTCTACAACCCAATCTATACTGAGCCTTTCTTTCTAGTCCTATATTATTTTTTTCATTCATCTCATGTCTGTTTCCATTTCTCGACCTAATGTGTTCTTTGATCTTCCTCTTCCTCTTTGGCCTTGAGGATTCCATGTGAAAGACTGCCTTGTGACTCAGTTGAGTGCTTTCCTCAATGTGTGTCCTATCCACTTGCAGTTCTTCCTCATTTCTTCTTTCTCTGAGATCTGGTTTATTCACTCCCATAGTAGGTTCTTGCTGATAGTATCTGGCCAACGGATCCGAAGTATTTTGGAAAGACAACTGTTAATAAACACTTGTATGTTCTGATTGATGGCCTTCGAAGTTCTCCAGGTTTCCACCCCATACATTAGAATTGTCATCACATTTGTACTGAGAATTCTGACTTTAGTGTTGGTTGGCGGTTGTTTTGAGTTCCAGATGTACTTCAGTTATAAATATACCGCTCTTGCTTTGCCGATCTGCGCCTTTACATGTGCATCAGATCTGCCGTGTTTATCAATGATGCTGTCCAGATATGTAAAGGTTGTTACATCCTCCAAAGCCGTTTTATCCTAGTATGGGACTCGTGAGCAATACACATGTACAATCCCTCACTAAAATGGACTCGAACCTAGGACTTTCGGTTTCGTGCACGTACACAAGGTTTTTAATAGTGGTCTAACATTAATCTATTCATAATATCAATCAAAACGGAACAATCTTTACAATCCTTTATTGATATTTCAACACTACTTAATACTATATCTATGTCATACTGAATGAATGAGTAGAGAATTAGCCATAAGATATGCATTTGTATGTACATCATACAGATAATCTGAAATATGTACTAACAACTCATCAGTTTAACAGTATTATGAATTAGACAGGTGAATACCACTGACGATCCACACACACATACAAATGCACATATTCATAGGTTAGTAACTAAATGTCAACATTAGAGATGGTAATTAGGCTGATGATGTCATTATCATTCATGGTTGTTTAATGAACAACAACAACAAATTGTTCAGGCAAATGATTCTTTAGGAGAAAATTTTCCTCTTTTCTTTTCATAAGAAATGAAATCTTATCCTACCTTTTTCAAAAAAAATGTCTAGACAAAAATAGAAATTATGTCATTCTGATTGTCTCTAACTTGTTAATCAGTAAGTTGTAACTAAATGAAGTGAACAGTACTGGGTTCGAATCTCAAAGTGAACATCAACTTTGAGATGCAGATACATCCAGAGGATGAGTCCAAGTAGGACAAATGTGCATCCCAGATTTCATTGCTAGTCACTATTCATCATTGTTTATCATCTTAAGTTTATATGTATATTCATGTCACAAACTGGTTATATGAAAAGTGAATTTTATGAAGAGAGTTAATTTGACAAAATATGATATAATAGTTTATCAGTACGACGATTTGGGAGACTGTTGAATTCAGAGAGGTATTTTGTGGATATTATAGTAAACATTGGACAGCCATTTCGTCCTAGTATGAGATTCCTCAACAATGCCCATTCACAATCTCTACTCTTGAGATTCGAACCTAGGACTTACCAGTTCAAAAGATGTTGATGATATAATTCTTGAAGAATAACCCTCGAATTCATTTAAGGTCACTTACAAAACTATGCGTTACATATTACAATGTACAATTATTAACGGTAATATTTACATTTGCATCAGTGTACTTCAATACAATTACATCAACATATATCAAACTGACACATTGGAATACACAGAATATCATCTATTCTATACAACATGATTACATCATTAATAACTATCTCTTTCAGTTAACTCATTGCTAGATTATGCAATCATTATTACACAACCAGGCATACATCCATACTCATACACAGTTTATGGATCATTATAATACAATAACTTCATGAGAAATGTGAGTATATAGGGGTGTATACAACAAATGGGAAATCACTGATTGATTGATTGATCCATAAATATTATGTAATAGCAATCAACATATTGTATCACTGATGATGAATTGTAAGTTGTAAGTTATGAGAATGTGATCATAATGAGATGATGATGATCATCATCATCATGATCATCATTGACTTGATCCACATATTCTACTATACCACGATTCATATTTTCAATTATGAATGTACTGTTTAGTGTATATAATAGTCATAACGATAACTATGACTGTGTTATGTAAGTTGATCGGGTTGTTGCACAATCACTATGAGGATGAGACCCATGAATTTGTGAACATCACAAAACAACATATAAACATGAGAACAAATGAATGAAAATAAAGATGACTATTGAGAACACACACTACAACCGACTATTGCGTAATCACACTACACCCATTCATTCCTTGTCCTACAAAATATAGTCGATTATTGGACGTAGTGATTAAAATGTGTGTTCCTTCATCATCACCGGTGTACACATTATACAATGTAGTGTACAAGTTGATTACATCATTCCCACCGTTACTATTATTATTCTCAATCGAATGGGTTAATAAAATCATCTAGTGAAGTTTTGTAATTCAATTTCATAAATGGTGAGAATGTTCCTTTCCACATATGTATTTCAATGATATTTCATCTCATATATATGGGGAAGTTTATTGATTGTACACGTTGACTAAAAGAATCGGTTGCAAGGTTGATAGACATCAATAGTAGGTTTGCAAAGATGAATTAGTTGGACGTGGATTTCATTGTGGATCAATGTGCTTCGAATGTGTTTGTTGGAATGACTGATTTCTCAAGGGAATCTGAGTACTAGAATTATGTCATGTTACTATTGAACTGACCAACTATCTAACTCATTATGTTTTATGACAGCAACTTATTAATTAACAATCAAGGATGAAATGAATCACAGGTGAAATCAACTTCATAAATTCTTGTGGTGTCCATAGGACTTGTGGAATTCGTCCAAACAACTAACATGATCACCACTCAATGAAGATCAGCCTAATTCACTACTCTGTTGTGATTTCGTATTAATAAGGCATCGATTCTGTCGGGTACACGGACGTACGTGTGTGAACGTCAAATAAAGATGATTGATGAGTAATAATTCAGATTTGATCTGAAACACAATAACAGAATGTCGATCAAACAACTACATCAACCACAAAAATGAAGCACTAATGGAAACCAGCGAGTGCAGAACAAACATTATGTTGAAGTATGAGACCATTTATCAGTGTGGATACATGACTCCATCGGTAATAGAACCATTTGAGGTGGGAGACGAACTTGAAACAGTGGAGACGATCTTGTAGTTTTAATTACAAAGTGAGTCATAGCTGTTCAACAATGAGCAGTCCCATTATTAGACAACACAATTGTTACGTTCACCCTGATTTTCAACGGTATGCCAAATGAGATCTACGCATGTCGAATGTAACCGACACATTGAGGTCAACCTCCACTAAAACCCACCAACGATACCGCTTATGTGAACTTATAAATGTCATCAAACTCTTCACATTCCAAATATTTTCGTATATTCAACAAGTGAGAGAACATGAAATTGATATGATTCATAATATCCCCTAATAATCTGATTTCAATTAACCACTATAAACACACACACAACACACACTCATGAATACTCCATTTGTAATCACCACATCAACAAACTCCTCCTCCTCCTCCTCCTCCTCCTCCTCCTCCTACTCCCACTCTGTCCATTCACACTCTCCCGTTAATTATCCAACATCCATATTCAATGACGTGTCCAATTAACCAACTTGCACAACACTGATTCTCTGACAACTATTACTGTCCATTTAATTAATCAATTCATTAATGTCAATCATCATTTTCAACATGTTGATTATGATCTTCAACAGATTCTTCTTCATTCCACTATGATCATCATCATCATCCTCATCATCAACTTTCAAAATGATTATCTATTCATTTCAACAGTTTCACTGCAACTACTCATTAACAGCAACAACCAACAACAATCACAACACAACACAACACGATCATATTCA
The DNA here is from genome assembly GCA_944470405.2 of Schistosoma mattheei. Taxonomy (NCBI): domain Eukaryota; kingdom Metazoa; phylum Platyhelminthes; class Trematoda; order Strigeidida; family Schistosomatidae; genus Schistosoma; species Schistosoma mattheei. The sequence continues at coordinate 3,735,874 of OX103946.1, forward strand.
ATGTTGAACGTGATCATAATTCAATTGATTCAATTGATGATTGATTTGTCAACTGGATGAATTGTGTTTGAGTAAGTGTCATGATGAAAATATAAGTGATTAATTATTATTGATTATTTTCAGTAAGATTACATCATCACTATTCCATATTGAGAAGGATTTCTAGCTGAGAGAAACAATTTGGCTTGACAGAGTTTCATTGATGACTTGAATAGATTGATGTTTTTCTCACTTCTCCACCACCAGCACCAGCACCAGCACCACCACTGTCATCATAATCACCCGAAACACGAACACACACACACCAACAAGCACAAAGAAGCTGATAGATGGAAATCAATGGAACCACTGAATTTATTTCCATGATTTCTGATATTCAAAATACAAAGCATCCAATGATTAGTTAAGACCAGCTCAGGTCAGATCAGATCAGATCACAATTGTGAAACTGTTAAGGTGTCAACATGTCGCACGCCACTAAAACCATGTTGATATACACGAATGAAGGCCGATATTCATCATATTTTTATGTTGGCATTAAACTATCCCCACGTTACCACCAGAGATTATGATTTCATTTGAATGAAGTGACAGAATATACAACATGGCTTACTTTAAAGAATATGTGATCCATGAGTAGAGTGTCTCATTGATTGTATCATTGTCTTTGTGAGTTTACCATGGAGACAATGAACGATGCAAGTCAAATTATTATTCGAATGTGATAGGAGAAGCCAGTGATGAATTTAGTTTGGGCGAATTCATACGAATCAACCATATTCTATCTCATCCGTAGTGTCATTTGTGCAAAACAATTTAATGATTGTATAACGTAATATAAGTAGGTAGATGAATTAAGTCAACTTTGTACAGGAGCTAAGTATCAGTAACACTGATAATTGTTCATGATGAATACAGCCATATATACAATCTGAAGCTGTAAAATGAATTGTACACTGTCCAACTATTACCATAGTAAACTACTCAAACTGCATATTTCAGTAGTATAAAGAAAGAAAATATTTAGTGGGTTAGGTGTGGAAATCTAACTTAAGTGATGAAGTAAAGAATCAAAGACAATGATTCCCCTCTCGCCATTTTACAGTACATATATTTCTGACACTTTCACCCCCTATTCTGTATATGCATAACAGTAATATTCATTTCCCTCAACAACATGGCAAACAGTGAATATGATGCATATGATGCTTGTTGTTAAACATCCACTCCATATTCATCATAACGCGCACACAACCCACACACACACAAACACCTGCCTCCTGTTTCTCATTATACAAATCTATCTGTACATACATGCACAGCAGGTAGATACAGATTCCCAATAACACCTATTGTTCTACACTGTTCATTTCCATTTCTACTAGACTGACTTGCCGACTAAACTAACTAACTGACTGCTTGACTGTTTCACTGGCTGACTAACTGACTGACTATCAGATAATTCTACCCCGCCAATTGTGTTTCATAAGTGAATATTAATAATTCATCCACTCATAATAATTTCCATTGACTATAATAACTAACAATTGACCAATAATCAAATGGTGATTTAATTCTGACAGAATTTATGATATTCAGTCTTCAATATCAATACATCACCAGTTGATTGGTTGTTCGTGATTTGCAGTGGTGACGAAGACGACGACGACGACGACTCGACTACGACTACGATGACGATGATGATGATGCTTTGGATGATGATGAACATCAACAGTAATAAGATTTGCATGTATATTCCTTAAACAATTTACGGAATATGACTGAATATGTCGGGATGGATGTACAGTGAATGGGTGTTGGCGTTGTTTTTGCTGTTGTTGTTGTCGTGCAGTGAATATTATTATATTGTACTTTTCATAAATAACTAAATACATTTGGGTTTGGGTAGGTGGACAGGTGTATAACTTAAGTGAATGAACACATCCATTTGAATGTTCCAGTAATATTTATCACAGACTGTTCTCATGACCATACCATGGATCGAACATAGGGAGTTGCAGTTGAATAGAATAGAAAAGTAAAGTATGCATCTGATTTGAAGTTAATACATTGAAAGTGCCTTTGTAGAAGTGTTGTAATGGAAATCAAGTTGTTTGATGAAAGAACCGAAATGACTAGTTCTTCTACACAATGATGACTAGTTCACTTTAGTCTGCTTATTTGTAAATCGACAGAGACAGTGTGTGTGTGAGAGTATGTGCTGTGGATAGTTATCAGTTCAGTGTAGCTAACTGAGGGTTATGTTATTTGATAATAGACCTATTAGAAATCATTCCACTTTGTCTGTATAAATATACAATTGAGTGGCTTAAACTTCCGTGTTTGGTGAGTAGATTGATTGACTATCATACAATAGTTCACTTCACAGAATAGCTATAGCAAGAAATTCGTTGGGAACTAGGAAGTATTCGACTACTGTTTCTTCCTATTGTAAGAATCTTCAGCAATGTACAGTTATTGACCACTCCAGGAATAGAGAATGCTGTCTTCTAGTCTCAAGATCAACGTGTGACAATAATACCATATATTCACTCATGAATAATCTGATGACTTGTTCAACACTCAATTGATTATGAAATGACTCAGTTGTTGACATTGATCTCAGCGAAAACTAATGAGTTGCTCAGTGATAAACAACCTACAATTTGACACACATATGACCACCAATCTGATTTGACAAACACATCTCTCTTTATAGTTAATTTCATCAATGAACTTCTCCTAGAATAGCACCGTCTTCATCTCAGGAGATTCACTTTCCGATTTTTAATAAGTAACTTACTTAATCCTGTTTGATAAAGATACTCACACCAAACAGAGTCTTCTGATCTCTATGAGTGGCAATGCATGCTAGTTTGGAATCTGGTTCTATTTCTCTGAATCCAAAATGCCACGTTACAGTAAGTCTACGTCAACACTGAAACTAATTGTGTGTCGACCATTCTACTTATCTCGGAGGTCCCATCAGCCCCAATGTGTTGGCATTTGAGGCAACCTCAACGCACATTGAGAAACATACTCTGGTATTCTCCCAATAACATCATTCACCGCTCAGCCAATTTAGCCATCTGCCAACCGAAGAACAAATATAATGTAAGGCTATCCACTCTTTTCCACTCTATATCTCTGAAACATAGTTTGTGAAAGTGAAACACTAAAGATTTGAGATCAACGATGTCTTCAAAGCATGTAATGGAGCGACTGGCTTATCAATGTCGGTATTCGTTGTGAAGTATTAAGCAAATATGTTAGACTGAAGTGGTCAGAACATGTGATACGTATTTTTACTACAACCCAAATCAATAAATAACGTTCGCTTGTGTGAGAGTAGGTTGGAACAAAGCCATAGATGGCAAAGCATAAACGTGGTATTAATTCATTAAATTACTGACTGCTTGTGGTATCAGTCACATAGATGAATGCAGATTACTTGGTTATGATCAAAGTAATAGATGCGATCATTAGCTAACGATTTTTGTGACATGGATCAGAATCGGATACAGTAGCACAGATGAGTTCATTATCTATTCTCCTCCTACACCAGATCTTGAGTTCTGGTATTCCATCATGCACACCTTTTCAATCTGTCCATTTGAATAATATTTTCAACGCTCACTCTTTATCCGCATCGTTGGCAGTTCAATATTTTGATCACTTTGCTATTCAGACTGTAATCACACATCATAATATGTAACTAGATGTTATGGGTTAGAATACTACAAGAAGTACGATCTCCTTCAAGGATAATGACGAACAACAAACGACTTAGAAACCTATGTTCAGTAGTACAGTATATCCTCTCGATCAACTTCAACAATCTACCATCGAAATACACATCGGAATACACGACGACAAATCACTTGAACTACTAACCATATATTCACTTGATCCATAGCACTCATAATACACCAAAGACTAGACAAGTGTGACATCGATCACTACTCAGTGGTCAGTCAACCTTCACTCGTGGAAATTATTCAGTGATTCTACAAATAATGTCTTCATGTTCATAGTTTATAGAACTAGAAGTATCATTATTATCATGATTACTATAAAAATGACCTAATCCATAATACACTCGCACACATCCACACCCACACACCCACATTCGAATACATTCACATTGATGGTATGTAAAATCATTGATGCATCAATCAAAATGAATCAAATTAGTGTGTTTCTACTGGGTACAATGGGAACTAATTTGTTTCCAAACATCATAACAACAACCATAACAACAACATGAACAACACCGACACCAATCATCATTAAACTCATGGATAATTCGTTAATCCTACACTTTCCCATCTCTCAACTAATAATCAATTCTACATATATATCCATTCATTCTCATGCTCAATCACTACTTCAACACTCTATTACACATATTCATTCAGTTTGAAATTATTCAATCACTTATCAACTCTTATTATTCCCTCACTCCCAATCACTTTGCTTCACTTTCCATATGATGATGATGATGATCAATTGAGTAGTATATTACCATTCATTGTAAAATATAAAACAGGTTACTCTTTAATCTCACATGTATTTATATACACATCATGAGTGAAAAGGAAGGACACAAGCTGATTGTCATCAAATCAGCAGATGAAGACAACTGTGTTGAGGAAGAAGAAAAGAGAGAGAGAGAGAGGGAGAGAGGGAGAGAATCACTTGATGATTAAGTTAGTTTATTGATGCAGAAATTAAATTAAAATTCATTTCGAAACCATATTCAACTTTCAATGTTTGTTATTATTCTCCCTATTCCCCCTATTCCACCTGATTCGCCCTATGCTCCCTATTATTATTATTATTATTATTATTATTATTATTATTATTATTATTATTAATGTTATGGTAATTATCATCATCATCATCATCTTCATCTTCATCATCATCACCACCACCACCATGAAATCCTTTTTAAAATTGAATATTTGATGAGTAGATAATTGAACTTTTAATCCCCATACGTACAGAGTTAGTCGTTGACTCGCTGACTCGCTACCTCGCTCTCTCGCTCGTTGCTGTCATACACACACACGTACACACATATATGGATCTCCCTATCTGCATATACACATATCATCATATATAGAAAGAAACAAGTTGGGATAAATTCGACTTTTCTTTCATTGAATCACTTTCATTCAAATGACTTCGTTTAATAGAATTTGCTTTACTTATCCATTCAATAATGATAATAATAAATGATTTCATGGTTACCATTAATAGTAAGGAGATAGATGAATAATGAATGGATAGATGATGGTGATGATGATGTTAGTCATTGTGATATATTATATAACAGTTGAATTCATGAGTCAATGTAAGTTAGACCATTAATGACAATCTGGAAGTACTAAACGGCGGTTTCACCCCAGTATGGCACTCTTCAATAGTGCACATCCACGATACCACCCCGTGAGATTCCAACACAGAACCAATCGGTCGAGACCAATGAAGTTCAACTGGATCTGTTATAAGATAGTAACTCACTGAAGATTGGATTGGTTGAAGTTAGACATTAACACAGTTGGATGCTGACCGATACAGTGGTCTAAACATTAACCGTTCGCGGGCGAGTCCGATAGGTCTTGGGTGGAATCTTGGAATCTCATACTAGGATGAAACGGCCGTTCAGTGCTTCCAAGTTTTCCATAATGGTCTAGCTTCAATTAACTCTTGATCTCAACTATTAAATTACTATCAACTTCTCAAAACCCCTCTCTCATTGATACGTTTCATGAGGAGAAATATGTTACGTTATTCTCCTATTACTATATACTTATTAAGTGATTTCAATTATTTCATCAACCCTACTTATCTTCAATATCATAAAACACGTTAATTATCACTATGATTAATTGTTCGATTCACATACACATAATATACATGTATCATTAACATGGATAGATGATACATTCTGCAACTCCCACAGAACTCAAAATCTGTTCACTCAGTTTATGAGTGTATGCATGTGTGTGTGTGTGACTATGTGAGTGTATGAGTAGTAAGGAGTTACACACTCACATTATCATCAGATGGATAGGTAGGTAGGTACATAGATGGGTAGATGGATGGATGGACGGATAGGTTGATGGGTTGATGGATAGAGGAGTACAGAGACACGCGAATTCAAACTGATGATGATTATGTTACATACACATTGATAATTATTACTTGTAATAATCATAATGTAGATGTACATTGTTGAAGTGATTATCTTTCCAATGATTCAGAGTCATTTATTATTATTAATCAATCATTAATATAGGCTTGTGGAAAGTAATCACTTTTAATTGAGATCATGAACCGATCAACAATAGACCACGATTGAGAATCTCGAAGCACTAGACGGCTGTCACGTTCAAATCTATGATACATCAGCATTACGCATCCACGATTACCCATGAGGGACTCAAGCCCAAGACATTCAATCGTGTGTAAACAACTAACTTCTGAATTAAAACAATCCACGATATTGGGCAACCATTTGTATTTGTCTACACTGGTCTACAGATTAAGCATTTTTGCGAGAACAAATGTCCTCATTTCGAGTATCGCGTGCGAGATGGTGATGAATAAATATTGTCTTATCATCCAAGAATATCTCCTTCAATGTGTTGAGATGACGCAGTAACAACTTCAATCAATTTTACACTCAGTTAAATGCATTACTACAAATCCCATTGAAACACCATAACATCCAACAATCAAACATGATCATTCCTACATGTGCATTCATGTTTCATCCTCCTCCTGATGAACACCACATCACTAAGTTGTCACTAAGTGGTATTGCTTAGTTCATTATTAATTGACTACTGATCAAATTCCACACATCATCTCGCACCGCACACTGTCCATACACAGTTGGTAATTCTGTGTAAACAGTTTCATTGAATTACAATGTCTGATCTGATCATTCTTAAAACACAATTCTCCTTATTATAAACTACTTCGTTATTATTCAAGCGTTATCACACTGTTATAGTCAGAGTGTTCGAACACATTTTGTTCAGTACACACACTGAATTGACAATGAATAACAAGTTCACTTCACAGTGGAATTGTGGAATTGTACATTGGATGTGAATATTCCATTGTAAACGACATCTGCATATTGGAAAGTAGAATGGCTGAAGGATGAATGGATGGATGGATGGATGAAGAAAAGTTGGTTTGTTTGTATTCATCTATTCCTACTGTCCATGGGTATATGCTGCAGATTCACAGTCGGATTAACTAATCAAAGTCAGGTGATACGATCGAACATTCATTGGTTTGTCATCAAACAACCAACACAGTCCATTATTCATCTTTCATTCTTCACTAGTTCATATTCATCGCATCCACTAGTTGTTTACAAAATTGAAGGATTGTCAACATTGATTTTCATAGGGAAGTACTTCATTCATTCTGTTTACAACCACAATCTGTAATACAAATTCAATAATCATAACTATTTTCATTATGAATATTGTCAAAATATTCACCATTCATTCTCTCATTTCAATTCATGATAGATTTATCAATTTGTAACCTGTTCACACTTAACAGCTAATTCTGTTGTAGATCACCAGCGTAGATGATCTATGTCGAATGATTGGAGGACTACTCGAATGAGACAGGAATGGTGTGACGAATCAGCTAACATCGAAGTCACACCTCGCGATCAGCACCTAACGTGGATTACCACTTCGATATATCAAAGAACTGTGGTTGCTTTGAAGACCGTACAACACAGGAAACGTTATTACAGAAATATATTATTTCAGGTAGATACAAGCGAAAGTAAGACCACCGCCGACTCATGGGCCAGTCCATGGCGTACGACTAGCTGATGCGCGTTGGTTGTCCATCACCTTGACGAGGATCGATGATTTATTCGATATTCAGTGATCCAACTGTCGGATGATTTGACTAGAGCTCAGTGACACTTCACTGATCCGACATTGTCTTACACAACTACTCGTGCAATTCCAACAACCATCGACACTCCATCCAATCATCTCTCTCCATTCAACAATAAACTCACACTCTACACACATTTCATCATCATCCTCATCAACATGTTCAACTCTGTGAGAATCCCGAAGTAACAGAAGGCAAAGAATTTACTTATCAATCGTCGGTTGGACGTATGTTCAAGTCGGATGACAACAGTCACTATCGTCTCAACTGTTTTACCACTTCATATAACGCATAAGAAACCGTAGCGAACTTATGATAGTTTCAGTGAGACTATTAGTCATTTCATTCAATGTATTCATAATCATCAATCATCTGTTTGTCAATATAACCATACTCCAATATTCATTTGGTACAATTCGATCTTCTACCACTCAGTCACACCGACAAGCACACACACACACACAAACAGTTTTAGAGAGAGAAAGAGAGAAGTAGAAGAAAGAGAAGAAGAACACAGACATATTGAAATTGAACGTTCCTTCATTAATCTATATTAAACGCAATATGATTAAATTTATTGCCCAAAGATAAATACAAACTGTTTTACACTGTTTTTTTTAATGAATTGTGATATCCCGCTTCTTTTTTTTCTTCTAAAAGGGGAATATGTTTGTGTGTATCAATTAATCATGCTGCTGCTGTTGCTGCTGCTGATGATGCTGATGATGCTGCTGCTGATGATGATATGAAAATTGGAAGAGACTTCTTCTCGATGGAATTTCTCAGAGGGATATTTCTATGCATATTAGTATATTTCAGTTTCCTTCATGTCTTACCCCTCTCCCCCCCACACACACACACACTGAGGGAGAAAGAGAGAGAGAGAGTAACTATATATTGGCAAGTTAGTCATAGATTTAACTATACTATCCAATTCATCTTTCATAATTAACTGAGAACTCATATGCCTCATTAGTGAGAATATTAAATATATCAGTGTGGATATTTGTAAATGAGTAGTATTAATATTAGTAGTAGTATAGGTTAGGTGATTAAATTAATGGAAAACTATACAATCCTAATGTTTATTAATAACTTGTTTTAGGATAGTACCTTCTCCTCTCCTCCTCCTCCTCCTCCACACACACACACACATTCACACACACTCACACACTTACATTTGATATCAGTGGTAATAAACGATATCAAGGCAATATATATGGAAGTGGTCAATTTATCTAATATAAGAACATATGTAAATAACTAAATTGTAAATATATATTTTGATGAATCTCATATAATTAGTATACTATGTAATTGAATCCTGTTATCCATAGGTGCCAAAAAGAGAAAAAAATATATCGCTAAAGGGGTTAAATCTAAATGAACATATTGTCTATAATGCAATAATAGAAGGGATATATATGTGTGTACCTATATATATATTACATTGATAATTTAGTCAATTACACATAGGTATATTTTAATGGTTTTAAGTTTAATTCATGAAATGATTCTATTTAAAATATCATTGAAAACTTAGAAGTAATGAATTTGACACAATTGTAAAGCTATAATCCTGTAGTCATGATACGAACGAAGAATCTATGGGTACCGCCGAGAGTGGGGAGAGTCAACTCTCTCTCTCTCTCTCGAATTGTCTTCACATGGCCACGTGCATACAACCGCTGTCAGGGAAGTCCTACTCACTACCTTCTCGCGGCATTACTGTTGTTTACGAGGATGAAAAGTGAATGTTCGGCACTTTAACCAGATTGGTGGATATGGAGGATCCAGCTAGAGGAGTTGGAAAACCCTCATTCCAAATCAATGGTGCACATGGACTCCAGGATCCTAAGAAAACAATTGACGTATGAACCTATTGTTGGTCACTCGCTACCATGGGGCTGTATCTCCTGACGTTGCTCCAATGCCTTGTGGATTAAACCTTTACGTCGAAGACTGTTAGTGTAACCTCCTGCGAAAACCGCCTGATTCGGTTTGGGCACCCAGACTTGTATCACACTCCTTAAACAAATCGAATGACTTATGTGGCGCATATCTATTTGGTGCCTCCTTGTACTAATATTTCTATGTTCAAATAGATAAATAAATAGATCAGGTCAGCGACGAGCGTCGCGCAGTATCATGAATTGATTACAAATAGACACGTATGCTGTTGGGTGTCGAGTCAGTGATATAGAGGTAAAACATTCACAAGCGAGATAGAACGTTTTGGATTTGACTTCCAGATGAGAAGTAGTGGTTGTACACTGTCATTAAGGCAAGCCATAAAACAACGAAAGGGCCATCCAGCGACTATTAGTTCCCGATGGCTGTCTAACTATGATCAGTTTGTGATCAAAGCTAGGAAAATCCTATAATCTGCAATAAAACCCTCTATTCAAATGAAACTGTTTGTTTTATGTTCAAGTAATTGGTTTCTAATTCAATGCGTAATGATCAATATATAACATAAAACTAGTGAAGAGTCCTAGTTAGGACGAAACACGAATCGTAAATTCCACTACTAGTCACCATCATCTCTGCTCATTAAAACTTGTAACCGTCGGAAATACGTGAGATTATCTTTTAAAAGACTATAAAAACTAGAAGGAGTCTGACAGCGTTTAGTTCAACCAAAGTTGAATCGAAAATTTTGAAATCTTACCCTTTTAATTATCACGTGACCAAATTTTCAATCAAGATACCGAATTATACGACTTTGGCACTTTGTCAAACCAATAATGCGTTAACCAGTATGAACAGTCCAGAGTCAACTCTAATTCTTATTGGTTCTTCTCGTTTACCGCTGTTTGTTTAAGTCCAGAACATTGATGACAGTTTCCACTGTATCAATCATGTAATTCAAACATACACAGTTTATATATAAGCAAATCAGACAGCATTACACCATAAAATAGGAAACAACATTTATACAAGTTCAAGCCAAAAAGTGGCTGTGATTGTGAGAGACTGTAATTAATAAGTTGAGAATAACAGTAGTCAATAGGTCAAATGGAAGCATTTAGTCCTAAATCATAGTTTTGATTTTCATATTAAGACTAGAAATCAGTACCTTTCATTTCAAACTAAAATACATTAGAGCTCACTAAGCTAATGAACTCAAGTACCCACTAACTTGTTCAGCAATCATAATGCCTGCTCTTAGCAGTTTGCATAATTTAAACTTGCTGTTACAAGTTTCGGTACGTATTTTAAAAAAGAGACTGTTCAACATTCAACCTTCAGCATCAATGATATGATAATTCAAATCCTTACTAATAATAAGAATTTGGTCGCGTTCTATAGTATTTTTACTATCTAGTTAAAATGCTATGACCAGTGGAGCTAATCTGTGTAGGGTAGAGACAGGTATCTACTTCAGTACAATGAAAGATGGTCGCGCAATTTGATGGATTGGTTGAAGTTAGACATTAACACCATTGGATGCCGACCGGCTCAGTAGTCTATAAGTTAAGCGTTCACATGCGAGACCAAAGGCCCTGGGTTCGAACCCGCGGGCGAGATCGTGGGTGCGGATTGCTGAGGACTTCTACAATATGACGAAACGGCCGTCCAGTGCTTCCACATTTTCCATGGTAGTCTACCTCAATCAGTTCATGATCTCAAATAAAATGTCTAATCTGGATTTCATGTAAATGTGTGAGATGAGAATATACAAACTCTAACTATAGAGTATAGTTTCTAAATAAGTAGAGTGTTTAGGGTATCTTCAACAAACATATTTCGCATAGCAATTATACTAGAAAGATGTTCAGTATGGTGACTAGTTGTACTCACTAAAATCCTAGGCATCGAGTTGTTCAAATGGTTGATTTCATTCGAGTATTTTTCGAATAGTTATTACTTCGTCTAAATACATTGATATATTCAAAAATTCGTAGATGAGATGGTGGTGAAGATTTATAGCTCAGGTGGATAAATTTGGTGGGGTTTTGTTCTCTGAGCTTGATGGTTTGGTTGTGGACCTCACATCGTTCTTCTGAAAGACAGCACAAACTTCATGTAGAATGATGAAAGCTCCAAGACCAAATCATCTACCTCAGAGAACAAAACTCCACCTAAATTCATAGGGGGAATTCGGTCACTATCTCATAAAATGTAGACGGGAACTAATGGTGATTTAAACCATTGTGAAGACTGAATATTCGAAAGCTACTCTAACATGATTTCTTTTCGTTATAATACTAGTACCCTGTACATGTTAAACAATAGGTGTTTTGTAGTCAAGGATAAATAATGAATAAAACTGAATTTAGGGATATATAGCCTTGATAGTAGCGAGTGAGTGAGTGAGTGAGTGAGTGAGTGGGTGAGTGAGTGAGTGAGTGAGTGAGTGAGTGAGTGAGTGAGTGAGTGAGTGAGTGAGTGAGTGAGGGGGTGAGTGAGTGAGTGAGTGAGTGAGTGAGTGAGTGAGTGAGTGAGTGAAAAACAGAAAAAGACTGACATTCATATACACATCATAGAGATTAGTCTTATACATTCAATAACTGTTTATCACTTTATCAATATTGTCTATTGAGTAAACAGATAAAACACTAGCACAGGCGCACATATACCTACACATATCCATGGATTAACAACTAAATGTCGCTCATCATGACATCATCACAATTCATGGTTTCATGAGAAAACGAAGAAACCTGGAAACGCTGGACAGCCATTATGTCTTAGTATTGAACTCGTTAGCGGTGCACATCCATGATCCCATAAGCGGGATTCAAATACAGGGACTTCAGTACCTCACGTGAACGCTTAACCTCTAAACCACTGACCCGTCATCTAATGGTTTTAATATCCAACTTTATTAGATTCATCTCAGTATCATCATTACAAATGTCTAACTGAAGTTTGACATTATTCAGAATAACAATGAAAGTTCCACGACTAAACGATCCAATCCAGAGAATAAAACTCTATCCAAAACTCCACCCCATTTGAGCTACAAATCTTCTCTACTATCTCATATAACAAGTGTTTAAACATAGACCTCATATGAAAGAACTATTCCACAACACTGATAGTAACAAAGAATCAATGACCTAGTAACAAACGATTACATAATGAATAAACTCTGATAATAAGTAAGAATAAAATGAACTAGATTCTATTCGTTGAAATAAGATTACCTATTGAGAAGACAGTGAAAATATCGAAAAAGTTGATGATGTAATTGATTAAAAGTAAGTTTTTATCACCATGGTAGAGAAAGACTATTAACCATCTTATATTGAACAAATAAATTGGCATTTTCGATGTCTGATAGTAATGAATTTAGGAAAACTTCAAATATGATCAAAGTTTAGTTGCTTATCAATCACTTTGAAAGTTTGCAAATTATTGATCTTTAATGTCTTGTAACTAAGACATGTTTAATAAGTATGGTATTTAATGTAGTCCCTTCTCTTGTCCCAAGTTATATTTTGGAAAGTGTACTCTGATATCTGTTCAACTATTATGATTAGTAGTATAGGGGTTGTGAAGATTATTAAATTTTTGATTGAGATCATAAACTGAATAATGTTGGACTACCACTGAAACTATAGAAATCTTTCTCTATCCGACACGAATTAACTTCACTGGTCTAGAGGTCAAGCGTTGTCGTGCACGAAAATGATAAGTTCTGGGTTCGAATCGTGTGATACGAGATCATGGATATACACTGCTGAGGGGCCCCACAATAAGACGAAATGGTTGTCCAGTGCTTCCAGCCTTTCCATGGTGGTATAACATCAATCGGTTCACGATCTCAATCATAAAGCTTAATATAATTATTTTGGCAAATTTATCGATATAGTTTTTGATTAAAATGAAGGACGTATTTGTTGATCTTTGATTGAATTAATTAACCGGGTCATTTATGTGATAGTAACTCACTGATGGCACTGGTGAACGGTGGCTCAATTTCGTGGATTCGTTGAAGTTAGACATTAACATAGTTGGATGCCAGTCGGCTCAGTGGTCTAGAGGTTAAGCGTCCACGTGCGTGCGAGACCGATAGATCCTGGGTTCGAATCTCGCGATGCAGGATTGTGGATGAGCACTGCTGAGAGGTCCCATAATATGACGAAACGGCTGTCCAGTGCTTCCAGCCTTTTCATGGTGGTCTAACTTCAATTGACTCATGATTTTAACTGTTAAGTTACTATAATCTCCACAAAACCCCTCTCTGATTTTAATTAATGAATAGTTTACTTTATACAGAATTAATAGTTTGATTGAAGAATATGTTATGAGTGAGACTCTAATTTATGGACAACCTTTGAACGAATCTCTGGTGACCTTGAGAAATATTAGCCAGTCAGCAAACAGTGAGTATAGAGTAAAAATATGTTATACAAAACCAAGGAAATAAAGTGGATACACTTCTTATACGTGGTTCAAAAACTTGTCAAGGTTAGAAAGACGTTCAGAGGTTCTAAAATCGTAATCCATGCAGTAGAGGAAATCGTCTAAACGGCTACAGAATAGTCGACATCTGGAGCCATGATAGAGTCTCAAATACTCTTTCAACCTCGATCACATGGCTTCAATATTGTTTATGTGCACTCCGGTTGTTGAAGTGCACAAAATGCTACTTGTGGATAACGACACGATGCACATAACGAAGCTTATGTAAGAGTCTGTACGCTCTCCAAATATCCGTATATATTGTAGCACCTGGCTGCAGCCAGTGTTGCTGGTGCTTTTATTATCCAGTTCGCAATAATTGTCATAATTTGCCTTAGTTAGGAATTATATATGGGGTTTTCATCACGAACTGGAATCAGCTATAATGCCAGAAATTTTATTTAGCCAAATGGATGAAAGGCTTTCGCGCCAAAATCTGATATCTATTATCTTATACCTGATTGATTCGTCCAAAAATTATAGTCTCAGCCGTTTTATTAGTTATAGCCGCTCATTGATCACGTTTTACACAAGATTCGTTGTGAACCGATCGTACGTTAGCATTAAGCACTGAAGTTGGTGCCGTAACCTTCAGACGTTTCTGACTGGCTCGTCCATAAATTAGAGTGTCGCCACGTTATGTCCTATTCGGTGTTAAGCCTCATGTTAATTATATCTACAATATGGATTTATGGTTGACTATAAGCCAATTCATTTTGATCTCATCAAAGAATGTTAACAGGGGAATTACATTATCTACATCAGATAACTATTGAATTTATTAATGTCATAGTGACTAATGTGTCAACCAAAAGAAAACTATCCATTTTGACACTTAACCTAAGTTATTCCAATCCATTGGAATACACAGAATATCATCTATTCTATACAACATGATTACATCATTAATAACTATCTCTTTCGGTTAACTTATTGCTAGATTATGCAATCATTATTACACAACCAGGAATACATCCATACTCATACACAGTTTATGGATCATTATAATACAATAACTTCATAAGAAATGTGAGTATATAGGGGTGTATACAACAAATGGGAAATCACTGATTGATTGATCCATAAATATTATGTAATACTAATCAACATATTGTATCACTTATGATGAATTGTAAGTTGTAAGTTATGAGAATGTGATCATAATGAGACGATGATGATGATCATCATCATGATCATCATTGACTTGATCCACATATTCTACTATACCACGATTCATATTTTCAATTATGAATGTACTGTTTAGTGTATATAATAGTCATAACGATAACTATGACTGTGTTATGTAAGTATTACTCTGTTATGTAATGCTCAGTGACTGACTTTTACGTAACACCACAGGTATACACATAGAGATGCGTTTATTGTTGTATATTAAACGAATGAATGAATAGATGAATAAATGTAGCAATTACATAACTGATAAACTGGAAAGTGAGAGGATTTGTGTGAAGTTAACGATTTGATTGATTGTGAACACTTTGGTTAAATAATCGTCACCCCTATCATAAATTTACTGACCTAATTCTTAATTATACTAGTTTAATAGTTGAATTCATGAGTCATTTGAAGTTAGATTATCATGGAAAACCTAGAATCACTAGACGATCGATTCGTCCCCGTACGGGACTCGTCAGTGAAACTTGAACTAAGGACCATTGTTCTTGCGCAAACGCTTAAATTATAGACCACTTGGCAGTCATCTAATGATGTCAATGTCTAACTTTATTAGATTCATGATCTCACTCAAATCTTCATCCATTGTCTGAGGTAGATACCCGTTTCAGACCTGACACGGATTGGACTCCACTAGTCACGGCTTCCTGCTAGAACTCTAGGACATCGACCTTGAATCTAGTCACTAATGCACAAATGATGTATATTATCAGAATGGGTGTTTGTGGAGATTATAGTAAATTTAACAGTTGGATTCGTGAATATGGTGTGCGGGATTGTGGATGCACACTTCTGTGGAATCCTATACTACGACGAAACAGCCATCTAGTACTTCTAGATTTTCAATGATAATCTAGCTTAGATTGACTCATGAATTCAAATTTTAAAATACTACAATCTCGAGAAATCCCGATTGTTACTTACTTACTTGTTTATGCCTGTTACTCCCAATGGAGCATAGGCCACCGACCAGTATTCTTCGACCCACTCTATCTTGGGCCTCCCTTTTTAGTTCTATCCAATGGTTCTTCATTTCTCTTATTTCTGTCTCCATTTCTCGACGTAATGTGTTCCTTGGTCTTCCTCTCCTCCTTCGGCCTTGAGGAAATCCCGATTGTATTACTTATAATCTAATATACTTTCATTATCATCAGTTCTCTATGAATAAGGAACCTTTTTAAGAATAATGTTTTTCCAATTATATATATCAATGGGAAACATTCAACATATTTCGAAACTATAATCCCGACCGTAGCTGCTAACACTACGGAATTTGAATTGGCAATTACATCTGTGTGCTAATGTGGTATGGCAACTTGAACTGATGTAAGTACATACAAACTTCTACGACTGATAGTTGATGACTGGCTGACTGCAACTATAATCTTTAGAGCATTCATAGTGTCCTCCTCTGAGATGATCGTTACCCTCAATAGAAGTAAAACGATAAGTGAACTTTTCTTCTAGAAAAAAGGAGAGAGTGTATCATCGAGAAATATTATAATCTATAGAAAATACTGCTATGGTAGATGTCGATCATGAAACTCTGTCATCAGTTCTAAGTATACTTACATCATCTAATCAATTGAAATCGTTCATTATGTTAGATAACACTTAGTCTCCAGTCCTTAAATACGATGATTATGTAATGAGGAGTCGAAATGTTGGACATCTTTAGACAAGTCGAGATTTCTGAATGTTTGTGGATTGGTTTTCAAGATATTCGATTGAATACTATGGTACCCGATGTTGATAAGTTATTGAAATAATTTAACCATACTTCATTGAAACTTCAAGTTGAATAAATGGATATAAATGATTGTCAATAGTTTTATGGCATCGATATGCTACCGATTAGTTGAAACCTAATTTAGGTGTTTGATTGAGTCGAACGATTATGCATAAATTATATGAAACATTATTTACTACTTACATACGCCTATTATCCGTCGTGGAGGAGTATAGGCAGACCTTTAGCATTCTCCGTCGAACTCTCTCCTGAATAATCCTTTCCATATATTTCTAGTTGCTATTCATCCTTCTGATTTCTCATTCCAATTCTCGAAGAAATTCGTCCATTTTTACACAGTATTCTGTGTCACTTCATGATTATGAGTTAGGCATTGCTTCGTGATTCAGTATGAGGATTTGTGTAATGTATGTCCTATCCACCTCCAACATCTTTTCCTAATTACCTCTGCAAACAGAATCTGGTTTGTTCTTTCTCATATTAGGTTATTGTTGATGGTATCTGGTCAGCGGTCATTGAGCATTTTGCTTAGACAGTTGTTTATAAATACTCGTACATTTTGATGATGGTTGTGGTAGTTCTAGTGTAGTGTCAGCTATTATGTCAATCCCATATACCTTATTCTAGCTTTCGGACATCACATTTTATTCATTCTACTCGAGCCATACTTTGACCTTGTTATTTATTCGCTTGTCAGTCTTGACTGTTTTTATATGAGTGTCTATGTGTGTGCCCTTCTTATTCCATTAATCACATGTCTGTAGCTTAATTTTATCTGACTATAAATATTGAGCAACGCTTGACTAAAATGGAGTTGGCTTCCCAGCCATCTTCCATACGTGTCATTTTGCTTTGCTATGTTTCATTCGCCTCATGTACGAAATATATGTATTCTCAAGTCAATTCTCGTTATTCGACTTAGTTAATTCCGTTATTGACTAACGCAATTCAAGTCGACGATGATATACGAGAAAAGGTGATAACAAACATTCGTACGCTCTAAATGGAGTCGAGAACTACGGGCCACTAAACTAGAAGTTTCCACTCCGTATAGTAGTAGAACTGTCTTGACGTTAGTATTGAAGACCCTGACTTTGATGTTGGTTGACAGTTGTTTTGAGTTCCATATGTTTTTCGATTGTCTGGATGCTATCCTTGCTTTGCCAGTGTTTTCATTTACATTTACATCAGATGCTCCTTGTTCATCATGGATGCTGTTCAGGTAGGTATGTGAAAGTTTCCACCACTTCTAGTTGTATGCCAGCTGTCCATCATCTTCTATGATTCCTCTGAGATGTTCTCCTGAAGAGAAAGAGAAAGGGAAAGAGTATGTAGCCTTACATAACTCATGTAAAAATATTAGTCAAATAATATTCATTGTTGAACCTTTTAACATGTTAATAATACAAATCACATTATAACCAAGGACTATTCTCTCAATACACTTCATTTCAATTTATGTATTTCATATAAATATGAATGGTTATGATTAGTGCAAATGTTTATATGGGAGATGTGTTTTAATAATGGATAGTACAGTGTCACAATTGATTGACCACTGGGTGGTGATCAATGTCATGCTTGTCTAGTCCTTACATCTCAGTCCTAGAGAGATCAGCTGCGGCTCGGATAGCCCAGTGGTAACGTCTCTGACTGTGAAGCTGGGTGACACGAGATCAAATCCGCCAGGAGCACCAGTTCCCTCAAGATTACAGGTACACCTTGCTGACGAGTGCCAAGTAGCACGAAACCGGGCCCAGGGTTTCCTGTTGACTACCTCCAACCACAATCTAGATAGTACAGGTGTATACAATTTAAACACATTTGGATTATTCGTGTTAGTAGTTTGAAGAGTCAACAGGAAAATCATAATTCAACTGATTCAATTGATGATTGATTTGTCAACTGGATGAATTGTGTTTGAGTAAGTGTCATGATGAAAATTAAGTGATTAATTATTATTGATTATTTTCAGTAAGATTACGTCATCACTATTCCATATTGAGAAGGATTTCTAGCTGAGAGAAACAATTTGGCTTGACAGAGTTTCATTGATGACTTGAATAGATTGATATTTTTCTCACTTCTCCACCACCAGCACCAGCACAGCACCACGTCATCATAATCACCCGAAACACGAACACACACACACACAGAGTGATTACCATACACTAACACGCATAAAGGAGCTCATTCTTGCACAAACACACACACACATACACAAGTATCATTTAAGCAGATTTAATAAATAAAACTCTTGTTCATAAATGGATATTAAACTAAGCAGCATCTCAAGCTCAGATCAGATTAGACAAGATCAGATCAAATCATAAGTGACAAATCACATATTACAATAAACAAACAACAATGTTTACTTAATATGATTTAATTGTGTTTTGTATGTTAAATATTTATGTTGATGTAGGGATTAAAACATAATCAATTTAATACCCAAAAGAAATCTATAAACACACATATTCATTTTAAGATGGTGGTTGATGGTAGGTAACACGAAATTCTGAATCTAATATTTCGTGTTATTTGGCATTCATCAGCAAGGTGTACCTATAATCTTTAGGGAATGAATGCTTCTTGATGAATTCGATCCATTGTCGACCAACTTTACAGTTAGAGATGTTATCATTAGGCTATCTGGTTTGTGATTGATTTCCTGTAGAACTGAGATGTATTCACAACTGATTGATCACTGGATGATGATCAATGTCATGTATATCAGGTCCTTCTTAGAGTAGATCGAATCCTATCGATCAAATTGCATTGTGGCCACTATAGTCAAGGTGACTTGACATGGCGTGAACTATGTTGAAATGAGATGGTGGTTGGAAGTAGTCAACAAGAAACCCTGGATCCACATTCATCTTTTCATGAATTCTGATTATCTATCAATTAAATAATGTGATATTCACTGTCCTCACACTATAGAAATGTGAAAATTCAACAGTAGATCCCTACTATACATCCGATCAGAAATCGTGTTATGAGATCTGACTGACGATGATTGCATACATTGTCATTCACATTTATATTAGACACAGAAAAACTAAAATACTGAACAATGATTACTCCATGTTTCTCTAATTCTATAGTCTCCCTAGACAGTGGTGTACTCTGTAATAAGTTTAAGTACATTCATCATGATTATAACAGAAATAAATCTCTTCTTTTTTATCTCATTGTTTCATTCGTATGAAAACTGACGAAGACCATCGGGTGATTGACGAAACTCTCGATGAGACTATTATTTATGGATGACCCTTGGACTATACTAAAGTGACTTTCAGTATGTTTAACTACTTACTACAGCTAAATGAGGATTATATGAAGAATAAGGATTATGATTTACGGTTGATGATTAGGGTATGAATGAATTTCGTGCACAAATCTAAGATCTGTTAATTATATCTGATTGGTTTGTCCATAAATTACAATCTCATCAAATATCTTCATTGTGTCAACATACAATTCACCAATACAAACTGTTAGATGAACAATAAAATTCGGTAGTTACATTACATGGAATTCAATGTCATTTTAAATGGTGGAAACATTTTATCAACAGTTACATAATGGTCTAGAAATTAAGCATTCACGTGTGAGACCGATAAATTCTGGGTTCAAATCTCACGGGGTGTGGGATCATGGATACGCACTGCTGAAGAGTCCAATAATAGGACAAAACGAGCATCCAGTGCTTCCAGTTTTTCTATGGTCGTGCACAAAAAATCCATTCTGATAATAGTTACACAGTTATTCAATCGTAATTCAAATAAATACATCTTTAATAAGTCATGTTAATCTTTAATGATCTAAAACTACTTAATTCCGGTATTTCAGTAATATAAATGCTAAAAATTTTCAGACACATTTCTTTTTATCAGAAGGGTTTTTGGGAGAGTTTATTAATTTCATTAGTTGAATTCGTGAGTCAGTTGAAGCTAGACCACCATAGAAAACCTGAAAGCACTGGACGGCTGTTTCATTCTAGTATGTGACGCCTCAGCAGTGCGCATCCACAATCCCGCACCGCGTGAGATTCGAACCCAGGACCTATTAGTCTCGCGCGTGAGCGCTTAAACATTAGATCAATGAGCCGGCACCCAATGGTGTTAATATCTAACTTCAACCAATCCATGAAATTGCACCACCGTCACTATTGTCTTCAGTGAGTTGGTATTTCTCAACAGACCTAGTTGAACTCCACTGGTCACGGCCTCTTACTAGAACTGCAGAAGTGTCTCTTGAAGTCAGTCACTAGTGAGCAGATGATTATTATCGGGAGTGATTTTTGTGGATATTATAGTAATCTCCATGGTTGAGATCATGAGTCAATTCAAGCTAGATCACCATGGAATACCTGAAAGCACTGAACGGCCGTTTCATCTTATTGTGCAACTCCTCAGCAATGCACATCTACGATCCCGCCCCGCGAGATTCAAATCTAGGCCGTCAATTGCTTCCAGGTTTTCTGTGATGGTCTGGCTTTAATTGTATCATGATCTCAACTATTGAAATTACTATAATATCCACAAAAACCCTTTCTGATATTAATTAACATGTGCTCACTAGTGACTAACTTCAAGAGGTATTTCCTGGAGTTCTATTGAGAAGCAGTGATCAACGGAGTTCAACCAAGTGTGTTGTAAATCACTGAAGATAATGGTGGATGTGGCTCAATTTCGTGCATTGGTAGAATTTAGACATTAACACCATTGAATGCCAACCGGCTCAGTAGTCTAAAGGTTAAGCTATTCAATCGTGAGACACCGACATGTTCTAGTTTCGAATCTTACACTGCAAGATCGTGGATGCTCAATATTGAGGAGTCCTATATATAATAAAACGAAACATTCATTCATTACTTTCAGGTTTTCCCATGATGATCCCTATTTCATTTAATTCATGATCTCAACTATTCAAATGACCATACTATCCACAAAAACCCTTTTTGATAGATTATTATTAATCAAAGTTTTATTGTATCATTCATTCTAATTTACAGCTCACTTGACTACACTTCACTACACTTCATTTCATAGATGATGAATAAATTCAAAACAGGTTATTCTTTAATCTTAAATATACATAGAGATACATAGATTTAATATATTGAGATGGAAACATATACAAAGAAACCAAAAAACTATATTTGTTTTGTTCATCACAAATCATCAAATGATAAAGGTAACAATTGAAGAAACAGTGTATGTGTGTGTGTGTGTGCGAGCGAGAGAGAGAGAGGGTATGTCATGGGTGTGTGTGATAGAGAGAGAGAGGGTATGTGATGGGTGCGTGTAGGGGTGGTGGTGAACAGAATCAATTCTTGATTAGATTAGTTTATTGATGCAGAAATTAAATTAAAATTCATTTTGAAAATTTATTCAACTTTCAATTTTTCTGTTGTTGTTATTATTATTCTCCTTTATTCTCCCTTATTCTCCCTCATTCCCCCCCTATTCTCCTTATTATTATTATTATTATTAATGTTATGGTAATTATCATCATCATTATTATCATTGTCATGACCACCTCCACCATGAAATCCCTTTTCTTTTTAAAAAAAAAATTGAATATTTGATGAGTGGTTAATTTAACTTTTAATCCCCACATGGACACTGTCACCCACTTATGGGTATCTCTCTATCTATCTATCTATAACTATATAGACATACATATATGTGATAAGACTTGAATATATTCATTTACACACAATTTATAAAAAAGGAGGTCAATTTATAATCAACTTGTTATTAATATCAGCATATTTAAGTAGTATATATATATACAGATATTGAAAGAAAAGTAAAGAATGGATGGATGGATGGATGGATGGATGGATGGATAGATGGATGAATGGATGGATAGATGGATGAATGGATAGATCGATTAGTTAATTGGTACAATCATCGGTTATTATTATCTTCACTTATTATGACCTCATCATTAATCATGTAATATTGGAATAGATAGAAAAATAGAAAAATAGAAACTTATTCATTATGTTATACATTAGTTTATTAAATTTCTAGAAAGGGATATTTTAGAGATTTCAGTCATTTGAATAGTTGAGATCATGAATTAAATGAAATAGGGATCATCATGGGAAAACGTGAAAGTAATGAATGAATGTTTCGTTTTATTATATATAGGACTCCTCAATATTGAGCATCCACGATCTTGCAGTGTAAGATTCGAAACTAGAACATGTCGGTGTCTCACGATTGAATAGCTTAACCTTTAGACTACTGAGCCGGTTGGCATCCAATGGTAATAATGTCTAAATATAGCCAATGCACGAAATTGAGCCACTATCCACCATTATCTTCAGTGACTTACAACACACTTGGTTGAACTACGTTGATCAGTACTTATCATCATAAACTAAATTCGATTGGAAAACCATTGAAAACTGGTAATCGATGAAGCGTTGTTACGTCAAAATGATCAGTTATTCAGTAATATGAATTCACAATCTCACATAGGAAATATGTCAACATTCTGTTGAGGAAATTTGTTAAGATGAATACTGCGTTTTGACTATTCATTTACTGATATTTATAATTCAAAAATTAAATAAACCAGATTCCAGTGCAGGAAGAAATCAGAACGAGAAAAGGAAGATCAACGAACACATGTTCTTTCGTCTTCCTCTTCTCCTTTGACCTTGAGGATTCCATGTGAGGGCTTACCTTGTGACTTAGTTGGGTGCTTTCCTCAATGTGTGTCCTATTCACTTCTAGCGCTTCTTCCTGATTTCTTCCTCCCCTGAGATCTGGTTTGTTCTTGTCCATAGTAGTTTGTTGATGATAGTGTTTGGCCAACGGATTCAAAGTATTTGCATAGACAACTGTTAATAAACACTTGTATGTTCTGATTGATGGCTTTCGTAGTTCTACAGGTTTCCGCCCCATACATTAGAATTGTCTTCACATTTGTATTGAAAATTCTGGCTTTGGTGTTGGTTGACGGTTGTTTTGAGTTCCAGATGTACTTCATTTATAAATATACTGCGATTAGATGGTGGTTGGAGGTAGTCAACAGGAAACCCTGGACCCGGGTTTCGTGCTACTTGGCACTCGTCAGCAAGGTGTACCTGTAATCTTGAGGGAACTGGTGCTTGCACCTAGTGATCAATCAATTGCGATTACATCTCAGTCCTACAGGAGGTTAGTCACGGCTCGGATAGCTCAGTGGTAACGTCTCTGACTGTGAAGCTGGGTGACACGAGATCGAATCCGCCAGGGAGCACCAGTTCCCTCAAGATTACAGGTACACCTTGCTGACGAGTGCCAAGTAGCACGAAAACCGGGTCCAGGGTTTCCTGTTGACTACCTCCAACCACCATCTAATCTCAATACATAGTGCCCGCAGTGTCGAGTCACCTAGACTGGTGGCCACATTGCAACATGATCGATAGCATTCGATCTGCACTAATAAGGACTAGACAAGCATGAGATTGATCACCACCCAGTGATCAATCAATTGTGATAAATATACTGCTCTTGCTTTGCCGATCCGCGCATTCACATCTGCATCAGATCCACCATGTTCATCAATGATGATGCCTAAATATACTACATATCGAACTTAACTCACTCTGCTGAACTGATTTTCAATGGACACAATGAATAACAACTAGACTGTGATCTGTTCATAGATAATATATTTATCTAATAAGTCATTCTGATGTGAAGAAATCACTGAATCCATCTTCATTCCTTCCTTCCTTCCTTCCTTCCTTCTTTACCTAATTAGTTACTTACTTCAGATCACTTCACAACTAATTCACTTCATTCAACTTAATGAAAATGGATAATTTTTGTAATGAATATCTACATAATCATAAGTTATCATCATCACCATCATCAACATCATTATGGATTCATTCATTCATCCACTTATCTTCAATATCATAAAACACGTTAATTATCACTATGATTAATTGTTCGATTCACATACACATAATATACATGTATCATTAACATGGATAGATGATACATTCTGCAACTCCCACAGAACTCAAAATCTGTTCACTCAGTTTGTGAGTGTATGTATGTGTGACTGTGTGACTGTGTGAGTAGTAAGGAGTTACACACTCACATTATCATCAGATGGATAGGTAGGTAGGAAGGTAGGTACATAGATGGGTAGATGGGTTGATGGATAGAGGAGTATAGAGACACGCGAATTCAAACTGATGATGATTATGTTACATACACATTGATAATTATTACTTGTAATAATCATAATGTAGATGTACATTGTTGATGTGATTATCTTTCCAATGATTCAAAGTCATTTATTATTAATAAATTAGTTAATTACTGGTTCTATATACAGATTACAATCTGTGTATTTCTCTAACATGTTTCCTGTTTTTCACTTTTTAGACTTTTGTACAGTCTATTACGTAATCCATTTCATGGTCTATTATATAGTTTCTTTTTGATTGAGACCAAGAATCGATGGTAGTTAGACTATCGTTGAAAACATGAAAGTATTGAAATGGCTGTTTCATCCTATCATGAGTCTCGTCAATAGTGTGCATTCATGATCCTACTTGCAGGATTCGAAGCCAGTATCTATTGGTCTTGCACGCGTGCAAACGATTAACCTCTAGACCACTGAGTCAGTCGGCATCCAACGGTGTTTATGTTTCACTAGATGTTCTTTCTTTTTTATTCTAAATTTTTCTTTTACATAAATCATTTGGCGTCATAAAAGTTGACCTGTTTTAGCGTTAGTTATCATAACAAACTCATCAGAATTATGATAGTTCGTGGGTTTCATCCATCACAAACTGATTTGAGCTAAAGGAATCATTGAAAGCCATGAGATGGTAACATAATTATTTTGTTTTAATGATTGGGTCCTTAATAGTACATACACACAGTTATTGATTCTAGGACACTGTCGATCTTGGTTCAAATGTTACATTAGTAGAATCGGTGAGTTAATGCTCAACGTTTCAATGCTTCATGTATTTTAGTGGTACTCTTAATGAGACCATTGAATAACGAATATAATACTAAGTCTAAATCATTCCCAGTAAAACTGTACAATTGAAATTATGAAGTGATCTTAGCTGGGTATTATTGAAAACCTGAAAAAAACTAGACTACTGTTTCATCCTATTATGGAACTCTTCAGAAGAGCACATTCCATTGTTTAAATGATTGTTTAAGTAAGATCAGTTCGTCATTTCAACTGTGAAAATACTAAAATATCTATAATCTCTCTCTATACTAAATTATGTAAGTGTTGACTTGTTCGTGTATAGAGTTCTTCTGTATGAATGAACTTCTTACATTGCAGATACACAGTAGAATTTTGAGCATGGATTAAAAATTAAGTAGTTGAGTTAGATTGTACTGAATATTTTCCAAAATTACATTTTTAGTGATTACAGGGATTACGTAAATTGTCATTACAATTATTATGCTCAGTAGTGACTGACTTCAGGAGACACTCCTGGAGTCCTAATGAGGAGTCGTTACCAGTGGATTTCAACCACGTCTGCCGTAAAATATCAACTCACTGAAGACAATGGTGTACAGTGGCGCAACATGATGGATTAGTTTAAGTTAGATATTTACACCGTTGGATGCCGACCGGCTCAGTGGTCTAGTTGGTTAAGCGCCTGGCACGAGACTGATAGGTCCTGGGTTCGAATCTCGCGGGGTGAGAGATCGTGGCTGCGCACTGCTGAGGAGTCGCACAATGGGACGAAACGGCCGCCCAGTGCTTCCAGGTTTTCCATGACGGTCTAACTTCAATCGACTCATGATTTCAACCAGTGCAATATAAAATGGATAGACCATTGATATATTACTTATTAACGTAAAAGTAGTATGAATCTACATTCATAAAATGACTATCATCATTCGTAAACAAGGTTTCCAGTTGATTGTTGGATCAGTCAAACATGATTCTAATGACTTCAACAGTAGAATTCATTTATTAATGTGTTCTTTTTGACAAATTTTCATTTGAAAATTGTCTCTGTATTTAGTGTTTACAAACTTCATGTTATATTCTGAAGAGTTATTGATGGAGTTTTGTTCACTGAGCTGAATAATTTGGTCGTGGAGGTCTCATTGTTCTTCTGAATGATATCATCACCACAAACTTCAGGTCGAAGTGAAGTGTTCGACTTTCTCCACATGAAGTTCACAGCTTGTCCTGTAGATCTTGATTGGATGTTGTTGGTCTTTCACCTGCCATTGTGTACTTCATTTTGATTGTGTCTCCCATTGATTTGATTTATTAATCTTATATTTGTCCATCATTTTTCTGAATGGTTAGTAGATTGGAACGATTCCCGTGTGTTTGTTGATTGCTAACTGATCTGAGTACCAAGCTTTTAAAAATTCTCTGAGGTTTTTAGAATTCCTTCTATCCAAGATCTCAACATGTTTCCAGTTAAACGTATATTCATAGTTGTCTACATGCATTGGTATAAGCGAGGAAACGTCATATCATTTGACCACTAATTAATGGTCATGCAGGTGAAGATGAAAAGGGTGTCCACTTGTCTGCAGTTGTGACAACTTGAAGTAATTTTGATAGAAATTTTATTGGTTTGCGTGTTACACCTATTCCAAAAGGTTTCAATAATCTTATTGTAATTTCTAATATCGCATATTATGATGGAATTTTGTTCTCTGAGCTGGATGATTTGGTCGCGGAGCTTTCAGCCGACTGGCCCAATGGTCTAGTGGTTAAGCGCTCGCACGCACGAGATTGACAAGACTTGGGTTCGAATTTCACTGGGTGGGATCGTGGATGCTCACTGTTGAGGAGCTCCATACTCAAACGAAACGGCCGTCCAGTGCCTCCAGGTTTTCCATGGTTGTCTAGCTTCAATTGACTCGTGAATTCAACCATTTAGAACAACTATAATATCTAGAAAAGCACTTGTGATATTAATCAACATATGCTCACAAGTGAATGGCTTCTAGTGAGAAGTTGTGACCAGGGGAGTTCAACTGGGTTTGGTGTGAGATAGTGATTCACTGGTGACAATTAAGGACGGTGGCGCAACTTCATGGATTAGTTTAAGTTAGATATTAACACCGTTGGATGCCGACCGGCTCAGTGGTCGAAAGGTTAAGGGTCCGCGCGCGTACGAGACCGATAAATCCTGGGTTGGAATCTCGCGAATGCGTACTACTGAGGAGTCCCATTCTAGGACGAAACAGCCATCTATTGCTTCCAAGTTTTCCATGGTGATCTACGTTCAATTAACTCATGAATTCAACTATTAAAATAACTAAGATCTCCGGGAAAAACCCCTTTTCTGATTATATTCTATAGGCTACATCTTGATGATTGAATTAACTAATCAAGGTAAAGTGATAAAGTTGGACGATATTCACTAGTTTTTCATTAAATACATGATATAATTCAATATTATTCATTCCTTATTGGGCAGTATTTTATATCATTACTTATATTCATACTACTTATATGAATACTATCATTCGTATTCATATTGTATAATTTAGGACTGCAATTGATTAGTCTCTTATTAACATATGTGTATCCTCTGCCAATTGCCTGGATACTACTTTAAGTCACGAGCATTCTGAGCATAGATGGATGGTGTCTAGCAGTGGAATGAACGACAAGGAGCGTTTCGTCCTATTCGAGACTCATCAGATGGGTGTACTTGCATCTTAGAGTTGATATTCACTCTGAGATTCAAACCCAGTACCGCCATCACGTTATCCACTCAGCTACTGAGTCCCGATAGTCACTTCTTTGTACAATGGGATGAAATTTGAATTTACTTGGTATTGTTTACTTGAATCGTCCCACTGATGTTTAGGACTGCAAATGATAAGTCTCTTATTGGCATATGTGCATCCTGTACTATTATTTATAATGTAAACTATGATAATAAGCAGAAATATTTATATTTGTGAGGAGCGACAAAGTATTTACATAATAGATATTCATTGTTTTCAGTCATCCATTAGTATCTTTCAGTGTATCCTACCTACTTAAACAGTCTTCTTATCTAGTCTCCAAGTATTTGGCCAACACAGTACGTTCGATGTACAAATATTGTCATTTCGATGTTATGTTCCGCAATATACTACTACTACTACTACTACTACTACTACTACTACTACTACCAATGCTACTACTACTACTACTACTACTACTACTACTACTACTACTACTACTACTACTACTACTACTACTACTACGACTACTACTACTACTACTACTACCACCACTAATACCAATAGTACTAATACTACTAAAATTAATACTACTCATTTACAAATATCCACACTGATATATTTAATATTCTCACTAATGAGGCATATGAGTTCTCAGTTAATTATGAAAGATGAATTGGATAGTATAGTTAAATCTATGACTAACTTGCCAATATATAGTTACTCTCTCTCTCTCTCCCTCAGTGTGCATGTGGGGGGGGGAGGGGTAAGATATGAAGGAAACTGAAATATACTAATATGCATAGAAATATCTCTCTGAGAAATTCCATCAAGAAGAAGTCTCTTCCAATTTTCATATCATCATCATCAGCAGCAGCAGCAGCATCAGAGGCAACAGCAGCAGCATGATTAATTGATACACACAAACATATTCCCCTTTTAGAAGAAAAAAAAGAAGCGGGATATCACAATTCATTAAGAAAAAACGGTGTAAAACAGTTTGTATTTATCTTTGGGCAATAAATTTAATCATATTGCGTTTAATATAGATTAATGAAGGAACGTTCAATTTCAATATGTCTGTGTTCTTCTTCTCTTTCTTCTACTTCTCTCTTTCTCTCTCTAAAACTGTTTGTGTGTGTGTGTGTGCTTGTCGGTGTGACTGAGTGGCAGAGGATCGAATTATACCAAATGAATATTGGAGTATGGTTATATTGACAAACAGATGATTGATGATTATGAACACATTGAATGAAATGACTAATAGTCTCACTGAAACTATCATAAGTTCGCTACGGTTTCTTATGCGTTATATGAAGTGGTAAAACAGTTGAGACGATAGTGACTGTTGTCATCCGACTTGAACATACGTCCAACCGACGATTGATAAGTAAATTCTTTGCCTTCTGTTACTTCGGGATTCTCACAGAGTTGAACATGTTGATGAGGATGATGATGAAATGTGTGTAGAGTGTGAGTTTATTGTTGAATGGAGAGAGATGATTGGATGGAGTGTCGATGGTTGTTGGAATTGCACGAGTAGTTGTGTAAGACAATGTCGGATCAGTGAAGTGTCACTGAGCTCTAGTCAAATCATCCGACAGTTGGATCACTGAATATCGAATAAATCATCGATCCTCGTCAAGGTGATGGACAACCAACGCGCATCAGCTAGTCGTACGCCATGGACTGGCCCATGAGTCGGCGGTGGTCTTACTTTCGCTTGTATCTACCTGAAATAATATATTTCTGTAATAACGTTTCCTGTGTTGTACGGTCTTCAAAGCAACCACAGTTCTTTGATATATCGAAGGCGTAATCCACGTTAGGTGCTGACCGCGAGGTGTAAGTTCGATGTTTGCTGGTTTGTCACACCATTCCTGTCTCATTCGAGTAGTCCTCCAATCATTCGACATAGATCATCTACGCTGGTGATCTACAACAGAATAAGCTGCTAAATGTGAACAGGTTACAAATTGATAAATCTATCATGAATTGAAATGAGAGAATGAATGGTGAATATTTTGACAATATTCATAATGAAAATAGTTATGATTATTGAATTTGTATTACAGATTGTGGTTGTAAACAGAATGAATGAAGTACTTCCCTATGAAAATCAATGTTGACAATCCTTCAATTATGTAAACAACTAGTGGATGCGATGAATATGAACTAGTGAAGAATGAAAGATGAATAATGGACTGTGTTGGTTGTTTGATAACAAACCAATGAATGTTCGATCGTATCACCTGACTTTGATTAGTTAATCCGACTGTGAATCTGCAGCATATACCCATGGACAGTAGGAATAGATGAATACAAACAAACCAACTTTTCTTCATCCATCCATCCATCCATTCATCCTTCAGCCATTCTACTTTCCAATATGCAGATGTCGTTTACAATGGAATATTCACATCCAGTGCACAATTCCACAATTCCACTGTGAAGTGAGCTTGTTATTCATTGTCAATTCAGTGTGTGTACTGAACAAAATGTGTTCGGACACTCTGACTACAACAGTGTGATAACGCTTGAATAATAACGAAGTAGTTTGTTATAAGGAGAATTGTATTTTAATAATGATCAGATCAGACATTGTAATTCAATGAAAATGTTTACACAGAATTACCAACTGTGTATGGACAGTGTGCGGTGCGAGATGATGTGTGGAATTTGATCAGTAGTCAATTAATAATGAACTAAGCAATACCACTTAGTGACAACTTAGTGATGTGGTGTTCATCAGGAGGAGGATGAAACATGAATGCACATGTAGGAATGATCATGTTTGATTGTTGGATGTTATGGTGTTTCAATGGGATTTGTAGTAATGCATTTAACTGAGTGTAAAATTGATTGAAGTTGTTACTGCGTCATCTCAACACATTGAAGGAGATATTCTTGGATGATAAGACAATATTTATTCATCACCATCTCGCACGCGATACTCGAAATGAGGACATTTGTTCTCGCAAAAATGCTTAATTTGTAGAGCAGTGTAGACAAATACAAATGGTTGCCCAATATCGTGGATTGTTTTAATTCAGAAGTTAGTTGTTTACACACGATTGAATGTCTTGGGCTTGAGTCCCTCATGGGTAATCGTGGATGCGTAATGCTGATGTATCATATATTTGAACGTATTGGACGTCTAGTGCTTCGAGATTCTCAATCGTGGTCTATTGTTGATCGGTTCATGATCTCAATTAAAAGTGATTACTTTCCACAAGCCTATATTAATGATTGATTAATAATAATAAATGACTCTGAATCATTGGAAAGATAATCACTTCAACAATGTACATCTACATTATGATTATTACAAGTAATAATTATCAATGTGTATGTAACATAATCATCATCAGTTTGAATTCGCGTGTCTCTGTACTCCTCTATCCATCAACCCATCAACCTATCCATCCATCCATCCATCTACCCATCTATGTACCTACCTACCTATCCATCTGATGATAATGTGAGTGTGTAACTCCTTACTACTCATACACTCACATAGTCACACACACACACACACATGCATACACTCATAAACTGAGTGAACAGATTTTGAGTTCTGTGGGAGTTGCAGAATGTATCATCTATCCATGTTAATGATACATGTATATTATGTGTATGTGAATCGAACAATTAATCATAGTGATAATTAACGTGTTTTATGATATTGAAGATAAGTAGGGTTGATGAAATAATTGAAATCACTTAATAAGTATATAGTAATAGGAGAATAACGTAACATATTTCTCCTCATGAAACGTATCAATGAGAGAGGGGTTTTGAGAAGTTGATAGTAATTTAATAGTTGAGATCAAGAGTTAATTGAAGCCAGACGATTATGGAAAACTTGGAAGCACTGAATGGCCGTTTCATCCTAGTACGAGATTCCAAGATTCCACCCAAGACCTATCGGTCTCGCCCGCGAACGGTTAATGTTTAGACCACTGTATCGGTCAGCATCCAACGGTGTTAATGTCTAACTTCAACCAATCCTATCTTCAGTGAGTTACTATCTTATAACAGATCCAGTTGAACTTCATTGGTCTCGACCTATTGGTTGTGTGTTGGAATCTCACGGGGTGGTATCGTGGATGTGCACTATTGAAGAGTGCCATACTGGGGTGAAACCGCCGTTTAGTACTTCCAGATTGTCATTAATGGTCTAACTTACATTGACTCATGAATTCAACTGTTATATAATATATCACAATGACTAACATCATCATCACCATCATCTATTCATTCATTATTCATCTATCTCATTACTATTAATGGTAACCATGAAATCATTTATTATTATCATTATTGAATGGATAATTGAAGTAAATTCTATTAAACGAAGTCATTTGAATGAAAGTGATTCAATGAAAGAAAAGTCGAATTTATCCCAACTTGTTT
The DNA here is from genome assembly GCA_944470405.2 of Schistosoma mattheei. Lineage (NCBI taxonomy): Eukaryota > Metazoa > Platyhelminthes > Trematoda > Strigeidida > Schistosomatidae > Schistosoma > Schistosoma mattheei. The sequence goes on from OX103946.1 coordinate 3,769,300, forward strand.
CTTTCTATATATGATGATATGTGTATATGCAGATAGGGAGATCCATATATGTGTGTACGTGTGTGTGTATGACAGCAACGAGCGAGCGAGTCAGCGACTAACTCTGTACGTATGGGGATTAAAAGTTCAATTATCTACTCATCAAATATTCAATTTTAAAAAGGATTTCATGATGGTGGTGGTGATGATGATGATGAAGATGATGATGATGATGATAATTACCATAACATTATTAATAATAATAATAATAATAATAATAATAATAATAATAATAATAATAATAATAATAGGGAGCATAGGGCGAATCAGGGAGAATAGGGGGAATAGGGAGAATAATAACAAACATTGAAAGTTGAATATGGTTTCGAAATGAATTTTAATTTAATTTCTGCATCAATAAACTAACTTAATCATCAAGTGATTCTCTCCCTCTCTCTCTTCCTCTCTCTCTCTTTTCTTCTTCCTCAACACAGTTGTCTTCATCTGCTGATTTGATGACAATCAGCTTGTGTCCTTCCTTTTCACTCATGATGTGTATATAAATACATGTGAGATTAAAGAGTAACCTGTTTTATATTTTACAATGAATGGTAATATACTACTCAATTGATCATCATCATCATCATATGGAAAGTGAAGCAAAGTGATTGGGAGTGAGGAAGTAATAAGAGTTGATAAGTGATTGAATAATTTCAAACTGAATGAATATGTGTAATAGAGTGTTGAAGTAGTGATTGAGCATGAGAATGAATGGATATATATGTAGAATTGATTATTAGTTGAGAGATGGGAAAGTGTAGGATTAACGAATTATCCATGAGTTTAATGATGATTGGTGTCGGTGTTGTTCATGTTGTTGTTATGGTTGTTGTTATGATGTTTGGAAACAAATTAGTTCCCATTGTACCCAGTAGAAACACACTAATTTGATCCATTTTGATTGATGCATCAATGATTTTACCATACCATCAATGTGAATGTATTCGAATGTGGGTGTGTGGGTGTGGATGTGTGCGAGTGTATTATGGATTAGGTCATATTTATAGTAATCATGATAATAATGATACTTCTAGTTCTATAAACTATGAACATGAAGACATTATTTGTAGAATCACTGAATAATTTCCACGAGTGAAGGTTGACTGACCACTGAGTAGTGATCGATGTCACACTTGTCTAGTCTTTGGTGTATTATGAGTGCTATGGATCAAGTGAATATATGGTTAGTAGTTCAAGTGATTTGTCGTCGTGTATTCCGATGTGTATTTCGATGGTAGATTGTTGAAGTTGATCGAGAGGATATACTGTACTACTGAACATAGGTTTCTAAGTCGTTTGTTGTTCGTCATTATCCTTGAAGGAGATCGTACTTCTTGTAGTATTCTAACCCATAACATCTAGTTACATATTATGATGTGTGATTACAGTCTGAATAGCAAAGTGATCAAAATATTGAACTGCCAACGATGCGGATAAAGAGTGAGCGTTGAAAATATTATTCAAATGGACAGATTGAAAAGGTGTGCATGATGGAATACCAGAACTCAAGATCTGGTGTAGGAGGAGAATAGATAATGAACTCATCTGTGCTACTGTATCCGATTCTGATCCATGTCACCAAAAATCGTTAGCTAATGATCGCATCTATTACTTTGATCATAACCAAGTAATCTGCATTCATCTATGTGACTGATACCACAAGCAGTCAGTAATTTAATGAATTAATACCACGTTTATGCTTTGCCATCTATGGCTTTGTTCCAACCTACTCTCACACAAGCGAACATTATTTATTGATTTGGGTTGTAGTAAAGCATACGTATCACATGTTCTGACCACTTCAGTCTAACATATTTGCTTAATACTTCACAACGAATACCGACATTGATAAGCCAGTCGCTCCATTACATGCTTTGAAGACATCGTTGATCTCAAATCTTTAGTGTTTCACTTTCACAAACTATGTTTCAGAGATATAGAGTGGAAAAGAGTGGATAGCCTTACATTATATTTGTTCTTCGGTTGGCAGATGGCTAAATTGGCTGAGCGGTGAATGATGTTATTGGGAGAATACCAGAGTATGTTTCTCAATGTGCGTTGAGGTTGCCTCAAATGCCAACACATTGGGGCTGATGGGACCTCCGAGATAAGTAGAATGGTCGACACACAATTAGTTTCAGTGTTGACGTAGACTTACTGTAACGTGGCATTTTGGATTCAGAGAAATAGAACCAGATTCCAAACTAGCATGCATTGCCACTCATAGAGATCAGAAGACTCTGTTTGGTGTGAGTATCTTTATCAAACAGGATTAAGTAAGTTACTTATTAAAAATCGGAAAGTGAATCTCCTGAGATGAAGACGGTGCTATTCTAGGAGAAGTTCATTGATGAAATTAACTATAAAGAGAGATGTGTTTGTCAAATCAGATTGGTGGTCATATGTGTGTCAAATTGTAGGTTGTTTATCACTGAGCAACTCATTAGTTTTCGCTGAGATCAATGTCAACAACTGAGTCATTTCATAATCAATTGAGTGTTGAACAAGTCATCAGATTATTCATGAGTGAATATATGGTATTATTGTCACACGTTGATCTTGAGACTAGAAGACAGCATTCTCTATTCCTGGAGTGGTCAATAACTGTACATTGCTGAAGATTCTTACAATAGGAAGAGACAGTAGTCGAATACTTCCTAGTTCTCAAAGAATTTCTTGCTATAGCTATTCTGTGAAGTGAACTATTGTATGATAGTCAATCAATCTACTTACCAAACAAGGAAGTTTAAGCCACTCAATTTTATATTTATGCAGACAAAGTGGAATGATTTCTAATAGGTCTATCATCAAATAACATAACTCTTAGTTAGCTACACTGAACTGATAACTATCCACAGCACATACTCTCACACACACACTGTCTCTGTCGATTTACAAATAAACAGACTAAATGTGAACTTGTCATCATTGTGTAAGAAGAACTAGTCATTTCGGTTCTTTCATCAAACAACTTGATTTCCATTACAACACTTCTACAAAGGCACTTTCAATGTATTAACTTCAAATCAGATGCATACTTTACTTTTCTATTCTATTCAACTGCAACTCCCTATGTTCGATCTGTGGTATGGTCATGAGAACAGTCTGTGATAAATATTACTGGAACATTCAAATGGATGTGTACATTCACTTAATGTATATCCACCTGTCCACCTACCAAAACCCAAAAGTATTTAGTTATTTATGAAAAGTATAATATAATAATATTCACTGCACGACAACAACAACAGCAAAAACAACGCCAACACCCATTCACTGTACATCCATCCCGACATATTCATTGATATTCTGTAAATTGTTTAAGGAATATACATGCAAATCTTATTACTGTTGATGTTGATCATCATCCAAAGCATCATCATCATCGTCATCGTAGTCGTAGTCGTCGTCGTCGTCGTCTTCGTCACCACTGCAAATCACGAACAACCAATCAACTGGTGATGTATTGATATTAAATCACCATTTGATTATTGGTCAATTGTTAGTTATTATAGTCAATGGAAATTATTATGAGTGGATGAATTATTAATATTCACTTATGAAACACAATTGATGGGGTAGAATTATCTGATAATCAGTCAGTTAGTCAGTCAGTGAAGCAGTGAAGCAGTCAAACCGTTAGTTAGTCAGTTTAGTTGGTAAGTTAGTCTAGTAGAAATGGAAATGAACAGTGTAGAACAATGGGTGTTATTGGGAATCTGTATCTACCTGCTGTGCATGTATGTACAGATAGATTTGTATAATGAGAAACAGGAGGCAGGTGTTTGTGTGTGTGTGGGTTGTGTGTGCGTTATGATGAATATGGAGTGGATGTTTAACAACAAGCATCATATGCATCATATTCACTGTTTGCCATGTTGTTGAGGGAAATGAATATTACTGTTATGCATATACAGAATAGGGGGTGAAAGTGTCAGATAATATATGTACTGTAAAATGGCGAGAGGGGAATCATTGTCTTTGATTCTTTACTTCATCACCTAAGTTAGATTTCCACACCTAACCCACTAAATATTTTCTTTCTTTATACTACTGAAATATGCAATTTGAGTAGTTTACTATGGTAATAGTTGGACAGTGTACAATTCATTTTACAGCTTCAGATTGTATATATGGCTGTATTCATCATGAACAATTATCAGTGTTACTGATACTTAGCTCCTGTACAAAGTTGACTTAATTCATCTACCTACTTATATTACGTTATACAATCATTAAATTGTTTTGCACAAATGACACTACGGATGAGATAGAATATGGTTGATTCGTATGAATTCGCCCAAACTAAATTCATCACTGGCTTCTCCTATCACATTCGAATAATAATTTGACTTGCATCGTTCATTGTCTCCATGATAAACTCACAAAGACAATGATACAATCAATGAGACACTCTACTCATGGATCACATATTCTTTAAAGTAAGCCATGTTGTATATTCTGTCACTTCATTCAAATGAAATCATAATCTCTGGTGGTAACGTGGGGATAGTTTAATGCCAACATAAAAATATGATGAATATCGGCCTTCATTCGTGTATATCAACATGGTTTTAGTGGCGTGCGACATGTTGACACCTTAACAGTTTCACAATTGTGATCTGATCTGATCTGACCTGAGCTGGTCTTAACTAATCATTGGATGCTTTGTATTTTGAATATCAGAAATCATGGAAATCAATTCAGTGGTTCCATTGATTTCCATCTTTCAGCTTCTTTGTATATGTGTTGGTGTATGGTAATCACTCCATGTATGTGCGTGTGTGTGTGTTCGTGTTTCGGGTGATTATGATGACAGTGGTGGTGCTGGTGCTGGTGCTGGTGGTGGAGAAGTGAGAAAAACATCAATCTATTCAAGTCATCAATGAAACTCTGTCAAGCCAAATTGTTTCTCTCAGCTAGAAATCCTTCTCAATATGGAATAGTGATGATGTAATCTTACTGAAAATAATCAATAATAATTAATCACTTATATTTTCATCATGACACTTACTCAAACACAATTCATCCAGTTGACAAATCAATCATCAATTGAATCAGTTGAATTATGATCACGTTCAACATTGAATATGATCGTGTTGTGTTGTGTTGTGATTGTTGTGGTTGTTGCTGTTAATGAGTAGTTGCAGTGAAACTGTTGAAATGAATAGATAATCATTTTGAAAGTTGATGATGATGATGATGATGATGATCATAGTGGAATGAAGAAGAATCTGTTGAAGATCATAATCAACATGTTGAAAATGATGATTGACATTAATGAATTGATTAATTAAATGGACAGTAATAGTTGTCAGAGAATCAGTGTTGTGCAAGTTGGTTAATTGGACACGTCATTGAATATGGATGTTGGATAATTAACGGGAGAGTGTGAATGGACAGAGTGGGAGTAGGAGGAGGAGGAGGAGGAGGAGTTTGTTGATGTGGTGATTACAAATGGAGTATTCATGAGTGTGTGTTGTGTGTGTTTATAGTGGTTAATTGAAATCAGATTATTAGGGGATATTATGAATCATATCAATTTCATGTTCTCTCACTTGTTGAATATACGAAAATATTTGAAATGTGAAGAGTTTGATGACATTTATAAGTTCACATAAGCGGTATCGTTGGTGGGTTTTAGTGGAGGTTGACCTCAATGTGTCGGTTACATTCGACATGCGTAGATCTCATTAGGCATACCGTTGAAAATCAGGGTGAACGTAACAATTGTGTTGTCTAATAATGGGACTGCTCATTGTTGAACAGCTACGACTCACTTTGTAATTAAAACTACAAGATCGTCTCCACTGTTTCAAGTTCGTCTCCCACCTCAAATGGTTCTATTACCGATGGAGTCATGTATCCACACTGATAAATGGTCTCATACTTCAACATAATGTTTGTTCTGCACTCGCTGGTTTCCATTAGTGCTTCATTTTCTTGGTTGATGTAGTTGTTTGATCGACATTCTGTTATTGTGTTTCAGATCAAATCTGAATTATTACTCATCAATCATCTTTATTTGACGTTCACACACGTACGTCCGTGTACCCGACAGAATCGATGCCTTATTAATACGAAATCACAACAGAGTAGTGAATTAGGCTGATCTTCATTGAGTGGTGATCATGTCAGTTGTTTGGACGAATTCCACAAGTCCTATGGACACCACAAGAATTTATGAAGTTGATTTCACCTGTGATTCATTTCATCCTTGATTGTTAATTAATAAGTTGCTTTCATAAAACATAATGAGTTAGATAGTTGGTCAGTTCAATAGTAACATGACATATTTCTAGTACTCAGATTTCATTGAGAAATCAGTCATTCCAACAAACACATTCGAAGCACATTGATCTGCAATGAAATCCACGTCCAACTAACTCATCTTGGCAAACCTACTATTGATGTCTATCAACCTTGCAACCGATTCTTTTAGTCAACGTGTACAATCAATAAACTTCCCCATATATATGAGATGAAATATCATTGAAATACATATGTGGAAAGGAACATTTTCACCATTTATGAAATTGAATTACAAAACTTCACTAGATTTTATTAACCCATTCGATTGAGAATAATAATAGTAACGGTGGGAATGATGTAATCAACTTGTACACTACATTGTATAATGTGTACACCGGTGATGATGAAGGAATACATCAACACACATTTTAATCACTACGTCCAATAATCGACTATATTTTGTAGGACAAGGAATGAATGGGTGTAGTGTGATTACGCAATAGTCGGTTGTAGTGTGTGTTCTCAATAGTCATCTTTATTTTCATTCATTTGTTCTCATGTTTATATGTTGTTTTGTGATGTTCACAAATTCATGGGTCTCATCCTCATAGTGATTGTGCAACAACCCGATCAACTTACATAACACAGTCATAGTTATCGTTATGACTAAACGGTACATTCATAATTGAAAATATGAATCGTGGTATAGTAGAATATGTGGATCAAGTCAATGATGATCATGATGATGATGATCATCATCATAGTCATCTCATTATGATCACATTCTCATAACTTACAACTTACAATTCATCATAAGTGATACAATATGTTGATTGCTATTACATAATATTTATGGATCAATCAATCAATCAGTGATTTCCCATTTGTTGTATACACCCCTATATACTCACATTTCTCATGAAGTTATTGTATTATAATGATCCATAAACTGTGTATGAGTATGGATGTATTCCTGGTTGTGTAATAATGATTGCATAATCTAGCAATGAGTTAACCGAAAGAGATAGTTATTAATGATGTAATCATGTTGTATAGAATAGATGATATTCTGTGTATTCCAATCGGTCAGTTTGATATATGTTGATGTAATTGTATTGAAGTACACTGATGCAAATGTAAATATTACCGTTAATAATTGTACATTGTAATATTACCGTATAGTATTTATACAGATGATTGAAAGGGATTGCAAATGAATTTGATGGTTATCTTTCAGGACTATGTCGTCAACATCTTTTGAATTGTTGTACAAAATATACAATACGAGACTGAACTCTCACATTCTCACTTCAGTCTACTTTAAGTATGATCCTTCTTAACTGATGAGAATCGAAGTATGCTCCTTACAGAGTATTTAGATCCATCAATGAATATTGGTACCATTTGCAATCACCTTCTTCCATATTGTAAAAAATCCAATTGACGTAAGTGGCTGCTATCTATCTTTCCAAGTGATCACTAAACCGATATGTATGCTATGCGATGCTCGAGTGACAAAACCCTGAATTTGTAACGATTTCCCCCCTAAAAAAGGTATCAATTACTAGTGTGTATGTTTTTAAGGAAGGTATTCTTCACCGCAACAACCAACTTGGCTTACCTTAAGAAGCTTAACTAACCTCGTTTGGATTGGTACTTACTTCACCATGATCATTACGATTAATTAATGTTTAATTTATTTCTTAAAAATCACTAACTTTATTTAAGGGAAGTATAATCTAATCAAGAATGTAAATATCCATTTTTATTATAGTTAATAATTATCAGTTGAAATTAGGCATTAACACCGTTGAATGCCAACCAGTTCAGTGGTCTAAAGGTTAAGCGTTCGCACACAAGATCGATAGGCCCTGAGTTCGAATCCAACGGGGCAGGATCATGGATGAGCACTATTGAGGAGTCTCATACTAGAACGAAACGGTCGTCCAGTGCTTCCAGGTTTCCCATGGTAGTCTAGCTTCAATTGACTCATGATTTTAACTATTGAAATGATCTATGATGGCTTCCCCAAAATAGGGAGATTGGGAATGAACTAGATGATAATTCCATAAGTGACTTAAAAACATGAACAAGGGGGCGACGTTTAGGAAATTTCACACAATCGGTTCCCTTTATAAAGTTGAATAAAGCCAGAAAAAAAAGAACCAGTAAACAAGGGAACTAATTGTATGGAATTTCTGAAGAGTCGCCATTCTGTTCATGTTTTTAAGTCATTGAACTAGTGGATGACAATCCGTTGCAGAATATCAAAAGACATAACAAGATGAACGTCTTTTTGAACAATGCTTGAAGGATAGCTGTCCTTCTCGTCAAATTATTAAAGCTGTACGTACATGCAAAATAACTCCTTCATCAAAAAATCCACGACGTTTCACAATATCCTTAATCGAATGTATCAAGGAACTTATCTCTAAGCTCAAAACAGAATCCTTTGCTTTTGACTGTTACCAAGACACTTGTAGTAGAACAACATCATGACGTCTTTCTTATCAATCCAGAAAGATACATTTGGAACTTATTTGGTAACAAAAACTAGATCGAATTGAAACAGAGTCACACTCCCTCAGATTTAAATTCTAAATCCGAAAAAAATGTAACCGACTCGACACTAAGACGAAATCTGACTACTTTTATCAAAAACTGTTAGACCTTAGACCTAAAGTTGGTTGAAATTGAAATTCAGTGGACATTACAAATCAATATGTTATGATACCAGTTCCAAAGAGCATCAAGTAGCACTGAGATAACTTTTGAAAGGTGTAACAATTATGTTACTTTATTATTAATAAGTAGTATAAATCTACTAACTAATATTTTTAAAACCAGCACTAAAATCACGAACGATAATGATAATAAAAATAGTGAAATATCTACTTAATTCAAGTCAATAATTCAAAGCTTTATAAAGTAAATTTGAGCAGTAATGCTGATGTGTGAGAGGAAGTGAGCACAGAAACATATTCAAAGTCAAATCAAATCGGAGTGAAGCGGATCAAAATGAAGCGAAGTAATTAATAATAAGGTTCAAGAAAATGTATATATGTGAGATAGTGAATGATTCATCAAGCGATATTTAAGCGATTACCATTTAAGCTCAAGAGGAATATGTGCATAGGCTTTCACATGTAACCAAGCATATATGTACATACAGAAACGAGATGCAGCTACATCCAGCTGACGAGACGCGGACGAAACGCGCGTCCTGGATCCCACTGCTAGCCACTATCCATCTTTGCTTACAAAAATTGCTGTTATTCGAATAACATTATCTGTTAAATAAGTTATTTGAAAAGCTTTTCAAAATTAGCCATAAACAAACCTAGTTGTTGGAGAGGTATTATAAATTGCGCGATTACGAAAATCCATGAAAAAGGCGAGCAAGGTCGGAGGTCTAATATTACTGACTGTTCTCCATACATTTGAACAACTGTTTCAATTACAGTCTGTAGTAAAACTGTTTCGCTGGAATATGTCTCCCTCATGGTATCAGTGGAATTGTGCTGATCTCTACTTCTATGTAGACTAAAATGTCCGAACCGGAAACATTGCTCCTACCATGCAAAAGAAGGCTTGTCGATTGGTCAGAAACAGGCACCGCCATTACTGTCTGATCGTCCCGTTTCCTTGGTTCTCATCGTTGCATTACAAATTCGTATGGTCTTCTACATCGCTGTGGTATAGTGTCGTACTTCTGATGATAATATCAGACCTCAGAGGTTGGTTTAAATGATTATAAAAGCTGTCTTGGAACTTGGTTTTTTTAGAGAATGATCTAGCTCATCTCACGTGGACAGTGGATATAATTACTGGTAATGCTGCAAGCTTATTGAAAATGTCAACTGATTGCCGTTGAAATGTCATCATTTCATCGGTACACACACTGTCAGTAGCTTCTACTTTGTTTGCACTGTGGCAATCTGGGCAAGATTTCATCACGCTGTTCATCAACTCTGCTAGATTCCTCAGAGTAATTGATTTTCATGATACACTGAGAATCTGTCTCATGTAATAGAGCAACCTTTGTGGTCACAGTCGCCTCAATAATACGTAATCTAATTTTTATGACCCGACTGACTGCTTCATATACCATAGGAGTCGCAACGGTCACCTATCTCCCGAATCACATACTGTTGATAGTTGTTGTAGTCTTTTTTCTTCGGAAAGACACTGAACCCGATCTCCTTATTTTAAGGGAAACTTTGTCCGTTATGGGTGAATTCGAGGGGAGCCTCAAAGAAAAACTTTGGGGGCATGGCACAAAACCCCCAAAATTTCCCAAGAATCCCAATCTCCCTATTTCTGAGGAAATTTTTTCTGTTTTGGGGAAGCCGCTATAGAAACTTTTAGGGCAATGGAACGAAAACCCCCGAAATTTTCCCACATGTGGAGAAATTCCTCAAAATCTTCGGGTTTTTCCCCAGAAATTTTGACAACTGTTTGTTCGGAAAAAAGAGCAACACAGATTTCGGGGTTTTTCTGCAGAATAGGGAGATTGAGATTTCAAAGTTCCCAATGTCGTAAAAAGTTTGGTAGTTTTCCCCAAAGTTTAGTAAAAAACCCAAAGTAATATAAGATTCTGGGGAAATATTGTGGAAAACCCGAAATTTCTCCAAACATTTTGAGAATTTCCTCAGACTTGGGGAAAATTTGGGGTTTTCGTGCCATTTCCCCGAAATTTCCTTAGAATCCGATGTGTATTGGCACGCACTTTCTAGAATTAATTTATTAACCGCTTCCTGGGATCATGTAGCTAATTCGTCTAGGTGAGCTTGGAGATCTTGATGATCAGCCTCCTAACCTGTTATTAACCACATTTCGACGTTATTTACAAACAATAATGTTGATAACCTAAGCGGTCGATTTAATTCATTCACGTGCAGAAGAAAAATAGGGGACGTAACATGGTGTCTTGTAGTACACAACCTATAACTGGTCTCCATTCGGATATTGTCCCATCTAACCTCACTCTCTGTCTTCGATCACAGAGAAAGTTGTTTATGCATTTCTGGTTTGCGCCTAACCTTGTGCTGATGTCTTATCCTCTCCTGCAATTAGTAAATTAGGTAAGTATGAATGATTATTTCGGAACCCGTGTTGCTCGTAAGATAACAGATTGTATGGTTCTATTTGGCTTAGTAACCTAATCCGAAATGTTTTTCAAGTAACTTAACTACTATGCTTTGAAAGTGACATGTTAGAAGTGGACACGACCTGTCTCTTTTCATATTTCAATACAGGACCAACTATCTCATTGTCCTAGTCTCTAGGGAGTTGAGTGTAGGAAAATGACATGTTGGGATTGTAGTGAGTGTGGTCCTGAAATATTGTCTACGAGAGATGACAACAACCATGAATGTAACCTATCAGGACCCGATATTTTACTTGGTCCGAGATTAATAATCACTTAGGAAAAACTTCATTAGTCACATGTACAGGTCCTGCATTTGATATCTGATAACCCCGAACAATCCATCATTTAATATCGTCCTATTTTTGATGACTATGTTGAATTATCTAGCATTTCTCGTCAGCTGACGAGTCCCAAATTGGACGGAACGCGCGTGCTGGATTCCACTGCTAGTCACTACCCATTTTTTGCTTATAAAGCTTGTAAATTAAGGCAATGTCGAGGCACTACGCACAGTATGCACATATGCCAATAAGAGACTGATCAATTACAGTCCTAAACATCAATGAGAAGATTCAAGTAAAAAATACCAAATGAATTTAAACTTCAACTCATTGCGTAACCAAGTGGCTATCAGGACTCAGTAGCTAAGGTGATAACATGATGGCGTGTGAAGCGACTCCCAGAGTGAACATCAACTCGGAGATGCAGGTACATCCAGCTGACGAACATATCTATCTGCAATTATGCCAACAGGCCATTTTGATCATCAAATAAATGATAAATATCAACAGTTGAGATCATGAGTCAATTGAAGCTAGACCACCATGAAAAACCTGGAAGCACTGAATGGCCGTTCCGTCCTATTGTGGGACTCTTCAGCAGTACGCTTCCAGGCTTTCTATGATGGTCTAGCTTCAATTGACTCATGATTTCAACTGTTGAAATTAATACAATCTCCACGAGACCCCTTCTGATACAAATGATAAATACTTAATAATAATAAGTAAACATAGATAGAATCCTTGATCGATAGAATTCCATAAGTACTGAATAGTATTAGACAAACATAACATCATTAACTATGCTTTGATTAATAAATATGAACATCTCTGTCCTACGAAAGATCAGTCGTGGTTTGAACAAGCAATTTAGAAGACTCTCCCGGTCTCACACATTGTACAAGCATTCCATGTACCTAAATAAATGGTTGCTCCGGTTGTCAGAAAGAGCATCGGCCTCGTGACTTCCGAAGGAACTCGGATTTCATCATGAAGCATTATAAACCTTCTAAATGAAGACCTTCTAACTCCCAGGGCAGAGTTTAAATGGTTTGAATAATTTTTTTTTCTGGTTAGCGTTTTTTTTAGCGAGTTAGTTTCCTACTGGATGAAGTTGCTAACCCCATGCCTAACTCTCCTCCTTTATCCGGTCTTGGGGCCGGCAGTAGCGCCCGAAGGGGTTCCAGGTAGAGTTGGTTCGAGCAACGTACTAGTTAATGCTTATACTGCAAAGTTAAGTGATATGAGTTTAGACTACACGTGGAGAATTAATCACCTCAGGATTGAGGGCATATTTTACTGACAGTGTGCAAACACTGAGCATCATAACCTTAGTAACATCAACTAAACATATGAATTTGAACTTGTTGAGACAGACATACCTCATCTATGAATACTTCCTTACGGCGAAAAATTTATTTCAATTCTGTTGGAAAATAAAGGCAAATTTCAATGTCAAATGATATATCAAAATGTATTTAATCTCCTGTACAATTAGATCCCTTTTATCTAACGTCAATATCCAATTCCTATCAGTATTCAACACAAACATACATTGATTCAATAATGAAATGTATCTATCCATCCAGAATATTAGGTAACGATAAGTTTATCTGTCCTAGTGATTGATATAAGACGATATACTGAAAATGATGTGGATTATGTCATCAAGATGACTGACCACAGTCACATAGACAATATATATGAGACATAATAACTAATCGAGTCTCAAAGAATCAAGCGTTCCATAGATTGATAAACTAAGAACGTAAAAACTAGATAACCATATAAGTAACCGATCATTAAACTCATTTGAAATTAGATAGTAAATGATCACAGTGTTTATTCATAGCTGAAGTGAGGCCTTCTATGAATTTATTTATTTATTTTAACACATAGATGTTGGTACAAGCAGGCACCAAATACATATTCGCCACACAAATCTCATTTGATTTATGTGAGGGTTGTGATATTGCCCAGGTGCCCAAACCGAAGCAGGTGGTTTTATTAGGGGGCTACACCTTGAGCCTTTGACCTAAAGGTCTAATCCACAAGGCAGTGGATCAACGTCAGGAGATGCAGTCCCATGTTGGCCGGTGACCAACGATTGGTTCATACAACATTTGTTCCTTCAGGATCATGGAGTCCATGTGCACCATTGTTTTTGAATTAAAGATTTACAACTGCCCTAGGTGGACTCTCCGTATCCACCAACCCGGTTAAAGCGCTGGACATTCGCTTTTCATCCTCTCAATTTCATAAACAACAGTGATGCCACGAGAATGCAATGAGTAGGACTTCCCTGACCGTGATTGTATGCACGTGGCCATGTGAGAGCATTTCGAGAAAGAGGACGGACTCTCCCCATTCTCAACCGTACCAAGGCATTTGGGGGCATACTATTTGTTTCTAATTCATTTTCATTTTAAAAAAAGTAATAATCTTTTATCAAGCGAAATATTCATTCATCTTTGTTACGTTCACATAAGTGTTTGTCAGTCACGTATAGAGTATTATTAGAAGGTGACATTGTTTATTTCAACTAAGATTCATATAACACTTACTTACATAATAAAGAATACCATTTTGTTTAATTCATGAAATAGAAATAGAATGGTTAATTGATAAGAAAGTAGAATCATTGACATTCCTACAAACAATGACTAAGGTCAACTCTCATTATTATCATTGTCATTAATGTTACTTTTGGTGAAATATTCTTCATTTGAAAATACAAATTAGATTAGATGAATTCAATTAGATGTGATGATTATGTATCATATTCAAACACACATATACATTCATGACTGAATTATCAAGTTACAGTGTGGTGTGAGCTACTTATATTGATATAAGTAGTATATGTCGCGAGTTCAAACGTAATATCTGGCAGCAGAAGATGACGTAAAGATCAAGAAAGGAAGAGCGAGAGCACAATGGAATATGTAAGAAAACGCATGTATAATGGAATGGGAGACAATGGATTAGTGTTTGCAACGGAAACAGTCCAGTTTGATATGATGCATTAATATTTTGCAAATTGACGATTGACTTTATGATATTCAGATTTTATTGAGATAGTCTGTAATTGTTGTGTTAAATATATTCGGTTGTCTCCATCCGTGTTCGTGTTCCGTACAACAGTATATATGTTTTAGAGGACGAAGGAAGTATATTGTTGTGTTCAGATCAAACAAATACTGTTCATCGACGGTAATGTGTTCCTCACAATTAATTGATCACTGGGTGGTGACCAGTTTCACTTGTATCAAGTCTTTATTAGTGCAGATGGAATGCTATCGACCATGATTCAATGTGGTCACCAGCCTAGGTGACTCGACACTTTGTGCGATTAGAGACTGTGAGATTAGATGGTGGTTGGAGGTAGCCGACAGGAAACTCTGAACATAGTTTTCGTGCTACTTGGTACTCGTTTTTAGGAAAGTGATGCCCCCTGACGGATTCAAAACGGCACAAAACCCCGGTCCAGGGTATCCTGTTGACTACCTCTAACCACCATCTAATCTCATAATGTGTTCCTATTGGATAATGATTTCTTCTGAATCACTTCAATCATACTTTCTGGTTGTTGTCAAACATATTATGGTCTTAAGTTAAATGGAGATGTATAAAGATGAGTGTCTAGTTGACCAAGATAGAGAAGACAAAATACAGTAAGTAAAACAATGAACAATCAGTGATAATCATTATGGCACTGAAATCACGCATCACTATCTCTCTGATTATCATTAATTATCATTAGAACGAATGAAGGTCATTCATATTACATCTAGTAGTCTATGGTAGAATATAGGAGTTTTAAAAAATTATCTTACTTACTCCTAATGATGAATAGGCCGCCGATCAGCATTCTACAACCTACTCTGTCCTCGGCCTTTCTTTCGAGTTCTATCCAATTGTTGTTCATTTTTCTCATGTCTGTCTCCACTTTTCGGTGTAATGTGTTGTTTGGTCTTTCTCTTTTCCTTTGGCCTTGAGGACTTCATGTGAAGCCTTGCCTTGTGTAGCAGTTGGGTGCTTTCCTCAATGTATGTCCTATCCACTTCCAATGCTTCTTCCTCCGCTAGGATCTGGTTTGGTCTCTCACATAGTAGTTTGTTGATGATAATGTCTGACCAACGGAACCTAGGAATTTTGCATAGACATCTGTTAATAAACACCTGTATTTTCTGGACGATGACTTTCGTAGTTCTCCAGGTTTCCGCCCCATACAATAGAACTGTCTTGACATTTGTATTGAAAATCCTGACCTTGGTGTTGGTTGACAGTTGCTTTGAGTTCCAGATGTTCCTCAGTTGTAAATATGCTGCTCTTGCTTTGCCGATCCGCGCCTTCACATCTGCATCAGATCCACTGTGTTCATCAATGATTCTGCCCAGATATGTAAATGTTTTTACATCTTCCAAATCTTCTACGTCAATTGTGATTGGATTGGTGTATGCTGTGTTGTATCGGAGAATCTCGCTTTTCTTTTTGTGTATATTGAGACCGACTGCTGCTGAGGCTGCTGCTACACTGGTCGTCTTTTCCTGCATTTGTTGTTGCGTTTGAGATAGAAGGGCCAGATCGTCTGCGAAGTCTAGATCGTCCAACTGCATCCTAGCTATCCACTGTATTCCGTGCTTCCCTTCAGACGTTGACGTCTTCATGATCCAGTCGATCACCAGGAGAAAGAGAAATGGTGAGAGTAAGCAACCTTGCCTGACACCGGTCTTTACTTCGAACGACTTTGTCAACTGTCCTCCATGCACGATTTTGCAGTGTAATCCATCATATGAGTTCTGTATGATATTGACTATCTTCTGAGGCACGCCGTAGTGTCGAAGAAGTTTCCATAGTGTTGTTCTGTCCACGCTATCAAATGCCTTTTCGTAGTCAATGAAGTTGATGTAGAGTGATGAATTCCATTCAATTGATTGTTCCACAATGATCCGTAGAGTTGCGATTTGGTCTGTACACGATCTATCCTTACGGAATCCTGCCTGTTGGTCACGAAGTTGGGCGTCTACGCAGTCCTTCATCCTGTTTAACAATACCCTGTTGAAGACTTTTCCCGTTTATCACAGATCGCCTTTCTTCGGTATTTTGATTAGAAGTCCTTCTTTCCAGTCTGTTGGTACTTGTTCCTCATCCCAAATCTTATTGAAGAGAATGTGGAGTATCCTTGCAGTTGCTGCTACGTCTGCTTTTAGTGCCTCTGCTGGGATGTTGTCCGGTCCTGCTGCTTTGCCACTCTTGATTTGTCTGATGGCCATGCTGATTTCTTCAATTGTTGGTGGGCCAACATTGATTGGGAGGTCCGTGGGTGCTGCTTCGATGTTGGGTGGGTTCAGTGGCGCTGGTCGATTCAACAGTTCTTTGAAGTGTTCTATCCACCTGTTTTGTTGCTCTTCAATGTTGGTGATTACCTTGCCTTCCTTGCTTTTCACTGGTCGTTCTGGTTTGCGGCGATTTCCAGAGAGTTTCTTTGTCGTGTCATACAATTGTCTCATGTTTCCTTCTCTTGCAGCCTTTTCTGCCGTCGTT
Organism: Schistosoma mattheei; assembly: GCA_944470405.2. Lineage (NCBI taxonomy): Eukaryota > Metazoa > Platyhelminthes > Trematoda > Strigeidida > Schistosomatidae > Schistosoma > Schistosoma mattheei. Next base: position 3,786,568 of record OX103946.1, read on the forward strand.
GCTAAATCTTCCACATATTTACGTCTGTCGGTTCTGATGCCCCTCTTCACTTGCTTATTTATTTCCGTGTATTCAACTTGTGCCTTGGCTTTTTCCGCCTGGAGTCCCCCGGGGCTACTGCCGGTCCCAGGCCCGGATAAAGGAGGAGGGTTGGGCATGGGGTTAGCGACTCCATCCCGTAGAAAACTAACTCGCTAAAAAAACGCTAACCAGAATAAAATATTCAAACCTTTTAAAAACAATAACCAATGGAATAAATGATAGAGACAACTATCCTCTTCGAACATGATGAGGAGGTCATGATTAGCAATTGTAGTTTTTTGTAAAATGGGTTGCTTACACTATTGGAGAATAAGGGATTGAATGTGATTTTCCAGTACAGAGAATTCAGATTTGAAATGGCGAGTTGCTGTAGCTTCGGCTTTACATAAACTCCTTATCCAAACTTTTTTTGAGCCAGTCGTTTCTACTTTGTAAAGGATTTGGAACGGTGATTTGCATGATGGGTGTGAACTGAAATGACTATAAGTTCGAGAATATGGTTGACGATTGATTTGCATATCCCATTAGATAACCGCACAGATTAGTGCTCGGATACCCGTTTATTAAGCGCGCGCTTTGTACGGCCAATGTAACCTGCTCCACAAGAGTAAGTAAATTGGTAGATGAACATTAAATTGGCCCAAAGGGCCAATTGATCCTTAAGACTTCATCTAATGAGTTTATTTCAGGAAAGAAACAGTCCGGAGCTCTACAAAGTAAAAAATTTATTTCAAGGATCAGGATTGTCTGTTTTTTAATATCCCAGCTGTTTTATCTCCCACAAATTCGATGTTTAAGAATAAAACATTCTCCCGAATTGTGAGAGTTCTTTCGACTTGACATCCTGGTTTCAGATCACCACCAATAATTGAAATGGATTGGAAGCCATTCTCCAGAAGTTTTTGTCTGATTATATTCAGCTCATCATCAGTTGTGTCTTTAGCGCGTGTTCAAATTGTAATTTATCAGAGTCAGTATAAAAAATACCGACAATTTTCACAGTGTGAAAATATGTACGGTGGTCAGTATTCAATATAATCTTTAACTTCATATACAGTTCGTCCTGATAACCATCACTAGATTGACTATGATCACCACAATAAGAAAGTTGTGTACCAGATACCAGAAGGCGATTGGAGATTGTAGCGAGATATATTTGTTGGCGATCTCGTGGTATCGAAAGAATACCGAGATCGTGCCAAAGAAGTACAAGCGGAATCACTGAGCAAACGTAAGCGCGTGCAACATCACAATCAATGGAAGAAAGAATGTCTTTAGTACAGTTAAACAAACAAGTACAGTAAAACAATCAGTAGTACAATTGGTTATAATAATAATTGTTTCCATTAAACCAATCGCGTTCTCTTGATAAAAGTAGGTCAGTACAAGATAATGCCCAGATGATGTATTAATCAGAAGGCGAATACGAAGTGTTGATTACGTTTATTACTGTACCACGCATGGATAACCAAAATTACAGATACGCTAAACAAGCATGAAATAGTAGTGCCGAAAAGCAAGCGAGTGAGCGTGCGAGTCGGTGAGTCAATGAACAGGATACAAATGTACATATATACATATACACATAGTGAAATCAATGAATCATCGGAACAATTAAGCGACTAACAGTAAGGTTAGCAGAATAAATATATACGCAGGACAGTAACCAATGCTCAAGCATACATATTCATACAAGTACAACAATATAAGTTGTTACTGTACGAATGACTCTTTCTGTTAAATACGCTTTGCTCAATCCATTGACAGTATAATATGTAAAAAATCTGAATGTAAATAGCTATTGAAATCTACCAAATTTGCTTGTCAAAGTTCATTGTTCATACTTTACTTTCATAGTAGTTTTGTTCAATTCATTAATGCCATCATGAAATGTAAATGACATTCAAAGTGTAATGAATATACCTTATTATACAGCGTGATAATAATTTCTTAGTGAATGAAATAGTCATTGGAATATGTGGAATCTTTCATGTACCTAGGAAGTATCATTGATGAACAAGGAGGATTGGATGCATACGTAAAGGTGAGGATTGACAAATTAAAGGTCGTATTCCTACAGTTGAAGAGCGTATAGAACTCAAAACAACTGTCAATCAATATCAAAGTAAAAATCTTCGAGACAGTCCTTTCTGTACGAAGCTGAAAACCATCATCAAGAAGGTACAAGTATACATAAATAGTTATCTACTCAAGATACTCATCATCCATTGTCCGGATACCATCAGCAACAGCATCCTGTGGGAGTGGGCAACCCAGCTACGAGCTGAAAGTGTATATCAATGTTGATTGTTATAAAATACCGATGAAATCAGTTTGAATGATGAAGCGTAATCTGCTAGAAATGATATATCTTGTTTATATGATTAGTGAAAGTTTGTAGACTCCCATTGTTGAAGTTCACAATATGAAGTTCTGATTCTCTGTTGTGAAATATGTCATCTGTATGGATTACTTCAATAAAGTTGTCAATTATAAGTTTATTGATTTATATACGGATTATCAGAATGGGTTTTGTGGAGATTTTAGAAAGTTCACTGATTGAAATCATGAGTCAATTGAAGCTAGACCATCATGGGAAACCTGGAAGCACTGGATGGCCGTTTCGTCCTAATATGGGACGACCTCGCACCCCACGAGACTCGAACCCAGGACCTATCTGTCTCGCGCCAGACGCTTAACAAACTAGACCACTGAGCCGGCATCCAGCGGTGTTAATGTCTAACTTCAACCAATCCACGAAGTTGCGCCACCGTACACCATTGTCATCAGTGAATTACTATCTCACAACAGACGTGGTTAAACTCCACTGGTAACGGCTTTTCACTAGAACTCCAGGAGTATCTCTTGAAGTCAGTGACTAGTGAGCAGATGGATTGTGATTAGATGTGACATTCAGAACATAAATGAGTCGTCAACTTGTTATAGAATGTTGTGTACCTAACACACTAATTGTCGTATCTGTAGTAAATGTTCTAAATGATTGTACAAATGTAAATTATGTAACTATTTGTGCGAATTCTCTGCTGTCATTACTACTGACAATAGTGTATAATGAATGATCTGATTAATATTTGATACTTAACAATAAATTCTACTATTTCTTTTTATCAAAAGAGCTTGGATATTAACGATCCAACTATATCAACACCTATCAAACGTATTGAAACAACTTCGGGATCATTGAAGTTCAAGTTGAAGAAGAAAACCTCAAGGAAACTGATCAATATTCGGTAAATATTTGATATCTAGTAATAAATGCTAGTGTTCCGTTAATTCAGAAGAGATCGGATGTTAACGACCCGAATACATCAACACCCATGAAACATAGTGAAATAAGATCGTGTATCACTGAAGTTCAGTTTGGAGAAAACCTCAAGGAAACTGATCAATATTTGATATCTAGTTAATAAATGCTACTGTTTCTTTCTTCTTCTTCTTCAGAATATGAATACCGAAATAACTAAAGTGAATAAACCACTTTAGGGTTTATATGTTTTAATACTATTGGTTGTCCATTCTTTGTTTTATGTATCGATTGTGATTTGAAGACGGCGGCATAATAGAAAGAGAAGTTATGAATAATTCTCAGGAATGTCTTATAACTATGTATCAATTATATGATTATGTAATAACTAGTGTAATTTTAATAATTGAATTTTATGAATCATGAAGAAAGCCTGGAATCATTGTATGACCATTTCGTGGTGGTATCACGCATCCACGATCTTGTCTACGGGATTTGAACTCAGGATCTATCGATCTTGCGTGTGAACGCTTAATCTAACTTCAATTAACTCATGAATTCAACTATTAAAATTACTTAATTATTAACTATTCAGTGAAAGCTAGATGATAAACCTAAATTAGGTATTTGGCGGCCCTGTATCTGACTACAGTGGTGGTATGATGATAAAATCGTGTATGTGCAAAGGGTGAGTTGAGCATATATTGTCATTAATTTACAAGTAATATGTGCGGGAATAAAATCCAGGACACGCGTCACTTTACTCGTCAACTAGATGTACCTGCATCGCAGAGTCGATACTCAGCACGGTATTGAAAGTCAGTACCATTCACTGTAAACATCATCACCTTAGCTATTAAATATAGATACCCACTGACTTCTACAGCTTTAATGCAACATATAATGATGAGCACAAATTTGGTAAGTGTTTATTTTGTGGCAAACTGGATTCTCGGAGAACACATCCCCTTCATGATGCTGAATGTTTTGATTGTGACAAAACTAGAAACATTATGTTAGTTTGTAGGACAACTATTCACTTCGCTAATGGTGATACTAAACCCTACTATTAGGTTCTTATATGAGTGGAGTTCCTAATGATCGTATTTTATTTTTATCTACAATTTCGAAAAGGTACATTCCATATGAAAAGCAATTATACATCTTCTTTGGTTCATTCTACGATACATCATACAGTTCATTATTTCATTCAATGCTTAATCTTAAGAAAAGTATAAAGTGGTGTTGTCTTTAATAGCTTTCAAAAATGACTCCAATACTTCGATAGCTATATTGGGTTAAGGGATAGAAAATCCAACCTTCATTATTGAATTCCCGTTTGTTGAGTCAAAAAACACACCACAGTTTAAGCTGGAGATATTCTTAATCAAGTTTACTATTCTATGAAGTTGATCCAATAAATATCTACCTTCGAATTCACTTAGATAAACTCTCATCAATCTCAATAACTAATGTCACTTTATAGCCTATTTCAATACTACTCTCTTCCATTTGATTTAAGTTGTTCTCTAGTCATATTTCACAAAATAATGAATAATCTAGTTAGCAATGTTAAAGGTGTTGATGTTGGGTCAAATGATCTCAATATTTATGATCCTTATAAAAATATATCATGATCAATAACTCACTTCTTTGTTACATTGTCTAATTAAGAAAAAGATTGTCGTAAATTCAAATCCATGTTCATTTTGTATAACTAGTAATTGATTGTTTTGAATATTAGGTCATAGTAATGACTTCAGATTAGATATGAAGCCACAGAGTCCATTTATACTTACTATCCTTCGAAACATTTCATACCAATTACGTTTATTAGTAGATGATCTTCAATATTGTTCTCATTTTATTCTCAATTTTCTTTATTATTTCAACTCTCTACTTCAAATTTTAATATTCCCACTCATTTCTATGGAATGTGTAACAAAACTATTGATTTATAAGTCTATTGAACATTTTTTTTTGATACGTTCCCCTTAGATAACCATCATTTGTAACAATGTTGCCTATTCATCATAGAGAAAGGGAAGAGGTTAGAAAAGATCGACCGCGAAATTATTACATCTCACTACCTAACTTCATGAATTTCTATCTCTTTATTTATTTAGTTGAACACATAAATATTGGTACAAGAGGGCACCAAATATATATGCGCCAGTTAAGGAAGAAGCAACCACTTTTTATGAAGAAAGTAAAAGAAGGTTACAGCAGGCTCGCAACTGGCTTCTATTCTGAGCCATATCTGATAACGTCTCTAGCCACTGTGTAGCACCATCTCTCGGACCCCAACCAGGGAGTCGTGAAGGACCAATACAAGCCAGCCCTTTGTAGCTTTCTTTCATACCACGACACCATGTCATGCACTGACCACCTCTCCGCTTTCTCCAACCAATCCCAGAGTCAACAAATAATGCACGACGTGGAATTCTCTGGGACGACATTCGTAGAACATGACCAAGTTGCCGAAATTGATGCTCCAAGATGGTGACATCAATTGAATTATCGTTTCTGTGCCCAAACACACGATGCCTAACCTCTGCATTACTAACATGGTGTTGCCACTGGATGTCAGCAATCCTTCGGCGACAACGATGATCGAACACAGAGAGTCATCTAACATCCTCAACTCGAAGAGGCCAGGTTTCACTAACATAGAGCAGAACTGATCTCACAGACGCGTTGTAGATGCGACCTTTTACAGCCAGACTAACATCACGAAAGCGCCAAAGATGTCCCAGATTGGCATAAGCCGTTCTGTCTTTCACTATACGTGTATTGATCTCATCACTCACACCACCACCAGCACATATGTAGCTACCTAAATACACGAACGTCTAGTGGTTAAGTTTTCTCAAACACGGAACGAACAACATATCAAAAATCTTTTCATAGAAACATTATGTGTCACTGGCCCCAAACAATCGTCTGTTTAGTTTTGTGGTCGCTACAGTATAACTGAACATATATCTTTATAGAGGATCAAGAGATGGAACTGTTCTCTCTCTCACTCTCTTTCAACTCTCCATATCTTTAATATGAATAGGAAAGTAGATAAGAATGAACCGAACAGATATATTTTATATTTAATAAATGCATTTTATATACTATTTTATTCTATGAATAGAAAAATTAAAAAAAAACAAAGGTTCTTTATTTTGTTCATTTGATCATCTATCTATGATAAATTTAAACAAATATACAATACAATACATACATATATATGAAAAGAATAAAAGTAGATAGGAACAGTGAATGAACAGTTTGGAAATAGAAAAAAAAACGAGGAAACTTTCAAGATAGAGTGAAATCTGAGACCTCTCCACCCTCCCCCCGTATACACATACAGAGTGAGTTCGAACAATCAACAGAAAAAGATCAATGAATCTGAGGCATTGGAAAATAATAACAAAAGACAATATAAAAAGAAACCCAATAAGTAATAATAATAATGGTATACTCTTCATCATATCGAATTGTTTCATCTTTTAATTGGGGGGACACACACGTACATACATACACAAAGAAAAAAAATGGACAAACGTACCGGTAATCATTACAACACATTATGAATGGGATCAAGGATAATGAAATAGGAGGGAGAGAGAGAGAGAGAATAGAAGGAATGACAAGGATTTAGTATGGATTTCGAAAGTTGAACTCATTCACACACACACACACACACAAACAAACATACATCCATATAATTCTTACGGGAAAAAATAATAACAAAGTAGTATAATTTCTTCTCTCTTTTTTATTTTGTTGTTATTTCTGTGCATATTTCCTATACTGTATTCTATTCTAATTAATACAAAGTTGACTACGTTCCATTAATGATTTTAAGTATAGAGTTATAGATTGTTCTGTGATAGAATTCAGTAATACAGGTAACTACATCAAGAAATTAAACAAGTAAACAAACAAACAAACAAACGATAATAATAATGAATGAACGAATGATATGAGTAAACATTGTGATTCTATGTATATTATCATTATTATTGTTGTTCCTATTTTAGCCCCCCCCAATGCCCTGGTACGGCCGAGAGTGGGGAGAGTCAACTCTCTCTCTCTCTCTCGAAATGCTTTCACATGGCTATGTGCATACAACCACTGCCAGGAAAATCCTACTCACTACCTTTTCGCGGCATTACTGTTGTTTACGAAATTGACAGAACGAACAGCAACTGTCCGGCGCTTTAAACGGGTTGGTGGCGAGTTGGAAAACTCTGATTCCAAACCAATTTTGTACATGGGCTCCAGGATCTTGAAGGAATAAATGGCGTATGAACCTATTGTTGCTAACTGGCTATCATTGGACTGCATCTCCTTACGTTCCTCCACTGCCGTGTGGATTAGACCTTTAAGTCGAAGGCTCCAAGTGTGGCTCCTAAGAAAACCACCTGCTTCGGTCTCGGCACCAGGGCAGTATCCCAGCCCTCACATAAATTGAATGATTTATGTGTTTAAATCAATAAACTAAAGATAAGCTGAATTTTAAGTTAATAGATAACTTGAACCGATGCAAGTATATCTCAGGTTCTACATTGATTTTGATTAACTAAACAATACTTTAAAGTTCACCATTGGTGAGTTCAAAGTAATACCGAGAAAATACAGCAGAATTTCGGATGGACGAACAACTATGAATCATAAATCACCGTTAATAATATTCAACGACTATATTCATATTATTCAGTAGTACAATTTGAAGAAATCACAAAAGAATTAGTCGAAAGTTAATTAGGCGTATGAAAGTGATATGGAATATTTAGACCACTGTAAGAGAGAGTATTTGATTTGGTTTGGAATCAGTTTCTAACTCTCTTTAGATGGAATCATCTGTACCCAACAACCCGGTTTAAGTGTCGGACATTTGCTTTCCATACTCTCACTTCTGTGAGCAACGCCTTACCATCTGAAAGCAGTGACGAATTCCCTGCCACTGGCAGGGAATAGCAGGCTCTTACTGCCCTCAACCACGTCTGAATATTCAGGGGCTGTGATTATACAAAACATTTCTGTTAGTAGAGATTTCGATCGAAAGAGTGTAATATCTAATATTTGGCCAGTACTACCAAAGGGAATTGTACATATACAACACTTAGATGACGTTTGATGAGTCATGATGGCAGTTCACTGAAAAAAACTAATTTATGGTTACTAAAATCTCAATCTATTCTGTTGTTGTGTTTTATCTAGATTTTGTGACATTCAAATGAAAAAAGAGACAAAGTCGGGAGAATTCGTCGATTGCCATGAAATCACACCTGGACACTATGACGACCGAATGAGACCGATGGTCCTATGTTTGAGTCCCGTGTGTGGGATCGACAATGAGCGCTGCTGAGGAGCTCTATATTAGGATGAAACGGTCGTCAGTGCTTCCAAGTTTTTCATGGTAGTCTAGCTTAAATGGGCTTATGAACTTATTATTAAATTACTACAATCTACACAAACCCCATTCTGATATTAATTGATTAGTTCATTACCTTGCCAGGATATAGATTGGATAAATCATGCAATGTTTTTGCCAAGTAAACACGGGGATCAGTAATTGAAGCATATAAATCCGGTAACTTTTGAATTGCAAATGTCAACTGAGAGTAAGCTGACTGACCAGCTGTAAAAAAGTAACCAAACACAATAGATCATAGAAAAGTATAAAGTCGACTAGTTACTTTCTAACCATTAAACCGACGATAAACGGAGATTACAAAAAAAATAATAAATGTAAAGGAGATAGGATGTATGTCCGTGAATTTGTAACACAACAACTCTTCATTGTTAAGTGTGTGTGTGTGTGTGCAACGCATATCATTTTCCCTGCTCATTTACTGAATGAACACTTTATAAGAGTACACATTTCACTGGGGATTTCATTTCAAGCTCTAACTTTGAGTATATTTGCCTTTTTCATCTGACAAGTAGGGATTCAGCTACAATGTTACGTTCAAAAAAGACATATATAGATGAAAATTACAGTTTTATATGCAGTACTGATATACTTTGTATACATATCATGTATGTATCTTCTACATGTATAAATGGTAATGACTGATTGCATATGACAATTCTAAGTGCTTACTTTTTTTAGTCGCTTAAAATGTTCGATGACCCATTCGAATTCGGATATATATATCTGCTTGTTAAACTACATTAATCAATTGGTCTCTTTCATTGTGTTTTTGCTGATCGTTCGATTTATACTGCGGATTACATAAACTGTCATTACGACTTCATTTCGCCTTCTGTATATTTGCACACCGTTAGGTCAGTTAATACAAGAAGTAAAGAAAGGTTTGAAATTATGCTTCAACAAGTGTCCAACAGTATAGCGTTTATTTCATAGTACACTTAAGGCGTAGAGTACTCTAACGAAAAACTGTTAAATTAAAACGAATTGCTGTAGTCATTCACCTTTAACGGTGAACTATCGGAAGATCTATGGAGAACCGAAGAAACTTACACCACTCACGTTATTGTTTTATAATGTAGTGTAATTGTGTGAGTACATAAGATTACTATATGAGATGGCATAAATGAAGCAACATCCACATATAAAACTCACAAGGATCTGAGTCTATTTCAATGAAACGTTCATCTTTTTGAAAACCATCTACCATAGAATTCATTGCCATCGATACAGCCAAATCGCTCGCAGCATCACCACCACGTCCTGGACCACTAGCCAAACCGGCAATAATTTTTATTAATAAAGGGAGCCATGATTCACGATAAGTAGAACCACTGGTAAGTAAAGCTTGTGCTTCACCAATAAATCGGATTAATCCAATACTATTCATACGCCATTCTGTACAGACAGAAGTAGATGGTAGACTGGATACTTCAGCACTTTCTGAAATCGAACAAATAAATACACAAGGAGAGAGAGAAGTGAATTTATTTCTTTTTATTATGATGTCTGGTTATGAAACTGAGAGAAAGTATAACATCTAACTTACATAAACTATTTCATTAAATGTATATCAACCATCCGAATACAATTCATTTATATTGGTTGTATCAATCTTAAATTACAGTCCTAAACACCAATAAGGAAGATTCAAGCAACCAATGCAAGATGAATTAAGCTTCACCACATTGCACAAATCAATGCCTATCCACAATCAGTAGCTACGGGAATAACGAAATTGCGTTCAAAGCAAAAAGTAGTGAGTTCGGGTCATGGAGTGAACATCAACTCTGAGATGCAGGTATATCCAGCTGACGAGTCCCAAATAGAACGAAACACAAGTTCTATATTCTACTACTAGCAACAATCCATCCCTACTTATAACTTAAGTACAAGTTTAAGAGTAGCTAAAATCTTGAAGCATTAAACAGAATCATGAGCTATGACTACCTCCAATTTTTCTTTAAGGTTATATTATGCCAAAAAAGTTGCAGAGACAGTGGTAAGATCAAGAAAACAGCATATGTAAGATGTGAACAACAGTTATCTATAATAATACAATAAATTGAAGAAATCTCAGTCAATCTCGAATGCGTAAACGTATTTGCCAGTTATATACATATCAAGTTGAAGTATGTCGATTGATAAGAATACCATGAGAGAAGAGTAACGAACAACTAATGATCCGTTTACATGCAAAAACCATATTCTTCGTAAACACAACACAAAAGAGAAAAAAAAACAATCTTACTTGCAAAACCACTAGTTGAAATCAATGGTGTGGCGATAATAATTTCAGCATATGGAATAAGAACTTTTTCTAGTACACGAGCAAATAGATTCGATTGAATACTATCAACAAGTGTAATCAATTCATTCGGTGAATAGATTAATACCATATGAGCAATGAATGATGCAAAAGCTATAAATAAAACAAAATGAAATTTGAGCAAAATCGATATCCTTTTATGTTTCAGGTAATAAAAGTGTTAGTAGTATTTCGGTGATTGTTACTTATACTGATAGATATAAGTAGTATGCAGCACTAAACGGAAGTGGAATGACTGCCAAAGAAGGATTGAATTGAAGTGAAAAAATGAAGGGGAACAGAGAGTGATTGGACAATTCAAGGAAGATGTGCAAATGATGTATGCAACATATGGTTTACATAATTTACGAAGACACTCTGTAATTTAGCCGTAAACAATAATTTGCTTTTATTCCTACTTGAGTTTTCATTCACTACAGAATTAGTAGTAGTAGCATGAAGATTAGACAGAAGTAATAATCATCAAAATTTATTTATTTGTATTTAACTAATAGTAGTATCAACGAAAGTAAACAGTAGAGTTAAAAACAAATACAAAATGAAATCATGTAAACATTCATTGATTCTATGGTTGGACACAGTCACGAATATTGAATATACTGGATTCAATCCTTAACAGAGTCATCACAGATGTGTACTGAAGAGTAATCTCATATCAAGAGTCGGCAGTCCATTTGATTTTTTGGTTTTCAATAGTCTTTGGTGTAAAGGCCCCCAAATGCCCTGGTACAGCCGGAAGTGGAGAAAGTACGTTCGGACGAAAAGCGAATGTCCGGCGCTTTAACCGAGTTGGTGGATACGGAGAGTCTACCTAGAGGAGTAGGAAAACTTTGATTCTAAACCAATGGTGCACATGGGCTCCAGTATCCTGAAGGAACAAATGGTGTATGAACCAATCGTTGGTGACCAGCTACCATGGGGGACTGCATCTCCTTACTATGCCTCACTGCCTTGTGGATCAGAACTTTAGGTCGAAGGCTCCAGGTGTGGCCCCCTAACAAAACCACCTGCTTCGGTTTGGGCACCCAGACAGCATCACATCCCTCACACAAATCAAATGAGATTTGTGTGGCGCATATGTATTTGGTGCCTCCTTGTATCAATATCTATGTGTTAAAATAAATAAGTAAATAAAACCTACAAATCAAGATTGAACAGCTGAAAAAGGAATAAATTTTATACAACTGTAGTCGATTTAGAGCTACGTCATTAAAGACTTCACTTAATTATTGGTTAAGATAATTGGCCTGACCTCAAAATAGTGTCCATCATCACTTGATAGCCTAAATTAATGACTATCAAATAAAATCATGTTGTTGTACACAGCTTCCTTCCAATTAATTTCCATATTACCTATTATGAGGCGTCGGATAGTCGATGAAGATTCACCGACTTGATTAATTTAAAAATACTCGCAATTGAATGTTACTAACCGAAAAATATGTATTCTATCATTATAGAATATATTACCACAACTGAATTAACTACTCCCATGAATCCGGTGTTCATGTTGTTGTGTTAATGAGGTATGGCAACTTGGACTGATGCATATATGTGCCTGGTCCTACATTGTAGCTGATTGACTGACTGACTATCATTATAGACCAAGCAACATGTGTCCATTAACAATACAAAGGTTAGAGAAATGGATAAGAGATAATAATAACAAAGATGGTTTAACAAACCTTTCATAAATTTCTCTCTTTACATGATTGTAATCGACGAAATATGATCATGAATATTTGACGAAAATATGTTGGCATTAAAATATCTTTTGGACCAGATAATAGAATAGCATTTAATAAAGCAAATGCATACACATCATTTATAGAGGAATTAACTAATTTTTGAAATACTCCTAGAATCGGTGTAATCTACAGAGATGGCACAGAGAGAGAGAGAGAGAGGTGATATCAAGGAGAATGACGAAAGAAAAACAAACAAAAACAAAATAGATAATCATAAATCAATAATCAACATCTAGGATGAATTTACCTCATTGACGGTTATGAATGATACAAAAAAACAGAATGTAACAGATAATTACTACATTAAAATTCTCATAATATGGAATATTATTTATTTTATTTGAACACATAAATACTGGTACAAGGAGGCACCAAATACATATGCGCTACACAAATCTCATTTGATATGTGTGAGGACTATGATACTACCCGGGTGGCCAAACCCCAAAGCAAGTGGTTTTCCTAAGGGCCACACCTTGAGCCTTTGACCTAATGGTCTGATCCACAAGGTAGTGGAGCATCGTAAGGAGATGCAGTCCCATGGTAGCCGGTGACTGACGATTGGTTCATACACCATTTGTTCCTTCAGGATACTGGAGCCCATGTGCACCATTGGTTTAGAATCAGGGTTTTCCAACTCCCCTATGTGGACTCTCCATGTCTACCAACCCGGTTAAAGCGTCAGACACTCGCTTTTCGTAAACAACACCCCCACCACGAGAGGGCAGTGAGTAGGACTTTCCTGGCAGAGGCTATATACACATGGCCATAGTACAATGAATGTTGACAACTTTTCGAAATCTCTGACGAATACCTTGATTAATCGCAAAGAATGAAGTAGCTTAAAGTGTTTACCACTTCATTTCATTAAATGAAATTACTTCGATATGCATAACATATGCCTAACTACCGTCTACTATGCATACTCGATGTGAGCCATTGTAGGAGTATGTTAGAAGATATTTGAGAGGAGGTCAAGCACAAAATGTAACATTAGTCCATGAAATTACTGACTATTTATAGGTGAAGAACATTCGGTTAGTGTATGTACGATAACCCGCTATCAGTGTCATTAAAGTTGGATGAGATAGATTCAAATCAATCACAGGGAAGGCAGCACATAAATCTACTTTTCAATTTATCGAAGGTTTTAGTATTCCTTTCACATACATGTACTTTCAATGCTACTTCTTAAACCATGTCACCAATGTTTGCTACTACAATTATTTCAATTTATTTAATATTCATTTTATGGAATTCATGTTATTCTCAACTCTTAACAAGAATATTGCCCTCAAATGCCCTGGTACGGTCGAGAGTGGTGACACTCCACACACCCTCTCCAAATGCTTTCACGTGGCCACGTGCATACAACTACTGCCACAAAAGTCATACTCACTGCATTCTCGTGGCATTGCTGTTGTTTACGAAATTCAGAAGATGAAAAGCGAATGTCCGGCGCTTTAACCAAGATGGTGGATCCACTTAGGGGAGTTGGAAAACCCTCGTCCTAAACCAATGGTGCACATGGGCTCCGTCATCCTGAAGGTAAAAATGGTGTATGGACCAATCGTTGGTCACCGGTCAACATGGAGCTGCATCTCCTGACGTTGATCCACTGCCTTGTGGATCAGACCTTTAGGTCAAAGGCTTAAGCTGTAGCCCCCTAATAATAAAACCACCTGCTTCGGGGTTTGGCCACCCAGGAAATATCCCAGTCCTCATACAAATTGTATGATTTATGTGGCGCATATGTATCTGGTGCCCCCTTGTACAGTATTTATGTGTTCAAATAAATGTAAATAGATAACTAGAATATTTGTTTCAACTATTAGAATAACACTGACCCAATGAAAAATTGGGACGTATGAAAATATATTTAGAAGTTAGAACTAGCAATAATTAGCATAATAAATTATTCACAAATCAACAACAATGGTTAGGGAAAAAGATTTCAAATAATAAAACTCATTTACGTTATATAAGCTAGTGGTTAGGGTTAGAGATCTGAAGCGAAAAGTATTGGGATTCGAGACCCTTTAATAAAATTAACACTTTGATGTAGGTATATCTAGATGATGAATTCTAAATAGTAATGAAATAAGTAGTCTGGAAAACAGAGATGGATGGTGGCGAGCAATCGAATCCAGGAAACACGTTTTGTTCTACTTTAAATTCGTCAGTTGGTTGAACATGCATCCCAGAGTTGATGCTCACCCTGAGACTCAAATCCAGTACCGTTCGCTTCAAACGCCATCACGTTGTTCACTTAGCTACTGAGTCCAGCTGACGAATTCCAAATAGGGAGAAACACGCGTGTTGGAATCTACTGCTAACCACTATCTAACATTACTTAACGATGTCTAACACGCTTAAAATCTTCTGAAGAGAAAATGTTAGTTCAAAATGATACAGAAATATTTTAGTCCAATAAGAAGCCAGTTAAAGTCTGAAAATAATTCAACAGCAGAGATTGTGACAATGAATTTCGAATTTGGCAGGAATAATCAGTTCAAGATACACCTTATAAAATATAAATCTGAGTACAAAGTGGGTACTGAAATAAATATGTTACATGATTAAGTGATGGAATTGTGGAAAGATAAAAGATGAGTATCATGAAAAAAAGACGAATAAAGATAACTAAACGAGAGCAGACATAATTTGGCTAACAACATATCCAAGAAAGACTCCTTTTACTTAAGAAAGATCCCTCCAAATTTTATGATGGATAAAGAGCAAAAATTACACGAGAACCGTCATCCGTTTCTAGTCCCAGCTATATTTGATAACGTCTCAAACTATTGAGTTTCATGCATTAATATCTAGGAATCGTAACTAGTACTATAGTTGACAAGTAATTCAGGTGTACGATTTGAACTTCAAAGATGACTTGGTTCTTTTATCCCACACATACCAACAAATGCAGATCAAGACTGGTGTAGCAGAAGCCTTTGCATCAGTAGGCCTCGACATACACAAGGGAAAAACCAAGATCCTCAAATACAACACGGAGAACATTAACCCAATCACAATTGGTGGAGACTCTCACGTACCTGGACAGTATCATCGATGAACGCAGAGGATCCGATGCAGATGTGAAAACACAGTGAACAACATATGGAACTCAAAACAACTGTCAACCAACATCTAAGTCACAATCTTCAATACGAACGTCAAGACAGTCCTACTACTGAACAGAGCCGAAAATTAGGCAACTATTACAACCACCATTAAAACGGTACAAGTATTCATAAACGATTATCTACGCAAGATATTCAATATCCGTTGAACGGATACCATCAGCAACAACGTACTGTGGGAGACAACAAAATAGCTTCCATCTGAAGAGGAAATCAGGAAAAAACGTTGGAAGTGCATAGGACATATATTAGACTGAATCAGGAGGTAACCGCTAACTTGGAATCATGAAGGGAAACGGAATAGAGGAAGGCCAAAGGATACACTGAGTCGGGAATCGGAAGCAGAAATGTAAGGGATGAATAGTAACTGGGAAAGATTATCCAGGACAGAGTTTGATGGAGAATGCTGATAGGCGACCTATGCTCCTCCACGAGGGATAACAGAAGTACGTAAGTTCAGTCAGCCAGTAACAACGTAGAACTTCGTACTTACGTACATCAGTTCGAGCTGCTATACCACAATAAAACAGAGATGCAATTGTCCATTTAAATCCCGTAGTGGTAGAGAGGTGGTAGGAGTATAAGAAGTAATCGGAAAGATTAGGGTTTGAAGATGTTATTCAAGGAGTATAATACATTGAAATAAATTTGGAAAATTACATGTATGTCATATGTGATGAGATCAATTAGTCAAAATTTAGAATCTGGTATGTGTGTACATTGGTTCAATTCGCCATTATCCCATTAGTACAGAGAAATAAAATCACACATTTGAACTAGGCTAACATGTAATTCGGTTTGTGAGTAACCAAGTAATACAATTACTTATCATCAACACAAAGAAATTTTTGACAGAAAGTTAAACATTAAGAATTTATGCCTTGTAAATGAGTGAATAATGATAATGATAATTGTAAGTGATGAGATAAATAGATTTTAAATTTGCTTACCAAAGAATGAACCTGAATGGATTAAACAAAATTGAATCATTAAATATTCTCGTGAAAGAAAAAAAAAAGACATTCGGAGAAGAGAGTACAGTTCTAAATCCAAATGTTGACATAAGGATTAAATTTCTTATACATCAATTTTATAATACATAGAGTTATCTTCAATATCATAATGAAAGACCAGTGATAATTGAGTTAAATTCTGGTTAATGGTAGAATCTCTCTAACAGGATATAGATTTCGTCCTATTTAGAAGTTATCATCATCATCAACTGGATGTATATCTCCACATTTTAATGTTATGATGTTCATACACTGAGACTTGGATCCCAGTATCTTTTGTTTGAACAGTGGGGAAAAAAAAACCATATACACAAACATGAAGAATGAATTTTCTTGTTCAATTTAAGAAAAAAACTTAAAGATTTTTAGTGGATAGTACAACATTTGTCTACGATAAAAATTAACAAAATTAGAAACAAAGTAACGAAATAAGTAGTCTGGAAAACAGAGATGGATGGTGGCGAGCAATCGAATCCAGGAAACGCGTTTGTTCTATTTTAAATTCGTCAGTTGGTTGAACCTGCACCCTAGAGTTGATGCTCACCCTGAGACTCGAACCCAGTACCGTTCACGTTGTTCACTTTAGCTAACGAGTCCTGAACAGGACAAAACGCGCGTCCTGGATTCCATCGTTAACCACTATCCATCTCTATTTACAATACTGGTGATTTAAGATAATATTGAGGCAATCCATACAAATGTACATATACTAATAAGAGACTGATCAATTTTAAGTTAAGATTAACATTAATAAGTATGAGGTAACTAATTAGTAATGTAATACTATCTATGTATGAATTGATAATTAACGTGACTTCAATATGAGAATTTTGTATTTACTACTACTAAGAGTAACTTGTTACGACTTATGTACTCCTGAAAGTTCTGATAAGAAATGTGAATTGTAGAATAAATCAATAATTAATTAACAAACAATCCGCTATATAATTAATATGGAATTTCAGTTGAAAACTAACAAACTATGTTGTTATTATTAAGACAAATATCATAACAGTAGAAAAGATTAAGTAAAGACTAGACGATTTAAGAAGAATGAATGAATTCATAGAATTAAAAAAAAATTTCTTTAAGAAACTAACGATTATTCTGAGCCATATTATCCAATGTTTTGAAATTAACTGATCACAATTATCGTATGGAATCCAACTGAATATTATGTTGCATAAACAAAACAGGATTCAATTCAACAGTCAATGAATTCATGGATTAATGGTATGTTCTTGTTTAATCGTTCCTAGTTTTATTGCAACTTAATGATATACAAGTAAACATCGCATGACAACTACCTCAAAAGTGTATATCATCAATTGTTTGTTGTGAATAACTTTAATGAAAATAAGAACAACCCAAGAAATCAAATAAAAAAAAACTATTATCATTTACAAATACATCTTATAAGTGAATTACCTTATTAGCTGCTAACACATCATCCATATTATGTAACAGGTAAGCTTGTAACAAACGAACAAGCGATGGAACATTTCTATTTGGTTCCCACAGAGATGGGACAAGGATTCGTTGAAGTAAAGCTGAATAAGCCTGTGAAGGTCGGAAATTACTAGGTGTTCCTGTTGTCATGCCATTGATAACAGGTGGTGGTAACTTACAATTAGTTAGAACAGTTTGAGATAATGGATACTGTTCTAGCATAACACTGATCAATTGAAATACATATGGTACAAATTCTGGAAAAGAGAAATAATAAACAGGAAGGATAAGCAACACATATATTAATGTGAAGTAACTGAAAACAGACACGAAGAAAGTGAAATAGTTGTTACCAATAGGGAATCGGGAGTACTGAACAGCTGTTTTATCACAGCATGAGACTCCTCATCGGTGCCTACCCATAATTCCACACCCCCGACCGCATTATGATAGTCAGCTTACCAGTAATTTACTTTAAGATATTTTTGGAGTTCACGTGAGAATTATGACTGATGGAGGTTAATCTATGTCAAGAGTGAAACAGTTGTTACTAACGGCATTCAATAATCGTCGAACTATATCATGATCTGATTGAAGTTGAATTTATATGTTTGAATACCGACTCAATGATTTTGATACTAAGTGTTCACTGTGACACTATAAACCCTAGATTCAACCTCTGGTTAGTTCATGGGCGCGCATCGCTAAAGAGCTCTATATCGGGACGAAATATGTGTTTAGTATCTCATAACTTTTAATCTATGACGGATATAACTATAAATGGAACCAAACTTCACAAAATCCCTTCAACCAAATTAGCTAGAAAAAGTTAGACGTTAACTTATTTCGATTAATGCAGTTAAATTTAATGTGTAAATTTATTTCATCAATGATATACAGTAAACCAAAGACAGATTCATGTATTTTATGCATTAAGATAAAGCATATAGAAGCTAGTGATAGGTAAATTATCGTAGAGGGATAGGTAGGCAATAATTCAGCATTTTAATGAACTGAGACCTGGTAACATTTGTGTACATTCTCTAGAAGATACAATGTATATGATAAATTTAGAAATGAGAATTTTGGATTACAAACAAAATTTGTTATATCCCGGTAAGTATAAGGGATGGTAACTGATGGGATCCATTTATGGTCAAATACTATACATATATTTTTATTGTGTAATTGTTAAGTGTTCCTTATATCATAAGCTTTATTTTGACCTATGAACTATTATTATACGATTTACCATTCTTGAGTTATGCCCTGTCTATTAATTACATTATCCCACAATTACAGACACTTCTGGTTAGATTTTGGACAAATAATACATTCTATTTCATGGTACGATGTGGTCTGTCTGGTTGATATCTAAACCGAGTATGTTTGAAATAAATGATTCATATCGCAGAGGTTGAGATTAGTGTTCTGGACTTAACAGGCAAGGCTAAGCGGGAAGCAGAATCGATAAGACTCTAGACTGCTCGTACGTGTTTTATGCGTCATTAGTCCGGTCGATAAATTACTGTTCTCTAATTGGCGGTATCATTACATTGTATATTGGCAGGGCACTCAGGCCACAAGCATAGCAAAATTAACAACTTACCAACAACATCTTGTTGTAAAATATCTTGAAAGATTGGAAGGAATGCTGCTTCAAAATGTAACACTAAAGCTGGTTCCGTGGCACAAGTTAAACGAATACACAAACAGATTGTTTCAAATAGGAAATGATTATAATCCGGTTTACATGGGTTCTATAAAATGATGAAAAAACAACAACAACAACAACAACTGAACAAAACGACAAATAATACTAATCATAATAATGATAATGATGATGGTAAAGATAAACGATATAGATTGATAAGAACAAAAAGAAAAGTTTATATATTGTTAACGGGACATAGATTGGATTAAAGAATGCTCAATACACGATTGCGTTGTTGTACGCTGATTGGCTAATCCTTATCCAACCAGACCTAGCCAATACTTGGAGAACACTCTAAAATCTTCTCATGTGAAGGTTATAAATATAATAACGTTTTCCCTATTGTGCTTCTTACTTCATCTAACCTTGTTATTTAGAATACAATCTCTTTACTGTTCAACCGTGTTCTGATTTAGGGACTTGTCTAGTGAATTGGTGTCCATGATTACTAAGCAATAGGAATAGCTGGATTGTAATAAGAGAGAATTATAACACATATAATTAGGATGAAAAACTATCTTGTTAAACAAACCTTTGCAACTTGAGTAAGACGAGATAATAAAGTGGATACAAGTGATGTCATTGACGGTAGACAACGTTCTTGTAAACAGCAACAAACTCGCATTAAGGCTATAAAGAAAATAAGCGAGAGAGAGAATAGGATGAAAAAATCTTAAAGAAAATAACAAATATGTAATTTATATTAACTTATTATCAGTCAGTCAGTGACAACGTAGAACTTTGTACGTACGTACATCAGTTCGAGTTACCATACCATATTAGCACAGAGATGCAGTAGTCAATTCAAACCACATAGTGGTAGAGGTAGTAAAAGTATAAGCAGTAATCGGAGAGATTAGGGTTTGAAGATGTTATTCAAGGAGTATAATTCAGTGAAATAAGTTTGTAAAGAGAAAAAAAGAGACAAGGAGGATTCAGGAGAACACAAAGAGTGGATCCACCTTCGCCATTGCAAACGATTTTGAGCCATATCATTCAAGGTCTCTAACCGTCGATTGTTATCATCTCATTAAGTTATTATACATAAATAAATAAATTTCAACACTTTAAAAATGATTATGATCGATCCTTAACAGTCATATATAGTAATTACAGCCAAATTAAAGAATTGATAGCTGTTGAGTATATATACAATAAGTTGATGGATGGCCTTGACTTCAGTACAAGGGGTAACAGACCTAGGTAAGTATGTTGACAGATTAAACGTTTAACAAAGTTATGTTATTGATTTAATTATCATATTGTATAAGATACAATTGTCAACCTTACTTACCTCGTATTATATAAACATTTTCACCATATTCAGGATTATTCAAAATATTCAATAATCTATCAATTAATAATTGAGGTTCTGATACTTGTTCTTTTAGTATTCTGAAATCAATCATTCATTAAGAATAAATGATGAGATCTGTTAAATATTTGGGATCAACATTATTCATTTGGAATTTAATGCAACTAATCAATAGATAATCAAAGTACAAATAAGTTTAGGTGTGTACAAGATAATGACATCAAAATCAGATTAAATAGCTCAGTGGTAACATCTAAGCAGTGTAGGTTCAAATCACACACGGAGTATCAACATCCTCAAGAATTCAGGTATGCTTTGTTGACAAGCAATAAACTAGCATGAGATGAAAGTTTGAGGGCATCCTGCTGAATACCTTGAACCGCCACAATTGATTGCTTACAAGGTGGCAAGGTGCCAAGTAACACGAAACCCGGGTCCAGGGTTTCCTGTCGACTACCTCCAACCACCACCTAACCTTGAACCGCGTTAGATCAGGACAAAATGAATATGATGCCAAGTCCACTGAAGTACTATCCAAATCACAAATTGATTGATAAAATCCTACCACTATTAAAGACTACAGAACAATGGCATTGGCCACTATCCAATGTTCAAACAGATGTTACTATTCAGAACTACTTCAAGTCAGAGTAGATGCAATGGAAAGTGAAAAAATTCAGTGACTTAGTCACTGAATCACTAGGTTTTACAATCATACAAAACTATTCAAATGATTATGTGCCATTAGGTTATTAATAATAAAAAAGTTTTCTTCTCCAAAGAAAAGTTTCATACTGATCATATCATAGTTTAATTGGATTTAGGTGAATATAATTAACCTTGAACAAGAAATTTATTTCTTTAAGATTATGCAAGAAACAATGACGACAGTTATAACAAAAATCAGGAAAAAAATAGTTGTTTAGTTAGCATAGGTGGTGTAGTAGTGGTAGCAGGTCGATTAGTACAATCACAAATATTGATAACTGTATGAATCTCATCTCTGCCTTATCAAAGTCACTATGATATATCAATGATAAAAATAGTAGACTTACACAGGATCTGTAGGTGAATCTAATCGTCGCATAGCCAATAATTTATCAATTAATGAAGCTACATAACTTTGTACAACCGGTGCTGAAGCAGTAAGTAACACTGGAGTCATATTCAATAGATTGATTAAGGCCACAGATGGAAGTAGTGAACGAAATGCAATAGCATAACGTAAACAATCCGCTTTGATCACAGGCAAATAATTAACTATAATACACAAGAAAGCAAGTGAAGAGTAGTGAATTGTTCACGATAATATATTAGGGTAAAGTAAATGAATAGGTTAAAAGGATAGACTTCTGAATCAGATCAAAGAATAAGTTAATTGATTCATACACAACCGATTAGCGCAGGCTGACGTATATTACGATGGAAACTTGAATGTTTTTAGCAGTTCAGATTTATTAGAATATAAATTATACCTCGACGAATCTTGTTCTGATTTCGTGGGAGATAACTGAAGTATAGTGTTTAAGGAATTACAATACAAGAAAAGTTGAATCGAATAGATTTCTTACAACATTACAATAAGAATACAGAACACAACTATTGGTATAAAGGGGCATCAGATATATATGCGCCACACAAGTCACATGTATGTGGGTTGTGATACTGCCCGGGTGCCTAAACCAAAGCAGATGGTTTTCTTATGGGGCCACATCCAGAGCCTTCGACTTAAAGGTCTAAACCACAAGGCAGTGGATCAACGTCAGGAAATGAAGTCCTATGGTAGCCGGTGACCAACGATTGGTTCATACACCATTTGTTCCTTTAGGATACTGGAGTCCATGTGCACCATTGGTTTGGAATCAGGGTTTTCCAACTCTCCTAGATGAACCTTCAGTGTTTACCATCCTGGTTAAAGCGCTGGACATTCGCTTCTCGTCCTCTCAATTTCATACACAACAGCAATGACGTGAGAAAGCAGTGAGTAAGACTTCCCTAGCAGTATCTGTATACGCGTGGCCATGTGAGAGCATTTCGAGAGGGAGAGTTGACGCTCCCAATTCTCGGCCGTACCAGGGCAACATATAACTATTTATTTATTTAAACACATAAACACTGGTACAAGGAGGCACCAAATAGATATGCGCCACATATATCATTTGATATGTGTGAGGGCTGGAATACTTCCCGGGTGCCCAAACTGAAGCAGGTAGTTTTCACCGAAGACCACACCCCACATATAATTAATTGCAAACAGATTAGTGTAACTGACCAAATTATAACTCGTAGACATGGAACATGGACATGGGAACTGTACTACTATTAACTGGTTAACTTAGAATGAATAATGTAACGGCGACAGCGGCATGTTGGTGGGGATTTACCGCTATTATTCAATAATACGATAACTGAAGTACACAAATACTGTTACGAAATGAAGTTGCCAAGGTGCCTCACAAAAATTAAGCAGTTTTTGTCAAAATAGATTGTGACAATGTATCAAGAAAGAAAAAAACGAATATACCAACAAACTTACCATTAGGATTTCGTAATTCAGGTAGAACATGATTTTCAAAAAATGTTGTTAAATTAACTAATTCAGTGGAGACTGTAACTCCATGCTAAAGAAGCAGTACAAACATAAATAATCAAAATAACAAGAATGAATAATAGGATAAATAATAATAATTTATTAAAATTTCTATTTAGACTATTATACATATAAGAAAAACTCCGCCTGTAACTCTTCTCGAGTTACTGCCGGTCCTAAGCCCGGGTAAAGGAGGGTCGGGAATGGGGTTAGTGATCCCATCCCGTAGAAAACTAACCAGAAAAATATATAAAAAAATGAATACCTACAAATGAATAAATAGATTCATTGGATAATGAAAGTAAACTTGGAAATTCCCACAACAAACCATAGATTTAACTTATTTTCATTAAATAAGATGAATATTTATTCATTTATATGTAATTTCAATAGTTAAAATCATGAGTCAGTTGAAGCTAAACCACCATGGAAAACCTGGAAGCACTGGACGGCCGTTTCGTCCTATCGTGGGACTCCTCAGCGGTGCGCATCCACGACCTCTCCCCCTGCAAGATTCGAACCCAGGACCTACTGGTTTCGTGCGCGAGCACTTAACCACTGAGCTGGCATCCAATGGTGTTAATGTCTAACTTCAACTAATCATTTATATGTGTGTACTGGGTAAGGTTAACATAATGAATCAAAATAGTAATAATAAGAAAGACTAAGCACTAAATAATACGATGGGAAAAAAGGATAGAATTTAAGGGATAAGAATTATGAAATAATATTAAGGCTGAAAACTTAAAGGAAGATAGAATAAGTGTATATCTGCGTCAATGTAACCGACCTTGAATCACGTCACCTAACCAGTGATTACAGTTATTATGTAGACGACTTCAAACAGGTAAGCTACACCAACTAAAATGGTTCAGACGAACACTAAATTGTTTTATGGACTGTTATTATATCTTGATTGAGTATTCTTAGTATTCCTTAAATCTAATTTATTATTACACAAAAAGGTAGCCAATAAGTAGGTATACGTAACATAAATCTCAACCAATTTGTCCGATGAAGATTCACTATCTTCTTACTTTTGTTTAGTACCTTTTACGCCTAGTCATAACACTGATTCCTTAGTTGTGAGCGATGCTTCAAATACACCTATAATCCAAAAGTTGATTCTTACGGATATCTTTTATTTTCATAGGATATGTTTCACAACCATGGAGTAATACAAACTGAGATCGCTCTACAGTATACTCATCTTGTTAGTTAGCAAACAGACAATTCACAAGATAAGAATAACGCGAATTGACAAAAGCTAAATGAGCTTTCTAAGTCAATGTCAAAATGTTGTCAGGCATTATCAACAAACCAGGGAAGATAAAGATTTTTAACGTAATTGAATTGATCAACATAAAATACGGTAACATGGAAATGATACTTCATTTAGTCTGAAATTATTTTAATGATAACTTTTAATGTTTATGTAACTATTATTTAAGTAGAATTCATTTATATTACTACGAATAGTGTAGATGTATTCATGCCTTTTCTTCATTTTTAAAAACTGAGTCCCGAAGTTGTATTGTACAATTTTTTTCCTACTTTTTCAATACTAACTACTACTACTGTAGTGAACGAAAACTCAGGGAAGGTAAATTAATTTATTCTTTTACGCGAAATTACACAGTGCATTCGTAAAATATGAAAATCATATATAAAATACATCATTTGTACATCTTTCTTTAGTTGTCGTGGCGTGGGTGTTGTTTACGAAACTGAGAGAACAAAAAGCAAATGTCTGGTGCTTTAACCGGGTCGGTGGACACGGAGAACCCACCTAGGGGAGTTGGAAAACCCTCATCCCAAACCAATGGTGCGCATGAACTCCAGTATCCTGAAGGAACAAATGACGTACGAACCAATCGTTGGTCATCGGCTACCATGGGAATGCATCTCCTTACGATGCTCAACTGCCTTTTGGATCAGACGTTTAGGTCGAAGACTCCAGGTGTGACCTAATAAAACCACCTGCTTTGGTTTAGGCATCTGAGCAGTATCAGAGCCCACACACAAATGACTTGTGTGGCGCATATGTATTCAGTGCCCCCTTGTACCGGTATTTGTGTTTAAATAAATAAATAAGTTGTCGTTTACATACTCCATCATTCTACCGATTTTGTCGTTACTCGGACTGCTCTCTGTTTTCTTTATTTCAATCTTCTGCTGGTAAGCACTCCATTCTTGCTGCATACTACCTATATTTGTCCACATAGGAGGCGCACAATACACAATTACTAATACTCTAGGACTTGTCTTGAAATAATTTTATCCCACCGTGGTAACGTGTTATGATAACTTGAACCGATACACTTAAGTGTCAGGTTCTACGTTGCGTACGACTATTTGGCCAATGTAATACTGAGAGATCAGCGTAAACAGTGAAGGATTCGGTGTTTGTTCTAACGAAGTAAATAGCTAAAAAATGATAACTCCTAAGATTATTATAACATATACTCTTGTTGCATAATTATTAAATAATTGGACTATGATGTTTCTATGTTCCGTTGATTGTAAACTTTCGTTTGACCCGTTAACTATTCCTATAAGTCATATTATTTCTAGTTTACTGTTAATTCAACTTGCCCAGTTTCACTGCCCGTTTTGGCCTATTTATGTACAACGATGATTTTCTATTTTATGAGGTGATATAGTCTAGTGTACTATGTATGTAAACCAATGACTATTCAAGATAGGTACTGAGCTTGGTTACGGTATTCACTTCGGACTCAAGACTGGGGATAGAATATAC
This sequence comes from Schistosoma mattheei, assembly GCA_944470405.2. Taxonomy (NCBI): domain Eukaryota; kingdom Metazoa; phylum Platyhelminthes; class Trematoda; order Strigeidida; family Schistosomatidae; genus Schistosoma; species Schistosoma mattheei. Next base: position 3,813,371 of record OX103946.1, read on the forward strand.
TGTGTATTAGTGAACCAATAAGAGTGAAGCTTATTTCAACTTAAGTTAAGTTTAATTGTGTTTGTCAGAGAGTATCAATGGTCAAGGTTAAGACGCTAGGATGTAGATCGAATAGCAGACTCGGAATAGAAAAGAATTATAATCGGAATTCCGATTGGTGAACTTAGAAGGTGATAACGATTAGCACCTCAAGGCATCAATAATATCAATGCCTATCATTAAAAGTAGGCATATTTCATATTATCACAATCAGATTGAAAAATTAACAAGGTGTAAAAAGTGAAAAGTAGTAGAAATAACAACAATGGAAAATTAAGGACATATGGCATCTAATTTGAAGAATAACAACAACTGATGAAGTAATATTACAACTTGAGTGATTTCATCGGAGATAAGGAATAAATTAGTTTACATTAGTAATACAATCGAATGAGTTACGTCACCTCGGGTTTCAAACTAGAGACCAGTATTATTTTGCTCATAAAAGTAACCAGAATAACTGAGAACCTGTCAATACGACTCAGTTTAACACTTAAAATGATTTTTATCAATCGATGTGATATTTCCTATTTGGTTGTGTTGGGGTGATGCAGAAAACTTCTCTCAAAAGACAAAAAAGGCTCAGGAAACATTGAGAAGCATTTCATCCAATTAGCGTTCACATGAAGTTTTAGCCAGAAAAATCAAGAAAGTAAAGAGTCACATGTAGTTTCTGATTGACTGGTTACTATACTACTACTATGTTTAGTAGCGTTCCAGAATTTTCGGGAAACCCAAGGACATCGAAAATATTATAAAAACCCTATATTTTCTGTACTAAAACGAACCTTTGGAGTAAAGTGCTTCTCGCATATTCTGCGCATTTTCTCTCGTGTTCAGGTCGCTGTGTAGTTCTAGCTTGGGGGTTACGAGAATAGCTTAGGAACTGAATATGGCGTTTAATTAGCAAGACTTATCAGGTTGTCGCCGGTTATTTTTTAAATCTCTCATCCGACTATTATCTACTAGGTAGATAATGGATAGGCATCCATGTGTGTGTCCGATATACCATAACTAGCTTTAACAATAAAGATTTACAGCTTTAATAGCCAACTCCACCTGGAGCCCCTCTGGGGATACTGTCGGTCCCAAGCCTGGATAAAGGAAGAGGCTTGAGCATGTGGTTAGCAACCTCGTCCCGTAGAAAACTAACTCGACAAAAAACAATTCAAACCATTTAAACTGTCCTGGGAGTTAGAAAGTCTTCATTTCGAAGAGCTATGATGCCTCATGGTGAAAGCCGAGTTCATTCGGAAGTCACGAGACTGATGCCCCTCCTAACAACCAGAGCAACCATTAATTTAAGTACATGGAATGCTCGTACCATGTGGGAGACCGGAAGTCTTCCAAATTACTGCATAAATGAAGAGATACAACCTGGAGGTGCTTCAATCAGTGAAACACATTGGTCAGAATTTTTAATACATATGTCAAGACAGTTCTACTGTATGGAGCGGAAACCTGCAGAACTACGAAAGCCATCATTCAGAACATACAAGCGTTTATTAACAACTGTCTTTGCAAAATACTTAGGTTCCGTTGGCCAGGCACCATCAGCAACAACCGACTGTGGGAGAGAACAAACCGAATTCCAGCGGAGGAAGAAATCAGGAAGAGGCGCTGGAATTGAATAGGACACACATTGAGGAAAGCACCCAACTGAGTCACAAGGCAAGCCCTCATGCGGAATCCTGAAGACCAAAGAACACATTATAACGAGAAATGGAGACAGATATGAGAAGAATGAACAACGATTGAATAGAACTAGGAAGGAAGGCCCAAGACAGAGTGGGTTATAGAATGCTGGTCGGCGGCCTATGCTCTATTGGGTGTAACAGACGTAAGTAAGCTTTATTAGCCATTGTTATTTTATAATCTAAAATACTACTTATTCAATTATTTTGGTAGTCATCATTGACAAAATATCAAAAGTTTATGGAATTTATTTAACCTTTAAAAACTCGATCATATTTTCACTAACATTGATCATGTATAAAACGTGAAACAGATGAAGCTAAGAGGTACTTGGTAAGTAATAACAAGTGAGAAATTTATGAAGATAATAAATCAATTATTTCATTCAATTACATTTTTTTAAAACAAATAATCATACCTTTTCTGTTTTACCACGACTAGCAACTGAAGTGACCAATAGTAAAGCTGCATCTTTTGAAGTCCATGCTCCACCATTTGGTGTATTTGTATATTCATTTAATAAATGTTCAATATATGTAGCGAAATTTGTTACAACAGCACCTTCAAACGCTTCACATAATACATGAACTAGATTACATGCTGCTCTTCGACGTGTTTGTGCATTAGAACCTTCTAGATCTAAGCGAATATATTCATCAGGATTTTCAGTGAATAATTCTTCGTCCAATGCTTTAAAAGAATAAAATTGTAATACAATGGATTAAATTTTAAATTAATAGATTAGATGTCTAGTTATAATAATTGTAAGTAAAACAAGTATAATCAGTATAGTTCAGTGATGGTTCAACTTTCCACTAATAGATCTCACATTAGAATCCTGTTCAGTCTACCTTGATTTGAACAATCGGATAGTGTATCACTAGCTTTTGCACATCACCAGTATGGATTAAAGTAAAGTATACAAGTCTGAACCTGGTTGCTGAGTTAACACTATAATACTAGTAAAACAAGACTGGAGGATAGAGAGGATTAGCTTGGACTGACTGAAGTCCCAATTTCTTCCACAACAACTCAAGATTGTTTGTCACATACAGCAAAACAAATGACGGTAGCGTTAGATATTCTGGTAAGTATATGTAGTACCATTTACTTTACTAAATGTATGTTTGACTTTTCACATAATCCTTAATTCATTGGCAACCAGGAAGGTAAATAAATTTTACGTATTCACAGGAAAAAACAACAAGGTATTTTCATGAGAATTTGTGATGAGTCCAGTAGATTAAATACTTACGACAGTGACTTTTCAGTTAGTATCTAACCTAAAAACACTCTTTATTTCGTTTATATTGAACAGAACAGATGATAAGAATAAAAATGAAGCATTACTCAGAAGTTTAGCAGAGATCAAAGAGTTTTGAAAACTTCTGAACAAAGAAGATCTTCAAATTAGTAATAACTTGAATGTTTGACTAATCAGAACATGGATCAATTTACAAAATGTACTAAATACTCTGAGTAATGGGAATATATGGCAGAAATCAAAATGATATAAGGGTTTACTTATGAACGGATGATATTTCTAGTTCCATCTAAGAGAAAGTTAAGGATGTAACACTAAAAAGAGGAACAAATAAATTGTATCTATCAAATTAAATATAGTGATTGTATTGTTGTATATATAAAGGAGAGACATGTAGACCATTGAATGGCAGAATGAAGGAATGGACAACAATGTCTAAAACATATTTTGAAATGCTTAGAAGATTGAGAACAAATGGGGAACACACAATTGATTTTGAAAAAGCTTGGATCCTTCAACAATTAATTGTAGACATAGATTAGCACATTCTCTGGGTATCCAACTTTGTGCTAGTGATACTACTCGGCTGGTGAAACCAGAGTGGGAGTGGAGTTCGGTTCTGTGACGTAGTAACTGAAAGTTGAATCCCTTTACCATTTCACACTATGACTGTCGAAAATAATAACGTGCGCTAAATTACTTAGTTATTTATTACGATTAGATGTCATTTGACTCGCTTCAGTTGACATAACAATACATAGACATACAGTTATCGGTTTATTTTTCTCCAACAAACACAATTTATTGTTGTCCACTATCAAAATCTGATGACATCCAGAATGACCAGATAAGAGTAAAATATATACACGTACACAATATATCACTTTGTCTAGTATAATTCGAACATATTTCATATTAAATGACCATAGAAAGCCAAATGAAACATAATTTTACTTAGTACAGTTTTATTTTAATGACCTTATTCATCTTTGATCATTTTGAAGCATGGAGAACAAATGTAAGATTTTCAGATACAAGTCATTAATTAATTAATTTAAACACATAAATACTGGTACAAGGGGGCACCAGATACATATGCGCCACACAAATCTCATTTGATATGTGTGAGGGCTGTGATATTCCCCAGGTGCCCAAACCAAAGCAGGTGGTTTTATTAGGGGCCACATCCAGAGAGTTCGACCTAAAGGTCTAAACCACAAGGCAGTAGAGCATCATAAGGAGATGGAGTCCCATGGTAGACGGTGACCAATAATTGGTTCATACGCCATTTGTTCCTTTAGGATACTGAAGCCCATGTGCACCATTGGCATAGAATCAGGGTTTTCCAACTTCCCAAGGTGGAGCGTCCGTGTCCACCGACCCGGTTTAAGCGCCAGACACTCGCTTTTCGTTCTCTCAATTCCGTAAAGAAAAGTGATGCCACGAGTAGGCAGTGTAGGACTTCCCTAGCAGTATCTGTATACGCGTGGCCATGTGAGAGCATTTCGAGAGGGTAAGCAGACTTTCCCCACTCTCGGCCGTACCAGGGCATTAGAAGGAAGATACATTCTTATTTTGGTATTACTGATACAGGCGACAATACAAATGAGATGGATAAAATCCTATTAGGAATTGATCCAATAAATAAACAAACTATTACTTACCTCTAAAATGCATATTAGGAAGAATAACTTTTTCACAGAGTTTTTGTAATGTTTCAGGATTTTCAAATAAATATCTATGCTGTGGACGAGATATGACACAGCTTAAAAATCCAATTGCATTTCCAATAAGCTAAATTATAAGTTTAAGAAGAGATGGAAAAAAAGAAGCATAAATATTTAACGAAATTTTATATAGGTTTAAAGATTCAGCTTTGAAGTAGACCTCATATTGTGTGCAAAGGCCAGTTATTTTTACTAACACTATCCAGCAGCATAACTGGAAATTGTTGGATTAAAAATCTGGGATTTTATTGGTTGGAAGTTAAGTGATTCAATCGACTAGATCACTGTTTCACTCATAATTATATGCATATAAGTCAGTTAGTTGCAATGTAGAATCTGGTGTGTATTTACATCGGTTCAAGTTGTTATACCCCATTACGCAGGATGAAATTGTTAGGAGGAATTACACAGTAGATGTATTACCAGTGTCAGTAGTGACAGAATGGACTAGGCATCGCATATTCAAGAAAAGATAAATTAGTGGAATAAAAAATATGAAAAGTTATGAGGGATTCTGAAGCTCAGAACTTGGGGGAAGACAAACAATGAATGCATCTGCACCATTCCGAATAGACTTGAACCATGTTATATATTACCACCATTGAAGTAACTACCTCTATGAATTCGGTGTTCATTTTGTTATGCTAATGAGGTATGGTAACTTGGACCGATGCATATATGTGCCTGATCCTACGTTGTAGATGACTGACCCCCTTTGACCAAGATTTACTACCTCATTAACCGATTTGCCATATTTACCTAGTATCCTATTCTTAATCAAGGCACTGCTCACTCCGTGGTCCCAAAATACACGAGCAATGCTTCGAAAACACCTATAATCAAATATTAGTAACATAAGAACATTTCCCATCATTGATGACCCTGTTTCACATCCATAAGGCAGGACGGAATGAACTGCTACGCAGTAAACTTGTCCTTTGGTTTGCAGACAGATATTTCGGCTACGTCACAAGTGACGCAAGTTGGCAAAAGCCAATCGAGCTTTGCAAATCTGTGCCAAGATTTTTTTAGACAGTAGACCTTCAGGACTGATGATACTCACAAGATAAGTGAAATGGTCGATACATTCAACTAATTCATTTTACAAGATATGCTTAAGGTGAGGCAAACACTCATCAAAAGACCTGATGAATCCAGAAATTGAGAAATTTTGTGATAAGTAATTTTTAATGACCAACTAACTGTCACACAATGTTTTCGACTCGATCTTGTAACATCGATTGATCCCGCTGCAATCAAATTGGTAATAACATAACAATGAAATACCTATTCTATGATGAATAAGAGGTTGGTAAAACTATTAGGATCCTAACAAAGTATAGTGTAACACAATACCATAATTGTTAAACGAATTTACGTCCAAAGAAGATAAGATTACTGATCGTTTGAAAGAGAATTTTGTAATATTCCCCAAAAGGCAGTTATACTACTCAACAAACCATTAATAAGTAATTGATAAATGATCTTGGAGAGTAGAGAACAAGTGCTTTAATCATTAATGATCCATGCAGCATTGTAACCTCATTAGCATATTACAAAATAAAATAATAACAATAATACTTACCAAGTCATATTTTGTTTGAGCACTAGTACCTAATAACATTTCCCATACATCAGTAACAAAACCAGGAAGATATGAAGCAAATTCTGGTTCATATTTTGATGCATATAAACTGGCATTATCACAAATTTGTGATTTAATTTGTTCAATTAAAACTGTAGCATTATTATTTTCATTTGTTCCATTGGTTAAATTTAAAGTTGATGCATTTAATTGTAATAAACTACGAAAAAATGTCATCCAATCTTGCATATTATCTTCGAAAAATTCTGGCAAATCCTGAAAAATGTTAAAAATAAGAAGATTGTAAGAGAGAGAATATAAATGGGGACTAGACAGAAACACATAAGATGTGATAGTCAAACTTATTACGATTACATAAATTAACTTTCACACATTGGGAATAAACGATGATAGATTGAAACCTCTGTCCACTTTTCATTTATTCATGGCTTATGAAGGTTTTGGGATATGGATAGGTATTAGACCACAGATATCCTCAAAGTATACTGATGTATGAAGACATTAGATAAGATTATGAGTAGGATTTCCGATAGAAATCTCAAATCTATTGATCAAGCCAAGTAGACGTTCATCAATTTAGGTGGTTTAAGCACATTTAACTACAATCCACTAGGACACGTGATGGTGGCTGGTGTACCAGTAGGTTGGGAAAAGTACAACAAGGATAACCTCATGATAAAAATATTATTTAGACTTCATTGTCTTTCCTTTTTTCAAATTTATCTCTTGGTACGTTAATGTAAAGTGTGAGACTGATGTGGATTGATATCAAGTTTTTTGCTAACCATGCGTGACTGGTTATACGCTTTCGTATTATCGTCGAACGTAACAGGGTATGGAACCTTATAACGTGCCTATTATGTCTTGGAACTGCAGACTATTGTCATATACCAAGTTACCAATCAAAATGCTAACCTTAATTTGGTTTATTTTACGTCTACTATTTACTCGAGAGAAGTAGTAACCAGACTCTACGATATTTACATTTCAAACAGAAATGGTTTATATACGGAAATAAAAGACCGCGCCACACAGTAAGATGGAAATTAATAATTATACATAAGCAAGCCAAAAGTATGGGTGAGTGAGGAAAGCTGTAAATAATCGACCGATAAAAGATTGTCACTTACTTGACAATTAAGACTGAGAAATATTTTACAGACTAGTAGTAAACATTGAAGAACTGTAGTTAAACGTGAGGCATCTGAGATCCGATTCGCTCCAATAACCAAGGCAAGGAGATTCTGTATGCATATTGTAGTTAAAGAAATTAAAAAATTAGAATTAATTAACAACATTTATATGCAAGAGAAGTTTGGAGTAACTGCGGAAATAACTTCTACATTTTCTCAAACAATACGACTAAATTCATTTGTATTCATTGTTTTGATCTTCTCATTAACGTTTAAGTGGTTAGGTGGATAACGCGTTAGCGTTTGAAGTGAATGATACTAGCCTCGAGACCCGGGGTGGATACTAACTCTGGGATGCAGGTATACTCAACTGACGAGTCCCAAATGGGACGAAGTGGGAGTCCTGAATTCCACTGCTAGCCACCATCTATCTCTGACTATAATACGACCGTTAGCGATGTAGACGAAAAATAGACCCTACTTACTTAGTATATACTGTTGACAAATCCAGTTACTGACATCAGGGATATAAAAAAGTCGGATACAAGTGTCTCGGATGTTTACATTTCATGCATTGATTTCAACAGCAGACGAAATAAGAAGCACGGAAAGCATACGTGTCTACTCAAAATACTAAATATTACATGCGTAAATATAAATTAGAATAGATTATGTATAATGAGGCAAGGAAACAGGCATTGGATGAAAAAATAGGTATACAGGCACACAAGTACACATGAGATGCATAAGTGTAGAATTATAAGGGCATGAATGTAAGAAGGATATGTGCTGAAGGTCGTGACTTTTTATACATAGTTTCCACGATAGTAAAAATGACTTAATACATAAATACTGGCTGAGTTATTCGAGTCCGTCTTATAAATCACGTGTGTAATAGTTTAAATACTAAATGATCACATTGACTAACAACTAAAATATAGATTCGTCATTTGTATTTATCTAACCTGAGTTAACATAAGTTATTATAGACTAAGAATTTACATAGCATAGATTAAGGTGGCTAGCAAGGGAATCTAGGACGCGCGTTCTGTTTGATGCGAGACCAATCGGTAGGATTTTCCTGAATCCCAGAGGTGATGTTAACCACAATTTCCAGCTCTGGGGTCCAGGTAATTTACTTGGCCAGTCCTAAATAGGACGAAACTCCCGTCATGTATTCCGCTGCTAACCACATTGCACAGGATGCGCGCATCTCAACTAAGACCAATCAAACCATTTAAAATATCAATGGCGGAATTAACTGAATTATTACAAATCGAATTAATAGATTACAACTTTTTAAACGATTTCCGATAATTAGTTCATTACAGAAATCAAATCCAACTACGTTCATTGCTTTGAATTTCATTTTACTCAAGTGTTGCATATTTTATTTAATTGATAAAACTATTCACCAGGTACTGAGAAATGGGCCATACTCCAATTTCGAGGGTTGCTCAAATCGAAGCGGGGGAGTTCGAATCTGCGATTTATTGGCCGAAAAAGGAATGCTTTGCCCACTTAGCTAATAGAAAGTATTATGGATCATGTGATAATCAACTACAAGTATCACCACCATGATTATTATTTATAGTACTTGTTGTTGTGGGAATTCAAAAATCATACAAGGCGAGACTACAATTTATGGACGGACCAATCAGATTCAAGATGATGAGTCTAGTACTTTGGCACGAAGTTCATTCATCCATATGGTCCAATAGCATTTTGTCATTACAGCTGATGTCAGCTCGTGATGAAAACTCGAACTTTAGCTTCCCTCAAATGCCCTGATACGACCGAGGGTGGGGGAAGTCAGCTCACCTTCTCCAAATGCCCTCACATGGCCACGCATATACAGATACTGCTAGGGAAGTCTTACTCACTGACTTCTCGTGGCATCACTGTTCTTTACGGAATTGAGAAGAAAAATGAGTGTTTGGCGCTTTGACCGGGTTGGTGAACACAGAGGCTTCACCTAGGGGAATTGGGAAACCCTGATTCAAAACCAATGGTGCACATGGACTCCAGGATCCCGAAGGAACAAATGGCGTATGAACCAATTATTGGTCACCGTCTACCATGGGACTCCATCTCCTTACGATGCTCTACTGCCTTGTGGTTTAGACCTTTAGGTCGAACTCTCTGGATGTGGCCCCTAATAAAACCACCTGCTTTGGTTTAGGCACCTGAGCAATCTTGATAAATACATACATGATCAATTTGAATACGAGAAAATTGCATAATAACATGTATGTGAAGCTCTCATTAATAATAATGATATAAATATACCTTAGCAAGTTCCGTAAGTGGTGCACCGAATTGACCAATCACAAGTTTCATTTCTCTGTACAAATCTGGACCAGCGCATTCGTGACGATATCTGGAAGGATTAAACAACGTAAAGGATAGATTAATACCCCGTCGCAATATATGTAACGAAAGCATGGAAGAAGGTTTAGATAATCTTAAAACATACATGATATTTATGTGCCATTTCTATATTTAGGTTTGTGAAAATCAACTTTCCGAAACTAGATTTAGCTAGTTATAATCATTTGATACAGTGAAAGCCTTGTAGACTTGATTCATAATAAATGAGGAACTCGGGTTTAGTTGTCTGATACTGTGAATTATATTAGCTTTCATACATAGTACATGAAATGTGGAAATTTCACTGATAGCATGATAATTTGAAAAATAATAATCTCAGTACATAAAGACTACAATGTGATGTAGTTTGATGTGGTAATAAAAATATACTTCTTTCACGAGACTAGACCAAAAGACAAAATGTTTGGTAGGGAAAAGTTTGTGACAAAACCAGTACGAATGGTCGTTTTGATCGCCAAAAACCGAACGGTAAACAATGATAAAGACATTTAAGTTAACAGATTAGAGTCCTATTCGAAATAAAATATAAAAACCATAGATACCTTTTAAACAATGTATGAGCTGTATAAAGAACTCCATGGACCATATTTAAATCTGCGCCAAGTTGTGCCATTCTTTGCACTAATTCAGGTATCAAATTCGGCCATTTTCCGGGAAGTCCTCTCGCCAAATTGTACTTATGGCTTCGGAAAGTTGTGATTGGATATTCCCTGCTACAGAAAGCATAGCTCCAATAAGTTGATTGCGTAATCCTTCACGATCAGATGCATGTATACGATCTGTCTCATCTGAGTCCTAGAAAATGAATTACGACACATCTTCATTAGTGATATGATAACTATATATATATATATATATATATATATATATATAGGTGTTATGATATATTAACAACTAACGGTCTTAAACACTAGGTATACACCCACGAAATCCATTATTTATTTACTCATTATAATAACCGTCGTGATCGGAGGTGATAGTAAGAATATGTAACTTACAAAATACCATCCATAAGACAAAGCGTAAGTCAGTTATACAAAACTCAGATAAAATCAACGGTTCAGCTTAAGTGGTACAGTTTAATGTAAGAAAAAATTAGGATGATACGAAGTATGAGAGTGAAAACTAAAAGACTTATCATTCATACGCGTGTGAATGGACAATGATAGCTCCGCACCACAATAGTTTAACTATACCACAAAGTAGGGGAAAAGCTAGGACCAATATGAGCCCATTGAAAGAGGAAGTGAAACACTTAGGTAGCAGACTTTCGTACTTGAACGACTATGTAGTAACAAAGACAACCCATGGGTAATCACAAGAGCATATGGTACTTACAACTTGCCAGTGATTCTTGATGAAGTTTTTCAAAGTGATAGCTGCAGCTATTCGTGTTGGGGAAGGGACATTCGGATCCTGAAGAATATGGAGCAAGCATAAGCAATACGACGGGCGTAGTTCCACAGCTTTAAGATATGCCTCTGCCGACCTTCTGGTTTCTCTTTCTGGTGAAACAGTATGTTGTAAACAGTTAGTTAATTCATTTATGAACGATGGATCCATACTAGAACCCAAAATTGAGAAGCGTGCGCGGCACCTAGAAGCAAACTTGAATGTTTCGCGCTAGGTCCAATGTCCAATAGTAAATTTGTGTGAACATATACAGATTCCTATTCGAATTTTCGTAATAATATCTGGTATTCTTTCTTAAATAATCTTAAATTTTTCTTTCATCACCTTGAATTTCACAGAGACACTATGGGATATTTTGTGTGACTTGGTGAGCTAGATAGATATTCATATCCCGAAAAAGACTGTGGAATCAAATGAGTAATGAAGGTCATTCTGCACTGGACAAAAACCAACATGGGATGATAAGATAACACGAATCGGTGGATGATGGTTAGAAAGTACATGGAACAACTAAAAAGAAAGGAAACTTTCAATGGTACTTTCAATAAGTACCTAAGATTGTTAGTCCCATGAGTATCCGATTTTGAAGCCGACGACTTCATGTATATTCAGAGCTTGAAAGTGTTGTTGTTTTTAACACCATCATAATCAAAGACTCTGAATTCAGTCAAACCAGTAGCCAGAAATGGAAGTGTTTATTGGTTGTAATGACATGTATATTCAATGATTTTTGTAACAACAAAATAAAGACCAATTTTTCTCTTTATTTGGTACGCTCCATATGTGATCACACTTGTATTCAATATCTATTATTTGTTTGTATGCTTTGTTAGACATAATCTTTTGTCTGTTCTAAGACACACACTACTGGTGAAACGGTCAGCGACTGGCCTGTTTCATTAATCCGTTTTTCCCCTATATCAATTAGTAACCCAGGCTTTCTATGTACTAGTATAATATTGTCCGTTTCAGACAAAGCTGTTTTAGTGTTCTGAAGCATAATTACTTGTTTTCTGTGGTCCGACTTAACGATCGTCTGTAAATTAGTGGCCAATATCCTAGCTTGCAACCTGCCACAGAAAGACATGTCAACATAACGCGAGCCGCTTGCTTGGCTATAGCGTACTCTCTATGCACTCGCCTCTTAATCTGCCTCAAATAAGACTCAAATGGGAATGCAGAGCGTAAACAGGAAGGTACTTCAATAAATGCACATTATAAACTAAGTTTTCAGGTTCATAACACCAATCATATTCGTTAAGAAAATTAAGTTAACCATCTCCGCACGCTATTTAAAAAGGACAGTGGTATTTTTCCTCGCTGAGTAAATTTCATTGTTTTGATCGTTTATTACGTATCAAGACTACTGTTTTCACTTTAATTGAATTCATTTCAGTTAAAGTATTCGACTAGTGTACTGTTTTTACCGTTCTCTCAATTAGTTTTGTCGCTGATACTGTTGAGTAACTCTTTTTCAACTGTATTTGTTAGTACTTTTGGTCCTAACAATCTACAGTTCTTTTTTTGGTCCTTGATTATTTTTTTGATTTCTGAGTATCATCGCATCTCGTTCCTTTTTGAAAAGGACTCCTTTTAAATGACCGAACAGTGTAAAAAAAGCAGTTGCCAACGTCCGGGTTGTCGTCATCCCGTTGAAAGCGGCATGCAGTGCGACGAGTGCAAAAGCTGGTACCACGAAGTTTGCACGAACTTAACGCCTGCGGATTTCAAACGGTTCAGTAAGAAGGGTTGTGTATGGCTTTGTTAACAGTGCTGCTCGGATGCAAACAGCTTGTTAACCGAGGCCATCTCACTGGTTGATGCTGCAAAGAAATGTTTTGGCGAGCGTAGTCGGAACACGTCAAACAGCACTCGATCTGTCGACACACAAATCGACATGAAGCAACCTAAGGTTAGTTCAATAGTAGATGGCTCACGCCGGTCAAAGAAGGGAAAGCTCAAGAAAAAAAGGTTCTTCTGTTCCCCGTCTCCCAGATGGGATCCAACTGGAAACGCCTTGAAGAAGCAATCGCAATGCTCGATCGGTTTCAAGCGGTAAACATAACCTGACCTCTCTGGTTGTCGAAAACCCTCCAGAATCCAACACTAGGTTTGACGCAACTGCTGTTGCTTCTCCCAGCACCGTTGACGAGTGGGTACAGGTTGTAAGGAAGAAAATAAGTAGCGATATAAAAGGTAATCCTACCTCCGCGAAAGTAGTCGTAAATTCGAAAGCTGATCATGGCGACAGATCAGCTATTTTTCATAGAATCAAGGAGAGCGAGAGCTCTGAACCTAAAGCTCGTTTTGAGCATGGTGTTGTACTGATTAGGCAGCTGCCTAATCAACTCATACCTCAAAATATGACCGGGGTCACCTTGCTAAAGGTGTACAGACTAGGGAGTCTAGCGGACTTGAAACCAAATCATTCCAGACTGCTTAAAGTAGTATTCAACTCTTCGAACGAACGTGACCTAATTTTACAGAATGGACACAAATTAAAGGGTTCAGGAGTCTTTATCCGAAAGGACTTACCGTTGGCAGACAGTGTTAAAATACGGGAAGTCGACAAAGAACTACAACATGGGTTAGACGCTGGCGAAAAGGACCTGAAAATTGTAAATTTTCGGGTGGTGAGGCTTCGACAGGGGATGATGCCGAAGCCGCTCTGGGTGAAGCACGAAGCCACTTGAACAGGCTTCGGATCTGTTACACTAATGCCCGAAGCTTACTTAATAAGCGATCGGAACTAGGTGTACAGATTGACTCTACAAAGCCAGACATAATCGCAGTCACAGAAACCTGGCTGACACAGGCTATGGAACTTGACCTCCACGGTTTAACGTTAGTAAGGGCCGACAGAATACAAAAGCGTAAAGGAGGGGGAGTAGCTCTGTTAATTAGGAATGCTACCCCATTTGCCATTGTCGACAGTGTATGCCATGAGAGTGGGACGTGTGATTTAGTTAGTCTCCGCTTGAAATGCAAAGGAAAAGAAGTGCTGATTGGTTTGGTCTATCGCAGTCCAAGCCGTGAGGTAAATGAAGTCCTGCTGAGCAGTCTCAATACTTGGTCACAAAGTGGTCGATGTCTAATCCTAGGGGACTTTAATGCACCTATGATAGACTGGGAAAATCTGCGAACTGAATCGTCAGAAAATTCCTTCGAGCAGGAACTAGTTGATGCGGTTATCACATGTGCTTTAGTGCAACATGTGAAAGAAGCGAATAGGTACGACCCGGACACTGAATCATCCTTATTAGATCTTATACTGACTCACTATGAGGATGATGTTGCGAACCTCCATCATATGCCACCCCTAGGTAAAAGTGACCACGCAGTTTTAACTTTCGACTTCCATATAACTGCCAGTCACGAGCACGCGTCAGTCCAGTCCAGACCCAACGTCTGGAAAGCAAACATACCAGACATCATGCACTCAGCATCGTTAATAGATTGGACAATAGACCCAGAGTCCTCCATTGAAACGGCCTGGGACGCATTTCGAAATTCATACTTAAAAGTTACCACACCTCACATCCCTTGGACTATACCAAAGGGGCCGAAAAACTCCCCACCATGGTTCAGTAGGGAGGTCCGTATCCTTCTCCGTAAGAAAAGGAAAATGTGGGATAGATTTAGGTTACTGGGGACTGATGAGTCAAAATCTCAGTATCGAAAGGCTCGGAATACTTGTGCCTCGACCCTCCGTAAGTCTAGAAAATTGTACGAAGAAAAACTTGTTAAGGAATCCATAGAATGTCCTAAACGCTTGTATTCCTATATAAACCAAAGGACAAGGAGAAGAGGAAATATTCCTGCTCTATGGGGAGACAGTACTGCTTCATCATTAGTGGAGGACGACTTTGGTAAGGCTCAAGTGTTCTCGAACTACTTTAGCAATGTATATACCATAGAAGCACCCTTCCCATCAGCGTATACAGATCCCCCCACACATACACTGGATAGCGTGACCATTAAAGAACTCGATGTCTTTGGTCTGCTAAATAAGCTTGACATAGGTAAATCCACGGGGCCCGATGAATTACATCCTAGGCTACTGAAGGAATTATCTAACTTCGTTGCAAGCCCTTTAAGTACATGCTTTAACCTATCCGTTACGCAGGGTCGTTTACCCAAAGACTGGAAAAACGCCATAGTAAGTCCTGTCTTCAAAACAGGTACGAAACACAAACCTGAGAACTACCGCCCCGTTAGCCTAACTAGTGTGGTTGTTAAAATCTTAGAAAAGATTATTCGGAAGGAGCTGTTTAAGTATCTCGATAAAAACCGGATCCTCTCGGAGAAGCAGCACGGCTTCAGAATAGGTTATTCTTGTCTCACTAACTTATTAGTGGCTCGTGAAAGCTGGTGCGCTCTTAAGGACCAAAAGCTACCTGTAGACGTCGCCTTCATTGATTTCAGTAAAGCTTTTGATAAAGTTCCGCACAACCGGCTGTTATATAAGTTAAGAAATGTCGGGATTGGAGGCAATTTATTGATGTGGATAAAAGACTTCTTAGTTGGGCGTCAACAAAGAGTAAGGGTGAACTCAAAGTTATCTAGCTGGGAAACTGTGCTTAGTGGAGTGCCCCAGGGTACAGTTTTGGGGCCAGTGCTATTCCTCTTGTATGTAAATGACCTTCCTTGTCTCCTATCATCATCGGTCTTGCTATATGCTGACGATGTCAAGATATGGAGAACGATACGATGTAAGAGTGATAGCTTAGAACTTCAAAATGAAGAAATTATCTGAATGGTCTCAAACATGGCAGTTGCCGATAAATACTTCCAAGTGTGTTGTGATGCATGTCGGTCATCGAGGTACAGATACATACACGATGAATAACACTGAGCTACCTGTCGTCCAGACATATAATGACTTAGGGGTCATCGTTAGTCAAGACTTAAAGACTACTGCACACTGCCGTGCAATAGCCGCCAAAGGTTTTAGAACCTTATGGTCAATACGTAGGGCTTTTAGTCATGTCGACGCTAAGACGTTTTTGACTTTGTATACAGTGTTCGTACGTCCTAAACTTGAGTTCTGCATACAAGCGGCCAGCCCCTGCTTAAAAAAGACAGTGAGCTTCTGGAAAAGGTTCAGAGAGCTGATTTCCGGAATAGCGAAGCTTCCATGTGAAGCTCAACTGGCCAAGCTGAACCTTCACCCGTTGTCATATCGCAGAACTAGAGGCGACTTGATTACAGTTTTCAAATTGCTTATTGCCGAATTTGCACCTGATATGCCCCCATTTTTCTTGTCTTTCAAGACAGAGAATTTACGATAGCACTCCAAAACAGTTCACAAGCCAAGAACAAATTACTTGTCAGCTGACTATCGACTTTCCCATCGAATCATCAACGAGTGGAATTCACTACCTCAGCACGTGGTTGAGGCTCCATCCGTCGGCTCTTTCAAAAGAAAGTTAGATCAACTGAGAGATCACCATTGCCAGGACTAACACAAGCCATCAGGCCTCCTGTCCTCAAACTGAAACTGATCTCTGACTGATTCCGTTGCGCTGTTATGTAGTCTCGAGTGAGATAATAAGTATGTCGCCAATGTTAAATGCTTCAAACCAAGGTAAGACGGTTGTGGTAAACAATATTGAGGAACTACAGGGCCTTAATACAGGAGGAACAGTCGACACTCTATTCTAAGTCGACGTCTGATATTCAACATTTACGCTGAAAGTCTGAAGGACTACTTGATATAGAATTTGATATTAACTCAATTATATCCATAATTACGGGTTTCTTGCGAGAAACATCTAACCATAGATTGTTTAGGTTCTTGGTCACACCCAAGTATACTATGTGCACCGTATTTAAAAGAAAAGTTCAAATCATATTCATGTCAAGTTCTACAAAACTGAAATGGTCTTTTTGGTGAACGAATTGAATCTGCTTACGAAAACTACCATCAGTGCTTAGTGCATTTTCACCATTTTGAAACATCATCCATCCACCTAAGCGCTGACCTACTACAACACAATATCGCAGCCTGCTTTCCCATTGTAATTGACTGTGTATCTGACATCTGAACGAACAAGTGCATCACAGATTAAAGCATCCAGGTTAATAGCCATGTATTTGCCGAACGTAATGCCAAGTAGACCCACGTCGCTCATTTATTTTAATTCAGAAATGCTGCTCGCAGATACCTTGTCTAATTCGGCTGGCTTAGTATTCCCTCCATAGATACCTATCATAAACACATCATTAAATCTAGGGACAACGATGAACTATAATTGTCGACTAAAGCGCTTTGAGATCGGAAGTCCATCTACACTAATACACAAGTTCAACGTATCAAAACCACAAGTATACAAACAAAGTTCTATATATCTTGGTAGATTGGTTTTCAATCCGGGATCCTATTAAATACCACTGCTGCTATTGAACACTTGTTCAAATTCGAGGGAAACTTCTAAAACTCCTTGATAAATCCGATACAAGATCCCAAAAAGAATCCAGAATTCAATCAGTACCTCTGATGGTCTGATAGCTATTTGACATCAGATTAGTCAGTGCAATGTTGATAAGTTCTTCGCAGTTTACCGACTTCTGTGAACAAGAAATAAATCACGAAATTCACTTCTTAAATTACCATTATCATCCAGACGTCTTTCATTATTGTGGCCTCCAGATGCTATCACATTTGATAGATTCTCATCACAATTAATTTCAGTGCTGGCTGCTGTTAATGCAACATAAATCACTGCCAAAGTCAATTACCATTGTCCGTGATTTCATCAGTGAGTTGATTAAGGAAAGTAAGTTAAGATTTTTTCTGAAAGTCGTTTTCATTTCACTCCATCTTCGGTTATTTGTCTGTCTATAACAACCAAGGACGCTTGACAGGTTCACTATTACTCTACGTCTACGGACACTCACTGACTTTTAGTAAATTCATCATATATTACAAACGAGATAATTAGCGATAATAAATGTAGGCATAAAGAGCACGACATAGGCATCTCGGGAAAGTTTCAGTATCTGAATATTTCAAATGGTTCAAATGGTTCAAATGGTTGTGGACGGAATAGAAGAAGCTTTCGCTTAACAGGCTTCCGTGTCTAGTAGCAGGGGATCACCAAATCCTCCAGGCAGGAACCTAGGTATGTTAACAATAAAAAGGAAAAGAAATTGGTAAATCATAATGTGATGCTGTCCTTGGTCCTTAAGAATAGGTCAAGTTGCCTCTTGAAGGACTCCTGAGAAGTCGCTTGGACTAGCTCGGCCGGCAGCGAATTCCAGCTTTTGACAACTCTTAAGGAGTAGAAGTTGTGTCTACATTCCGTCTTGCTATGTTGTGTTTCCAGTTTCTGGGTGTTACCCCTTAGGTTATTATTCGAACTAAGCTTAAGTAGGTGTTTAAGAGGATGTCCAGAAGTGTTAAGAATACTATAAGCCATTAGTAAATCACCTCTAAGACGCCTATATTCTAGTGGGTAAAGGTCTAGTGAACGGAGGCGTTCTTCGTAAGGCTTAGATTTGAGTCCTCGAACTGATTTCGTGGCTCGCCGTTGGATACGCTCCAAAGTGACCTTGTCCTTTGGAGTGAGGGGGGAGTACTATGTTTCCGTACTCTAAATGGGGACGGATGAAACTATTGAAGATTGTGTGGAAAGTTCGTCCGTCAAACTGTCCAAAAATGCGCTTCAACGTTACCAGTGCAAGGTTTGCTCGGAAGGCATTTTTGTCACAGTTAGCGTAAGACTTTAAGTCATGGGGCACCAGGACTCCTAAATCTTTTTCGACTTGGGATACTACTAGAGAGGAGTTTCCTAAGTTGTAACTGTAGTTTGCTACATGTCGCAGATGGACTACTTTACACTTTGAAGTGTTAAAGGTAAGTCCGTTATCGTCTGCCCAACTTTGAAGTCGAGTCAGATCCTCCTGAAGTGCCTGTGTATCGTCTTGGTTGCGTATCTCTCTCCAAAGTTTCACGTCGTCGGCAAAAAGTAATAAATCTGACGTTACCTGTTGAGGAAGATCATTTATGTAGATCAAGAAGAGAAGAGGCCCTAGTACTGAGCCCTGGGGGACCCCACTAGGACATTCCATAGCCTGAGATAAAGTGAAATTAACCCTAACCTTAAAGTGTCGATTTTTTAGGTATGAAGTAAGCCAATCGATTAGAGGTGGTTTGATACCTAGTCGTTTGAGCTTGTTGATAAGACACAAGTGGTTAACCTTATCAAAAGCTTTTGAGAAATCAAGGTAAATGACATCAACCTTTCCCTTGCAATCGAGGATGCTTGTCCATCTGTCCACCGCAGTCAGCAGGTTGGTTATACAAGAGTAACCCTTCCTGAAACCATGCTGTTGGGGTGAGAAGAAATTTAAGGACAGTAGATAGTCATTTAAACCGTCGCATATCAGGGACTCCATGAGTTTTGAAGGTAATGACAGAAGAGCCACCGGCCGATAACTTGAAGGTTCATTGCGTCGACCACCTTTGAAAATTGGTGTGATGTGAGCCAACTTCCAATTTTCCGGTAATTTGCCTCGGCTAAGCGAGTGTGAAAACATCACGCTAAGCGGCGTTGCCAGGATTGAGGCTGCCTCCCTCAGTATGGCAGGATGAACCATATCCGGGCCAGGAGAAGTGTCAAGTCTTAAGTGCTGCAATTTCCGGAACACCAAGTCAGCGCTTAGGTCCACTTCAGAAAGTCCTGTGGAATTGCAGATGAAACTGTCGTCAATAAAGTTGATGTCAGCCGGTTGAAATGTTTGAGAGTAATGGGCCGCCAGAAGGTTAGCGGCGTCGCCATCGTTGTTGGTCGGGCCGTTAAGACCTAGCAGTTGAGAAACTCCTGTTTTGGCTTGACGAAGAGAGGCTGCATAACGGAATAGGCTTCTAGGGTTAGAGGCGAATTTGTCCATAAGCTTTGTTTGGTACTGAAGCCTGTCTTCTCTTATAGCCTTCGTGCATGTGTTCCTGATATGTTTGTATTGCCTATACGCTCCATCGTTATTAGTTCGTTTGTATTCCGCCCAACAGTGCCGTTTGCGGCTTAGGAGGCGAAGGGTACGGTTCTTGATTACTGTAGGTGGCTTGAAGCTTTTGGGAACCGTTTGAGGAACTGAATGGTCTGTAGCACATAAGAGCGTGTGCAGTAAAAAGTCCCAATGACCATCCACATCGATTTGAGGGTGAACATCCCAAACGACCTGTTGTAGATAGTCATGTAGAGCTGGCACATTCAGCCGTTTAAAATTCCAACGCAAATTATTGTTGGGATACCTTAGCTTAGTTTTGATGACAAAACTGAAGGCTATGACGGCATGATCGCTTTTTCCCAGAGGAGCCAGGATTGAGAGGTTGTCGACTAGGAATTCTTCGTTAGTGAATACACAGTCTAAGCGCGATGGTGTCTGACTGTTTCTCCAACGAGTTGCCGACCTCACATTTTCATATAAGCCCAAGTTATCGATGAGGTTGTAGAACCGAGCTTCAATTGAGTTGTCGCCTCCAGTGTACGTGTGTTCCGCGAAGTTGACTCTAGGGAGATTAAAGTCCCCTAGAATCAGGATGTGTGTGAAACCGAGACGGATAGAGCGGGATAGTCCTTCCAGCATACGACTATCGTACTCGGTGTCGGCAGTTGGCTTCCTGTAAATGACTCCGACTAGACACCTGGAAGTACTAGACAGTCTTACAGAGCACCATATGGATTCCTCAAGATTGTTAAACTCGAGGTTGTGAACCTGGTGCACCTCCAAGCAAGAGCTTATGTATATGGCTACTCCGCCCCCAATTCCTGTTTTTCTGTCGTTGCGGAACAAAGTCATCCCAGTCAATGCTAACTCTTGGTCCGAGAACTGAGAAGATATCCAGGTTTCAGATATTCCTATCAGATGGGCCTTATTAGCGCTGCTAAGTTCACGTAGTTCATCCAGTTTGTTTGGTAGACTCGCGGCGTTCATATATAAGCAGTTTATGCTTTCAATTTGGAACGCGTGAGCTTCGTCCTGTTTTTCTGTATGAACCTTGTGTGAATGGACAGGTAGCCCACCTATATGAGGTTTGCCGAGGTGGTAGGCCCTGTCCTTTACACGTTTTTTTTATCGTTTAGACAGTCCACAAGTGGAATGGTCAGCTCCAACTTGCCTTTGTTCTTGGTCCTAACTTCGTATGGCCTATCCGGGTGCATGTGGATTCCAGGTGGCAATCGACGTCTATTAGCACGAAATGCTTCCAGAACTGCAGCCGCCATGTGGGAAGATGGGAAGGTTATCTTCATTAGACGGGGTCTAAGATCACCGTCCTTCTTGGCTAGTCTCGTCACATGCTGAGTCAGTATGTGTTTGAGCCTCAAGGACTGTTTGATGAATTTCCATTCCCTGATGTCAGAATTTGATTGAGTAGGGTCTGCATTTTCCGGTATACCTTGGACAATTATGTTTCTTCCGCGGAAAAACTTCTCGCGAGATTCTTTAGGGACGTTTCGTATGATACTGCGCTCAGAGTACGGTATGTCGGGCAATATTCTTACGTTACCATCTGATTTCAGCAAGTGGCTTGCTAGCAAGACGTCCTCTACGTCGGTAGCATCCTTAAGTGTTACTCGGAGAAGCCTCGGGTGATTTAGATGCTTAGAATCCTTTCCTCGAGTGAGCCGGGTGACCGTCAAAGGCTCTATTCTAGGAAGTTCAAGCTTCTTGTTCAATTCACCCCAGAGCATCCTGTCGTTTTTGTCCTGCAGACTGAGAGGAAGATCAGGATTGTCAACGAGGTTCATGATAATGAGAGAATCGTCACGAACTGTTGTTAATTTACCAGGTTTCACGATGGGTTCAGGTTTAATAACTTGTTGTTTGGAGGTCAGTGTGCGTTTTGAATCATGGGCTCTTTATTGACCGGACGAACAGTCTTGGGGGTAGACTGTGCGACTAAATCACCAGTTATTTTCCGTGCAGCAACACTTGGGTTGCTCGGCTTAGGCGGTGATGCCTGGTTCTTTTGGGCTCTCTTAACGTGGGTCGAATCACCTGCAGGGTTTTTGGGAACCACTGTTGTGTTTGGGGACCCTGAGCTGGGAGACCCGAGTTTGCCTAGGGAGTTCAGTACCGTCGACGTAATGATGGTACTGAGCCTCGACACGTCGTCGTTAGTGTTGATGGATGCGCCGTCGATGGAATACCTATCGACATCCCTGTTTTTGAGTCCGTTGCACGCTCTTGTTTGTATATCAGTTTTTTTGCTATCGTTTTCCAAGTTAACTGACAACTTGTTCCGAAGACCTGTCAGTAGGACAATGATGTTACTCAGCAAGACTACGGAGTCGGTGTTGCACGTGACACACACCCACTTTTGCTCTGACTTGCTGAGTCTGTTGTAAGCAGTTGCTGTCAGATCTGTGCATGCTTCGTGGAACCAACCTTTGCAGTTGTCGCACTGCATGCCAGTTGTGACAGCAAAACGGCATCCCGGACGTTTGCATGAGTTTTTCATGACGGTGTTGAAGCAAATTATGTTATAGATGCTTGCAAGAGCCTAAGACCTTTAAAAAAACACTAAAAAGCACACTGAAAACGGACAAAAATGGACAAAACGAGTGATATAAACTGAAACTAGTCTATACGTGAAAAACAAAAAAAACCGAATAGTAAGCTGAGGCAAAACCACAGGTAACTATTAAATATAGTGAAACTCAAAAAAAAGTAATCTACCGAACGTATAGCTCAGGATAGATTCTTTAGAACTGAAATGGTACTTTTGTTGCGTAAGAACACAGCAAAAGTTTGATAAATGCAAATCACGTTAGGACTAAACTTCCCGTTCGAAAAGCGCGCGAGGAGACATATATATGTGATAATATCCCTCTTTTTTGTCAAACAAGATGTTAATTTAGAGAGATTTGTGAAAATGTAAGCACGGTCAGCGGCATATTCAAAGGAGGCACCTTACATATATTCGTCTACAAACTTCCCACAAAACGCGATGTAAGTAGGAAAAAATCGGCTTTATCCCTTTATGTACTCGATCGTCCGCTTTATGTCCCTTTTATTCACCTTTATTTCCTTTTTATTAACTGCTTACTGTTATTCAAATAAGCGTTATTTCCGCTGTCTATTCTTCTAATTTATTGGCCAAGCCCTGGGTTTGAAGGTTATAATGGTGTTATAACATACCTTTAGGCCAATCTACACTGTGTTGGAGTTTTGACCCAGATAATTATTAAATGATACTATCATATTTGTCTTTCTTGTTGATGTCACCACATGTAGACGAACCTTCGTTGTTCAATTGACCTCATTTGTGGTTATTATCTCAGAAGAAGCCTACAAGTTTCATTCATTTCATAACAGCTGTTATCATTTTGTTATATGATGTACCGTTTTGTAAGTAAATTTGGTTACCGTTTCGCTTTACTCATAGACTGACACTTCGTTTCGCATTGTTAATAGTTTTTGGTATATAATTAATAGCTGCGCGTATTCATATCTTGAATAAGTTAATTGCTGAGATCCCCCACACATGTAAATTTAGTAATTATCGTAACCAAAATGAAAGACAATATTATTTTATTTCTTCGTGACGTTTGGTGTGCAGTAACATACAACCTAAATAACAGGCACAGATAATTGGCTGATCAATACCTGAGCTACTTTTAGCATTTCAGTTCCAGTTTGGAAAGGGTGTGGGGCTAGGTGGCATTTTTTAGTCCTGAAAATGACAGTCTCTCACTTTATTCAAATTTCCTTTGAAAGAGATGGCAAATGGAGCTCCAGTCATATGTTGAGTTAGTGAATTTCATTCGTTGATGATTCAATGGGAATATTGATAGTCAGCTGACAAGTAATTTATTCTAGGCTTGTGAACATTTAAGAAGTGTTCTTGTAGATTTTTCGTTTCGAAAGACAAGAAAAGTGAGAATATATTACTAATTAATTAAAAATTGTGGTCAAGTCACCTCTGGTTCTTCTATATGACAAAGCAAACAGATTTAGTTTGACCAGTGAGACATCAGATAGGAACTTAGTTACTGCTCTTTGAACTTTCTCCAACAGCTAATTATCTATTTTTAAGCAGGGGTCAGCTACTTGTATGCAGTACTCGTAAGCGTATAGCCATGATTTGAGATCATTTTCTGCGTCTCGTATTTTTGTACGGTCCACAAGAAGACTTTACGGACAAAAACTTATGACCCCTTCAGTTTATGTCCGGTCTATAGTGTAGAGTCGCTTGAAACAGATTTTAAAGGTAATATTACAACAATTTTATTAGCAATATGACGTTTAGCATTTCTGAACAATAGAGTCGTGAAGATAGTTATAAATTGAATACAAAATATAGAGGCTACATAAAATGACCATAGCTGCACGACCGAGTAATGTCGTTTCGACCATCTGTTGTCGTGTTCACCATTGTTGGCCTTCTCCCAGCGTTACATGTTGAATGTAAATCTCAGTAATTATGCGCTCATGTGGTTAGGAAGCAATACCACTACAACTATAGAGATATCTTGAGTCATTAGCTGGTCTAGTAGCCCTTTTACCAACCCAACATCATTTTCAAAACAAGTTCTGAATTCACTGTCTACAAAAGACAATAAGAATGTGGCACTCACATTGATTTCTTATCAATTTAATTTTCTTGATAACTCATAGAAAACATTAGAGTACACAAATGACGACCTAAGTAGATTAAATCTTTAAAATAACGTGTTGTACAATTAATGTTTCTTTCATTATTTTAAAGAAACCAGTGTAATCTATATCATCAAACATAGACGATATAATCTTAATTGAGATTGTATAGTGTCATGTGTGATCGCTAATCATCATAACTATTTAAAAAGTTTTACAGAAAGCTGATGAGACTGTAATTTATGGACGACCTTCGAACGACACTAAATTCACCTCGAGAATGTACACTTAATAACTAGGACCAAATGAGGTCTATACACCAGTATAAGGAATTAGAATTAGAAGTTACAGTTACTGGTTAGGAGGTAGGAATTAAAATTAGAGTTTTCATCACGAACTGACATCAACTGAAATGCCAAAACTCTATTTAACCAAACGGATGAGTGAATTTCGCGCCGAAATCAGAGACCTGTTATCTTATATCTGATTGGTTCGTCCATAAATCATAGTCTCGCTTTATTTTCAATTATGTAATATTCAATGATAATTTTGTTCAATAAAAACCGTGGAGGATAAAAATACTGTGTAAAGTTGTGAGAAAAAAGATATTCACAATCAATATGCAGTTCAGATCAACATGAGTATCAACTTGAATCAGACAAATTTCAGGTCAACCAAAGTTAATACTAAGTGTGTCGACTAAAAGAATGCTCAGTTGAGTGAAAGAAATTTTAGAGAAATTAATAATAAAAACACGATTCTATTGGTATTGATGTAACTGCCTAAAAAAATAAATCCATCTGTGTGATCACCAGTCTAGGTGACTCGACACTGCGTGCCCTATGTTGAGATAAGATGGTGATTGGAGGTATGTAACAGAAAACCCTGGACCTACGTTTTCAACTTGGTCGATAGGATTCGATCTACACTAAGAAAGACCTGACATATATGACATTGATCACCACCTAGTGACCAGTCAATTTTAAATTCATCTGAGTCCTACAGGAGGCCAGTTGACGCTTGCATAGCTCAGTGGTAACGTCTCTGACTGTGAAACTGGGTGATACAGGATCGAATTTGTCAAGGAGCATCAGTTCCCTTAAGATTACCGGTACACCTTGCTGACGAGTGCAAAATAGCACGAAACATTAGGTCCAGGCTTTTCTGTTGACTATCTCCAACCATCATCTTATATATAAATATATACTGAAAATTCTGTCTTTCTTATACTATTACCGCTACTACGTCTAACATTCTCACTACTACCATTCTACTAGTGTTCATTACACTTAATTGTACTCTTGATATCTGAATTTTTTGTTGGCCTATGGTTCGTGACAGACTAATGACTTGATAGATTTATTAGTATGATAGATATTCTATTGCATTTGGGATATTGTTTTATGAACTATAAATAGTATACAATGTAAATTTTAAGGAACTATCAGCTAATATACAATTCCAATGTTAATGATATTATTTCAAATAACTGAATAATTGCATTGCCTCTTGTATTTCTCATTATCAACAGCGTTTCATTATTGTCTAATAATCTACTTATTCATTCATAATTACAGTGAACGAGAACACAAATAGGGACGATCGAATGTGTCTGATAACAAAATTACAGAGCACCTCAATAAAATATGAGATCCATAGAGTACATATTTCATTTGCAAAATGTCAATCAATCGTCTCAGACTTAATTGTTCCTGCATTTCCATACCAATGGCTTTTTGTTCCCGTTCTCTCCTTCTTGATCTTCTGCCGCAAGATATTCTATTCCTAACTAGTGGTTATATACTGTATATGTCGATATAAGTAGCACACACCAAAATACTACGTACACATAACAGTGAAACATTCAAAAGACTAAACGGTAACACTAGAATCATTGCAACAAGTCTACTATTGTGTTTTGAAACATTATTCATCATAATATGACTTATCAACAATATTTGATATCAACTAAGATTATCCTATTTCACATCAATGTTTTAATTAAGACCAATAAAGTAATGATAAGCATTTATTTATTAAAACAAGAAGAAATCAATTTGATGATAAAAATGATTAGTTATTACAAGTAATAAACAATACGATGAAAAGAAAAAAACATGTTCATTATTTATCTTTTGAATGCATCAACTGGAGATGGATAACCTAGAATTCAAACAAAAGATATAAGTTTGAATGCAGTAATCATAGAAATTCGGTGAGGTTATAATCTATGAACGAGCCAATGAGAAGCGTTTGAGGGGTTTCAAGGTCGCAGCGCCAATTTCAGTACTTGATCCTCACGTACGATCGGTACACAGAGGATTGTAGAGCAAAAGAGATAATTGAGCGACTATAACCAAATGGGACTACTAAGAAATTCCTCTATTTGTAATTGTGATAATCGAATGACTTGTGGACATTCTGCAGACTACCGTGATGATGTTGTCTTTCGTTGGAATATGTGTTGGAGGAAGAAGCCTACTAGAATAGGAACTTTTTCGCTCGATTCAGATTAAGACTAAGGCAAATTATGACAATTGTTGTGAACTGGATAACAAAAGCACCAGTAACACTGGCTGCAGTCTCTCACTACATTATATACGATTGATTGGAGAGCGCACAGACACCTACATAGACTTGATTATGTGCATCATGTCGTTATCTACAAGCGGCACTTCATGGATCCGACAACCGGAGTGCACACAAACAATATTGAAGCTATTTAGTCGAGGCTGAAAGAGTTTTTACGACTTATCATGGCTTCAGAGGCCGACTATTATAGAGCCTATATGGATGATATCCTCTACCGTATGTATTATGATTTCAGAACCTCTGAACCACTTTCTAACCTTGAAAAATTTTTGAACCACTGAAATGAAGTGTATCCACTTTAATTCTCTGGTCTTGTATAATAAATTTTTACCCTACACTAACCTTTTTCCAATTGGCTAATACTTCTGAAAGTCATTTAAGATTCGTTCAAAGGTTGCCCATAAGTTATAGTTTCACTTAGAATGCTTCTAGTTAAAATTGAACTGGTCAAGTTGTATATCTTCGGGGTGAATACATGAATTAAGCACTTAGTTATAAGTAACATACTCAACAATATACATCCATATGTATTACATCCATTAAATCATTGTGTATTCATAAGATACTGTGTTGAATATGATTTAATCAAGTTACATATTGACGATTTTTCGGAGACGGTATTTTCCTTATGTTATTCATCATTCAGTATGATATTGTGAAGATCGTTGAATTTCATAAAAATCGACTACTGTTAAAAACCTGGGAGCACTAGATGGACATTGGCTCTTCATATGGAACTGTTCAAAGTGTGAGACTGAAGGTCCTGGGTTCGAGTCTTACTTGTGGGGGCGTTGTGAATGCGTACTGCTCAAAAGTCTCATACTAGGATGAAACGGCCGTCCATCGGTTCTAGTTTTTCAATGGTGGTCTAGTTCAAATCGGTTCATTATTTCAATGTTATATATTCATATCATACTATTCAATTGATACTAGCCTGATATACATGTAATGGGGTATCTTTCAGAAATATAACATTAATTGAAGAAACTGTGAGTAAATATGTTAAGATCCAATGGAACTTATTCATATCACGACTTACTTGTTTCTGGTGCAATGTAAATCTCCTTGATAATTTCTAAAAGAAACTGATGTGCTACTACAATAATAAAATAGAACAAGGAAAAGTATATAAAATTTTAATGAATATTTAATGGTTATAGGATTTTATTCTTCATGATAGGAAACCGTTTACATTACACCATGGTAAAACTCTGGAGATAAACTAACATGAAAATCATCCATCCATAAATATTTCTGCAATTATCTCTGGGAAAATAGGAAAAAAATTACTAATGAACTTACCAACTATTTACTTCTTATGAACTAACATATCAAGGATTACCAACGCGGCTCGTTTGAAACTAGATTTTTGCATAATCTGTGACTTTGTTTTAATTTGGTGTTTACTGGACTCAATTAAAGACAGCTCGACTTTGATGCTATATTTTGACGTTCTCAAAGTTTTTGACATGGTTAGTCTTCAGTGGGGCTATTCATTTTGACATAAATTAGGTCTGATGATGCTGTCGACGGACACACCATTAGAGCAGTCCTGGATCTGATCCCAATTAGATCGTATGAATGATTACTGTCGAACTACATATATATCGTCTATCCTCGTTTAATCAGCATACTCAATAGTTGCAATGACTGAACATTTAAAATTTTTATCAATTTACTAATAGAGTGATATATAATTTCTAGTGTAATCATTTATTGGCCCACGAACATCGGACTTATACATACCGTATATAATTGTCGACTTAAATCGCTTTATTGTATAATGGAATCAAATAAGCCAAATACGAGAATGGATGTTTGAATATGTCTATTTTGTACACTCGTTGATGGAACAGACAATCAGAGAATCGCAGCGAATGAAACGAACAATAGAGAGCGAAGTGAAACGAAATAATGCGCGGTCGAGATGTCATATGAGCCAACCCATTTAACCAAGCCTTAATCAATATTTAAAGTCACACAAAATTAAGCTGCAGACATGTGATAAATGAGATAAGAAATGCACACACATACGCTCATATGAAAACAGTTAAGGTTGATAAGCGAATAACTAACAAGGTCAAAACATGACTCAAGCAGAATGGATAAATTAGCCTATCCACAAGATAGAATAAGGTATATAGGCTAAACATAGTAACCGACATTGCAAGTATTCAGCTTTTCAAAGACAAATTCACATCTTAAGAGATCAGAAAGTCTCTTCCTGCTTGGCTTAGTCAATCATTCAGTCAGTCAATTAATTAACGAGTCAACTAATGGCTATAATTGACGTTCCAAGTGCATGATATTGTATATTTCTTATTCATATCGTTAAGTTACATTCATAAGTTGTCAAAAAGACTATTACTAAATAAAAAAGCCGATGAGACCATAATTTATGAATGACATTTGAGTGACATTAAAGTGACCTTTGGGATGTCCACCTACTTGCTAGGTTAAATAAGTGTTATAAACCTGTGTGAAGAATAAAGATTATGATTTACAGTTGATGATTAGGGTTAAGGACTAGATTTAGGGTTTTCATCACGAATTAACATCAACTATAATGTCAAGACTCTATTTAGCCAAATGGATGAACGAATTCTGCACCAAAATCAAAGACCTATTATCTCAAATTTCATTGGTTCGTTCATAAATCATAGTCTCACTAAAAATTATAGTTACTTACACAAATCGGTATTATATTGATTAATGTAGGTACGTTGTGATTTCATTAGGCTTATAAGATCGATAATATCTGAAAAAATAAGCAATTTATTCAATGTAAATAAACGGACAAATGTCAGTGTTATTATCATAGAGGGGTTTGTGGAGATTGTAGTAATTTCAATAGTTGAGATTATGAGTCATTTGAAGCTAGACCAACATGGAAAACTTGCAAGCAGTGGACAAACGTTTCGTCCTATTGAGGGACTCCTCATGAGTGCGCAGACACGATCCCACCCACGAGATTCGAACTCAGAACTTATCAGCTTCGCGCACGAACCCTTAACCTTTTGACCACTGAGCCGGTTGGTATCCAGTAGTGCTAATGTCTGACTTCAACCAATCTACGAAATTGACGAAACACATCCAACCACTGTCCTCAGTGAGTACTATCTCACAATGGTGTTATTCTCATCAGTGTTGTTCTCCAGTATCTTGCATATTACATAACAATTAATGCACAGAATTTGAACATCAACTGTATTCATTTCAAGGATTAGTTCCTTCCAGATATTTTTGTCTGTAATAGTTGACAATGGCAGAGTATTTATTAGAAAATGGAAGACTAATAGCACAATTTACTTATTATGTAACTAAGAAATGAACAAGTTTCTTGTTCATTAGATCAAATATACTTATTCGTGAATTCATTTTACTTGAAGGGTCGAAATATGATCAATTCTCAGCAGCGACCAGTGGAGTTCAACCGGGACTTTTGTGAGCTAGTAACTCGCTGAAGACAATGGTGGATGTGTCGCTCGAGACTGATAGGTCCTGGGTTCGAATCTAGCGAGACGGAATTGTAGATGCAGATTGCTGAGGATTCCAACAATAGGATG